>CM060843.1:88856868-90151868 GCA_030762175.1 Metallyticus violacea | reverse complement strand
ATGAAACAGTGCATCATCGACAGTTTTATTATCTCTACTTAGGTCAATTCCCAGATACAGAAAATTGTAATCTTACATTCTATTTACAATTCTAAGTCATCTGTCAACGCCGATTCATTTATATAAAAAGGAGAGCATTTAAATAATAAAAAGCAATTCTGAACATAATTTCTATTATAAGCTCACATAATGCTGGCCTAATAGTTAAAAAATTTTGTTTCATGTCAATTATATTTTAGATCGTCCCATAATTTGTTGCTTTATAAATTTTTACTGGCTATAAAAGTGAAACTTAAAGTTATTACTAATTTTTAAATAAAAATAATACACTGCATCTTAGAAAATGAAGCATACGTTACGAGAAGAGTGCAAGAATTCTAAGTTCGAATACAATGTTATTGAAAATGATTTTAAAAATACGTGACATTGTTGTTCAATTAAAATTTTTGTCTCATATAAACATTAAAGATAGTCATTTTTTCAACGCAAAATTCTTGAAATTCACACGGTTCCTGCGTTTATAATTCCATCTCAGAAAGATCTGTGTTATAATACCAATTTGCACATCTTCAAAACAAAGATACTTGTTCTTAACGCATTTGATCATATTAATAAGTGTTTATGCTCTTAAATGGACCACAGCCATTCATATTTTTATTCCAGTTTACGAATTATTGTGCCCTTTGCTATAGTAAATACATTAATATTTATTGCCAACAGAGTTGTGCCTGTTCACTGAACACATCTACACAAACTATTTAGCGGTTAAAGATAGGTGAATTGATGTATTGCAGTCTTAACTTCTTTTTAAGAAACAGCTTGCCGTTTGGTAACTCTAGCTGTGACGTCTGCAACCTTGGTGTTTCGTAATTTCCTTGACTTAAGCGTTTACGTTGCCCATTTCCCTAGTGAAATGAGTTTTCGAACTTCACTTCGATCTTTATTAGCTTCCTCTCTTTTTGTTCCCCATGGGGTCATCGCATAGCATCGCCGAGTTTTTCTAAAGCCAACTTAATGCAAACCATGGTGGACTGAACAACAATTGCAAATATCTAATACCTAATATGGGCATTTTGTATTCCGTAAGTCGTTTGTACTCTATGAATGCTGTGTAAATAGTAAACAAATTTCCGAGAGTTTAAGGACACAATAAAAAAGTGTAAGAACAAAGACACTGCCGCCTTAATGACCATGGCCTGTTTCCTGCTCATTATTAGAGTCAGAATTTTAGCATTATCCCGAGGATAAGGGAGAGCGGTGCACTGGCTCTGCTGCGCTAGTGCTGCGGGCGATGGGGTCGGACAGCGTGTGCAAAGTATACACAAAAGCAACTTAAAGCAGACATATGTATAATAAATTATATTTTGTTAAATCACATGTTATGTTGTTGCACATATTTTACTTAATGTAAAAATATTACTATGTTATAATTATGAAATGAAAGGAAAGAGCCCATTATGTCCCATAAAGGCCTAGGGCCTCCTGCTAGAGGGAAAAGCTCAATTTGTGACTCACGTGGTAAGCTATTCCACGTGAGTTAGGGCTTCTACTAAAAAGTATACTGATTTATAGTTTCTTGTCCTTTTTGAGTACTTGCCACTTCTCACTTCACACACTTCTATTGCGGGCGATGCTTGACCAATGAACTCCGAGATGCTTCTTGAATGTGTCTGATCATCTTCTTCTCGTCGTCCTGGAGTCCTCTGTTCTGCGTAGGGGTCACGCATGGTGGTTATCTGTCCTACTACTGCTTTGCCAAGTACTCGCCCATTTTATCACTGCAACTCTGTCCAGGATGCTTTCTAATTCCGTGATTTCCTGCAGTCTGGTGTTGGAGATCTTGTCTCTCAGTGTTATATCCAGGGTCTTCCTCTCCATTTTCCTTTGACATATTGCTATGCTCTGGTACTGTCTGTCGGTAAGAGACCAGGTTTGACATTCATATATCAGCATCAGGAAGACACACGAGTTGAGTGGCTCGAGTCTCAGTTTCTTGTTTAGAGATGAGTCTTGCAATATGAACCTTAGAGACTAGCAGACTTTCCAAGCTCGTGCTACTCTCCTCTTCATCCATTTTATGATCAAACGAGACCGTCTGATTTATATATATATATATTCATGCTGAATCACTTCGTCATTTATTTTTATTGTCTTTTTTGGTGCGTTGGTCATTATTTTACTTTTAATTTGATTCATCATAAGATCGATAGGATTGCTATACCCGATTAGTTCTGGAAGCATGCTGTAAGTCTTCGGGTGTTCTTGAAAACAGATGCGTCTAGTAATGCAAAAAGCTATTGTACATTTAATATAGAGTATTTTATAAATATGGCGACCGTAGCACGGAGTCTGGCTCCTGGGCGATAGGTCGACCATCAGCCGGCAAAGTGTTCTCTACAACATCGGAAGCATTTATTGATTATGAACCTTATCTTAGAGCAGGTATTAAAAGTATCCTTCCGCCCATATACAAGCTCCTTATCGCGAAAACTTATATTCACTCTTTCGTCTAAGTTCATCCATTGAAATTCACTTATTTCAGGTCCAGTCACAAGCACGAACCGGGCGTACCTGTATTGTTTTAACTTTAATAGCTTTGTTGGATTTTTTGCTGAAGACGGAGAAACATTGTCTGTTGTACAGGTTTAGCTTTTGAATTTTGTGATGAAAGCTGGCCTCCGATTCTTTCAATTTTTTCTGCATTAAAATCGTTTTGTCAAACAATGTACCTGTGATTTTAAACGTATCCACAGCCTTTGTATAGCATTTGTTGAAGGGAGCACTGCGTTTGGAAACTTTTCAATAAATCCTCTTCGAGCACAGCAAGTAGAAATGTTTTTAAACCAACTTATACAGGGTGTTTAAAATGTCCAATGTTTTAGAAGAAAACAGTAAGCATCAAAACAAGAAAAAAATCTGATAAACGTGAGTCTTATAACGCATACTCTCTGAGATCTGAACACTTGAATCAGAGTTAACACCCTGGTATTGAAAATTGATACGTCGTGAGGAATAATAAAACATAAGTTTGGTTGCGGATATGAGAAAAGTCGTTGCATTGGCGCTCCGTCATTTGTCATAACTAGGTCAACAGAGTGTGTGTCAAAGTAAAGATTAATCTGAAGTCAATTGTGTGTTTGTGTACTTACAGTCGTGTTCGTGTACATTACGTGGTGTCATACCTACAGTAGAATGGATTGAATTTTGTGTTATTGTTATTTTTGTATGGTATAGTTTTCCCTTTTGCAGACTTACTGAGAGTCCACTTAGCAATGGACGCCTGTTATTTTACAAGGGAAACGGCGACTATGATTTTCTGCTATGGTTCAGCAAATGCAAGTAGCCTTCAAGTCTGTGTCATCCATGCTGAAAGATTTGCAGCACGCAGGGTACCATCTGTTAAGCTGTTCAGCCAACTTTCCAGGTCTTGGGGAAACAGATATGGAGGAGCGTGTGCTAGGTTTAGTGGAAGACAATCCTATGCGACGAATAGCAGCAGCTGAAGGCGTTAAGACATCCTCTTATCTGGGCAGTACTTTATGAACAATTGCTGTGTTCAGCGCTTCCAGGCCCTTAGGCCATATGATCAGATTGCAGTTTTGCCAATGTTTCTTACAAAAGTGCGGTGCACGTCCTGTTTACAGCGAAGTTTTTGTTTACTGATGAGGCGGGATTCACAAGAGATGCTGCTTTCATAATCAGCATGTGCGGGATGATGAAAATCCCCATACAGTTCAAGAAACAAGGCCTTAGCACCGACTCTCAATCAACGCATGGTCAGGATTTCTTGGCGATTGCTTAATAGGGTCATACTGCTATCACAGAAGTTAACTGGGGCTTGTGATCACGACTTTCTTATCAACGTATCGCTTGCTGGAGAATATGTCATGTCAGCAAAGACTGCATATGCGTTTCATGCACGATGGAGCACCGGCACGCAATGTGCGCGAAGAACGGTGCTGACATGTAAGGGCCGCTGGAATTGATTGGGAAGGCCCCACAACTTGGCCCCCAGATCTAAATCCCTTAGACTTTTATTATGGCGACACATGAAGGAATCGGTTTGCGCCACTTCTATCAACGATGTGTAAACTCTACAAGATCGCGTCTTCAATACATATCAGCACATTCAAGAAGAACAAGGTTAATTTCAAAGAGTGCGTGATTCTTTACGCCGAAGATCACAGGAATCCTTCCCAAGAATGGACTTCACACTCAGTACCCCCTATGAACGTGTTCAGATCTCAGAATGTACGAGCTATAGAACCCATGTTTATTTGATGTTTTTTTTTTTTGTTTTTTTGTTTTTTTTTGTTTTTTTTGTTTTGATGTACTAAGTATTGGTTACCTTTTTAACACCTTATATAAAACAAAATTCATTCTTCCATATTTGAATACCACACTTTTTAAACATGCGTAGCGCCACTAGAAAAATTTATTACCACTAGTATGATTGTATTGCGCATGAATTCCGGGCTCTTGCGAGTGAGACAGATTCTTGGAGATACTAAGATTGTCAGGGGGAATAGGGAAGAATGCATAACGAGATTACAGGTCAATGCAGTGGCATTTCTCTAGGTATATTTGGGCCATATGTAGATTGTGAATTAAACTGTCAAAACCCCAATGTAACATTTCTAATGCAAATGAAATGTATTAAAAAAACTTCTGATTGGAACAAAGAAAACCGCACCATAATTTAGTTATATGCCGTTTGGGTATCTCTGAATTGAATTGTAATAATCGTTTTTCTGTAAAATACGGCAGTTGACCAGTAGTGAATTCTTATGACAAGCGCATACGATAAAGCACCTGTACACTTTGCATTGGTCTAACAGAAGGCGAGCGATGGGCGACTAAACAAAGCTCTCTACTGAGCGGCTGCGACGTTTTACAGAAAAACGAATATCGCCATTAAATTCAGAGACAAGTAAATGCCCTATAATTGAATTTTAGTACGGGTTGTTTGTTCGAATCGAAGATTTTTCCTTATAAATAAAGTTGTAATACACAAGGTAGATTACATTACTGTTTTAGTGCATGTGGTACATTTATGTAAGTACGTTAATTGCACACCTAGTTCTCCATCTCCTACTCACTACAGCAGCGTATAATCACCTCGGGATAGAGGGACTAGAAATCTGGACACTTGGATGTTTATGCAAACAGCTGTTATTCAGTTCAAAGCGTTGCAGATGATGACAGGTAAAACGTTTAGAATGAGCAAATTGCAACCGGAAGCGGTAAATGCACAACCCTAAGTAAGTACACAACGGAAGTTTGACTCGTTTCCCAGGATACGCCTGGTAAAGCAGTCTGTTCATTGTTGATAACCAAACAGCGTGAGATTTTAAACATGACGATCACGAGACTTTATCGAGCAAAACCGACTCAGATATCATCTTGTTGTAATCATTATTATAAATATAAAACATCTTATATGTTATAGGGAAATTAGTAGCAGAGAAGTAAGTTTCACTTTGCTTTCGATAATGAGACGAACTCTTTACCCCATTATTTTGGTTGAGGGGAACCTTGTGTAAATATGTAAATAAATAAATATTTACTGTCATGCGCTATTGTGCACAAACAGAAGTCTCAGGAATGATTCTGCTTTGACTGGCTATAATTGATCATTAAGGTTTATTACTTAAAAGTATGATATGTGTATTCTTTTAGATTTCTTTTTATTCTTCTTTTTATAATGAGTAGAGGAGCATTCATTATGTTTATATGACTGTCAATAAGTAATATTTATTTATTTTTATACGAAAATACCCCATGTTTTTATTTTATTTGGTTCTCTCATATTACAAAACCTTTATTTTCTATTATTCAAGTGTTTTAAATGTGACAATTTTTATCCATCTTTAGATACTGTATCTTTCATTATAAATGTTGCAAGGACACAATGATGACGGGGAAATTGAAATTACTAAACCCATTGCATTTAAATAATTGCATTACTTTTGTACTTTACAAGCTAGTTTTTAGAGTTTAAAACACGTTTAGTTCTTACAAAAATTAGATCTTTGACAGTAGTACACTTTGAAAATCAAAAATTCTTTCGCTGAAATGAATCTGTGACTTTTCCTTAGCTTGATTTTTAATGGAACATATTTATAAGTGTAACTATATGGACATAACCCTTTTTAAAATATGGTTCAACAATGGGGGAAATATTATTTGGTGAAAAGGGAAAAATTCGGCATTCAAAATTCGAAAAACTCGGGAGAATTAGCACGTTACCAAACTGTTTCGTTTTTTCCTAGGCTATCACAACATTTCCCCTCATGACCGGTTTTAATCTGTCATTTCATCAACGATTCTCCATTTTTAAATTAAACTACAGCGCCTTTTTTGGAACGCGTGGCCGGCTTAAAGGGGATTTTCTTGGCACCGGGAAGTACGCTGTTTGCTGGCGGAGTAGAATATTCACAGCTCCTTAAATTCAAGCGCATAAATTTTTACAGCACAACAAACACGAATGGCATTTCGTTTACAAGATCGAAGTTTCCTGCACTCCAGTATCTATTGTTTTGTGTAGTTACATGGCCATGTAAATAAAGTCGCGCTCCGTCCGTAAGAGGGAAAAAATATAAATAAACGCGGCTAATAGAGCGAGCATTAACATTACACAACACCCAATTATAGAAATTAACTCTACTCACATCATCGCTTTGATGCAATTCCTGAACTACGGTTATCTTATAGGATTTTAATTTTAAAAGTTTAGTGGCATTCCAAGCAGAGATTTGCGAATTTCCTGATTCTTGTGTAAGCGTTCTCAGAGATTTCTTTTGACTTCGTTCTTACTTTTCTCTCGTGTCATGGGTTTTTCCTTTGTAAGATCGCAGTATTTTATTTTCGGGCTCTTATCAAGAAAAGATCCTGTTTCCCTAATTCTATTCACAAGATTACGAACCGTTTCTCTGTGAGGGGCACAAACAATAGGAAATCTGTCTATAAATTGCCTGTCACTTCTCTGTAAGAATTTGATGTCCCATAGAAATCATACATGAAGATTGTGTGTGCTAAAGTATACGGACTTTTGACACTATAACAACACTAACACACTATAACAGTGAAACACGTAGTCCCACAACTACTCCTGTACTGCACAAAGACTTCTAGTCAGTACACGGAGAGGCGGGAAAGTGGAGGGAAGAACAGAACCTGTTAGAAACAGGGTAGGCAAATCCACGTTAAGCCGGCCACGCGTGCAAATGAAGGATCTGTATAAAGTAAACGCAGAGACTTGCTACCATCAGAGGAGAAAACTGGAAACTTATTGGAGCTACAGAAGCGACAACTCGCTTGTCCGCTATTTAAGCTTCAGAAGAGTCTTACCTCTTAAGCTACTGGAGCGCTCATAGATCCATTGTTGGCCACCTGCCAAACACGGATTCTCAGAAAAAGACTTAAGAACAGTTCATTGAGAGATGGAAGTAAACTAATTATTATGGGTTGTAGGTGGTGGAAATGAACCTTTAAGCAAAAATCTTTGAACAGAGTGGTAAGAACGTCATAAAGCAGCTCTCATTTAACTAAATTTGCAGAGCTTGCTCATGGAGGGTAAGAAAGTTAGAAATTCAGACTAAAAAGTCCCAGATAAACAATATATCTGGAATTATCTTTTAGCAAATATACATATTTAAAACATATACACCAGAGACGGCTCTTCTAGGAGATTGCTGGTCTGTGCTAAATTAAATTTCCTCTAACTATTGCTTGATCTATTTTTATACGAAAAACGTCTGTATAGAATTTCTATCTTGTATCTTATATTTGAATTTGCACTCAGCAGGGAACTTGATTTGCAGTCACGGTGCAAAAGAATGTCTCGGTAAGCTTGTGGACAATTTTGATACAGGGAAATAAAAAGGAGAGATAGATGTGCATGTGCATTCCAAGGAAAGTTTGACTCTAGTTTTATTGTATTATTGTTGCATAAAAATGTGGAATAAAATATTTCAAAAGAGTATGGGATGACAATTGGAGTGAAACAGTGTGTTAACAATAACACAGTCATGTATACCGTATTATATGAGAAAACTTTCTGTTATTTCAGTATCAAACAACATTATATTTGAAATAAAACTGCTTTCATGCAAACAATCTACATCAGCTGTTTGAATGATGGAAAGATGTAGCTGAACGGCAAGCTAGTGAAGTTTCGTGTGAATTTGTGAAGCATTTGCTTTATATTGTAAAGAAAATTAACATATACAACACTTACTTTCTAAGACTTTTTTTGATGTCAATGGTTATTAACAAACTGGATAGACTAACTGCAAATATTAACATAGGAAGTAACCAAAGCTTTCACTAGGAGCAGATTTCATCCTGCAGATGCCTTACATTATCCCAAGGGTCATCGACAAGTGTGTCAACATAAAAACCAAGAGAAAGGATATTCTTTTTTTGATTAAGTAGATACGTTAATACGATATTTTTATCAAACCTTCTCTCTCTCTTTCTCCTTTTCTGTAATGTTTGATTGAGACATGCACATATGAGTGTTACACTAAGAGAAAGCGACTTTTTATAATAATTATGATTAACTGGTTATAATAAATGCCAATTTCAAATTTGACCTTTCCGGAGGTTTATAGAATTAGCTAAATCTTACTTGATCGAAACTGTGTTATATTGTGGCCTTTAGCATACTCATAAAAACGTTAATTTTAAAAATCGTAACTTCTGAAATGTCTTATTTAATGGAATTTGTGGAAAAATTCCGCCTTTTCAGTGTCTTAGAAATAATAACTAATCAATATTTTAGCTTAGCTTTTTTCTTAATATTCAATTATATAAAATCCTTTTTATTTACTCCTTTAGAATGCATTTCAAGAACACCAGTTTGATGAATTCACTAAAATTACACTGAATAGGTTTATTATGCACTTGTATGTCACGTAGTAAACATCAGAAACAAAAGAAGCATGATGATGTTGCGTTACTCAATGCAGAGCGTAGGTCTTTAAGGCGACATACTTCTAAACCAACAAACGGACACGCAATTAGCATTACAGAACATTTCGTGGGATAGCAACATGCATAATGCAGAGAAGCTAATGGAGTCAGAACACTTATATTCGTCCCGGGGTGTAACCAGGCTCTAAAACTGAATATTGGAAGCTTCTCTGAGACATGCAGATAGACGGACTTTCTTCCCCAAGAGGACGAACTCGATAGGTTCTATATTGCAAGTAAAGAACATTGTCACATCAATTGCTTGAATCCATACAATCACAAATGTTCAGTAGGCTACTACTCCTTTTGTTGATATATCTATAAGTTTAAACAGAGCACATGAAAGTCAATGTTTTCCAAACTTAGCTTACACCCACCCTTTTTATAAATAGTTTTATCCACTTCATTTTAGAGATTCTGAGAAGATTTGGGAAGGAAAATTTTATGTAATAGAAGGGAAAAAAAAAAAAAAAAAAAAAAGAAGAAGACAACTTGGGTAAATGAATTATGCACTTCATTCTGTTTTCTTTCATTATTCTGATCAGTTCATTTCTAACTTAAGGCAAAATACGTGAAAATTACGGACTATTTTTTTATTGAAACAATTTTAGACGCTGGTCAGAAACAGGTTTTCCAGGTTTTCCTCAGTCCTCATAAATGGCAAATGCTGCGGAGGTACCCTAAACTTACCTGGAACGTTTCCTTCCTTGAAAAATCCTTTCCCAATGTATCATTTCATTTCATGTATCATCAGTGTCCACCTCCTATGGTGCCTCAGTAGTATAAAGGACGTTAAACACTATAAAAAACACCCGAACACAACCAGACTTCTTTAAGCGGAAGTGTGTGAGCAAAAGGGCATCGTTTTTAGCAATTAAATTTGAGCAAGAATAATTATGGCGATTTATTTCAATCCCCGATGTGCTACGGAATTGGGGTTGTCACAACATACCGCTGGTAAGCGCTTTGCGGTAGAGTCGAGATATTCCTTTAAATATAGAGGTTTTAATGTAAATAGTATACAAAATTGAATAAATATTCTGTTATAGCTGTGGAATATAACAAAAGCTCTGAAATCAACTAGCTTGCAGTTCAAAATTTAAAGTGGACTTTAAAGAAAAGTTACTCCAAGAATGGAAAATGAATATTATTGTTAAACTGCTTAAGAGAGGAAAGCTAACAAAGTTCTTACAGGTGTGGAATTACTTTTGTTGTCTGTTCCACTCAAAATGTTGTGCTAAATTATTTTACAGTGTCTGTAGAATAATTAATTTAACATTTTATTACGGGTGAACAAAGAAAATGCAGATCAAATTAACAGTTTGCCCATTATAATTAAACAATTAATTGAATTCCACATCTCTCGCTTCCTAACCCTTGTAGGCTTTGTATTATGTACATTGAACAGGAATTGGCAAGTATTAGCTTGTACCAAAGAATACTACAAACATTATTACGTAAACATATGAACGAGCCCAACGCGAACTATTTTGTTTTCTCGGCATTGGGGTCCCTTTAAAACGAGCGCACCTAGAATTTCGCGGACTACATTACGCTATATCAGTGGTTCCAAACGTTTTGGGCTGCGAGCCTCCTTCACAAAAAACAAACTGAAAGAGCCCCTTATTAATACACAAAATATTGGACAACCTCAAATTAGTCAAAAGTTGTAGTTATAGGCCTATCTTAGGATTCCCCTCCAAAAATAGTGTAACAATGCTTAAAATGTTGAAGCTACATAGGTTCAAATATGTGTTCATTTGTTTTACATTTAAAAAATGAAACCCGAAACAAACGGTTAAGTAATAATGCAATATCATATTTCCCTAATTTTAAAGTTATGTTTTTATATTTCACACATTTTAAACTAAACCAGACACTTAGAACTACTTGTTTGATATTATTGAAACGTTTCATACAGTGACAGAAATTAATGTGGGTTTAAGTTTTACAATTGCAGGGTAGTTTCAATATTTTAAACAAGTAAGTTCATCCTTTCCACTGAATTTCAAATAAAGAGGAGAGTAAATAGCTTGCTTTGAAGTCAGCAATTTACTGCCACGGGTGACCGAGGTCCTTAAGGAGCGCACTCGTGAGCAGAAGGTCTGGGGTTCGAATCCCTCCAGGACTATCCTCCCTGAATGAGGTTTTTCCAGGTTTTCCTCAGTCCTCATAAATGGCAAATGGCGGAGACGTACCCTAAACTTAGACCTGGAATTTTTCCTTCCTTAAACATAAATGCTCCTTTCCCAATATACCATTTCATTTCATGTATCATCAGTGCCCACCGCCTGTGGTGCGCAAGTAGTAAATGGGCGTTAAAAAAACTTTTCGTACATACACAAGAAAATGAAAAACCTTATATTAAATCATTGTACTCATGAGAAATTTGGACGTTAAATGAGATACCCAGATTCACTAACCTTGGGGGTGTTTACTTGGTTTCCCCTGGTCACTTAGGCAAATGCTGGGATGGATTTTTCCTTTACATGACTTTTCCACTATCCAATTTCATATAGTTTCATTCCTTTGGTTCTGTTAAAGGACCAAAAGTGCCAGGACGGTGCGGTGTGACGGTAACTTGCGCCTGAAAAGGCTTCTGTTTCGGCGTATGATAAGGAAGTAGTTTTTATTAGGGGCTTAGGTGGGGCTCCTCGGGATTTTCTATCTGGGAACACTGACAGAGACCTCATCTATGTCCGTGTCTCTCACCGCACCTGGATGCCGGCCGTCCCATTCCTTCCTGTCAGAGGTGCCCCGACTGCCAGCCTTTCAGCAAGGTTGAAGTACCGAAATGTACTCCATTTCTACTAACACAATGCAATCCAATCCTTCAACAAAATGTAAGCTTCTACTGTTCACTGTCTGAACAACATGTCTAAAATTTAATTATTTAATATGAAGCCTTTTTACAGCCCTACGTGGGCGTGAGCTTTACCGCGACGACCGCTGCGTCTTCTACCTTCATCACATGATTTCATTGGTAGAGTGCAGTATTGCACGGGGCATGTGACCAGCACACGGCATCCCGTTGATCTGTATATCGCGGCTTACGCGATCGGAGATCGCCACCTCTCCTTCAGGCAGCCTCTCCAATTGTCTTCATGAGGCTGGATGAATCCCGTTCTAGACCTCCCTATCAAATTCCTAAGTAGGCGCCGGGAATCGAACCCGGGCCTCCCTGGCAGCAGTCAGCAATGCTAACCACTAGACCAAGGAGTTGCTGAAAATTTAATTATTAACCATAGTTTATCAATTGACACAACAGACACATTAAAAAAGAAAATGACATGAACAGGCATACACTAATGAAAACATGCGACAGTATAGAAAGAATAGTGGTGACGTCTACGAAACATCTGAAGATGTCTGGAGTTCTGCAGTTAAACTAACTACTCTGAAAAGAATGATTGGATGTAACTGATTTAAGCTGTATGCTCCTCGGAATGGGGTAAAGAATATTTTTAGCAGTATGAATGAATAAACAAGTGAGAGACTTAACCTTTAGGAAATGAATGTTTCTGCGGACAGCACAGATGTGCATTTGTTCGCTCACTGTTCATGCTCGGTAGAGCTAATATTTAAGACTAAGTATACTACTACAGTATATGTACTTTTCTGGAAAGTGGGCGGTGTTTACTGTGCAAATGGAGTGTCTTCTATTACATTTTAATTAGTAAGAGTGCGTGGCAGCGTTTTGCGATAATTGCGGCATGTTTCATGAACGGAATAGCAGATGCCGCAAGTAGAGAGAGCTAAAATCCAATTAAGAAAAGAGTTATCTAATTACCGTAATTATGATTATTGGTTCGTTTTTTAAGGGTTTTTCAAAGATGGGAATAAAAATTTTACTGATGCAATGAGTAAGCGCTTGTATGATTGCGCATTACTATCGGCCGATTTTCTAAGTTTGTTATTACAATAAACTGCTCTAAGTAATATTAGCTTGTTATCATTGCACCGAAGCTCATCCTAAATGTTGTTGTAAATACTTATTGTTATACCAACTAGCATTGGTTTGTTTAAGAACATTTATTTAACATTTTTACATTCTATGACACACCTCAATTCTGGAAAGTGTTTTTATGACGCTTTATACGCCATTCTCAAGAAAATCGACAAGCAGTGAACCTTAGATCGAAGAAGAACGTCATCATATGGCTTTCCCGAAATTGAAGTACACCTATGGATCTTTTCGGCGGGAAGAATTCGCGTGCTTTCACTGATGCCTTTGTGGTTTGCTCTCGGTATCGACATAGCAGCACCATGAACGATTAACCACACATACTTTACCTTAGAGTATCGCTGCAGACAATCCAAAGATATAGCCAATCTCTGAGACTTTTGTACCTCTGTCAATGATTCAGAACTTATTGTCAATGTTTCGTTACTGCAGATGGTCTTTAATAATGACATGTATGGAACCATGGCTTATCCCTTTGTGACTCGTCGGTTTTACCGAATAGGGCCTCCATAACATCAGGAATAATGACGCAATAAACCTATCGTCTTGTAGTGATACGAATTCGTCTCGGAATTTCTTATGGCACTCCAGCACACATGAAAGAGTAATGCTGTTTGCCGTAAAAAGGACATGCCACGATGTATTTCTCGTCCTCCAAAACTCTCAGACCACAACCCTCTGCTATTCCGCTTAACACGTTTCCATTTCTGATTTTACACGAATATACGTATCACTAACGTTGCTTCCAGCACACTAAACAAACAACGAGTGTGCAATAAAAATAACAAGCTTCGTTCTCCTCTACAGATGGTATCGTAAGTAAATTCTGCGAGCTTTCCTTTGGGCGTATGGCTGGCTGACCGGGGATTTGCCTGCCCAGTTTCTAACCTATTCTGTTCCCCTCTCCACATGCCCGTTTATCCATATGCAGGCTAATTTTTGTGGTGTACAGGAGTTGAGCTTTGTGAGATCACATGTTTCACTGTTACAGTGTGTTCAATCTGTTATAATGTCAATAGCACATATAATCTTTATGTATGGTTTCTATATGACAACAAACTCTTGCAGAGACGGCGATTTATAGATAGATTCCTCGCTATTCGTGCGCCTCACAGAGAAACGGTTCGTAATCTTGTGAATATATTTAGGAAAAGGAGATATGTTCTTCATAAGAAACCGAAAGTAAAACGCCGTATTCTTACAGAGGATAAACTCGATGAAATAGGAGAAAAGTTAGAACGAATTGCAAAGAAATCTCTTGCTCAGAAAGCTTGCACAGGAATCAGGATTATCGCAAACCTTTGCCTAGAATGCCACTAAACTTTTAAAATTAAACCGCTATAAGATAGATGTAGTTCAGTAATTGCAATCGCGTGATAATGTGAGTAGAGTTAATTTCTGCAACTGGGTTTTGGATAATGTTAATGTTCGCTATGTTGACTAGCTTTTAATTTTTTTTTAACGGACCTAAACATGGTTTTATCTACATGGCCATGTAGTGACACGAAACAATGGATACTAAGTGCAGAAAAACCCGAACTTGTACAGGAAATGCCATTGTATGACCCAAAAATTGTATTTGGTGTGACGTGAATGCTAATAGAAATATATGCGCTTGAATTTAAGTGGCTATGAATATCCGATTCAACCGGCAAACAGCGTGCTTCCCGGTGCCAAGAAAATCTCCGTTAAGCCGGCCAAGCGTCCAAACGAGGGCGCTGTATTTTAAATATTTCATTCATTAATACATTAATTGCCAGAAAAAAGTTTATGTTCTACTGTGTCTTAATTCTTCTATATTTTCATTTTGTGATGATACAAAAGTAATTAATAATAATAGTAATAATAATAACAATAATGTAATAATTATTATATTTAATTTCCCATTCTTATAGGTTACCTGTATTACGTTTGTGTGTTGCTAGACAATTCGAAGGTCGCAAACCAAAATCAGCTTAGCGACTACTCGTAAATGATTTTTCAAAAGATAAATAAATGTAATTTATTTAAAATACACGAGACCAAACAGGTTGACCATAGGTTATTGATTATAATGAATTCAGAAAAGAACACCATTTCGAATCATATAGCTTTATAGAAAAAGTCATAACCTACAAAATCATAGGCACCACAAAACTTTGATAGGTAAATGAGAAGCTGTATTTCCTGACAATTCTAAACGTTCAGCTTTTTTGAGAAAGATTCGACAAATATTATGACAATGAATAAGAGTAAAATGTAATCACGGAACATAGCGAAGAACGTCGAGAAACACAGTAAGATTACGATAAAGGCAGCCTTTCTTAGCATTCCAAATGAAAATCGTTGCAGCACGGTAGGGCGTCCTACAGTACCAGACCTCTAATTAAAGCCTTCGTCACTCACTTCTTTTAAAATAAGACCTGTCAACTGCAGCTATCGTTTCACATACATAACGGCATCGTGTGCTAATGGGATTTCGTTGTGAAGGGAACAGATTAGTTGGATCTTCATCACATTGCAAATTTCTTTATAGTTACAAGGTGTCCGCAACAGATTGCAAGCCGCGCTGGGCCAAGGTCTTCCAGTAGCAGAATCCATCGATGAAGAATTTCCCCTCATATTTTCTGTTTAAAGTTAATTTATTGTCGCTTTGGTAACACTGGTATTATCGCGACACCTGTAGATTATCAACTGGAATACTGTAGATGTCCAATAAAATTAATTGATGATGATGGAAATGAACTCGGATTCCTTGCCGCTTTAAATCTATCTGGCATTCATTTTCCCAGGGCAAGGAAAAACTCCGAAAAAAAAAAAACCTTACCCAGACAGCTTTACCTGACCGAGAATCGTACCCAGAACCTCCGCATTGGATAGACTTGCTCGTACAATTTAGATCAATAACAGCAGTATACAATAAGAGTTTTATTTCTTAATGAAACTAACCTATGTTATAGAGTTGTTCAAAGTGGTCACACATTTCTGACATTTTTAAATTAAATTTGCATTCACCCGTACTCCTTTACATTCGTAATGTCTGCCCTAATATTTTCGTTAAGTTCCTGCACAATGTGGTGTTATTCCTGTAGACGTTATTATTTTTTTCTGTATGAATGGTGACATTTCAATACAATGTACTACAACTAAAGATACTTCACTAACATACTATAATTGATAGCACTGGTGCACAAATAACCTGTAATAATACAAAGGCAGAATGAAATAATGCTTGCTCTCGTAACGGAAAACTGCGATTAAGTGTCCACATGCAGTCATTACATGGGAACTGTTTATTATTGTGGCAGGCGATTGGCACGACCTTGGCACAGCGCTCGCTGTGCTCAGCTAAGAACGCAGGTTAAAAAAAAAAAATAATAATAATAATAATAATAATAATAATAATAATAATAATAACATGCCCGTACAAGCAGGGGTGAAAGCACTAGAGCTACTACTGGAATCTCTGCTGCTAGAGCAATGCCCGAGCGGCTGGCCAGTCCCAAGCGACAGCGGTCTTGCGTATCAAGTTCAATATATTTATTTTTTTTTTGTTAAAAATAATGTAACCTATGTATTGCCCTGTGAAAAACGAATTAATAGTTCATTGTTACGCGGGGAAAATATTAGGCTTGACGGCCTACGCTCGCCTCCTTTTCGTAAATATAAATTTATAGAGTCGGGTAAATTACTGTAATGAGGGCATTGTTAGGCGGTTGAAATATTGTAACGGTGTAAAATATCCTTATATTCCAATTCGCAACTAATTCATATATATCCGCACACTAACCGTAACGCCAACCTCGGGTAAATCCTAGAAACCGGTGGATCCTGTGGTTTGCTGCGGTTCGCTACGGCCTGACGGCCTACGCTCGCCTCCTTTTCGTAAATATAAATTGATAGGGGGCGGGTAAATCACTGTAATGAGGGCATTATTAGCCGGGTGAAATACTGTAATGGTGGAAATAAAGCCGTGGATCCCATGTCGTAGATTTACTGTACGTATGAGAACCTCAAGCCTAAAAGAAGAGGTCTCTGAGCAAAATTTACTGGGGGTTTTACGCCCTGAATTGAAGGGGAGAGTGATATTAAAGCCCATCCATAAATAAACTAAATAAATAAAGCATTGTAGCTATTTTCTTTATTCTGATGTCTAAGTTAACTGATGTTCACTTTCTGAGCGATCTGTACCAAGTTGTTCTACCTATAAAACTGTAGAACTGCATAACGGAGTTTTTTATTAGCGTTTAACGCCAATTTTTACTACTGAGTCACCACAGGCGGTAGAACGGAGTTTATTTCCCATTTAGAATTTTTTCTTCGTTTGTTTTATTTACAGACCCTCTTTAACATCTCAGGTCATCAGCGTCCCATTCAATTGAGGGCGTGAAACGGTCAGTAAATTTTGCTCAGAAACCTCTTCTTTCACGCTTGAGGTTCTTTATCGTGCCGTAAATCAACGTCGGCTTTATTTCCTTTCCGAAGGAAGCCATACTTAAGCTTTATACGCCCGAAAAAATCCATTCTGGCCGGATTGCACCCATAATCTTGGGTCTACGAGGTAAGTATGGTTTAAAATACAGCACCAGAGCGACTTCCCTTTTAGATGAAATTCCTTTAATTAAATTCCTTTTTAAAAGGATGAAATTCCTTGCTTCTAGTATTTTTCATGTCGCACAATATTCAGACAGTTTTAGTTACCTGTAAACACTGAGTTCATTTGCATAAAAAATAAACACCTTGGTTCATTATTGGTAACTGTTATTTTTCAAACCTTGTATTGGGTAAAGAACTTCAAAACAAAATTTTAAAAATCCCATTTTTTTTCGCGATTTTATTTGTTGCCTTTGGAAGTCCATCTGATGCTTTACAGCACGTACAAATTTTACAAGAAATGTTAACTGCTATATGCTGAATGCTATAGGTATCGCCAAATCTATTTTGAGAGCGCCTGGCAAGCAGACCTCGCTTCTAGACGTCAGTCATTAACGCAGTGTCAATATAGTTCACCTTAGAGGCGCCCTTTCCACCCCAACTTTCAAATGTTTTAGGTAGCTCCACAGAAGATGATTAAGGCAGAACAGTAAACCTCTTTCAGCTGTTATTTCATAACATTAAAGAGTCGGGTGGTCTTCCTGCCTCAAGTTGCTTAAGTTGGTAATACATTGTGCATTTTTTTAGTTCAAAATGTGGTTCCCCCAAAATCCTTGTTAGCAAACTCTGTACACGCTCTAGGGACATCTAGTATTGTTTCGATGGGTTCCATTTTCTCTCCATTGGCGGCGCCACAATTATTCATTTGCATTTTTCTGTTCCCCTTTCTTTCCGCAGTATAACTCAAATGCCTTTATTATCGACGTACATATACGTTCCTCTGAGCTCCTTACAAAGCGTCCTAACAACATACAAGTATGCATCTTTATTCTTACCTTCAGAATCAAGTTTAATGTACCCACTTACTTTTTTTTTTTTTTTTTTTTTTTTTATTGCTCGCGTAATTTTTTAACCTTTTATCTCTCTGCCAGTGTCTAATTGCGAGAAACTTCTCCATAAGTTTGAATGGAGGTTTTACTACCTATCTAGAAAAATAATACATTAACCAAATTGGGGCTACAATGATGAGTCATTTCCTTGTCTCGAGAGTCAGAGTCATTGAGTCGAGGGAATGAGACTCGGTAAAGAGTCGAGTCATTTGGAATTTTATGGCAATACTAACCATTACACTGTGGTTCTTTCTAGGCTATGCATAACAAACTGTGTGTCTGAGGTTTCTACATAAGTTCTGGTCTCAATAAGAAATAAACGTTTGTCATCCAGAGCTCTTTTATTCCTTAGATGCCTTTAGTATGTAGATTACTTACATAAAAATACATTTTAGTTCTAAATAAAGATCAGTGTGCCTTATCCAGGTCCACCACCGCCACCAACACTTTCCTACTTTCGTAATTTTTATTTTCGCGGTAGGAGACCGTCTGTATGAAGCCGTAATCTTAAGGCCAGAACCCACATGTTAATTAAACTTCTCACCAAGATTTTTAGCATTGTTATCATAATCATAACAATGTGTATCGAGGACCTTGCGGCACGGATTTTTAATATCCGAACCAACTGGAGCTACCTTGTCCTCCTCCAAGCACGAACCACGAACCTCATTCATCTGATTCTATAAACCCCAAGGACCTGCCTCAGGTTTTCTCTACTCTGAGAGATTTGTTACTTAAGAGGCGATTGGTAATGGTATGAGTACTTTTGACCATTCACTATAATTATATAGCGAGATCCGCGGTTCCGTGCTTAGAGATCACGACATTTCAGCTGGTTAGCGCATCAGCACGGAAGACTGAAGAACTGTGTGGTTCGAATCCCGGCTATGATCCGATTCTTCCTTTCCAACTAATGTCCTATACATGGCCAGTGTGAAAGAAATATTTCCATAAATAACAATGTTATTACTAACCATAAGGTAACGTTTTTCTGTTTCTCGCTGTGTGTGTTCATACCAATCGAAACGTTTATATTTAATATAAGCTGCAGAAAAATACTTTGAATTGGTCCTGTTTCATTAGCAAATGTTCATTGTCTCTAAAAACGGTTATCTGTGGTAAAATACCCGATATCGAATTTCACTCATTAATAACAGAAAAAAAAACTATTAACATGTCATACCAACTTGCGAATTTCGCATTGCAATTGTCAACTCAAAAAGTTTCTATATCTATGCTAGAATGCTGTCATTTCTATAGCAACGCAATGTGAAGGTACAGCACAAAGCAAGATATATGGATCGCATTGTTTACTGTTACCTAGAATGAGCCCACTTTTCATTTTTCATTAAGGTTAATAGACATAATGTTCGGCTATGGGGATCCAAGAATCCTAGCGTGATTTATGTAATGAAAAGAGCTAGTCTGAAGGTGAATGGATGGTTTGATCAGGTCGCTGGGCCATTCTTTTTTGAAGCTACTGTTAATGTCACAGGTTATCTTGATACGTTGAAATATTTTTCCTCCCACAAGCGGTACAAAACATTTTCCGGCAAAACAGTGCACCTTACCACTGAAACTACAATGTTCAGGATTTGTTGAATCTGCATTTCGTTGTCAGGTAAATTGGTAACTACCGGAGGCCATGTTCAAGTGATCACAAATTAATGCAGCCTTTTGAGTTGACATTAATTGCAATTCAGAAAACAGCAATTTGCTAACTGATAGTTAGTTTTTGAGTTATTAATGAGAAATTCGTCAGAAATTTTATTAACACGCTCTATTTTCTGCTATTTCCTAAGTTTCATCTCTAACTACTTCTAATTCGTCTACGTTTGTATTTTATTTGTCTTTGATGTTCTTGATCATTATGGATTAGCATTTCAATTCACGACTTAATCTTTGTGTTTTCATGATTGTTAATGTTACCTTCCAAATATCCAGCTTTTTCCCTGCATCGTCGATCTCTCAAGAAATGTTTAACAGAAAAAAGAATTTAATCCTGCTATCTACGGACTTTAATTAGGGTATTATATTTAATAGTCTTACGGTCCTAGCAATTATAATCAGTAAAAAATTATTTTACGACACGTATTTATTTTGGTGAATGGGGAAACCACAACTAATTTCCCTTATCTCCTCAAATTTACCTTAAAGTTACTTTTTTCTCAGCAAAAATTAAATTTTTACATAAGGAAAGCAATACATTCTACATAACCAAATTACTTACATATCAAAGCAATAAGGAAATACAAAATTATCTCAGCCGAAATAGAACCTAGATTTGCCAAAGAGTTGGCCTCGTCAATTGTTCAATTATAAAACACAGGGAAAAAGAATATGTAGAAAATACCGCAAACCGATTGATCATTTTGAGTTGTCATGAATAATCACAAGCAATATTACGAGAGGATCTGAGATTACCGATAAATTCATGAACGTAGTGAGTATCTGGGAAGTTCAGACCCTCGAGTGATATTTATTAGGATTATTTCACAAATAAAATAATAATATAAATATAATTCCTCTAAGATTGGTTTACAAAATTGTAATGCTTGTACGTTTGCTCTTAAACTTTTTAAGCAATCTTGCGACAGAAGAAGACCGCCGAGGTCGTTAAGACGCGGACTCGTGAACGGGAGGCCTGGGGTCCCGCCAGGACCGTCCTCCCTGACTGAGGTTTTTTCCAGGTTTTTCTTAGTCCTCGTAAATGGCAAATGCCGGGGAGGTACCCTAAACTTAGGCCTGGAATGATTCCTTCTTAAAAATAAATCCTTTTCCAATATATCATTTCATCTCATGTATCATCAGTGTCCATCGCCTTTGGTGCCTCTATAGCAAAAACGGGCGTTAAACACAATTTATTCATTGCGACAGAAGAATGCCGATTGTCAGTAATGCCAATAGAGAAGAGCAAATTACGAGTTTAGGACTATTTCATGAGTAGAATAAGAATAAAAGTAATATATATTTGAAAATCGCGCACAGAATATTAACACTTGCATAAAATGTTATAATTATGAATATCTATTTGAAGAACCCTCCATTTTGGTCATGATTGTCGATTTTCCATATTTTTGCTACTATCAATAGCTCCCCACCGCCTGCTAGCAAAAGGGTCAGTGATGGTGCTCAGGGATTATAAAGTGGAGATATAAATTTTTTGTTGATTTGTTTTATTTACGGACGCTCTTTAACATCTCAGGACATCAGCGTCCCATTCAAACCAGGGCGTGAAATGGCCGATAAATTTTGCTCAGAGGCCTCTTCTTTCGGCTTGAGGTTCTTTATCGTGCCGTAAATGTACGACACGGGACCCACGGCTACACTGACCACAAGACAAATGCACGTACCGTGATAAAAAGGATTTGATAAATTTTTTCGATAATTTCACTGCGAAATCCGGCTGCGATTGGTCAAAATTCAAAATTTTGTGTCGTTTCATTGGTAGATTTTAAGATGACGTCACATACGTTAAATAGTCAATGCAAACTCAGAACTGCTATTAATAAAGTATCACTAACAATTTGTCATATTTGTTTTAAATGTATTAAATATTCCCATTTCCTCTGGGAACTGTGGCAAGCCGCCACTGAATTCGAAGCAATCGCTTTCCGATGCCACTACCGCATTCGTCATACCTAGACGTAAAACACTGTGTGAAAACAAATAAATGCTTCCAATGCTTGACTTTAACTTTTTACCGCGAAATAGGAACTGGCATAGAGCCGAACTTCGCAAAGAGGATGAATGGTGTATACAGCATGTGAGGAACCTGCAGTGTTTACAGGCATGGGCTGCTATCTTCCCTACAGTTGTTTTAAGAACACCAGAGGTGTTCTGCAAATATCACATGCAATTATACGGCATGTTAAAGTAATTAATGGTAGAGTCTTCCTAGAACTCAAAGGCACAGAAGCAATTTAGGGAGACAGAAGCGTTTAAACAATTTAAAATTAAAAATACTCCGAATAAAATAATCGGAATGAAAACTTCGGATGGGAAGAAGGTGTGATTTTATCTCTAGTTTCTAATGAAACTTTAATCGGTTCGGTAACAGAACAGGAAGATTAGAATTACAAAAACAATTACATCACCAAGGCTGTTCTCAGACAAATACTTAATGCTGATTAAAGCACGTCCGAGAGAAATTCTTAAATGCTGTAAAAATGAATTAAAATGTTTATATTTAATGGGTAGCAATAACTCGTTCCTAGTGCTTTTTCTAATGTGAATTTTGCAACCCCGTGGTGTTCTATTTCTACAAATTACATACGTAAACATGAAAAAGGGGAGACATGTTCCGCAGCTCATCATTATCATCGCCGCCCGCCTTGGGCTGTTACTTCCACTGCCTCGTTTCCATGGTAACCATCTTTCTCACTCTGCCTTGGGCGGAATTAGTAACCGAAAACGGTTTCCGTTGGTGGCACTGAGCCGCTCGATGAAAGCAGGACATGGTGTGCATAAAACACTTTTTTGCTCCTCCTCCTCTTCCTCTTTTTTGTCTTCCTTCTCTACCTTCTGAGAATGTCGGTCGAAATTCTCTATCTTGGGAGTTTGCACTTAACGTATGTGTGCACATTATTAGCAATTTTATTATTTTGTACATTTATAATTTAACAAATCTTAAAGGAAGTTTTAAGTTACGTTCTCATGTTTTATATTTAGTGTAACTTTGCTTTGCGAACGAAAATGTTACATTTCATAAAAATTGCAATATTTTCTTCATTGTTAACTTCATATTTAAATATTTATATATTTTTTTACTGGGTGAATGAAAATTCCTTACCCAGGTATCTGTTTCTGGAATTGATCACTTTTGAGAAGATGAGAAAAGTAAAAAAATGTTACTCCAAGAAAGAAGGTCGGTTCGAGTCCCTCCAGAACGTCTTTTTTTAAATGTGTCCCCCCTCCAGATTTTCCTCAGTACCCATCAATGGCAAATGCCCTAAACTTAGACTTGGAACGCTTCCTTTCTCAATCATTTTTTTAACAATTTATTATTTACTGTCATGAGTCATCAGTGTTCATAGCCAGGAAAAACGAGCATTAAACACTACTAAACCGATAGAGTGGGTGTAAGTGGAAACTGTGTTACAATTGCATTAGAGAAATATGAATAAGCCAACTGTAAAGGGGAAAAAATGTGGCAAAAAACGACCCAATTCCTTCTACAAATCGTATATTGTTCAGAAAATAACGGGAAAAAAATTAAGCATGGCTATTATCAGGGAACAAGTTTACAAGTGTCGTCAAGTATTTACCGAAGACATTTTTGAAGTTGAAATGAAAACAAGAACGCCTAGCAAAAAACAAAAGGAGCATCAGCATCAGAAAACGACAACATCGTTCAAAGACTATATATGTGAACATTGGGTGAAAGTAGATATTTAGATTTAACAACATTAAAACCTATCATCAAAGAAGGACATCTGAAGTTGGCGAAAGTAACTACTATCTTTATTTATTGATGGACAAGAAAGGAAGTATCATGTATGGAACCATGTGCTACAGACAACACACGACATAAGCAATAAATACTGAGCTGGGTTGACGTCAATCTAGTGACAGGTGAGGAGGAAGGAAGGGTTCAATGTGCTTGGCCCGAGCTTTATTTGTTTCTGCACGTTAGCAACACATACTATCCAAGTTATTTCTGTGTTTGAACTTTCAGTTAGATTCTTACACACTGCACTAGCGTTATATCCAGCTAAGAGCCAGGGTGTGGCGAAAGCACAAACAGCGGAGCGTATGTAAACAACTTGCAGTGCTTCCACCAAAATCGACAAACATACTCAACTATAAAAAATGTAAAATTTATTAGCATTAAAAATCAATCACTCAAAGACTGGATATCTGAAGAATGATTGAAAGTAAATGTTTAACTATAAAACTGTTTAAAATTTATCAACATTTAAAAGCAAACATTCAAAGGCTGGACTTATGAAGACTGAACGAAGGAAATACTTAATTGAAAAAAATCTTAGATTCCTCGCCATTTAAAAATTAGTTGAAAAGAATAGCTTTGCTTTAGTTACTAAATTAGATGCTTATTACCTGTAATATAGCCTAATATTTTTGCAAGTGATGCTAAGCCGAGTTATTATCTGAGGAAGTACTTCTATGTTTGAATCAGGTAAAACTCACGAAGTGAAGGAAATAGAATTCTACAAAATATATAAATAACAGAAGCGGACATCAGACGAACGAGTGTAAATTAATGATGTTCATCCATTGTGAAATATCATGCAAGGTGATGCCCCATATCATTTTCAAAATGTTTTATGAATGAACTGGGGGGGGAGACAAATCTAGACTGCAATAGTCAAGATGTAGCCCGGATATAAATCCAATTAAATCTGCAAGGGGTATTTTAAAAAATAAAGTCATGCAAAATAAAAGCTCTTATAAACACTATTATGTTTATAGACATGATTATGAAATTTAAAATGTGTACAACGTGACAGAGACTATACCTAGAAGAATTTTCTATTAAAGTCCAAAGGATCCAGTAGGCAATTTCAAAGTGTGTGAGTTTGTGTGAGTGTATTTTAGTCACTTTAAATACAGCATGACAATAAAGCAAAGATTCTATTGAAAAATGAAAATATGCTGATATTTGCACATGTAGGTACTGCTGGAAGCTGAAGAGATGGCTAGGAATGTGTTGATAAAGCCCAACTGTTCACTATTAATATCCTGCTTTTGTTAACGCAAAGAGATGAGCCCTTTCCCCGCATACATCGCTAGCCATCTCTTCAGCTCCCAGCTATACTTAAGAAAATTTTTCTGACCGTCGTTTCTGAGACATACAAATAATGTTCAGGAATTTATTCTAATACTCTATACATCTTTAGTTTCTTGCAAGATTTGTTTACAATAAAACAAGTATGCATCATTATCACCTATCAAGAGCATACAGCTCTATCTTTACTAACATCCAATTACAGGTATTCCAGAAAAACATCTCACATGAAATTCATCTTTCAGAATTAGGCACACTGCTATTCAGACACTTGTCTAAAAGTCACCCCCCTTTTCAATAATACTCATCTCTTTCTGATTCTCTTGCACCTTTTATCTCTTTCAGTTAAGTAAGCTAGCTGACTGCACATTAGGTCCATTGCAATGATATCTGAATTTTCTCAACCAAAACACTTCTTACAATCACCATTCTATTAAAATGACCCATATTTGTTTCTGTAAATGAATGCATTTAAATCTCTATCAATTCATATTGATTTATTATCACTATTTTTCTTAAATTTTAATGATTAACTACCCCACAATGTTTTTCCTATGTCTCATTTGTCAAAGAATTTACTTCTTGCTTCTACAACTTAAAAAGATTGAACTATTTATGAGAAAGGGAGTTTTCAGCAGTATTTCTCGTCTTAAGAAAGGCACAATAGAAGGGTTTTTTTTGCCAAAATATGCCATCGCCTCCAAGGAATTCTCCTGTGAGAGAAAATCACCAGAAATCTAGATACATTTAGAAATGCAGAGCATCGCGCGCGAGGTTGGCCGCTCGTGGCGCTGCAATACTGACAGCTGAGACAGTGTTATCTCCTTCTTCTTCTGACCTTGTTTCTCCCGCATTCATTCAGTCTGTGCTTGTGCCGATAAAAGGAAATACGCATTTTTGTGTTTAAAACGTATACGTATAAGTTATCTAAATTGTATTATTAGTATTTTCTTAATACCCCGACAGAGGTAATATTAAAAGAAATAATTGTATCTTTGATACACTATGTTATTTCAGATTCCATAAAAGTTCCCCAGTATACTTTCTACCTCCAGAGAAGATGCCCGGTTACTTGTAAACAAATTTAGAGAAAGAGTATCTATTTTTGATAAAACGTAAGCACATGCTTACTGAGGCGAAACTAGACCAAAGTGAAGAAAGATTTGAAAATAGACTTAGGAATCTCTCCAATGGTTTGCACATTAAACACAAGTTTCGCAAACAATAGCTTAGAAAGCTACAAAACAAAAAATCTTTAAACCACATATATTCACTGTTATCCACCAACTGCAGTCACGTGATTAGAGCTGGTTTAATTTCTGTAATTGGATTCTGTGAGCCTTAAGGGTGGTTTAAATGTTGCGTCGCCGAAAAACAGATACTACAGCACAAACAATTCGAATTTATACACAAAGCTGCCTCGCACATTGAGAAATTGGTGCATTGTGTATCTGTGACAAGGCACGTTCCTATTGTTACTTTCATTTTAATTTTATATTGCGGCAGTGTTATTTATAAGAAAGACAGAATCTCGGCCGTGGTGATACTAGTCGAATTTCGTGGGGGTTGGCACTATAGGCCAAGCTCTTGCGCGAAGGCCCTCTACTCTTATAAATATAATTCATTCAATTGGAGAAAAATTGAACTAAAATACATATTTAATTCGTTATAGCATTAATTTCTTACAGAAGTAGTTTTTTTACGTTCCTTCATGTCCGTAAGAACTGCATAACCACAAATAATGCTTCATGCTTTGGTTTTATATATGTTACAACTTTAACTCTGAGCAATGCCTTTAGCTATTAAGATAATCGGTCTTTAACCCTCGTAAATCTTTAAATTATTGCGCAGCACTTATCATAAACAATGTTTAATCTCCAAAATCTAATTCCTTCCCTAGACATATTGCAAATACAACGCATATTCAAATTTCACGAACAGCTTTGGTCTATGGATATTAGTACAAAGAAGGAAATTAAACAAAATCTAACGATTAATTACGTAAATCATTAACTTTGTTGCCTTTTAAATTAAAACATGTTTTCCTAATAGCTATGTTTCAGCACAAACTTTCTGTCAACGCCAATTTGCCATAGTGGTGGGTCAATAGAGCATAAAAAACTGTCATTGTTGAAGCCTTTAGACCAAACTGGCTTTACTGTAAGAGGCGAGAATGGGAATGTGTTACCAGAATGATTTCTAGATGGTGATGAACGGAACTACCATGATAAGCTTTTTGTGTCCCAAAATTCTGAACTTAGCAGAACTTAGAAATGCACAATGCTACTTAATCGGATGTCTACCTAAAACGAGCTCTTTTATACATCTGCTACTTTCTTGACCAAGTCTTAATTCAAAACCAACTGTAAATACGAAGAGTGCAGCCTAGAATTTTGCGTGAGCCAAGCTGCCTGCTTGAGGTTTCTAACCGGTTCCTAAACTTAAAGGACAAAGCAAATCTAATCCATAGAACAATATTACTAAAACAGTTGATCCTCATTATTTATCAGAAGCAACATAGCAAACGCGTAAAAAATTGCTCATGGGAGTAGCTTTATTGATCTATAAGTACAAACATTGCTCGTTCGGCCAAAAATAAAACACAGGGCTGTGAAATCCCTTAGAAGAAAGTAGCTCTAAAAGATATACCTAAATATTTAATTGCCCAGCAAGTAATAAATAGTTAAGTTATATTTTTTGATAATACACACAGTATTTCTGCAATTTCGCTTATTCTTATGTGAGTAATCGCCATGAGCAATGGTGATACATAAACGAAACTAAAGTGCACCGTTTAATGATAAGAAAGTGTTCTCTCCAGAAATTACTTGCGATTCCTACTGCTATTGCACTTAGAGGGGGAGCAGCTTTAAACCACATTAGGAAACAATCGTCGGTCAAATTGTCTTGCCCTCCATACAGATGAAGACGGGAATAACACTAGCTAGAACATGCCATCTGCAGTCTTGACTTGACAGTAACAGAAAAGCGGTACCATGAATGAATACTTCAGACTGTTGGCCTTACTTACTCCCACTGAGGCGGCCGGGGTTCGATCCCAGTCGCTGTAAGTAGGAAGGTGGTGCCGGAGCAGGTTTTCTTCGTGTACTCCGGTTTCCCCTGCCACTCATCCATTGCTTCATCACTGCGGAAAGCTGAAAACACGGTGTGATGACAGTATGCAGTGAGGTCCTGCCCTGGGGCAGAAGACTGGAAATGGAGAGTCGCAAAGCAGAGGAATTTGTACCAAACATAGACTGCGATATTTCGTTGCCAAGTCCCCTCCCGCCCCAACCCCATGGCCTACTTACGTTGCAATTGTTTCACCTGTATTAATAGCAAATCTTATGTTTTAGTGGACAACTGGAAACCACGTACTCAATAATGTTCAATCTTTCACAAAATTTTCGCAGTATGAAAAGTCAGAAGTAACCAGGGATATTAAATGTAGACAGAATACGATAGTAACGTACTTAACTCATTGCCAAAAATATTTAAATCACAATTTTAAGCATTTATTAAATTCAAATTTGCTTCTACATAATACTGGTAAATGTGAGAAACAATTAAAAAGGAGCACACGTTATAGAAATATTTAAAGACTATGTACAGTGAGGTTATTTCAGTTACCGGCAGACTTAGCGCGATTGTGTACTCGGGAAGTGAAGCAACCTCAACCAGAAAGAGGGAGATGAAAGTAACCGTGTATAAAATTAGTATTTATATTTGTATTGAAAGCTTAAAATGATCCCATAATTAAAAGTGATAATAATAAGCACTAACCTGTGTTAGATGTTGCCTCTCAGCGGCATCTGCGTAGGAAAGTTCTGTGTTTACCTGACTTATATTCCGTAATAACATGGCATTTCTGAACATTATTCTTATCGTTGAGATATTCTCTCTCATAAGTCAGAACTTTTTAACAAACTGGCAAACAGTCTCTCTACCTGGAACACGAATGCCAGGATATTTTCTTGCAGATCGCCTTACCCCTTCTCTGCAAGAATCTCTTTTTAGAATGTATCGTACATAAAAACATGTTCCACTATATGTAGTGGTTTACTAAAGAAGAATAATATTAGCACATAATTTACACACAAAGAAAGCACCGAGTAAAATACGAACACACAACCTCCTACTGACAAAGCCTTCCTCAAACTACAAGCTGACACCTGTACATGCATTACACGGTGTTGATGACGCAGTCGCGCTCTACCAGCCCGTAACTCTAATAACCTCATAATGTTATTGGCATTTCTTTTGATTTTCATTATTTAAACATGTACACTCTTATTCTCACATTGCAGGCCTTAGATTTAACTTGAGAGACTATTATGAGAATAACATGTAGGTAAATTATTATTATTTTTTATCATCATCATCATCACCACCACCATCATCATAAGTGTCCCTTTATGCTGCTGCTGTGTAACATTTTTCACTGAAATGAACCAACATGCTATAACTATCTATTTTGTATTTTCGGAACTCGCATAAGTTGATTTAACTTTCGCGTTTAAAAATATGCAAAAATCTTTTAAAAATGTTTAACGTTCATTTTCTAATACGAATGTGGCGTCAAAGGCAGAGGACAGTGGTGACATATGAGATGCAAAACTGGGAAAATAATTTTTGGAAAGTAAGTATTCCAGGCCTATGTTTATTGTACCCACCCCCCGGCATTTGACATTGATGACTTAGGAAAACTAGAAAAACGTTAATGAGTGCGATCCTAGCGGGATTCGAATTGCAGACTTCCCATTCAAGAGTCCGTGCCTTTGTGACCTCGGTCTTCCTTGTTGTGTGATCTTATAGTCCCATGCCATTATCATGGGACGAATAAAATAACGTACATGAGCTTGGGATCTATTAGAGCTACCTGGCAATCGCTTCATCAACGTCATAAATTCCGAAAAAAATTGTCCAGCTAGCAATCGAATCCGAGCCCGCAAATTAATAAGCAGAATCATCTGTGCGCTTGTGTGCAGTGCAGCACCTCCACCCGCCCACAAAATATTTCACTTGCGCCTATGACCAAAATATTAATACCTATAATGTTACATACTTCCTATATTTGATTAATCACGCTCATATGCTAAGATGTTTATACATCTTTATGAAACCAACAACAGCAACGATCTTGGAAACTAGCAGCAACAGCAGCAGCAACAACAACAACAAAAACAATAATAATAATAATAATAATAATAATAATAATAATAATAATAATGTTATTAAAACAAGGTTTCCATCATGAATCTTCAATCATGTCAATAGTTAATCTACAACCCTGATGAAGCTTTTCCCCAGGTTTTCATCAGTCCCCATCAATGGCTAATACAAACAGATCTGAAACGTTTCCTTTCCCAATTTATCCTTTCATTTCATCTATCAGAGTCCACCATCTGTGATGCCACAGTAATAAAACAATGGGCATTAAATACTAATAAATTACTGACTTATGAAAAGTTAATGTCACAGAAACATTATATATATATATGCTTTACACGAAGAGTTCTTTGAGGTTAAACATTGTGTATCATTTACAAGATGTATAAATAAAGTTGATGTAGTCATTACACAAAGCTATGCATATCGATTGTACGCTTTTAAAAGGCAAAGGTTACCAGAAACTATGCCCAAAGAACCGAGCGCCCTGACCTAGGACATAATTTTATGGAATATGCCTTTTTTCCACTTTTCTCCTTCTCGCACTCATCAATATCATTAATCCAGTTCATATCAAAACACGCTCGCGACCCACTTGTCACGCATCCAAAGACGCCATGGCATGTGCGCATGCAATAGGGATTCAGATGTCTTTTCTTAAAATATCGCGCTCTCAGAGTACAAAACAACTCTGTTGTGACAAGTGCACAGTTGTTTTTTGTTATCGATAAGAATACGGGCATGAAGCATGTTTTCATGCTCATTACATCTGCTAAAGTAAAACATGGTAAAAAAATTAGAATATATATAGAAAAGGAAGAATAAACAAGGAAAAGGAAAGAAAGAAAATATATATTTAGAAGTGTGCATCATTAGAAACGTTTCTTTGACGACCAAGTCATACTGCATAATAAACATAAACAGAAGAATACTGTGGTAATGAATGAGGCAGTATGCACTGGGTGCCTGTTAAGTTAAGGGTGGCATAAACCGGTAAAGCGCTGTATCAAACACTTGTGTCTTTTCTTAATGGCGACAGAAATAGCAGCACTTACCGATTTTGGCAAGGCTGGCGCTGAGAATCCAGACGCCGATAATGAAGGGGGTTTCGACGCGCCCGAACTCCACGGAGGCCACAGGGTAGCGTTTCGCGGTCTCCTTGGTCTCCAACTCCCCAAAGCCCTCGCCGTGGTGGCTCCCGATGTCGTTGACTTTTCCATCGGGCATGATGATGGATTCCGCCCCTTTTTCGTCCACCGCGGTGCGCCCTAAGGATGAAGGATATGCATCTTCAACACCACCATAATCACCACCTTCAGTAGCACCAGCCTCAGCTTCATAAGCATCATCATTATTATCCATGCGCTTAACTGACCAAGCAAAATGTCTACTGTAAGCATTACCAGGAGAAAGCGTCGCTCTGGAAGTCGTCGACGTTGAAGAGGCCAGCCCTTCAGGTCTAGCGACACATTGTCCTAGCAGTAGCAACAGGAGCATCACCGTCCTCGACATCGTCGCTGGCTGCCACAGCACTGCACAGCACCACCGCTTCTATACCGCGGTTATTTCACCAAGCACGACCTTGACCGTGCCCATCAGCGGTTTTTATTATTTGCGGATTGGAAACACCTTCACGTGGAGATATATGGCACTGCACCTACCGGCAAGGCGGTAATGGAGGTTATGTCTCTGTTGACAGCTACCTTACACGCCATGTTGCCGCGGAGAGGAGGGGGGGGGGGCGGTCGCTACAATTTATTGCACGCACGCAAAAGCACACAGACATACAAACATGATTCGGTCTATTTTTTATCAATTGCCTGGTCTTACAAGGTCTCGGCAGATAACAGCGACCAATGGAAACGCTGGTGGGAGTAGTGCAGGTATGGGAGACTTCGCAGACCCGCCTTCCTCATCCCGCTAACTCCAGCCAGGCGACTGACTGGGGTGCAAACAGCTGATCTCCGCGCCACGGCGTGCGGAACGACGCATGCGTTTGGGGCGCCGAGGCGATGCTATGTTCTCCCATCATGTCGATATTGTGTCAGTCAAACAACCCTTCTGACACGTGCACGTGTGTGCTCCAGGTGGGCTTTTGTATTTCTAACATTTTTCACCCAAATAAAACAATCCATGTTAAGACTTTGTTATGTCATTCCTTTTAGAGTAGCCTGTAATGGCATGTTTACAAGCTGATTGTGTTTTTATATTTACTTTCCAATAACGTCCAACTGATTAATTATAGTAAACAACACACACACACACACACACACACTTTTATATATATGTATGTAAAATATAAAATAAAAATAAAGTAACACCATTAGCAATGTAACAAATTAACAGTAATTATATATATAATGGAATATTCAACGTGTTAATAGCAATGCCGACCTCATTGCAACAAAATGCTGAGGCCTATCTTAATTCTAGAGCACATACCATGTCTTCCACTCAAACCATCTGTTAAGCTCGTAACGGTCGGCACAGATGAACAAACCCCCGGCATTATCCACACGCTGGCAGCTGATAGAATAGCTGAGTTGGCTACATAAGCATATTGCAATATTATTACTCACGCAAACGCTCATGCAGGGCTTTTATTTCAAAATTTGCCAGTCTAAATACTATTTTATACATACTTTTCATTTAGAAATTATTATTATTATTATTATTATTATTATTATTATTATTATTATTTTTAAGATTTAGATACCGAGGAGAAAATTTAAACATTTTAGGTTTCAGCCACTGAATTCCAGTCACTCCCACTTTGAAATTTCAAATGACACTCTGATACTTACTTGTTATTTTCTATCGTTGCCTGGTAACCCAGACTGTTATTGTCTGAATTTGACAAAATACAAACTAAAGCAACAATTATACGATAGATAAAATTTTATTTATTTCAGTAGTTTTACAGTATTGTTCTATCCAAATTCAAACAACAATAACAACAATCTAGGTTGCCTGACAACTATGAAATAACGAAAGATTTGATTTCAAATGCATACCTATAAAATTTAAGTATCATAAGGTAGAGGTGTCATAACATTTTAAAGTTAAGGAAGTGAAACCAAAATTTTAATCAATATTGTTTTTAAACTTCCTCCTCAATTTCTTAATTGCCATGTTTTTTGTTTTTTAATTCTATTTGCTCGTATGATAAAAAGGTAACTCGCAATTTTTTAAATGAAAGGTTTGTATATATAACAATTAAAATGAATATAGAGGAATATGGATGTCTAATTATCATGACATTTTAATGACAGCGACAATAACGTGAGAAACTCAAGGCAAATCCGAATTAAGTCATTTTCTCTGCTCAGCAAACGCTACCAATGAAGTTAATAGCCTAGATTACTAATAAAGTATTGATATGATCTTCTCGGTCCTCATGGTTAGAACTTGATACCTCTAGTTTGGATGAAGCATCAACATATGAATTCAACTAGCATGACTTGCTAGTCTACAATAATTATTGCTAACCTATTCGGGATTAAGGTATTCATTCTCTCATAATGTCTACTATAAACCGTAATATCAGAACTTTTATATATATAAAACGTTTTTACGGAATCTTTGTGGTGGAACGTCCATCAAATTGTTTCAACTCGCCCTTGATTTTTACTTTTACTGCTCTTCAATCTCTTCTAACCTTGACAATATACTGCAGCATCATTGGACAATGAATATGATTTCATAAGAGCAGCTTTGGAACGCGTAATAGATTTGCTCTCGATATTATGGAGTTCAGCCATGTTTCAAGTGGTAAGTACCTAAATTAAGGGGAGAGAGAGGGATATTCCTTGCAGCTCTTCTAGTTAAATCTAAGCAAACATTCATAAATGTTGGTATTTTTGCCAGTAGTCAATTGCCGGGCCCACAACTCAAGTTAATTGAAGATTCTAGTAAATGCACAGTGATTCGAGCTGCTATTCCGGCAAGGAATCTCTGTTGCCACAACCCGTTTGTGATTATTTCACGAATTATTGTCATCTGTTATGTATTTCACTAGCATCCGAGAACAGCAGGAGTGCATTTATAATTTATATAGTTCGGGATCTATCGCCTCATCAGTAGTGATGTACGCGAAGTTGGCTAACATCAACCACGCAGTGCAACTGACTGAAATCTGCCTAGCGTTCCGATGTAAACAACAGCAGGTATGCATTGCACTCACAAACTCTAACCCCCTCCCTCTGGCGTCATGTACTCTTACTTGGGTCAGGCTTATGCTGATATATTATTGTTCCCATTCTCCTGTTCACAAACCGGGAAATAAAAACTGCTGTATTCCAATTACTATTTCAGTTGTTTAACAAAACAGCAGCATTTCTATATGTACAAGAACATGACAGTGCCACTAGTCTAGCAATTCGCATGGCGGTTACCGAACCATTAATCTATAAGAACTGTCATTTTGCTTATTTTTCTTTTAAACTTTTGTTTCACAATGTTTTATATATTTATTATATTGCTTTATAGGGTGGGTGTTTTTTTTTATTTTATTTTGCTTTTTAATAACTGGGTGAGTATGATTTTGTCTGTAATTTTCTTGGCCATCTTGGCAACTCTTGTGAACTCCTGTCATTGTATCTACATTATGTGAGATTTCTCAATCATCTGTTTTTTTCTGCAATATAACTTTTTAAATTAAATTAGATTTTTTATTAGCCATTGCAATCACAATGATTTGTAACTTGTCAGGAGTATACAATGTCTGTGTATATAATGAAATACAGAAATGCAATAACGTATCCCCCAGTAGCATATATTGTAGTAATCCATGCATCACGTTCTCCATTTTCTCTCTTCTTCATCTTAATGCTGCCTCATTGCAATACTGTTGTTATATTTCATTTGTATTCTGTTTCTTCTGTTTTTTTTGCACTGTTTCTGAATGTGCTTCAGTTTGTTTCTCAGTTACTTTTATCTGCCACTTCTTTCAGACCACTTCATCCTATTTCCCCATCTTATTACCTTTGCTATACTCATTAGTTTCTTCCCTTTTTCTATTTTGTTATTTTCCAATTCAATTGAATAGCTTTGATTTCTTCTCCCCATTTTATGCTATGATTATGCTTTATGTGTGGCAGAAAAAGTTGACATTACTATAATTGTACCATCATTGTAATTGAAATTCACATTTCATAGATTCTAATGACGGCAGTGTCTTGCTGCTTTGAATAGGTACACTTTTTCTGTAATGTTGAGATAAATCTTAGTTAAGCCAAAATATATTACAAAGGCACAGCAGAAGCTATGATCTTAAGCGGCTGAAGCAACTGAAATGCCAACTCCTCTTTAAGTTATTAATAATGAGCGATCAAAGAATCTAGAAGATTAACTACATTCTGACATCCCCTGAGCTAATGGGAAGAAAAGGGGGCTTTACACTTCTCCCGCCTTTTTCTTCTAAGTAAAAATTTTGGAATTTATTTTGTTAAATGAGAACCTACTACATGGGAGCATAAAATAAATATAATTCAGTGAATTTATATTTTTTAGTCAATCTTCTGAATCATTGATTTGTAGTGGTCAATATATGTAAGCTGCCCAGGATGCAGATATCTTGCTGCTGAGGAAGCATATATAGGTAGGTAAGGTTATGCTAATCCAAGGATCGATAACAAAAAGCTCAAGGAGATGTTCAATACAATCAATTAAAGATGTCAAAATGAATTCATAGTTTGTGAATGCTAATGTTACTCAGAACACATATTTTCAGGGAGGGAAAACTGAAAGAAAATCTCTGTAGGTAATTTAATCTGACCAGGAAATAGACCTAGGTCACAGGTTTGAAGAGTAATGAAAGTAAAGGAATGACTTACAGCTAGCATATAACCCCAGATGGCTCAAGATCAACACTTTCATTAGGAATTTCAGCCATAAATTGAGCATCAATGTTCAACAGATAGGAGGCTTATGTGACCACTATTGTTGAACCCAGGTCAAGTTATCTCAGTGAGTTTCTTCTAAGCTATTGAAAGATTGTCACATAAATAAGTGGGAGGACTTCTCCCATTCACTGCCTAACTTATCCATGATTTATGCACATTGCACTTCAAGATTGGCCAACTGGCATTTTGCCTAAGTTGGACTTGGCTACGTGTTTCCCAGCAGGTTCATGGCACCACTGCCAGTAATGGATTAACTAAATTCATTCACTTTTCTTGGTCATTCTAAAAATCACATATCCTGTAAAGATTTATCTCAAGAACTTGAAAAGTCACACTTATCTCCAAGACAGGCCATTCTTAATGTTCCAATTCTTTAAAATTTGGTTACGTCCTTAGTTGTGAAATTTTTCTGATCCACATTTTTAAAAAGACCATGAAGAATCTCCAGTCAGTTCCTTACCTAACATTTAATAAGCCTTCTGATATCTGAACATGTTACTGCTTATTCCAATAAAAAAAAACTCTACAGAACACAACTGACATGAAGATCTAAATGTCTTGGGGAAAAGAGAGTGAGAGAAGAAAGGGGGTTATTTAAAGGTGATTTCCATCCAACTTATTTTGTGATAAACAAGGAGCATTCCTCCATTTGAAATGTCCAGCTAAATTTAAATCAGACAAGTATACTGTCTTTTAATAACAAATTATGCAGAATGTTTTTGTCATATGCAAGAATATGCCCTACAACTTGATGTAATGCATAAATATGTATAAGTATTGGTAGATTCAGTTACTACATAAAATTTTTTAAAGAGTAACTAAATCTACTAATATTTATAATCATATTTATTTGTGCTACTCAAGCAGTATTGCATATCCTTGCATTCTTTTAATAACAAGTCATGTAGAATGTTTCTATTAATCAATTTCAGAATAATACTTTAAGATATATAAAAGTTACTTGTTTTGCCATATACTGTACATAAGAACAAGAGTCTTGGTAAGAACAAATTTGATGATGTTTATTTATGCTGCTGCAGTGCTTGAACTTTTAAAAGAATATGTATGAATGTATGGGTTACAGTAATCCTCCGGCATCTCAAGAAAAACTCCTATGTGGATGGTTTCATAATGAGAGAATTGCACACACTAGTGCATGGGATTTTATGCAAACCCTAGTTATGTACAAATATGGTGATGCATAAACTTCAGACTCTATCAGCTTATGCAAAACGAATAAAAAGTTAGCTATAAAAAAAAGAAACTCTTAACATAAGAAATCAAAAAAGTTTAGGCTTTAAAATAATCTGTGAGCAAAAGGATCATAAACTGACCATTTGCAGGAATGAAAAAAAAAATAATGGCCATTTTAGGTATCAATGGACTCTATGCTTACTAAAGCTTTATCACCATCATTTGTGTTTAAGGACCATAAAAGTTGCTATTTCATATTTAATCCTTGAGAAAAGGGAGAATACATAAAGAAATTCTAGGAAAAAAAAGCAAACTCATAACATAAGAAATTAAAAAAAATGTAGGTCTTAAAAGAATCTGTGAGCAAAGTGATCATATTGTGACCAGTTGCAGTTTAATAATGAAAAGGAAAATAAAGGCCATTTCAGGTATCAATGAACTCTATGATTAATTTACTTTATCACCATCATTTAAATTTTAAAGACCATAAAAGTTGCTATGGCATACTGAATGCTTGAGAAAAAGGGAAAATGCATAAAGAATGACACAATGTTGAATCCAGGTGCTTTCCTCCAGGAGGGGGGGGATCCATTGGCTTCAAATGTTGGCGATACTTATAAAACAACACTACAAATATTTTAAAATTGTCCTTTATCTCTGATCTGTAATTAAATTAAGTGTAATTAGATATAATTATCTTTAAGAATGAAATGAATGTAATAAAATAATATGATAGCATACAATAACTTACATTTACAGCAAACAAATACATTGTGGCCTTTTTACAGATATCTTTGGATAACATCATCAAAAATCTTTCAGTGGGTTCCTCATACCCTTCAGTTGAAACCTTGGTGGCCAATGTTTCTTAAATGTCCCAGAGTTCAAGAAACAAGTATTGCAGGAAGTTGTGAAATTCAAGTGATTGTTTTTGCATGCAGAATTTTACTTAAATTTGAGACGGCATTTAATGTTTCATCCAAAATCACTAAACCTATAATAAAATTATAATCATCATTTCCCCTGCCAAAACTGCTAAATCCACACCATCCTGATGTATATGTGTTCGAATGCCATCATAATGGACTTCTAGCATAGGAACTGTAAGATAAGTACTAAACCAGTGGATGTCAACAGCTTCAGGTATTTTTAAAACAGGTTGTTCCAAAGCATACTGAATTTAATGGAGTATATATTTTCGTTTCGGAGAAGCTTGATAAAGTTTGTAAATGTCCTTAACAATATGTGCATTGTATTATAGGGTGCTGGTGACAGCAATGGACAAAACACTCTGCAGTGAATGTATGGCAACTCTTAGCCCCTTTTTTCTGATGACTGAGCATGGACCCCAGCATTAGAACCACTAAAATTAGCACCACCATTAAAAGAGAATTTACTAATTTGTCTTAAGAAAGTTTTCAATTTTAGTATAATATAAATTGCTGTGAAAATAAATTTTGCTGTTGTATTCTTTAATTCAACTAAACATAAAAATCTTTCCTTCCTTCAAAATGCAACATAACAAACTAGCAAAGACAGTTCACTTTGGTTACAGACATTTGTAGATTATGAAAATGTGTTTACATTGGAAAATTGTTTCATCTTGATTGTCTAGAATCTCACCAATATAATTTAAAATTTCTGAAGCAGAATGTTTTATAAAATAGCATTAATAAACTCTAATTGACTCAAAAGTCAATTTGCAATTAGCCTCTTACTATGAAATTTAACCCACTTTTCAAGATTAATGTCATTTTTAGTACTATCTTACAAAATAAAGGTTCATATTTTGTTAAATTACTACTCACTTTTAATTAATGAAGAACAGCTTGCCAATTCAAGGCTTTTTCATTTTCATTTGTTGAATTATTTGTGTTGAACTGGAACATTTAATCCCCTGTAATCTAAAATACAATTTTCAAATGCAATAGCTTTTATGTGTTTTTCTGACTTGGCATGCCCTACTAGTTTTCATGTGCTTCCAGTAGATTTATAAATTTAGTAAAAGATTCTAAAAGGAACACTCGTTTTTTTTTTTTTTTTTTTTTTTTTGTATAGCTTCAATATCGTGTTTTAAATGCATTTCACATTATTTGCAAAATGCCCCACCCTGATCACGGTCAAAATACAACTCCTTGTAATTACACTCCCAATTTTGCTGGCATTTAATTTCACATTCAACACACTAAATATTTTGTTCAGGATGATGACTTAAGGTTGGATCAGAAATAATACACATTTATTTCAAGACTGAGGAAGAGTAACTGAAGAATCACTAAGCAATTCACCATCACTAGCATTTCTTTCAATAGACAAGCCTTCTACAATATGCTTCTTGTATTAGAAAAGAGAGAAAATAATGTTTGTTATTAACAAATTGTATTTCATTAACACTCTTTCCATAAGATAGCAAGCATACCCTTCCATGGTAGACTAATTAACCATTAAAATAACTGCAACTGAAAAAGTTACAATTCATTACAACAATGGAAGCTTATTACATTATACCAGCCCATTGTTGAGTTTCAAATGGAATTTTATTACACATTACAAGTTAGTAGTTATTAAAACAAATCATAAGTTAAATTAATGCATTATTATGAATTTAATTATAAATATTATAAACATTTACAAATAGATTATAAATTTTCAGGGTAGAGACTTTTTTGATTCTGTCCTTGGCCATCATCTGAATTTATCACAGGAATGACAAGCAAATAAAATTTAATTGGTATAAAGGAATCCACATCACAGAAGCCTTATTCCCTTAATTGTCCAGATTAGAAAATATAAGTACATTACTTGATTCCCAATTTTCTTTGGAGTTAATTTCAATTTCTGAAAAACCTAATATGAAATATAAATGTACTCCATACAAGCAATGTATAAAAGCATGCCAACAATAGATTTAGATTTATTTATTGCATATGCTTAAAAATTAAATTTGGCATTGTTGAGCTAACTATACCTTGAGAGCAGCATTATCTTATATTATAACATTTCTGTTTATTGCAACATGATATTAATTATAAATATTTACATATAATATGCAAGATTTCTTTTGGGTTTGGTGGGATTGTTGGATTGAACCTGCAGGATATTCCTATACAGATTTTTTTTCTTTTGACAGAAATTTAAAAATAACAACTGTATTTTAGAGCTATATGGGCACAATGTTTGGATATATATTTTTTATTAAACAATAATCAAAGAATACCTGAACATGAAATGAAAATGATCACTTACTTACTTTTCAGAGCTTAAGATAATCAATTTAATTTAACTACAAAGGTTCTGTGTCACTTTTCAATTGTAAAATGAAGACAAGATAACAGAATTCCAGTTCAGAGGGACTGGAAACTGAAGAGCAATTAATAAAGCAGAGGGGAAAAAATACTATTCCCACACTCTATCAAAATAAGATTATCACATCCTGCCGTTCTATGATATTATAAGGCCAAAATATTATAACTGTTCTATGTTAGATTTTGTCTGTCTGATAAATATCTTTATACTATTATATGTGTTACTATTATATTAGTTATAATTTTATCCTTTTTTCCATGAGAAAACTTTGGATTTTATCAACTTGTATTGTATGTATTCTTTTCTATTAAGAATAACTTAAAACCATTGAAGGAAGGCCTGATTGTGTTATCTGCAATATTATGTAATAGAAAAATTGTGAGATTATTTGTAAGAGTATGTGTCTTGTAATGGTAGCATAAAAATTACCTAGTTCAGATAGGTTTTACTTCACAGACTAGTTCCCACTTCTTCATGGCTCTTATTCAGATATGAAAGCATTCACATAATTGATCACTAAATGAATTAAGGCTTCTTCCACTTAGCATATATTTTCCTTTCTCACTTATATAAATCTTCTGAAAAGTTCAAAATACATAACCAAAAATTATATGGAACCATGATCCTAGCTAATCCCTGACATATAGCTGCCATTGCTTCACTCTTTATAGAATTTGGTATAGTTAATATTATAATTTTGCTACTACTGGAAATATTATACTTTTAGTAGCACATCAGCTAATTCAAGAATGTTTTTTTTCTGATACATATTGTAATACCTAATATCTGTGTCAAAAAATGAACCATGAATTGCAGCAGAGCTTTAATACAATATTTACTTTGCATTTTAAATGAAAATACTCACTAATTTTAATTATATTTTACATAAAATACAAACAATTAAGGAATTGGACTCCAAATATTCTTCTTGATCACCATTATTTTTCAGAAGACAACAAACCACATATTTTGAAACTATATATATATATATATATATCATACACATATAAGTGTATAAGATGAAACCTGCCTAAAGGGGATATCTATCATTCTTTGGAAAAATGGCTATTAATATAGGTGGCCAATAAATTAAGGTTATGAAATTCTGAATGGAAAGAGATTTGTACTTTAAAATTAATATAAGTACAGTATATATATATATTAAAAGTGACATATACGATTGACTAGCCAATGACCTAATACATTGTACAGTATTATACATTTATAATAAGAATACAATTCTGTAATAATACGTATATACAATTTGTATTTTTAATTGATTTATTTACAAAAAAAAATCTGGCAGTGAGGTTATTCTGTATAATTTCCACATCTCTTTATTACGATATTTTCAAAAGATTTTGAATACAACCAAAACAGACAATGTGCGTACACTACAATTAAAATTTTCCTTAAAAATAGAAAGAGCTGACATGCTCATTGTTGCTTGTTCAACCATACTGCCCCCATTCATTCTCATATGTAAATTACAATTTAGTATGCTTTGTACAAACAGGGTACAAGAAGAAAGGATAGGGAAGATTTGCACAAACTTTATGGCAAACAAATTGGATCCAGAGACTGTTTATTAAAGTGGCTGCTAAGTGGAGGTAGTTGCTTAGACAGAATTTTACTATATATATACTGGACTTCCAGAATATCTTACTGCTCGTGCAGGGTTTTGTATCCCAGTCAAGGCTGGCTCCCCTTCCCACTAATAACCACCTGCCAGCCTGCATGTCCTTGAGCTTCCAAGCAGTCACCAGTCTACATTCACTTGTGAAGACTTTTAGTTAAACATATTTTTGTATGTACATGTTATCTATATATATATGAATCAACTCATTGCATTTGTGAGGAATTTTTTTGGAAGTTTCCTGTACAATTCCAGAACTGCAATTTACAATCTTGTAAACATATTTTATATTATTGGTTCAATGTAAAACAAGAGGCACAAGTGAAGACATCACTTTTAATAGAAGACAAATTTGATGAAATTGGCACAAATCTGGAATGTTCACCACCATCAAAATCATATGAAAATTAGTACAAGTTTTCCTCTTCATATACAGCAACAAAATTGTCAAAACTCAAACCTTACAAGTTTACACATGTGCTTTGTCTACAGCAAGTTGATTTCATGGTCCAGTGATTCCCAAACTGTGGCTTGAAACCCCTAGGAAGTTTGCTGGATTCTATCCTGAAGAGTGCAATGTATATGGGGAAAGTATTTTTATTTATTAAGTTATTAATTTTCACATCCATTTTTATTAAGAATATTTAACTAACTGTTGCCTTATGATTATTTTGATCAGTTATACAGCTGTGCAACAATGGCTATTGTGAATGAATAGATTCATGTTGAAGCAAGCGGGCAAACTTGCAAATTAATTATTATTAAGCAGCAAAGTGAATGGAGGGATCGCCAATAATTTTATTCCCGAAAAGGGGGTCATACATGCAGAAGTTTGGCAACTCCTGCCATAAAAAATGTGCATTATTGTGAGCAGTTTCTTTCATTAGTGACTGAAGGGTTAATCAAAACCACAGCCAGTGATCTTTTCAGACAAGAAATGGTTCTGCCAAAATGGTCGTGTCAGAGTACATGTGCGACCAGATGTGGCATGTCCACTGTCAAGATGTAAAACTCTTTCCAGGGGTAAGGATATATTTTGGAAGCCCTGTGTATATGGCTAAAATAAAAACTGAAACTTATACAAATAGCACAATATTTTTAACTGCATGTATTCTTCTTCAAAGGCAGAAGAAGACAGTTTGAAATATTGCATTATTTGTGTGATTGTTTTAGTGTGTTGTTTATTTCTGCTCCTCTAGTTTTTTTAAGTTAATGAGTTACTTAAATTTCCATTTTTCTTTATATATGATATGTATGAAATATTAACACAATTCATTACGCAATGGAAGTTGTGAATGAATGGTACCATACTGTTGTCCATGTAAAAAACAATTGTAATTTACCCATATGCTCTAATGTCTTTCCCTATAGTAAAATTAGTCCCTCATTCACATCTCCATCTCTACTGGTAGTCTAGTGGTAATTACACTCCACTCCTCATAAACCCCAAAATTTGGGGTTCAATACCAGCCAGGGTCAAAGGAATTTTTGGGCATAAAAATAACAAATATGGCCTTCTTCAGAAGGGAAGTAAAGCCATGGGTCCTGTATCATAGATTTACGGTATGTAAAAGAACCTCAAGCCTGAAAGAAGAGGCCTCCAAGCAAAACTTAATGGGTTCATACCCTGAATTGAATGGAGCACTAAAGACCTGAGATGTTAAAGAGCAAGAGCATCCATAAATAAACCAAATCAACAACAATTCAGATCTTCATGTTGGAACTAGTGTAGGTAGTTTAGGTACCCTAAACTTAGGCCTAGAACGTTTCCTTCCTTAAAAAATCCTTTCCCAATATGTCATTTCATCTCATGTATCATCTCATGTGTCCACTGCCTGTGGTGCCTCAATGTAAAAATGGGCATTAAAGGAGGGGGGGGGGGCACATATTAAAACTTTTACAGGGGAATTTATAATTGAATCAATAAATTTATAGTTCAATAAACAAATGTAGGATATGAACAAAGTAAAACTTAAATTTTAAAGGTTATACATTAAAACTTTTTTACAAATCAAAAGAAATAAAGTTATAAACAGGAATAAAAAGAAAATTTGGCTATCTTTCTACTGAAGAAGAACAGAAGTAGAAATAGAAGTAGCTAAAATTGCCATGGCAGTACATTCAATATTTCAAATGTTTAATTGTTATACCTCTTAATAATAATAACAATCCCAATTTATTGAATCTGTCGTCTTAACACTCTTCATGCTTCACTAACCTTAGTGAAGCATGAAGAGTGTTAAGACGACAGATTCAATTCACATGAGCTTCACTGTGTTAGTTCTATATGAAAACTTTTTTAAAGATTTACAATTTTTAAAAAAATTTTGATCCCAATTTATGTCTAATGAAAATAGAAATATAAGTTATAGGAGACTACAATGTACATTATTATAATAAGGGAATGATGAATCGAATTAACTAGAAGAGCAAATGAGGTCTAAAATAACATAAATTACCTGTTTATATGTGCTGGGGAGCATATGTAACCAGGATGCACAATGACAGATTGACCTGCACCATGACAAGGGCAAAACTCAGGTGATCACAAGAATTCAAGATGGTTGTGGATGCACAATGGACTATAATAACAAGAGAAAAAGTGAGGTGAAACAACCAACTTAGGTTTATAACATTAAGTCATAAGTGTGTGTAATAAAATCTCTTCTAGTTAAAATATTTAAAATATCTAAAACCTCTTTATGGCTTCATTCCCATGGGACAAAATCAGTCTGAGTTAAAATATTTAAAATATTCGAAATACTCTTTATGGTTTCACTCTCAAAAATTAAACAAAGTTAAATAAAATGAATTTCAGATCCAAAGAGAAAAAAATCAGGTATTACCACATTAATTGGAAAGAATGTGACAAATATAGATAGGCAAGAACAGGAATATAGGCATCAGGTTGAAAGAACTTTGGAGAATATCCGTTATAAACAGATAAACAAATTAGCTGTGGCAGCACATTTCTGGAATGAACATCATGAAATAGAAAAAGAAATAAAGTTATTAAAAGCTGTTCAACAACCCCAAGAAACTTAGCATAAGGAAAAGATTTTTATAAAAAAATATAAGCATAAACTCATGAATTTTGATATTCCGTAAGTAGACAGTACCCTGTTTAGGCTCATCACTATACCACCAAGTCCTACAGATCTTTCCATCTTCAATAAGTGATCCGTCAGTCATTTAACAGTTGATTATGTGAACAAATGCTTCACGAAACATGTCCTGGTTTTTTTAATTCTTGAGAATGAAACCATAAAGAGTGTTTCGAATATGATAAATATTTTAACTCAAATTGATTTTATCCCATGGGAATAAACCCATAAAGAATTTTTAGATATTTGAAACATTTTAACTAGAGATTTTATGCTGGTTTCACTGTGTGTGATTCCTGAATGTATTGAAAATTAGAGTAAGATTCCTGAATGTATTGAAAATTAGAGTAAGTGTATTTTTTTTTTTTTTTTTTTTTTGAATATTGCTGAGGCACCATAGGTGGTGGACACTGAATATATATGAGATGAAATTATTATTTGGGGAAGGATATTTTTAAGAAAGGAAACATTCCAAGCCTAAGTTTGGTACCTTCCTGGCATTTGCCATTTACGAGGACTGAGGAAAACCTGGGGGGGGGGGGGGGGAGGAAACATTCCAAGCCTAAGTTTGGTACCTTCCTGGCATTTGCCATTTACGAGGACTGAGGAAAACTGGGGGGGGGGAGGAAACATTCCAAGCCTAAGTTTGGTACCTTTCTGGCATTTGCCATTTACGAGGACTGAGGAAAACCTGGGGGGGGGAAACCTTAAGTCAAGAAGGGCGGTCTTAGTGGGAACTGAACTCCAGCTCATGAGTCCGCCCTTAATGACCTTGGCTATCCTTGGCAGTGAAGTATATGTAGGTGTACATATATCAATATAAGGGTACATGAGTTAGAATTGGGAGCTAGTCTAGCTAGGAATAATTATGGTCAAATAAAGGAATGTCCTATTGAGTTCCCATGAGCTAGCCCAATCAGGTGGTAAGAAGCTCTTTCCTAAAAGGATCCAATGTTTACCTTTATTTTATTACTTATGCATATATCTAAATAAAGTTGAGCAAACAATATGAGAAAAAGAAGTGCAGCAGAAATTTGGGAAGGCAGGGATAAATGAACATATCCTAAATAAAACACTTGGGTAGGAAAAAATGTTTTATAATTAGAACAACTGATATTACAGTCAGTTCATTGCACAGAGATCAGCGTATCATGAAATGTTTTGAGAAATATCATCAAGCACTCATAATTCAAACAAATATTGTATATAAAATTAAACAAGCACTTTACAAAACATTAGCAACCATTATTATGCAGAGTTTAGGTCAACAGTAACACGAGCGACCTGTATATAGTGGCACACGGAGTGTGGCAGCACCCATTCCATATCTCCTCACCTGCATTGCATGTACACAGTGCCACTTGTTGGTCCCTGCATTGAACTTCTCAACTGTGTTGAGAAAATGAATACCATCATAGCCCCCCATGCAGTAAATGCGATTGCTGGCCACTGTTGTGCTGAAATGGCTCCTGGGAACACTCATGGGAGTCAAGAAGCACCATTCATTTGATAATGTGTTGTATCTAGGGAAAAAATAAATGGAATCATACATATTGAAAACATACAAAAATTGCCTATTTATATTCCACATAAAATATATACAAGTACAATAGGGTTTACAGTTATTGAAAAATGAATTGTTTCATAGATGATGATTGTTTTATTGCAGACTATAGGTTCAATATACAAGTTTCAGTCATTCAGTCATAGTTTATTATAAAAGTTACTAATAAGTCTAAAGCAAAATAACATAGATAATAGAAAATTAATATGATTACTAAAACGAGCATGTACCTATTTGCTTTATGTTACAATTCATCTATTCTATATAAGTATTTGTTAATTAAATACTTGTTTAATTCTGTATTGAAGTTATTCCCTTGCTTCAGTTTTAACAGCTTTGATAATTTGTTACATACTACAATTCCTTTTACAAATGTGTTCTGTTTAAAATTTTTTTATTTACATTCTCTATGCAAATTTCTTTTCCCTTAGTGCTGTAGTGATAAATATGCCTGTTACAGTTAGTGGAAAGTATACAGCTACTTTTATAAGTAGAATCATTTTATATACATATAAGTAGATTGGTGTTAGCAAATCATTTTCTCTGAATATATTTCAGCATGAAGTTTTCCTGTAAAGCTTGTAAATTAGTCTTACACTTTTTTGTAAAACTAGCATTCTTTTTAAATTGTGAATACCAGTACTGCCCCAAATTTCAATTCCACACTGCAAATGAGAGTATGCCAAACTATAGTACACCATTTTCAGGATGGAAGTAAGAATGGTTCCTTGATAAATACAGTCCAGCACTCACCCTCTTACATCCTTGCTTCACATGTTAATCATATGTAAGAAGTTTCTTATCTGTTTATAGCCCTAAGAAGTTTGTAAATTAACTTGTTTAATGTCCTCCAGTAATCATTAGCATTTTTTTTCTTTAGTACTGAAAATGTATTGCTCTAGTTTTGCTTATATTTAGTTTTGGTTATCAGCATCTAAATATTGCAATATAATCATTCAGAATTTTGATATAAATTTTCCCACAGCAGTAATGGATCTGTGCCAGAAATATCATCAATAAAGGAAATATAAGTTCGTAATTTGGGGTAAATTATTAATATATACAAAAAACACTGAACCTAGTAGAGAATCCTTGGGGTACTCCGCACTTGAACATGTCATGAGGTGATCCAACTACTTTTATTCAGTTATTGGTTTCATTCATTATTTTTGTGCACTATATGCAATTTGTTAAATAAGACTTTAAGAGTGAAGCATTTTCCCCTCACTCCATAGTTTTTTAATTTTCTCAGTACCGTTTACAAAATGCTATCAAAAATCTTTGATAAGTTTAGATACAACCGCACTACCCTATCCCCTTCATCTAAATGAGTTTGTATCTCATGAATAGGATCTATCATCACCTTAATGGTAGAATAATAGAATAAATCCATGCTGCATATTCACTAGCAGATTATGTTTATCAAAGAATTTAACTGATCATACATTATTTACTTTTTCAAATAATTTAGCATACATAGAGAAGAGAGTAACTGACCTGTGGTTCATAACATTATATTTATCTCCTTTTTTAAAGATTGGCATTATAATGCTTGTTTTTAGGCATTCAAGAAAAGTGATTTCATCTATGACAGTATTTATTGGATGGATGGGTGGGTGGGTGCGTGGGCGGGCAGGTTGCACATGGGTCGCCAGATCATACATGCCTTTTATAATACACTAAAAGCAACATTACTTAAATTGATTAGTAAATACGGTATTGCTTAGCATAGGGGGAAAAAATAATAATAATAATAATAATAATTATTATTATTATTATTTCTCTATTTTAGCTTAATTTAAACATCCAGAACATAGAAGAATCTCTCCCCCTTATCAGTAGAATAAGTGAATAGAATATCATCTATGCATACATTTTTTAATTCAGTTTCGTTAGCCCCACCCCGCTCATCCAGGCTTTTTCAGACCTGAGCTGTCTCACCTTCAACATGAATTTGCCTAAGAATTTAAAATGACTGCGTTGAATTTGTAACACTTATCTCACTAATATTTAAAAAAGGAAGACTAAGTTTCTGAAGCTAATTGCTCCCATCATCAGTATTTATCTTAAGTCTAGATAAACACATATTAGTGTTTAAAATGTACTTTGGAACTTGCACAGTGAAGCCAATCATATAATTGATATTATTGTATGATTAAGTTGAATTACACACTCTTAAAGCTTCACTTACTTGTCATAATATATAGAACTGGTTTTTCGAGAATATTTTGTTATCATCAGCCCAGGATAAAATTCAACTGCAATAAGTAAAGCATTAAGAGTGTGTAGTTCAACTAAATTATACAATAATATCAATTACATATTACACACATTTCATCTTTGTATTCAGATGAAACTTACCTCTCAACAGATTTCATACAACTTTTTCCATCATATCCACCCATTACATATATAAATTCATCCAATACAGCACATCCAAAATGTGCTCTTTCTTCATGCATTGAAGCTACTGAGTACCATTGATTTCTTCCTGAATCATACCTTTCCACACTCTTCAGAACATGCATCCCTTTTGAACCTTTTTCACCACCTGATAAAAGCAAAGTAGAGTTATTAATAATACAGTATTTAACCTTGTTACAAACATATATACTGTATATGTATCACTGTTCTTATTTTATTTCTAAGTAAATATATATTACACACATTCAAAACTATTCCACTCTCGATAACACTTTCAATAAAACATTAAAATGATTTTTATGCATTTTAAAATATATGTTCTATTAGTTTTTTTAGAAAAATCAGCTTTGGCCTTAAGATTTCTTCCTAGTCTTGCATACCTGGCAAGCTAAAGGAACTCATTTTTAAGATATAACTAAGTTATTAATATCAATTATGCAACAATTATGAGATATAGGGGACATGTTACTGTCGAATGATATGGAAATAATGAGAAACAGGTTTAATGTGAAATTATTTGGCAAGGATCAGACAAAGGGAGTTAACTTACTGTGAAGTTAAAGAGTAAACTAAAAATCTGATCCATCTTGGTTTTTACATGAAATGTTTGAAAATTGAGAACATGACAATGTAATATTACACAGATTATTTATATACACACATAAAAGTCCGTTTCATTAATAGTTAGACTTAGGGCTGGTTACTACAGATGTATACTTAATGAACTTATCACTTCGGTAACTATTTCTGAAAAGTCAGATAGCAGTTATGGAACAAATAATCTGTCAATTACTTATTGGGTTCAAAAACAGTTGATTGATTTCAAAATGAAAAATATTCTTAAAACAAAAGGAAATTAAACGAATTACCACTTTGACTGCCTTTCAAAAGAAAAAACTTACAAAAAATTCACTTACCACCCACAAGCCAAAAGTTGAAAAAAAATTTCAAACAGTGCAACATTACATTAGCATCTCAGAACAGATACAGTGTTGACAAATTATTAAAGTTAAATAAAGTAGATTCCAAAGCCAAAGAAGAAAAATCAGGTATTTACCAGATCAATTATAAAGACTGCAAAAAAATATACATAGGCAAGACCAAGAGAAATATAGCATCAGCTTGAAGGAACATTGGAGAAATATCCATTACAAACAGATAGAAAAATCAGCTGTAGCAGCACATTTCTGAAATGATAATCATGAAATAGAAAAAGGCACCTCTTTATTAAAAGTTGTTCAACTTTCCAAGTAACTTGACATATGGGAAAAGATTTTCATAAAGAAATATGTACATAAACTCATGAATTTCGACATTCTGGAAGCAGGCAACATTTTGTACAAGTTCATCAACAGACCAGATTCATCACAAATGGCTACCTTTCCAACCTAATATGATCCACCATGCACCAGTCGTTTAACAGTTGACAATGTGAGCAAAAGTCTCATGAAACATGTCCTGAATTTTTTAATTTTAAGAGTAAAACATTAAGAGTGTTTTATCATTGTATCAATATTTTAAATGTTTTTAACTCAAGAGTGCTTCCTTGTTCATTAAAAGTTATGCCACTTTAGCATTTGAAAATATTTTATCTACTGGAGGAGATTTTATACTCGTTTTAACTGTATTGATTTCTGAATATTTTAAAATTGAAAATATAGATAATTTTTGGATACAGAATGTGACTTTTACCATGTACAAAGTTGAATCTGGTAGGAAAAACAAAACATGTTGCCACTTAACTACCATCCTGCAACAGTTTTATAGATTTGTTGAATGGTAGCAATTGTTGAATGATTCACTGCATTAAGAACTTCTGAATGTAGAAAAAAATATATCGTCGGGATGGTTGGCAAAGAGCTTGCCAATATTCAACTCGTATCCCCCCATAAGCATTAGTCATTTCATTAATGGATACCCAAATCTTATTGTTCCCTACCTACTTCTAATTTTTTGCAATGCACTGGCATAACAAGCAGGCAAATAATTCCTCCTCAATGTTGGTTCATCTGCAATCTGGTGTGTCATGTATTTTTCCACAAAAATTATGAAATGTTCATTGTTCACTTTATTCAGAGGAATGTTAGTGAATACCATCATTTCTCAGAAGACATTTGAAAAATCAGATGATTTTGGTGCATAGTTTTAACTACGTCAAACCAAAAGCATGCCTGCTCTGTTGACTGGATTTCCAAATTACATTGCTTTTGTGTTGTTTTGCACATCAGAATTCTGTTGAGACACTAAATTGCCTTCTTGACATTACTTTAATTTCACACACTTTCCATCAGTACTGAAATATTCTTCTCCAAACTCTTTAACATAACTTCTTAATTGTGACTCTCATGCTTAGTTTTCAGCCTACTGTAAAATTTCTACTGAAATGTGTAGGGCAGGAGAATCTACCTGCACCAGAGGAGCCACTTCACATTTATCTACACCTGCTTAGTTGCTTCCAGCGAGGTTATTTCCATTGACAATCAAATCAAAATATAATTATTAACTCTTTCTCAGAATAGGTAATTTACAGAATATAAGTACATATTATTTTTTTAAATATCCAACTTATTTAAATGTATCTGAATATAAGATTATGTCCAAAAATATAACTGCAATATGACCAAAATTGAGAAAATGATCTAAATATGCAAATACATGACACAAAACTTCTCTAAAAGTAATTAGAAACATTTAATTCATGTTCCATTTAACACTATGACTTAAATGAAAGCCAAGTAAAAATGTGACATGTTAACATCCTACCCCTTGTAATGTGACAGGACTTAGCTTGCTCTAAAAAGTATGGGGCAGATTTAGCTTACTGTGGAGTTATTTAATTCTGATGAGATAAGAGGGATTTAGCTCACTTGGAATTATATGGCAATTTTGCACCAAAGAAACTGGGTTTACAGTAGAATTATAGGCAAAAATGAAATAGAAGGCCCAGCTAATTGCAGAATTAATTGATATGCATGAGAAAAGCTTACTATGCAATTAAGCCACAATGATTTGGTTTATTTGGAACACGAGCCAAGGAGTTATCTAAGAGTTACATCTCACATTTTGTTCTGTTTTACATTTACCATGAGTTTACTAGCTACATTTTGAAAGTTGCACTTACCAATTCCACCAATAACATAAATTGTTCCCCCAACAGTTGCTGCACAATGATGGCTTCTGTTTGTTAACAATGAGCAACCTTCATGCCACATATTTAAGTTTTCTTCATAAATCTGCAAATTAATTAAAATATAGATTCATTATAAAAACTGTAGTGGATAAATATTTAAAGGGCAAAAGAGGGAAAATATATATGGTATTTGTTGATTTAGCAATAGCATATGACCATATTAAGACCAAGCAGTTTGGTACAAACTGGAAATTAAAGGAGAGTAGACAAATGATATCCCTTCTAAAAGATTTGCTCAAGGAAAATCCATTCTGTGTAAGACTGTAGAAGAGTGAGTTATGGCTGGGTTATAAGCTCAGTCCAATGTTATAAAATTTATAAATTGATGATATATTCACAAGTATCAGAAATAATAAGCACATGTAAGGTATATGATATACAGGTTCCAGGCTTGATCTTTGCAGGTGATTTGATAGTTTAATCAATTGCAGTAAGGAGGATAAAATTAATCATGGAAAATATTGTGAGGAGTGGGACATAAAGACAATTAGAAGAACATTCTTCTTCTCCTTCCTTTTCTTTTACTCTATTTCCTCTCCTCTGTTTGTAGGATTTATACACCAATACTCAGGCAGGAGAAGACTTGATTTGCAGTATTTAAGAAAAGATCATTAGACATTAAAGTTGGTTGAAATTGGGCAAAAATTATAAAGTGGTACAAGATTGTAGTTTCATAGAGATTAAAATTTATAGGCGAGGCAAATGGGAGAAACAAAAGAAATCATTATCTAAGGGAAGGGTGGCCATGTCAGTTATTAGAAGACATCTATATAACATTCCAGTAATGTATGTTCAATGGTTAGAAAGAATTTACCATAATGGTGGTGGAAGTTAGAAAGTAACAAGGCTTTGAAATATGAGGACCTACAAGGGGGTTAAGAAACTAGATTTAATTCATAGGATTTAATTCATTTGCATTACATGTGGTTGCATAGGAAGTAGCTCAAATGGAAATGGGAAAGGTAGCAAGGAAAGCTTAGATTATGGAAAGAGTATTAAAATGTGCAGCATTTTGAAATTGCAGGAAGAGAACATCCTACCAGAATGTATAGAATATAAAGAAAAAATTTAAATAAGAATAAATGGGTTAGTGTAACAAAAAGTAATTTCAAAATTAATGGCTTAGGTGGCATATAGAGACATAGGAAAAAATAGTTTTAAAAGCAGCTAGGAAATGATTTCTGGATATTCAAATATAAAAACTATAGTGGTATAGAAGAAAAGAGGTAACTAATATTTCATATTCCCATGAAAAGAAATGGGAAAGAGAAAAATATATAGACAAAAGTAAATAGAGAAGAGAGCGAATATTTAGCTTGAATGAGGGCTGGTGTATGGAGACTAAAAGGACAGGGTCTTGTGGAGGACAGAGAACATAAAATTTTAGAGTATGACAAAACTAATGATCAGAGGAAAGAGTTCATTAAAGAAGAGTGATTTAAAATAGATACACATATTCCAGTTAAAGAAATATTTATTACAGACTGAAACAAGGTACTAAAATCTTTCATTAGGGTTAAAAATAAGTGGAAAAGGACAATAAATACAAACAAGGAGTAAGCACAGGGTCAGGGATGTAACTCCTATTGTTCTAAGAGATTTTAAGCGAAAACTATGGGTGAACTTTGGAGTTAATAGTATTCTACTTGAGAAAACTGACAATGAAATATGATAAAATTATATAAATAAAACATAAATACATTTTTGCTGTAACTTCTGTTATCACAAGGAACGGGTTTTAGGTAAATAAATGTTTTTCTGCTTACAATTACATGTCTGCAATTAAGCTTAAAATATTGGACATAGCATCACTAGTAAAAATAGCAAATTTTATTTCCATAAAAAAACATGTATTGTTGTTGTTGATCTAATGTGCAGGATTTTGATCCATAAATTTTTCCCTGGCTAGCCAATATAATTTGTGTATTTACCCATCAGGTGCAGTTTTCCTCAGTTCTGTGCATTCAAATAGATGTTCTCTGTTTAGAATCTTGTCAGTATTGCAGATCTTACATGTGTTATCATTCATAAAACCAAATCTGTGTAGATGTTCCGCCAGACAATCATGTCCAGTGGCCAGTCTAAAATGAGCAACTGCTTCCTTCCTTGATAGATTTTTTTATTTTTTGTACTGTTTCTTTTATATTAGAATAATTTTATTAGATATTTCCACTTGAATATTATGTTGATATTTTTGTTCTATGGTCGTTTTGATATTTTTTAATTTTACATTTAATCCACAGGGCTTTATTGGTTTTGAATATAGCAGTGCCCCCTTTTTGGCCAGAAAGTCTGCATTCTCATTACCTATCACTTCCACATGTGCTGGTATCCACAGTAGATTATTTGTTGAAATTTTGTTTGGAGTAATCTATAATAAGATCTCATGTCCCTTACATTGTAAGATTCATATACATAAAAAACATGTTCAGAATAAAAATATTTATACCACAGTTTGCACAATAATGTGCAAATTATATATCCACCAAACCTTGTTTGTTTTTCCCAGTGGTATACTGGCACAAACTCAGCAGCAGAATTTAAAGACAGCAAAATTTTTTGTAATTTTGTGAAAATGTATTTGTAAAAGTTTGGCTCTAATAAAGTTTCTTACATAAAGTGATCATAAAAGTTCTGCCCATTTCAGACCAGATATTTCAAAGCATCATATTCTGAACAAAATTATATATTTAGTATTAAATATAATCACCATTATTATTGAGATTCTTCTCGCAACATGATGGAAGACTATGATAGAACTTCTTAGGTGGGAAGCAAAATATCCATCAGCGCTATTTTCAGATATGCAGAAGTTTGGAATTGCTGTTCTTAGAGTGATTAAAAAAAAGGAACAGGTAATAATCTAAAGATGCAATGTTTGGAAAATTTAGTGTGTGCACTAGTGTCTCCCAACCAAATGGATAGTGGTTTCATGAGCCAACTTAGATGCATACGGTCTTGCATTGTCATGCAAAAGAATAACATCTTTGCAATTCATGAGTAAAAAATGATGTTGATGACAGCATCTTGGAGTATAATAAAGGATTCACTTCTCCTTGCATGTCAGCAGCCTATCAAAAAAGAGATCTTTCTGCTGAGTGACAATAATGCAGAACAGGTGTGAACTCATGCCTCCTCCTGAGCCACGTGTGGAATTCAGCAACCAAGTTTATATTTTTTTCTTAGCTAATGAAACTGAAGCCATATGGTTTTTACACAAATGTTGAATTGTTGTGGTATGTCCTTAGAAGTGTGGTTATTGTTTGTCTAGTTACCACTAAGAAAGTAACTCATCCTCAAGCATTTTGTTGCCTTTCTGGAATTGCAAATGATCTTTGTACTTTTTTTGTATCTGGGATTTTCACAGTGAAATATAATATGACAAATTATTGTTTGAAATCATTCAAATTTCACTAATTTTGTTCCACTTACTTGGACATGTTTCAAAGGTGATTGCCTCCATCTTCAGCTTGGTCCCACTTGTCCAAGTAAGTGGAACAAAATTAATGAAATTTGAGTGATTTCAAATAATAATTTGTCAGATCTTTGTACCGCTTGCTGATTCACAACATCCACACCAGAGACCTTATAAATTCTGCATTGTTTCTCAGTTTAAATTCATAGAGCATATAAATGCATTAAATCATCTCTGGGTGCTCATGTTTCTCGAAATACTAGCTAACACTAGGAAAAAATTTAACCAGCCAGCGTAACAGTTTAACTCTGGGCAACAATTTATTGCTTTAACGTTATTTGTTGTGCACTTAATTGTTGCCAACACTTTAAATTTGACCACTGAAAAAGACCAGTGGCACTTTTTTTTATCAACTTTATATATACACTTACAGTAAGGAAAAAATAGAGAGAAGAAAACATAAAAGAATGAAATATAGAAAGATAGACATTAACAGAGAAAGACATGGCCTTTATTTTAAATGATAACCGCTTACATTGATCAAAAATAACTTATTGCAAATTTACCCTCTGTCTTAAGCAGACAAAAAAAAGTCTGTATGGTGGTGGATCAATGCTAAGAACATAATATATGAAGCTTTTTTTTAATTGTTTATTCTAAATGCATAAGATGTTGCCCTAGTTTTTCAGTAATCATTGATGACAGTAACAATACAACAAAAATATTTTAATGATGAATCTATAAAGTTCAGAAAGAGATTTTTGTTTTTAATGAATTAATATAAAGAATGCCAAACTAAGTCTAAAAACAGCTATGTCCATAGGTTGATATATATTATATGAATTAAATGTAATTATAATATTAAAAATGGCACTAAGAACACATGGTTCATATTCTACAGTACCCAAATTTTCCAAGTGTTGCAATACTGGAATTTAATTTTGAAAATGGGAAGCACCATTAAACATCACGAAAATCAGGTGAACAGCAATTCAATGTCATTTACCCCCAGCACAATGAATGGAATGAAAAGATTAGACTTAAGAATTCATTGTGGGCCAATATGGCTCACAGATAGAGTAAAAATTAATCAATGAAGTGTGTTTGGCTGTGGTAAAAAACTAACATATGGCTTGAAAAGCAGAACTTCTTGCCATTCTGACGAATATATGCAAAAGTATAGGAATAAATTATGTGAATAGCACATTACCATACTTTCAGACAGTGAAATCAAAACTGATTTAACTGTCTGGAAATTAATGACATTGCTGAACATAACTCAGTGAAACTGATGTAGGTGGCAGGACATGACAATAAAAGAGCAGAGGACTTGGCTAAAGAAATATCTATGAGTCCTTTATAGGTCCTGAATCTAGATTTTTCTATAGATGTGCCTAATAAGCAATCCAGGAATGGTCTTGTAGAAAAGAGTATTGTGAATTCATTACTGGTCACTGGTATTCAAAGATATCATTAAAGATTACATAAAATATACATTTGGAAACTGCTTCAAATAGATAAGGTCAAACTCAATTGGACAGTCATCCAACTAATGGGTCACTCTCAATTGATTGGACATCTCCACAAGATTGGCAAGGTAGTGATCCTACTTGTAGGAGATCAATAAAGCAGAGGATCTAGTGTCTGGCTGTGAAAATCTTGCAGCACAAAGAATTAAATACTTTAAATATTGGTTCATGAAATAATATGAATTTCAGAAGATCTCAAATTAAAAAACTGGCATTGCTTATTAATGCTGAAATTGTTAGAGACTAGAGGAAAGGAAAGCAAGAATGGCCACAGCGTGCTGTGCAGTTGCTCTCCCCATTAAAACTAAAATAAAACATTAATACTAAAATAACTGAACATGCTAATAACAAATAAAAAAATGTGGCATATGGATAAACACTCAAAAGATATTAATAAATAATTCATCTAACATAACAAATGCTCAATTGTTTGAGAGTCCTCAGGGATAGTGTTTTAATAATATTCAGAACATAATAAAATTAAAAGTTCGTAGTTATGGATTTCCTACTTATTTCAGCAAACTTAGTTCTATAGATTAGAAGAGGTTATGATGTTTTTTTCAATGAAGCTGGTGTTGATGAGATTTAATTGTGAACATCTTGTTAGACAACAGAAAAGCCTATACCATAAGGAATCAATTTTGTAATATTAATAATTGCTGCTCTTTATTTAGTTGAACCATTGACATGTCTACATAATAAATATATTCATCACTCATATTTTCTTTATTACTGATTTACGCTAAAATTAATTTATTATAGAAAATGTGAAAGACCAGGTACATCATAACTGTAGCAATTGTAACTATTGTTGTAAATATATGTAAATCTTTATGTAGCAAGATAATAAAATAGCTTGAAAACAATAACCAGTGATTCTCAATTTATTTTCATAAAAATTTATACTATTGACACCATTACATCATTGGTATTATTTCTTTACAGGATTTTCAAAATATAATTTGATCCATTTTACATATTATGAACTTTCTATAGCCTTTAATGCATTGTGCTATAATATTCTGATTGATAAGTTTTCTTTAGTTTTAATAGCAATGCTTCAAATATTACAAAATGATTATTACTTAAGAGATTGCCCTTAGTGTGTTTCATATAATGGAAATTCTTCTAGTTTCAGGCATTAAAGTATGGAGTTCCTCAAGAATAAGTCTTATTTATGTCAATAACTTGCCTTTTAATGTTAGAACTAACTGTTTCAAACTATATTTACTTGCTGGTGAAATGGTGACTGATGTCCTTGAAAATACTTTAACTGTTCATCCAAATTACTTTATTGAGCATGACAATATTGTTAAAATTGAAGTTCATTATCTAATTACAAGGTAACTGGTGAAATTCTCGGAATGAAGTATGAAAAATAAAGAACTGATTTTTCAGAACTCTTTATTATTTTTCAATGTCTCTTTAAGAGTCCAGGTTTATTGGAGGGCAAGTTAATATAAATTCCATTGATATAAATCATAATATTTTAATATATGAAAAATGAAATCTCTTTGGTTTGTCCATTATTCATAAAGCATGTGAAATGTTTTCCTAAGCAAAAAATGGCCAACATGCTATCAGTTTAAGAGGAATATGATCAAAATGCCACAAGTTCAGAACAGCCGTATACCAAACATTTCGTGATCAACATTATTTAACCCTTCCATCTTCATTTATGTTGTCCAAAAACTTTGCAAGATTGGAAGCTTGTCCCACCAAAAACAGATTCAAAATAACAGTGTGACCAAGCAGCAGAAGTAGCTGTTCCAGCAACTGTTGCAATTAATCCTCATGCTAGTTTTTGCAAAATGGAAAGACAGACTGGAGTGGACTGAACATGTGTACATGTGTATATTCTTACAGGCATAAATGCCATATATTCCATGTATCACTCCATCAAGAGCTGTATAGCAATGACTTTCAAAACTGTCTGGAATACTGTCACTGAGTTCTGCAGCAAGGTCATTTTATGGGAAGTGTAACCAATATAGCAACTTTTACAAAACATGGAAATGTAAATGTACATAATGTGCATTTTTGGGCTATGAAAAACCTGCATTGGATTTGCATGGTTGAATGCTAACATCAGTGGAGCATCAGTGTATGAGTATCAGTCAGAAAGTAGTGCTTTTTCTATTTAAATTTACAAGAAAACTAAGTGAAATTTACACAGCACGAAGCCAAAGATTTCATAATTCAATTGCCACTTTTTTTTTATAATCTGTCCTTTTCGAGATGGTTATTCAAACCTTTTGAGCTTTGTGAAAACTTTATCTCTTGAAGTCTTTTAATGAACACAAAGAAACCAATAAAGAAGAAATATGTGATTTCAGCATTTGATGAAGTATAAAAATATTATGTATTTTATGTTTTCCATTAGGAATTTCTTTCAAAGTACATATACACTCATTAAATTTATACCCAACACAACAGACTCAAACTCCTTTAAGAAAAAAGTTTCCTTAATTATGAAAAACTAATAAAATAATAAAAATAATAATAGTAATAACAATAACATAAACAGATATTCTGTGAAACTATTAAATTAGAATTACATTAGTATCAAATGTAGCTTTCACAAAAGCTTGATGACAAATTTCTCTCTCTGGTCCCAATATCTAGCTGTTAAAACGAAACATATACTGTAAACGATAACAAATTTAATTTAATTTTGTTATGTATATCTTATATAAAAAAGATCTTCATGCAGCTTGCTCCTACCTCAAAATTATATTTAATGCAGCCAAAAGTTGTATGCAAGGGGCTCTTTTTGTGATTCTAAAAAGGTCCCAATGAAACCTTTATTACAAAAAATAACATAAGTATTCTTTTATTCATTCTTAATTAAACAGTGAGTCAATTTAACACTCTCATGCTCCACTTACATTAAATTATACAGAACATGTTTCACGGGCTTTTCCCTACATTAGTGGAGCATGAGAGTATTGAATTAACTCACTGTTTAATTAAGAATAAATTAATTGCTTCACTGTATTAGTTCCGACAAAAAATTTATTTTGAATTTAATAAGTATTCTTATTAAGGAATAGTTTAGTTTTGTCTATAACTTAATGTAAATTACTGCAGCCAATATTTTACAGCTATTTGCATCAATAACCATGCAATTTGTGTGTGAATGCACAGTATTCCAAGGCAATTAGATAACAAGACATACCCACACTCTTTTTTCACATCCATTCTCCCCTTGGCCACCCAATACATGTAGCTGCTGTTCCAGGATTACTGCTGCTGTTCCTTGAACTGCCACTGGGAGAGGTGCAAGGTCACTCCATTCATTGGACTGGATGCTATAATACTCAACAGCATCCACGACTGATGAACAGTTATACCCACCTAGCCAACAGCAAGAATCAATAATGATTCTTTGATCCCATGACATTCTTTATGTTTCTGAATTTTTCTCTCCATATGTTCCAATTAGCTTCCCAAGAATCATGTTCAAGATTCTAAGGAGGTATGCACACTGCATAAGATCATAAAGTTAGAATAAATGTTTAGATGATTTCTTTTTACTCTTTAGATTAAAATCATAAAGTAAAATTTATGTTTCAATTTTCATTTCGAAAAATTTTAAGAGATAACATATATAAGCTTGCTGTAATCTTTTGGTACCTTTCTCCTTATACATACTTTAGGAAGGCCTGAAGCTTCTGTACTTGTTGATAATGTTAAAACCAATAAAAGTTTTAAATATAAAGAATTAGTACATGCATTCACTCCACAAATGCATAAAACACATGGGTGTGTGTTCTCTGCTAGTTAACATAACTCCTAAGCTCCTAATTTAGATATCAAATTTATACCATATATTCTAAAAATATATATTTTCATCTGTATTTTGTATTATGAATTATGCTCTTAACATTTATGTTTTGAAGTTACAATGAGTTCAGTTGTTTTGTCTACCCAATACATACACATATGCATGTAAGTATGCACATATCAGGTCTCGTTTTATTTTTCACCACATATGGACAGGGTCCAATGCAGGTCACAGTTACCCACACAGACATTCAAGAAATTTATATCTATTGCTGCTGATAAGGCTGATTAGTTCATATTTAGGTTCATAATTGTCAGGAGCTAGTGTTATTGTGTTTCATTTCTTTGTTTGCCATGATTCAAAGTTTTAATATAGAATAATGCATTTTCATTTGCTTAACTTTTTTAAGAAATGAGTCAGCTGCTTAGTGTCATGAAGAATTTCAAGAACTTTTTACCTGGGATTCATTCACATGGCAGATCTACAATTATAAAACAGTACTTAAATTCAAAACAAATAGGATTAGTGTTGGAAAGAAAATTAGATGTGTTAACACATGAAAAATTTAATGATATCGCTGCATAATTAAAACAATCACCATAGAAATATTTTGCAAAGTTTACACAAATGTGGAGATCAGTTAAACACCTGCACATTCTGCTACAAAACTGCTACCATCTGCATTCCTACCAGTTTACTGAAGTACATGCCTTATAGCCCAGCAACTTGGGAAGGAGATTTCATCTTTTGTGAAAAATGTAAGCAAATTTTCAATAATGTATTTGTTTATTTTGAAACTGTTTACAGTAAAGCTGTTATATATTAATTACTACAATGAGGATAAATTTCTTACACATTTGGGTTACTGACATCTCCATCATCAGCTGTTGACCCACTGTTTCCTGATGCTTGTGTTGGTTAGTGTTGCCAATGTTGGTTCCCGAAACACATTCTAACCCAAAACAGTATGTGATATGTGCACGAAATTTACCCCCATTTTAGTAATTAATAAATGTTCAATACTTCGCCAATTGCACAGGGAACTGGGTGTAAGTAGCTGCACTATGAGCTCCCAGCTGCTGGCCTGGTGCAAATGTGGGAAAAAACAAAACACAGACCAGATATAATACAATGTCTATGACAACATAAACATCTTTTCTGCTTGCATATCTCCCAAGAGCATTGTTAATTGTGCTTGGAACTGTCTCAAAAAATTTATTTCAAGGACACTATGACTCAAAATAAAGCGCTAAACTATTAAAACAGGTACAAGGGTCGGTCCATAAGTTTCTAACCTTGCCGATAAGGATTATCACCGTCACAAAATCCTGGTGTCATATCTCATCTATTAAGTAAATAGTTGTAGTTATAACTTCTTTCCCGCTGTGTTCAGATATAGTTGCATAAATAAGGTTATGTGTAAAAGAATCTGATATATTCAAAATGCAGTATCAAGCTGTTATTAAGTTCTTCACAAAAGAAGGACTTACTCCAAATGAAATTAAATGATGATTAAATGGTGTATATGAGGAAGCATCCTCCTCATATTCTACCGTAAAATGATTGGCCAAACTTTTTTCAAATGGGTTGAGAAAGCATTGAAGATGAACAGCATGAAGGTCAGCCCTTGGAGGAGCTTATTCCTGAAAACATCACTCTTGTGGATGGAGAAATTATGGAAGATTGACGACTCAAAGTTACAGGAAATAGCAGCAAGGTTGGGCCTTTCTGAAACAACGGTCCTTCAAATTATTCATGAACATTTAAACATGAATAAAGTTAGTGTAAGATGGGAGCCTAGACTTCTTTCCTCAGTCCAAAAGCAGCAATGAGTCATTTGTTATCAGGCATTTCTGGAACTCTGCTGTGGCAACGATAGAGAAGTTCTGCAAACCATTGTTACAGGAGATGAAACTATTGTCCTCTATTATGATCCCTTGTCCAAAATAGAATCAATGGAGTGGCATAAACCTGGTGAGGCTCTGCCTCTAAAGGTCAAGGTTACTCAGTCAGCCAAGAAGATCATGGCCACAATCTTTTGGGACTGTGAAGGAATACTCTTCATTGATGTGAAGGAGTACTCTTCATTGACTTCAAGAAGAGGAACACTACAGTAAGTGGGAAGTACTATGCTTGTCTACACGCTACATCAAAGAGAAAAGGCAAGGAAAGCTGAGTGGTGGTGTGCGCCTTCTTCACGGCAATGCCTGTGTGCACAGCTCTTGTTGCAAAGGAAACTGTGAAGAAATGTGGCTTCAAGAAGAACGACCATCCACGCTACAGTCCAGATCTAGCTCCCAGTGACTATTTCCTCTTCTAAAAAACTCAAGAAGGACCTTCAAGGAAAGAAATTTAAGTGTGAAGAAGTGATGAATGCTATTTGTAGACAAGACTTCTGACTATTTTTGGGAGGGACCGAAATGTTAATTCAAAGATGTGAGAAGTGTATTGCAATAAAGGGTAACTATATTGAATAGTGAAATATAGTTTTTACTTTATCATACATGGAAAATGGTTAGGCCGGAAAATTATGGACCTACCCTCGTATATTCAAAAAAATGGAATATAACATTTTTTCATTTCTTGCACCAATAAGAAGCAATGGTGACATAAGGTATATCAGAGCATAGTATTTTATGTACTATAAGAAGTTATTTCCATTTCTTATCAAAATTGTTACATTTTTTCATTAACTGTATTACAATAATTTTGAGTTGCATAGAATCTACACAAGTAGCTTACATTCATATATTTTTATGCATATTAACCATATTATGGCTTATCCACAACTTTCATTATGAGAAAATGTTACCTTTAATTTATTTATTACCATTATTATACCTTATTTTAATACCTTATTCTAATAATGAAAGTTTTGAGTAAGTTCTGCACAGTGACACTAATATGGCCATGACAGTGAGTGATTCGGCCTGTTCTTCCATCTTGTCATTTACCTATTGCCTTAGCCTTCTACACTAGTTGATGGTGGGCAAAGATTGCAGTTCCCAAAACAAAAAAAAATATGTTATTACTGTTATGTAGAGTCAGTGAAAAAACAATAATAATTTTTTTATTGAACTTAATGAAAAACCAATTTGTTTAGGTTGTTAGTTATTTTAATACAGCACATTTTCTCACTTCCCATTATGTAGAATACACTTTTATTCCATATATGTTGAAGCATTCAATTATCAATTTTTGTGTATGATTACATTCTGCATTTTATGAACAAATATTGGCAATATAACAAATTATTTATCAGGAAATCACTCAAATTGCACTAGTTTTGTTCCACTTACTTGGACATGTTTCAAGGGCAAATTTCCTTCCTTCGTGGAACCATGCTGATGATGAAGGAAATTTGCCTTTGAAACGTGTTCAAGTAAGTGGAACAAAACTAGTGAAATTTGAGTGATTTACTCATAAATAATTTGTTATACAATACTATCTTTTACTGTGAAAATCCCAAACTATTGAAATAAATATTGGCACATTGATCACCCATTTTGATAATTTTTACAAGTATTAAATTTGTTTCTATTTTGCAGTGATATAAAAATGATGCCTAGAGGATTTAAAACACAAATTCTCAGTATGTGACTGCCCAAAAGAACACAAAATTCTACCATTTCCTTTGAAAACACAGTCAAAACCAACTATACCTTTTTTAAACAGTTGAAACATTTTTAATTTTCTGAAGGGAGCTTCATTATAGAATGTATAACATTTATTGATAAGGTAGGATTAATTAAGATTAACTGACACTGAAATCTATCAAGAGCGTGATATAATTACAGATACTGAGAATTGAAAAATGCATATGTAAATTGTTTTTCCTTGGTGACTATTGAGAGTAATGATGTAAGAGATAAGACAAATAAGCAATTTTCAAAGGGAATATTGACTCTTAAGATTTTAGAGGAATTTTAGAATGATCCCATTGAGCACAAGAATTTGTGAAAAAGAATTTTTGAAACTCATAAAAGTTTTAGCAAGCTTTACATTGCTGTGGAATGGTCATGGTGCTCTAATGATTAATGTCACAAATGGTTTGGTTGTAACATGATAATTTCTTGAAGATAATAGACCATTATGCAATTTATACAATACTGCACAGCTCTTAAAGCCAAAGCTTAGTGCTCACTAATTAATAAATATCCAAGTGACTGTGTCTAAATTTTCAGGATGTAGCAGTGCCAAAACTGAAATATCAGAATGGATCAGAGATCTAGCATTTCTATGTGATGTCATTATTTTAATATCAAATTATAAGACCAGTACCAAGTTGTTAATGAAATGTATGATAGCAAATGCATTTTTAGTGAAACTGAAATTATGAGAAGAATAACCTTTCATAAATAAGATGATCCATTTCCAATCTCTTGTATCTTTTGTAAATATCTTTATTCAAGTTTCCAATATTAAAAAAACATCACAATGGATGATAAACTTGCACAGCTAAAACATAGGAAGAAAAATGCTTCCTTTAGCATCTCTTGATATCTAATACAGTATAAACATTTAAATACCTCACATTTCTGAAAATAATAGAGCAGAAGAAATCTGGCATGAAAGGAACAGAGAGTTTATTATTAATTTTCACTCAAGAAATTTTCTAAACCAAGAAATTTGTAATATAAATTTCATGTATTTTTGACTACACACTTATGAGCAATAGGGCATTGCCCCTAAACCAAAAAGCTCTTTGCCAGGGAAAAGTGTATATTGTAAATGCATTTATTTAGATAAATGCTTAAAGCTACTCTATGTGAAAAGAATGGTTATGTCAAGCAATACTTTCATATTACAGTTTTTAGTCTTGATTCTATTTTTTAGCATTGTATCATCATTAAAATATCAAACAAAGTAGGTCTCAGACAAGTATGTAAATAAAGCCCAGTGTCCTTCAATCTATTATTTGATGATGTTTTAGAAGAAATTAGTAAAAGTAATATACATTCACCAACTATAAATAACATAGAGATACCAGGTCTGCTGTTTGCAGATGATCTGGTAACAGGTTCTTGATGAGTGTAGGATTAAAACGATCACTTGAAGCACATTTTGTAGAGAATGGGGTCTCAAGATAAACAAAACTAAATCTAAGATTATAGCGATAAAAAACGTTTGAAACTAAAAAAACAGAATGGTGGTGGGAGGGCACAGAAATTGAAGTTGTCAAGAAAATTGATTACCTGGGTGTTAGACTGTCTAGTAATGTGAAATGGAGCAATCAAAAAAAGATAAGCATTAGCAGAAGGAAAAATGGCCATGAGTGTAATCAGATCTTGCATAAATAAAATACCAAATATGCAAGTAAAATGGTTAGAGGAAATGGTTCAATAATAGAGAGCAGAATGATGTATGGAACAGAAATTTGGGGGCCAGATGGAGGATGCAAAGTGAATAACTTGATAAATAGACTATCTTGTAGAAGTGTCCTAGGTCCTAGATCTTCACCTAATGAGGTTGCTCTAATGGAACTAGGAAGATTGGACTATAAAAGTAAGGTCATAAAAAGAGTATTGAAATATTGGTATAGAATAGGGAGACTAGAAGAGGAGAATATCATCAATCAGTGTTTGGTAGCACAGTGAAAAATTAAGGGGAGAGAAACTTGCTATCTAAAGTCCAAAATATTCTACAATAAGTGGGCATGGGATCAATATGTATGAGGGGGAAAGAATGGGAAAAAGAAAGAGTTAAAAACAAGGTTTGAGAATATTGAAAAACAAGATATGGACTAGTCTTAATGTCCAAAAATTTCTGAAATTATACATCATAGTAAAAATGTTTGGAAAAGAGAAATATATATTGAAACCTGTGATAGGGCATGAAAGAAAGGACTGGCATGGCTTAGAACAGGAGTAATATATTTAAGTGGGATAAGAAATGGATACTAAAGGGGAAATATCCTATTTGTGAAGAACTGATAGTGAAGAGAGGCCAATTAGGCAAAATGGGATTAAAATGGAAAGAAACATGTATTGTAGCTATAAAAATGTTGATAGTTAGAGGGGGGGAGGGAAGGGGTAGGTTTATGGGTAAATATTTAGGAACAGTCTGAGAGAAATGGGTTAGGAAAGTTAAGAAGGAAAAGGGAAGGATTTAAGTACAAATGGGGCCCAAGAAACCATGATATATTTAGGTTCAAGAGAAAATTGTCTGTCTAAAAAGTGAAGAACTCCCTGAAATTTGTAACACTTTTGTACAGTGTTTGATATATCAAAGACTTTCTTTCTAGTTAACATTATTTTTTATTCTATTAGCACTTTTTTGTTATTTGAAAATAGTGTGGATTATAGAAAGAACTGAGCCAAAGTCTTCTGGATATTTCAGTAGGAAACTACTGATGAACTGAAGATTGGGACTCAATCACTATTATTATATTTAGGTATTAATTTGAGGTTGAAAAATGTTATGTTAATTATTAATAATTAATATATATAACTTAATTCAACTACTGGTGAACAATGCACAGAATATTTAAATACTGTGTTTCCCATGTGCATTCAATAATTATTGTTAGAGTTCACTCAAGGAAGTTTAGAAAATTCACCACCTCTATTGAGCAAGCATTGTTCCAGATAAAGATATGGAAAGTAAATCTAGAATTAGTATACCAGATGCTTATTTAGCTTCAATTCAGAGCTGAAGCTAATTATTATTAGAACCAGATGTAAACCAAGTGGCGTCAATCTAAAAGTACTTAATTTTGGTAGACATTTTGTTAGAAAGACATGAACCAACTATTTGTAGGACACAATAGATTCTTCTGAGCTAAAAATAATCTCCTTTTTCCTTAACTACTAGAACATGGACAATGCTTGGACTGATTGCCAAATGATTCACCAATTACATTCCTGACTCATGTAGGAATCCAATTCTTTTCAATGCAGTGTGTACAGAGGCACTGTCATGATGAGGCAAAAATGCCCATAATCGATACTTCAATCTTCCCCCTGTAAGCCACTGAAGAATATGGGGAGAGAGATTGCAGTAAGCAGCTGATAGTGGCTTTTTGTGTTCTGCAATTGGAATAGATGTAATATGGCCACTTGCACAGATGAAACTGATAACCACTCCTACCTATACTCTTACACTCCAACATCACTGAAGACAAAGATGATTATTTTTGTCAACAGTTTGATTCCAGTATCAATGCAACAGAAACTTTTTAGAATAATTTTATACCTATTCCCTTTTCTTCTTCTTCTATAAGATTATGTGGGGTACGCCTGTAACAATATTTTTCTTAAAAGTATATCTGCAGGCTTTCAGAGACCTGCAGCAAACGAGAGTTAAGATATGCAAATCACTCTTTGATCATTCTTAGTAAATCTTCCACATAAGCAATGCTTTCATTTGTAACTACAACTGCTGGATGATTTTCTTTCATAGTTGTTGTCCCTGGTCAAAACTTTAAAAAGCAATCATAAACAGCATAGTTCTCATTTTCTTGTTAGCTGAAAAAAACTATCTTGAGTCACTTCCAATTTAAAACATTATACAAAGAGTGGGCAATGACAATTAACATTTTACTGCTATTGCAAGAAGGAAGCTGAATATAATATATTACTTCTCTTGCTAATCCAACATACTTTTTCAATAATGTAAATAATGAAGCTTGCATTTCTTACATTTTTTTGCAATCCAGAAAATAAACATATTTCCTAAAAAAAAAAAAAATAGAATCACTATTGTACTTACAAAGCTGTAGACAATGGAGTAGTAATGTATCCTAAACTCAGGCATTCATCTTTTACAATAAACTCCACTTGCTTACATAAAAATAAGAGGTGTTTCTGAAAAATCTCCCCCATCTTCAGTTGCTCACTCAACCGTCGCTATTCGAAATGATGGTTAGCCACCCAGACGTTCCTGTGGTGGCATTTGTTGGCTGAAGTAGAAACTTGCTGAGTTCATCCATAGGAGGAAACTCGAAGTTCATTAGGTTTTCTTTATTTTTTAATATGAACATTTTTCCCAAGCAGATAACTCCAATGGGCTGTGAGATGTTTCAGTAGTTTAACTTCCACTTTTATTTCATGATTTTTGGTTCAAAAGTAAGCTGCTACTGCTGATTTATCCACCTGCTTAAACCGAATATTCCTAAAGTGTTGTTTCCTCCGAATTTCCAAATTTCTTTTTGTTTTGCTATGTAGCTCTGCTCACAATCTGCAATAGATCTTTCATAAATTCCCGATTTCTGTTCTGTTGGTTTGGAGTCTTTTACAGTGCAACCTAATAAATTCTTGATATTATATTTATTCTTTGGGAATAACATTATCCCATGCTCTTTGAAAATTTTCTTGAAATTGTTGTGGTAAATTGGATGTAACGTGAAACTTTTAAATTTGTATCCTTCTTTGTGTTTTTCAGTGTGTAAACTTCCCTTTTCACTTTTTCTCTTTTAGATTAGATTAAAACATTTTTGTAATATTGTCAGACATTTTTATTCTGTACCAAATTTGATGTTCACACTTTCATTAAGATATACTAAAAGTGTATTTCTTAAGATTTGTAAGTTAAAATTAAGCCTGTGCTATCGACTTTTAACCTTTTATCACTTTGAAATTAATTCACTATTCAAGATATCCAACCATCATTTTAACTTTATGCCAAAGAAAGGCATAACTTTATTAATGTATAGGATAAATGGTTAAAAGGATGTTGCATATTTTTATTCTTTAGAAACATGTTAGAAGTTTTATGTTAACATATATTTTAAAAATACATTATGGCTATGTTATTACTGCCTATTGGCTTAATTCCTGTTTGAAGTTTAGAAATTATTAAACAATGAGCTAAAATCAGTCAGGATTTTCATATGTATGGCCAGGCAAACCCAGATCACTGCATCTTACTCACGATGATGACTATTTTTTATGCAACATCTTTTAGAATATAGTTAATCACGAACAACTACTGCTCACTATGCAGGAATGGAAATATGATTTTAAATAAAGAACATTTATTTTTAACATATCAAATATCCACTAGCAACCTACAAATCAATCAACTGCTCACAATAATCTATTACATTATTAAATCATTATTTACAAGATTCTTTTCAGAAAATTTAAGGGTGAATTTAGGCTTTTAGTCCCAGAATCATAGAAAGGAACTAAAATTGGATAAAATAATTCTTTTTTCTGGAAATGAATGCATATATGAAAGCAATTGTTGTTGACCAAAGATATAAAATAACACATTGTCGTCGTAAATCTTGTAAACAATGATTTAATTATGTAATAGATCAATGTGAGTAATTTGGTTGGTTTGTTGGTTGCTAGTGTCTATTTGATTAGTTGAAAATAAATGTTCTTTATTTAAAATCATATTTCCATTCCTGCAAATGTTCTTGTAGTTGTTCTTTATTAGCTTTATTCTAAAAGATGTCCCATAAAACAATCAGGATTAGTTGTTAGCTTAAATGTGCTACGCTATTTTTATCAATTAAGTCATAAGATTTTATGTCTCCTTAGGTTCTCATAAGGCTTTCTCTTAAATTTACTTGTGTTTTCAACCAATTAGTACTCTTTCTGTAAGATGTAATTTTGGGGGAAGTACTAATTGGAATTTAAGACTTCGTTTCCCCTTTGCACATATAGGTGTTCTCTCATTTCCTTATACACCAATATGGCTCGGAACTCAATGTAGAACTACTTCATTTCTGTTGCTATGAATAAATGCTCTTTCATTCTGATTGAGTCATGTGCTAAGCTGTTGAGGACTGCATGTTTGTGTGCTATGGAATTGAAACCACTTGCCTTTATGTAATTTTCAGTATGCATATCCTTTCTGTATATTTCAAATTTCAAATTACTGTCTTTTCTTATGACCTTCAAGTCCAAGAAAGAAATCATGTTTCTTGTTCTATTTCAGGTGTGAATTTAATTCTCTATCTTGTAGGTTTAGCAATTTCAAAGCATTTGGGGAGATAAACATGATATAGAAATGGAAATCAAATTATTGAAATTGGTAGAGAGACCTTTGGAGCTGAGAATATGGGAAAAGATTTTATAAAAAAATATGAAGATGCAGTCATGAGCTTTGAGATTCCAAGAGAAGACAAATTAATCCAAAAGTTTATAAAATGTTCACAAGAGCTAAATCAAGTCCATTCAACCAATAACAAATCCAGCAGTCCACTTACAGCTGATGCTGTAGGCAATGGCCTGTGAAACATGTTCTCTATAATTCAATGGTAAGTGGAGTATAAGAGTATTAAGTCAACTCACCAGGTAATTAATAATGACTATTCACTTTTCTTTGTGTTTCTACTGATTCGGCAGTATTTTCTCAGAAAGACATCACAAGAAAACTGAATTACCTTTCTATTCAAATAAAAAAAGAAGCACAATTTCCTGTAACAGTGCACCATCTTTAGTTATTGCATAAAGAAATAAGAAAATGGAACAAATCAGTGCAATACTGTGTTACTTTGAGTTCTGGCAATATTGTATAGGCATTCAAACAATTTTTTTTCCTCAGTTCACCAATATGCTCTGAGGCCATATGTTGGCCTAAAACTTATAGCAATATTCATATTTTCAATTTATGAAATCAGGAGTGACAGTTTTATTAAAACTGCACAATCCTAAGTTAGTAGTACACTCTAATGACCTGCAAGTTGCATTTATGCAACATTCAAAGATTTTCTAACTTGTCCTATATCAACTAGCATATCTGTATATTGTATAGTTTATAAGGACCAAGTAGATTGTAAAAGCATGCAAAATGGGTTTGAGTAGTATTCCTTTTGAAAGCTATCAAAGAACATGTGGGTTGTAGGACATTAATTAATTTATCTCAAGTTGCCTACTGGCTTAACTTAAATGTTTCAGTAAAAATTCAAAAATGCACATAAGAAAGCAATTTACTTAATATTATTTATTAGTTAACACTGCATTTATTCCACACAAATTTTTAGGCTGCATTCAGGCCTATTAATTTACATATCTTAACAACATGGAATACGTTCACTGCCATGGGTGGCCAAGTTCATTAAGGTGTGGACTTGTGAGCGGGAGGCCTGGGGTTTAAATCCTGGCAGGACTGTCCTCCCTGACTGAGGTTTTTTCCAGGTTTTCCTCAGTCCTAATAAATTGCAAATGCTGGGGAAGTACCCTGAACTTAGGCCTGGAATGTTTCCTTCCTTAAAAAAATCCTTTCCCAATATATAATTTTGTCTCATGTATCATTAGTGTCTACCGCCTATGGTGGCTCATTAGTAAGTACAGGCATGAAACACCATTTAAATATATATATATATATATACACAAAACATTCACCGGATGCAATTTTTTCAATGTTTATGAAAAAAAGGTGCAACAAATGTGATAAGTGATAAATGAAAGATTTTTTGGGGTTTGAAAATGGAAACAGTGATACTGCGCATGCACAAACAAATGCAATGAACAAGAAAGAATACAAAAATACTTGTGATAAATTTTGAAGATTATGATAACAAAGAAGCCAACGCTAATAGGGTAAGCTTAACAAGAAAACATGGTTGGTTGGTTGGTTGTTGCTAGTGATCAATATGGATGCTGATATTTATAATTTTTCCTTAGCTTCCTAATAAAGAGCTTCCACATTATTTTTCATTTGTTTGTTGGTATCAAGTTGGCTACATTTCAGTAGATATTCTTTGTTTAGGATAGTATTATTGTCCTTACACAATGGGCAGTGGCTATCTTAATTATTTCTTCCTGAAGAGATGTTCTGACAGGTACTCATGCCTGACAATTAAGCAGAATTGATCAACTCTTTCAATGTATGGTCACCTTAAGCAGTACTGAAATTAAAAGTACTGAGAATAAGGATTCTAATTATATAAATATTTAAAACAGACTATTTTTGAGTTGCAGCACTATTGAATTTAACCATCAACATAAGTTCATTGAAAATGAGAGAATACAGCATTTATCTTACCCACAATAAATAGCTCATAATCCTTGGAAGTAACCGCTGCATTGTAGCGAGCACAGCGCATTGTAGGAATGACTCTTGTTTCTTCTAGTGGTTCACCTTCATTCACTGCTATAGGAACAATACACTTCCATCCATCATATCCCAAAGTAAAACACTCCACACTTCCTAGAGGCATACCTGACCATTCTCCACCAATTGCCAGTATAACCTGTTGAAAATAAAGGAAGAAATACAGAATGAAATAAAAAAATTTAGAACTTTACCTTGTACATTTTAATAAACTAATGCTTAACACTACAGTATTGAAATGCAACAAAATGTGCATTTTAATTCATTGTAAAGAAATCAAACTATTATTTGTGATCTCTATAGCGCTTATAATTGACTTTTATATTTTTACAGATTTTAATATTTGTTTTAGCTATTGCGGTATCATGAACTGTGAACTGACAATACATGATATAAAATGATAAAATAGAAGGAAGGAAGTGTCTTAGGTCTGAGTTTATGATGCCTTCCTAGCATTTTCCAGTCAAGGACTGGAAGAACCTGAAAAAAAACCTTAATCAGAGAGGTTGGTCCTTGAAAGATTTGAACCACAGACTTCCCATTCATAAGTCCATATCTTTGCAATCTTGGTCACCCTTGCTGGTCTGCCTATTTTACTTGAAAGTGTCCATTATAAGTAGAATTGGTCTAAAACTTACATTTAGTTATTACAAGTAACTGATCTTTTTTTCTTTTGTGATTGTGGTTCTCGCTTTTGAAAGAAGAATGCAAACTTCGGGATTTTGGTGTGTTAGAAGTGTGATACCAGTCCTAATGCAAATAATACCTGCAACTCAACTTTTCACTGTTTAATTTTGAAGAAAATATGCAAGGATTATTAGAGTATATACATTAATATACTGCATTTATTTTAAAAACTGTCATGGCTCAAGCAGCAATTTTCTACCTACATATACAGGGTGATTATAAAGTTTTGATTAATTTTTGATAAAACGGCTAATTATATGTTTATTTTACAGGTGATCAGAAAGATCCATCAACTGAAAAAATAATGGCTGCATGTGTGTGTGCGCACGTGCATTTTAGGGAATTTGCTTACCAGGAGATTCAAGTGGACTTCAACAAAAATTCCATAAGCCCTCTTCCACTAGGGCAAATATCATACAAACGGTTCAGAAATTCAAGATCATGAGTAGTGTGAAACGTTCTGGTAGACCCAGTTTACCAGCTGAAACTGTGCAACAGGTACAGGATGCAATAGGCAGAAGTCCAAAAGTATCAACAGGAGACTAAGTCAAGAATTGGGCGTACCACAATGGAGGTGTGGAAAATTCTACACTACACCTTGAAAAAATGTTCATACTACCTCCAATTCAACATAAGCTGCAAAGGGAGAACTCTACTGGCCAAGAAACAATGTCTGCCGACCTATTTCAGGCAGTCAAAGAGGATAATTTGCTGCAAAATGTGCTCTTTAGCATGAATTCACCTTCCATGCATTTGGCATGGTCAACTAGCACAACTGCAGAGTATGGGCAGATGAACAGCAAATGGAGCACCCCCTCATTTCACACAAGTCGTTCTTGAGTACCTGGAAGCCATATTTCCATGCAGCTGGATTGGCAACACTTCACACCACAATTGGGCTCCACATTCTCCTGATATCACACCCCTTGACTTTTTTACATGGGGATATGTAAAGTGACAAGTGTTAACTTGTAAGTCATCCCATTGGCCATTTAAAGGAGCATATCATGCATGCAGTGCTGACCATCATACTCCAAAGCTAGAAAAGGTGTTTCATGAAGCGGTGCATTGCTGGGAGTTATGTGTAGAAGTGTAGAGTGTTCTTGTGGAATAAATTTAGGTAGATTATGTGTTTCTCTGTGTTGGGGCTTATATTCACTGTACTGGTTTGAATCTATTATCGATTTTTCACAAAAATAGATCAAGACTTTATAATCACTCAGAGCATGAGTGCATGCGCACGCGCGCGCGTGTGTGTACACATATATAATAAATTTTAATTCATGGATCCTGTATAACATCTCAGGTCATTAGTGCCCAATTCAATTCAGGATGAGAAACTGCTGATAAATTTTGCTCAGAGGTCTCTTCTATTACGTTCAAGGTTCTTTTAGATTGCATAAATCTACAAGAGGGCCTCACAGCTTTACTTTTCTTCTAAAGGAAATCATACTTGGGATTTTTACACCTGAAAAAACCTATTGACTCTGGCCAGGACTGAACCTGATTTTGGGTCTACAAGGCAAGTATGGTTACTACTAGACCATCAGGACCTCAATAATGATAACCTGCTAGAGATCCTCCGAGATTTTAATATCATCTATAAATATGCATTCAATCACAGAACAGTTTATAGTTCTTTGCAATTTGCAAATACTTTGATCTGTTACATGGGCAGCTGGAAATCATGAGTTTCCTAGAACTTTGACACGTGCATGTATTTAATTTTCTCATCTGAAGATTTCATTCATGGAATGAAAGCTTCTTGAGCATTAAAGTCAATTCACTCTTTTTATAATTAATACATTTATAATTACATATTACCGACTATAAGAATATCTTATTAATCTTAAACTTATATGTATTACCTCCTGTTCATGGCTATGTCGTGCTTTATACTGGGATTTCCTGAGACGCAAAGCCCAAAGAGTTTTGATGTCTCCAGTGTCATATCTCTGTTCAAGGACAAAATTGATTGTATGATTGATCAGATCTAATATTTTTGTATCTGCAAGGGCTGCATCTCGTTTCAAACTAAGAAGCTGTTCCATTGGCACATCTTCTAGATTAAGTTTACAAACCAAATTTTCTAAAAGCTGCAATCGTCCCTCAGGATCCTGTTTCCACCATCTAAGGATTCCCTGGAACATGTAATTTATTAGTGATCATAGTGTCTATTCAGATTCTGTGATACAGACCTTGAGTTGTAATAAAAACATCCAGAACAAAGTCAGAAAAATTATTCTCACAAAGTACTTTGAATATTTTGTCTGCAGATATCTTAAATATGAAGGAAGGAATGCGCTTTGAATAACCTTTGTAAGTTCTGTCGTTTAAAGTTATAAATCAACCATCTATCAACTATCAGGTCTTAATAAAATGCTTAAGGTGACTAAATAGGCTCCTTAGCTGCTGTATTCATGCACTATAAAGCATAAAATAGGTCCAATAATTAAGTATGGATGTACAAATAATTCATAAAATTTTAAGAACTATCGAAATTACACAAATTCGACAATTCTAATTGGAACTAAACACAGTGAAGCTTTTGAAATGTATATAATCAACTACTTGTCATCTAAACACTCTTATGCTTCAACCTATTTTTGAAAACTATCGTCGAGTTGGTCGAGAATGGAATGGGTGTCGCTCCGAAACCGGTCCCGTCATTTTCAAAAATAGTGTGAAGCATAAGAGTGTTTAGACGACAAGTAGTTGATTAAATAATTCATAGTTATAAATTTTAATGAATTTGGAAACTGTATGCCAAAGTTATTTGTTGTCAGAGCTTGTTCATAAAGAAATTATTTTGAAAATATAGCAGTGTATTGCTTAAATTATGAATATGAAAACTGTATGTAAAAGTTATTTGTTGTCAAAGCTTGTTAAAGGAGAAATAATATTTAAAATATAGTAGGTTATTGCTTACATGCATTGCCACTAACAATGTTTTTAATTTGTCACTTTATATAAACAATGTATACAGTTTTTTTCACACTAACTCCATTCACTTACATAAATTTGGAACATATGTTTCGGGAGCGATCCCTCCCATCTTCAGCCTGTTGACAAACTGTTGTTAAACGTGGCGGTTGGGTCTCTTGATGTTCTTGTGGCGGCATCTGTTGGTTCTATTAGAAATTTGCTGAGTTCATCCAATGGAGGGATATCGAAATTCATCAAATTATCCTTATTTTTTGTAATGAAAATGTTTTCCCAAGTGGAAAGTTCTATTGCATTATGACGTTGTTTAAGACCAAAATAAATTCAACAATTACATAAACATAATAAAACAACTAAAAGAAAAACCGGTAGTATTCACAAAAACAGATAAAGGCAATAAAATCGCCATATTGAACCAAGAAGACTACATAAACAGGATAGAAACCATGTTAAAAGGTCAAGATTATAAACCAATTACAGAGAATCCACTAAAAACCTGCACTAAAAACTTGAATAAAACATTAGATGAAATAAAAATACTGTCCACTACCGAAAAACGAAAACTCACACATAGCAACCCAGTTTTACCTAGAATGTATGCACTTCCTAAATTACACAAAAAAGATAACAGCATGAGATCTATAATCAATAATATCAATTCACCAACATACTTGTTAGCAAAAAAATTAACCGACATTTTCAAATCCTTGAAAAAATACCAAAGTTTGAGTGTCAAACATTCACAAGATTTGGTAGAAAAAATACAAAATTACAGCAGAAAATATAATGGTATCGTTTGATGTAGAAGCCTTATTCCCAAGCATACCAAAAGATACACTTATGCTAATGTTAAAGAAATGGTTAAAATCCTTAGATCTACAGACACAAGAAATTGAAGACTTGATAAAATTTACGAACATTTGCATTGAACAAAATTACTTCATTTTCAATAAAAAATATTACCAACAAGTCTCGGGACTAGCTATGGGAAACCCGTTATCTGCATTTCTAGCAGATTTTTTTATGAGTTCGTTTGAAATACATATCACCAAAGCCTTCCCTCTAATCTTCAAAACATGGTATAGGTATGTGGATGACATATTTGCAATAATTCCAAAAAAACATACAATGGATGCACTAAAACTTCTGAATTTGCAGCACAAATCTATAAATTTCACCATAGAGGAAGAAAGAAGGGGATATCTCCCCTTCCTAGATGTAAAAATCATAAGAAATGAAAACTATCTTACATTTGGAATTCATAGAAAGGATACTTACACAGAAAATTACATAAAAAATGACAGTTTTAACCCCATTCCACATAAATATGCAGTGTTTTATAGTTTAGCACACAGATTAGTTAACATTCCACTCACAGAAACAGAGTATAAATTGGAATACCAACAAATCATAGAGATAGGAGAAACTAATGGATACAACAAAGACACAGTAATAAAAATCATCAATAAAACCAAAAAACAAAAGGCAATAAGAGATGTTTCCACTCTTAAAAGTGCCAAAGAAAGGTACAAATTCAAAAGTTTCACATACCACCCAATTTATCACAATAAGTTCAAAAAGATATTTAAAGAACAAGGAATTATGTTAGCCCCAAAGAACAATTTTAATATAAAGAACTTATTAGGTTGCAGAGTAAAGGACTACATGCCAACAGAACAAAAGTCAGGTATTTACGAAATAGAATGTGCAGAGTGCGACAAAAAATACATTGGAAAAACGAAGAGGAATTTGGGAATCCGGAAAAAAGAACATTTCAGAAATATTCGCTTAAAACAAATTGATAAATCAGCAATAGCAGCGCACTTTTGGAATAAAAATCATGAAATTAAATCAGAGATAAAACTACTTAAACAACTTCATAATGCAATAGAACTTTCCACTTGGGAAAACATTTTCATTACAAAAAATAAGGATAATTTGATGAATTTCAATATCCCTCCATTGGATGAACTCAGCAAATTCCTAATAGAACCAACAGATGCCGCCACAAGAACATCAAGAGACCCAACCGCCACGTTTAACAACAGTTTGTCAACAGGCTGAAGATGGGAGGGATCGCTTCCGAAACATATGTTCCAAATTTATGTAAGTGAATGGAGTTAGTGTGAAAAAAACTGTATACATTGTTTATATATATACCAATGCATTGTCAACAGCTTCGTAAGTACACTTATTTGTCACTTTATGTTTGTAAATTCATTTCACATGAACATTATGCATAGTGGTGAATTTAAGAAGGCTTACTCTACAGGAGAGAGTGCTGGGGAGTGGAAAGGGAGTGGAAAAGGAAGAAAGAAAAAGAAAAAAGATTCCACATTTTTTATACGTTATACTAATAGCTCTTTCTGACAATGAACAAAATGAGTATTACATAATTGGAAAAATATTATTCATGAAAGTCAGAAAGGTACATTATGCTTGCAACTATATTAAAGAACATGCCATCATACAATATTTCAACCAGCTACAATCAAATAAAAATATTTAAATCATTTGTGCTAATTAACAAATAATTTAGGAGAGTAAAACAAACAGGAGTTCATAAAAGGGGGAATTCATGAGAAAATAAGCAACCTTTTAACCAATAATTTATTAAAGATTATGACAGACCAAAATGAGAGAGCATATTTTTAAACAAAATTTAATAAAAGTAATATTAACATATATTAAATTAGACAAATTTTCTTCAAATTTTTTTATAGTTTTTGGATATTTATGATTAAATTGTGCATATCAAAAGTACCAATGAGTCATTAAAAGGAAGGGGCCTTAAATCTCCTAACTCCCCTCAAATTATTATGGATAATGGATGATTCAGATTAAAGTTGAAAGAAATTCATCCAGTTTGTAGGCAATCTGTTTTAAGGGAAATCTGTGGAGGAATAATCTAAATTGAATATTTTCAAAAGTATTTCACCTACTTTTTGTTAATTAGGACATGTTTTGGGAATCTTCATTCCCATCTCCAGCTTCTGTCTGACTACTGATAAGTTTTGGAATTCCTGTTCCAGCCAACAGATTTCAACAGAGAAGCAACCCACGACCATACCAAACAGCCAAAAACTTATTAAGCAGTCATCAAAAGCTGAAGGTGGGAACCCAAAAGTTAGGCAAAATGCTTCTTCTATCTGGGTGGATATATTTAAGAATCAGATAAAAATGAACAAGTTTCCGTACATTTGGAATTGGTAGGGCCAGTTTTTATTTTGCCTTTTTTGTCTCTTTTGGCTTCTCTTGCCTATTTTAATGTTTAAGAGCTTCTTTACTGGTTTTGGATCATTATGAATTTTTTTCTGCAATTATTTACACATTTTAAAAAGTACATAAAAATTTCAATGTATTGAAATGAAAAAGTTATAAATATTAAATGGCATAAATATGAATAGTTTGGGATTTTCACAGTGAAATATAGTATCATGTAACAAATTATTTATGAGAAAGTCACTCCCATTTCACTAGTTTTATTCCAATTACTTGGACATGTTTTAAAGGCAACTCCACTCAGTGGAACCATGCTGACGATGAAGGAAATTTGCCTTTGAAATATGTCCAAGTAAGTGGAATAAAACTAGTGAAATTTTGAGTGACTTCCTCATAAATAATTTGCTATATGATAAAATGGCACGTTCACCTCACAAAAATATCTATTGTGAATCTAGTTAAACATTTATATTTTCTTTTCAAGCAGTGAAAAACTTTCTCTCCAAACCATTCACTTGAGCTCTTTAAATAGCAGAACCTTCATTAATGAAAGGAATGCACGGTTACCTCATAAATACAAATACCAGAAAATACAGAGTATGCTGGAAGTATTTGAAGCTGTACGAGTTCAGATCAGCAAAGAGTGCATATCAGTTTCATGTTTCTGATAGCTGGTGCTATCAGGTCCCAGCTCCTATTGTCTATAACACCTCTCTTATTATGATGACAATGCACCTTTGATTTTTCCCAAACTCAAAGAGATAAGCAGAGAAAGGAAGAAAATCAATTCTTGTTAATAGGTGAAATATATAAATGCGCAGTTAGTTTGCTGTTGAGTGCTGAATTATTTATCATGCTGAAATTAAGCTCATCATTGAGAGGTAAATTACATGGCTATGTATGTGAATTTGGTTTGGAGGCCCTTTCTACTGATGGAGCTATATTCTTTTGCAAAACCTGTGAAAATTCTATTAATCGTGAAAAAAATTACTTTATAACTCAACATTTCACAAAAGCAAAACACAAGTCTAGGGTTTTTAAAATGGCTGGACCTAAGATCACTTTAATATCAACAGCAGTTGCAACATTCCAGCAGACAATCTCTGTTTTCCCTGGATCTATGCAAAGTTTTCTTGAACTCAGGAATTCGTTCTGGCAACTGGAAAACCAATCCTTCAGGATGTTTCTGCAGAAGTACACTAAAGAAGAAGAAGGTGAGATTCCATCAGAATCCATTCTAAGAAAACTTTATCTGAATGCATGCTTTGAAGATACCCTGCAGAGGATTCAAAACATAATTGCAGAAAAGAAAATATGGATCTCCATTGATGAAACTATGGATACATTGGGATGTTAAATGGCCAATGTCATCATCAAAACTATGGAAGGAATGCAAAGTGACCTATCATCAATATTTCTTTTGACAATAGAAGAGTATGACAGAACAATTAGTTCCACAATGGCTCAATTGTTTACAAATTCCTTAATGATACTTTGGCCACATAGAGTAATGGCAAGATTTCTGTGTTTTGTACCATGAAGAACTGTGCAATGATCAGTCAATAATAACAACCTATTATAGTTTGCTACTAGAAACAATCTTGAAGTTGCAGTAAAAAGGTGATAAGCTGCTGCCATTCATGGGAATCTTTGAAGATGCAGTAAATCAATGTTGCAAGTACCAGGAGAGAAATGATAAAGTGTTAGTGAGAAGTGTAAATGTGTTATGAGTGATAATGTGAACCTAGAAAAACTTAAGAGCATTTAAACATTCTATACTGAGGTAAGGCTGCCTTCATTTAAAACACAACACAGGCTGACACCTGATATAAAACATTCATAAATCAAATCTTATACAAGAATGAGATGAGAAGATGATTCATATATGAAATAAGTATTCAAGCAAAATAAAAATTTAATAATAAATTTTATCAAAGAAATACAACCTATATAAAACTACAAATCATATTCACTTTGCTTTTTATATTTAGATACATACCTGTAATATTTGCCCCTCATCAGAAACTTGCAGAAACCGAGAGCCAAGAGTTTTATAAAGTGCCTCTATAGGTACATGTAAAAATTCTTCCTCTAACATCACAGACTCAAAATGTTGTAGAGTATATCGGAGAGCTTTGTGTGCCAAGTCATGGTAATTCCGGAGATTGGCACGGACATAAACAGAGAGGCAGTTGCTTGGATTAAGTGTAGATGATAGGTAATGGGAGCAAGCTGATTTCAAGGCAGCTACCTGAAGCAGATCTGCAACTTCCATAAGGCAATAAGCATTCTCTTCTGTCACCTGCAATAACAGAAAAATAAATAAATAAATAAATAAACAATGTTTACCTATTGCTTTAAGATCTACATTAGAAAATGCATTTAAGGATGGAAGTACTGGATACAAGAACTACAATTTTTTCTATCCCCCATGCTCCCTTTTTCATTTCTTTTTTTAAGTTAGAATGAAGCATGGAATAGCCTTTACTGAGCCAGTAATTGTCATGGAAAGTAGAGATAAATTTCTAAATACAATATACAATTATGTACATGAGATGCTATTCTGAACTTGTTTTTATGTTCAACTGGGTATGGCAAGAGCTTTCTGTAGTACATGCAAAGGCTAAGGTGTTCCAGAGCAATGGCTTTCAAATTTTTCACCACCATACATATGACCATAACCAGGCCCAGTATGGGAGAAACTCAAATATTGCACACAAATTTTGAAGTCTGACCCAAATGTACTCCAATAGTTTGAGTTCAAAGTCCCTAAGGCCTCCAGGGTATATAGACTCAGATGGGAGAAATCTGTGGTCTAGCCAACTGCATTACTTTATTCATCCTATCATGATAATCCTTTATGTAGGTATTTTAATTCTGACCTTTTTATGTGTGAGGCTTAAATTATGAAGGTGTGAAATAATACTGAAAAGATAGAAAGGAGTTTATTTTAGGACTTCGGGGCATCAGTATGATAAGCAAATATCTGTAGTTCAAGTTACAGTCACAAGCTAAATTTTTTCTTATCTGATATATTTGAATTTCTTGGAATTCTAGGATTAAAATAAATGAAAAATTATTTCATTACTGCCATTAGAACAGTTCAGTAAAATAAGCTACAAGAAGTATCATGATACATGACATAATTCAAAATGCATGCAGTGTTAACATAAAATGTTCAGCTCTGACCTCCATGAAGATGATAATGATGATTACTATTGTTTAAAGGCACAAAACTACTGTGGTCATTAGCAATCAAACATACTAAAACTGTGCCAATAATAAAAATAATTTAATTGAATTATCTACACTAAAATACTGTGCAGTGTCATAAGCAAGTCAGCCAATGAAAATAAAAACCCATTAACAAATATCAAGGACAAAAGAAATTCAACAATGCATAAAATACAGATTATAAATTACACCAGCAATAGCCAGAAACAAAATAATCTTAAAATGCATTAAAAGACACCGTCAAATATAAAATAGAAACTCATACCTTGTTCCACAAACCAGAAATATGCATAAAATCTAGCACTTGCTCAACAACATTTTCAAGAACTTCCTCAAGAGAGGAAGACAAACCCTGGGAAATTCTACAAACCACTAGATGATGCATTCAATTAAAATGCAATGTACTGTATAGAGATTGACATAATTTGAACATGCTGGAGCTGGTTTAACTTTAAAAATGTGACAGTGACTAAAACGACAATACCCAATCTGCAAACGTGCTAAAACTACTTCTTCATGATGAACTGCACGAGAAGAGGTTAACCAAATAAATGGGGTAGATTTGCATTTCTGAAACTTATTATTTCGGATTTAATGCCATTCTTTGTGCCTGTGCAAGATACAGCTGTACATAAAAAATACCTATAATCCCCCAAATAAAAATGTTGCTGAATTATGGCACGCTTTAAAAGAGCTGATTTTACTGTAACATCTGCAGCTTTATTGCCAGTAATTCCCACATGACCAGGAACCCATAGCAGTGTTATGCTGACACCTGTATCAACTAGCGCAAACACTGTGTCCTGGACTTTATGTACAAGAGGATGAGAACTGTATATATTGCAAAAGCTCAAAAGAGCACTCAGGGTATCAGAACAAATTACAGTCACCCAGCCACTTTTCAGATACATGAAAAACCACTTGATAAATATTGTAAAATTCTGCCATAAAAATAGATGTCGCAGAGTTGAAACCAAAAATAAAAACTAGCTCCATTAAAAACAAAGGCACATCCACTGTGTCCACTTTTGAGGTATAGATAAAATTGCTTCTAGAAAATAACGAGAGTATATTGTTAAAATGTCAACAAATGACGGAAGATGCAGTAGGACGCATAGACCTAGAAGAGTAAAATCTATCAAGGAACGTATTAAAAAACGGCTAATTTGTAGGATGCTGAGGTTGAGCAGCCAATCGGCAATCGTATTCACCAAGTAAAATGTCTCTACAATAGAATAGAGGTTCACCAGACTCTGCTCATAGGCTAAACACAAGACTCATGGGAAATACTCCTAATGCGATACGGATTCTCCGATGATAAATTGGGTTATGGCAACGAAGTAAAGATTGCGCCGTGACATAAACAATATAGCCATAATCGATTTTGGACCGGATGATAGAACTGTAGAGGTGCAAAAGAGCCATCCGGTCAGCTCCTTAGGATTGCCGCTTAAAACAAAAAGAGACAGAATGTTCCCACAACCTTTCAGTTATGCTATATGCAATGACCAGCATTGTTTCCTATCAAAAACCAAGCCAAGGAATTTTCTGGGTCTAGATAGAGAGCAGGTGAAGCATACTCCTTGCAGCGCCAGAAATTCATGCAGATGGTCTTCTTAACAGAAAAATGGGAGCAGCAGTTGACACTCCAAGCATAGAGATGGTCAAGATATAAAAAAAAAATGTGTTGACATATAACTGGAAAGGAAAATGTTCAATTCGAAGACCAAAAAGAGATGGATGGAAACAAAAATTGAGATCTGAACAGGCAGGACCTAATTCATGATGGAGGAAGATTATTTACACTTTATGTAAGCAATATATCATGGCTACATGATTCTAGTGTTATATAATAATTATCATAGGGAGTATAGGGCTAAAACAATAAATAATAAAGATATATAAAATATAGATATTATCATTACTTAGACTTCCCAGGTTTATTAAATCTGCACAAGGTAATACTTTTTAAAAAAAATCACATTGATTGTCTGTACAGAATAAATTAATTATTATTAGATAATGCTACCATTGTTGATCTTGCACATATTATCTTGATTATATATGATTGCTTGTTTATATCTATATTAAATTCATTCCTTTTGTAATTACATACAAATATAGTATTTGTAATTTGTATACATTCATCTGCGCTTCATAAAATGAATTGAAAAGCTAATATAGCTCTTATTGTATGGTATATTATTTTGAATGACTTATCTGCTCAGATGTATTGAGATTATAACTTTGTACTAACTCTGTATATTAGAAATTAATTAAGCTTAATACTTGTATTTCACAAGTCTATAAGCAATAAAGCTATTATCATCATTTTCATTTTCATTCATAAATTACAACCCACATTTCCACAGATTTGTACATTTGCCACATAATGTAAGTAGCAAATAAACAAACCAGATTCTCCACAAACAGAAATCAAAGTTTCACAGCATTGCAAAAACCAAAATGCATTAAAATTTACATTACTTACTGAAATTTCTGCAGTATAGAAGAAATTCACTATATCCTTCATTACAGAATATTCCACTTCATGCATTTCAATGCGATCTTGTCTGGCTTCTTTTAGTCCAGAATTGAACATAATCCTGAAAGAGAATATAAAATTACTTTGATATTAGAAGAGAATTTTCCTATATGTACATTATGCAGCACTAATAAATTTATAAATTATAAAATTTTATTTCAATACTTAATACTTATGGTATAAAGTATTATAAATTCAAAACTGCAATAAAAATACTCACTGTAATGGTAACTTCACTTATTTTCATTCATAAATTTATTACAAGAACAGAAAAATTATATTGTGTATGGTAAAGCTAGAGTCCAATGCATGACTACCAATGCAAATAAATATGACTGCCTATGAGAGAAATAACACTATATACACAAAAATTAACCTTAGCTTCTGGTTCTTTGTTGAACAATTAATATTAGTCAACACTAATTAAAAAAGGCTAAATGCTCAAACCTCATATAAAGTTAAATTATGACAGTAATGCTGCCTTCCTGTTATACTTCTACCAATTTCCGACCATCTCAAGTCTATTACTGTCTGCTTCCCTTTCCTTCTTATGATGTGATGGAACGTTTTGCAAACATGCTGTTTTTGGCTTCACACTAATATATGGATCTGACATTTAATTAAATTTGAGCAAAAAATTGTGTAATGAAGATGTACATATAGAGAGCTCTAGTTGATGGTAAAATAAGTTTCTATTTACTATTAATAGTAATGAGATCAAAAATTTTATGTAATTTTAATATTAACTTGGCTTTGATTCAAGATTTATTACATCAGATATATTTTGTTAATGGTAATATTTGACAGCAGAGCATCACTTAGCTTAACCCCATACTGTCATGTGTTATCTTCCTTTTATTGGAATATAAATTATTGGAATATATTATCTGGCCCTTGCTTACTCTGTTTGCTATTTGTGAAAGTAAATGAATTAATACTATAGCTTCAATTTATTTTTCACTTTAAATGAATACTGCTCCACCTCATTACAATCAGCATTAAATATTTTATAGCAATTTTCCATCATACCATTTTGATTTTGTAAGTTCTATTTCCACAATTGTTCATTCCATTGAAATCAAAGTGATCCTAAAAAATCTAAATCCAATGTTTTAATATAATAAATAAATATGCAAAAATATAAAACTTATAGGCAGTCTAGTTCATGTGAAAAATGCATCTACACATCATATCAGCCATTGGAAGTACTAATGTCTCCACTACGCACATTTCAGCGTGCTTCATCATATTTTTTGTAACACAATGCCAATATCACTCAATTAATGTGATTTTCTGGGTGATGTTGTGCTCACAAATTGTCAAAATAACTGTAGATTGATTTCATTGATGCTTTTTATGTATGACATATGCCCCAATCTTGCTGGAATATTCTTGCATCAGTCCCTTATAACGCAGTTGCTGTATAAATTATGTGAATATCTCCATATGAGCAGTAGCATTAACAGTATTCAGAAAAATGTTGGTAGATTTATTAGTTGAGATATGGGACATCACATTTTAACTTTTACTGGGTGTAATTATTATTCAAATGTTTCACACAGGTTTGTAATACATCAATACCAAGAATTCTTAAAATTGACATATCATTGTAAATGCCTCGTCCATAAACCAGATGATGTCCAATACTCTTGGTTAAGCCTCAATGAAATATTAAACAACTGACAGATTTAAATACTCTGTTTCATAACTGCTGAACTTACTTAATACAATCACAATTTTTCTTTCTTTGCTGCTCATTGATATATCAAGCAATTGTACCCTGTTATATAGAAAAATCAATATAAAGAATTATTTGGTAAATTTTCCAATTTGCCACACATCCTATGGCATTAGTAGCTGATATTCTCATTTTCATCCAGACACTTTCCAGTTTCAAGATCAAATTATGTATGTTGGATTTTCATGATTTTTGCTGAACTCCAAATATTTTCTGAATGTTATTCTTAATGAAAGACTTAAAACCTCATAAGTACAAACTATAAAAACCTAACTTTGTTTAAAAAGGCAATAATGGCACATTTATTTGATCAATACTTTTAATCATTAGTTTTTCTTCCTGGCTTCACTTACTCAACATTTAATTATGTTCTGCAAATAGTCATAAGTTTTGTGATCTGCACATTTTACTAACTAAAAGGAGAATTACTAGCCCAATGCTTATTCCAACGTGATACATCTGGCACATGCCATAATCACAATAAAAAAAAAAAACAATTAGAAAGGGGCAAAGCAAAAATGCAAAGAAAAATGTATGGAAATTCTAATTTGGCAATGAATTACAATAGCAGAGTTGCCAAAAGAAATAATGGTGAAGAGACAGGTGTAAAAGGTTGCTGATTGTGGTACACTAATTATTCAGCACTGGGCACAAAACTAAGAAAAGATCTTCCAGATAATCATTCTGCACTTCTAAAAATTAAACTTTTTTACTTTATGACATTTAATTGTACAGACTAGTACAAAATTACAAAAAAAACAAATAGACAATATACTGAAAGGACCTGGTATGTAACATAAATAGATTGTAAAAGATAATTTTAATTTATCTACTATAGATACCTTTACATGGGTGAGCAAAGATCAGCATGATGATAAGTGGCACTGCACTTATGCTGCAACTTGATAGACAACTCAGCAAATCAACTAGAGTTTCCTCAACCTATATTAATATATTGGCCTCTAAGTAAAAGAAATATATGGGTTTAGAACAATCTGAAAGAAAGGTAGACAACAGCTGATGAAACCAAAAGGAATAAAAGAACAAGAATATTTTGAGAACAATGGCATTAACCAAAGGAGAGGAAAAATGAACTGACTTACCATATCCTACTCTATGTTTCAGTCAAATTGTTGCACACTTTTAACATACTTAATGAAGATTGAGGAGATTCATTCATTGATTTTACCTCAAGCTTTAAGATTATAGTAAAGATAAAAATTAGTAGTGGGCCCTAAAGATTTAACAAAGAATTCAAATAAGAAAAGACGAACATCCTTTTGTGCTAAAAGTGGAGGAATGATTGCCTGTTCAAATATTGCTACTATAAAGGAAATATATATATATATATATATATATATATATATATATATATATGTAGTAGAGATTACTATCTGCAATTCCATGCCAGAAAAAAATTGTTTTCACTGAAAAGTGTGAACAGAAATTTTATGCACAATAAGTTTAACATTTTCCCATGCAATTCAAAATTGAATGGAATGGAAGAGGCTGACAGCTTCAGTTACTGTAAACTTTGACCAATTTCAATATAAATTTCATTCACTTCTGGAGATATGGCTACACATGTTTTCAGTGTTCACTGGGAGAGATGTAACCAAAAACTGCTTCATATATAAATAGGTTCTGCACTGTGTTTAATAGTGAATATTCTATCATATTCCTAATGGTCATAACAATTCATATTTTGTCTGAAACTTCAACATATTCATTCCACTTTTAATTTACGAAAAATAGGCAATTGGAGACCATTAGGCCCTACAAAAGTGCATTAAACAAACGGTCTTCCAGTTTTTACTTAAGGTTACATCTAGGTTAGTGTGTGTATGAACTGATTAGTTTAAAAGTTCTACTTGTGAGATGTGCATAGTGAAGTTTCAATTATCATCTATACATGCAATTCTTTTTTATCTTTTTTTATTTTCTTTACTGCCACCAGATGATAATCCATTAGGCAGCAATAAATTAATTAAATCTTTAGCGAGTATTCCAATATCATATATAAATTTCAAAAAATAAAAAAAGTTCACCTGAAATATGGGGAGGCAGATGCTAAAATCACTTTATGGGCTTTGATTTCTTTGTTGTTTACAACCAATGTCACATCACACAAGGATTCTGTGCTCTGTAGTTCAAAGAGATTCTGTAGCAAACATGTAGAGTGCAAGCCATCATGGAATCTGAATTCTGGAGACATGTCTAAAAACATTATAAAAAAAACCCACAATAAAAGAATGGTATTGAATTTTAGAATAAAGTAGAATGCAACCATAATTTCCAGGTTAATTCTGGCAAATAAATCATTCATTAACATTTCATAAGTAAAAGCAAAAATATATCTAGAAATTACAAACATTACATGACATTTTTGAAAGGATGTTCGAAATTATGAGATATTACAAACCTAAAGCAGCAAAATGCATGCCATTACAAACAAATTCTGCTACAGTAGCATGGATAGCGAGGTTCCACCTCACTAACCAGCAGGTATTGTTCGGTTCCCAAACAGAATAAGTTTCCTGGATGAGTACTACTCTGGAGTTTTACCTTACGCTGAAAAAATAAATATTCACCAACTTCAATTCAAAAGAATTCCTATTCAGTCGTGCTGTCCTTAATATATTTCATTTGTTACCTTTCATCATATCGAAGAGATGTACGGATCAATTAAGGGTTTAAGAAAAACACTTAAGAAAAATTTTAATTTTTCTAACCTCTATCGTAAATAAACCTGGTATAGGTGATACTTTTCTATCTTTCAAATGTGCATGTTTACTTAATAAAGCATACCGGAGTAAGCAATATTCGCAAACTTTATAATGTGATAATACGATTGTTTACTCCACTCCTATTAAGAGGTTATGTTGCTAATCTTTGCGAATAGGATACCCATTCGACTCGAAATTACGAGCAGACAGTGTAGCCAAGTTTTTAGTACAGAAATTCCTCCTTTAGGTCTTCAAAACCTCTCGGAATCGGAGAAATTCCCTACAAATTTAAAAATTTCCTACTACTCACAAAATATAACTATAATTTTTCCTGCTTATGCTCATCCCTATTATCGTCATCGCCTTCTGTAAACAGCAATTCGGCAATTTTGTCATCCTTTGCGTTCTTGTATGTTTTCAACATATATGTTCAGCATTTCATAACTAACAGGATAGTCATTACAAGCTCTTTTCATGTCTTTCATGTCTAATTTCATATGCAATAATGCAGAAACTGTATTTGAGGATATTCTGTTCCTCTTTTTCGATTTTGACATCGGAAACCTTTATACGCTCCACTGAAGCATTAGAGTGGGGCAAAAAAAAAAGACAATTTTTTAGCTAATTTTGTATATTTCTAATGGATATTCACAACTAAAATTTTGACATTCCTCAATTTGTGTTGACAAATATCTAAATAAACATTTTTCTATTCATTGGAGAAAAAATTACTCAAATATACCATTCCTTTTCGAGATCAATCGCAGAAAAAATTTCATAATGATCCAAAACCAATAAAAAAAAAAAAAAAAAGCTCTTAAACCTTAAAATAGGCAACAGAAGCCAAAAGAGGCAAAAAAAAAAAAAAAAAAAAAAGACAAAATAAAACTGGCCCTACCAATCCTAAATGTACATTTTCTCTAGTGAGTTTTCTGGAGCTTTTCCCCGTACAAAGCAGCGGTATGCAGATGGGCGTTGGCATCTCCGTTGACATCTATGACGTCTTTTTCATCAATAAAATGTTTTGCCTCAGAGTTCTCCCCTCTCTCCTTAATCCCACCATTGAGCCAAACGTCTCTGATACATTAGTTCACGCGCAGCCTTTTGATTCTAGGTGATATTTCGAGGAACCCGCCTTGCTAAGACTTTTCGGTATCCACGACCTCTGAAATGATGAACTGAACACTTCCATGACTTGCTTCATTCTCAAAAGCGATTTTAGAAATCGTGAAACGTCAGTCACGCACGATAAGATCCCGAAAGACCCAAATTCTTGTTTCCGTTACGCTCGTCGTTGATTACTAATTTGTCACAGTTTCTCGTCCTTCTGTGACATTTTTATGCCATTCATACACTTGTGTCTTAGACAGCGTTTTATCCCCAAACTGTACTCGTAGTCTTTGAAATATTCAGTCGATTTTACGCCCTACCGTGCCCAAAACCTAATAATGCGTTGTCCAATCGACGAATGCATCTCTTGCTTAGGCACCATGACAAACGAAACGGCTGTGCCAGGCGAACAGGTCCCTTCCCCTTGCACTGAAACTTGGACGCATAAGTGTCAAAGGCATGTGTCGTATTTATTCATTTGTTTTATTTATGGACGATTATGGACATCTCAGGTCACCAGCATTCCACTCAATTCAGGGCGTGCAACGGCCGATAAATTTTGCTCAGGCCTCTTTCTTTAGGCTTGAGGTCCTTTTACGTGCCATAAATCTACAATACGGGATCCACTGCTTTACTTCCCTTCCGAAGGAAACCATACTTAGGATTTTTACGCTCGGAAAAAATTCCATCGACCCTGGGTGGGATTGAACCCTCGATGGGTACCACTAGAATATCAGGCTCGCTCGTACGTAAAATAAAAATTCCGGTTTATATTTGATTCATTCTGCTAATCTAGTACATGTAACATTCTTCTGCACCTAATTCACGTTGCTTTTTTAACATGTGCAGCCTCACCGTGGCAAAAATCTTTAACTGTTAAAAAGGGGCTTCAGAAATTAAATTATGCAAGCAGGTGATACAAGTGTGTTTATATTTGGGGAGTCACAAGCTCAACGTTCAAACATTTGGTTCGATGCTAATTTCGTTAAATTCGACAAAATAAATGTCTTTAAATATATAATTAAAACCAATTATCAGTTACATTAATTATACAATAAGAAACTTTCCTCTTACTAAGCTTTTGGGACTAGAAATTGACGATGGATTAAATTGGAAGAGCATGTAGAGATAACAAGTCCTAAGGTTCAGTTTTGCTTGCTCGAATAATCTGTGAATCAAAAACATTATGATTAGTGTAGCAATCATAATTACATTCCGTTTTGAGAAAGGGGATCATTTTTTAGATAATTCTGTTTACAATATTACAATATTTGCAACAAAAATAATAATAACCCTCTATGATGTTGATTCATGACAATCATGTAGACCAAAAGTTCCCAAATTGTCCTTACACTATAATATTAAAGAGTTTTATATATTATTTAAATTTTTTCATCGATGATTTTTAAAAGTTAAAGATATATGCAAACAAACAAAATCACTTTTTCAATATTTGCTTTTTTATTGTAATGTATACTTACACATTACTAATAATTATAACAACAATATTGCGTTTTAAAGTATAAAGAACGCATAAAATACAAAAATTATTAATAATAACAAAGCAATAATTGTTGAATTTAAATCCTAAATAAGAAGCATGATGCTGTAATTCATTGTACGAGCCGCAATATAAAGGACTTAATAAGAGAACGGGTTATTCTGAGTTCTAACTCTACGTTTTCCTAACGTTTTCTATGCTTTTTTTTAATAAATGAATGCAGATAATGCTTTTTCACACAAATAAGTTAATAGAAAGGCATCAGTACTTTCTACGTCTACATTTACGGCTTACCTTTTGAAAGCTCCCTCTGGAACAAACAGTCGGCTTCGATTTTATTCCAGTTTTCTTTACACTCAATAAATCACATCGTAAAAATTATATTATCTGTGATTTTATCGCAATTCGTTATTTGTACCTATATATATATATATATATATATATATATATAAGAACAAAAACTGTTAACAGTACCCTAATACTTTGTGGACCCCACGAGTGGTCTTTATAGAGCATCTATGGTCCGCGGGCAAAGTTTGAAAACCACTATTGTTTCTCTAAGTATATTCTCTCGAGAATTTTGTTGTTGACAATTTTGTGAACATTATAATGAACTGATGTGTACATAACTACAACATTAGACCTACTACTAACTTTAATAAATCAAAAAATTGACTAAAATTTTTCCAGTTTGTTTTTCATTTGATTTATTTACGGACGCTCTTTAACATCACATGCCATCAGCGTCCCATTCTATTCGGCGCGTGAAACGGCCGACAAATTTTGCTCAGAGGCCTCTTCTTTCAGGCTTGAGGTTCTTTTTTGTGCCGTAAATGTACGACACGGGACCCACGGCTTTACTTCCCTTCCGAAGGAAGCCATACTTAGGATTTTTATGCCCGAAAAAATCCATCGATCCTCGCCTGGTTTGAACCCGCGATCTTGTGTTTAGCAGGCAAGTATGGCTACATTACACCACCAGGACCGATTGGGGGGGGGGGGGAAGAAGGAAAAAAAAAAACTTTTCCAGAAGGGCAACTATTACTCTGCATTGCAATTATATGACTTTCTTCGGTCTTCCTTAAAAGTGCTATGTAGCTCACATATGCGCGACTTTTTCAAGAAGAAATTAAAGGAATTATAAGTATTCACATGTTCTTTAATATAAATGCATATTTTATCTCCAATACAGAATAATTAACGATTTTATCACTTTATTATAACATGTCAGCATTCCCCAATTGGAAATTGGAAGTATCATATAAAGTAAAAAAAGTTATAAGCTACAAACCTGCTGGCGTGCTATAATTATATATCATTATAAATTATGATTATTTGTTATTTCTAAATTGAAAGCTTGTTATTGAAAGCTTTTTAAGTTGTATGACATGTTCAACATACTCGAGCTTCTCACCATAGGATCTAAAAATATATCTTCGTCTTCATTTTCACACATCTAGCGCATTGATACCAAAAATTATCTTCGGACATTACGTGTGAAAAAGGGAGAAAGAAATTGATGTTGCAACAGTCCAAGCATACGATGGTGCTGCCACGAGCGGTCGCTCTGTCCATCCAGACGGGCGAACATAAAGCCGGCTTCAGTGCTGTTCTGGTGACAGCTCCGACATGGCCGGTTTGCTGATAGTGGTGTGCATACCCACAAGTTACCATGAGACCCAATCCAGCGATTCCACATGCAAACTCAACAACCTGTTGGATCAGGTCGAAACACCCCAGAACCAAAGGAAGGATCGTAATCCCTCGCCACATTCGAATGCGGACGTCGATCACAAAATCAACATTGAACAACAGAATGGCCCCGACCTCAGGGCAATCACCTTTAAGTTGAACGATCGTGAGATGGTGAATGGCACCCCAAAAATATCGAGATCCGTTTCGTGCGACACACCCTCAACGGCGAAAAGACAACAGCAGCAGGCGGAGGAAGAAGAACGAGGACGGCATAAGCCTATGGAGCAGGTGAGCATTTTGCTAGCGTTTGTTTATATATGATATAGCGAGGGTAAATAGTGTATTAGACCATTTCTTAAACTTTACATCTCATTTAAGGAAATTGACAAAAATGTGATTTACTAATAGACAGTGAACCGGACAAGGAATTATACTTTTTTGTTGATTTGTTTTATTTACGGACGCTCTTTAACATCTCAGGTCATCAGCGTCCCATTCAATTCAGGGCGTGAAACGGCCGACAAATTTTGCTCAGAGGCTGCTTTATTCAGGCTTGAGGTTATTTTACATGCCGTAAATGTGCTACATGGGACCCACAGCTTTACTTCCCTTCCGAAGGAAGCCATGCTTAAGATTTTTACGCCCGAAAAAACCCATCGATCCTGGCCGGTTTGAGCCCGCGATGTTGGGTTCAGAAGGCAAGTGTGGTTACCACTACACTACCAGGACCGACTAGGAGGAATTATAATGAATTGAGACATGGTGGGTTTTGAGAACATTAAGTTCATGAACTAATGTCTATCGCTAGATGTCACTTGTTAATAAGCTAATACTTTGGTAGAGCTAATGGTTATTAACAAAAATAGAATATGAAAAATGTATATTTTGAGAGAGTTATTCTTAACCTTCTATTTACAACAAACATAAAGTTATTGTGAGAGCCTCTAGGAAGTTGGTTATATTCAAATTTCTCACCAACTTTCTTGCTTGTTCTGATTCACACAAGCATCACAAACAGTAAAACTTATTTTTAAACCTACTCTTACATGTTGTTGTTCTAAAATTGGGCAAGTTATGAACCACAAACAAAAAACGGGCATTTTGATAACTAGATATACAGAGCTTTGTTGTTTAGAAACTCTCTTAGTGGAATTATTCTTTCTGGGCTGGCAGATTTTGAATATTAAACTACACTGGGCAATTATGAGCATTAAGCCACACGATATACACGTTATCTCTCTTACTCCAAAAGCTAGAATATCAACTCAAAACACATTTTCCCTACAGGAACATTCTGCATGAAACTTTCATTGTTCTCTAATCTATAATACACCTACGCTCATATTCTAAAGAAAACACCAACTGCCTCAAATAAAGCGACTTTACTATGAGCGTCTTAGTATCGGTTCATTCAATTATCTGATGACTGGCACGGAGGTGCGGATTGCATCGGTCAATAAGCTATGGCTCATTGCCACAGTCGGGGCGGTCTGGCGGGGCAGCATGAGAGTTGGGAGATTGAAACACTGTCGTGACAGTCTAATAAACTCTAATGTACTTAAAAAGTTATGTATTCACTCATGTCACGAAAGGAAGTGCTAGAACTGCCTGCCTTCATTTTTCACACATTTTTTGGCATCTACTTATGAAATTACATCTTTTTCTTTTCTCATTTTAAACACTTCGCGTTTCGCGAAATGAATTAACTAATTTATTAATCGCATTACGACTTGAAACTTTTATCTCGTGGAAATTTCATTTCGAATATTCTCGTGACTGCAGGATGGACTCAGAATAGCCATACAAATTATAAACAAACATCCATCGTATTATACAATAACTGTCTTGCATTTTACTTTTAGTATTCTTGGCAGACTTTGCTCTAAGAATGTACACGATAATGAGCGGCTGAAACTGAAGACAACATAGCAGTTCGATAAACTCCCCGCTCGCTCCGACTCACGTAGCCCGGCTGGCCTTGAGGGATGGTTTATCGGCCGATGCAGCCCCTTGCCGCCAAATCGATCATCAGATAATTGGATGACCCATGTAACATTTAAAGTGCCCAGCAATAGCTAATTTTAGGCAAAATATTCAGTTAAAGGGAACAACTTTTATATTGCACGGTAGAACCTTCTAGGCTTTGCCAATTACTTAGGTTAAAGCATTCATTTCCGTGATAAGGGCACCATCAGAGCTAATGCTTATACTTCAATTGATTGAAGGTCTTAAAATGGAATCTAAATCAAAGAGGAACCCTGGAGTGGCTAAGAGGTAAAATTTTGGTTTCAAAGCATCGTCGCTGTGCCAGGTAAACGCTCAACGAATAGTTAATAGCTTTGTTTTGTTTTCTGATATAATTATAGAGTGGCAGTACCTTGAAGAGGATTGCTCTACACTCGCAATGTATTGGTGGGAAATCTAGCGCATAGGAGCTGCAGTTTCGTATGGAATCTAAATCAACATTAATTTTTGCAAGCGTTTTCACTACCTTACTACTGTTACTCCTGAATATGGATGTCAATCTTAATAACTGAATTAACACTCATGCGTGTGTGGTTGAATGTATAAAGTAGAGAGAAAATTTAATAAAAATATCATAGAAACGCTTCAATTTTTTAAAGTAATTTTCCTGGTTTTTGTGGCAGCAAATTTGTCAATAACATTTTCATTAAAGTCTGAAATCTGTAGAATGAAGTTTGTTATTAACAGAAAGCGTTCTATACTATCTGTTTTGACTCAAATTAATACTTGGAGTCTTTTAATTTCGATTTTCTCTTCCACAGATCGCAAAGGAAAAAAAAGGCTTAGAATGTAAGTGTATTATAGTATTCATTTTCTTTACCTACTTAACGAATTCACGCTAAATTTAATTGGCCTGTCATTCCGTAACAATTTACTACTGACAAAACTATTGATTAAATTATTTATTATCACAGCAAAAATCACTGCAGAGCATCTGTATGAGAACATCCAAATGTAATATTATTTGATATAGAAATAAGTGCATTTTTCATATTTAATATATATGACTATGTTATTTATGTACTGTTTCATTATAATTATATAATAGTATTTTACATGATTCAACTTTGTAACGCAGCAACAATTAGCTTGTATAAAACTAAAGTGAAACTTTCTTTGGTACTCGCATGACGAGAGATGACGTTTGAGGTGTTGCATATGCTTATGGGCAAGAGGGTCCTCTTACCGTTCTTCTACCTCCCTTTATACAAATACTGCACAAACTTGCGCAGCCATTGGTGTGCACCACGACTGCAAATTAGGTCCCCTACAGATAATAACCGCAAATACCATACATCAGGCTCAGCACAGCAGTCCCCTACAGACATTTTTTCGCATAAAAACGTTAAAGTTGGGGATAGTGTAAACTAGCTTCACCTAGAAGAGCTGTCTATAGGATCCGACATATGCTAACTGCATTAAAAATGTATGTATAAATGTGTGGGGGGGGGGTGTGAAATCTTATTTACGCAAATTAGAAACTATTGAGAAGAACCATAATGACTACAGTAGATATGGAATATCCTGAACTAAACTACTTGATAAACACTTAACAGCTCAGAAGTCTTAAATTAAGACCTCTATTAATAAGGCATAGGTGTATAATGCGGGACGGTAATGAAACCAACATTTGCTTTCGTAAACTCAGATTATTTTAGTAACAATAGAGCGATTCGTAAAAAAAAAAAAATATGTATGTTGACTCAAATAAAAATAATATTGAACAAAAAATTTAAATACAGTAACCCTCAAGGATAACTTCTAATGTTAAAACTTTCTTCCTATACTTTTTGTCCCAAAAACTTTGTGATTCACATTTAAAGGTATATATTTGCACTTTATCCTAGATACATCACGATTAATCTAGCTTCGCTCAAGATATATTGTTTGGTTTCATATAATTATTTCATCAATTATTAGAATGATGATGATAATATAAATAATAATAATAATGAAGAAGAAGAAGAAGAAGAAGAAGAAGATAGAATGGATTAGTGAGAAGCTCTGTCTCTTCTGAAACTCCAAGGGCACAGTTCTGCCAGTTATACAGAGTTGGAGTGGGTCTCTTCTGGAGTGCAAGAGAATACAGATACTATCATTATTAGGTTCGGATTTAATATAAGCTTGTAAAGTGCGCACATCTCATTTTTCATGCTCGCGTAAGGAACCTGCGTTGGCAATAGCCAACTACTTGCACTGCCGACTCCTGCCAGGTTTGAGCCCGAGAACCCGGCTCTAGAGGAGATTGCGCTACCCCTAGTTCGAGGCGACATGCATTACACTATGTACGTATTGTGTATGAAAGTTGTATATAGGTGTCTTCTTTTATTACAAAGTAATATGTTTTGAGATGTTGTGTTCAACCAGACCGTATTTTGTTTTTGTTAGCCCACACACAAAAGAAGCCCTCGTGTGTGTTTGTATAACTAGGAAAGAAAAATCATTTTTGGGCACAAATTGGTTGGGGACCAGGATGACCTGAGAGGTTAAAGAGCGTCCATAAATAAACCAAAAAAAAAAAAAAAAGTCTTCCATATGATTAAGGATGCCTATATATCACCATACATACCAATCTTCTTCAATCATGATGCGCATAGCATCGATGTTTTTTAGAATGACAATCGATTTTGGTCACCTTCACGAAATGCATTACTGACGGATGCATGACCACGAAATTCTGCAAACCAGTTGTAAACAGTCTTTTCTGATGGTGCTACATTACCAAAAGTTGAACGTAGTGTAAACAAACTACTCGGTCAATTTCCAAGCTGAAACTGTTTAACAAGAAAAAATGTTACGGAATTGGCAATGACATATTTCAATAGTGTTACCTAGTGGTCGTTTGTAAACACTTAAAAGGTAACTGTGTGTGTGTGTTTGTGTGGGTGTGGGTGGGTGGAAAATTCCTTTCCAGTATTGGCTTGATATGAAAAATACATATTAAGCGAACAATAAGTTTTGCCTAATTTTTATATAAAACTTAACAAATTATTAACAACAGAATTATTTATACATTCATGTATGCATATATACATATATTTTATGTATAATCCATTACGGACTTGGTATGAATAAATACACAAATAAATTAAGGAACGTTATATGTTCATACAAACGAAACATAAAACAATTTCTGGAGTGGCTTGCTTCCGCGATATCTCTATTAGAGATTGTTAACACAAATCTCAGAAGCTGAAATCTTATCTCGGAGTATCTGAGGAATGATTTTTATGAGTGCCTATAGGCAGCAGGCATTGCTCTTCCGTAATAAACATAAACGTTTTATCTTTTAGGGTTAATACTCTAGAGAAGCAATTGTGCACTGTTAAGAAAATTTAAAACTTCTTTCCATTAATGATGTATAACAATTATAATGCGTTACAAATTATGTATACCTTTTTTGTCGTAACATGGGACGAGACGACAACTGTAATCAAGTTTGCTTCAATTAATTGATCTTTCAGTAGTGACTGTACACAGTACGTTGGCGAAGTGTGGCTTTTTAGCCTGAGCCTTTTTGAGTCACTCAAAATTAATGTAAAATCTAATTTATGCTAAATATACCATTAAAACGGATATGTGATATCATAAAATGATGTCCAAAATTATATGGCATTGTGACTTAATAAGGTAATTGATTACTCTCGAAATAAATTATTGACGTTTCACTGAATTATTTACCGTTCCTTTCTCTATAATCCGTCCTGCTGTAGTTAATAATTACGTAGAAATAAAGGGGGGAAATGGCTAGCGTGGAAAGTTGTCAAAAGAATGTGGTTCCGCGTTAACTAAAATACAATTGAATAAGTTTAAAGAATTTGTTGTTGACTTGGTTTATTTACGCTCTTTAACATCTCAAGTCATCAGCGTCCCATTCAAGTCAGGGTGTGAAATGACCGACAAATTTTGCTCAGAGGTCTCTTCTTTCAGGCTTGAGGTTCTTTTACATGGGACTCACGGCTTTACTTCCATTCCGAAGGAAGCCATACTTAGGATTTTTACGTCCGAAAAAATCCATCTATCCTATTGGGATTGAACCCGTTATCTTGGGTTTAGGAGGCAAGTATGGTTACCACTGCACCACCAGGACCGACAAGATTTTAAAGAATGCATTTTAAAAATAATACTTTTTTGTAAATGTTATTTAGTGTTAAAATAAATTAAATAATTCAACACTATCACAACACAACTAAAATACCGAAATACTATACTTATTTTAAATTGAAATCATCTGTACCCTGCCTTCTAGTCTTTCTGTGGGCTTCAGGTTCTATAACATCCCAATATAGGGCAGACATAATTACATAGGCTGAGATCAAGCCTAGTCTACAACGAAACGAAAATTCCACAAAATATCCCTCTTCAATGATTTGGAAAAACACACAACACTACTACCTTATGCAAGGCAGGCTGAGCTTTCGACCGTATTGCTGATGATCGGCTGTCTACTTCACAGAAAGTGCATCGGTTCAAATAAGGATATATTTCAGTTGGTCAGTAAAAAATTTAACATATACAAACCAACACACTGATTTTGGGTAGACTCAGCCGTACAGCGTTAATGGATGCCTCACTCGTGAATGGATAATACATTGGAATATAAGCAATTTTATGTTGCAATAAATATAGGTCGAAACAATCCTCTTCCTTGTTCTATTTACCTTTTTGTTCATAATTAAATAATATTGTTCTATTTATAAAACGCGTCTTGTAGGTTCTATTATACAAGATATGTTATCTTATAGTGACGCAATTGAGCGGCACTAGTGCATTTTATTTAGGTGAAATACATAGTTACTTTTCGACATAAATGCTTTCATTACGTTCGCAAACAGGACGTATTTTGCAAAGACCTTAAAAACGAATAAAAAGAATTATTTATTCTTTCAAGTGATGCCCAAATTGGGTGTCTGAACAAAAATTTCGTTATGGCTGTAGGACCTTAACATAAATATTCGGTAAAATTTAAGTGAGTGCGTTGATATCGAGAAGCATGCTGATAATAATCATTCAATTAGGAATTAAAGAAAAATGCCATCAAAACATTCCACATCTTTTGCAGAAATGGAAAATATACTTTCTGAGCACAGTCTTAATTTGCATATTTTATTTGTTATTATTTTTAAGATTAATTTCTACTATCCGTGGCTTTTCTTGCGAGCTTGCATAGAAATATGCCCTTCATACACGTAAAAAATTCTTAAGCCGAAAATATATTCTGCCTTTATGTGCAAACTTGGAACTTTATCTCTGTACGACAGTCAAAAGGTACATAAGCGTCAAGAGCACTATATACATAAATTCAATTCCGGCGCGGGAAGCACGAGAGTATAGAAACATCTCAAACCATAGATTCGGACTTTTGCATGCGGAATTTGCAATATTAACTGTTGCAGAAAGTTTGCATACATCCAAAGGGTGCTTATAAAAGAGAAAAGTGGAATACCGATTTTCAAGATGAGCCATCAAGAAAGTGGGCGCAATAATTCAGAACACTTGCATCTTTTCATGATAATACAAACTCGAACACTGGGCTAAATACTCCGCAATCTTTGTTCATACTTGATACACCTAAGGTAATATCTGATTCTTTCTGGCACACCGTTTGCGTCTGGATCAATTTATAATATACCTAAATCAATTTATAGCCGTTAAACATGCAATTCACATCTACTTATTTTGTTTTTGCAACCCGTAATATGAGTACGCTGATGTTCTTAATTTCTATATAATATCAACAATATTCTACAAAAGTGCTAAGTTACTCATGATACCTTGTAAATGCGCAACAATAAAATAATTCACAGTATTAAAACCTACTGCAAAACGACACAATGCTTATAAAGTAAAAAACAACATACTTTATATCATTTGAATTGAAAGCAAAGAAATAAAAGACAGAACAAAAACTTCATTTACAAATGCTTATATTGAACCTGTTTCATTGAATACGTTATGATTAATTCATAGACCAAGTCTTGATAAGGCAACTCTCATCTCATCTATAGTTCCATGTGTTTCTCTTTTAGCCCTTTTTCTCTCTCTAAGAATTCAAGTTAACATAAATATGCAGTTAAAATGGCAGTTGACATGTCTTTAGTGAGAGTAGAAATTACTATCTGCTCTCAAGTTAATTCTTCAGGGATTTTAAAGGCAGGAACACTTCGACAGCAACTAAAGTGAAAGGATTTCTAATCCATAGTTCTGCTAATATTCGCCAATTTACTGTTGAGACCATTTAATTGTAACGTAATTAATGACATAAAAGCTTAATATCCTCCGAAAAACACAGCTTTTGAATATTTTAAGGAACAATTTTCAGTGTACTCTAACCATAGGTTCGGTTTTTACGAAACTCCCATACTTATTCCAGTACTGAATGCGTTTACACCTTACTTTGAGTTTTTGTGCGCTTATTTTTGCTCTGCTTCCGTGGGTAGAGCAAGCCGCGCCAATCATCGACTGCGTTGTAAAACAAATTCCTTTCACATTTCCACTGCACAGCTTTGATCAATAATACTTTCTTTCTAATGAGCACTAACCCATATTATAGGAACTGTTCGAAGTGGTCTTTGTCTGCAGTCACACATTTGACATCATTTAGTCGGAATAGTTCGGCTTCCGTAATTCTTTCAATATCTTAAGCTCCTATACACTGTAGATACTTTTTAAAGTTGCCCACAGATAAAAATCGCACACGCTATGCGAGCCTTAACCTCTAGAAATGACTCGTCATCAAAACCTCTCATTGATTCCAAAGAATCCTGAACAGAGTGTGCTATTGCAGAGTCATGTTGAAAATGAGCATATTGTCTTCCATTATAGGACAACTGTTCATAAAACGATGAGAACATTTGTTTGTGACATCTCTCGAGTTTACAGTGTCTCCAAAAACATTCTTCTTGCAGTTACAGCACACCACGTCAATTTTTGTACCATGCAGTGAAACTTGGTGTATTAATGAAGGGTTTGCTGTGCTGCAGTGTCTACCATTTCTGCAGATTAACTTAACCATATAAATGAAACTATTTTTGTCTGAGAAAATTACTAATTGCAGGACGACAATTGATTGCCGCTGGCCTATTTCATGCAATGCGATCATTAGCTCTCTACATTATTTTTAGAAGGCAGCAGGGAGAAACTTCAAATGAAGAATATAGGTACTAGAGCTTGCTACTCTGCAATTTTAGTGTTTGGAGTAATATGTGTAAATTTCTGTCGAATACACACTGACTCAAAGCGGTTCTCGCCACACTGATTTAAGGAGTTTACCAGCTTGTGACTGCTCCAGAGAGTTCATTGTACTTTTGTAGTTGCTGGTCATGCTACACATCGCCTCAACCTTCAGATGTTTGTTTTTTGCTTGCTAAAATATATATCTTTAACATTCCTTCTCCAGATTCTCCGTCACAGATTCTCCGTATAGCATTACAATAGCCTGTAATGCTATATAAATATAATTATTATACGTCTAGGATGTCGGTATTAGTTCTGATATGATCTAGTACGGTACCATGTTTCAATCATCACTTCTTTTAAGGCATTGTCGACGAAAGCGTATTAGCAATGTCGCACTCCTGCCTTAATGAATCCCCACAATGCATTATCTGGCGCGGCGAGGAGGAAAAGACAAAGATGCAAGTGACAGAATTCAACGGTGTAGAAACGTGTCATTGAGCCAGTCACAGAGCACAACACCAAAGTGTGCCAGTGCACCAACTTGTTAGAAATAATGTTCATGTCTGCTGCTTGCAGTTGCGAACTTAACCAGATATTTAACATGCGACGATACACTTGACACTTGGTTTACCGAGCCTTGAAAGAAATAATGACCAGACAGATGGTTACGTTCATATTATCGCATGCGGAGGATTCTATAAATTGCTTCATAGATATGGGAGTTTTCCTTATTCTAGAAGAAGATGGGTATATGGTCGCACATTGTTGATCGCGGCTCTTGCAACTGGGCGGGACGCTTTCTGGCTGATTTGAGCGGATTGATCCGCTCACTCGGCTATAGCAGCACAAGTTTCTGCCCCAGAGGAGAGTCTCCCACTCTGCTCCGTTAACAAAATGAGTTCTAAAATTCTGCATGATCATACTTTTTTCCCCCGGTATGAAGCCGTTTATGGACCGACAAGGAAGCTACAGGTCCCTAATCTAAACTGAAAACACTCCTATCTACCATCATACATTCTTGAAACTTGTTGATTTGTATTATTTATTATTCTTATGTATTCTAGCAGTATTTATGTTGTGTTTTGTTTTGCTTGAAGGCAATATTAAAGTTGTAACACGAATATAATATATTTCATAAATATATTCATAAATATAGCATAGCAACAAGTTATTGTAGGTATGCTGGTACTTTTTGCCCATTCTGTGCAATACTCAGCAGTTTGAGATGATGAATTCGAGTATTTTGAAATTAAAGATTTGTTTTAAAATTTAAATATACAATTCTATGATTTTTGGGGCTAGAACTCGAGAGCTGTCTTAACAACTTAGGTGTGGAGTTCGGTGGAAGAATAATTGTGCTAGGTGGCACATCTTAAAATAAGAATCCTATTATCAAAATTGTATGAGTATTAATTGATAATGTACAACTTGTGATGTTTAAAATAAAACAAAATAGCGTGTGATATACGTGTTTCTTTGTAAATATTCCCGCAACACAAGTATTTAGTGTCCCTGATTCATACATTTTGAACATTTCACTCGTGTTGCTAACAGAATCTGCAAGCATTCCATTCCTGTAGAATTGAACAACGACAGTTTTCTGTTTACTAGGCAATGAAATCTCAATTATTATTTATATGCCACCACAGAGCAAATAATAATGAACTCCTAAAGGAAAAGACTTTAATTTCATTTTCTTTCGTTTTAGAATGACTATTTTAAAATTGTGGTACAAGAAGATAAATACGCACATCTTTGAGATACTAATAGGGTTGCAAAGATGCAGTTGAAAGTTTGTTCTTCAAGTAAAAAAAAAAAAAAAAAAAAAAAAAAAAAAAAAAAAAATAAGCGCCTTTTGTAAGTTTTAGTTTCTCTCGTAAAGCATTGTTTTGTAGCTTCGAGCATTTTGAACTTACTTTGAATTTTGTCTAGGGTTTAAACGATGCCAAGAGTATGGTTTTTGATAGTATTTCGCTTCTAGCGTAGAATTTTCCAAGTTTTAAAATTTGCCCTCTCTGCCAAAGGCTCATTTTCTATTGAATACAAGTTATGTGCAGAAAACTATAAAATATTTTTGAAAAATACATTATAAATGATCAAATTAGTTTTATGGATACGTGAAATGAGGCTAGAAATACTTTTTAAATGCATCGTAAATTATACATCTATCAAATAACCTGTGTAAAAGTAGCCAGAAAATAGCTCTAATAGTGTCCTATGTTTGAATAATAAACTATTAACAATAGGCAAAAGAAAAACCCATTTAAAATTATCAAAATGTACTATGACCGCATTAAATCCATTATGTGCGTCAAGATTTAACATTTTAATGAAAACACTGGCAAAATTAAATTATGACTGTACATAAAAAACACACGTGTGTATTTTAAACATCTTAAAAGATGGATGAACGTAAAAACGCATGTTTCGTTTTTTATTTCCTCTTACAGAGTTTTAAATTACGAGGCTAATGCTGATCTTCGTTGAGCCCACTAGCTGTAATATGAACATGACGTCATCTGTTACCCACAGAAACCATATGCCAATAGCACAGTAAAAGCGACTGTTTCAACTCGCAAAATTCAGCCTCTGTTGTGTTCACTGTTGCCAATAATGTCTGGAATGTTGCAGTACAAAGACCAACCTCGCAATTCACAAATTAGGAAAACTGCGTTGCAAGGAAGGAAAGAACACTCAGAATGGGATAATGTGGATTGGGAGTAAAGAAAACGACACACCACGAGAGTGTATGTTGTGATTATGACGAAATTTGTAAACAGATGTAGGCTGCTAACACAACACACATCTTTCGACAGTGCCAATTGATCGTCATGAAAGAAAAACATTTTCTTTTGTGACGTTAGCAGAATTTCAGAAGAATATCCAGAACTATATGATAATTATATGGGCTTCGATGCTCATTATTTAGCGCGTTAACTAGTAATAATATATATAAGGACATTTATATAATGAATACATGGCAGATTGGGACAAGACGCTTCTAATGCAATAGAAGAATTATTAACGTAGTCATTAGGTACGCAGTTTTTGGCGATATTAACTACTATTATATGTATTTTGTGATAACAATAATAACTGTCTCATTATTCCGATTTCGCAAACCCAGAGCAATGTTGCTGCTGTGTTTCTTCCAAAGGTAGGCAAAAACAAACGAGATATTTTCCGGCATTTCTGCAGTATAATCTTGTATTCCCTCTAGATTTAGTTAAGTGTCTATACTAAAGCACATCTTCCGCCATTCCCTTCATTTCCCTGCACTTAAATCCACTTTTTCACAGGTTTTAAAAATCACTTTCGCTGACAGTTTTCGTCTATCACGTTATGTTATCTATTACGGTATCGTTTTCTAGGCAGGCAGAGGGATATTTTCAGATAACTGTTTCCGTAACTATGTCTGATTGATCTACCTTAAAATGCCGTGAACACGTTGTATTATTATTATTATTATTATTATTATTATTATTATAATAAGTAGTAGTACTAGTAGGAGTGGTAGTGGTAAGAGTGTTAGTGGTAGTGGGGGGTGGTAACATTCTCCCTTTTGGTTCTAGATAATTAGCACTTGCTTATAACGCTCTGGAAAGAAATATGAAATGATAAGTTTTTACTGTGTTACCTTTTCTAGCTGCTGGGTTTGAACACACAACAGAACAACAAGCCATTATTAGCAAACAATTTTAAAATAAAGTAAGAAACAAATCTTAATAACCTCGTCCCATCCCACCGAATTTCGAGTGTCTACTATTATCGCTTTCATCTAAACATACCGTAGCATGAGATACCCGGAAATTCTTTAATGTTGTCACCGTCACTTTTGCACATCAAAGAGAACCGAAACTGTAAATATTTCCTGTTTCTTACATTATTAAGAATATCTGAGGGTGCCTTAATTAATAAATAACAAATAAATGCTTTACTATCACTTCCAAAAACGAGTTCTGTTAACACCAAACATATACTGAAAGAGAGACGCAAAAACACTGTTTTCCTGAGCGAATTCTGATAAATTGTATTCCTCACGTGCAATATGTCAACGTAACAAATAATCAGCTGGATGACTATAATCTCAGTTCAGGAGAAAATACCGTCAAGGTTAGTCCCATACTATTTACACTGTTTCAAGCACAACAGTCCACATACTACAACTACTTCGATATAGATGACTCATGTGCGCATCGCAATGCGTTAAAACGTCTTTATAATAAGGAAATGTGAACATACACAACATTTCTAACAATGCAAATCACTATATATCGAAGGCGTATTGATAAAGCTGGCAGTTTCAACAAAGCGTTGGGAAATTTTGTTCAGCGGCATGCCGGTTGGTAAGTGTAATTCTTATAACTTTTTGTCCAAAATTTTAAACAGATTCAACGCGCAGTTCTTTGTTGACAGCTATCTTAAGCGATCGGTGTAACCGTTTCGTAGAAATGAATAAATTGTTGATATGGTTTATTTACGGACGCTCTTTTAACATCTCAATTCATCAGCGTCCCATTCAAATCACGGCGTGAAACGGCCGACAAATTTTGCTCAGAGGTCTCTTCTTTCAATCTTGAGGTTCTTTTACATGCCGTAAATGCACGACATAAGACCCACGGCTTTACTTCCCTTCCGAAGGAAGCCATACTTAGGATTTTTACACCCGAAAAAAATCCATGATCCTGGCCGGGATTGAACGGCGATCTTCGGTTTGGGAGGCAAGTATGGTAACCACTACACCACCAGGACCGACAGAAATGGATAAAGATGAGCGTTGTGCAGTCATAAAAATATGGACTGCGTTTTTATTTAACAAACTGAGCTGAAGCAAGTTCTTGGGGACTCTGCGCCAGAATAAATTAATTTAAACGTGATCGTACGAACACCGCAGATGGTGCATGTTCCGGTGGCCCGATTGAGCTTTCTTCTGAAGAAATAGTCCACAACATTCATAGTATCGTGATGGAAGACCCCGCATTAAGATTCCTCAGGTTGCTGAGATGATAGGAATCTCATCTTGATGCACTGCATCAAGTTCTGCATATGAAAAAGCTGAATGAGCGATGGGTGCTGCGTTTGTTCGACTCCAGACCAAAAACGCTAGAGGAAGACATTTCAAAATAGTATTTGGAAAAATTGCAGTGAAATCTAAATGATTTCTAACTTCATTTTGTGACATAGACGAAACTTGGATCCACCACTTCTCCTAGGAGACAAAACGGCAGTCTAAACAGTGGGTTGGCAAAGTTGAAAGTGCGCTGAAAAAAAGTTAAAACATTTTCATCGGGTGGAAAATTGAAGGGTACTTTTTTTTTTGACTTAAGAGTATCGTCATGATTGGTTATTTGGAAATTAGGAAAAGTGCAGTAACTGGCTGTTATTAGCAACGTTTTTGGACAGTTTGCATAGTGAGTTGAAACCGAAGCAACTTTGATTAGCGCGAAAAAAAAAAAAAATGTGCTCCTCCACAGGACAATGTGTCCGCTTTCATGCCGACCATTGCGATTGCAAAGTGTTCGAGTTGGGCTTGATGTAGTTTCCCTCCCATCCACCCTATTTGCCAGATTCGGATCAATGTGACTTTTTTTTTCTCTTTCTTAACCTCAAAAATTGGGTTGTGGGAAAGAAATTTTCATGGAATGAAGAGATCTGTGCTATAAACGAGTTCAAAATAAAATTTTCTTCCTCTGGGAAAATAAAAAAAAAAAAATCTTGCTGGACCAAATGTATTGAGTTCAAAGGAGATTATGTTGATAGTTTTTTTTTTAAGTTATATTTACCATGTTTATCAATCCGCCCTCGTATACATTTTCTTTCAACCTATAGACGGAAATTGTTAGCAAATATTTAATTTGCATTTTAAGATAGACTAGATATATAAATGTGATCGGTGCCTGATGTCTAATAATGATTTGGACGTTAACTATTTCCGATAGTGTTTGAACTTATTGATCAGCGGTGCAATTTCAATAAACAAAAACTGAGTGTTTATAAATTTTATAGAATTAACTCTTGTGTATGAGAGAGAAGAAGAAGAAAACAACACAGTGCACATAAACAAGATGCTGCGTGCGTTTCATCAGCAGATTGGTCTTGTTCCAGCCTCCGTGACAAAGTTGGTTGATGGTTACACCAGCTGCTCTTGTGGAGGTAACGTCTTTAACCTAGATTTTTTCTTAACCACAAGTAGACATATGAAGTGAAGTTCATCAAGGGGTCTAATGGCGCTAACACAGGACAATGAGGTCAGCACCACATGGCAAATAAACCGAGGATATACAATTGATTGGTTTGCTACTTGAGCTATGACCTGCGGTTAACAGGGATATGGAGGTTGTCTAACTGATGTTGCTAGATTTAGCAAAAGTGTGCGCCATTATTTTAGGATATGAAATTGTTTATTGAACCTATTAAAGCTTAGTTTCCGTTTGCAGAACCAGCTGATGTCTCTACAGCAACGGCTGTTGGTTCGGTTAGTTTTGCAAGTACAGTACAGGAAAGTATGTAAATTTTCTTAAATACAATTATCAGCCAGAAATGTTTACTTTTTAATAATAAAATCATTATATAAATTGAATCCTACATACCAAACCCCAGGGTGGATTTTTTTTCTTTCATATTTATCTTTGTTCGCATTCTGAAAAAATAAGGGATTGGACTCAAATTTTCGGCAATACTTCGTTCAGCTGATATAGGCCAAAAACTTCTTCAAAAATGTGCATGAGGATTCTCTATAAAATTTAATGTACCAAGCTTCCGGACGTCTATTTCTTTAAACAATACAAAATACAGTTTCTCATTTTCATTTTTCTTTTTACTTTTTCTCGCTTATGAGAGTGTTTAAAATTCATAATCACAAGTATTATTATTATTATTATTATTATTATTATTATTATTATTATTATTATTATTATTATTATTATTATTATAATAATACTTGGCCTCGTCCACATTTGCCTCTGTAGTTTCATCGTCTTCTTGCATAATTTCAATATCACTCTGGAAGCTACTTTTTGATTTGAAATGTTGAACTTCTTTCGTGTCCTAACAGACCTCCCCCCCCCCTTACTTATATATAGAACATACACGGGTGATTGCTCTTTCTAAGTGCATTTCCCTTTCGTATTGATCTTCCTTACCATAGTGAGAACACACAGCCTTCAATATTTAGCTTTATGGCCCAGGTCATGGCACGCCATGCACCTGGCAACCACACTGCAGTCTTGTATGCTGCCCGATTGTAATCCTGCAGAAAGTTTGCACATTTTATTGCTTGCATTACATGATGTGTAATTCTCGGTTTCTTGGACATTTTTGAACTAAAATTGGGTTTATCTTCGAATTGTTCTTGGACATAATCCTGTTCATGTTTTGGTTATATTTTCACTCTTTGAGGTAGACTTCCTTTCTCTTACTAATACAGCATATTACAGAATGAATCACCTAAAACTATCACTGCCAATATTTTTGAAAAGAAAATTGCTATTAATGCGTTGTTTTCTCACCGAATTGAAGTTCGGACAAGGGCTTATTAATGTAGCTTATATAGCGATTCCAACAATTATTATAAAGTGTATTTCTAGCACAAAGTTACTATTTTATCAAATAGGACATGCCTATTGACTTCAAGAAAATAACACTAGATGAGTTTAATATTTTATCTGGATCTGAAATTCAGTGCATCCTGGGAAACATTTAATAATGATTTACATAGTTCAATGCTTCTTCAAGTTAAATCCAGAGTATGAGCTATCTCTATGCACAACAGGGTTATTTCTACTTAGACATACACTAAGGATCAAATCATCTACTTTATCCTTAGTGTGTGTTTCGGCTTTATTTTTCAAATCAATCGCATAGCTCGAAATGACTGAACGGTCAGCATTAAATACAACAAAAATGACTTGGTAAATGTACTATGAAAGGTAATGGCGTTGTTGGTGATAGCAGTGTGTAACAACAAATAGCGCTCCGTTTCCTGATCAGGCAGGACTTCCTCTTTGAGATAAGGAGAAGTAGCACTGCAGCGAAACGCTGCCATCATCATAATCAAAATCATCTTCATGTCATCATATTGAACTTATCAGATAGCTTCGGGTCCCAAGATAACAAACAGGTCTTAAAATTTCTCTCTGCACTTTCTCTCAGCGCATCCTCTAATTCAATGTCCAGTCGAGTGTCAAGTCATTAACTTTACAGGGAAATTTTCCTTTGCTATTTTTGTACGTGGTTCAAGCAATTTTCTCACCTGTCAGGAATATTTTTATCTGAGCCTCATCCTAATATGATTACGAATTTAATTTTTAACATTCTATTATATGTACTTTTTTTTTTAATCTAAGGCAAGCATTCTAATCAATTTATTATTGTTGATGCTGCCTTTGAAAAGTTTACGATAATCTCCTTTATATTTTATTTTTATTTTATTTATTTTTTTTAATGGTGTTTAACGCCCGTTTTAACTACTGAGGCACCACAGGCGATGGTACATGAGATGAAATGATAAACTTGGAAAGGATTTTTTATGGAAGAAAACGTTCCAGGCCTAAGTTTAGGGTACTCCCCGGCATTAGTCATTTATGAGGACTGAAGGAAACCTGGAAAAAACCTCGGTCAGGGAGGACGGTTCTGGTGGGAATCGAACCCCAGACCTCCCGCTCACGAGTCCGCGCCTTAACGACCTCGGCCACCCGTAGCGGTACGAAGAGCGTGCAAGTCGGCCCTTGGAGTTGCTCAATTCTGAAAACATCGCTCTTGTGGAAGGAGAAATTAAAGAAGGCCGGTTGCTCAAAGTTTCACAAATAGCAGCAACGTTGAGTCTTTCTAAAACAATAGTCCTTCGAATTATTCATGAACATTTAAACATGAATAAGGTTAGTGCAAGATGGGTACCTAGACTTCTTTTCTCAGTCCAAAAGCAGCAACAAGTCATCTGTTGTCAGGCATTTTTGGAGCTCTGCCGTGTCGTGGCAGCGAGAGAAAAGTTTTGCAAACCATTGTTACAGCAGATGAAACTATGGTTCTCTACTATGATCCCTGTCCAAAAGAGAATCAGTGGAGTGGTGAAAATCTGGGGAGGCATCGCCTCTAAAAGCCAAGCACCCAGTCAACCAAGAAGATGATGGCCACAATTTTTTGGAACTGTGAAGGAATACTCTTCATTGACTTCTAGGAGAGGAACACCACAGTAAATGGGGAGTACTATGCTGGCCTACTACACAGACTACGTGCTTCCATCAAAGAGAAGAGGGAGGAAAGCTGAGTGGTGATGTGCCCCTTCTTCACACAACGCGCTTGTGCACAGAGCTCTTATTTCGGCTTCTCAAAACTCAAGAAAGACCTTCGAGGAAGGAAATTTAAGTGTGAAGAAGAAGTGGTGGATGCAGTTTAAGCCCATTTTACAGACAAGAATTCTGACTATTTTTGGGATTGGGGATTGAAATGTTAATTAAAAAATGTGAGAAAATATTTGAAATTAAGGTTAACTATATTGAAAAGAGAAATATAATTTTTGTCTTTATCATACCTTGGAAATGGTTAGGTCGGAAACTTATGGACCTACCCTCGTACTTGACGTTTCTTTAGTCTTCCAATTAACGTAACACGACTTCGTTGTCATTTTAAAAGAAGATTATTTCAGCTTGTTTCTTCCAGAATAACTCAATCGTTCTTAGCTGAATATCAAAATGCCAATACACAAACACCAAGCGCTTCCAGCTGCAACAAGGCTCGAGTAAGTTAGGTGGTACAGTTTTTGTTTTAATAGCTCGAATACTATAAGTCTGGAGTCTTCCAATGTATGAAATTTATCATCATTTGTGTTTTTGGTGAGAAATGCCATCAGTTTTCTTGGTTCAAAAGCAGGCCAACAGAGTTTAATTTATAGCTAACAGTGACAATTTATCCTGCACGATTTTGTGAGACTGCTGTCAGCATCCTTAGCTAGTTACATGTGCTTGAACCATTTCAACCACGAAATTTTCCTTTTTTAAGATGGAGGCATGAAGTCGCAGCATTTCTTCGCATCTTTTAATAATAGCAAAGCAATAGCAGCATCACTTCAACATTAAAACATGTAAATTCGAATTACTCTTTATACACTTGAAAAGAAAGCAGTTATGATGTGTCTCAATTTTAGTTAAACGTACACTTGAGTTTAACTATTATGAGTGTGTTTCAGCTTCACGTAATCTGAGTTGAATAACTGGGTTTTGTTAAGACATTGAGTGGGCGCCTGAAGTTGAACATTCGTGCCGTTTTGAAGGAGAATAGTGAGAATAAGTGCTTAGTAATAACATTTCACTAAGAGATTAGGGAATCCGCAATCCTCTGATGTAATAGTATAAAAGTAGAAAAAAATATAGGCCGTTTCACAAATATACAGGCTTTCATTTCAATGTTCAGTCTATTTAAATTTAAACAAAAATGCCAATATAAATCATGAGAAGGAAATTTGAAACCAATTTTGATTAGATATGTTGAGATTTCACCCACTCATCACCAGCCATCCACACTGTGAAATTTCAAATGGCATCCCTACCTTATGATATCTAAATTTTATAGAGCGTACAGTTATCACATCTTTTGTTTTCTATCATTGCTTGGCAACACGGATTTAATGTTAAGTATTGTTGTTTGAATCTGAGTAGATTATAATATAAAACTATTTCTTGCAATTTTGCTTTGGTAATAAATTAATTGTTTTTAAATGACAAGGAATGAATGACATAACGTAGATTTCATTCTGTCCAAATTCAAACAACAGTTAACACCATACCAGAGTCTAAATCGATAGAAAAAAAAAGTATAGTAACTTAAATTTTCTTTAAAATAGCTTCTTAAATTAGACACACCATTTGCAAATTCAAAGTGGGGACGGTTAGTAATGAGGAGGCAAAACCTAAACTGTAATCAACAATGGTTTTACAATTTTCCTGAATATAGAAAGTGAGTATTTTATTTCAAAGAATTTTTATATTAAATTGGTAGTTATTCAGACTAAAAGTACTCAAATGAAAGCTCTGTATACAGCGATCACTTTTAAGAGTTGTTGTGTGATATATTTCATAAAATATTGTTGCATATTATTTTGATCCAAAAATAAGAAAAAGAAAATTCTGTGAGCTCGTAGAGCCTTTGAAGGACGGGAACTTGTTTGAAAGTGCGAAGCGACGAAGATTCCTTTTGGTTACATCCAAGGTATTCCAATATAATTAAGTAAAGAACGCTTGCGCTCCTTTTGAACCCCACATTCAACTGCAGGTCCGCTTAAAGTCACACCCAAACAACGGGGTGCGGTTACTTCAAATCCGCCCGCCATCTTGAGAAATTGATCTTAACTCGGAACACCCACCTAGGTACAAGGAATCTGCCAGTGGGCATAAGAAAGTCTACAGTTTTCGTACTGTTGTAAACATGTGCAGTAATATGTGCTATAATTCTTTTATGGAGGAGACAATTAGATCCTTAGCTAAATGGGTAATAATTGCGTCGAGCGCCTATCGCATTTCTTCCGGAATGTCACGTATGAGGGCACGAGGTTAAATTCGACACAGGAAGTACTCGTATCTTTCTCAGTGGTGTATCAAACAGAAAATGTCATCACATACAGGACTTCAAGAACAAATATGGTTGCCAAGTCACTATCCATTTTATTTTAATGTTATGCTTTATATCAATTTAGGATAGCTTTCAAAATCACAGGCCTGCACGTACATTAATTTAGAGCAATAAAAAAAATGCTCTTAGTCAGCGGATGCATTCATACATTCAGACTAGAAATGGCAAATGACCTCTGTAGTGCAGTTGTCAGGGTACATAAAACAGCTGTAAGATGACACGTATTTAAGGGCAATTTTAGCCATTTGCCATAGACTTTCAGGCATTTGTTTTAGCTTTAGCCATACGAGCTCAGAGAAAGCGAATAAAATTACCTAAAGCTGTCACATATGTAACTGGTATTCTAACCAACTGGCTACGGCTATATATGTGAAATTCTACTTTGTTTAAATTACTGCAAATGAATTGTTCCAAGCCTAAAGAAGGACATGGGTGCCTCTGCCCTGTGGTTTTAAGCACGAATGCTATGCTGACATATATACAGAAACATTAATGTAAAGAAACCACCAGACAGACGCTATGAGAAGAACTTTTCCCAAGCTTAAGACATCGCCTCACCACAAGGCACTATTAACTTCGCCCTGTGTTTCCAACCTTGTAACTGACTGCCAAGGGTGGCAGAGGTCGTTAAGGCACGGACTCGTGAGCGGGAGACCTGAAGTTCGATACCCACCAGGGCCGTGCTCTCTAACTGAGTTTTTTTTCCACATTTTCCTCAGTTCTCATAAATGGCAAATGCCGGGGTACCCTAAACTTAGGACTGGAATATTTTCTTCCTTTAAAAACACACTTCTTTTCCAATTTATCATTTCATCTCATGTCCACCGTCTGTGGTACCTCAGTAGTAAAAACAGGCGTTAAACACATGTAAAAAAAACCTGTATCTGATGCTACAGAATGAAATGAAAACGGAGAAGCCACAAAAAACTTAAATGTATGGTGATCGTTCTCTAGGGAATTGAACCAGGACCTGCAACTCTCAGGCACCCCGGTCAGTTTTGTAGTGACTTGCTAAATATATTTAAAAACATAACTAACTGGCACTAACTACAGTTACGCTTGAAAACATATACTTCACTGTGGATTATAAATAAATAAAGAAATAAATAAAATCAGATGGATAAAAGAACTGCTGAAATAAATGATATGTACGTTTCTCCATTGTACATACCTCACCTCACATTTTTTTCCCTCAAATTTCGTTGCGTTCCGCCAAGAGCATTCACATACTTTTTTTAATCCTTTTGTTTTTCAAGCAATCGTTTTTGCAAAGTTTCAACACCCGACGTTTCCATGCATGAATCCTGGTTTTCCGATAGCTCCCAAAAAATAAAATCTGGCTATCTTGGTTCTGTTTATATGTGGAAGTGCACCATTGTGTAACAGCCACAAAACCCCTTTTTATTGTCAGGGAAGTATTTTCAAGCAGAAGTGGTAGGCTTTGTTGAAGAAACCGAAGTTTAACCGATGCCGAAAAGAATCGAAGGACTAAGTAAAGTGCCTTTGATTCCTCTCTCAGCATTAACTGAAAACTGCGTTGAAAATTGCTTTTGGATTTCCATTACGGAAACGAGCAGTTCTCTCACTTGTGAAGTTACTTCATTCGTAATAACAAATAGATGCGCTTCACCTTGATGAAGGAACCCTCATGGAGCGCAATCTATGAACCCGCTAGATGTCTAAGAACAAAGCCGTGATTGTCTTAATGTTCTTAAAACGGGACTCTTACCACCTCTGCAATGTTTTTTTTTTCTTCCTTCCCCCCCTTCCTTCCTTTCTTTCTTCCCCCCTGCCAACTGCTGTTCAAATGAATTTCGCCAAAAATGAACAACTTCTTAAGATACAGTCAATTAAAAACCTCGCAGCTCTCAAAACCAAAGAATTGTGGAATTTATACTTTTGAGACAAGTTTCAACATGCTGAAAACAACATAAGTTCGACTTGTGCCATAAAACCACTTCCAAAATTCAACGAATTTCGCATAAATTCCATTACAAAATTAAACATTACTTTTTTAAACACCTTTTTTCAGAGAGGGAAAATGCTGTTTTGTTCAAGTTATTGCAAAGAATAATCATGCATAAGGATTGTCGATCCTGGCGGTGTAGTGGTAACCATACTTGCCCTCCAAAACCAAGATGGCGGGTTCAATCCCGGTCAGGGTCAATGAATTTTTTTCGGGTGTAAAAATGTAAAAATCGGAAGGGAACTAAAGCTATGGGTGCCATCTCGTAGATATACGGCATGAAAAAGGAGTCCTCAAAGCAAAATTTACCAGCCGTTTCACGCCCTGGATTGAATGAGACGCTGTGTCCTGAGAGGTCCGAAAATAAAACAAATCAACCTGCATAGTGAAAATCACAAATTCTCTTTCATCCTTTATATTAGAACCTAAAATACCAAGATAGCCAAATATATATTTCTATACAAAAGCAACTTTAAAATTTGGGAAAATTAAAATTAGCAATTATATCATTAAGCTGAAAATATAATCTTTATCGCACTTATTTCAACCAAAATAAGCTAAAACTCGACAATAAGGAATTATTTTCTAAATAAGTTATTTGTTTTAACTGTTATATTCCTTGTGCCAAACTGCACATCATAAAAATTAAGCAGAACATGAATTTCCAGTCTAATAAATGGATGGACATAGGTTAGAAATTAGGTTTGATTTCTGAAAATATGCTACTGTGTTAGTATAAATAGTGCTTTAAATATTTTATAAACTCTCGGTTTTTTATATGCATATTTTGTCAGCTGCCTGGAACCTGTACAAGTTAGCAGAACTAAAATAGGTGTGAGTAGGTTCTTAATTAGAATAGGCGGTACCATAGGAATCACTTACATGCAGCAATGTGTAGGAAGTTGAAGGTCATAACAAATGCGATCTTTGGAGTAGTCATATTATTTTCTCTCTCAGGAAGTAGTGCCCCTCCTTCTGCGTCAGCCAAATCTGGTACTTGATGCCGATTTGTTTATTATGCTGAACACGAGCCTCCGATAATGACCTTCAGCGTAACACAAACCTGTACTCCAGAGCTGTAAAACTTAACATGCTGTTCAATCAACACGCAATTTACAAATAAAAAAAACTCCCGAGCATCTGAAACTTTGTAGAGCTTCAGCAATAGGCAGACAAACTTTATTGTGTTTTCCTGCGCACTGCCGCAAATCAAAATGTTTCATTCTATTACGAGTTCTTTGCTAAGAAGAGAAGGAAGAACACTTTATGACTAAGTTTCTTTATAAAGGTGCATCAGAATATTGCATACGTTTTCTAAGGCTAATCTATCTCACGGAAATCTTAAGTTTTTATTATAAAATGTTTTCTTTTTTATCTAATCAGAAAAGGACTTTTATAAGTAACAATTGACTACTATACGCTGTATTGTGTTGAAAGCGCCTTACAATGCATTTGTATTAATGCTAATAAAAATAAATAATGTTGATACATGCAGGGCTGTAGTGGAGATGGAACGCGGGCGAAAGCAGTCCCCCCACTTTTTTTCAGAGGGGGGCGTAGCGGTTTTATTGTTATTATTATTATTATTATTATTATTATTATTATTATTATTATTATTATTATTATTATTATTATTATTATTATTTGTGGAGAAATCCATTTTCTTCTTACGGTTGTTTTCTTAATTAAAATATTTTCCATATTGATTACAGCAACCTTTTTCTAACCTAAAAGTCAATCTGCATGTAATAAACAATACAATAAAAGTATTAATATTCAAAATATTAACTCTGTACATTGTTCAGAGGTCTGTTCGAGTGAGAGAAAATTTGAAACAGTTGGGATTGGTTCTTACCACAAAAAAAAAAAAAAAAAAAAAGCATTACTCAAGTTAACACTAAGACGGTAGCGATGTTCGTGCGTCGATATTAGAGTAAATTCACTCCTACGGTTTCTCTGTTCGTGTAACATGATCTGTGACCAAAGCAACGACCCATGGTCTCCGCCTGGTTTAAGCGGAATATTTTAGTTGTTTTATTATTATTATTATTATTATTATTATTATTTGTTAGGAATATAATGCTGGATACATTAATTTAAATTTGTCGATGTATTGGTTAAGTTGAAAACAATAGGTAACAAAACATGAAATCAGTGGTATAAGAACACCAAATATTCGTATTTAAATGTAGATACCTAGTCCCTCAGAATTTGGTCCCCATGACCAGAATTACTAAGCGTTTACTAGAACGTTTTCCAATTTTTTTAATGATGTTTAACGCTCGTTTTTGCTACAGAGGCATCACAGGCGGTGGACACTGATGTTACATGAAATGAAATTAAATTATATATTGGGAAAGGATTATTTTTAAGGAAGGAAACGTTCCAAGCCTAAGTTTAGGATACCTCCCCGGCATTTGCCATTTATGAGGACTGAGGAAAATCTGGAAAAAAGAAAAAAAAACTCAATCAGGGAGGACAGTCCTGGCGGGATTCGAACCCCAAACCTCCTCTCACAGTCCATACCTTAACGACCTCGGCCACCGGGGCGGTTTTTTTCCCAATCTGAAATGAGTCCTAGATATTAAACAAATAAACAAAAAATAAAATAAATAAAAATACAGTTATTTAGGAGGATTTTAAAAGTAATTTGACTAACAAATATTTTATTTAAAATATATTATCCCTCAATATTCCCACTGCTGTAGATCTTTGTTGCAAGAATGAAATAATAAGTAAATGAGATAAATCCACCAAAGTTTAGTAAAATTACGGGACATTTGCCTTTTCTGAAATGGGGTTCCGCTAATTAGTAAACACGACAAACGTTTGATATTATGCTTTTCTATCGTTAAAACTCTCTTTTCTCATTTTATATCGTTTACGTTTTGGTTTTTTCAGATTCTTAGCTTTTAAATAAAATGGGCTTAGCGCACCTGCAATAAAAATGTATATGCATCAAAATGCATGTAAAATATTTGTTTGCATGACCATGTTATTTGTTCTACTTACACTTACCGCTAATTAAGGCCCTGAAAGTTCGATTTATAACACGGACTGTAGCTAGAGAATCATTTTGCTCATAACATACTAAAATTATTATAGGGCATGACAGCTCTAAAACGGAATTAAAAGAAATTATACTCACATTTATTTGCAAAATATACTCCTTTGAACGTATAATAATTGAGATGGATTGTTAGGAACGAAGAAGGGTGTTTCAGTACTTCAGCTTTGCTCAACAGCTGGCTTACACATCCCATTGGATGCGCATTTGGGAGGAAGGGATGAGGTGAGGGATATACTGAGCGGCCAAGTACAGGCGTAGGTGAAGTCCCTAACATAGTTTCCAAATAGAACACCCGAATGCTAGCAGTCTTCATTCTAGGAGTGCGAGCGCTTCAAAATGGGTGCTTCCATACAAGAAGCGGAGGAAAATCTTTACAAAGCGCAAGCGCAACATCGCACCAGCCCAACTCGTTCTGACACTTTCGACTTTGTAACAAAATCAATGGAATGAAGTGGTGGAAAGATCCCCCCCCCCCAATTGGCCTAAAGTGACCAGGGGAAACCATGTAAAAACCTAAAGTCTGGATGGCCAGCCCCAAGGCATTTAAACCCGGGAGTCCCAAGGGTTATCGTCTGAACACCGTACTCGGTTGTAAAATAGTTGCATTAACTAAAATGGCGACGTATCAACAAACGTTCTTTTTATTGGCCTACAATGAACGTTTAAAAATACGCTTACTTCATTCTTTAAATGCAAAAAATATTGTAAAAATTATACAATATCTGCAATTCTAAGATGATGTTTCGGCTTGTTTTTTCTAATTTTCCCCCATTTCTGTTACTCTGCGCTTACCGCACTCGTAGCATACCTGGTGGGTCCTGGTGGTGTGGTAACCATACTTGCCTCCAAAACCCAAGATCGCGGGTTCGATCCCGGCCAGGACCGAAGGATTTTTTCGGGCGTAAAATGCTAAGTATGGCTTCCTTCGGAAGGCAAGTAAAACCGTGGGTCCCGTGTCTCACATTTACAACACTATAAAGAACCTCAAGCCTGAAAAAAGAGGCTTCTGAGCAAAAACTGTCGGCCGTTTCACACCCTGAAATGAATGGGACGCTGATGATTTGAGATGTTAAAGAGCGTCCGTAAATAAATCAAATAAAAAAAATCGTAGCATACCGTTATTTGGATTGCAGTATAATCTCTAATTACAGTCAAATATTGATCAGAAAGACCGCGTTTAAAAACAAAGCAAATTACATAACAAAGCTATTTGTTCTTCTTGGTCTTGTGACGATAGATACATTTTGTATTACCTAAAAATCGGATTAAAGGTAGAAAATCGTTTTTATGTGGTTCCAGTTGGGACAGTTATGAATGCGACTAACTCTAATTGTTGGTGGCCCTGGCTGGTGTTGACCAGTTGTAGTTGTTTCCAAAACAAAACTTCTCGGGGCAATTGCGCTAATTTCGTTGATCCTAAATCAAGGGGTCTAGGAAGCGGTTTTGGCGTTGTAAATAAGAACGCGGTTCGACGTCACTTTAAGAATGATTTATTTCACGCCACTTTCTTTAAAACGTCGGCATTTTTCCGTCGATAGAGTGGAATCACCTTAGTACATTTATTGAACGATGTTTAGTTTATTGCACTGTTTGTTCCGACGAAACGTAATATTATGAGTACAGAACCAAAGATTAAACAAATATTTCCAATGCAACTATAGCTTTTGAGAACTCCGGTTGCCTGAATGCGTGGTATTGCCAGAATGGTATTAAAGTCGAGTCCAATGAAAAACTAGAATAAAATAGAATAGAATAGAAAACTGGAATAGAATAAAAAACAACGCCTAATGTACCTGATTCAAATAGGAATCGTTGGGGTAAGCAAGTCGCGCAAAACATAATAGCATTGCATCATCCTTAGAAATATAAACTCTACTTCTACACTGGCTGCTTTTAAAATTGCCTGTCCTCGTCTGATTCGTTCGTTTACAGGAGTTTTAAAAATCTATCATACGATACGCTACTTCAAACTATAACTGTTTCTAGCTGTAGTGAGGCCAACTGCCTCTAACGTTATTTAAAAGACTCCCCCACTTACACATTTAAAGGGACAGTAGTTTTCTTCTGATAAAATATCTCGTTTTAAAGGTCCAAAGCACAATGGGTAAATTTCCTTGTCTCGCTTTGCCAAAACGTACAAAAGGTCTCGCCCCTTCAAGGTTTCATGATTCCACGTATTTTCAACGCTATTGGAAACAAAGCACAGAGTTTTACTATTTTATAAAGATGCTAGCTAAGCTATACAAAATATGATGAGCGGAGAATATACATTATAAAGAGAAAAATATACATTATAAAACATTATGGTAATAATGCCAAGGGAGAACATATAATTATAATAATATTATGGGCGAAACAGTAGGAGAAGTTTCACAGTGATTTGAATAGCGTCTGAAATACAGGGCGCATGCCATCATGATAGAAAAGACCGCTACAGGAGGCTGAGGTCGTTAAGGCGCGGACTCGTGAGCAGGAGGTCTGGGGGTCGAATCCCACCAGGACCGTCCCTGACTGAGGTTTTTTTCCAGGTTTCCCTCAGTCCTCATAAATGGCAAATCCGGAGAGGTACCCCAAACTTAGGCCTGGAACGTTTTCTTCCTTAAAATTAAATCCTTTCCCAATATATTATTTCATCTCGTGCATCATCAGTGTCCATCGCCTGTGGTGTCTCTGCAGTAAAAGCGGGCGTTAAACACCATTCATTCATGATAGAAAAGGATATTTGAGGGCTACTGTTAAAGGACCTATCGTTTAATAATATTTTAATTATATTCAAAAGATTTAATATTCTAACAAACTGCTGTTCAAATGGCCAATTTAACAAAAATGAACATAGAATATTTTGCAAGGTTCAAACTAAACATTATTTTAAAATCTAGCTCGAATCTGTTACATGATACGAAACATTTCCAAGGTTACGTTTTAGTCCCACCCTTGTTTGCCAACCTTCTTTGTTTAATGTGATGGACAACCGCGCCTATGCTTATATCTCTCATAATGCTTGTGAGCCTGTGGTTCTCTTCATCTTTGATCCAGGTAACAAAACGACCCTATGATTCAGTAAAGTGAATATCTTATTTCTTTTGATTGGACGCACTTAAAATATAGATATCAAAGTTTGTATTATTTTAAATATTTTAATTACATGTTTTTCAGAGGGTTTGATACTTGTTTTCCTGTTAAACGAGTCAAATTGTCCAATTAAAGCAGTTTTAAGTTGAGATGGTATATTGATAATTTGAAAATGATGAAAGGTGAACTTTTAAAATTTCAATAATAATTATATACGGTGGGCACAATCCTTTGGTATTGGTCTCACCAATTATATTATTCTCCTCAATCTTGGGGGGGGGGACTATGCTATTGCTATTAAGGAGGCTAAATGCCATTAACATGAATTATATCAACAATTCGTCTAATAAATGCAAAGCTGCTGGAAGCTTATTAGTGCTATAAGAGATAACGCAGAGAAAATCCGCGACTGAAGTATTTAAATCAATGATTTTAATAATCATTTTATAAATTCTGTATGGCATATTTGAAAGCAGGCTAATAGTTCGCATTGAATTTTAATGTACTTATGTTCTAATGTCAAATTAACACACAGCAATAGTTTTTCCTACAAAGGTGTTACAAATATTAAGTTTATTATGTTGTACAGCATTTAAAAGATACTAAATACAAACATTTTAATACCGCCATGGGTGGCCGAGGTCGTTAAGGCACGGACTCGTGAGCGGGAGGTCTGGGGTTCGAATTCCGCCAGGACCGTCCTCCCTGACTGGGTTTTTTTTCCCAGATTTTTCTCAGTCTTTATAACCGGTAAATGCCGGGGAGGTACCTAAACTTAGGCCTGGAACGTTTCCTTCCTTAAAAAATAAATATCCTTTCACAATATACAATTTCATTTTATATCATCAGTGTTCACCGCCTGTGGCACCTCAGCAGTAAAAACGGGTGTTAAACACTACTCATAAAAAAAAAAAAAAAAAAAAAAAAATCAATGGACTTAACAGTAAATTAATCAAAACTATAATTCCCTATATTATTTATCAGTCCAACTTTTTGTTTCACTCAGGTTTGATCATAGGTATTTTTCGTTAAACTCTGAAAGTATTCAAAATTATTCCTGTGTTAAAAAAAAGTGATCGCAACATTGTTGACAACCATAGGTCTATAGTGATTGTTCCTGTCTTTGTAAAACTTTTGGAGATTATTATGAATAGACAGTTGACTAATTATTTTGAATCGAATAAATTATTTTCTGCGTCCCAATTTGGTTTTAGATGTAAGTTATTTACCTGAATCTTTGATACAGTCGGTAGTTACGGGGTTTGAAGATTGTGACAGCATTATAGCCGCGTTTTGTGACTTGTCCAAGGCTTTTATTGCGTATCCTTTACAACCATAAAAGTTGTTATTATGGTAAGACATGTAATGAATTAAAATTAATAGAACCTTATCGTAGACAAACAACTATTGCAAATGGAGTAAACTGTACTGTTGCTGATGTAAGTATTGGTGTTCTGGAGGGCTCTGTTTTTTTTTTTTTTTTTTTTTTTGTTTTTTGTTTTTAGTTATGATTAATGACTTGTCTTTTAATTTGAACTGCGATTTCCTTTTATTTGTCGATGACACATCTCTCATGTCTACGGTGAGCAACTGATACAACCTTTTGTTATTTATGAATTCTTCTTTGACTGCCGCTTCTAAATTGTTTGTTGCTAATGGTTTTTAGGTGAATAATGGCAAAATTCAGTTAATTGTTTTCACTTTAATACAGTTTTAAATAATAATTCTCATTATATCAAATTACTTGTTATTACAATGGATTCAAGCTAACTTGGGGCAACCATATTGCTTCAGTTTGTGTAACGTTTCTCGTGAAATTTACTTATTAAGTCAATTAAGACGGCTTGTATCCAGGGATTTTATTGTAAACTCTTTGTTCTTTTTTCCATAATATTTATCTTAAGATTTGCACATTAGGGGCAGTCAGTAAAAATTTACAATTGCACAAGGAGGCTATTTGTATTATTACTGTTCTGCATATGATGCTCATTGTTAACCTCTTTTCATCTAATAAAGAATTTTAATTGTTTAGTCATGGTCTGCATCGTTACCGTATCAATTTGACAACCATGCATATGAAACTAGGAACAATCACTTTACATTAAGGCCTAATGACAGATTAAGCAAAACCAAAAAAATAGTTTTAATATGGCTTTAGATATATTCAACAAATTGGCTCGTGATGTCCATTCCGCTGACTTAAGTACATTTACACCTGTTTTTAAAATTTAGCTTATCAATAACCATTTTTATAAACTTAACCATATCATTAGTTTTTAATTTCTGTATACTTGACTATCGCCCATACTGTATTGTAAATAAACAATTGTAACTGTAACTATAAAAGATGGGCAGTTTGCGGTATTAGTCAAATTAATTTTTTGTCACTTTGACGAATCAGCTTTATGTTGTAACATGCGAACGCATTGTTTCTGGTGATAATCTGCCTTGGATATTCAAGTGGGTCAAGTGCTGTATATTTCATAATTGATAACGGATATTTAAGATAGCAGCGATTAAATAACGCTTAGTTATCATTAGTTATCAGGTTTACTAGGTTAAGAGACTATGTAATTTAACCTCATTTACAATTGTGGTAAATCCATCAAGGTGTTGTAAAAAGGGGCAACTTAAGAATAGTCCTATGATTGCATATATTTAATAAAAGTATATACAAAAGCTATTTGGTATAGCATGAGTACTTAAGTGTACAAGAATGTCCTAAATTCGAATCTATTTTTTTCTATTAGACTAGGTTTTTAAATATTATAATACATTTATTTTTTGAAAAATATTGTATCTGTTGAATCATAGCCATTGTGCTTGTGTTTTATATTTTGATTTAATGTAGAAATAAAGCACTAATTATATTTCAAACTCTAGTTGAAGGAAGCTGCAGTTTTCTTCTAACCTCTGCTGCTGATCTATATTTGTTATAGTTTAATAACCTTGATTAACGAGTTTCCATTGTTTTAAAGTCCTAATGAAATCGTTAACCTTATTCTTCACTGATTGGACGAGGGATAAAGATCAGAAAATGTAATTTTAAACTCAAGTCAAGAGTTTGAAGTTCTCTAAACGTTTGTCCATATTTTCTGTATGATATTTTGATTTGTTGGTGCCCAAAAAGCTTTGTCACTTTTTTGTAAGTCAAGACATAGACTAAGAAAAGGTTTCATCCCTCAACGTTCATGAATTTGGGGTGCATCAAGCAATCACAAGTTGTTTCACAAGATCCGGTTTAATATTGAGGGGCGGTAAAAGAACATTGTCAGGTAGGACCAAATGTTCATACATTACATATATCTGCCTAGGCACTAAATTTATTCTTGGTGGCTAATTTTGTCTGATTCAGTGTTCTGATTTAACTCTGTTGTCCCACTCACAAACTAAACAGTAAATCCTAATTATTGACCTAAGATAATAATGATCACATTTAAGTCACCACAAACACTCCGTTAAATGTTTTTCATACTTAGGTTTCTGCAGCAAATGTTTCAAGGTATAAATAATTTCTTTAAATGGATTGAATGTACAACAGGAATAGAGTGTAGAAATTGCCATTCTGCAAGAGAAGAACTTTCTAACTTATTTTTTAAATGTTTATGGAAAGTCTACATTAATTAGGTTCATATGAAAGATTTAGAGCGTTAGCACACCTGATATGTTACTATATGTAATTGAATTCGATCAATTCCAAAAACATCACTGAAGTGTTTTGTCTAGCAGATAACTGTAAAACCCTTCAAAACCTGTGAAATTAAAATGGTATACATTTTGTATAGTAACCATCACAATCAGATGTGGAATTAACAATTAATTTTTATAGATGTTTCAACAGTCTTGCATCATTTGAAAATATCTGCCCATTTACCGCTACTGTTTTCGTTTGTACATTTTCCATTTCTCAGTAAACGTGATATTTGTGAGAAACTGAAACAATCGATATTGGCTGTCATTGAAAACGTTGCTATGAATGCATTTACTAACGTCATTTATAACCAAGAACGATTATTTATTTTTGAACAGGGTGGCGGTCATATTTAGCTTTTCTTGTATATTCTTTTATAATTGTTCTTGTTGTAATAAAACCTAATTTATTTACGAACAAAGTGGTGCTTTTATTTTTGCAGAATCTAACAAATTTCCAACGTTAACACCATTGAAAACTGCTAATTTACTTCAAAATAACCTAATATATCTGAATGATGCTTTTGAAAAATGGATGAATATATTAAATTATTATTTTAAAATAAATGGAACTGTTTGCTACTTGCGGACGATCAAGTCATGATATTTCATTCAGAAAACTACCTGAAAATGCAGGTCGTGAATGAATACAATCTCAAATATCATTCTTTTCCAAAGAAAATAAAGGACCTCCACAGGGAAGCAGTATAAAAGATAAACGTGTGCAATAGAGTCAAATTATTGAACAAGTGAACAGTTGTAAACAGCTGGGTTGTAAAATATTTTATCAGGAAGTCTAACGACATCTTGAACCCTAAGGAGTCTAGCAAACAAAGACAAAAGAAATCTCTGAAGTTCTAGCAGCAGTTTTACTTTACGGCGTAGAAAAAGAAGACAATAGGCATTTAGAAGCTTCTTAAATGAGGTTTCTGGGATCAGTAGCAGGAATGATTGAACATAGAAGTGATGAGATAAGAAACGAACTTTAAGTAGAAGAAATAAATCAACCTACAAGAGACTACGGAAGCAGATGGATGTAAGAAAGTTGAAAGTCGGAATGCGCCAATTGTTTAAAACGGAACTGTTGGTGACGATGGGAGAAATGAGGTCACTTTTTGAAAGCAACAGAAAATTATTGATTAAATCGTGTTTCAACTCTTCCTTGACTGCGATTTTTTTCTAATGTAATTCTACTTTCAAACCTCGGCTATACATAAGGATTGTATGTAAGAACAACTTAACAAATAAATCATTAATTTCAATCCTTAGGACTGATCGCCGAAAATTTTTATTGTGCTCACCCATTTACTTCCATCACGCGATGGGTACAGATTATTGTTAGTCCTGACTTATCGATCCAACAAGGCAAGAGTTCTAGGTCACTCCACTTTCTACATCAACTGGAAATAGCGTGCACTATCTTAGCAAATTTCCTTAAAGGCATTCACAGAAAGATTATTTAATTTTGTTATTATTACTATTTTATTATATCAGAATCCTGAATTAAATTAGTTTAAGTTCAGGGATAATTTGACAGCAGTTTTCCTAAATATAAAAAAGAAAGTGCGCCATAGATTACTTCTTCTTCTTTTTTGCTACAATATCTAACTGTATGAATTGGAATATATTTTATGTAAAATCTCGGAACCTTTATTAGCAAAATGAGTTTGGGATTTTTACAGAAAGATAAGCCGGACACATATACCTTTCAGTTTTAGTGCGTATCAACTGGAAAGTGCAGGTTTAGATGTACAACATCATAGTATTTTTATTTATACCGCAATTTAAAGGATGAATGCCAGATAGTTTTAGGTTTTTATAATTACCAATTGTAACAGTTCCTCCGATTCGCCCCATTTATATCTAATTATAATGTATATTTGTGTAAACCCAAATATCATATCTAGGCATTGTATTATTAAAACAAATATTATGTATATGTGTGTGTCATAAGCTTTAACTTCAATGAAAGAATTGTACAAAATAGAATGATTTTCGGTTACGGTAGCTTGGAAAGCCAACAAGAGGGTCATAAAACTACACAAGAGGAAGAAACCCGAGGGTGGCGTGTGAAGCCCCTTATTTTTTAGAACTGCTGTCGCAAGGTTAATAAACTGAAGGACTTTTAAATGCATTTGAGGCTATGACCCCTACAGGCGTTGCACTATTGGCCTTTAAACTAATCAATGCCAACAAAATGTTATAAACTTTAAAAATTAGTGAATTGCACTAGTGACAGGTAAACTTAAACCAGCCAATGGAAAATGTATGTTTGAACTTTTAAAGATGGGCACGAAAATTGCGCATGCCTTTGTGACCTCGTGGCAATTGATAAGCCAACGATTACTTGATTTGAATTTAATATGTAAGGAAGCGTTGGGTAGGCTGGAGCGCTCAGTTTCAATTGCCATACGCGTAGAGATAGACATTCTTAAGTTTTTACACGCTGTTTTTACTCAGTTTGAAGTTTTACTCTCTGCAAGACACAAGCAGTCTTAAGTTCCAGACGCAGATAAGTTCTACTTTGGATGCGGGCACGTAGTTTTGATATATCAGTTAGGCAGTTTTTAAATTGATACTCGTGTAGTGGTTACCATACTTGCCTCCTAAACTCAAGATCACGGGTTTGAAACTGGCCAGGATCGATGGATTTTTTCGGGCGTAAAAATCCTAAGTATGGCTTCCTTCGGAAGGGAAGTGAAGCTGTGGGTCCCGTGTCGTACATTTAAGAACCTCAAGCCTGAAAGAGAGGCCTCTGAGCAAAATTTGTCGGCCGTTTCAGGCCCCGAGTTGAATGGGAAGCTGATGACCTGAGAAGATTACCTAACAGCTGATTGAAAATGGCTGCTTCTGAGCAAACGGCAGTAGCGTTTGTGCATATGCAAAGTACAGTAACTAATTTTCTTGGAATAATATAAGCAAGAATAGATTTCATATAATGCAATTAATCTTTTGTTCATTGACCCACTCTGTCTACAGAGCTATACTGATCTTCAGCTTTCTCTACCACAGAGCTCTATAAACAGAGCAGCTGCGTTCTGATTGGCTGATTTCTTAAGTTTAAGTTAGACGTAGACGCAAAAACTTGGATCTTGCAAGCTTGTAAGTTTATGCCTTATTGTACGTTTATTTTTATGTTTACGTGATTCATTGTGAATGGCTCCAATACAATACATAGCATCTAGTTTTACGTTTAATTTATGTTACATTTAACTTTCATTGTGAATGAGACCTGACAGTGCAACTCAAAAACTTCTTTGTTCACTCTATTGCAGTCATTCAACAAGTCTTCCTATTTGGCAAGGGAAACAATTGTCCCAATGCATATTGCTCTAAAAGACGAAAGGATGTGTGCATCAAACGTCTCAGAGATAATACAATTTAAACAAAATACATCGTTCTTACAGAAAAGTGGGGAAAAAACAAAACAAAACACGTCCATTGTGTGCAGTCATAACAAAGTATAGCAACAGTTGGATAAAGAGGACCGACTCCCTTTTCATATCTCATACATAAAACCACTAATGGCTCGCTGCCAGTTTGTTGGCCCTTCTGTCATAGGCCAACGTCATTAACGGAGGACGCTTATTCCAATCCTTCCTGAACTTAGCTACGCGGTTAGTTTTATCAGGTTTTGTTTTCATCGACCCAGAGGATCAATGTCATGTCATTTTAATTTAGAGCTAATTCTATTAATCCTTCATACTTATTAAAATTATCGTTCTAAAATCCAGGAAATGACATAGTTTCAAAATGTCAAGAGCAGGTTATACACACACTGAATGGAGCTATATGTAAAAAGAAAAACTAAAAGCAACGAACAGAGATAAAGGTAAAGTTACAATACATCGCGAATAATATAATATTTATATGTTCCAAAACATTTTAAATATGTAGAAAAGTGTACATAAATGAAATAAGAACATCTCTAACACAGAGAGGTTATTTGAGTTATGGGCCTTCAGAACGGGACTGCTTATCGGGAAAACACAGACGCCGCAACTTGTAAAGGGAAATACAGTCGCCGCAATTAAAATTAATATTTTAATGCCTTTATTGAAAGGATAAAATGGTAAATTATTTAAAAGTGACTTAATAATCTGTTTTATAAGAGATGCTGAAAATGATGTCCCTCAGCGGCAGTACGTTGCCGGGATCTTATTTCATCTAAGTTTTCTTTCGTAAGAACATGGCTGTTCGGAATACGTTCCTTTCATTCAGAGATCATCTCTCTCTCCCTCTCTTGTAAGTTTTTATTTGGTGAACAGTTTCTTTGCCTGAACACGAATGCCAGGACATTTTATTCCGTATCACCTCAATTCTTCTCTACAAGAATCCGTTTTCACGTATGTATCGTACATAGAACTCGTTCTTCAAGACTGGGTTTACTCTTATACAATGATATAACTAACGAAAAAGAGCTAGCACACTATTTACACAGAATAAAAGCACCATGCGATACCCGAAAGCACAACGACGCCCTGACAAAGCCTTCCTCATTCTAACTACAAGCTTCCATCTGCACATACTGTATAAGGCTGTGATATCTTGATACCCCTAGTAAGCAGGAGCGCACTGCCAGTCCACAAATAACCTCATTGTTCTTGCGGATTCTTTAATTTTTTGAATGTCCAGATGATTGCAGATGAAAGGGAGAAAGGAAGGAGAGATTGAGGTTAGCAACAAGTGGAATCGGAAAGATACAGAAGCATCAGTGCAAACTATAACAAATTGATATCTCCTAAATAGATATAACAAAGTACACGAGTTATTTTAAATGCAAAATTGGGCTTTTAAGAATTTAAATACGTAGTTATACTTAAATTAATTTTAGAACACAGAACTTCTTGCATTCCGAAATGAACAACACAAGATATTAAATCTGCCTCCACTCGAAGCCCTTTGTAGAGAAAGATGAGGCGAGTAGCAGAGTCCATGTATACAAAACAAAGAGTGCAATATTAGCAATGACGCAGAAGCAGACAGGTCATTTTTCTTCATTTCTCTGTGTTTAACATATTTGTTTGAGCTTGCTGGCCAAATTTGTTGCACATTGAACAAAAAAAAAAAAAAAAACAAAAAAAAAAAACAAAAAACAAAAACAAAAACAAAAACAAAACAAAACAAAAAAAAGTTTCTAAATTACTTTTAGTTAGTCATTTCTGACATTTCCTGAAGTATTCGGTTTTCTTTTTAAGGTTCAGCATGTACTGAGTGATCAATATTCTCAAGAACTTATAGATACTTTCTTTGCTTATGAAGCCTTTATTTACTTTTAGGTCGTATAGATACTGGAGGTGGCAGTATCCAAATTTATATGTAAACATTCCACACTAGTGCAGATCGTTCGCTATTATTAGCTAGTAGTTAAAGTGAATGAAGTTTTCACTATGCTACAATGACGCAGAAAGATATTGAATATAATCCTATTAAAGCAATTTTCGAAACTAGAACTGTTCTTTATAGGTATGCAATTGCTTTCATTCTGTTCTCAACGCGTCAGAATGCAAGGCCAACACAAACGTCTCACTTATTTGCCACGACCTGCAGCACGTGAAAATTGGCTGCCCAAGAAATGCATGCCAAAATAGCCTGGCGGCATATGCCGAAGTTCCATTCGACATACCGATCTTAACCGAACTTGGACGAGGCGGTCAACGGCGAAATATGTTCCACAGTGAGTCATCGAGAGCTGTCTTCCGACCACAGATCACCTACTTCCGAGTGAATGAAACATCAGAATAATAGAATAGTCCGTCCTGTGTAGGAAATTTGACTACCAAGTTGAAAGTTAACACGATTACGATTTCATGCTACCATTCGCAATTGCGCCCAAAATATTAAATTTAAAGAATCTTTAACTTTCATATTTATTGAAGAATACGTAGAAAAATATGAAAAATTAAAATCACAATTTCTAGAGAAGAGAGGAGGGGAGGGGACAGGAGAGGAGAGGAGAGGAGAGAGAGAGAGAGAGAGAGAGAGAGAGAGAGAGAGAGAGAGAGAGAGAGAGAGAAAATTTAGAGAGAAGAAAGGAATGAAGTCTTAACGATTTCAGAAATGAAAACAAAAATACAATATTGCTACCATTTATTATTTTGAAGAACGATATTGTTGAAAATATTGATAATATCTATTTGAATTAGCCTAAAATGGCCCTACTTGCCATTGCAGAGAGCAACTAAGAGTATAACATGAACTCTAGCTAATGTGAACACCGAAATGCTGCCCTGTGTACTTAACTGCTTATAACGATATTTATAATCATTCCATAAAGGTGTCGTTATAATAATTCTACGTGAACTATAGGAAACCCATATGAAAACTACCAAGGCCATTCGATAAGTCCGTGCAAAATTAAAAAGACAACTATTTTCGAAAAAAAATAGTTATATTTTTCAGCATTATCTACTTCAAATCTATACATAATTCGCGATTTTCTAATTTGTTGTTGCATTCATAAAATGCCATTTCTTTAGCTTGCAAATTAAGAATTTATTTTTTAATTTATTTTTTCCCTGTGTAACGGTTCCTTCGTTCCACCCCATGAAACCACATTGTATGGTGGGGGATGGGAATTGGGTTGTATAGGTGCTGCGGTAAATTATTTATGCCCGCTGATCGGAGGTGTCGCCACGACTGCTGCAGACTACCCCAACTCTTCTTCGATGAAACTCTCTCGAGGGCGTTTCGCTGGATTCTGGCGGCTATGTGCCAACTGGGCCTGAGGAATAGGACTCCGAAGGTGACGACAAATAACGCTTCTTTATTAACTTGTTGATGTAGTTTATTCTCCTAACATGAATAGTCGGGCAAACTCACGTCTCTCGTCGAACCACGGACAAGGTAATCTTGACAAACGCGTACGTTTATTGCGTTGTTCAAATGGTGCCGAGAGCGAGGAAATTGTTGATTTAACTGAATTCTTAATGCAGCTTAATGATGTATCGGCAGTTCACGTGGTGACTCACGCTCAAGCTTCGTCGCCGAAACTGGTACTTAGGCTGCTCTTCCGCTGATCTCCGGGCGACGGCAGTCACAGATATCTGGGTCTGGAAAATTCTGAGATTGCCCTATTTTTGGGCAAAATCCATTCCTTTTATACACAACATAAAATGACGCTATCCATGGGCAACGGCGCGAAATACTCCCGTCAATTTTGTGTTAACTTGTCTCGTAGGTGAGTGCTTACCTCACTGAATTTCATTTCTATTCTATGGAAAATTTTGTTCAAGCCAAATGCTTCGCTATTCGTCATTAAGATGAATTTAAACAGATTTCGTACGTTACCGTCAGCGACTTATTTTTCTGACATGTGCAACCATGCTGCGTGTTTGCCCTGAGGCGGGGCATTTTCAACTCTAGCTGCATCGCAGAAGGGATTACCTTGCATTGTCTGCCTTTTGCCAAGCCTTTCTGTGTTCGGAGAAAGACGAGAGTTTTCCCTTACCTTGTTACATTTCTCCATATTATTTCTTAAATATTACAAAAATTACACTTAATGAATGCACTTAAACACTATACATTATTAATTCTATATATGCGAGTTATGTCATTAAAGTTCCTCCACTGGAAGAAAATGCACAACATACTTACACATAATTACAGAGTTGCTGGTTCTAAAATCACAAATATTAATTATTTCAACGATCCAGGGACAGCTTCACCCACTGAAATATAATTATAATGCATATTTATATAAGTTCAATCATATTTCATGTATTGTGATTAGGATGTAAATATCATATATGTACAACACGCCATAATGCTAAAACTTGCGTTTGATGTCAATATAAGAGGAAGCTCCGTAGTGTTTTGTTGAGGAAGCTTGGAAAGTCAACAAAAGTGTCATAAAATCCTCTGTAACTTTCACATTTATATCTTATGTTAGCCAATTTTTTCAACACTAATTATATTCTTTGTTTGAGAATCCAATTGACATTTATCAGTGCAACATTTAAGCTATCAATTCATTTATTTGATATCGTTAAAATAATATTAATAATAATATTAATAATAATAATAATAATAACAATAATAATATCACTAATGGCATTAATTATAATTATAATAGTTAGTATAACAATTTATTTATATTTTACTTTACTTCTTCCTTATCTTACTTTACTTCTTTATCTTTATTTTACTTTACTTCTTTATCTTCTTCTTGATTGTAGTGCAAAAATATATTAATAATGTCACTCATTTACCCGTGAGATAAGTTTTGTTTTTCCCTGGAGTATTTTGCCTCTCGTTAGTCGATTAATCGGCCAGCCGGGTCTCGATGATTAGCGGGAGGGTTAAATAATAAAACAAACCAACTATACAATACACAGACCAATTTAAGAGGCTCATTACTTACCAAATTATTGAACGAGTTGTTGAAACTGTCCATCTTCATTCTCTACACATTTTTGGCATTCTTTAGAAAATGCATCATTCGCTGTAGTTTATTTTGAGAAATCGATACAATTCCCTGACGAATATTATCCTTGTACACGGCATTTTTTAATTTACCCCATAGATAAAAATCACAGACTGTTAAATCGGGGGACCGAAGGAGCTACAAATCCCTACTCTGTCTTGTGGAAATACAATATTAAATGCTGAGATGGAATTATTCCCAATGTGAGCAGTGGGGGAGTCCTGTTGAAAAAATGCATGATCACGCTCCCTGTCTGTTAATGGTCTGAAAAAAAAAAGGATTAATGTGGTAATCACACAAGTAACAGAATCAACTCTATGCTCAAAAAAGCCTATGATTCTTTCACTGAATTAACACATATGAATTATACGCTGTCGAATTAAGAAAGGAATAGTACAACACGCACCCGGGAATAGCTGCGCTATGGCTGCGACAGTCATCAAAGGCAAGCACGCTTGGCTACCTCCTCCATGGAGAAGCAAACTGCTTGTTCATAGGAAAAGCTTCGCCCCGCGGGAGAAAGAAGCACCGATCGCACTGTATATTAAATATGGGAAAACTTATTGTTATTTCAATATTGCATTTGAAGTAACAAATATTGTCATGCAGATGCTCTTCAGAGCGTTCTTTCAGCGATATAAATAACAAATTGACGACTCCGAGATCCAGTGATACCAGAGGTCCACAGTTCGAATACGGATCAGGATATGCTGTCTGGGTGTTTTCTTTTTCGGAGTTTTTCCTTACTCTGAGAAGGTAATAGCTTTAAGTTGCCAGGGACTCCGAGCTCATTTGCACCTACATTAATTCATTTCATTCATCCCTACAAACTTAACAGCTATAGTATTCAATCTATAATCTACACACATCGCGAGTACAAATGCAGTCAAAATTACAAATAAATACATAAAAAAATTAGTCTTTCCGTTAATAGTCGTCGTTATTAATGGCTAATGAAGCTCAGTGTGAATTCGTGAATAATTGTTTTATTTCTTTTAGTGTTAATTGAATGTAAATAAAATGAAAATTATGCAAAGCTTATATTATAAGCCCTTTTCTTTGCGACCATTGGAAGAGAAAATTGGAGGCAAACACTGGATGGACCAACTCCAAGTATTAATTTGAGTAAAATGTGATATCAAAACATGGGAAGTACACAATGTTTTCTATAGAGACGGGCTTCATCCTACATATACCAGACTTTATCAACGAGTCATCGATAAGTTTGCTATCCTGAAAACCAGGAGAATAATTTTTTTTTGTTCATATAAATGTGTTACTATGATGTTTTATTAACTCTTATCTCTCTTTATTTCCGCCTGGTATGTTAAACCACTTATAAGTGTTAATCCTAGTTATTAAGGCAGGCAAAAAGACATTTAAAATACTGAAAATGGCCAGTGATGTAATTAAAATGGGCAATTATTAAAAGTGAAAATGAAGAGTAATATCATTCATTATTAATGAAAATAGGTATTTAAGATACTTACTATTTTTAACACACAATTAAAGTAGTACTTAAGCTTATTTTTCTTGGTTACAAGCCAAAAAAAAAAAAAAAGATTTTTCAAGGTATCAAATGTCATAGCCACTTTTCAGACAGAACATTTTTTCATTATGGAAAAAGAACGTTCCACTTCTACTGAAGTGATTGGAGCATATTTGACACAGGCTATTTTGGAAGAACTCGTACCAGTTACAACAGAACATTCACATTTCAGAGCATCATGGATATGTTGATAAAGACAAAGTAAAGTAATTTTGAATAGTCCTGGCGAATGAGCAAAAGATGCTCAGTGGTTTCTGGTTGAGTTCGTTTTCTGTTATGCATTTATAGGAGATTCAGGTTACTTTCTCTTACTTTCACACAGAACACGTTGTAAGGAGGTTTATTGCACAGTTGTACTTCTCATCTTTCTCGCTTGCATTCGTTTGTTACATTTACGCAGCTGAGACCAAAACTACAGTACTCTCGTCATCCTCTCTTTATTTTATCGTATTCGTATGTCCGAGGAAACCGTGCGTTTCTTTCACAAATGAAGATTCCGCTATTTAAAGAGCTTAAGTGAATGGATTGAGGAGAATTTCTGACTGCTTGAAAAGAAATAAATGTATAACAAGATTCTCAATAGATATTTCTAAGAGATGAACATGCCTTTTAATTTTTATAACTTTTTTATTTCGATATATTGAAATTCTTTACATGCTTTTAAAATGTGTAAATAATCGCGGAAATAATCCACAACGATGCAGAACAGGCAAAAAGATGTTTTAAACCTTAAAATAGGGAACAAAGCAAAATAGGTTAAAAAAAATCAAAATAAAAGCTGGCCCTACTTATGCCTAATGTATGGAAACACGTTCATTTTTATCTGACTCTTAAATATATCTACCCAGATAGAAAAGACATTTTGTATAGTCCTAGATGTGCGAATACTTGTCAGCTAAGTTCAACTTCTGAAATTTCGCCATCGTAACTCAGGCGGGACGGGTTTCTATTACCTCTGAGACATGTTGCCCAAAGAGATATATTTCTACATTTTCTCTTTTCCTAAAAAGGCAAATGCCGGACTACTTAGGCATTGGCGGAATCCGAACTTATTTTGTCTTCTTTATTTCATTTCATCCATTGTCCCGTAGATAACAGCAATGGTTATGGAATGATAGAGGATTTAAAATACAAGTTCCCTCGGACAATGCTTGCTTTATATATTCATATATGCTTCATTATTTGTTTTATTTTTGCATTATGTTGTAAATGAAAGTAAACTTTGTATATATGTGTGGTTCAAGATAATAGACATGCTTCCTATGAGTTGAGATTATTTGTACAAAACTCCTAAATTTCGGTCACAAATATGAAGGTTCTTCTTGAATTGTATTTTTTGGGGGAGATGAGAACACTCCTGTACGTCAGCCCTGCTCACGGCTGTTCCATCGGGAGGAAGGTATGAGGTAAGAACACATCGGGCGGTGATTCCGCGAACGTAGATGCATTCCTAACAGTTTCAAGAAAGAACTTCCCCGCACCGATGGGGGTCCCTGTCCCCAAGGAGTTTGAGCCCCTAGGAAGATCCTCTTCTATACAAACGCCGAGGCAGAAACCTTTGCAAAGGCAAGCCACCATTGCATCGACCAGACCCTGGTACTATGGACTATCTGTTTTAATAGAACCAACGGAATGAAACAATATTAAAAGGGAGGGCGGAAAATTCATGGAAAGTAAACATTTATCCCAGCATTTTCCTAAGCTACCAGAGGGAGCCACGGAAAAAAAAAAAACCCATGGTCGGGTTAGCCGACCCCAAAGGATTTGAACCCGGGATCTTCTCAATAATAATAATAATAATAATAATAATAATAATAATAATATATGCATGCGTGTAGATCTGTAGGTATGTGTGTTGCAGCGGTATATGAATACCTGGTTTTTGCTTCATTCAGATAACATGGAAAATAATTGTGTCATTACATTTTAAGGATCATCTCTGTGAATATAAATCATAAACTGGATTCTGAATTAATTTTATTTCTCTTTTATTAGTTTACTTTTCGGCTATACGTTCACCATGGCCATGACTTTTAAATTATTATTATTATTATTATTATTATTATTATTATTATTATTATTATTATTATTATTAGGATACACACGTGGCAAATAATGTATAAACTTTTAACGCCTTTATTATAAAATTTAAGAGGTATGCGTTAATTAATTAATTCCATTCACCTTATGCCTGTGTATATTGACAGCATTTATGAAATCGAAAGACCTCTCAAAACCTTGTTAAGGAATTTAAATAGCGTGTTTAAACTAATGAATTCCAGAAACTTTTGTTTTCTTAACAATTAAGAAAATGATATGTTACGATTTAAATATTCATCACAAATATAAAGTACTGTAGTGAAATATATATACTGGGGATCTTAAATTGGGTTAGATCTAATACTGCGTGATAGTGCGAGGGCTGCAGCGCGAAAGTCTTTGCCAAATGTTGTAAACAATCATAATTATTTAATGCTTTTTTAATAATTTTGTGGGAATCCTTAGGAGTCGATTTATCTTCATGTAGTCAATTTATGCTTTTAATTACATTTAACAAACTTTTATGTTAAATTAAGCGCGGTAAGTTCGTTTGCATAATTTTTTCATTAATATTAGATAATAATAATAATAATAATAATAATAATAATAATAATAATAATAATAATAATAATAATAATAATTCACATGTTTTTAACGTTTAGTAAAACAATACTTTGCTGTAAGGAAGTTTACCTCTTATTTTTGTTAACTAATCTAAGAACTAACGTTCTTACGGATACTTTAGATCTTCAGGTAGTATGGAGTGGGTGCGTTTTGCGTTGTAATAACCGGAAACACTTGCTCAGGAAAAGCCTCAGCACTTGGTAGCCTCTAACCAACTGAACACAATGTGCGCAGAAGGGAGAGTAAATTTTTAAAATTGCCGTTTGTGAATGTTAAAAATAACAGCACATCTCTTGTCTTGGAAATGAGCAGTAACACTAACGTTCTTGCTCCAAGATCATAAAATTTTGTACCGACCGACGCCTGCAATAAATACGAAACTTTTAGAAGATGACGAGGATGGTGCAGAAATACTTTTTGTAGAGGTTTTTAACGATGTTTAACACCCGCTTTTACTGTAACTGAGGCACCACAGGCGGTGGATACTGATAGATGGAATGATATTTTGGGAAAGGATATTTTTAAGGAAGGAAACGTTCCAGGCCTAAGTTTAGGGTACTTCCCCGGCATTTGCCATTTATGAGGACCGAGGAAAACCTGGAAAAACTCAGTCAGGGATTCCAACCCCAGACCTCCCGCTTACAAGTCCATACGTGAATGACCTCGGCTACCCGTGGCAGTTTTTGTAGAGTGAATTTGGGCAATTGTTTTAGAAGAGACAGTTTTGCAACTTTTATTACAGCATTGATATGAAACGACGTAATTGATTCCTAAATTAATAGCATATTTATTATGTGTTGACATATGTAATGTCAATATTACTCATTCTCAATGCTTATAGAAACCATAAATTCAATATATAGAGCCCTTTCTAGCCGAAACGTGTGTAACTGTTGGCAATATTGGCACTTGTGTCTGAGAAAGAAGCAGATAGATACACAACTAAAATTTGGAACAGCAAGAATACACATCTTCTAGAAGCTTCGCCTTTTAGAGGTTGTTTAGTGCCATTAGACGAATGTCTAATATTGAATCAGACAGTTCAGAAGCAGAGAGAGAATAGACCATGGTTTCAATTACGTAAGTCATCAGTAAAGAAAAGCAATAACTATTTTTGCTGCCAAACCTTCACATTGTTAGTCTTATCTGTAAAAAAATATGTTTGTGTCAGGCCACCAAACAGAAAAGAGTACAGTGTGATGCAAATATTGTAACAGTTTATTCTTTAAATCAGTTCCCCACACATGCAGAATTGACTTTACAAACAAGGTTTTGTCCTTCGTGCGTACATTTCTTTTTAAGATGTTCAAAGGAATCTGAAAGTCAAATAAAAGACAGTGAATGAGCTCTGAAGCAAAGCTATTAGCAAGACAAAGCAAAAGATGTCTTTTTGTATTTTGCTAGAAGAAGAATATTTTATGGTTAAAATAAAAATCGTCATTTAAGTTCCCAGACTGCGTTATGAAAAACATTGAAAAAGAGATTAAAGTAAAGGAATAAGATTATTTGCAAAGAAATCAAAAAGAGATTCAGATCAGAAAATGGAGTAGAACAAGTAGGAAGAAAATAGAAAAACATGCTTGTCCAAGAACTGCACATATGCAATACTTGCGCGATTATCGCTACCTAAGTCCCAGCAGTAGATATTACGTGAACTAGAAGATCAATATACAGAGATTCTTAAGAAAAAAATTAATAAATGGTTCTGTATTTGAACCATAGAATTTAAAGACTGAATAAGATGACAGAAGAACAAAAGAAAAAAGAAAAAAAAAATGCTGTCTTCAAATGTAACCTTTAATACCTAAATGCTCACTAACCACGAAAGTTCAGAGAAGTTTTTGTAATATACAGTTAAAATAGGGAACAGTAAACTATTTGCGACACTTGACTCACTGCCAGCCAATCAAGTCAAATATTCTATAAACACGAAGCTGCCCTGAAACTAAGCTCATACCAATCTGCTGGATATCAAAGCTCTGCTATTTCTGCAGAACTTTAGAGAAATGAATGAATTACTAAGTCAGTATGGAGTGTATTAAAGAAAACTCATAAGCCTGGCGAATTTGGCCTCAAAAGAACTGAGCTTAGGGCCAGAGGAATTACCTTCAGAATCTGCCGCAGCCTAACAGAACAACAAACTAAAAGAAAAACATGATAGAATACGCTAATATGGAACAACATCCTTCATTTTCACACTTAGACTTTGAAAGGACACTTGTTATCGATATGGTAACGTGTTTTTCTTCCCCATGCTTGTACGCCAATTATCAATATTACATCGAAGCAAACAAATGCAATCTGATGCGTGCTTGTTTTCACAATGAGGTTATGACTGTATACTACTGGAATTGGCGGATAGCTTATCACCTCTCCTGATTTGAGAAGAAAACATTTACAGGTGACAAGAAGGTAATGACTTGATAACGAAACTTCAACTTTGATCAGTGACTTAACAATTTGGTATAGAACGCTCAGTCTAATCATTTTGTTGAATAGTAAACAAATCTTTCTGGATTAAACTCGTTTACCAAATGTGATTTATACGAACTTTCAAAGCATAAGGTCTACTTATAATCACGCTTGAATTGAAAGATGTTTTAACGCCTTCAAGAAGTAGACAGACTTATGAACATATATCTATGCCGACAAGACTTGGCCGCGAATAATATTATGTACGTTTTCTTCTTATTTATTCAGGCAATGTGCCAGAAATTCTTCTTGATCATATGTGCCATGTATAGATATAGGGTCATTATTATTGGGTAAGGTCACTCCCATGTCTTTGGACGTTACAGATGGGAACTGCATAAGGTAGTCTTTCTGACCTTAATTTGTTCAAATGAAGCTATTTAATATCCATCTCTTGCCAGTGATATTTTACGAATGATGCATAGGTCATATAAACAACTCAGGATGCAATACTGGAAAGAACTAGGAGAATAATTACTGTCCCGTAGTTTGAAAAACCAACCGGACTAAAATGAGTTATTTTCTTCTGTAACTTCTATCCTTATTGCTTGTTTAAATCAATTAAACCTGAGTCCATACTATCTCCAGTTTGCCACAAGAATTCTCAAATGCTCGCTAGAATTCTTAGTGACAGACTTAATGATGACACACGTGTTTTTAAATTCAGATTTGTGAGAATTCTTTTTAATGGTGTTTAACGGCCGTTTTCACTATAGGGGCATCACATGTGGTGTACAATGGCGATGCAAGAGATGAAATAAATTGGGAACTACTTTTTTTTTAAAAGAAGGAAGCGTTCCAGGCCTAGGTTTAGATTACCTCCCCCGATATTTGCCATGGGGACTGAGGAAAACTTAAAAAAAAAAAAAAAAAAAGAAAGAAAGAAAGAAAGAAAGAAAGAAAAGAAAGAAAGAAAGAAAGAAAGAAAGAAAGAAAGAAAGAAAGAAAGAAAGAAAGAAAGAAAGAAAGAAAGAAAGAAAGAAAGAAAAAGTCTTTCAGGGTGGACGGTCCTAGTGGAAATCGAATCACAGACCTCCCACTTAAGAGTTTGTGAGAAGTGACTTTTTCATGCTGTAGCTTTATAAAAATACTGCTGCCATATTTATAGAACAGGTGATGCGGTAGCGCAATATAAATATAAAATGTAGAATTATTTTCATTCAAATAAACTAACGTTATTGTAAAAAATGTAACAAAAATCTGAAATATTTTATAGATTTAATGCTATTATTCTTGAGGCAGCTCTTGGAGCTTAGTAGCCTATTTTGTTTTCTCTCGTAGGATTTTCTCTAGTCTTTAGCTGAGTACAAAGGTTAAGTTCCATTCTTTCAGTTTTCTATGACAGCTGTTCAGTAAAGAAGGATCGTAAATGTTTACAGGCATAAGTTCTATACTATGCTAAATTTATCTTTAAAATATTTTGTTAACTTAATGCGTAATGTACCCATGGAGTAGTTTCATTGTTGTTACTTCTGGTTCCCGCCTATGAGAAGTGTACAAAATAAGACAAGTTCAGTTCCGCATACAACAAAAGGGAAGTGACACGCCACGTACGAGGGTAGATCCATAAGTTTCCGGGCTAACCATTTTCTAGATATGATAAAGACAAAAACTATATATTTCACTTTTCAGTATAGTTAACCTTTATTGCAATACTCTTCTCACATATCTGAATTAGCATTTCAATCCCCCCCGCCCAAATAGTCAGAAGTATTGTCTGCAAAATGGCATAAACAGCAACCACCACTTCTTCGTCATACTTAAATTTCTTTCTCAAAGGTCCTTCTTGAGTTTTGAGTAGAGGAAATAGTCACTGCGAGCTAGAGCTGGGCTGTAGAGTGGATGATCGATCTCACTGAAGCCACATTTCTTCACAGCTTCCTTTGCAACAAGAGCTTTGTGCACAGACGCGTTGTCGTGAAGAAGGCGCACACCACTACTCAGCTTTCCTTGCCTTTTCTCTTTGATGGAAGCACGTAGTCTGTGCAGTAGGCCAGCATAGTACTCCCCATTTACTGTGATGTCCCTCTCCTTGAAGCCAATGAAGAGTATTCCTTCACAGTTCCAAAAGATTGTGGCTATTATCTTCTTGGTTGACTTAGTGGTCTTTAGAGGCCAGGTTTACGCCACTCCATTGGAAGGGATGATAGCAGAGGACCATAGTTTCATCTCCTGTGATAATGGTTTGCATAACTTCTCTCTCGTTGTCACGGCAGAGTTCCAAAAATGTCTGACAGCAGATGACTTATTGCTGCTTTTGGACTGAGGAAAGAAGTCTAGGCACTAATCTTATTCATGTTTAAATGTTCAAGAATAATTCGAAGCACTGATGTTTTTGAAAGGCCCAACCTTGCTGCTATTTCTGCAACTTTGAGCCGCCGGTCTTCCATAATTTCTCCTCCTATAAGAGCGATGTCTTCAGCAGTGAGCACCTCCAAGTGCCGACCTGTACGCTCTTCGTCTTCAAAGCTTTCTCGACCCATTCGAAAAAGTTTGGCCCATTCTTTTACGGTAGAATATGAGGGGGATGTTTCCCCATATACACAGTTCAATTTGTGTTTAATTTTATTTGTAGTAAGTCCTCCTTTTAGGAAGAACTTAATAACAGCTTGATAATCCATTTTGAACATGTAACAATCTTCTACACATAGCCTTCTTTGTGTAACTATATCTGAACAACTGAACACAGCGGAGCGGAAATTACAGGTGCAATTATTTACTTAACACATAAGGTATGACACTAGATAAGGGTTTTGTGAAGGCGACAATCTTTATGGGCAAGGCCGGAAACTTATGGGCCTACCCTCATATAATATGCTGCTTTGAAATTCTGCTTTCGTCTCAAAAAATCTTCAGCTGAGGCCTATGCAATGTTACGGAAGGCGTATAGAGTGTTCGTTCTTCTATATAGCACAGCTCGAAGCTGGTTTAAAATGTTTAAAGATGGGAGACAATCAATTTCAAAGGAAGGTGCTCCAGTTTGTGCTATAATTGAAGAAAATATTAACACCACTGCTAATATTATGAGATAGGATCGTCAAATAACATTAAGAACACTTTTATATTTATTGTTTGCATTTGAGCATAACAAAACCACAAAAAGCTATTGAATATTTAAGTAAATGTTATATTTTGATAAATTGTTTCAAAATTGGGTGTATCCCATAAATATGGATAGAACATTAGGATTAGGCAGGAGATGCATTACCACCTAGGCATTAGTGAAGCACATTATGAAATTTTCAATTTTAATTCAGTAAAATTGTAATACTCAAAATAAATTGTTTTCGAAATAACTTGGCATTTTTCCCCTAAAGTCATAAAAATTTTAGGTTTCCAGGCAACAGTAGATATCACAAGATTTTCTAGTGTGGTAATTGGTCATTAATGCTTATGTATAAGGCGAGGTGTCATTAAAATTTAAAAGTGTAGATGGCAGGGAGTGAGTTGTAAGATAACATAATCAGTATTGGTTTTAAACTTTCCCATAATTATCTAAATTAAGTATTTTATTTTAAATTAAATTTATTTTACATAAATAATTATCCAGACTAGCAGATTTTGAAATGAAAGTCCTTTGTACTTATTGTACAATTTAATATTGTATATTTAATATTGTAAACAAGATATATTTAATATTGTAAACAATTTTAAATAAATATTTCAATATTCGTTCGTTTGAACTGAAACTTTTACAAAACACGACAAGTAAAATATAGTGGATACAATAAATAAATTAATGATAAAATAAATTCAAAACTGTGTTGCCCAATTTTACTGTTTAAGAACAGCAAAATTAAAACAATAGATAAATGGTCTTTGTCAATGAGTGTCTGGTTTTAGATCATTGCAATTTAAAGGATAAATTCAAATCGGTAAAGAAGTTTATTCAGTATGTTATTGTAATATAACAAATATTGCCAATTACAGAATCGACACTATTGAAAATGCCTATACATATTGTTCATTTATGATTACCTAAGGCCCATGTTGAAGCCCCTGTTTCAGGTTCAATGATTTTAGCGGGTGTTTTGTTAAAATTAGGTGGATATGGTATACTTCGTATTTATAATATTATAGTAAGCCTTGGTATAAATGATAATGATTAAATACTTAAGCTAAAACAAAATAAAATTTCCAATAAATATCAAAAATAAATGTTAACACACACTAACCAATAACAACTTCTCATTATTTTTACTACCCGAACACATTATCGCAACAGCTGTTTATTTGTACTATTTGAATTTGCCGCTTTTCAGTTAATTGCAACTTAATATTATAAGCACCAGAATGCACAAATGAAGCATAAATTATCTGTTCCATGCCATTTCTGATCCTAACTTATAATATTCATATCTGAAATATACTTTTTATTTTTAGAAATATGTGTTTGTGATATAACCGAATGTATATATATATATATATATATATATATTTAAATAAAACAAGATCAAACAATATACAGAGTGTGTTAGCAAAATATTTTCAACAAACATTGCAGACATAATGAGCATTATAAAATTGAAAAATTATTTCCTTGTTTTAACTGAGGCGGGAAGTGTCATTTTATTATAAAAATGTACATTTTAAAAAGCTTTTCTAAACATCAAATTTACTTTTATAACATTTCAACATATCTACAGCAGTATTGAAGTAGCTTCCTATAATATAACATGAAAGTAATTTCTTTTTAAAAAGTCATTTTTCATTAATATTTATTTAAAATGGCGAAATTTTAAATCTAGAAATATATTATCTTGGTTGTCTGCATAAATAACAATGTTATTTTTGTTGCAAATATTGATCTCATCTATTTGTCGCTTGATACGTCTCTTCATTGGAAATCGTTTCCGTTGCTCGTCACGCGGCAGTCGTGACAGACGTCAATGTTGAACTTAGAATACCATCTGGGATTACCTGCTGAATATTCTTTGTCTTTACGTATGTGCCACATGTATATTTACCGCTTACGTTCAGTTTAGAACACGAAAGGACTACAAATGGAGAAAAGCAGATCCTAAAATTCCTAGTACCAGGTCTAGCCTGAAATCTGAAAGGTAGGACTTATGGCATTGCCACAAGAGGCGAATAGCTGTGCAGCGATTTAGAGATTAACTGTATTTAATGGTTTGAGATGCAACACATCCTCAGGGATTGTTCTTACCTCAGGACTTTTGACTACAACGATTAAAGCCACCAACCTTTCAGTTAATGTATATTTATTTTAGACTTTTTTTATTTCTGTTTTGTGTTATATATAATTCTACAAAGGTATCTTCTCATAACCTTCATAATTCAAAGTAAAAAGGGTTTAACCCTACACAATTTATAGGGATGATGCTATCAAGTTGATAGCAACAAAGTGCCTCACGTTGGTGCAAATTAGAAAAATGAACCATATCTTGGATAGAATAAACTTAGCGCTAAATAAGAGCATTGCTTGACAGTCTGGTTTCAACAGCATATATTCCTCACACGGACCTCGGAGACCTTATCAGGCAAGCATAGCGGGAATCTGCAGAAAATTACTAGCGGATAGCATGATAATCGTTTCTCAAGTACAACAGTAACTTCTAAAGAAAATGTGAATCTTTTCTGCCGTTTTATTTTAGAAGACAGATTGCAGTGGAAATAAGCTGGTCAACAATCCACAGGCCAGACAACTTCTGTGAACGAGTTGATGTTCAACTGTTTACCCAGAAAATCAGCAATAATGAAATTTCCTACATCCTAGTCCTTTTTTTCTTAATAAGTCTTCAAATTTGGACAAGGAAATGTCAAAGCGAATGCGAGCAAATTTTGGCAAATGTGAGAAGGATATTATTATTGATCTGGTGCTAAATATAAGGGAATAATTGAAAATAAATAATTAGATTCGATCTCAAATAAGTATAAAGAACGTGCATGGGAGGGATTGGCAATCCATTCTTAAGACTTCTGCATTATTACTTCCCATATAATAATGAGTATAATGGTGTGTGTGTGCGCGCGCGGGCGTGCGCAGTCTATAGCACCTAAAACTCCAGAAAAGTAACGTAAGAAGTCTAGCATCACTTTCCTTACATCACCCTCTTTGTATTTTAATGAAATGAGATCTCAGAGCTGTTATATTGCTCTATTAACTTTATGGATGGTTCCTTTCTCCATTTTAATATATTTCCAGTAACTATTTGGGAGCTCCCTGCCGCATAGAGCCTTAAGCTATATAATTTAAAACATAATTTTGCTTAGTTTGGGACGAAACCTCTTTTACAGTTCTTTGACAACATCTTTTACTATGAGAAAAATCGCATTTTGATTGTCATTTTTTTCTGAGAATGGATTTTTTCTCTCGTGAAATACACGAGGAGCACGTTGAAATACATCATCTGATGAGTTAACGGAATAATCAGAAATCTGTACAATACACCGCTTGTAAGGCTAATGTAACATAACCTACAATTAAACGCAACTCTGTCTGTTGCTATTATGTGGAAACGAAAAGCGAAACATCGAAGGAACTTTATATGGATGAAATTAAAATAAATGTGACTCAGCATTTTATTTATAAATGAAGTTGTTATGCTCCTGAACTCTGGGAAATGTTTTATTTAACAATTACTAAACTCTAGTTAGTGCTTTAACCTGTGAAATTACGCGAATTAGATTTATTTTGAGGTTAATATGAAATAAGGTTAGATTAATGTTTATACAATCAAAATTTCTACGTAAACTAAAACTGATGGTTAATTATATGCCCTGAACTTAAGTTAACTCTTACAACTGGCCCTAAGAATGTCAAATACATCTTATGGTCTTATTTTTGCAACTATTTTCTGATTGGAATACCATTCAACTTGCAGCGCTTTTAAAATGTTTAACCACTGTCGCGACTAACTGGAATAACAAACATGGCCCATTGTATGTGCTTTTCATCACGCTTTAGCAGTTATTAGTTTTTAAAATTATACCATAATATTTCTTTATGTGCAAATACATATCTTATGTTAAAATGTTTTAATACTTTGTTTCAATTCGTTCATAAGAAAAAATGGAGATCAATTGTCAAAAAGAAAACGTATTGCAGAAGAGCAATGAAAGTATCTACACACTTAGTGAATTTCAAGTAACATATGATTTCACTTCTTTGCATGTTATGTCCAAAACTGTTTCTTTCTTCATTTGTTAACTGTACGTATGTTTCTAGGTTGATAATACTGTCAGAAAAAAGAACAGGAAACGGGAAATGAATTGTCAGTAAAGGTCTTTACAGTAAATTGCTGTAAACATCGGTTACCAACGAGGTTTAATTGCTGTACTGAGGGAATGGAAAGAACAATTCGAATCACAACCACCATCACGTAAAGCTGTTTACAATGTACTTCACACATTTGAAATTGAAGGTTCTGTTTTGAATGTAGTAGTGGGCAACCTAGGACAGCAGGACTGAGGAAAATTAACCCAATATCAGTCTGACAGTCACGACTAGTACAAGAAAGTCGACAAGACAATTAGCGGTAAAATTTACAGCAATATCACGTTGACCAATCCAAAGAATATTGCACAAGTAGAAGTTCAAAGTGTAAATTCCACATTTGTTACATGATTTGTTGGAAGATGATCCAGACGAGCGGCTACAATTTCGTGAGATTATGCTCGATCAGTATCGGCATGGCCCCAATTTCTCTCACAACATTGTTTGGTCGAATGAGGCCACCTTTAAGTTATCGGAACATGTAAACTAACTAAATTTTACTTATTGGTACACGGAAAACTATCATTGTTTTGGAGCAAGCGCTTAATCAACCCGGCGTAAATGTATGGGGTGCAATATCGGCACGAGGTGTAATTAGGCATCACTTTATTGACGGAAATCTCGATGGTACAAAGTACTTTGCTCTACTTCAAGAGGTTACACCAAGAATCATTATGCGTTTGGATAACTTTTTGATCAACGGCACTTACAGCACGATAGAACTCCTGCGCATTATGCTACAGTTGTTCGAACGTATATTGATAACGTTTTCAATAGAAGAGTGCTTGGAAGTAGTGCAGCAATTGAATTCCCACCCCAATGGATTTCTTTCTTTGCGGCATGGTTAATGACGAAGCGTATGGAAGGAGACCACAAACTATTGAAGAACTGACTGTTTACATTGAAGAATGCCTTCCACAATCTGAAGAACAACATTTAATTGTTTTTGCATGTGTGTCAAAGTGTTCCAGGTAGACTCTCAACGATGAAAGGAAACACCTTGAACATGAAAAGAGAAATATTTTGCGAAATGAAATTTAGTAAGTGTGTAGTTACTTTTTTGCCACTCTGTATATTCATTAATAGTTGATCAAGGTTTTCCTGTCACAATTAATGTTGGATGCATAAGCCATGCAATATAAACTGAATAAAAGTACGACGAAAGGACAAAATACATGCTTTGGTGAATTAGCATCCAAATGAGCCGGTGCCAGTCATCACTTTTTTCTATTCTTATGTGAAGATGTTTCATTTTTGCAGTCTTTCATAGCCCGTTTGCCTGAGTGCGATAACAGCGAGACAAGGGCCATATTACCATATCCATAGCATGAACTTAAGCCATCCCTGAACTACCTGCCTTTCTTTAACTCATTCAAACATTTTCATACAATAACCATACATATAACAACACGACTTGCATCATTAATATAGAACATACGCTTTGCTGCCATCAAATATCTAAATTTAAAACTGACAAAACAAAAGATGGGCTTGCTGCCAACTGACAATATGCTGGTGCGCCTGTAATATAGGCTTTTCTGTAATACAGTACTGCAGAATTATTTGCCTATCTTCGTCGGTTATACATTTACTCTTGATCTACATTCCCTCATCTTCGGATAATTACATAATTGCAATTTACGCACGTACGGGATTTACATATGGCTGGTTGCTTGCCTTGGGGCCAAAAATCACACATTATATTGATTTAGTTCCGAATCCTTTGTTAAAACAGTATGCGCGGAAAATCAATAAAATATACACACTTTTCTCTTATTCTACATGCTGCTAAAGTGATTAATTAAACATATAACAATTTAGCGGCTTTTATACTAATTTTGGGGACTTTCTACGCGTATTATTACCGTTGGCAAATACTGCCTTGTCTTGAGCTCGCATCCATTGTTATTCAATTGCCGGACTGTTATATGTTATAATGTTCTGCTTTCGTTAATAATAATAATAATAATAATAATAATAATAATAATAATAATAATAAATATGTATTGCTATTAAAATATACTTTTTTCTGTGAAGGTGATGGCGAAAACTTAACAGTTAAAATTGATTTTGAATCAAATTTGGAAAGTATGACAAACAATGTTTTGGAAATTCCCTTACATAATGAAACAGTGCACCTACCATGTCCTGGGTTTGAATCAGAAGTAGATATTGCAAATTATCTACAGATAATTAAGTGATACTGGTGTTATCCCTGATTATTGGTAAAACAATTGTGAAGTAACCATTGGTTTCTCTCCTCCCCTTGCTCCGTATCTGATCGCCACAGTCTCTCTCTCTCTCTCTCTCTCTCTCTCTCTCTCTCGATTCACTTATATGACACATTGAAACTTTTCAGACGTTTCCGTTCGTTCTCCCAGCTTTTATTCAAGAGGTGCAGGAAAAATATTTTGAGTATATTCACGAAAATAAAACAGGACACCACCTAGTTTTTCCTCTAAATTCAAAATGCTGCTTTAGACTTATTTAAGATGAGAGGGGGACAAGTAGTAGCAGATATATAGGCAAACGTAACGCTGGAATTTTAGGAATAAAAATAGAATATTACACAGGTTCTTTTGCATTATAAAACCTATAACATAAATTAGATTACCCAATGATAAAAAATTAAAATGATTTGTTTTTTAACATAATTCAAGACACCGGTTTTTTCATAGATTATAGCACTGGAACTAATTCAACAATTACGTAGATTTTATTTTTTAAACTATATAATTTATTCCCAAAAGGATGTGTGCAAATGGTTATGTAGCATATTAGTTATAATTGCATACACCAGAGCGTTCAGAATTTGGCATCATATTGTAGAACCAAATGACAACTTTCAGATATTTTTTTAATTCGTAAACAGTTAACGTTTTTTGTGATCTATCTAAGCAATTGCGTCCTTCCCCTCGATTTATGTTAGTTTGAGGCATGATTTTAATGTTTTGTTTTGTTTTAATTTTCTTGCAACTTCTTCTTACTTTGCGTCGTGCTTTCAGGGTTAGGAAGAATTTGCAACATTTCAAAAATGCTCCTTATAGTATCTTTAACCTGTTTATTAAACTTAAACAATGATAAAGGCAGGCATTTGTTTCTCTTAAAGCTTTATGAAAATATAAACTCACGAGGTAATTCAAAGTTATACCTTTTGTGGAGAGGAAAGAATGATTAATTGACATAACTGGCGCGACTTTAGTTGGGTAGGTATAGAAATGTCTGAAAAGAGTACCGGAAGTAGTAAAACCTGCGGTAGGTACCAGCACTTACAAGACCAACGCTGTTCCACTTGTATGGATAAAACTATATACGTTCATTGAAGACTAATAACGGGGAAACGATAATATCAAAAGAAAGAGCTTTGAATTTGCCACACCCACCAAAAGAATATAAACAAAAATGTGTTTCAACAATGGGTTTAGTTTGAGCCGTCTGACATTAACGACAGTCGATCGCTTACACCTAAGTCAGATGTTAAATGTTGTATCGGTAAGTTAATGCAATACTTTACTGCTTAGCATAGAAATAAAAGAAGATCTAATATCCGTTTTATAGTTAACAGACTCCTGTATCTAGATTTAAACTCTAATTTTCAAAACAAAATTAAACTATAAGTCACACGACGCAACAATGTTAAAATAAATCTTGATCGCAGTCAGTATTAAGCTTTGTTAGAAATTAGTGCACAGGGATGTGATCTTATTTTGTGAGATAACCAATAAAATGAGTTTACTGAAATGGCTAAAACAAAAGCAGCGTGGTGAAAGTAATAGTGCACAAGTTTCATATGAAGAAAATGAAGTGAAAACACTTTAATATGAAAAAACAATTGCAGCAGTGAAAAGTGCAGTAGGTGCCTCTGAAAGCTGTGCAATAAATTATGTGATGTCTTCATCCAATGACACCCCTCTTTTGCCTCCTTGTTAGATCTCACATCAATGGAATTGTTTTCGAGCTGACAATGCATGGCTCATTATTAATGAAGATAATTTAGGATATTACATGTGCTCAGAAGGAAACACTAAACCTAACAAGCCTTAAGCACCATAAAGAGCAAAATATTCAGGTTTATGGAAATATTTAACAAGTGCAGACTTTGTAGAAACTTTAGAAATGAATTTAGGAATTCTGTCATCTTTTTTATGTGATCTTCAAAAGAGAAAAATGACGTTGCCAATAGTAGATAAACAGATAAAAACTATTGGAGTATTTCAGCAGCAAAATCCACGTTATTACCCAAGGTTGGCTAATAGTATAACAAAATTAAGTAATCTTTGCTTCTGTCAAGATGCAATAACACAAAAAACATAAATGAAGGACAGTTGTACGAGTAGGAGTCCTGCTTTCAATTTAGAATTAAGATTATTAACCTCACAGAGGAATGAATGAAGATTTGGAAAACAGTAGTTATTGTAAAGATCTTCTCCGCCTCTTAACTGTATTAAATCCATCCAAAAGGCCTTAGGAGCTAGATATAATATACGGAGAAGAAAGAATAATACACCTCTGTAATCAATGTATAACCTCAGGTAACAGGAAACTTATTAGAGCTTTCAGGTAATACAAAGAATATAGAAATTATGAAAGAAAGTCAATTCTCTACTGCCACTTCTTTGCGCTTCGGACACCATTGCTGTATCAACCTCTTAGTGTGAACAGGCATTTAGTTCCATGAATGAGAACCCCAATTAGATGTTCTCTTTTAGTGGAACACGTGTTCATCAATTTAACTAAACCTCCTCTTTCTGAATTCGACTCACTGCTATATGTGAAATCCTGGCTGCCAATCTGTCGTAAAACAACAACAATGACTGCAGAACAACATCCCTTTTAATCAGTCTTAAATTTTCTAAAGGGTTAGACGAGTCCCGGTAGTTATAGTAAAACAAGGAAGGCAAAATACTGACTTTAATGCAGGGGAGACCAGTCCACGCTTCGCGCTAAATGCTATAGACACCAGATGCAACACACAACACCAACGTTTCGGGCTGCAGAGATGGAAAGAGGACTCAGCGGAATTAGGCTGGGTTCAATAGATAACGAGGCGATGCAATAATAAAAACGTATGGAAGAAGGTTAGAACAAGGCTAGAAGATATCATCAGGCAGGAAATCGAGGCAGGGAAGTCTCCTTGAGCCTCTCAAATGAAATTAAATTAACGCGATCATAAATTGCCTGGTTTAGACTAGGAAATTGAAAGGCTAAAAAAACAATGGGCAGTTCTAGTAGGAGAAGCAATCCCATTTTGTGCAGGGGATGAGGAATGGGTACATATTCTGGTAGAATGTACCCTCTGGAAACACTGAGAAAAACGCTGTTTCCTTGAAACTTTTTAAGGCAATTAGATGACGACTGGCATGCTGGGAGCTGTTTGCAAATCACACTAATTGGTTGAATATGAGCATTTTCCTAACCAAAGTGCGCGAAGCTAGGAGCAATTTATTTTCTGGTTAGAACGCAATAACCGGTGTAATTATAAATAATAAGTAATATGTTTCTATTCATGCGTATATCTGTAAATATCATTCTTTCCATTTTAATGTTTATTTATTATTATTATTTTTATTTATATTATTATCTACTCTTCTTTATAATTGTGTATTCGTATATCACATTTAAGCAAGTACGGTCTAAGACCCCATGCATAAAATATACTTGTAATTTATATAGAATTTTATAACATACACCTACGACCACCATTACCACCACCACCACCACTACCATTAGTACTACCACTGGTTTTACTACTATTTTCCAACTCCTTGATAACGAAAAATTGTGCTCTAGATATGACTTCCTCAGCAGCGGACAAATAGAAATGATTTTACAAGTAGTTGCAAACTCAAACATTTAAATAAATGTGAAAAAAGCACATAAAAACACGGCACACACACGCACAAGCATGCAGGGAGGTCAGAAAAGGGGTCAGTCTTGTAGAATGCAATGATGCAGTGGTGAACATATATGTGTGCGCGCGCGTCCGTGTTTTCTTTTTTTAATTTAGCGGTTAAGCTGTATAAAAAACAATAAGAAACAAGAATTACATCCCTGGTTTGTAAGTACTAGGCAGTCAGGTGCTTAATTTCGAAAATGAGCTATCTAGTGAAACTCCAGTAACGATCTGATGTTGATTTTTGAAAATATGTTCATTAGTAATAAGTTTGGTTTTAATTACTCTGCCTAATGTATAGCGGATTGCTGTTCAATTTTTGTTGTTGTATCCTATTCCTTACATGCATGACGATTTCATTTTTTTTTCATGTTTATTTTGTATGTTGGCTATAATGAAACAATATTCTAAGGCACTCGCAACGGGTTTTAATTATTACTAATTATGCAAAATTAAGTTAGACGGAAGAACAAGGAAAAAGTGTGTTATGAATTCTAACCATGGACTTTTGGTATAACGTGACATCGCTTTTGTACAAAAGATGCATTGTTCAAATTTGAACATATATCTTAAGTCTTATTTCCTGACGTTAAAGAGAAATTTAATTGATTTGTTTATGAATAAAATAATATAGAGAACTTATAGGGAATTGTTTGTTTGCAGGTTCTGGAGGATGTTCTCAAGAGACTGAAAGTAACTAACGCGGCTTGGTGTGCATCAGAAAATGGACAGTTTTATCAGGTACTCTTGATACATTTGAATGAAAAATACACGAGATAGAGCTCAAAGTATTAAGTAGTCTTTTGACATGTCATGAAGTTTTTGTACATGCATGTTATTATTACTGCAAAGGTAACTTTTTATGTTGGAAGAATTAAAATAGCATCTTTTGATGATTCCAAACAATTCCCAAATTTCCTTTGCTTTTCTTATTTTACGCAATAAAATAATGTGCCCTTATTCATATTGACACAGGAAATTTAATCTAATGGTCAAATCCCTAACTGGAGTGTGATGTTAAATCCATTTGCAAAACTTCACATAAAGCATATGTCAACCTTAAAAGGTTGTACGCTTGACATATCCAACAAAAAAATCAACACTCAACTTTTAACCCCTCTTTCTTTAGAGCACACAGCTTAGAAAATATTTGCGAAAACTCCATTTCAAATCAACTTGATACGTGTAAAATAAAAAGCATCACAAATAACACCAACATTGGCCGCTATCCATTTTGAAATGTGCATGTAAACAAAAATCGTGAAAGTGTATAGAAGACATGTATTGTTACGTCTATGCCTCTCATTAGCCCTTTTTGGTCGATTTATTTCTGTTTATTGAAGAATCTTGCAGAAACATTAATTCTCAAAGTTAAAATGATCAACTCCATTCATTCATTAATGGTGTTGCTAACATAGGAAGTGAAATCTCGCTTTTGAATCTCAAAGGCCAATTCGACTATTACATTTTTCTTTCCTCCTTGCGTTTGTCATTGCCGAGTAGCTTTGAATTATGATTCATAACAATGTGCTTATCTGGTGCATTGTCTAGTTGACCGTTTTGCTTCATTCTTTGTAAATAAAGTGAAAGTTATCTTCAAAAACTGAGGAAAGTGATAAAAATCATTCCAAATACAGCTGATAAAGAAATACCCTCCAGTTCCTCTTCATTATGCTCAAGTCATCTCTCAAAATAAAGGCAACACTAGAGCACTTCCTCTAGCAATGATAGGTATTAGTAGACCACCAGGAAAATTCGCCTTTTTCAAAGTATCACAAAATAGCCAGTGTGATGTTCGTAGACTACGTCCAAAGGCGGAACCATCGTCGGGGAGTTTTATGTTTCACTACTGTACCATGTGAAATATGCTATTCAGGCTAAATGTCCCACTTTGCGAAAAATAATGTTCCCTTTCGTCACGATAATGGGTCTTCACATACGTCTGGGATTGTTGCTGCAAAATTGCAAGACCTTCCTTCCAAGTGCTTCCTCCATATTCGCCATGTTTGGTTCCCAGCGGTTACTTTGTGTTTGGCGAAGATTCACGTGAAATGATGAGGTTGGAGTTTAGTCAGATTGGCATCTTTTTGTAAATTTCTCGATTTTTAAGCATATAAAATTATTTTTTTTTTGTTAATTGTGCATTATAAATATGTTATCCTCAGTAAAACTGTTAAAAGTATTTTTCCGTAGTCTCCAAATACTTAAGATATTCCTCCAAAAGAATCTCTTTTCTTATCTTTACTTCTTCATGATTTTCATAAATTTTTGCATAGTTACTAATCCAACAAGTGGTTCACAGTTTGAATCTCACAGACATTACCTTAGACTCATTCAAAGAAGTCCACACCAGATACAAAGACAACCATTTCACTTAGCTGTAACGCTCAATCCTGACTAGCGCTCGGGTCACTTGCACTAATTCACATTTTCTGAAGAAATCATACAATTTCTGAATTTATATAATGAAATATTAGCCTAAAAGTATATTTCACATTTTTTCTGCATCTATCAGCATTTCACTGTTTATTATTCCCATTTTCTAATAATTTGCTTTTTGTCTTTTTTGAAAGTACCAAGCCTGGAGGGTGCAGATGAATCTGCTCAGAGCAATAGTAGCAGCACAAAGATCAGTCACCTTTATCCTCCATTCCACTCGTTAAATAGAGCTACTAAATTTTCTGATAACCAAAGGAGACACTTTTCACTTCCAATCGACGAAGCAAGTACAACGATGACCTGTTTTGATTGCTCCGGTAGCACCAGGATCACAGATTATTTTGAAGGATATTATAAACCAGACCTGTATCATTCTCAGTGAAGACATCTTTACTGAAAGTGTATTTTTTTTTCATTGTACAACTTGCACTTTTATCGAACGTTTCCATAACAGCGTAGGGAGTGGAGCCTTTTGAAACGATCGAATAAGCTGCACAATGCCTAATAATGATTTATGTAATGGCATATAGCTGCGTACTTTAAAGTGGTTTCCGTCAGTGGAAATATCGACTTGTGAGTTGCTTAAACAGTTCCCAAACAAGGGGGTTTACTTCCTCTAAGAGAAAAGTCTTCAAATATTTTCGTAGCTGTTAAAAGTAGTTTTTATACATTAGCAACGAGTTCCACGCACACATCCACTTTAAAATCTCTTCGTCGTTCATCATAATTACTTTGTTTTAATCTGTCAACTCCATTAAATATCTCAGAAACACGATGGTCATCTATAAAAAGTTGAGCTAATTTGCGCATCGCCATTTGTCGAAAGACAAAAGCCAAATTATTATATTAACGGCTATAAAAATAATATATTAAAAAGGGAAATCACCCTGTTTGTGTTAGTAACAATGAATATAATATATATTTTGGCTGGCTGTTAGGGTTCTATATCAAGTTATCAGCGACTAAAGTGAATATTTCTATGATAATTAAATAGGGGAAATTCTGTAATACTTAACCCTAATAATCTTAACATCTTATCTAAGGATGGCTTATTTCTTAAATTAAAATGAGGTACCACGGTCCAGTGCACATTATAAACAAAGTTATTTTTCCCGTCAACATCACGACAATAATCTCCTACAAAAATTAAAGAAAAATTCACCATGTCTCTTAAATCTCCTGAGAGCTGTATGCCCTATGTAACAGAGCAACTAGACTGCATTCATAAAAAATAGTAGCTACTAAATAAATGGAACGGTGTTCAATATGAAAGTTCACTCTCCCTAACTCTAAAAGCAACGACAACCCAAGTAAAAATGTGTAAAAAGTATGTAGCAGAGTCATCAGAATTAAAAAGCACATAATAACAAAAAGGGATTTAATTATATAATAGTTAAACAGAACAAGATGTGGAAATGTAATTGAAAAAAAAAACAATACACAAAATATACAATATTTTCTTCATCTATTCAGGACATACATACAGTTAAACAAAAATGCATATATAAAGTATACTATGTACGTTCTAGGACAAGTTTCCATGAGTGATAAAGAAGGGCTGTAGGATATTTTATCACTATAATCCAATTACATATGTATGTTCGTAGCATGGCCTTGGCATTGATAAAGTTAATGATGATATCAGCCATGACAAGGGCAGTAATGATGGCAATGATAACAACTTTGACACACTGGCTGACTGAACAATTGAATGAATAACAAACAGAGAAATGAACAAGTGAATGGAATAACAGATTTCGTGGATTCATAAGAAATAATGTGTCCATACACCCTGTTTATATATATAAATATATATATATATATATATATATATATATATATAAATTATGAATGGTTTTTAATGCCCTATTGAAGCATCATAGTTGGTGGACATGGATGGTACATGAGATAAAATTATAAATTGAGAAAGTATTTATTTTTAAGGAAGGAAGCATTTCAGACCTAAGTTTAGGGTATCTCCCTATTTATGAGAACTCAGGAAAACCAGGAAAAAGCTTCAGTCAGGGAAAACAATCCTAATGAAAATTGAATCCCAGACTTTCGCTCACAAGTCCGTGCCTTAATGTCCTCGACCCCCTGCACCGGTTTGTGTCCTGCTAAACTGACAGAAGCTGTAATGGTAAGGAAAGGTCAATTATCCCAGTCTCATCTTCCTTACACCAAGATCTACCACACCATATCTAAAGCTAGATATCCTTGTAATGCAAAAGCATCATAATGACAAATAATGTGGGTGCAAGTTTCACTTTGCATACAGTCTTCCTCCCCCAAGAAAAAATGACATTTACACTAATGTCTCCAGTGACAACAATGTTATAGTTCTTAGTCTTATTCCTAATCAGGGAAGATATAATTCCTGTCCTCCAGTTTTCAAAAGCATTGACACGTAATATAGATTGTGTTTTAAAAAAAATGTTTAACTTTTTAAAAAGTGCTAAATTCCAATAAAGAAAAAGCATTACAAACCTCTTTTTAAGATATGGGTTTGATAATGAAAATCTTTTTCATACAGAAGCTGACTCTCAAGAGGTCACATGTTGAAAAGAATTTTCCAGTTATAAGCAGATCTTTTAATGTACTTGCAAGAGGAGGAATCACTTTATGCAAACCAATTTTCTATTTCCTTTTGGGTCCTTTGGCGGGCTTTCCTTGCTGATATTTTTGAACACAAAGGCTTTGAATAATGGTTTGCAAGTCAGATAAAATGAACTGATTTGTATGAAAACTTTTATTTTTTGTCAAGATTTCTTAACAAAAAGCAATTTAAATGATCCCAGTTGCACTGTTTTGCTGCATCCTATTTTCCTCCATCTATAGATAGATGAAGCCTTCTTTCTCTTGTCCTTATCACCTTTTCTTCCCTTCCTTTTGCTGCTACACATGCATGGTCTGATCGCCAAGCTGTTTGTATTAACTGAATTAAAGGATGCTGGTTGTGCAGCATAGTGAGCTGACTAGGCACTAGTTGACATCTCTTCCTTCAAGGTGCAGCAAGGAGAACTCCCAGCTTAGGGCCAGGGTGTACATTTTCAGCTTGATAATTTAAAATTTTCATTTAGGGCCTTCTTCACTGTGCCCACCTAGGTATAATGTGTTAGGAAAAGGTTTTATTTGTAAAATTTGTATTCACACTTAGATATAGTCTTATTTAAGGCACATTTTATAATGTTTCTGCCAAGAAATATACACTACTAGGTCAAAGTGTTAACCCATGATAATTTTAGCAAGGCTTTAAAACTTTTGCTCATCTTAACATGTAACAGTTTATTGTAATTTTTTTATTTATAGTTTGCTGGATCAAGAATTAATTCATTGTTACTTGTTGAATGGGCCAAGTGTTTTGAGAATTATTTGTATTACATGAGGTTTAATGATTTAAAGTTTGCATATAAATGCTGAATAATGTGCACTATTACTGTTGTATATTTTCTCAATTTTATATTAAATTAATTTTCTGCCTCTTTTCAGAGATTTTTATCATTCAAAATTTAAATTTATACTTATATTATGTATTTAATTTTATTGCCTGCAAATTGTAGTGAAATATTTTTTAAATTTTGTGAGTTATCACTACTCTTCTCTCATATTGCTGATTTACCTTTCCATTGTCATATTCTGCAAGTTTCTTTCAGCACATTCAGGTAGATCAGAGCTATGATGGCTAACATGTGGTTGCTGCCCCCCTTATACATATGCTGCAGTTGCTTTGCCATCCTACATATATAGAAAATATCTCAGAAATTAGTTTTAGAAGGTTATAATGACTTTTAAAATGCATCTTATTTCTTTTTCATGTTCACCACTAAGGATATTCTTATTAAATAAAACCCTCCACAGAGCTTTCTTAATCAATCAATAGCAAATCAATAAAATTGATTTTGTATTGAAATTAATTTTCTTTATAAATATTTGTCAAGGGGCAGTAACTTCAACTCACCAACATGACACTCTCATTACAACTGCCTCAACTGAAGTTAGTTTCCTCCTTACATCACTATTGCTGCAATGATAGTAATATATGGATTTTAAGGGCTGAAGTTATGTTTTTAGCTTCTTGATGCAGCTCTTTCTGAAAATAAGAAAAAAATAAATAATGTTATTCTTCTGCCATTAATTTATCTAGTTACTACTTCTTAAATAATTCTAAATTGTTTCAGGTATTCTTCTCTGTTGGATCTGCTGAACGATGTGAAGAAATTCTTACAGAGCTAACTGAAGCAGGAATTGGCTCCAAACACAACTCTGTTGTCAGGTATGACATTCTGAAATATTCAGTGTTAATGTAAGCTGCCAAAGCTAAAATTTTGTCCCCTTAGACCAGAGATTTCCAGCATTTTTAAGTTTGCAGCACCTTTGGGAATGAGATTAGAAATTTGGAGTACCCCTGTTAATTTTTTTAAAATTACGTTAAATTATTTTAAATTTTTAATTTTAATTGTAAATATATACATATTTATAATATGTTAAATTAGTTCATATAAGCACTCCATACAAACATAGGAATAAGGTTCCTTTTCAATAATAACTTAACATACAATTTATGGCCTACCATTTGACAACATATACTGCACAAATGTTTAATATATATTGACTATGAATTATGAAAGTAAACAAATACAATTTCAAAAGTAGAGGACTCAATGTAATTGTAAATCATTAAAACAAATGTTGTCTTATTAATGCGAGATTTGTGATTGTTGCTGAGAACACAAATGTTTTGTATCAAGCCTAGCATTTGACAACAAAACACGCAATTCATTGTCAAGGCTAAGCAGTCTATTTCTTGTTTTGGATTTGATCGTCTTTGTTGTGATTTCGCATGGTATGAGTGATTTTTCATTGTTGCTATGTTTTCAATGTATTGAAGCTTCGTTATTCTTGTCGGTCCTGATGGTGTAGTGGTTACCATACTTGCCTCCTACACCCAAGAACACGGGTTCGAACCCGGCCACGACCGATGGATTTTTTCAGGCGTAAAAATCCTAAGTATGACTTCCTTTGGAAGGAAAGTAAAGCTGTGGGTCCTGTGTCATACATTTACGGCATGAAAAAGAACCTCAAGCCTGAAAGAGAGGCCTCTGAGCAAAATTTGTCGGCCGTTTCACGCCCTGAGTTGAATGGGACACTGACGACCTGAGATATTAAATAGCGTCCATAAATAAATCAATCAAATTCGTTATTCTTTGTATTATTGTGCAATATAGTTTTAAATGTGATCAATATATCAGCTTATTCTGTTTTTGGATATGTTAATAACTCTGGTCTTGATCCTCATGTAGGATATTATACTTTTTCCAACAAGGGAAATTTCCTGAAACTACATCAAATGAAGCTGTTGAATTTATGAGGCTATCTCTTCTTATTAATACATGGGTAGGATACCTGAGATGAGACTTAATCCAACTAATGATTTGTCTTCTCATCTTCATCATCACTAATACCAGTAATTTAATATATGTTTTAAATAGTTCCTACTATATTTTTGTTTATTCCCAAAATATCTTACGGCACCCTAAGATGCTGTGGTACACTTTTTGGGAATCCCTGCTTTAGACTTTGTCAAGCTACTTCCTAATATAGATTACATGCATTTCTTTAGCATTCCAATCGATAACTAAGATTGTATATTCCACAGTATTGGTAAGATTAAAAATTAAATAAAATTAATCTTAATCATTTAATATAGAGATAATCTGTCAAAATATTCTTTAAAATATACATTTTCTGTCATAACTTAATATTATTTCTAGTACTTACCATTAATAACACAATTATAAAAGAAACATACTGTAGGAATGCTACTTCCTATATGGCTTTTAAACAGTTTGATGTTCAAACTTTTATGCACAAGTTCATTTTAAAGTTTTCTTTACACATTTGAGATTTAACATATCGATTATGTTATCAAGCACTTAATACTTAACCTATAATGATGCTCTCAGTTCTTCAAAATGTCAAATTATGTAATGTCAATAATCATATTGACTGAAGTATGAAAGTTTTCAAATGAAAGACTGAGGCTTTGAGTTATATGATATACTGCACATGGTTACTCAAATTACTTGACTTTTCATTTACAGTTTTTATCCATACATTGTAATTTAGGTATGCCAGATAAGAACAATTTGCTAACTATTTTAGCCACAAGACATCTTTGCAATCTTTATCATACACAGTCTCTATTACCAGAAGTGAAGTTAGGAGTTATTGGATTATATAATTTATAGCAGTGTTCCATAAACTTTGTTTAATAAATCATTTATCACAATATATGTTATAAAACTTCAAATTTAATGTTATTAATTTTAACACAAATTATATGATACATTGATATTGTAATACATATTACCAACTGAAGTTTCTATGTTCTAATTAATTTTATAGCATTTAATAACTTATTTCTGGTATACTTTCAATTTAACTGCATATTTTATTCAGAATTTTTTATATTATTTATTTCATTTTATAGATTAACTTTATAGAGTGACTTGAAGTAATTATGTGTATTATGTGTGCTTTTTCTTGTGATACTTACACCACCATCACCACCCCCATTCCCTTTATTAATTATTCTGTGTTTTGTGATACAAATGTCAGTGCAGCATTTTTATTATTCATAAAATCTGTTGTTGTTAACAATTAAACTAAATAAACCACACTATGAATAAGAATTTATGTAATATTATATATAAACCTCTCTCTCTCTGCATGCTCTTGCAATAATGTTTTTGTGATGTCATAAGGCAATACCAAAATGTTTATTGCTAATATTATTTATTCTCTTAAAATAACATTTTATTATTCTAGTGTGATTCCTTGTACATTGTACTACCAAGGAGATCAGCAGCTATTCGGAAGTGAGCCCTTAAATGCTGAAGTACCAAGTGAGAATGAAAAGTATGTATTAAAGTAAACACTCAAAATAATTTTATAAAAAAGAATTTGTTAATATATTATATACTTCATTATAATGATAATAAGAACATAGTATGACCAAATTCACATTGATAATAACAGAGGACAAAAAGCTTCAAGAAGGAGGAAATTGTTTAAAAAAAAAAAAAAAAAAAAAAAGGATACAAAATATTCATTGATATTTTGGCTTATATTATATTTAAAATGTATATTTTTATGCAAAATATTTATAATGAAAGTAATCATGATTTTATGGTTAGGATAGTCAAGGAAAATATAATGCTGAATGTTAAATAATTAAAAGACAAAAGGGCAGCATGAAATGTGAACTTTTATTTTGTAATGTGTTTTAGACATGTTAGGTTCTGGATTCACAATTTTAAATTCAACTTCAAATTCATTTTTCCTTTAATGCATAATTGAAATTACATTGCTGCTTTGACATCTTAAATGTATGAATGGTAATATCTAACTAATTTTACAACCATGTGATTTAGGGAGGGGAAAAAAAAAAAAAAAAAAAAAAACCCACACACAAGATACCACTTCCAAATGTGCACACAAAACACAATGGATGGAATGTGAGAATGCAGCAAATAAACTACCCTACATTTTCACCTAGATCTACTTTGCTCTCTGGATTATTAGCCACATCTATAAGCAAAGTTTTAAAACGTTTAATGCTTGCTAAGAATGTTGCCTGAACACCAGACCAAAATGTAAAAATACCCTATGAATACATTAAATGTATATATTGATTACTTATTTTTCATTGATTTGCCAAAGATTTCCTTAACCTGACTGACCTCTGACCATTGAGTAATCAGCACTTTTCTAAATATAGAAATTTTATGAGAAGGTTCCAATATCTTTGATAAATGAATAATGCATATGATAGAATTCACCACTAAATTCAAATCTTAAATTCAACAAGGGAAATTGTCCTAAGCTAGAAGCATCTCCCTAATTAACACAATATTAGTAATGTCATAAAGGTTTGATATTTGGATCAACATTACTGGTGTACATAATTAAACAGTATCAATTGTATGCTTTTCTGCAAAAAAACTCATACTCTCTAGTATTCTAATAATTTTTGTTCTTCATAGCATTAACTTTTCCTCTTATCCTGTTCAGGGGCATGTTGCGATATGGTCCAATTGCATTTGGCCATAATATTACATTTTGTACATTTCTTTCCATTTGGAAATAATTCTTATATTCATCCAAAAACTCAAAAGCAATTTGCTATGAAAATGTAAAAAGTTAACTTTTGTTTAATTCTCTCACAATGGAATCAGATGAGTTCTGTGCTTGAAGGAGCACATAGTAGCTCAGTTGGTAGAGTATCAGCCCAAAAACTACCATGGATGGCCGAGGCCATTAAGGCATAGAGGTGGGCAGGGAATCTGGACCGTCCTCCCTGACTGAGGTTTTTTTCAGATTTTCCTCAGTCCTCATAAATGGCAAATGCTAGGGAGGTACCCTAAATTTAGGTCTGAAATGCTTCCCTCCTTAAAAAAAATCCTTTCCCAGTATCATTTCATCTCATGTATCATCAGTGTCCTCCACCTAGGTCTTAGTAATTATTACAAAAAAAAAAAAGTTCAGAAGGCTGAAGATCCATAGTTAGAATCCCATTTGTATTTTTCAAGTCTGTTTCTTCATTTCCAACTTATGTCCTACACACAGCTAGTATGAAAAATCAATTTCCATATCTGCAATCTACATTTTCACATACATGGAGGAGATTCATCACAAATGTCTTGCTCTCTAATCAGTGATTTCCAGGAATTTTGTTACTAGATTTATGAATGCTGTTCAGTTATCTTTCTCATGATCTTCCAGAGGTTTATCTCCTATAAACTTCTATTGCAGACCAAAAAAAAAAAAAATCCTTACTTTTGCTTAAAACTATTATTATGTGAAAACCTTTCGTGGGTGCACTTAAATGCTGTATTCTGCAGGTTCGTAGATTTTGTAAAGCTCTTCTAGAGCTCCAATTTAATGCACAAAAGCAGTAATATAACTTTATTAAAATTAATAATCCTAATTTTAGTGTGTGTTGAGAACCTCAATTTCTCACTTCTTATATGACTTTGCAGAGAAAGTAACCCCAAATGCATATTGTTTTATAATTATGTTACATTGCAGGAATGGACAAAAGTCAACTAAGGAAACAGCATGGGAGAAATTCTTAACATCAGTTCGAGCAAGACTCACTGTAATGCAAGTTGTGGAAGGGGTAAAGAGCAATGCTACCCTCACCTTTGATTTTCTTTTGTTATTACTCATGGCAGGGTAAGTAAGCTTTTAGTATTAAAGCTCATCTTGAAATGAAAGCTTTTTTATACAAACTATGAGACTTAATATTTTGTTCAAAAAGAAGTGAGTGGCATCTTTTACATATTTAAGCATATTTTTATTTAGGCTGCAGAACTATACATAATTTATTTTAACCTTCCATTTTCAATTTTTACTTCTAAGTCTAATGAATTTGATCTAGAATGTAAGCATTCTATTAACTATTATTAATTTTTTATAGACTTGTTGCAGCAATGGGGCTCGTTGAAAATAGCTCAGTGGCATTGGTAGCCAGCATGCTGATTTCTCCACTAATGGTAACTTTTCTTGTCCCTGCAATACAAGATTTTAAATACTTTGTTTAAATAGATATATTTACTTTAATATTAATAGTTAATAAAAGATAATACCTGTGTATTATTCTCTTTGTCATACAACATATGCAAAATTAGAGCCATAGAAAACTAAGGGCATGATAATTGCTTACACACATGTATACTTTTCCTTTATAGGGACCAATCATGGCTGGAACTTTTGGGGTTGTGATTGCAGACAGGAATCTCCAAAAACTTGGTATCATGAATGAAATGTTTGGTTTGTTAATGTGTTTGCTAGTTGGTTTCTGTTTTGGAATCATTGTGGCACTGCTAACTGACCACTGGGGTAGTAGCTGGTGGCCTACTGAGGAAATGGTTGCAAGGTAAGTCAAAGAGAAATAGTAAGTGAATGATGAATGAATTTATTCAATATTGAATATTACAAATATCAAGCAAAGTATAGTTTATAAAATTATACAATTACAATTAATTTACATAACTAATTTACATAAACACAAAATCTCCAAAGTTCAGCAGCACCAAAGCTGAGGCCCTCCCATATCCCAACCACCAAGTAATTTGTGTGGTAAAGTATCTAAAATGAATTACTAATTTTCATCACTGTATATGTCCCCAAGCTCCTTCTTTATACTTCTTTTCCACTTATCTCTTACTTTTCCTAAAAAGTCCCCTATCTTAAATCATTTTCTCTACTGTCGTTTCTGATAACAGTTCTGATAACATTTTTCTTGTTGTAATTTGTCCCATTTTTCATCTCAGATACTATACTTCCACCTTTTTGCCATTTCACATTCAATTCCATTAAACAATGAAACTACTTTCCACTTTCTCACACATAATGTATCCTTCTTTACAATTTATTCTAGTCCTTTTAAAAATAATACTCCTGTAAGTATCCATGCAAAACCTATTCTTCCAAATTGATCACAAATGTCTGTATATTTCTCTCTATCGCCAATTTATTTTAGCTACTTTATATAAATCTAAGGAACTTTTATCCTCTAAGCTAGCCCAGATCTCTTGCCTCTCTATATCTTCTATCTTCTGTCTCATTTTTTCCCAAAATCCATAAACATTATTTTCACCCAATCGCCATACATCTCCCATTCTAATTTCTTCTAATAGTTTTCCCACCTCTCCAAGTCAACGCTCTCTTCCTAATACATCTCTATGGTATATAAAACATTCTCTTTACATCGTTATTGTCTAGTTTCAAACATCTATACCAATATTTTAAGATTATTTCCACTATTATCCCTTTCCTTCCTACTCTTCCTTATTCTAGCATACTTACCCTGTTAGTTAATTTTTTGATAACCCCAGAAGCTCTATTCAAAACATTTTATGTACTACGTCAATCTTTGTCCACCTCTTTGACACTCCCCAAATTTCCACTGCATACGTCATCTTTGGCTCAACCACAGCCTCATATATTCTTTCTAACCATTTCATTGACAATGTGGAAACTTTATACATGCTTATTCTAACAGCTTTCATAGTTAATTTACCTTTTGCTTATGCACATTTAGACTACCCTCTATTACTTGTAAATCTCACCTCAAAATAATCATATTCTTTCACTACCTCTATTGGGCTTCTATTTATAAACTAACTCTAATATTTTCTTACTTTTGATCTCTTTTTAAATAATATCATCTTTGATTTATTACTATTTATCTGCAGGCCCCATTCTGCACAATATATAATAATTTCATCAATGGCATATTGTAATCCTATCACAGTTATTGCCCTTGTTATAAGATCATCCACAAAAAGCAATCCTGGTACTTCCTTTTTTCCAATAATTGTTGATTTTTTCCTTAATACTATCTAGGATATATATATAAATAAATTAAATAATATTGGACTCAATTTACATCCTTGCCTCAAGCCCAAATTTTGATTTGTATAGTCTGTAGATCTATTACCTTCATATCTAACACAATGCCTGCTTTGTTCATATAATTTTTGAAGTCCTAAAATAAATTTGTTACTAACTCCCTTACATCTTAATGCATCCCTATTTATTGTATCAAATGCTTTCTCAGAATCTGCAAAGAAAATGTATGCCCTACACCTTTTATTTCTTAAATGTGTATCCACTATAGTATCAATTATCATATTATCTATTATTCTTCTTCCTTTTCTAAAATCTGCTTGAAATTCTAATATTTATATTCCATTTCAGCTCACTCATGCAACCTGCTTGCTAATATACCAGTGTATATTTTACTTATCATTGATAGTAGACTAACTCCTCGATAGATACTCAGGTTATTTATACCACCTTATATTTTGAAATGATCATGCTAACTTTCCAACTCTCAGGTAATACCTTCTTCTCCTTAATTCTATAATAATAGAATAATAGAATAGAATAACTTTTCCATTTCCCCAAAAGCTTTTCAAAATTCTCCTGCAATTCTCTGTTCCTGCAGCCTTTTTCTTCAATTTTTTTTAATGTGGTACCCTACTTCATTGATAGTAAACTCTTTAACTCAACATTCTATTCTATACCCAGTACTATCTAAGTTTAACTCATAACTCAGGATATATCCACCACCTAACAGATTTCTAAAGTAATTCTTCCATTTCTTTGGGGTTATCTTATTTCCTACCCTTCTCTTCCTTAAAACATTATTCACAACTGACCATATATATTTACTATCTTTAGCTATCCTGTACTAGGCATTCATATCCCCCCCCCCCTTTTTTTGAACAAAAATTTGTTCTACCATCTTCCTCTTCTGACCTTCTCCATCTTATTAAATCTTATTAAACCTTCTTTCTTTACCTTAACATACTCTCCATCGTTTATAACCTTTTGCATTTACTCTTTGATTCACTTCCATCTTACTTCCTGCCTACCTTACCATAGACTCCACCTTTTCTAATGCTCCCTCTATCTTTCCTACCTTCAGTGCCCCTAGAATTCCATACTGTCTTATTTCCCCTGTTTTGGATATAAAATTCTCCCAGAAAAGCTCAGCATACCCCTCTTTCCATCTAAAACATTTTATATATTTCATTTCTATTGCTTCTTCCTGCCTATAGCATCCCCCTAAACTCAGCCTCATTTTACTGTAAAATGTCCACCATTTGTTATCACAGGACTTTGAAATCTACCAACACCTGGCCAATTTCTTTGCTACATACCATATAGTTTATCACACTCTGATCATTTATAGTCATAAATGTAAAATCTCACTTCTTGGTCTTCACCTCTTTAAACCATTGCATATATTTAAACTATTCAGCTTACAGAAATCAACAATTTTTTATCTTCCTTATTTAGCACCTTGTCTCTACTTTTCCTTACCTGCTCCTCTCTATTCACCCACACACATTCATTCTCCAACCCCATAAATCTTATATCATGTTCACCTACTCTGGCATTATAATGACCAACTATAATAAACTCCATACTAGGGTCTGTCTACTTAATTTCTCCATACTGTCATTTAGTTTTAAGTATAAATTTTCATTGAAAAACTCAGATAACTCATGTGGGTTATATACTATAACTCATCCTAAGCATAATTTAATTCCTTTCATCTTATATATCTTTAACATCATTCTGTGATAATAGCTACATAAAATTGAATTAGAATTCATTCCTTATTCAATAAGTTATATATGTTCTGTAAAATACCAAAATGAACATTTATAGCAGTTAAGAAGAAATGCATAAAATTATATGACTATACTACTATAAAGATATTGCAGCCATATCATATGGTCCTAAAGCTGTATAGATAACCTTGATTTCTATGGCTGGCAATTTTATGTGTAAGAATTTTCAGAGCTGGAGTGCAAAGGACAATCAATACCAATTAATTCATAACATTATTACTATGTAAACAAAGGAATCTTTCTCAAATAATGTTTACAGTAATATTTTATAATTAACATAGTTTAAAAGATTACTGTAGACCAATTATATTGCCTTTTTCTGTAATAAGTACTATTGATATATATGTACTTACGAAGCTGTTGGCAATGGAGTAGTAATATATCCTAAATTTAGATATTAATTTTTTTTTTACACTAAACTCCATGCAAGTAAATGGAGTTTAGTGTAAAAAAATAAAAAAATGAATACCTAAACTATTATATATGTTTATTAATTTTAAATGTTATAAGTTATGTAACAATCCATTCTTTTGTTGTAAGGTTAACTACAGGTAATGCATATATAGTCATTTAAAACAGTAGTTAGTTTAACCAAAATTACCTTGTGTAATTAAGGTGATGTTTGCTTTAATTATTTTTTTTTTTGTTTATTTAAAGATGCTCTTTGACATTTCTGGCTAATAGCAATCCCATCGAATTTATGAAACAGTTGATAAATTTTGCTTAGTGGCCTCTTCAGGCTTGAGGTTCTTTTACATGCCATAAATCTATGACATTAGACCATGACTTTACTTCCCCTCTAAAGGAAGGCATACTTAGCATTTTTATATTCTAAAAAATCCAGAAATGTTGCTTTAATGATGACTATTATTGAGTTAAATGTAAAAATAAAATTATGATATTCTTAGGGTATATACCTATTTTTATTGTCATAAACTAAAATCATATTAGAAAATTTAACTGAAATTTTTATGCCAAGTATAAATATATCTGTGAGTGTAACATAAAAGAAATATTTTCCTGCACTGATCTAAGAAAGATGTGAGTAAATTTAGTTCACATCTATGAAAACATGTTAAATTTAAGTTGCATGTAAACAATATAATAATTTGGAACTTTTGGCATACCAAATAGCTTTTGTGGAAAGCTAGAGCTGGCTTTAAGGAGGCAAGATGAGGTAGAAGATATTTCCTAGAATTAATGTAGTTTAGAGCTGAATCTAATACAGAATAATGCATTGTTAGTCATCATTCATTGAATTTAAAAGATTATCAAAAAGAATTCAGAGTGGCCTCCTACGATATAGATTCAAAATGTATCTTAATTAAGTTCGGCAGATCATACCATTATTGTTCATGAAACATTAGACACATGTTAGTTTCAGCTAGTTGTTGTATTGAAATAAATTTTGAAGGGAGGCTAATACAAAGAATCTGAATCATTGTAGTTCCTTGAAGTCATGATATATTTAATTTAAAATCCATTCTGATAACACTAGGTTACAAATGAAAACTTTTTTTTCTGTGGTATGATTAAAAATAGGTGACTTTTACTAATTTTGGTGCACAAAATTCAAAATGTGTCCTGTTTTTCTGTAGCACATCTCATTTTGGCAATATGACAATGTTCAATGAAAATATAATTGTAAAATTTGCAAAAATATTACATACTCATATACAATTTTTAAAGAAAATAAAGATCAATAATAGCATGAAAGCGTATCTGAATTTGAGGATGTATGTTAGTTATCTTGTGAACCGCTTTTTCTTTTCCCATGGAACTGCAGTGTACATGATTTTCTTGAGTGTTCTCTGGTAGGTTTGTTGTGGTAAGACACCAGCAATAATTGGCCATCATATATGTATGTCCCAACGTCCCTGATAATGTTGTTTTTTTTTTTTTAATTTTTGAAATCAGAGCACTGATTTTTATTAAAGTCGCATATTTTCCTTTATACAACAGATCAATCTTGACCAGTGTAATTGTATTATGGCTGCAGCAGCAACATTGTGACATCACAATGCTCTTGGTTATACATTGCCAGGAACATTTTCTTTATCTTTGTTTTCTTAACAAGCTCCATTTATTGGACTATCCATGTGGTCTTGCCTCAGACACTGTTCAGTTCAAAATGATGATTGTTTATTCTGTACAACTAAATATTGTATGCTTTCCATAAATGAGCAAAGCAAGCAATAAGTACAATTATCATTTTGCTCACATCAGTATAACACAATTACAGGGTTTTCTCTGGTGATATTATATAATCAGTTTGGTTCATTAAGCATATCCCATTAAATTAAATATAGAACCATGAAGCAAAAGGCTGGCTTGGGTTCAACCCAAGCTCTTTTCTAAGCATACAAACATAGTATAATTCATTTTCTCCATAGTCACTATGTTCTTTTTGAGTTTTTGTTTGCCAGTAAGTTTAGTCCAGCAGTGTTAAGTTATATGACACTAAATGCTCATTATTTATTGCTGGTCTCACTTGAAACATTTCTCTTTTTGGATTAAAAGACATAATTTTGTTACAGAGGTCAGGTCAGATCACTATGGGTTGGTGTCCTGATTGCACTACCATCTGGAGCTGCAGTTGCTATAGCTGTCTTGGGTGACAACACAGGATCTCTTGTAGGAGTAGCCATATCAGCTTCTCTTTTGCCACCTGCTGTGAATGCCGTATGTATACTAGATTTGATTTAGATTTGAGTATTTAACAGTATACATAAGGAACATTACAGGATCCAGCCCAGGACACTTTCCCCATAGACCATCATGAAATTTATTACAATCTTCATAAATAGTTTTTGAGAAGACAGAACTTAAATATAAACCTATAAGATTATAATTTATATTAAATTATATCATTATTTGCAACAGCAGTGTTGCTGTCTTCAGATAACCTGAAGAATACAATGCCTTACATAATTTAAACCAATTGAGGGGGGAAGAACTGTGTCTTTAGGTTGCCAGAAGGCACTGCTCTCCCTACCTCTTACCTCTGCTGACCATCAAAATATATTAAATGCCAATTCAAACACCAATCTCCTTCATTGCAACTACTTTATCCCCTAATTTTCTTATATGTATTTAGTCTTAAAAATGTTTTCAAGCATTAGGTAGTAACCTAATTAATTGTCATCCATTTCTTTCTAAATAATCCTTTCCTCCACTAGTCAGTATCTTTGCACTTTAACCAAATATGTAATGCAACTTTGATATCTGCATTACTTGGCCATAAACTCATAAGAACATTTCCTCTCATACCCCTCAACTTCCAAGCCACTGATTGAAACCAAGCTATTTCTTCCCTTTTATTTTTACTGCACTTATATACCAATACATCTGATTTGAGGATTCAACTTTTAACTTTTTATGTTAGATCATTGTCAAATGCACATACTATATGACTGTCCATGAATTCAAAATTGAAATAAATATGCTTCCAAAACCCTCTTTGCACATTTTCTTTTATCATCCATATGTTACCTAAACCATTATTAACAAATTGATCATTAACCTTTCCTATACCAACTATTAGCACATGCTTTTTTTGATTCCTCAGACATAGTAAAATGTTTCATAATTTAAAAAAGTCTTCAATTACAAGAGAACATTAGCCATGCATGAAATATAAAGGATAACAGCAAAACTGCTGTAATAATATTGGTAATTAACCCAAATTAATAAAATGTATCAAAAAAATTATAAATTATTTTCTGAATTGTATTATTAAATCCACAATTTTTACTAAATGGTTGAAAGCATATAAAAGAGACAAATTCATTCAGTTTGCTACCAATATGCAGCCAGGGTACATTGGTTTTTGGTTCCCTTAGAGTCAAGGTACCTGGGCTATGTTTCATATTGAATTTTCCTCTGATCATTTATGAAATGTTGGAAGCTGCAATGTTTCTGGCTTCCAGGCAAATACATAGTACAAAAATCATTCACATCATTCTAAGTTCTAATCAATGCCATAGGATATTAATTAGAAGCATGTAAATAATAATCCAACAAAAAATTATCAATTATCAAGGTATTTGATTGTAATTATGAATATCTCAATCCTTTGGTCTGTATTCAATATTAATTTGGTGTAGTCATATGCTTCTACATGCCATCTCAATGGTATTGCACATTTAAAATGGTATTATTCACATAGTTTATCAATTTGCATTTTCTATTAATTTTTTTAACTATTAATAGTCCATGCTGAATGTCAGGTTTTTGCCCGTGAGTACTGAACCACTAATGACCAAAATGAGTTTAGACCACTGCCATTGTCTAACAGTAGTGTTTATACTTCCCACACAGTAGGCCTGGGTTCAATTCCCAATTAAGTTAGTTTCCTAACAGATTTTTTAAGGGCTCTTCCTCAGTTCTGCAGTGAATGCTTGGGAAATTCTTTTTCATTGGGTTAGATTACATTATCCTCAGATTTTTTTTTTTTTTGCCGGTTTGTAGATAGCACAAGTATATTTTAATCTCTCTGACTACAAACCTAACTGAAAATTGACATAATATTAATGATAAATATTATTATTTAATATTTAAAAAAATGAGCCATTTTTATTTCCAAACACGTGATATATTTATAAAGTATATTCAATTTCCTCTTTTCTTATATACATATTGTATTATATGCTTTTCACAGCTGTAAAATACTGTGCTTTGTAGATATATTTAATTTTTCATATTTCTTTCACATACTTAGTTCTTCCAAAATTTTTTTGGTATCTTGAAATAAATTCTTAGTATGTTTAACTTGGTTAATGTGCCTACTTTGTTAACGTGAATATATTGTTCTTCATAGAACAATAATGAAAACTATGAAATGCATCAAAAGTAACATAATGAAACTGTGAAATTGTTGCAGGGATTGCTGTGGGCACTTGCTTGTATCAATGTGCTGTGGTCTCAACATGTGCAAATGGATAATGATGATAATGCCACTACCTATAGCTATACTCCAATCTACTCAGCCACACCTGCAGTTGAGCTAGGCATACTTGGTGCTGTGAGCCTATGTCTTACATTGATTAACATTGCCTGTATATTTCTTACAGGAATAGTTGTCTTAAAGGTAAGACAGTACATATAATAATACATTCCATTAAAATTTTAATGGAATGTATTTGAAATAAACCTGCAACTGTTAAAGAGTTATAATACATATAAAATTATAAATATTGTACTTACAAAGCTGTTGACAATGGAGTGGTAATATATCCTAAACTTAGGTATTCATTTTTTTACACTAAACTCCACTTCTTACATAAAAGTAATCTATGTAATTAAGTGGAATTTAGTGTAAAAAAAATAAATGCCTAAGTTTAGGACATATAAAATTATTTATTGTATAGCACATTCAAATAACTGACAATTATCACATATTGTCAACTTACATTGGGAAAATAAGTGCATAGAAAAAGTGACACACTTTCATAAAGCATTGACTATGGTTAATTTTAAAAGAATGCTACTCTCTTTCTCATGCACACTGCAGCATCTGTTCCTGGTCACAAGATCAACATTGACTGCCTCCAGGTCTAATGGTATACCATTACTAATCTGGAGATCTGGGTTTGATTACTGATCAGTTCAAGTCACCTGAATAATGGTTTTTTTGTGTGTATGTGTGTGTGTGTGTACCCTTAGAAGGTGAATGCCAGATAGATTTAAGGCACCAAGAACTTTGAGCTCATTTGCGTCATCATTAATTCATTTTATTTCATTCATCCATACAGATTACACCTATAGTATTCAGTTTAGAAGAACGATGAAGTCAAAGTGACAGAATATGACATTTGCATTGCTACATTGAAGAGTCTGCAGCTACCACACCATTTGTAGCTTCACTTCTTAGCATGTTAACAGAAAATCTTTCTTTTAAATCACTTCCTCATTTAATACATATTTTCCTGAAGTTTCTGTTAAAGAGAGTAAACTATACCATTATGCAGCTACTACACCTTAGATATCTATTCCATGATTTTTCTTCCTTTGTTTTCTTTTCTTTATTTACTGTTCATTAATAACTTTGCAACTTCTTTATTTAAATAAAACACAGTTCCTTTATTTGAACAAATAAGAGTAGATTGGCTAGATATTATTAATAAAATAAGTTCAAATATTGGTAATTTGAATGTTTAGGGAAGCATTCCTTCTCATTCAACCTTTGAATAACAAACTTATGTTTCTGTGTATTCGAATAGGCTACTACTTATAAATTGGGGAATAGGGTTCAAAAACTTAATAAAAGTATTTGGTTTTTAGTGAAATAATGAAAATATGTAAATTCAATTGTAATGTTTGTTTGTTGGAAATAAATAAATTAATTAATTTGTATTTCAGTGCCTCTGAATATATCTATAATGACTGTAATTTTATTCAAATTAAGACTGATTAATGCTCTTGTAGCATATGAATACATTTCATATTTAACTAAAGTAAAATTAATATTTTTATGCAGGTAAAAGAAGTAGCACCTCGTACAGCAAAAGATGAACAGCAATTCTGGAAGCATGACATAAAAATTGCGAGAGATTATAACAAGACTTTCCATGCTGGAGATGCAGAAGAATTGCAGAGGAAGTAAGTTCTTTCATGTTGAGCATTGCTCTTCCTGTGAATTTAACAAATTTTATTAAAAGAATGTTTACTGTGCTGTTGCTATGCATTTAATGAATGGCTGCAGAATTGTTTATACTTGTAGATCTTATAAAAGCTGATGAAATTACATATAAAACTTTTTCTAAATTTTGATAAATTCAGATATTTCTATGAAGAATTTTATGATTGGTTGGAATGTACTCATGTAGGAAAGGGACATTTCCCACAATCAAATATTAGAGCACTAAAACATTAATTAAGTTTCATAGTTTTAAATTCACTCATGTAACGAGAAGAATATAATTTTAAGTTTACTTACGCAACTGGGAAGAAAAAAAGATAGAAGAAGGTTGAAAGGAAGTGAACTGATTAAAGTATACCTGCAACTGGTCCCAGTTTGCTCAGAATGCACAGAGTTGAATGATTGAGTTTTGCAAATGATCATAGGGTTGGGAGAAATGAACAGTAGAGCTGTGTTCTGTCATAGATGAGTCCTGTTTCAATTTGCACTCACCTAATGGATGTAAAAGTATTTGGAGAACGAGGAGAGAATGATTTGCACAATGCTTCATTTCCAAAAAGTTACTATTTGGAGGTGGTGGAATGATGGTTTGGGCAGGAGTGTCTATGCTCATACTGAATTAATTATAATAGAAAATGGAACTCTTAACAGCTTATAGGTATATAAATAATAAATGTTTGGCTAATCATGTTTTACCATTGGACCCATTTACAGGCAATCATTTTCTTTCAATGCTTTTTTTTTAATAGTGTTTAATGCCCATTTTTACTACTGAGGAATCACGGGTACTAAACACTGATGATATATGAGATGAAATGATAAATTGGGAAAGGATTTTTTTTGTTGTTGTTTAGGAAGGAAACATTCCAGGCCTAAGTTTAGGGTACCTCCCCAGCATTTGCCTTTTATGAGGACTGAGGAAAATCTGGAAAAGCCTCAGTCAGGGAGGATGGTCCTGGCGGGATTTTAATGCATGACATTGCAAGCCTGCATATTGCCCACATGGTCAAAGATTATCTCTAAGAATTGGGAATCCATGTTTTACCATGGGCAGCAAGGCTTACCAACATGAATCTGCTTGAACACATATGGGGCACACTGGAATGGTGTGTTAAGACAAGACTGCTGCTGCCAGAAACTTTACAAGAGTTGAGGCGAGCACTTCTTGAAGAATGGGAGCATATTCTTAAGACACTATTTCTAACCTGATCAAAAGCATGCCAAGATGTATGAATCATTATTCAAGCCAGAGGGGGTGACACTCATTATTAAAATGCATTTTTGATGATTCAAGCACGGAAAAATGTACTTACAATTAAAATAAAACTTGCCATCGTTTTACATCCTTTGTAACTTTTCTCTCGCCAGAGTTAAGTTTTGTTTCTATTATTGTAATTTAAAGTGCTTAATAAAACAATTGTTTAAATGGACATTATTTCATTTAAAAAAAATTGAGAACAAAATATAAGAATTAAAAACAAAATATAAATGTGTCCAGGTTTTTTGTACCTGAGCATAGTTCAAAGTTTAATTCTACCTAAGGTTTGTGTCTATATATAATTAATTGGGGGAGGTGGGCAAAAATAATAGAAATAGTAATAACAGCTATAGAAACAAACATTGCAGTTGATCTTTTAGGTATATTTGTAGCAATAAAGACACTAAGCTAATACAAATAAGTTAGAGGATAAGGTTGTGATTGTAATTTTATTTACAGGTTTGCAGCAAAATATGGTCATCAAGACCTACATCCAACTATCACTGCATTCTCACCAGATATTTTGCAAGCTTATCGTAAAATGAGTTGCATTAGTGGCATTAGTGGACAGCATACATATAACCGGTCATATGAAGTAAGTACCTAAATCACTCAAATAAAAATGAAATATGCTCAAATGTGCAAGTTAGGAAACTTACACAATTGAACAATGACCCAATGGCAATTTTTTATATTTTTATGATTATCATTGTGAACAAAAAATGAAAACAAATATAATAATATTTATTCCAACAAATAATAAGTACACATAATAAAAGTGATTGACTGGCTATACTGGATCTTTGATTGCCTAAATTATTCAAATTGGTGACACATCCAGAATATATTTTTGGGCACAAAACAGCAAACATGGCTAACAAAATAATTTATTTATTTGCAGACAACCACACATCCATGGAACTTCACTATATTTATTTACAGAAAAATGCAATTTCATAATTTTATTTCAGACTTTTTTGGCTGATGCAAGTTAGGGAGAAGAGAAGTTAGTTGTTTTTAGAGACAAAATTATAATATCTTAAACCCTAAGAGGTTTTTCAAGAAACAATTCAATTGTACTTTCCCATGATTCACTTGCCATTGCATGCATAAAAAATAAGTAATCCAAACACTGAACACTTATAATTAATCACAATGACCTGCTTAGAAACTAATGTATTTCAGCTCACACTTTTCCATTATTTTGACAAAAGACTTTCCTTTTGTTTAGTATTAGTTGGAGGAGGTGAGATTTTACAGAGCCTGAGTTAAATTTTTTTTAAGGTTGGCAAACATGATATCTTTTTCTCTATCTAGTTAGAATAGAGACTTCCTACAATCTCCTCGAAAATAGCATGAATAAACTGTGTCCCTTCTGCCCCTGCAACTCCTCTCTTATGCCTACAAGTTGTTACAGCTGCACAAAAGCTACTACAGTTTCTCAACCACCATGTAAATCCCTCACAGGAACATTGTGTCTTCACAACATCTATAGTATACGGTGGCTCATATATTATAGAAATAGGTATATATTTTCTAATTTTATATTGATTATGAATTAATGAATATTTTTCTATAAGCAAAATCAATTGTAGAAAGTTCCTCACTTCCTACATGGAGAAATTGCCCCTTCAAAGATCATTATACTGTCTAAATAGCTCAGCTGGCTAGAGCACTAAGTTATTATGACTGCAGATCCAGGTTTGATATTCATGGCAGTATGCTGATGAAATTTGTGGCAGACAAAGTAAGAATGTTGGGGATTTTTTCTTGGGATTCTCCAGTTTCCCTAATTTCATTCTATCATTACTCTTTAACTTTCCCCTCCTGCATCATATTATAATTTCATTTAAAAACTTCTGGTTTCCTGCAACAGTATTATTCATATGTACAGTACTGTCGCTTATCTGGTATGAAACCATTGATAAAAACTTGCCTAGATCTGAAATCTTGGGCCTAGAGAGGGACAACATTGCTCTGGACTTGTCAGATCAGAGAGGAGGAGTAATGGTGCTGCTTGAAAGTTGGACAATACTTGGTGATGGGTGATGGGTGGTGGAAGATGGGAGTCTTGATAGGCCTGTCAGGGAAACATCATGGTATAGAGTTCCTTTAACTCACCTCATTCTGTATTATAATAGGCACAATTTCATTGATACCAGAGGTCATAGTATTTAAAGTCCTGCCTCAAATAGAATATGAATATGACTGCATTAACAGACAGCCTGACTCAAAGAATAATTAGTTCATGGGTTGAATAATGATTATTTTAATACCATGGAGCCCCACCATTATCATTATGTCAACCTATATAAATAGATAAAATAATAAGAACTAGAGATACAGAAATAGATAAAACACTTAAATAGTAACACAAATATTGCAATATTTTGAACTGCTTGTGTTTTTCTTCAAAGGCAGAAGACAAGTTATATTTGTCGTTGTTCCTTTCTGTGTGCTACTTAACTATCTACATAACTTTCTAGTTCACAACCTGCATATATATACTCAAAAGAGGTATTTTTTTTAATTTTCCTTCTATTGAGAAACCTATATGTAGAGGGATGACAAAATAATTTAAGCAAAATATAGTGAAACAGAAAGAGAATTACATTTGTAGGGAGCAGCTAGCAAAACAGGCATTGAAACAAAGATCTCAAAAAAAGCACAAATATAAAGGTATAACTTTCCAGAACCAAAACATACAGTTCTTAAGCAAAAAGGGAGCACATATAGAACTAATTATAAAAGATTTAGCATCAAATTTTATGGTATACTGAACATGGCCTAGAGGCAGAAGAAATCAGAAATAATTACTAAGGTTACAAATTAGGGGCACATTATTGTAGACATTAGTGGGAAAGTAGCCATTTATATGAAAAAGGAAAATAAAATACAAAGAAATAGATTACAGTGAATTACAGTCGAGATGATGTGTGAAATAGCAGCAATAGAAATCATCTTAAAAGAAAAATATATATTTATAACTGATGTTTAGAGATCTACAGCAGTAAATAAAACGATATAATCTTAAAAGAGTGAAAAACTTTTAAATATAATAGAGAATAGTAAGGTGAAAACACTTCTGCAGGACCTAACTTTTAGTAAGCCATTGGCTTACTAAAAGACAATCACTTGACAGAAACAATAAATAGGCAAAATCTAAAAATTGGTGTAACTGGATCAATAAGAGCCACAAATATGACTATAGCCAAAACTTGCATTGATAAGGCTTTCATTAATGTAGCCAAAAATAAACGGGATGTAATAATAAAAACAGGAATAAGAGACCATTTTCAGGAGCTACTAAAGATGGATTTAAAAAAGGGATTTAGTTGAACTACACACTCTTAAAAGTAAGTGAAGCATTAAGAGTATGTAGTTCAGCTAAATCATACAATAATATCAATTACAGAAAATGTAAATTAAAAGTATGAAAGGTGCAGTAAAATATTACAGCATAGGATACACACTATAATGTTACCAATAAAAAGCAATTCAGTGGACCGAAATAAATAGAAAACAAAATGAGTGTAGCTTTTGTTTTACAAGAAATACATGAAATTCTGCATATAATGTTTGTGGTGCTAATAAAGTTGTAAAACATTTGGAGATGAGTTATTCAACAGAGTGGCAAATTCTGAGAAGACAGATTCAGTTCTATCTTTATAAAATGAATATGTAATTTTGAATTCAAAGAACAAGATGCCAATTTCTATTTCATTTGCTTTGCAAATATTATCAGAAATGTAATAATATTTTAATTTGTGACTTTTTATATGTGATAAGCAACCAGCACTTCAGAGTAGCATAGAAAAAGCGCTATTGTGTATTAGAGCTCTTACATCTTGGAAAGCTTGCCATGGCTGTAATCCTCTTTGCATTATCCAAGTGCACCATGAGGAGTTATTTTTTTTTTTGAATGGTGTTTAATGCCTGTTTTTACTACTGAGGCATGAGATGAAATGATATATTGGGAAAGGATTTTTTAAGAAGGAAACATTCCAGGTCTAAGTTTAGGGTACCTCCCATGCATTTACCATTTATGAGGAGTGAGGTAAACCTGGAAAAAAACCCAGTCAGGGAGGTCGTTCCTGGCAGGATTTGAATTCCAGGCCTCTTGCTCATGAGTTTGTGCCTTAACAAACTTGGCCACCTGTGGCAGTTCATGAGGAGGTGGGATTACTGAGTATCCTTAACATTATTATACCAACTGACTCTTTACAATATATACATATTGTGTGAACTAAATATTGATACAATGGTCACCAAGAAGAACAACCTACTTGAAGTATTAAGATTGACAGCAAATAGTACACTAAATAACTATTATCTGATGGATACATGGTATAGTGTAGAGTACAGACAGATGGATCACTTAAAAATGGAGAAGCAGCTTTGGAATATATTGTGAATACTCTCAATATACCCTTTCTGACAGTATGCTAACAATTTTTATGGAAAAATAATGGCCATTAGAGCAGTTTTAGAAAGTCTACTGTATAAATCTAACATAGTTAAAGGAATTTTTACCTTAAGTGACTCTAAAGCAGCACTACAAAGTATAATGAATTACAATTACCCACCAATAAAATAAGAAAATGAAATAAGAAAACTATCACACAATCCATAAGAGAAATGCAAAAATAGTTTTACAATGGATCCCAAGCCATGTTGGATTAAATGGGAATGAGATTACCAATTCTTTAGCAAAAGGAGAGTCACCATAAAATTAAAACTAACTTTTGAACTAGGAGCTATTTTCTAAATTGAAACTCATATTAAAAATTAATAACTTAACAAGAACAACAAAATATCCAACAAAATCTTATAAGGAAAACCATATGAAGATCTAAAGACTTAATTGTTTTATTGAAACTAAGGAAAATTGGAATTGCCCTATTCTGCGTAATTATCTGGCATGATAGCCTTTCCGAACATCTCTTCAAGATGAAATTAATCAAGGACATGATCATATGAAAGGAAAGAGGACTTTTTGGTTATAAACATGTTTAAGGATGAGACAACCTTCCATATCAATGTGTGACTGAACCTATAATATAATTATATGGGGAGGTGAAATACTTATCTATCCTACAAGCTGGAAAGAGTTAGTGGTGAAGTTAAAGTCCAGTGCATGATAAATTGCTATAATCTGTATCTTTATCTTTGAAGAGAAGATAGTTCAGTCAGGATTATATTTTGACAAGTTGAAAAACTTTTTCAAACCACAGCTGCAACAAGAAAAACAATGTATCATATTCCAACAAGATTGAGCAAGAGGGATCTGTAAATTATATGGATGTACATATAGTTGAGAGGGTCAATAACGTGACCTTTAAATTCTCTAGACCTGATAATACAAAAAGTATTTCTTTTAGGGAAGTGTTTATAAAAAATAATGTATATGCAATGAACCACCATCTCAACTTTTGAAAATGTTACATCTGAGATGTTAGTTCATACATGGGAAGAATCCCTTTTGCAATTTAAATTGTGTTTTGTATGTAATGATGGGGAAATCTGAGGTCTAATTTGCACAAAATTGTCACTCTTTTAGAATGCAAGTATAGATTCTGAATAATAAACAGCAACATTTCTCATGTTATAGCATTTTTGTTTATAATGTCTTTCCAATTGGATCCCTTTGTAATATTTTGTTAAGTGCTTTCCATTTTTCAAAGTTACTGTAGATATATTATTGTTCTATTTTATTGCTGTGCTTTACCTTTCCCTTTCCTCTCCCGTGTCAAATCGCCCTATGAGGAAATAAACAAATATACTCAAAATATTGCCATATGGATTTTTATAACCAGTTAACAATAAGTTAATGAGTATGTACAGTGAATATATGTTTAATTAATTTACTTGTCTGCAATTATCTGTATATGTTTGTAAAAAGGTAAAGAACTTGGTAAAGCTACAATATTCTTTATAAATATAACAAACATAAAATTAAAATATTTGAGCATTGTGTTACTTCTTTTTTCCTTTATTCTTGTGTTCTCCATTGCAAGCGTATGATAAAGTATGTTACTAAATTGATGCATTTCTTTTTATGTAATTCTTACATACCATCATTGACATATATTTTTGATAAAAATATTTCTTTTTATGTAATTCTTACATACCATCATTGACATATATTTTTGATAAAAATATAAATATTATTATGAACATTAAGATGCATTAAACATAAATTACTTTAATTTTTTTTATAATATTGACAATACTGAGTGGCAGTTCTGTTATAATCAAATTTAAAGGATAATTACAAAAAGAAGTTAGCAGGTTATTTTTAAAACAACTTTAATTTAATGTTAAAGGCACCCAGCAGAGGGACACAATTCACCTGGTCACCAAATACTAGAGGATTCTTAGCAGAATCTAAACCAACATACCAAGAGCTAGATAGCATTTACAATATATTTAAAAGGAATCAAGTAGGTGAATCAATTCAAGCTAAAATGAGAAGAACAAGCTTTCCTGGAACAAGCTGGTTTACAGGTTTGTATTTATAATAACAATTATATAGAAGTGTTCAATATATATTTCATTAAGGTCTACACACTGATTTGGCACTTGACTGTTTGCTTCCCCTGAAAATTTTATAAAATGTACTATGTAAATGATTTGTGAAATTTACTATTTCATTCATGTTTATTATCTTTCTTTTTATATAGGTAATTAAAGTAAAATAGGAAGTTGTTATACTTTACAATTCATCTATCAAGGCAATTTATTTCAAAAAGTGTAACTGCAAATTAATTTTTAGTCAAAATAATCACCTATCAAACATTCTGTGGCACTCTTCAAGATATGCAACTAGTTTCATTATCTTTAGCAGATGAAAATGCTGTTTGCATAATTATTGCCGACTCTTTATCAAATTTCTCAGCACTTTGCATTTCTGTCATAATTTTTTAAGAATTGTTTATGCATAAAGCAAGAAGTATGAACATCCTTTTGGACCAAATAAAGGAAGTGATGAACATCTACTGCTAATGAATTCAGGAGTAGTTCTGTTCATTGTTCACTGAGATAAACTGCATTTTCTATTTTTTTTTATCAACTTACTAAAAACAAAATATGAAGCAATGATAATATTGATAGTAAGATTTGTTCTATTGATTTATTTGTGCTAAATAACTACAAGTGGGCTATAAGTTATTTCAAGATGCAATACCCACCCTTGAATTACAGAAGGTTGTTCATAATCTCTGAAAACAAATTTCAATTGTATTTACCTTGAGAAAAGCTGTGTCTTAGCCACTTATCATGCTCTATTTGATATTCCTTATGTAAGTTATAGCACCTCAGTTTTCCATTTAAGAATGATTTTATGCAATACAATTATGTCCCTATTTCTCTATTGTCCTTTTAAAGATTTTGTGCTATAAAATCTGTAAAATATTGGACTAATCACATGATAAAACAACTGTTAACTGATTTATTGTGTTATGTAACTTAGTCTAGAGGAAGCTATCTAACTTGTGTGGCCTAATGGATTTAACAGGGATTGATTTAAGGTCTGTTACATGAACACCAGTATCAATAACTTTTAGTGATAGTAGGTGAGGGATGATCTGGCAGCGTGACTGTTTTCATGTGGATTTTTGAGATGCTGTTGTCATACAACTGAGGAATCTCTTCATTGAAAATGGAATCCATGATATTCTTCTGGAAGTCAGCTACATTTACATTGACATTATTTGCAACTCTGTGAATCCTGAGTTAGCCCCAGATACAATAATCTGCAGCCACCATGAATTCCTTGAACTTTTCTTTATTTTCCTGAATGAAACAGGAGCATCCCTTTTGATCCATTGGATGATAGTAAATGGCAAAGTATTAATTTGTATCATTCACATATACCTAAACTCATCCAGAAATACCACCCATTGCTATTTGTCCCTCACCAAATGCCATTCATATAATTTTCTGACATTAGTACAGCATTTCTTTATATGCTGCTCTCTCAAGGCATGCCCATGTGCTTTATGATGCTATTCAAGTGCAAATTTTCTTTAGCATATTAGGCCTTTCAATGTTCCTTTGCAGTTCATTTCATTTATTTCAGCTTAATATGGTGTTTACATAATTAAGCCATGTCAATGTATAAATTAACAAATTTATAATACAAATGACAACTTATAAACTACCCAAGCTGATTACCTCATACTTTGCAGGATTTACACTTAAGTTGAATAAATTGAAATATTCAAAAGCTGAGTTTAAAACAGTCTTTTCATTCCTTTCCAAATCATAAAAATTTGAGTCGCTAATGGTAATTATAGTATCATCTGCAAACTGTGTGATGTTATTTATATTTTGTCACTGATGTTATGCATATAAATATAAATAATATTGATCCAAGAATGGATCCTTGCAGTACACATGGGTTATATTTTGTGTTTGGGATAGATATTCACTATTATTTATTTTTAACTGCACCAACAGTTTTATATTTGTCATATATGATTTTATTAATTAATAGCCTAATCCCCTAATATGTAATATACATAATTTAGACATAAGTAAGTCTATAACTACACAGCCAAAAGCCTTTGTAAGATCCAGTAGTATGCAAACATATAATTTCCAGAGTCAATACAATTTATTATACTTTTAATGCAATCAGATATTGCACTACCAGTTGATCTGTTACTTACAAATCCATTTTGTATTTTAGGTAAAAGTTACATTTACTTAGATATTTTGTTATTCGGTTGAGTAAGACACACAAAATGGCAAAGATTCTCTTTATTGGTAGCTTCTATGAGTTATTGTTTTCTTGACATAGTTCACTATTGCTTCAATTTGTTTTGGCTGTGGTGGCCTTATTTTTAAATGTGTTGCACTTTTGGCTTCTTATAGAATTGAGTAATACAACCCACATACATGTTGCTATTGGTGACTCTCTTCCTTTGCAATGTTTTACAATCATTGATAGACTATAACTGCAATAGAAAGTCCAACAAGAGTGCTTGATACAAATCTGCAATTTTTATGCCATTTTTACCAACTCTTGCATGTGACTGTACCAATGACTCCAGATTCAAACTGGTGTTGTCATAAGAATGTACATGAGTGCTAAAAATAGCTGAGGTAGATGAATAAGGATACTGGGGCAACCTTCCATAAATGGAAAATAACCAGAGTATGGGTAGTATATTTCAAAATAAAGCACGAGATTCATATGAAGATATGTTCTATTTTTGATGGATCTTAATAAATCTTCTTAAGATTTCCGGAATTATTCAATTTTTTATTTGGCTGCAGTGTTTTATTTATTTATTTATTTTTTGTTATAGTTTAATTTTGCTCATAACAATGAAGATCTAAAGAGATGAATGAATGTTTGTATAAATGAGCCCAGAGCCTGCAATACTGTTACCTAGCATTCAACTTTCCACAAGGAAGGGCTCTGAAAAAAAAATTTACCTAAGCAACTGACCTTAAACAAATCTGGGACTCCTGAATTTGCAGGAAGATATGCAATGAAGTCCTCCTTTATATATCAGTGATGTGATTTAAATTTTCATTGTACATGTAGGCATGCATAGCTTTATTATTGATTGTCTGACATGTTCAAACACCCCAGGTATGCCATAGATTTGTTTGCAATCAACATGTGTTGGATATCAACAGTGAGATGAGCCAAGCAACACACTCTCATGAGTTCATATCTATTCATTGATGCAAATGAAATTACTATGTCTCAATAAAATGGACTGGTAATGATACAATTTTGAGCATATAACATTATTTTCTATGGAGGTTTTTGTTGTTGAGATGCATTATCCACACCCAAGCTCCCACATTCATCTGTATACTCTGCATAATGCATATTCATGATTATTTATTAAGAAGATTATAATTTTAAATATTATAATAAAGAAAAACTAAATTGTGATTCTATAATTTTGACAGGTTCCAACCTAAGTCCAAGTGCTTCACCATTTGTGCTTTCACCACAGTCTCTACAGTCTCCCAACAGTGGTGGACTATCAACTATTGCAGAGAGTAAGAGTGGTGGACTATCCACCATAGCAGAGAGCCATACAGCATTAAACTTGTCAGATGCTGAATCAGGTGCACCAGCAAGTGAAGGACGCAAGAGATTTGTAGTAACTCCTGCTGAGGATATTAAAATGTAGCACTCTAATGTGAAAATAAAATATAAGTATTCTTTAGGTACAAAAAGCATTTATAATAGTACAATTATGTGTAAATAAGCAAGGCTTACTTAAATTGGTGTACTAAATCTGCTATTTATTGAAGAAAGAAAGAGAGAGAGAATAAAAAAGAATTCAAGTTTAACAGACAGTTTTTGTTTTTGTGCTGTGATGTGTAAGAAACTGTTTCTTATGTATTATTTCTATATGAACAAAAGACATTTATTTAGCAATATAATGCTTAACCACACATGGTGGTTGAAATAAGTATAAAGAAAATAAATGAAATGTATATCTATCTACAATAGTGCAAAATTCCATGAAAAGATATAAAATTAAAAAAATAAATATTTTTAAAAAATATACTCTCCTATATTTTTTAACAAATCCTAGAAGTCCTGTATTTTTACTGATGAACCTCCCCTATAAATTTAAATATTTCACTATATATAGAGTTATTACAAAAGAAATATATTAAACTTTTATAAATCTAAAACAATTTATGTTATCAGGAATCATTTTACACTGTTTTGTAAAGTAATTCTTTAAGTTTAATTACCAGAATTCATGCTTTTGTCACACTACCCACATGAAGGTTATTGTTTTAATTCATCCCAAATCTGGTTTAGCATATTTGCATCAACACTTGTCACAGCTATTGTGATGTGTTATTTCATGACATCTAAATCAGGAAGTAGTGAGACAAAAATCATGTCTTTCACAAATCCCCATAGAAAAAAGTTGCGCAGCATTAGATTGAGGTTCCATGCAAGAGAATGGGTGTCTATTGCACAGTCTGTTCAGCACTAGAATAAGATTAAATTTTCAATATTAATTCAATTTGGAATCAAACACAGTCAAACACCATTACTCAGGACACATTTCATGAAACAATTGTCCACTTAATCAGCTGTTAAAACTTATTAACCACTAATACTTAACAAAAACAAATTTTAATTTCTTTTGATGATTTTCTTTAATTCCTAAATAAAACAAAGGCTGAATGCTGTCGTATTATATTTCTTGACAGGATTTTACCCTATTTCCAAGTTTAATTCATTGCTTTCAATTCCAGTTCAATTGTTCTCCAAATTATCCTCCATCTTCCAATTTTCCTTCAGCCTTGTGGATTACATTCTATTGCCTATCTGATTATATTTTCAAGTTGTTTTCTCAATGTATGTCCAATCCATATCTATTTCTGTTTCCTTATTTACAGATAAATTGGGGTCTGATTTGTGATCTTCAAAAGTTTAGCATTGCTGATAGGTTTTGGCCACCATATTTTCGATATATATCTGAGGCAGCAGTTAAGAATGTATTGAGGTGTCAACCAATTAATTAACATTTAATATGCAGCTCCTGTTAACTGAATTTTCTTCAAAAAATAAAGGGCTATATACCTTCATGTGAGATAGAGCACAGAACGCATTAACTTTGGAGAATCCTGCAAATACTCCATCATTGCCCTTAGAGATACCGTATATTTGAATGCGATGTATATTCCCTTAATGCTTACTGAAGCTATCTTCTTTTTTTTATGTTGCAATATTCCCTTGCATTGATGATGTTTGAACTTGTTTTTTTATATAGACTGCATTAATTGAAATCTGTAAGGAATATTTTAATTGCTTCTGCAAACATTTTCAAACAGTTTTTGTGGAATTTGTAACTCTAAACTCACCTTTCTATGGATTTCACTGAAAGCAGCACAAACACAATTAACTTTTTCTTTTGATTTGCATGGCTTGTCAAACTATGCATATACATAAACATTATGTTGTTTAAAATTTTTTTGTATCAGTCATAGATCACCTGTCTAGCAGGTGATGGCTTTTCTAAATGTATTGTGAAATGTTGTTGCATTGGAAGCCACCTTAGCTATTGAGCTTGCTACAGTAGTACAAACTATTGCAACAATGTCTTGCCAAACTTTTGTAATTCCTCAATCTAATAGCACATACATGATATACATGCACATATTATGTCGGTATCATACAACATTAAAACTATTTCTTATTTTAGTAATAATGTATTTGGTTTTGCTTTGAAATGTTTATTATGAGGTGAGATTCAGAGAGCTCTCACAGGCAACATTGAAAAGTGTGCAACATGTTTTTCAATTTATAGGATAGTCACTGTGAGATAATGCTTCTAAAATAGTGAGCTAAATGATAATGAATTATTAACTGCAATATTTTAAAAAGAGTCATGTACAACATGATATCCTATCAATTTAGTCAAAATAATATGAGTTTTAATATTGTTGTATTTATAATACACATTTCTATGTTATACTTATGACAAAGAATCTTTGTCAAGCCTTAGATGGTTTGCTTACAATAGTATGTATTTTATTAGCAATTAAATTAATTTTCCTAACTTTTTTAAAGATAATATTTATAATATCACTATAAAGGATTAATGAATTTCTTTTATTTACATTAAATACAATCAAAGAAACTGGTCATCATTGCCATTATTAAATTGAATTTGATTTAGATATGGGAAGATCACAAAAGTATACCTGCCAACCTGCCAGTCGGTATCTATTTCAATTGTAACATTTTAAATTTAAAACACACTAGTGAAGATATTATTGTTAGTTGCTGGTGGTATAGTCTATAAAGCAGTTGTTTCTAATTTTCTTGGTCATATGATCTAATCCCATATATATGTTATTTATTTTTAATTATATGAACCAAATTTTTTGCAACTCTCTTTGCTTATAATAAAGATTTTGGACAATGAACTAAATAAAATAATGTTTGTTCCTTTAATTTGTGAATGTGAATTCATTAAAATGGAGAAATACTTTTATTATCAATGTGTACTGATGCAGATTAGAGTGAAATAGAATTATAACAGCAAAAATGATATTTATAATAAATGAGTATATTTTATTTTATAATGGTGCTAAAAAGAAGCAAATGATGTTCACAATTAGGCAAGTGCATGTATGTGCCTAAATTTCCTCCCACTATACACATAAATGCAAATTATATAAGAACTATAAGTCCAAAATCTCTAAAAGGTATAATTTATAATATATTATCTAGTGTAGAGTTCCTGAACTTCATACATTAAATCAGAAACATATTTTCTAAAGAGAAAGAAACCTCCAAAAATATTCAAAGAGTTAATCCTCCCACACCAACAATGGTATCTCTTCATATCAGTAAGGCAAAAGGGAAAGAAACTTCCGAAAATAATCAAGAGCTTTTCATTTATATAAAACTATAATTAAACAAATAAATAAAATCTAATAAAAATAAAGGGCAATAAAAATATAATATTAACAGTTTGGTAAATTTACGAAGCCTTTATATAAAGAAGAGTACTGGAGGTGGCATAATAACAATAGCAATGATACTTTCATCAAAACTGACAATGACAGCTTTGCATAAAAAATTATATCTGAAAATAGTATTTTTTCAAACCCAATTTACTTAATAAATAATATATATACACATAAAATATCATAGGACATATTTACAATTGCTATTTTATATAATTTTAGTAATAGGCAAGCAGGCAGGTGGGTGAGCATACAAATTTTGAAAAACATTGTTCAAAAGAAATTACATTAAAACTTCTATATTATCCATTTTACAGCAATATGGTACAAACAAGGTATATTTAATTCTTTATAGATGTTTTAACATGTCAATTTACAAAATTAAATACACTGGTCTCTTATAAACAATCTGGGCATTTTAATCTGCCTTTCTGAATGAGTCCAATGCAAGGTTTCATGGACATAGCTTCCATAATTGTTTTATATACATTTGTCAATAATTGTGTCTTCTTGACAAATATGACAATATTAGGATTCCTTTGTCTGTTTTCACATTTTATTTGTTGAAAATTTTCTTGTTCTCTCAGTTGGTGCTGTGTTTGGGGTACCAAACATATTTTAAAATAGTATTAATTTAAGAAATATGAAGATTGTTATTTGTAAACTTAATAGAAGTTGATTAATTATATACATTAAGAGTTAGTGTTAGGTGACACTACTTCACGAACTGATTAATTTATCAGAACATGTTTTAAGAGCATTCACTTTAATATGTAGCTCATGTTGTATCATTTGTAGTTTTTGTGAAATAAATTAACAAAAGTGTTACTGGATTTTAGGGACCTTCCTTCCTCCCTCCCTCCTTCTGACTTTAATGATTAAATGACATTCATTAGTGCTATTTCTCAAATGGTAATTTTTTATATTTGTTTACTATCCCATTTGTAACATTCAATTTATCATCCTTTCTTGTAAAATGCTTTCTTTCTTGCTTGCTTGCTTGCTTCCCTCCTTCTCTCTTTTTTTTTTTCTTTTCTTTCTTGTCTGTTTTTATTTTTTCTTTCTCTATTTCTTTTCTTCCTTCTTTCTCAGATAATGGGGGTAAAATGAAGGAAAAGTAAATCATAAACCTCTTATTTTTAGTGCTAATTAAAGCCTTAAATAGGAATAAAATGTATTGTATTGTTAGTCTCCCAATGAAAGTAGGCTAGCAAATCTTAATGAGGTTCAATTACTCATATAAGAACAGCAGTAAACACACATAAAAACTTCCTTTCACATCCTAAACATTGTTTCTCTCACATGGCTCATAACTCCTCTTGTGTATAATTTCAGTTAACACATGTGTGTAACAGTTAATACAACAGGATATAGGTTTATAGAAGGTTACAAATGATCTAAACAGATTTTAATGACTTAAGGCTAGCTATTGGTTGTTTCACAGTATAGTGAGGTCCAGGAAGCAGTAGTTCATCAGCTCTTGCAGCAAACATATTACCATGTCTGGCATGCTGTTTGTTGTGTGTGTGCCTACAGCAGACTTTGAGAAACAGCTGTTGTATGGCACAGCACCAGCCATTCAGCCCAGCAATGAGCTTTATTCTGGTAGAGGTGGCCTGCAGAAGGGGCCAGCAGGAGAAAACCTAATAAGATTAGATGCTTTGGATCCAAGAGATCAGCGTGGAAGGCCACTAATGGCCAGGGTGAATCCTGCTTATCGATCAACAGAAAATGAGAAACATCCAGTTGTGGCTGCCAGGATGCGTCCTCCTGTACCAGCACATGGAATAAGCAGCTCACCAGTTGTTGAGATTGTGCCAATGGAACATGTAAGTTAGCTAAATAATATAAGCATTGACCAGTATAATATAGCTGCTAGTATAACTAAGAACTAGATAGACCAAGCTTGATTCTGGCATTAACAAAAGATTTTTCTTCTTCACTCTCCATTTTCTGAATGAGAGTGAGATTCACATAACGTTTTTTCCCAGCTAAGCATTTCAGTCTATGGAGAGAAGGAAAACTCTATGGAAAGTCAAAAGTCATGAATTTCCACTTATTGAATTGAATTAAATTTATTTCCATTTAATAATACAAGTTTCCACAGTACTCTTTTACAATTACTCAGTCATACAAGAAAATACAACCATAGACACTCTTCAAAAGTTGCTATGTAATCAAGTGATCCAAATAGTTTCAACCTTGCAGTTACTCAACTATCAGACAACTTATATCTACAAAATTAACTCAATCCAAAGGCCAACTTAAATTATGTTTCTACCAGATTTGGTTCCTCATTTCTTGCTTATTTTCTTCAACCATTTTCTTTTAACCTTACATAAATAATTCCCAAACTCCAAGATTTTCTGCCTTGTTTTCATATTCACCACATTGTTTCCCCTTATCTCTCTATTGGTAAATTATCACACTTCTCATGATAATTTTAATAGATGTCCATGTGGTGTTGCTGTCTGTTTCAGGCTTTTAATACATTTTTCCTCATTCCAGTAGATAAATGCCAGGTAGCTTTAGTACTTGTAGTTCCCAGGTTCATACATGGTGATTCAAAAATCTGGCACCATAGTACACAGGCTTGAGTTACATTATATATAATTCCATTATTATTACAGAGAGTGAAAACTGAAGGTAAATGTGCATTTTTTTTACTTAACAGTAAGATAGTGATACATGAAAGGAGAAAATACATGTTTTTAATCTAATGTGCTTGAGTGATATAGAACACAGACATTAATAAAAGAAAGTGAAACATTTACCATTGGAACTACATACCAATGTGGTACTGAATGGCATGCACAACAGGCTAACTCATGCATTGCCAATTCCAGTGGTACCAGGTGTATGCTGCATAATGTAACCTGCTTTTCATTGCGAGTGTTTTGCCTTCAAATTTGTTTGCTATCTGTACTAATAATGAAATTATTCCATAGCACTGCACTTCTGAATCACCTGTATAGTATACAAAACATTCATTTTTCATACTCATGAGTTCATGCTTATAAAGATCTATGTAATCAATGTAAGACATTACAAAAAGCAATGTATCTAGAATAGAACAAATAAAATTAGACTATGGGAAAAAAGATCTATAAGCACTTGTGTCAAACTGGTGGAAGCAGCGTTCACTTTCCACTGTCATCTGAATGTATGGATATCAGCCATTTCTAACAGCTCCAGCTAGGAAGAATGTGGAAATATGGCAAAAAGAAGCCAAAAGTTGCATACTGACAGATATCCTCCCCCAAAAAAATTAAACCAAGGAACAACTTTTGATAAAAAAGAAAAAGAAAAAAGACTATGGAAAAGAGAACTCTAAGAAAATAAAATGGGTATATTCAAGTAGCAGCATGGGAATTGAATTAACTATGTGAAAAGTCTGCCAACAGTCCCTTTGAGTTAGAAATACTCTCAGAATTAGAATGGGAAAATATGTCCTAATTAGGTTTACAAATAATTAAACTGCATTCAATATTTTTTTTATTGTGCATTTTACTGCTGAGGCATCACAGGTGGTACACACTGATGATACATTAAATGAAGTGACAAATTGAGAAAGGATATTTTTTTTAGGGAAAAAAACATTCCAGGCCTATACCCCTCGGGCATTTGTCATTTATGAGAACTAGGAAAACCTGGAAAAAACCGTAGTCAGGGAGGAAGGTCCTTGACCACCCATAGCAGTAGAATTCAATATGTAGGACATGTAATGGGCCTTATGAATTCTTATAAATCATGAGATCAAATTTCTAAAAAGGAAATAAATCCACGAATTTATCCATCATGATGTGGAAGATATTTCTAACATCTGTATGAATGATATTGTTTATGTTTTTCATTACCTACTGAAAAGAAGAAGGACTGAAAGAAGAGAAATGCAAATAATTTTTCCTAAAGAAATTATGAATAAATTTCAAAATGCTTGTTAAACATGTTTCCATAATAATCCATCAAGTTAATTTGAAACAATACTGCTCATTTGCTAAGTGCTTGTAAATGTTCCTATTTTGATGTAAGAAGCTGTATTACATTAAAAATTGTTGTTACTCAATGTTACATACTATATTTTTTAGATATCCTAACCCTCCCATATCATTGTTCCAACCCTTTAATATGAAAATATTTATTACAAAGTGCAGAATATTATATAACTGTTTTATTGATTTCAACAGTTTTACTTTCTGAAAGAATCAATAAAGAAAATGCTCATATAGGGGTAGTGCAATTAAACAATTAAAATAAAATTACTTTAGGAATAACTTAAAAACTGTAATTAAGAAAACCTGACCTGATCCTTCTAGTTCTTCTTCTTTTTCTATTTATCAAAATCTCATATTATATAAATACAGCATTCCTATCTAGAGTGTAAAATTACATTAAGGATAGGATTTGTGACTAAGGTTCCTTATTCTTAGTTGATATATGTACATCTTCATGGAAAGAAAGAAAGGAATTTAGGTTGTTCATCATTTATTAGAATTTCAATTATCTGAAATTTAAATGCAAATGTTCTATAGAAAGGTTCCAAGACAAATAGCACATTTTTTGGAATATAGCAGCTGCAGCACTCCTCCAGGTTTATTTTCTAAGTTGGTATAGCTGATATGCTAATGTACATTTATATGTTTTTCAGATTTTAGATGAGCTCTTAAAAAAATTGTCAGTAGAGAATGCCGTTTGGTGTAATGATAAAAGTGGTTATTACTACCAGGTAAGCATTTATAGTTATTCTTTAGGTTATTATGGCTCTATGAATAAAATACAACCTGTACATTTTTCTTTCCTTTAACCACAATTATTCTTTAGGTATTATGATTATAGATTAAACATGCGTTAAGAATTATTATTGCATTTGAGAATCAAAAAGTACAGCTGGCAGCGGTGATGTCAATGGTAATTCCTAATACCAAATAACCTGTCAACCAACATTAACAACTTTTTTTTTGGTGGGTGGAAGTGCTTTACATTTTAATGAAATTATCAAGGTCTTTGAGCAGGGGAATAGAATGAATAAATTAATGGTGATGCAAATGCCAGAGTCTGTCAGAGCAAAAAATTGCTTGGATGAGGACAAGAATTATTATTTTTTTTTTATAATGCACTAAAAATGTGGAAACCTTCATGATGTTGCATGTCATCCTTACACAGGTGCCATGCTAATTTTCTCTGTATCATTCCAATTTTAATATATGTACTATTGAAGCAAGAGGGATGATGATGTTGGAGCAAATGGTAGAATAAGTAGCAGGGAAGCTAGAATAACCAAAAGAAACCTGCTTGAAGGATGCTTTGTCTTCCATAATTTCCACATCCATTCACAGGGATTGAAACCAGTTATTTTGACAAAAATGATCAGACTAAAGACTAACAACTTGGCCACACCTCTACCATTTCCTGAAAGATAAAACTTGCTTTATGCACACTTTACACAGTATGTGCACGTCAAAATGGAACGCTTCCAGGGAGAGCCCATATGTAAACTTTGTGGTCAATCTCACAAGGTTGAGAAGCACTCTTTGAATGTGAAGTCCTGGTGAGAAGGAGATATCAACTCTTCAGTCCACAACCATATCCCAATATGGATGATCCCCTTATAGGAAATAAGGTTCTGGATCTCATCAAGAACACAGAATTTGGAACACTATAAAGGACTTGGGGGTGGCACAAAAAAAATCTATGGCTGAAGTGTGGGAGTTCTCCAAAACTCTCTCCAATACCCCTCCAATACTACTACTACTACACATGAAAGGGAAAGAAGCAATCTTTTAATAGTAAAAGTAAAGCTTATCATATTATCAATTCTAAAGAAAGAAAAAAAAAAAGGAGAAAAATACACAAAAAGAAATTACCCAAATATTACTTATCTTTTATACCAGATTATATTTTTTTTTTGGAAGAATAACAGCAATTTTCTACATCTAAGATTGTAATGAGAAATTGACCTTTTTCTCTAGTACTCTATCATACTTCATTTTTATTCTATAAAATAGGCTGTATGCTCTCAAACATGCCAATTTATAGTTCTACTATTATCTATCTTCTAATGTATCATTAGAACAAACTATTATCAAATTAATACTTTTTTCCAATATATGAAATAAAAATATAAAATTAGGAAAATCAGTACATGTTAGTTCCAGTAAAACTATAATTCCCCATGTTATTTAATGTGAGCATATTATATTTCTGGGTAATGTTTTATTGATGCATTTAATTATGATCTAAATGTTTTAAGAATAACTACAAATTCTGAAAACTATTGTCAATGTTTATTTATCTAAAATTGATATTATCTTAAATTTAAAGCTGCAGTTTAAGGAGACTTTCAAATTCAGAATCATAATTAAAAATAATCTCATATACCTTTGTTGTACTATACAACCCATGAATAGCACCAGAATTTTGAGCAAGAATTATTAAGTTATTCTTAGGGTTGCAAAAGAAAAATACATGAAAAACAAAACTTTTCTCTTAGACCACAGCTGCATAAAATTTCAAGGGTGATATTTGCAAGCATAAAAAATTTATTTAGTTCTTTATTTATTTGTTATATTACATCAATGGCCTTAAAAATAGTTCCAGGGCCATCAAAAGCTTCCAAAGCATATCCATTTTAAAAAGTTGGCTTATTACTTCCTGTCATTGTGACAATCAGATGTATTTAGAACAGAAATTTAAAAGTCTGAGAAAAATAAACACATAGATTGGAAAACATTAGTTGTTCTGATTTTTAAAGTGTTTAATATCTCTGTCACTTGCCATATAATTTTGAGATGATGAATAAAATGAGTTAACAATGAAATAAAAGTTGCCCAGAGTATGCTATTGCATAAAGTCATATTACATTTTCCATTTTACGTGGAGGAGAAAACTCCAGTCAGGTAATTTGCCGAGCATGACAAACTTGTGTTTCCTAATTTTAAAGCTGGTTTCAGACTCAACCTAACAAATTAAACCATGAAGGAAATGGCAATTGCAAGTGGACTCTGCTCCTTCCACCCATAATTTGAGGTTATCTTTCATATTGAAATTATATTCAGGAGCCAAAGTGAAAGATATTATAATGATCTTCAATATATATAATTATGAACTTACACATACTAATGATATTATATGTAAATTTCTTTACCAATATTTTTTTTTTAAATATTACTTAGTTCCCTCCACAAACACTGTACAAAAAACCTTGACTGCAGATTTGTAGTTTAAATGAAACAACACTTCCTACAAGCACTATTTCCATTGATAAGAGTGATTAGACATATTACAACTGATAATTGAATCAGAACTTAAAACAGGAGCAAAAACAGAATAATTTACATAGATGTAATAAGAAGTTAGTAATTTAGGTATGGCAGACTATTAATTTGCATCAATTAGAATATTTTTCTTCCAGAATGACATGACTCTTCACAGGCATTTGTTAATTAACTGTTTTTCAGCTACTATACAGTGGAGCGGACATGGAAAACTACAACACATTAACATTATATGAAAAATGTTTACATTTGATATCAATTATTTCAAACTTATTTCTATGTTTAGCTTACACTCAGAGAACAGAGAGAACAGAGTTCATAATATTATAGCCTAGTTGGTTTTGAAAATCCAGCAGAGCAGCTTTGGATCAATGCTTGGGAAATTGGCTCATAGGTTTCCTATTACTGTTTCATTTTATCTTTTCTTTCACTGAGAAGGCTGAGTGCCAGCAGTTTCTTAACCTTAAATTCTCTAACCTTTCATTCTTTGTTCTCTTTAGGGTATTTTTATATAATAGTTCTTTGTCTTAAGAATTTTATTCATTGCTTATGTTTTTAACATGTTGCTGCACATCATATTTTATTGCATTATTCAACTACATAAGACAATGAGTGTTTATTACCAGGAATTTTATAAATTAAGATTGTTTGGGTATTTATATAAAATTAAATATAATACAATACAATATTATTACATAAGGTGCAGAACTATAAAGTGCAATTCAAGAGTATTATATAAAAGTTTTGAATAAAATATATCTGGAAAAAAAAAGTTCATTACATTCATATTATTTTTCTACAGAGTCTAATTTTATATAAGCACATCTGCCAGTGCTCAATCCATTTTTGATGATACACTTTTAGTCTTTAGATAGATATGATTGATATAGTAAGCTACAGAATCAGTCTTGATGAAAATTGTTTTCTGTAAAGATAGAATTTCAGCATGTCATACTTCCAAAAGACACCAGTTCAACAATTGTTCAATAAAAATTCTATGACAATGTGCGCTTCAAGCAGCAGAACAGTTTATTCTTGCAAAATTAAATTTACAATAAATTCAGGCTGCTTACTTATTATAGACAACTAATAATTCTTAAGAATGCCTTTGTAAAATTTGCCATTTATACTCACATTCAGTAACTTAGTTTCAGAAAATTGAGTACATAGCACTTTCTGCAGATATAAATTTTCAGAAATTTTGGAATTTTGCACATCTCCATTGCTTTGACTGTTTTTCTGAGATGTTTCATGTACAGTAATATCTTTTCCAAAATGTGCAAATCTGTGTGGCATGTTGTCAACATTTATTCAGAGTAAGTATACCTCTTCCCCCCCCCCTTTTTTTTCTGTGATTGAATGTTCTTAGCTAGTGTCAAGATTACCTTTCTCATTTACAAATCCTGTTTCATGATTCACATCACTGTCCCCAGGGTTAAGCCTATTTGATACATATGTCTTCTACAGTAACTTAGCAATCACTTACACTGAACTTTTAGATAAATTTCTTGTTTACATTAGTCAGGGAAGAACATGGCCTACCAGGCCATGGCAAGCCAGTGCAGAATATCCTTCTGTTTTAAACTTAGCCATCCACCTATTTACATTGCTAAAATCCAATACATTATCTCCAAAAATAAGAGAAGTTCCTGATGGATATTTATATTAGTTTTCACCTCTTGCACATAAACATTTGATGACTGCCTTCTACAATTCATATTTACTTATTTATCAGAAGACTGATAACTTTCATTTTCAAATATTACTACATTCCTGCCTGTGATGCCCTGTGAAAATTCAATACACAAAAATAGTGACACTATCATAAATTAAATAATATAAATTGAATGAAGGCTAATTTTTTAGCAATTCCTGTGAAATATTCTTCCTTAAACAATTTAACTTCTAGACTCTCAATCAAAACCAAGTTGTTCCTTTCCTGACTGCATTGTCTATATACATCTTCCTTGATTTTAAGACTGTGAGCTTCTTATAAAAGATTAATTAGCATCAGAACATTAAATGAACATAATGAACATAGATCTGCCTATCCAGATTTATGTACATCGTTCTCCAAAACTTTCTTTGCATATTTTTTCTTATTACTAATATAACTTGAAATAAGTTATTCTTTAATTGATTTTTAACTTTTCATAATAAATTAATTATTAGTGTCAAAATCCATTTCTTGGTATCTGAAATCAACTTTTAAAATGTAATCTTCAGGCATCTTACACACACTGAACCAATACCTTATTATTCTTTCCATCAGCATCCCTCTCACACTAACCTTCTCTCATTTTAATGAAGCTGTATTTTGAGGAACAATTAAAAGTAGATATAAAATAATATTAAAGAAATATTTATCTCCTACCAACCTTCTATTCCATTCTTAAAATTTAAATTCTATATGCCCAGCTTGATTTCATCAATTTGCTCTATATCCTTTCAAACCATAGCACCTTCATCACTGGGGCTATATACAAAATTTTTCTCTCCAGCTCCATTACCAATATTCCTTTTGTTAATGCCCACTTGTTTTGTGGTTCCCATCTCCACATTTTATTTCATTTAACTCTCAAATAAATGAAATCATTCAAAACCCTATTCAACATCAACATCTTACAATTTACTTTGATTTACTTTTAATCCACATTTTTTTACAATACATTTCAATTTCTACTGTAGCATATTTAAATCTAATAACTGATGATCCTACCATCAACCCTGGAATTTCTAAGTTATCAATAACAGACATTTGTATTTTAACCAGTTTTGAATATGGCAATATCATCTGTAAGTAAAGTTAATAAAATATTGTTCAATTAACATGAATTATTTAAGTTGATTTTGCAATACCCTTACTTCATTTACAATGGACATGTTTCAGGAACACTCATTCTCATCATCAGCAGAAGATCAACTGGAGGAGCTACCTTCTAATGGCAAGTTGAATAAATCCTTCTGGTATTAGAAAGCTCTTCCTCCAATTGACTACTGCTAATGTTAAGAACTGAAACATGTCTATATAAAAAGGAATTGTAAATGAAGAATAAATGTTAGAAAACAAATTCAATTATTAAATGTAATATTCTACTTCACTCAATAGCTTCTGGAAAATAATTAATATGAAAATATGATTCAATTTACATCCTTGCCCAAGCCCTCATTCTTGTCTTAACTTGCCATCTCCACATTTAATATGAAAAATATTTAACTGATATAATTTTCTTAATAAAATAAAATGATGGTAATAAAATCAGTAATTTTATTTTTAAAAAAGACTTGCTATACAAGTGTCAATTGTATATGTTTTATGAGAATAAAATTTATATGGAATCATATAACATAATTAACAATTAATTAAAACTAAATATGGTAATATACACAGTTATTACTAATGGTAAAAACAGCAAAACAGTTGTGTCTTGTAGTTTTTATAACAATGAAATGAACATTTTAAAGCAGTTCCTTTGCTGTCATTCTCATTAGTATTCTTAACAACAGTTCATTTTAATCTTAATGCTATTGTATCTGCAAATATTTTGGATAAGGTCATTTATTCCACTGTCTAATAACCAAATTAAGCTAAAGTAATCCTAATTTAATCTAATTTAATTTAATTAACTTGTATTAACCTTGCTGGAACTGCAAAGAGCCCTAAAATTAGCTATGGATATTTCAAAAGCGAAAATTCAGGATGCTGGCCAATAGTGAGAGTAAGGAGACAAAACATTTTTCTTAGCATTGATTGATTCTCCCTTATAAGTTCTTTCAACCTTAGAGTTGTAGTCTTAACAATTACATCAAATTCACTCTTAAGTTTAACAATGCTTTTTAGCACATATATTTTATTGGTGTTTGGTGCTATGAAAAGAAATGATATAATGTTTTATGTTTATATTTTTAATTTTTTTTTCTTTCAGATGGCCTATTAGTCTATTCCTACCTCCAACCATTGCAGGAATTTCATCTGTAGCTAGTGATAACAGTTTACTTCATGGTAAATTTGCAGTTTCAATATCATTCTCAACATATGCTAAAATATTTAAAACTGTAGTGCCTTTGATGGGAATCAGGCTTAATGATTTTTCTTTGGTTTCAAGAGATAAAAAGAGATGGTCCGTGCTGTCTATCCTTTCATCTACTGTGAATCAATAAAATAGAAAACTATTTTATCTCTTATTTTTGCTTGTTTGTCAACAATTTTCTGAGTTTCATGGGAATCGGGCTTAATGATTTTTCTCTGGTTTCAAAAGATAAAAAGAGATGATCCATGCTGTTTATCCTTTCATCTACTGTGAATCAATAAAATAGAAAACTATTTTATCCCTTATTTTTGCATGTTTGTCAACAATTTTCTGAGTTTTGCACATTAGATCTAGTATTGGATAAACTAATTGATCCAAATGCCAATACCTTAGCTTTCCAGTTGCAAATATTAAAATATTTTTTCACAAAAGTGCATCATTAAAAAGACCAGTTTTCTTGTGATGTAAAAACATCTAACTCATATGAATGAAAGATTCACTGCTTGCACAGTCTTCTCCTCTCTTGCATTTTATAGAAATATACTTTAAAGTTTCGTGATAATATCAATATTTTCATCTCATTTATTTTTTCATATTTAAAAGTAGGGCAGGATTTTATGTCTCTGGTGATTAAACTATTTCACTTCTGTAGTTCTTTATAGACACTAAACTTTTGCTGTCACTCCATTACACACAAACAAGAAGAATTATTCTCAGCTGGAAAGAAGCTAGGTCAGAGTTGATTGTCTTTCAAAAATGTTATTGCTACATGGACCAAAACCTAAGTCATGCTATTAGCCACAGTACACTATCCTACTAGGGATCTTTTGCTCTCATCTTCTCTATGCCACATTTTTAGATGAAAAATGTACTCTATATCATTTCCTGCTGAGCTGGAAATTTATGATCTAGAATTTTATCCAATAAGAAATCCAGCTCTGCAAACAATTGGGAATGAGTAGCATAGTACAACATACCTTAATTCACAAGTGCATTGAGTGGTATTATCATTAGTGCCAAAGACTTCTGTTCGTTATAAAATATTGTTAGAGATTGAGTTATTGACAGGAAGCAGTTCATTGCAAAGTCAAGAACAGAATTATTTTGCAAATTGAACATTTTAAAATTAGGTGCGCATATATGAGTAGGAACAGATCTAAACATCATTATTCTATAGTAGTATGCTCTCTTTTCATTTGTATTTAAATTGTTAATGATTTTCTTTTAATTTTGCCAATGTAGCAGGTAAAATGCATAATAAATGTTTAAAAATAATAATGCTATTGTTAAACAAAGCTATTACAAGAATTCTATTTTTTAAATTTTTTTCCAGGTATTTTTTTCTGTAGGTGCTGGGGACCCTTGTGAAAACTGCTTGCATTGCCTCACTGAATTAGGAATAGGGAAAAAATACAACTCTGTTGTCAGGTATAAGTGGGTTTTTTTCCAGTCATTTATTGTATTATGTATACTGCTCCTCTTTCACTCTCAAAGTTTAATATAGTTTTAAACTAATATTGTTCACATATACCAATTATATGATAACATATACTTTACAGTGTTGTGCCATGCACAGTCTACTTTCAAGGATTAGAGGATGACTTTGAAGATGAGGAGTGAGTATAACTTTGTAATTATATATTTCTATTTTAATTAATTTAATTATATGCTTTTTGGAAGATTTTTTTAGCATAGTTCATGACTAAAATTTTTAACAATATTTAATGTTTCAGAAAAGATCCTATTCAAAAGAAGGCCTGGAATAATTTTGTGCAATCAATTAGATCAAAGCTTACAGTAAAATCAGTGGTTGATGGTGTTAGAAGTGGTGCAGAATGTTCATTTGATTATCTGCTGCTGATTCTAACTGCAGAGTAAGGAAATCTTTATTAACAACTAAAAAAATTACTATAAATTCATTTTTCTCAGCGTGTTTTAGGCAATAATCTTTTGCACAAATCAAAGCAATGTATTATTAATTTTATTTTTTTCTTTAAATGGTTTGCAACTTTCTAAGAGTTTACATTGCTGGGTTAAAACACTTTCATTGTATCAAACACACTTAAATTGTTTCATCATTTACAGTATTCTGCCAGATGCACACTTCATATAATGTTCAGCTGCTATAAATAAAATGCACTGATAAATATGTCATTTTTTTCTTTCTTTATTCTTATACAGCATGGTAGCAGCTGTGGGATTGGTGGAAAATAATTCTGTCAATATTGTGGCAGCTATGCTTATCTCTCCACTTATGGTAAGATATATTATTTTTATGATTTGAGTCATGGGCATTATTCAGCTTAACAAAATATTGGTTAAATTTTGTTTTACAAACAGGGCCATTATAACGTTATAAGTTTTCTTCATGGTCTTTCTTAGGCCTTAGAAGTTAAAGAAATATAATATTTTTACTAAGATTTTAAAAACAATGCAAACTTTTATATTACCTTGATTCACATCAATATGAAAAAAAGAGTATTCTTATCTTGCATTATTTTGCATTATTATTTTTTAAACCTACTGATAACTTTTATGGATTTTAAAATTTGTTTCATTAGTTTTTGTTTCGGGGATTTTCACAGTGAAATATAGTAATATGACAAATTATAGCCTAATAATGAGATGTAGTAAGAAATCATAAATAATAATAGAGTTGGCAAGTTTATTTCAAAAGAAAAGGAAATAAAAGTTTGGTCTTTTCTAGGTAAAGATGAGTGATCAAGCAAAAACAGTGTGCTCAAAAAATTGTAACCGATTTTTCAGGAGGCATAATAAAAAAACCAAAGCTGTTAAAATTGACTAAGGTGTTTGAAATAAGAGAGAAGGGAATCAAATGAGTGCTTCATATTTTGCATGAAAGGTGAATGCATTTATTTAAAAGTTACAGAGTGATTCACCCACATAGCAATAAAAGTCAAAGATTTTGTCCACCAGCAGAATTAAATATGAACAAGCTGTTCAAAAATATATAGTACAAGTGTTTCTGTACTCTAACATTTTATGAAACGGTTCTTCTTGAGCATATTTTGTTCATATTTCAACATTGGTTTTGGAACTCTGGCCATCAATGCTTGCAGTTACTGCATTTGCATACTCTTTTGGATTACTGAAAAAGACACCACAACACAGAATGAATCACTGGCTGTTTTGGAAGCATACAAACTTTGTTCAAAGACTTTTCACAAATTTGTGAGGGAATATTCTGGTAACACAATATCTTTCTGCTTTGATATGTAGCTGGTTTAACCACTAGCTAAATTAGCAATTGATGAAACATACTATTCTCACAAAAAATCATCAACTATATGTGGATGCACTATATGTTATTGAATCCAATATTTTATATATGAAATGAGACAGCTAGAAGAGGAGTGAATGAAGTGTCATTAGATGTTATTTCATCTCTGGATGTGGTAAAGTTTTATAATTCATTTACCTGGATTATCCTTTTTGTATATGGATGCAGAGATTGATATAAAAATATGCATGTTGTCCATGGTCTGGTTTATTGGCTTCAAAATAATACACCTGCAATCATTTCTATGATTGTTTTTATCTTTCTTATGAGACAACATTCTTTTTTAACTGCAAATAGGGTTTCTGGCATTGTACAAAAGGTTTTTCATAGATTCTCGATATTCTTACACAGAGAATAATTAATTTATGGAACTGCAGAATTAGAAAGCTTGGTTTATAAGAAGCTACAATGTTCTTGAACAATTTAAGAAATTGGATGGAATTAAAGAAATGAAAAGAGTGATTCTGAAGAAGTATGAGAAAAGAGAGCAGTCATACTTTTATAGGATTGATGAATTTCAAAATGATTCACAGCTCTTCTAAAATCAGGAATAAGGATTATGTGAATGAATCTCTCTTAAATGATCCATTGAAACCACTACTTATGCTAAGAGGTCTGATGTTGAAAAACTGCTAAAATAAAATTTGCAGGCAACTGCAAAGAATTAGATAGTTTATTTTTCAGCACTGAACATTAATGTGGCAACTGAGAGTGAAGAACACACTCATAATGATGAAGAATTCAAATGTTTGCACCAGGAAACAGAATTAATTGCAATATTGTAAAACACCAATCTACCTTTACATGTTGTTGACAACGGGTTTTATTTCTGTGATGCTTGTGCCTTCTACAACAAATAACATCTAACAATACAATATAACATAATTATTTTGGAATTAAATACATTTTTTAACTTGTGTTATGTAACAAAACTAAGCAGAAAATGTATTTTATTCAATTGGTTCAAAGCATATTAAGTGTATAAATCAAAATGGCACCTTGACTAACTGGAAAATAATTTAAATTATGGTAAATTATTGAATGAGCCTTAGTGATTTTTCATATATCTTATCTGACTAGGAAGTAAAAGTTGATTATGGTTTCTTGAAGGATCAGCTGTGTATGGATGATGAAACATCCTCTTTTGACCAACTGCAGATCTGTGGAGGTCATTAGAAAGTGAAATATACAGGGAAAAGAAGGTTCTTTATAGTGATTAGAAGAAGAAACTTTATAAGAAGTGAGTCCATAGGCAGATCTTCTTTTTGAACAAGCAATTAGTATTGCTGATTGCTGGCTGGGAGATTCTGAGTTTGATAATCTGTACATATTTAGAAATTTTGTAACTTAGGGAGGTCTGAAACAAGGTCTACCCAGCCTTATGATGACCTGATGAAGAGGTATCAAACCCTGATCAAGAATACCATGTGGCAGCAGCTGACAGAGTACAGTGTGCTGATCACATGCTCCTCTGTAATACTGCAATTTGTCCAAGATGTCGCAAGATAATGATGGAGAATGCAGTGGCCTAGGCCCTCTGGGGCTGTTGGGTTTGAGGTTAGTTTTTAGAGCCCCATAGGTAATCATTCCCTTGGAGGGATATGGTTAAACTTTGACTGGTCTGAAGAAATTCCCAGTGCTAGCGAATTAGAGTATAAGCGTATTCAGAATGTTATTCCAAGGATTTGTGATGGAGGAATGGCAGTTGGTGAGTGGTAACACTATATCCTGCACTGGTTGGTGTGGTAGCTTTTTGGCATTTTAGGGCATGGATCCATAAGTTTGTAGGCACCAACTTTATTGAAGTTGTTCTCTAATCTTATTTCTATGGTGTCTTTGATTAATCTATCCCAGTATTTGCTGGTGTTCTTCAGCAGTCATCTTCTTAAAGTAAATTCAATGTTCATTTTTGATGCAATGTTGGGCCAATTTCTCAGGATAGAAAAAGCTTAATGTTCCATTGGTATTCCTTGTATTTTTTTTCTATGGTGCCTCCTGTTTGCCTAATCTAAATCAATCCCAATCACAAGATATGTTACAAATCTCTGGGACCATTGAGCTTGTCCTCCACTGGTCTGAGAAACTGCTTCAATTTAAATTTATCAACTTGACGTGACTGATCATCCAAGAAGCCATTATCAATAATCAATGCAGTTAAAACTTCTGAAACATAAAATGTTTTGTTGTTTCCTGTAAAATTTAATTTGTGCACTTAATATGAATTTAAAACAATGCTCCTAATATGGCTTAAATAAAAAAATTAATAAAATTTCCTAACACTGCAGAGATCATCTGTATGTGTCACAGAGAATCCCCTTCTCAAATAAGGAATTCATTGTATTCTAAATCACCACCTTATTTGCTGTAATTGAATACATAACGTGGGCTTATCTAGAGGCAATATTTGCACTACTGCAGTTATATCCACTAGTCTGTAAATAATGAATGTCTATTTGTTCCACAAATTTATTAATAAATTTATTTCCAGAGTCCAATTATGGCTGCAACCTTTGGAACTATCATTGCTGATAGAAAATTACAGAAGATTGGCATAAGAAGTGAAATTATTGGGCTTTTTATATCATTACTTTTTGGTTTCATATTTGGGTTACTTGTTGGAACTACACAAGATCCATGGGGCATGGGGGATTGGCCAACTGAAGAAATGAAAGGACGGTAAGTACTTGTTTGTATCTGTTTGATTTTGCCTTAATTTTTCTATAGAAATTCTTATATCTCTATATCAGCTACCACATTTATGTAACCATAAACATTTTTCCTGCTAAAGTTAAATAAAATTACTTTTTAATTAAGAAACAAATGAAGAATATGGGTTCAAAGAAAATCAACTTTTTAAAAGGGTACAAATTCAATTGAATTATCATGCCATAGAAGCTAATTAATGTCACTGGTGCTTTATAAGTAATTTCACTATTTTTTCAGTAAATCAAGGAAGCTTTATTTAGGTGATAAGTATATTTTATTTATATCTTATCATGGTCACATACACTGTAAGTAAGTGTTTGAGAATTCACATTTATATTGTAATAACAATCTTCAATAAATAATTTTAATAATCTGTATTTAGCAAGCATTAACTTATATATTATTTTTTCACACAATAATCTAAATAGTAAGAAATTACTGATTTGCTTATTAAATGTTTGTTAAAGTAACCTTACATTAATATTGTATAAATATTTACCTTTTAATTACTTTAATTACCTTTATTTACTTCATCGTTTCTCTAAGCAGTCTGAAGAATGGTATCTAAGATGCCATCATACAAAATGCAACCTGCCATTGATAAAGAGGGAAGATGGTTACAGCAGTAGGTTAGGGCCTAGGATCATATGCACTAGCATTAACTAATTCTTATTCAATCCCTATCGAAAGTGATGCATGATTCACAATTTGCTGAGCATTGTTGTAGCTGCTTATAAATTTACAAAATTAAGTTTACTGTAAGAATTTTGAAGGGGTCATTCTCAGCATTTGATGTTGCATCATTCTAAAATATTCTAGTTTCTTCCATTTTATTTTTTAATTGTATTTCATCTAACCTTCTTTTTTTTTCTAAATTAAAGAACAGGAACACATCTTTGTGTATATAAAAGGAAAAACAAAAGAGAATGGAAAATGAACAATTATTGATTATTAGTGAAAATGCATCTTTTTCCCAATGCAATTGTGCCTTGGCAACTACCTTAGTATTCCCTCTTGTGATTAGGGAATAATAAATTATGCAAATAATAATCAAATCAAATATTTGTTTTGTCAATTGCTTCATTTTACAGCATTTTCTTTATTATTTTATATATATAAAGACATAAATTAAATGTAAAACTTAGATTAAGAGTTATAGAATGTTCTATATTATACTATGTACAATTGAAAGAATGAAAATAACTAAAAAAATAAAATAAATATTGTTCAAGCTAGTTTAGTTAAGTTCGCATGCAGATTTCAATGGACTGAAAATTTACCCTGTCTAGCTAAACTTCACAGGTATATGTAAGTTTGCCTGGTCTCTATTCCATCATGGTATGTCTTAATAATAAAATATAAAAGATGTGATTTACTGGTTACAATGTCAGAATACCTTTCACTACAAGAAAGAAAGAAATGTAATTTATGTATATTATTCTGATTTTTCTATATGAACACATTATATTATGTTATATTACAAATTTTTAAATTTTGGCAGCTATAAGCATAGCAGTTAAGAATAAATCTGCTAGTAAATACAATCTGTTGACTTGCGCTGTATGAACCCATATTATCTGCAATGAACTCTTTTATATATTTTTCTATTCTTTAATGTTGATGAAGAATTTTATAACTTTCTTATGGTTCCATACATTCATTCTGTTGTTTTTTTTTTATCATCACTATTAGAAGAGCTCTAAAAACCATGGTATCCTTCAGAGGTATGGACTAAGTAGCAACCATTTACACTTAAATACCTATAATTTTAACATTCTCATCTTGGGTGTAACTTGTGAAATGCATAATGATAATTCTTTTATAGCAAAACACATTATTAGTTTACAGACTATAAATTGCATGTGTTTTTAGCCTCCATCAACTAAGCACTTGGCATAGGCATGGCATAGAATTTTACATCTAATGTCTTTTAGTTCTCCAGTCTGTTTATCTCATTTAGTTGTCATCATATGAACTTCTGAATTACTACTTCTCACATACAGTGACTATCAATGTACTTTTTCATACCTATGATAATAACTTTTCTATGTTGCATTTTAATTAAATTCTTCAATTGTTTCATTTTTGTACCAAATACTAATATTCTTTTATTTGACATATATTATGGTGATTTGCAATGAAATCATACCAGTATCAACTAATACTTTGCATTTTTCAGTGGAATGGCAAGATCATTATGGATTGGCATTTTATGGGCTCTGCCATCTGGTACAGGCGTGGCTTTGGCATTGCTTCAAGGAAGTGCAGGTCCCCTTATAGGCGTTGCTATATCAGCTTCACTGCTTCCCCCTGCTGTCAACTGTGTAAGTTCATGGCGTAACTATATATACCTATACATGACTGCACAAAAGCACCTTAAGTGTGCATAAAATTAAACTTTATAAAAAATCATTAAGTGCAGCAATTCAATATTGTTTAACTTTATATCTCTAAGAAATATAACTTCTGTTAGCACATTTATAATGGTAACCCATAAATTCCTGCACCAAGATACATTTTGTTTAATAGGTAAATATTTTAAACATTATAGAGAATTTTTATCCAATATATCTCACTAATCAGCCAGTGCCCTTGCATTTTTAAGAGTATGAATTGTGTGTGTTCATTTTATTGAGTTGCATTATTTCAAATTCTGTATATATCTATGGAGTCCCAGTTATATTTCTATCTCTAAGAAATATAACTACTGCTAACACATTTATAATGGTAACCCATAAATTCCTGCATCAAGATAAATTTTGTTTAATGGGTAAATATTTTAAACATTATAGAGAATTTTTATCCAATACATCTCACTAATCAGCCAGTGCCCTTGTATTTTTAAGAGTGTGAATTGTGTGTGTTCATTTTATTAAGTTGCATTATTTCAAATTCTGTACATATCTATGGAGTCCCAGCCATGAGGTATCTGTTTGTTACATGCTTATATGAATGAGAATTAAAGTCTTATATCTTTGGTATCTATTAACTAATGATTATTATATCTATAAATGTCCTCCATATCATTGTATGTGAACAACAATGAATAAATCTATAATAAATCTAATCTATTAAATATCTAAGAACATTACCTATGAAGATATCAAGTTCATTTATCTTTTCTCCTTCTTGATTAGTTTTAAGAGTTTCTTTACTTCTTTTGTTAGCTTCACTTTTGCTAAGCTATCCGTATACTTCTATGCATCTACTGATTTTCTTCCTTGTGCTACTATCTGTAGTGCTCATTCTTAGTAAGTGATCAACTCTTTTGCTTAGTCAAATCAATTTTACTTATTCTTCTCCAGTTTGCTAATTACATTTGTTTGTTTTATCTACCAATGCTCTTGAAAAGCATTCTTTTGCTTGCAAATGTGAAATAACATCTTTTATAAACGAATTCTTCCTCATCCATGGACCAAAACATAGAGGTACCATAATTTAACATAGTTCAACATTTTAATAGGTAAAACTTTGCAGATATATTTACCTTTATTTTCTTTTATAAATTATTTTAAGAGTAAAAGCTGACATAGCATTTACATTTAACAAATTAATGTTGCAATTTCGCAAGTGAAATTAATTCTATAGGTACAGATGGAAACTGAATTTGACAAGCAAAGGAAAATCTATAGATCTATCTGTGGCTTTATAAAACCTAAAGTGACATTTTTTAAATTAGCTATTGCATATTTATGGAACTTGGTGCAATCATACCATTAAAAAAAATGTTCAAATGATCACAGCTCATGAAAAGAGTATTTTAAATTTCATATCATAAACTACATAAAATACTTTTGAGTAGTAGGAAATTTCACAGTGAAATATAGTATAATATAGTAGTTATTTCAAGGAAATCACTCAAATTTCACTAACATTTTTTCCAACTATGTAGACATGTTTTGAAGGTCATCAGCTTCCCAGTGTGATATTAAGATGTCATTCTGTGGATTTTATATACTTAGTGATGAGGTTACTGTTGTTTGGGAGATGAAAATTAACAAAATTTTCCTTGTGTTTGTTTATGAATATATTTTCCCACGCAGTTAATTTCATGGGTTTATGAAGAGCTTTTAAGAGTTTTGGTTCCTTTTGGAATTCGTGGTTATTTTTTCAGAAATGGTCTGCTTTTGCTGATTTTTCCAAGTGTTTATATTTTATATTTATCATGTGCTTCTTAAACTGTATGGTAATATTTCTTTTTGTTCTGCCTATGTATTTCAAATTGCAGTCTTTGCAAATGATTTCACTAATGCCTGGTTATTTTCCTGGCAAAATTTTGTCTTTGTGTTGGTTTTTATAAGGTTTTTTAAACTGTATTTATTTACTGGAGCCAAATATGTCCAAGTAAGTAGAAGCAATTTTAGAGAAATTTGAGTTTTTTAATCTTGTTTAATGCCTGTTTTTATTACTGAGGCACCACAGATGGTGAACACTGACGATACATGAGATGAAATGATATATTGGGAAAGGATTTTTTCTAAGGAAGGAGGCCTAAGTTTAGGGTACTTCCCCAGTATTTGCCATTTATAGGACTGAGTAAAACCTGGAAAAAACCTGTTAGAGAGGACAGTCCTGGTTGGTTTCAAACCCCAGACCTCCAGCTCACCAGTTTGAGACTTAATGACCTCAGCTACCCATGGCAATGTGAAATTTGAGTGATTTTCTCATAAATAACTCACTCTATTATATAAAACACTCTTTAAATGAAAATGTAAAGTGTACTAAATATTTTCTTAACTGCTTCTGAGAACTTCTTTTAATGATTTGCTAGCTATTAAACAAAACCATATCTATAATCACATTATTTGTTCAGGGGATAATGTGGGGGCTGTCTTGTATTGTTCTCATCTATGATGACATCAAGATTCCTCACCTGAAAGGGGAAAATTATACTGGTCCAACTGCCTACAAAAATGTCTATACTGAATGGTTGCCATCTGAACTGGCTATAATGGGAATCATCAGCTTCTGCCTGACACTGGTTAACATCTGCTGCATTTTCATTACAGCCATAACTGTTTTCAAGGTTGGTCTCAGATTTAATGATTTTTTATTTTAAAGTTCAAATATAGCAAAGGATGTTTTGACAAAGATAACACTATTAATCCAGAAATATTATGTACCTTAAGAACAATATACATAAGTTGCTCTGTAGATTAGGAAACCTTCATATTTAAAAATAATTTTTAAAGGATTAACCCTTAATTAGTAGAGGGCATTAATAGGAATATAGATAAAAATTATCTGACATTCTTACACATCCTTATAAGACAAAACTCTCAGAAGAATTTGCTTTAATTAGGAAATTTCTGCATTTAAAAAGATAATTTTAAAAAATGTTGAAAGAATCTTTATTAGTAGAGAACATACACAGGAATAAGATGAAATTAACCCCATTCTTATAATGCCTAATGCTCAGAAAGATTTGCTTTGGTAAAGAAAACTTTTTCTGTATACCACTGTTGCATCTTTGAAAGCTTCTCATGTTTAAAACCATATTCAATTAACAGTAATACCACTGTTATCCATGAATGCATTTTTCTGTCTGAAAAAGATGATGTGTTAGAGAGTATTAAGAAAAATTCTTGAACAATAAAAATAAGTTAATTTTTGAAACTTTTTATTTTTCAACGTAATCTCTTTTAATATTACTGTACTTTATGCAGCAATAGTATGATTTATAGGTTGATTAATGTACCACTTAAAAAAGAAGAATATGAGAATGAATACTCACATATAATATACACAGCAAAATTTAATGGGTTTAGTAAACAAATGATAGATCAAAAAATAAAAAGATTCAAAGCAAAATTGAAAATCAAACAAATCACCACACTCAGCAATTTATATAAAGAAAAAAACTTATCAAAAGTTCATGTACCACCCTTACATCAATCACAAATTTTAAAAAATATTCAAACAATACAACATCGCTTTAGCACCCGTAAATAAATACAGTGTAGACAAATTACTGAATCTAAACAAAATTGAACCCAGATCAAAAGAAGATAGTTCAGGCTATATAGGATCCACAACTGTAAGGAGTGTGATAAAGTATATATAGGCAAGACCAAAAGAAGCTTGGGTATTAGATTGAAAGAGCACTGGAGAAACATCAGATATAAACAAATAGAAAAATTGGCAGTAGCAGCACATTTCTGGAATGAAAATCATGAAAGAGAAAAAGATATAATAATGCTAAGAGCAGTTTAGCACCCAAAGGAACTTAGTATATGGTTAAAGATTTATATAAAAAAATATGAACATAGACTTATGAATTTTGATATATCAGAAGCAGACAACATATTGTACAGGTTCATCAACAGACCACCAGAGCGTACACAGCCAAGTATACATCTTACTTGAAGAGATCCATTATTGTCAATTGATTGACAATGTGAGCAAGTGACTCAAGAAACTAGTACCAACTTACTTTTTGATAAAAAAAGTTTTCATGTGACACGTCAAGAGAGTTTAATATATGGACATGATTTTAGAAGTTTTATGTTTAATTCAACAAGATTAGTTTAGATGTTTGAAACTAGACAATAATGATATATAAAGAGAATGTCCTACATACCAGATAGATGTATTGGGAAGAGAGTGTTGGCTTGGGGAGGGGGAACTATTAGAAGAAATTTTGGTGCTGCTGAGCTTTCGGAGATTTTGTGTGTTTATGTAAATTGAATTGTAATTGTATAATTTTGTACACTATACTTTGCTTGATATTGTAATATTGAATAAATTCATTCATTCATATTATGTCCCCTCCTAGAGAACAACAGTCAGTACTAAATTTCCTTCCTAAACTACAAGTAGGAAGTATTGTGCAATACTAATGTAATGTTGAGGATATAGTATCATACAGTAATAAAATTCCATACCAAATAAAGTCATAGCTCAGTGAAATTTAAACAATGCATTTATATGGTGAATCTTCCCCTTAACATTCAACTATGAAGAAATGCTTTCAACTTTTCCGTTTGAATTGCAAAGCATTGAAGATGAAATGCTTCTCAATATTTGAAGATGCTGACACCAGAAAATATCACTCCTGTAGAGGAGGCAGTGCTGAATGACAGAGATTGAAAGTGAAAGAAATATTATACTGGTTATAACTTTCTAAAAACACTGTAAAGAATCATTCATGAACATCTGTCCACATATTTCAATATCTGATTGGATTTTTCACACTGGAACTTCACTATCTTTTTATTTTCTGGACATGTTTCGAATGCAGTTGCATTCATCCTCAGTTGTTTTTTCTAACTGTTGCTTCCTCATTGCTATTTCCTTACCCCTTTTATGGTTGCCTGATGTGCTTTCCGACGTCATCCTTCAGTGGGGTTTCAAGATCATCACATGCTGTTTGATTTGTGTATAAAAATGTGTTTTTTCTTGCCATTTTTGATAATTTTATTTCTGTGTCTATTTTACAGCTTTTTGACCAAAAGTGTGTAGCTGCTGCAAGTGCATTCAAAACAGGTCCAAAATATAATAAAGTTAGTGAAGTTTCAGTGTCCAAATATCATAATTTATATTGACTTCACCATTTAAATTTCTCCCTAAATAACCAGATCTTTCCACAAATAAAATCATAAACTTGACTTCTCTCTTTCAATCCAACAAAAAAGAGCATCTTTTGAGTGTGCAAGGGACTGGCTTTAAGAAAGAAACACAAAAGTAAATGGGAAGCATTATGCTAGTGTGCTGGATATGTTATGGAACTTTGTAAAAGAGAAAAAATGCAGAAAGCTGCATCTGTGTGCCTCCTTCTTGACAACACACTTATTTCAAACATCAATTTCAAAACTCAAATCAGACTCGTGACATGAGAAATGTCAGAAGGTGATTAAGACCTTCAGAATTCTGCTTATGATCAAAATTGCTGATTATATTTTCAAGGGTAGGCAAAATACGTTGCACTATAGGAAAATAAAGGTGAAATATTGCTTTGGTTTTTTTTTATTACCATTAGAAAAATCATCAGATTTCAAACTTTATCAGCAGCTTGTTATATACTATTGACAAAAATTCACTGCTATTTTCAGGCTAATTGGATACTAGAAGGCACTTATAAAAAAGGATATATATTCTTATATATGGTTTGAAAAATGCTTTACATATTAGTTTTCTCCTTTGTGTGTGAACTCAGAGAAAGTTTTGTTGTAGATTAAGGAGGTAGCTGCTCCATACACATCAAGTCCAGATTTGCGGCGCTTCTGGGAGCAGGATATACGCATGGCCAGATCCACAAACAGGGCTACCATGATGCAAGGCATGGCACGGGGCAAAAAAGAGTAAGAGTTGCTGTACCTTCATTTACTACTGGCTCCTTCAATCTGTATAAAGAATAATAACGAATGTCAACTCCAAATGAATTATTCCCGATACATTCTTGTAATACACTATGCTTTTAAAATTGGTTTATTGTGAAGTTAATCTGATGAAAACTTTAAGCTTTCACTTTGGGAATTTCTGGCGAGATGAATTGCAAGAAAGAGAATGGCATTCATAGTATTACATCACAGCATTTGTGTCAGTTAATTCTTCCTATTCTTGTAAATCAGAAAGCAGGAACCTTTAGCATACCTTGCCAGTTTGTTACCCTTCTTTTTATAGGAATTCTCCAGTGGCAATTTCAGCAGGTAGGCCAGGTTGGCCCTGACCCATCCAAAATCTGAGATTTCAAATTTTGAAAACATGTAACTTTAAAAAAAATTTAATGACAATAGAAATCAGGCAGAAAAGGCAAGTGCACAGTGATGTGGCAATGTAATTTCAACTAGTTGTGTTAAATATTGATCCTCTAAAAAAATGATTAACCATCATTTAATTTATATTACTGGAAAGTAAAGAGCCTTATTATGCTGCTACTGTAGGCATGATGTCACTATTGCATTATGAGTGCATCACATGATATGCAGTTATGAAAATCTCTGCATCAATGATTTGAGCACAACCCTAGTATTTTAGTACTTGATCTAATACTTTTTTAAAATGTTTCGTATGCTAGTACTTTTTAAAAATCTAGTAGTTACCTTTTTTGCACCATTTTACAGTAAAAAAATCCTGCTTTTGTGCAACCCTGTTTATATAATGGTATCCCCTGGTATATTGTTAACTGCATAACTAGCCCATATGACCAGACATCTTATTATAATTAAAAAATAATGAGCAATAGTGGAATAACTGTTACAATACAATAAGGATTACAGTGGCTGGGGGAATGGAGGCAACTTGACAATGTCAGCAGCCACACTGACTTCACCTTACAATCATTGTCACAGCGCTAGGATAATTCAAAATTATTAAATTATTTTAAAAGTTATAAAAAATAGGTTAGAGTCAAGTGTTCATTAATATTATAATTTTTAAAGTGTCAACATGTAATTTTTTTCTTTTAATTTATGGAATTTTATACTGAAACAATATGAATAATGTTCTGCATCATGGCTCTGGCAACACATGTCATTCATGCTAGTATATTTGAAATTTTATTTAGGTCAGTTCAGAAGTCAAGCACTAGTTCAAGAAGTACAGATAGTACACCTCCTACAAATAATATTGAACCTTGTGATGCCCCAAGTTCTCTGTATCGACAGAAGCTTCAGCTTCAAGTTCAATTGCAAGTATGCCAGTGTTAGTTGGTTCCCAGCTGAGGATGAGAGCGAATACTCTTGAAACATGTTCTGAAGAATAAAAATTGGTAGTGAAGTGCAGTGTCACCTAATACCACCTTAGCTGTATAATGCAAGTGTATCATTTGTAAGTTATTTAAGTGGTAGTTCTGATTCCTACATCTAACAGATTTAAAAAGTTTTGTAAACAAACTTCACCACTGAATGGTTTGAATGGTTGCAATATCCAATTTTAAAAGTGTAGATCTTACCCAGTAAAATTAAAACCAATACAACTTTTGTAAACATTGTGAGATACATATTATTGGCAGCTGGAATATTTAAAATAGTATTGAATTGTTGCATTGGAGGTCAGGCCATAAGCAACAGTACACAGTCCTTGGTTTGAAAAATGTTGGAAAACTCTTGTCCTTACTTTCATTACCAAGTTCACAGACTAAATCTGGTGTATATGGATGTTTGTAAAACTGTAGAGTTTGTAGATGAAGTTGGAAAACTTTTGGAACATATTTACACATTTCAGTCTATGAAATGCTTCAGTGCAGAGGCTGCTATAGTGCAAAAAGAGAAGCTGTGGAGGAGAAAGCTCTTCTTAATCAGTTTACTAAACTTGATATTATATTACTATTGTGCTTTGATTTTTTTTTTTTTGAAACACCAGTTTTAACTACTGAGGCATCACAGGTGGTGGACACTGATGATGTATGAGATGAAATAATAAACTGGGAAAGGATTTTTTTAAGAAAGGAAGCATTCCATTCCTAAGTTTTAGGGTGCCTCCCAGGCATTTGCCATTTATGAGGACTGAGGAAAACCGGGAAAAAAAAAAAAAAAAAAAAAAACCTTTAATCAGGGAGGAAAGTCCTTGTAAGTGTGCCTTGATAAAATATTTAATACTGTTTCATTACATCCCCAGTATTGAATAAAATGGTGAATATACTAAACTTGTGGATGCAACAATAAGTGAGTTAGGAAGAGAAGTTATGTTTGTGTTGTACACTGAAGCACAGAAATAGCTATATAATTCTAGAATAATACAGTCTGGAAATGGACAGCTATTCTCAAAAAGCTAAATATACTATGAGCATCAAGAAGATTATTTTGTAAACAAGTCTCATGCTAGCAATTGTCCAGAGGTTGATAAAAGTAGAAGTAGAATGAAGACCAGGTTTTTTGAAATAATGGACAATATTCTGCATGAAATGGATAAAAGATTATCCAGAATGCAGATATACTCCACACCATTTCTGCTGGTGATCCTTCCTCAGATTTATTCATGAATTCAAATATCTTCTACAAATTTGCTAAATGATATAACCCAAATTAGGAAATCATTGCTCATATAAACAGAGTCAGTACTAACTTGTCAAAATTACAGATGCAGATTATCACAATACACTTGTTTTCCCAAGAATTAATGAAATGGAAGGGTGTTTCAAGGAGTTAAAAGACTTATTAAAATTTGTGTTAGTTCCTCTTGTAACTACTGCCAAGGCAGAGCAAAGTTTCTCAACAATAAAGATTGTCAAAACATACTTGAGAACGACTGAGCAGCGAAGGTCTTAGTAGCCTAGTAGTAATTTAAATTTAGAAAGAAAAATGCTACCAGTATATGAGTAAACCAAATGCCTTAATTGACGAGTTTGTCTCACAGAATGTATGCTGACTTTAATATGAGCTTGTGAGTGATGAATGTATTTCATCATCATTTTATAATACAGCATAATCATTTTAAGCTACTTTCAAAATTGTATGAAAATGAGCATGCAAGTAACTAATATAAATACTGAAGCTCTCACCTGCCACTTTGTGAATAAGTTGATGTAATTTTGGAGCTTGTAGGCTGTATGAATCCTGACATTTTACCAAATTCATTTGCTGATTTGCAACTGGGAAGAACAGTTGACTGGTCCTGGAAAATGTCAGATGCCATTTATAGTGAAATGTCAGGATTTATTCAATTTGCTAGATAATGACCTATAAGCTTAAAAATCACATCAATTTATACAAGTAACAATTTGGGCCCACCAAAAATATTTCTCTGAGCTACCACTATTTTTGCATCTTAGAAATCTTTCTGCCTCATGAATCTTTTAATTTTAAAATATGTGTTCTGAATCCATGGTGCAAATAGAATTTGTTTAGTTCTTTTTAAAAGCCAAGATCCATTAAATTGGCATATTATTTCTTTAACTTTCTTTAAATTTGTTTTGCATGTTACATAGTCTAATTGAAAATTAAGGTGCACATGTCAATTGAATAGCTTTGCTATTTCATATCAGAGTGCTAGCAATTACTTTATAATTCTCAAGGTGGTATACATTGAGTAACAAGAATCATTTTATTTTTATTACTTCTCTCAGTATTGAATCAATTTGCAACATAGCAAGTGAACCTATATGATATAAGGTTTTGTAAAAATTGCTGAGGTCATCATCCACACCGGGATTCACCTGGTGCTAGTAGAAGACATGGTAAAACTATTGCTTTATTCTGTGACTTTTAAATATGAACAGAGATGAACTAAGAAATCCTATGTCATCATGTTATAGACTGATGCAAGAGTTGGGCTCCATACCTCCAGAAGAGCTAGAGAATACCTTGGAGGCAGCTGTGAGAGAAGCTGTAAATGATGATACTTATCGAAAAGTGAAGAGATGCAGCTATTCCCAAAGTGCAGCTGATGTACGTACAATATTTCCACATATAATAGAATATGAAACTGTTTAGAAGTACTACATGTGGATTGTTTAATATATAAAATGCTCTCTCATTTGGCTAGTTATATTTAAATTCTAGTAAAATATAAGAGCTGTTTATCCTGAAGTAAAACAAATCCCTGGGAGATGGGTTTGCTTATTGCTAATAACATAATAGTGTTCATATTTTTAATATTTTCTGTAATTTGGGCACGTTTTCTTTTCTTTTATAGAGAAGTGCTAGAAGTTTGTAATAAAACTGCAGAGTCTTTGGTCTTTGAAATAACATTAAAGAATTTCGAAATAAATCCAATTAGGAATCAAACATAGTGAAACGAACATTAAAAATCTCTTCTAAGTTTTAAAACATTTAAAACATTCTTTATAGTTTCACTCATATGAAATAAAACTATAAAGAATGTTTAAATATTTTAACTTTGAAGAGATTTTTAACATTAAAGAACTTATTTTGCAATTTGCATTCCATGCATATGACTCCCAAAATCACACCTACATTTTTCTGCTTATATGGTAGGGATTTTACTCTACCACACATAACTAGTTACTTAAAAGTTAAAGACAAGAGATGCCCTCAGTCTAAACACAAATATTAAACTGGAACTAAACAAAATATTTTATTTATGGAGGGAATAAAGAATTCTCATCATGCAACTATGATAACAGAATTTCTTACACAGGTTATCAACAAAATTTTCAGCTTTCTACTTAAATGCCAGTTGCACTCATCTAATAACTATCTATTGAAACTGAAATTTTATTAGCTGTGATTTCTGTTCACAGGTTACACATGTATTGGGCCTTGCAGGAGGATCCAATAGCAACAATGCTGGACCTGGAGTTTCTCCACTGAATGATCCTGCAATGTTGGATCAAGTTATACAAGCACTAATGGATTTTCAGAAGCAACAAGCTACAGGTCCATCCCTAAATCGCTTTCGCCAACTCTCAAGGTCTCTTCGTCATGGTTCAACACGTTCCACTGGCCGAGGAAGTGCAAGGAGCTCCTGGCTGATGTCACATATTAATGCTCATGTCCAGCGGGACAGTCAAGGTGAAAAATTGCAATCATCTGTTAAATACACGAAATTATAGTAGCCTTTTTAAATGCTGAACCTAACAACAGTTTTGTCTAAATTGTCTTTATTAGTGTTAAAACAAAAATGTGAGCCATACATTTGAGCTATTATGTATGACATAGATATTTTCAGATTTTATTGGAATAAGAACCTACATAATGAAGAGCCATGTTCAAGTTTAATTTTAAGTTATGTATGCTAGTTCTACATATTAAATGCTCAATCCTTGACACAGGGTAGAGTAGTCAAAGCATTCTCCATTTAAGAAATCTAATAAAATGCCTTTTATAATATGGTATACTATTAATAAAATGGCTATAAATTAACAGAAAGTAGTAATGCCAAAACTGTAAAATGAACCTGATCACCAGATATTGAAATGAACGGGAGATGGTTACTTATTGAGGGAAAAAATAAAAAAAATATATATAAATAAGTTGCATAATCTACCAGAACAGAAATAAAACTTAGCTAAATAAAACAGCCATGGTTTTAGATGAAACAAAATTTATTTTCTGGGAATACCTCAAAATGATTGACAGTATTCTTTTAAATGCATACTGCAATGTGAGAATTGTATATTGAGATTGATAATATAAGAAAAGGTAATATTAACAGAACAGAAAATACATATATTGTATTGTACTTGAATTTGGTAAGTAAATAATGTCAGAAAATTGACACACTGTTTATACAACTTAAAGAAATGCACGCGAAAATTGAAAAGTAACTAAAAGATTTCAATTATATATTTTTACTTTTCAATTAAAGATTTTTAGATAAAAAAGTTCATGATACCAAGTAAAATTGATTGTAATTATCAAGATGTAGAACTGTGTTCTGAACTATCCAAAATTACAATAAAATAAACCTCTAAAAACATTTCTAAATACAATGAATGTATAAAAATATGTTGCAAAATGCTTATTCAGAACTGAGAATATATCCCTCATATTAATACAATGTTTAAAGGCAGCATTTCTGAATAAAGGAATTAAGAAGTGAGACATTTTCTGATTTTCTGATGTCCACATATAAAATATGAAACAGCATATATCTGATTTTTTTTCAAAGCAAAGAGAAGTAGAAATGATGGTATTTTTTTGTCTTTCTTTTTGATAAAACTATTGTTTCAATTTAGGATTTTTACTATGGAAGGCAGAATGAGATAAAATGTTTACCTATAAGTGATTTTGTGATTCTAAGTTAAGGAAACCTTCTGTTACAAAAGCCCATGTTATTTGAGTCCTCCTTGTAATTTCAGGCTCAAAGGTAATTAATTATTTTACAGTGATACATGCTTTTTCAAGTACTTTAATCAGAGAAAACTCTTTGCCATAATGCAAAAACAGATGCAATTATATTTTATTTGATATTGTATAGTTTATTGTAGACTCTGCTACTTTTTCAGTGTTGAGCATAAACTTGCTCTTTTATGATGTTATAATAGTTCTATTTTAAGTTGCATTGCAGTAGTGCTTGAAGGGAGTCAAAAAATGCATAGGCCTTTGTAATATTATTAGAAAAACAATAAACTTTTAGCTGTAAAGCAGGAAAAAAATTTAAATTTTAGTTATTTATTTCATTATCATTAACACCAAATTTACTTCTGAAACTCAACAAAATTTTTTATAAACTTACAAACAGCCCTATTAATGCTAAACAGCTTTAAAATGCCTTAACTGAGCTTGATGTTTTAATAAAATAAATTCAAGCACTGCTTATAAATAATACAGTGCTTTTAATGAAAGACTGAAAGTGCCTCAACCTTGCAGGACCTTCACAGCCAAACACTTCAGGGAATAGTGCAGGACTACCAACAATCCTGGAGAGTAATAATTTGCTGAAGAAGCCTGCAGAAACGAGAGCACTCTCACTTTCTGACAGGGCTTTAAACACACCATCCTCACAAAACATGATGCAGCAACTGGTAATAACACCTGCTACACCAACAGAGGAGTGCTCCGAGACTACCAGCCTAACAAAAAATGCAGAATGATCCAATATTTGAATTCTAATTACTACAAGACTTGACCATTTAGCATTTAAACACTATATAAGTTTCTTCTTTAAGCTAACAATGTTGGTGGAAAAACTTTCTCCATTGTGCACGCTCATTCTCTCTACTCCTCTCATTCTATGCTTAGTGAAATTAGTTCATTTTTGCTGAGGCTAAAAAACTCATGCACTAAATGTCTTTGAATAATTTTCAAATGCATTTATCATTGCAAATGAATGTTCAGAGAACAATGGTAGAGAATATGTACATATATTCACATACTTGTTGGCCATAATTCTAGAGGTTTTTGTGTTTGTACCAAATTATCTTAACATATGCAATTATTTATACATTCATACAATTTGCTATGTTTCTAGTGACTGAAAAAATTTATTTCATTTTTAAACAAAATATTCAACTTCATAGCATAAAGTATTTTTGTGTTAATTGAATCTGTCGTATTAACACTCTTCATGCTTCACTAACCTTAAAAATATATGGAACCGGTTTCAAAGATATGTTATCTCCATATTCGGCCATGGACGACTCAGAGCCTTTGCCGTTCCATATATTTTTAAGGTTAGTGAAGCATGAAGAGTGTTAAGACGACAGATTCAATTCACGTGAGCTTTATTGTGTTAGTTCCATATGAAAATTTTTTTTTTAAAGATTTACAATTTTTAAAAATTTTTAAATACTTTTGTGTTGTTTGAATTCATTCTGTATGCAGTTGACTTTCAGGAATAGTTTTTATTTTTAATGATAGCAGCAACTCTGCAGGACACAGAGTCCCCTAGACATTGAAGTACTTCCTTGCCGATGAGTTAAAGTGGAGAATGACCTCAAACAAATGAGTTTAGTTACAGGAATTTTTCTTTACATCCAAAGTTTTTAACTTCATTCTCAAATTTTTAATTGGATTAAGGACTGGACTATTTCCAGCCCACATTAATTTTTATGTTTTTCTGTTTAAACCATAGCTTAAATCTTGGTATATGGCATTTTGTCATCCTGTTGAAATACAAAGTCATCACAATTTGATTGTAAGTCAGTAATGAAAGTATAAATTTTTCTTCCAGAATATCTTTTTTGTACGCAACTTCAGATGTTCAAGATCTCTTGAACAGTAACCTGAAGCTGCCTTATGCATTTCTGGAGATCATAACAGAAACAGAATATTCCATGGTATTGGTGCTCAAAATCCAAAGCTTTCTTTTTGGAGGCATATTATTCAAGTTCATCACTTAAAAAGCTAAAAATTCTTGTTTCATCACTCTATATTACTTTTATCCATTCATTATTGGTTCATGCTTGATAATTTTTATACTAATTTACATGATTTTATTATATTCTTTCACTAAAAATGGCTTTTATCTTGGTGATCGAGTTTTCAGATAATTTTCAAATAATTTCCTTCAAACACTCAGAGAAATACTGCATTGTAGGATTTCATGGATCTCTTCAGATGATTTCCTGCAATCTTTCAATGACAATCAGCAAATTTGTCCCATATATCTTGGACATACTTTAGATTTTCTACCCATCCTGGATACTGTTTTGCAGAAATTTGTTGATTTGTATCTCTACCATACCTTTGAGAACTCCAGACACTGTAGCATCAGGTTCAAATTTTCTTGTAGTTTTTCTGATTGTGTATCCTTCCATACCAGCACTTTCTTAGAGCATGTTGATAAAACTATCAATAAAGTTTGTGATAAAGTAATTCAGGTGTTAACTGAATGAAATTTTAAATAAAACATACTAACAATGCAGATATTATAATAATAATAACAACAATTTAATGTAGCCAATAGACTCTTACAAGAGTATCTGACATTGTCAGGATTCTATACAACCATTAATCTATATGTACATATCCTTATATTTGTAATTATCAATATCTACACTCTTATCCATTAGAGTTCAGTAATACCATACAAGCATTTCTCTATTAGGAATAGTTTTGGCACAGATTTAAATCTCAGATATGTGATATTCTTAATTGATAACGGTAATTTATTACATAATATAGCTCCTATTTAATAAGGGTCCTTATTGATTTGAGCTTTATTCATGCTCACTTGATGGTAATCGTTTGTGCTTCTTATTAATATATGTATAGCAGTCTTTACTGAGCATGTTAAATTCTTTTTTTCCCTTGACTGGCATAATAGTTTTGCATACATATAGTGAAACTACAGTTAGGATGTTTTGTTTTTTGAATGTTTCCATAAGGACTGTTGATATTCAAGGATATATATACTTCTTATGCACTTTTTTGTACTTTTAATATTCTGTCCCTTTTAGTTTTACGTGTACCCCCCAGATTTCAATTCCGTATACTAAATGTGGATACATAATGCCATAATATGCTGTTTTTAGGATATTAGTGTGCCCATATCTTGTTAGTTGTTGGAATAGGTCTAGTCCCGAGTTCATTTTGTTACAGACTACTTCTACATGTGTGTTGTAAGTTAAATTTTCATCAATGTGCACACCCAAGAATTTATAGTTTGTTATCTGTTCTAATGTAATATTGTTAATGTTTACATTTAAATTATCATTTTGAAATGTCATGAATTTTGTTTTACCTATGTTTAATTTTAGTCTATTGTTTAGTAAATACTGTGATATTTCACCAGTTGCATCCTTCATTTGTCTTTTTAAGCTTTCCCTGTCATCACTCCAACATATTATAGATGTATCATCAGCATAAGAGACCACCTTGCTGTTTTTTGGTTGGGGTAAATTATTTATATAGATTAAGAATAGCATGGGTCCCAGCAATGACTCCTATGGTAACCCAGATTTCACTAGTGCTCAACAATGCACCTGCTAAGCTATGAACTACATGTGCATTCTGTTGGGCCAGATACAACTTCAACATCTATGAACTTGGGAAAATATCAACACAAGAAATAAAAATAACATATAATCTCAGATTTACCCCATGACCAAACAAAGGGAAGAAATTGATAAACATAGCATATGTGCTTAAGTGTGGAACAAATCTAATTAACCTTGCCCTATCCCAACCAACAGAGAGACAAAAATAACACATTATCTCAGATTTATTCCATGAGTAACCAAAGGGATAGAAATACAGATAGAAAAGAAATTTAAATATGGAAGACATGTGCTAAAATGCAGGACAAACCTTAATAATGTTGACCTATCCCACAGAGATCGAAGTGTATAATGTCATTTTAGTCTTAATTCTCCAGCATTGCCATATTATTTTCATACATCACAGGGTTGAGCAGAACTTACGAATATATCTTGTTTCTCACATTATTAAGAATATCTGAGTCTACCTTAATTAGTAAATAAATAATAAATTAAAATTTGTTTAATCTCATTTCCAGATCCAATCTCCATTGTAGTATAATGAACATATACCGTAAAATGGGATGAAGAGAAGGAATAAATAAATATATAAACACCAGGAAAGTTTAATAAATTGTTTTAATTAAATAACTAATAAAGTTTACATGTTTTATTAACCTGAAGAAACATTGAATATAAAAACTTTATTCAAATACATAACAAATATGACTATGTGTTTGACACCACTTTCATATGTTTCTATACTTAACCTTTGTTCTACCAAAATTATTTATATCTGGGTTGAAGAGAAACAATTGATGCCACATGCCCTGAACATATACAGTAGATGCTATTTGTAAGCCCTATTTAAAACGTCAATAGTCTTTAAAAATGTATTTTGGCTATAAATATCTCATTTATTTTTGTATTATGTAAATCAACACATTTGACATATTTGCATGGAGATACATTTTGAAGTCATGGTAGAAAGGTACTAGTAGAAAAAAAACATGTCTAAAAATGTTTTCCCTTATCTGCTAGTAAATTCCTTCAGAAAATAGAAGTCTGAGAACATGAAGTTTGCTTTCATGAAGTGTGAAATAATGCCCTTCAACTCAGAGGAAATTGTGGTGCCAATTAGAAACAGTAAGAGAATGTGAGGGAGGCATGGATTCAAACTTTTTAAACCATTGGAAATTCTGGGAAATAGCAATTCTTCAATGCCCAGGAGAAATCAGAAAAAACTACATATTGTCCCTTGGATAAATGTCTCTGTTCCAGAAGATTATTCAGATGAAACCAATGCTCCAGAATGTAGAAATACAAATCATGTTGCTACTGCTGCTAAACATTCTGTTTCCTCTATTTCATTCAAAGAAGAAAATATTAATCTTTGATGGAAATGCCACTTTTAAAAACTGAAATGGATCAGATATTTATTCCAGATGACATAGAAAATGATCATTGGCTACTAGTACGCTTTCCATGTGACATATCAAACTATTAAGTTAGGAGTGAGATCATTTCTTTGTTGAGGAAGTTATTAAGATGATGAATGAAACATTTAATGGGAGATTTCTTCAGAGCAGGTCAACAAAAAACTTAAATGGGTGTGTGCTGATACCCAAAATGTCCTAAATAAGTGTGAATGCAAATAGTGAGTAAATTAAAAATTGCATAATCCTGAACAATATGGCAGAGGTCTTCTCAAGCAAGTTCTAATTAAAACTGGCATGATTTGATTCCATTGCTGGCACGCTTTCATTCAGATCACTATATGATTACTGTTTGCAACACAAAAGCAATTGTTGATATTTACTTCAACAAGTTTCATTTTACTGTTGAAAACATTCAAAGTAGTGACACATATATTCCAACAAATATAACACTGACTTATGCAGCTGTAGTACTTAAAATTTATGTTGTAATAAATTCATGTGTGAAAATATAGAAACAATTGTAATTTTATTGTATACAAATAAATTGGTATTAGGTGACACCAAAAATCACTAATTAATTCTACAGAACATGTTCGCTCTTGAAACATGCTCTGAGGAATTAATCAGTTAGTGAAATTTGGTGTCACCTAAAACTGACTTATTTGTATATTTAACAAACTTCACTGTTCCTAACTTCTTTTAAGTTTACAATTGTCATTTTATTGTTTAGCAGCATACACAGTCAGCACTGTTTGATATTTCTATCTACCTCAAGCTATAGGCAAACAAATATATATCAAAACAACAAGAAACAATTGCTCCTGGAACTGAATAATGTTCAACTTAGTTTTGAATAGCAGGAATTTTCACAGTGGAATATAATATAATATAACAAATTATTATTAATAATAATTTTTTAAATGTTCAATTTGTTCAGAGCTGTACAATGCTGTTGTTCTCAGACTGCTACTTGAAAAACCCTTTGTGCTTATAGGTCCCTAACAGATTTGACAGACACAGCACCCCTTTCAGTATCAGGCTTAGTGATCTCAGATATTTTCTTTTCATCTTTTTGCACAACATGAACCAATCAGTTGACATGAGGGCACTTTGCACATTACATTAGTAGAAGGTATTAAGTGTTGGTGCTCATTCAGATAGGTGAAGAAATGTAACTTCATTTTCCCTCTATTTTACCCAAAACAACTGAACCACCATTTGCACTGCATTAAAAATTTCAATACCATTCAATTCACCAATAACTTGTTTCAAAGGGGGTCATTGGATTGCTAGTTGATTACAGGCACACGGAAATGATTTGGTATAAAATATTGTAACAGCATTTAGGATAGTGTGAAAATGGACCCCAGAAATTTTCTATTTTATAGAACATAAATTTTTACATTGAACTTTGTGTAAAATAGTAAGTCCTTTTTCCTTGCTATTTTCTGGCACACTATTACTTGATTTGCTTTCAAAGGCAGTTCCTTAAATTGCCCACAATCAATAAAATTTTATAAAATACTATACAAATATTCAGCACAAATAATTTAACTCTTAATACAATAATCATTCATATTTCATAGCAGTTTGTTTCATTCTATTTTTTATTTTATTATTATTTTTTTTCAGCTTAGAGTTTGCACATTCTGTAGCTGATACTTGCATTTAATTCTTTGATATTCAAGTTCTTTATTTACAATGTAAAAGATATTTTAATGTTTATTTTATATTTGCAGATGGCCAAGGAAGGAATTATCCTTGTTTACAGCTGTGTGGTGCCAACAATATACAAGGTTTACAAAGCTGGGTTAATGTAATTGAGAAGGGAGGTTTTGTATTTGTTTAACTTGAGCCAAAAGTGATATTTTGTATATGCTCATTAACAATGCAATTTTCAAAGTTATACATTCCATACATCTGTGCAATAGTTGCATTTGCACTTTCTGCTAGTATGCCTACATGACTAAGCTAGTGTTTTGTTCTGCTACCAGTAAGGGTGATGAGGAGGCACCAATAGGAGCAGATGTAAACAGTTTGCACCACTCCCACCAGAATCTCCTAATGTAAAATAAACAAATAATACAATGGCACAACCAGACAATAGCACTTTATACTTTGTTATGGCAGTTACAGAACTGCATGTATTTTAAATCATGCAGTGAAAGATTGTGTACAATAAAACAGCAATTATCTCAGGAATTAATAGCACTATAACAATATTTATTTTAAAGCAATTTTGAAAACAGCATGATATTTGTCACATAAAGGGTAAAGTCACATGTGGCTTTAGATAAAATGTGGTGTTTTGGAAACTTATTATGTTTAATAAACTTTTAATATGTTGTAGGCAAATCTGCAAAATATTGATGTTATCTTTGTCTGTATACAAATAACAATAAATATTATTTTCTTTTTAATAATATTTGTAACGCAGTATAACAAACAATCCTTCCAAAAGTTACAGTATTAATGAGAACAAATGGAATGAGAGTGTAATTCATAAATAAAGAAATAAATTAAACTTACATAAAATACATAAGCGTGTCATTGCCATTCAGTTAAAATATATACATATTTTACATATACATATATGGAATTAGTGTCAGATAGGATAATTATGAATTTTATTTAGTTTACTTAAAGATGCAGTTCAACATATCTGGTCATCAACATTGCATTCAATCCAAGGCATGAAACAGCCGATAAATTGTGCTTAAGAAGCTACTTCTTTCCAACTTTACATGCCGTAAATCTGTATCATGGAACCAATAGTTTTACTTTCCTTCCAAAGGAAACCTTACTTTAGATTTTTATGCTGTTAAAAATTTGTTGAATGTGGCTGGGTTTGAACCCACAACAAATAAAATTTTGAGGTCTTGGCTAGGACTTAAAAAATAAATTTTTGGCTTATCATGGCAATGCTCCTTTATCTGAGCTATCATGCCCTGTTATATCTCAATGAATCTTCCACATGAGTCTATATACTTTGGATACCTCTAAAGTTAATTCTTTACAAAGATTTTACTAAGAAATCTAGCAAACCCTAATAGTGTGGTTAACTATGAAGCATGTACTACAAGTACTGAAAAGTTTTGAGTTACCTTTTCATGATCTCCCAAGGTACTAAGATGGGATAAATTTGCAGTTATGATCAGACATGGCAATGGAAGAGTATTGGCACAGTAGCATGAAGATTTGCAATTTAAGTTCTGGTAGTGACCTAAATTTTTTCTATCTCATTTATATTCCAAACCTTAAACCAACAAACGGGTTATATGATGAAATAAGTTTTTAAATATACATCAACTAGATATTATCCCCATTTGGGTAGTAATATCATACTTATACGAAGTTTCCAGTAATTCATAGCAAGAGTTTTAAACAATATCTACATTATAATAAAACTTACGAGGTCTCTGCAAAAAGTATCGTGTATTTTGAATTTCCACGGGCTACGTATATTCGATTGTTTTGCGGCGTTATGTTGGTACTCATGTCCCTCACTTATGTTGACAAGCTCGGCCATTTTGAATGTTCAGTTAATTGTTGACAGCTATTTTGCTTGGACGTGTTTTGGCTCGTCTTCGATTTTTGCCTATTCCAAAAAATGAAACAAAGAATCTGTATCAAATTTTGTGTGAAAAACAAAATTAAGTGCGTAGATGCATTCCGAATGTTGACTGTGGCACATGGTGAAGCTACCTTGGACCAAAGCGATGTTTGTTTATCGGTGGTACAAAATGTTCTCAGAGGGTCAAGATGTGAGCGACGAAGAGCGTCCCGGACGCCCGAGCTCGGCAACAACAGATGAAAACATTGAAGAAGTGAAGAAAATAGTATTGGCCAATTGTCGAATCACCTTTAGAGAAGTTGCTGGGGACCTAAACATATCAATTGGCTCATTTTTATAAAATGTGATATTGTTTTGGTAGCACAAAATAAATTTAGCATCGGAAATCTTCTGAAGATCATCATAAAAATGTTATTCCACCCAGGAAAAAGGCAGGAGTGTATCAGATAGATTGTTTGGATTCTGATCAGACATATGAATATATAAACAAAAAAATAAGAAATTTGGAGACAAGGCCCAAAGAACACTTTAGAAATGTAAGATATAAACAGGTGGATAAATCAGACCATTTGCAGTTGCAGACCATTTTTGGACTTATGATCATATTGCAAAAGAAGCCAAACTGTTGATAGCTACCAACAATTCCAAGGAATTAGCAATATGGGAGAAGATTTAAAAAAATAAACATTATCTTATGAACTTTGACATCCCAACAATGGACTTCCTGTTCTGTTGCTTTAGAACCACTAGAGGTCACTTCGTCACCTGACAGTGTTAGTTGGTCTCCAGCTGAAGATGAGAGTGAACGCTCTTGAAATAAACAGTTAGTGAAGTTACCTAACACAGACTTATTTGTATATTTAACAAACTTTACTGTTCCTAACTTCTTTTAAATTCACAATTACACTTTTCAAGGTGATTTTGATGTTCCTAAAAAATGCAACAAATAATAAAAAATAATTATTTTTTTGGGTTCTGTTTGCTAGTGAATTTACTATTTCAAATATTTCCATTAACACATTTGATATGACTTTAAATCTTGACTTAAAGTGTTTTCAAATCAATTCAAAATAATGCTTTTAACTGTAACAAGAGTACATGCCTGCACAAAATCTAACTTCACATTTATGTAGCTTATTGCTTGTAAATCAAAAGATGTTTACATAAATTAGAGGTATGGGTAAAACTCTTCCCACAAACTTCACATTTATGAAGCTTCTTACTCTCATGCATCAAAAGATGTGCCCTTAAATTATATGCCCGGGTAAAGCTCTTCCCACAAATTTCACAATTATGTAGTTTCTTGCCCTTATGTATCAAAAGATGTACCCTTAAGTTATATGCCTGCATAAAGCTCTTTTCACAAAATTCACATTTATGAGGCTTCTTACCCTCATGCATCAAAAGATGTCTCCTTAAAATAGATGTCTGGGAAAAGCTCTTTCCACAAACTTCACATTTATATGGTTTCTTACCCTCGTGCATCAAAAGATGTCTCCTTAAATGAAATATCTGGGTAAAGCTCTTTCCACAAACTTCACATTTATGAGGCTTTTTACCCTCGTGTATCAATAGATGTCTCTTTAAAATAGATGACTGGGTAAAGCTCTTCCCACAAACTTCACATTTATGAGGCTTCTTACCCTCGTGCATCAAAAGATGTCTCTTTAAAATAGATGTCTGGGTAAAGCTCTTCCCACAAACTTCACATTTATGTGGTTTCTTACCCTCATGTATCAAAAGATGTCTCCTTAAATTACGTGCCCAGGTAAAGCTCTTTCCACAAACTTCACATTTATGTGGTTTCTTACCCTCATGCATCAAAAGATGTACCTTTAAATTATATGCCAGGTTAAAGCTCTTACCACAAACTTCACATTTATGTGGTTTCTTACCTTCATGCATTAAAAGATGTACCCTTAAATTATATGCCTGGGTAAATCTCTTCCCACAAACTTCACATTTATGCGGTTTCTTATCCTTGTGAATCAAAAGATGTACCCTTAAATTATATGCCTGGGTAAAGCCCTTCCCACAAATTTCACATTTATGGGGCCTCTTATCCTCATGCATCAAAAGATGTCTTCTTAAATTATATGCCTGGGTAAAGCTCTTCCCACAAACTTCACATTTATATGGTTTCTTACCCTCATGCATCAAAAGATGTCTCCTTAAATGAACTATTTGGCTAAAGCTTTTCCCACAAACTTCACATTTATATGGTTTCTTACCCTCGTGCATCAAAAGATGTACCCTTAAATTACGTGTATGGGTAAAGCTCTTCCCACAAACTTCACATTTATGTGGTTTCTTGCCCTCATGCATCAAAAAATGTCTCCTTAAATTATATGCCTGAGTAAAGCTCTTTTCACAAACTTCACATTTATAAGGCTTCTTACCCTCATGCATCAAATGATGTGTTCTTAAAATAGATGTCTCGTTAAAGCTCTTCCCACAAACTTCACATGTATGTGGTTTCTTACCCTTGTGCATCAAAAAATGTCTCCTTAAATGAAACATCTGGATAAAGCTCTTCCCACAAACTTCACATGTATGTGGTTTTTTACCCTCGTGTATCAAAAGATGCCTCTTTAAATTATGTGCCTGGGTAAAGCTTTTCCCACAAACTTCGCATTTATGTGGTTTCTTACCCTCATGTATCAAAAGATGTCTCTTTAAATTATGTGCCTGGGTAAAGCTCTTCCCACAAATTTCACATTTATGTGCTTTCCTATGGTTTTTTAAATAGCCTTCATTTACCTTCTTTTTTTTAATGTTCATGAATTGATGAATGGATTTTATAGATGAAGTGCTGGTGAAAGTGCTACCATATAGTTTACAAGAGAATATCTGCTTCTCTGCATTCCCTTTACAATCCTGTGTGACTTCAATAAAAGAAGTGCTGGATGAGTTTTTCAAACATCTGGACAGGTCATCCTTATATGGCCTGAAATGTGAAGAACATAATGTTTACAAAAAAATGAAACAATTTTTTTGTGAACTTATAAATAAAAATGTATTAAGTATAGTTTCATTATGGGAAATACTAAACTACATCAGAGAAGAAGCCAGGGAAATATCAAATCAATTATTTGGAATGCAACAAAGTATATGTTAGCAAAATAAAAAGAAGCATTGGAATTAGGCTAAAGGCACACTGGGGAAACATTAGGTACAATCAGATAGATAAATCGGCCATTGCACATTACTTTTGGAGAGATAAATATGATACAGAATTGGAAGTTAAATTATTGAAATTCATAGATAGACACATGGAGCTGAGAATATGGGGGAAAAAAAAATTATAAAAAAATATGAAGATAAGGTTATGAAGGTTATGAATCAATGGAAGGTATCAAGTGTTGGAGCCCATTAAAAAAAGAAGACTCAATTGAAAAGAATTGTAACTTTATTTTCATCTCCAGTTCGCCCAAAACAACAGCTGAAGTTGCATCTACCACTACATTTAAAATTATCCAATTCATAAAACTCTAATTTTTGTGAATCACCGAATTGTTATTTTATTATGGACAAATAGAAATTAATACTATAAGATATTGTTGCAGCATTTAGGACAGAGTTAAAATGTACCTTTTAATGCTGTTATTGATGAACTTCAGAAATGTTCTATTTGACCTACCATCTGATCAGTTTTGTTTTCTCCTGGAGTGTTTTGCCAAGTCGCTCATTAGCCAGGTTTCAGGTAAAACAATCAAACAAACCAACTATAAAACAATACACAAACCAATTTGAAAAATGTTCTGATAAATTAATCAGTTAGTGAAGTATAATGTCAAATAATACAGGCTTCTTTATGAGTATCATCAATCAATTTCAGTATTTCTAACTTCTATGAAGTTTACAACCATATTTATGTGTGCTGCAACAGTTACAGTTTAATGACAAAAAATGAAAAGTGCTTTATAAAAGTGGAATTTATAAATTAAACTGATGTACAACTCAAGAATTATACTGGCATCCATAAATACAATATACTTATTTGCAATAGAGGTTAGATAGAAAAATTTCAGGTTTTGGCTAGGAATCAAACGATGAATCTTTTTTAAAAATTATATATGGAACTAAACACAGTGAAGCTAATCAATTTGATTTAATTTTTTGTCATCAAAACACTCTTAATGCTTCACTTACTTGTCATAAAATGTGGTACATGTTTCGAAGACGTTCGTCTTCATCCTCGGCCACGGAATGACTGATTGGAGACTCGATTGCACTTTTTGATGTAAGGTTTTGCCCTGGTGGTACTTTGATGAACTTAAAGTTTGTGTTTACTTCTTCCGGAACGTCAAAGTTCATTATACGATCTCTGTGTTTGTTAATATGAATTTTTTCCCATGTAGCCAATTCTGTAGATCCCTGTGTTGCTTTTAACAATTCTACTTTTTTAATTATGTCATGATTTTCTGTCCAAAAATGATATGCTACAGCTGACCTTTCCATCTGTTTGTATTTTATGTTCCTTTTAAAAGAACATTTTAGGAACATAAAATACAAACAGATGGAAAGGTCAGCTGTAGCATATCATTTTTGGACAGAAAATCATGACATAATTAAAAAAGTAGAATTGTTAAAAGCAACACAGGGATCTACAGAATTGGCTACATGGGAAAAAATTCATATTTACAAACACAGAGATCGTATAATGAACTTTGACGTTCCAGAAGAAGTAAACACAAACTTTAAGTTCATCAAAGTACCACCAGGGCAAAACCTTACATCAAAAAGTGCAATCGAGTCTCCAATCAGTCATTCCGTGGCCGAGGATGAAGACAAACGTCTTCGAAACATGTACCACATTTTATGACAAGTAAGTGAAGCATTAAGAGTGTTTTGATGACAAAAAATTAAATCAAGATGAATCTTTTGTTTATTGGCCGCCAATGCTCTTTCATCTAAGCTACCTGCTCTATAAGACTACAACTGCAAATCTCCCATTTGAGTTTATATATTCTGGATATATTCTTCTGGAAGGTTAATTCATTACAGAGCTCAGTTTTGTTCTTAGTTATAAAATATCTGCCCTTATCTCTTAAGTTGAAATTAGAAATTAAAAGCAATTTAAAGTCCCTTCTTTTTTAAGCATTACATTATATAGCAAATGTACTGACTGGTTTTCTACAATATGCAAAAGTTTATTCTTATCACTTTTTTTTTTAAATTACTTCAATTGTATTTTTCCTCATAATTTACACTCACAAGCCTAAATGCTGTGCTAACTGAATATTTGGATAGAATATCCAGATTAATATTAGTAAAAACACAGCAGTCTTACCCTGTATCAGTAATTGGTAAATTTAACCCCTCAACTTTGATCTTCTTCACTAAATTTCTGACAAGCCCTTTCTCCTCCTGTAACAAATAAGTTCTTTATATTAACATGCATGAATAAGTTTTATTAATACTTCAAAATAAACTATTAACAATTATTTTTATCAACCAGGCCTTGGTCTTTGGCTTATCAATTTCTACTTCATTTCTGACTCAAACCATTGCCTTATATAGCTTTCCAGGCATTTCGTTGACAATGTGGAAACTTTATACAAATTTATTCTGGCAGCTTTCAAGCTAATTTACCTTTAACTGTTCACATTTAAATTGCACCTTCCAACTTCCATTACTTGAAAATCTCACTCCCAAATAATAAAATTCTTTCACTACCTTAATTGAGTCTCCATTTACAAACCATCTCTCATCTTTCTTTAATTTAGGTCATTTTTAAACAGTATTATCTTTTATTTTTTATTGTTTACCCTTCAACCCTATTCTGCAAAAAATCTTAGTAATTTCATCTATGGCATGTTGTACTCGTATCATGGTTACCACTTCGAACCCAAAAAAAATGGCAATTCATGGAGTGGCACCACACCAACTCTCCTTCGAAGAAAAAGTTCAAAGTCGTACCCTCAGCTGGTTGTAAAGTCATGGCTACGGTTTTCTGGGACTCTGAAGGGTTATTCTGTTCGATGTCATCTCTCATGGTGAAATGATCAACTCTGAAGTGTATTGTGCTACTCTAAAGAAATTGAAGAAACAACTTCAGCGTGTTCACAGCCACAAAAATGCAAATGAACTTCTCATTCTGCATGATAATGCAAGGCCTCACACAAGTCTGTGCACCCGAAAGGAGCTCACAAAGCTTCAGTGGACTGTTCTTCCTCATTCACCCTATAGTCCGGATCTCGCACCTTCTGACTACCACCTGTTTGGCCCAAGGAAGGAAGCACTACATGGATGATATTGAAGTTGTTGATGCAGCAAGACGTTGGCTCTGACATAGACCAGTAGAGTGGTACCATGCAGGAATATAGGCCCTACCATCAAGGTGGCGTAAGGCTGTAGCATTTAACAGAGATAGAGATTATGTTGAAAAATACGGTTTTGTGGCCAAAACATTGGGGAATAACATGCTGTATTTGAATCCTGAATAAAACCAACCTGCTTTAAGAAAAAAAATGTGTTGCATTATTTATTGAACGCCCCTCGTATATTTATATAAACAAAATGACTAATCTGCATTACAGAACCATGGTGAGAACTTGCTTTGTACTTTGAACTCTAACTTGACAAGTTATTCAATGTCCAGATTTTTGGATAAACTTAGTTAGCTTAATATGGTTTTCTTCAAACCGTTTAAGATAGTTGCTTGCTTTTTCAACAACTGTAATGCATTGTCTTTTCTTGACAAATTCTCCTTATCCAGGTGTGTAATGATTTTAGCTAGAAATTGGAACTAATGCACTGCATACAGTTTGGTTTCCAAATCAGGTTTCTTCAGCAAAGTCTTTGATTATTGTTTAAGGATGCTCTTTAACAACCGTGGTTATTTGCATTCCATTTAATTCTGGGAGTGAAACAGCTGATAAATTTTGCTCACAGGTCTGAAAGTAGAGGCTTGAAGTTATTTTGTGTGCCATTAACCTACGACATGAGACTAATTGCTTTATTTCACTTACAAAGGCAGCCATACTTATGATTTTTAGGCTCTTAAAATTCATCACCCTAGCCAGATTTGAACCCATAATCTTGGGTCTATGAGGCAGGTATGGTTACCACTAAACTACCAGAACAAACAAGGTCTTTGGATGTTAGATGAAGATTCTGCATTGGACAGCAGAAACTGCTCAATCACAGTATGAGGGTTGTTTTTTAATTTTCAGGATTTGAAAAAAACTGTGACAAATATGTTTTCTGTGGGCAGCAGTATAAAAAGTGTTTCATAATTAATAATCAAAACAGATGTTTCATGCAGCACCCTATGGTTGTATTTGCAGCAAAATTTTAATTGTGGTGACGTGTGCTTGCTGTCTAGGAGGTGATGAGGGCATTTTCATGTGATGATCTTTCATGATTATAACTGTGGCCTGATCAATATGGTATGAGGTAGAAAAATTGGGAAAAGGATTTTGGGAAGAGATAATAATAAGAATTGAGGATATTGTAAAACAGCAAATATGGGCAAGTCTTAATGCCAAAAAATCTCTGAAATTATATAGCACACAAAAAATGTGTAGAGAAGAGAAAGATATATTGAAATCTGTGATAAGGCAGGATGGGAAGTACTGGTATGGTTTAGAACAGGAGTAATATATTTACGTGGAATAAAAAATGGATATATTAAGGGGATGTGTCCTATGTGTAAAGAACCAGATGGTACTTGGCATTGTATATTAGAGTGTAAGCAACCAAGTTTTAAAGGAAACAGTTCCTATTACAAAAGTGAGAAAATTTACCAAAGAAATAAGAGGGAGAAGAATTTTAAATTTAAATTTCTTCAGATTCTTTAAGAATTCCATAATGTTAAAAAACAGGGGGGGACCTAATGGTAGAGAGGAGAACAATCTTCACAAATCTCAGAAATAACCCACACCACATAATATTTTAAGGCCAATGTAATTAAAATACTATATTGATTAGTTATTAAAACATAATGGTAACACTCTTTAAAACAATATATACAAATGTCTGTTTTTATAATGTAGGTTGAAATGAGTGCTTTACAAAAGTTACAATTTTATTTTTTTATATAGTGGAAGTGCTTACTATGCATACTTAACAATAATAAATCCGGCTATCTTCCTTGGTTAACAAGAATAAACCAGTCTATCTGCCTTGGTATAATGAATTAACCTCTTCTATTCATTTCCAAAATTCATTACATAGCAAAGACAAACATTATTTGAATTACAATCCAAAAATACAAAATATTATATCATGTATGCTGAAGCCAATAAAAAAGAAACTAATCAAATTGTTATGTCATTCGAGCTTCCATATCTGTGCACCACTTTCTAACACAGCAACATTCCTCATTCTCTTTTTGGTTTCTTAACAGGATATTTCTCATTTTGGATAACATGTAAATGAACATCAAATATTTTCTTGCTTGTGTAGATGTCTGTCCACATACAACAAATTTAACTGAAAACCCCAGAACAAGGAACTATGAGGGTCATTCAAATACAAAACAGATTTTTTTAAAAATAAAATTATTCTTACCATAAACAAGTACAAAAGAAATTATATTACTTTTCTACACATTTCTTGCAACAGAAATGCTTTTTCTCCACCAGATGGGAAGTTTCTTTACTACCTCACCAAAGAAGAAGAGCATGTCAACAACCAATTAAATAAAAGGTGCTCAATCTCTGCTTTGTCACTGAATCTTTTCCCTTGCTCGGTGGCCTGAAAACTTGGCGATTTAATTTTTAAAAAAAAAAAAATCAGAACTGTAAAAAGGATGTTCCAAGGGTGCAGTGGAATTTATTTAACTGATCATGGCTTATGGCTGCTGTATATGGCTTTACATTGTCGTGTAGAAGCAGGACACCATGAATGGGTTGCCAACATCTTTTGTTGCAACAGTACTCTCACATCATTCAACAGATTTCAGTAATATGCTGCAGTCACAGTCTTTCATTAGTAAAGGAAATCTATGAACATGCCTTTGAAATCACAAAACATGGTAGCAAGAACTTTTCTGCCAGAGAGGCAAATTTTGGTCTTGACCAGACCACGTTCCCTCCACTGCATACTTTTTCTCGTTTTCAAGGGTGTGGTGGTTGGTCCTGGTGGTCTAGTGGTAACCATACTTGCCTTATAAACTCAAGATTAGAGTTCAATCTGGTCAGAGTTTATGGATTTTTTTCAGGAGTAAAATTTCTAAGGAAAGTAAAGCCAGGGGTCCTCCCATGCTATAGATTTACTGTATGAAAAAGAACCTCAAGCCTGAAAGAAGAAGCCTCTGAGAAAAATTGACCGCCCTGAATTGAATGGGACGCTGATAACCTGAGATGTGAAAAGCATTGGTAAACTGATCAGGGGTGTAATGACGTAACCTCATCACAAGTCACAATTTGGGTCAACACTGCTCAACTTCTTACTCAAACCATCCAGAACCCTCTGACTGATGTCCTTTCAGTATATTTCTATTCATTAGTGAAAAGACATGGGGCCCACCTTGCACACTTTCCAAAATCCTAGTTCTTCAGCAACAATGGTTTGTGCACTTCTACAACTTATGCACACCTCTTTATGTGATTTTGAGCATACTTAGTCGGTGATCAATTCAACCTCAGGTCACAAATGGCTTGAATGTTGTACTGAGTGACATTTCTTATGAACAAAAACCTCTTGTAAGTTAAAGTTAGCACAGTTTTCAAATTTCTGTTTCCTTTTTATAGACATATAAGTTAGATCCTCATATAAGTAAAAAAGGATATATTTTTAAAGTAGGCTATATTTATAACCATACAATATGGCCCATTACCTCGTATTTAAACACAGTAGCGTAAGAATCTTCCTCTTCAGTTTCTGGTTTCAGCTCAGTTGAATATGTATCACAGTGAAGCAATTCTTCTTTAATCTCTATTCTGTCATCCAATTTGAATTCACTTATCATTCTCTGAAACTGCAAAAGAAATACGATCAGAACTAAAAATCCCTTACCCAACGCTTACCAGACATTAAATGGTTCTAAAGAAAGATAGGGCCCTGTGAGGCAGAAACAAAACTGCATGAGTTGGAAAAATGATGAGAAAGACATGAAAATTTTGGAGAGGGAATGCCACACAAAGCACTATTCATATCATATAGGAGACCAACTCCCCCAAAATGACTGGTTTCACAGAATTACATGTATTAACAATATAAATATGAATGAGTCGATTCAGTACACAATATAACAAATACAAAGTATATGGAATTATACAATTTAAAATACTTCAGTTTAAATATATATTTAAAACATCTTTTTCTTCTACTGTAAGAGGTGTCAGAGACTTTTTATCTCCACAGAACACCGACTCCACTCATAGCTGTTGATACTTGTGGAACCCTTTCACCCCCATTTGAATTTAGTATTATTAAATAATTGAGCATTAATGACACTTACTTGAATACACAAGGCTAACAGAATAACCAGTAACTGTAAAACAGAGCATATATACTACCAAATTAATTTTTTATTTTTTAACCTTGCAAATATTCTAAACAAGTTCTAAAAGCTCAGCAAATATCCATATCAAGCTATGCTAAGATTGAGACTTTACCAAGTAAACGTCTATTAACAACAAGTGGAACTACAGCTAAACACATTTGTTTGCTAGTGAAAGTCACAAAGCAAATTCCTTGCCATGATCTATTTTCAGGTAAGAAAGAATTAAAAGATACCGAAACATACATTTGCCTTGAGCTGGTTTTGCTTTGCGCAACATGGTCAGAATTGCCCCCAGCCAGAAGATAATCTAATAATTTGAAAAATTATTTATAAAACAGAGATATGTGGAAAGGTCTGGAAAGCAGCTAAAGTATTTTGCTACATTTATGTGCATGCTCTTATGTATTTACCAATGAAACCCAAAACCTCAATTTTCTGAAAGCAACGATCATTTTCCCCCTATTCACATCCCCGTCCCTCTCCCAAAAATAATTACGAGAATGAGTGTTTCATTTTGATTCTCAGAATAGTGGTTATTGAACCTACCAGTGTAACATTCTAACTCTTGGCAACAATTCATTTCTGTCTTAACTTTATTTGTTGCCAAAGGTTGAAATTTGAGCATTGCAAATCTTTTCTAACTACAGTACATTTTCGTAACTTTTTTTTATGTATAGTGTTTAACACCCATTTTAACTACTGAGTCATCACAGGTGGTGACACTGATGGTGCATGAAATGATAAATTGGAGAAGGATTTTTTTAAAGGAAATGTTCCAGATCATTTTTGGGTACCTCCCCAGTATTTGCCGAGGTTTGAGGAAAACTTGGAAAGAAAGAAAGAAAGAAAAAAAAAAAAAAAAAAAAAAACTCAGATCCTGGTGGGAACTGGGAATCACGAGTCCATGCCTTAACAACATAGGCCACCTGTAGTATTATTTTTGAAACTTGTTGGCCTTATAATAATATATACAAAATCATAAAAATCCATCAAGAAAATTTTAAAATAGAAAATGGAATGTACCAAAAATTCACATACCATCCATCACAACCTTCTATAAATTCCAAAAGATTTTCAAAAAACATAACATTATTTTAGCTCCAAAAACAGTTACTGCATAAAAATGTACTAAATTCTAAACTAAAAGAGGATATTCCTCAAGAGAACGAATCAGGAATATATCAGATGGAATGTATAAATTGTGAAAAAATTTACATCAGAAAGACTAAAAGAAACATAAAAACACGAGCAAAAGAACACATCAGGTACAATAAAACAAAGACAGGAAGAAAAATCAGCAGTAGCTTGGCATTATTGGAATGAAAAACATAATATAAGCAGGAATCCCAAACTACTTAAAAACATTACAGGAAAAACAGAACTTGCAGTCTTGGAAAACATTTATATCTGGAAGAACAAAAGTAACATTTTCAACTTTGAAATCCCACCAAGTGACATCTTAATACAGAAGTTCATCCAACCGCACCATAGACAAACCAAACCACCATGAAGAACAAGGCCGGCAGTCGATCTGGAACTGAAGATGGGAGCGATTAGCTCCAGAAACTTAAGTTTTCCTTTTTCAAACTATTAGTGATGTAAGTGTTAGAAATTTTACTCAATTATTCCAAAATGTATTACATAATCATCATTTACCAGGAAGAGTTTTATTGTGAGAAAAGGTAACTAGTAGTTTTGCAAATTGACATGGTCATAAAATGGATAAAGAGTTAGCAGTCTCCTTATGAAAACAGAAGCAAGAGGTTTATAAGTAATGCTCTTAAATTAGGAAATCTTCCATTAAGGTAGGATTAACTAAAAATTATAACAGTTTTATTATAAGGTATATTTCAAGCAGAGTAGTAGTCTGACTTGCAACTCTGCACACCTTGCGACCTTGGCAAAATTTAAATCATATAAGATTATTGTTGATCACAAATTGCTACCATGTTTTAATGAAATCTTCTTTAACTGGATACTGAGGAATAATGCCATGAATATTAATTGATAAAGGATTATGGCAAGCTGCATACTGTACTTGTAGATTTTTGAGGTGATATAATTATGAGTTAAACTGCAGAAATGGTTGAGATACAAAAGTTACATGTTTTTATATCAAATGTGACGAGGGTAAGTCATGCAAAAATGTGTTAAAATTAAGCCCAAAAGTAAAAATTTGTCTGTTTATAGATATGTTAAGCTTAAAAGATGCCAATGGACATATACCAATAAATGACGATTTAATGGTGGAACCAATATCAGTTATAGGATTAGAAATTGAACGGTACTGTAAAGAATGGGGATTAAAAAAAAAACACTTAAGTAATAGTTATTAAAATTGCACTTAGGAAGCCATAGAAAATGGAATGATTATATATTCCATTAGAATTTACAATTAAAACTAAAGGCTGTCAATGCCCCGTTATTCTCTTGTTCTTGTAAGCAAGAGGACCTGTATTGGAGTGCTACTATGAGAACTTCATATCCCATAATCAGCCTCTTGATAATGAGGTGACTATAGATTGCCCATAGCTAGTACATGAGTGATTGAAACATAATGGTCTTATTCTGTGCTTATTATCATACAGGAAGGAAATTTACATGTAGTAATGAAAGAGTATGAACATGAAAATATTGTTTCCCCATTAACATAGGCATGCTTTATTTGTGGCCGGACTTTGCTTCTTATAAGAATGAGTCATTATCAAGAAAAATAAGCTTCCGTAAGCTACCATTAGCAAACCTCTCTTCCCTTTTATGCATGCCATGCCCTCTTGTGAGAGCGAAAATGAGCAAGTCAGACTGCAGAGATATTAGTGAAAATGAAAGTTTATTTCATTGGCTTCTTATATGACATTAGAACATGTTTCATGGCCACATTGCTCCCATTATCAGATGTTGATAGACATTTCCCTTTAGTTAATGCCAATATTTTTTCTAATTCCTAAGCATATAAAATCACCTACCACTTGTAATTATTTATACGACATAAAGCACATCTATGTTTTGTCATTTCTTACCTTCCTTACACACCATAACCTTATATTCTAATAGAATTTATTAAAATATGTTAACACTAACTCTAAAAACATTAAGATATGTTTTGGGGTAGAATGGCTCCCATCATCAGCTGTTGTCCAATCCACGAGTCTCATCAAGTATTCCTCTGTTAACAATAATATTTCTAGTTCTGGTTACTCATCAATGTAAATACCGCAGATTAGAAATTTTTTCTCCAATTTAGTTATTGCAAGTTAGGGATTGCTACTCAAGGCAATCTTATTATACAATTTCTCCTGCAATATTTTTGTGATTTCTTTGTTACGTAGCAATAGTAAATAAATATGCTGTGTTCTAATACAAATGTCACATTAGGCATAATGACATACATCACAATACACAAATCTTTCTGGAAAATTCATACAGAGTACAAGCTGCATTTAACCTGTTGTTTACATGAAGTCACTAAATGACTAATTCCAGCAGTTACAGCTGATTCTATTGTACAATGAAGGTCAATAGTTTCTTGCACATGGTGTGCAGATTTGATTAATCACTGGTATTGAAGACATTGTATATGGCAGGTACCAAATATATGTAAAACTAATTCAACAGCACTGAAAATAATGCTATATAACTATTGTGATCATTAGAATGAATTTACAGCTGAAATTCTGGCAAATGATGGAAGGAACTGAAAGCAGAATTATGTGTGTGCATTTTGAAACAATTTTTTCCTAATAAAATTTCTACTTCCATCTGCAAGACGTTGACAATATCAAAGATTTACTGTCATATACACATGCGTTAAAAACTTATACATATTTTTTAGTACTACAAATATACAAAGAATGCTTTCTATGAATGATAATGTGGTTTTAAAATTTATTTGCTGCTTACCTTTAACTCAGGATCATGAGCAGCATCATAGGAATTTTCCTTACAAGTTTCTGGTTGTTTCAACTGAAGTGAATATGTATCAATATCCTTTTGTTCTTCTTTGATATCTAGATTGATATTCATTTTCTTAGTCACTTTTTACTTAGTCACCAATGAACCTCTAATACTGCAAAAGAAGAAAATATACTATTTGTAATGAAAGTCTAAAATGTGAGTATTAAATGGAGCATAAGCATTGGTGAATAGCAAAATGTTACGCTGATAATAGGAAATGTGCCTTTAAAAAGGTCCAGTTGACGCATTAACTTCAAATTAGGGAAATACATGGCTATGGTCAGAGGCCAAATTAATTCACATGTCCATGTCACATGTCCATGAGAGCTACACCATCCATTACACATCAACAAATCCAGCAGTCGACTACAATGATGATACGGGCAATAGCCTAAGAAACATGTTATGCATAATTGAATGGTAAGTGGAGCATAAGAGTACCAGATCGACTCACCAGCTAATTATTAAATAACGGCTATTTATGTTTGGATCAATGCAAATATATGATGCAAATGCAAATATATTCAATAAGTTACAAATTGATATGGGATACTACATATTACATGATGCACCTGAGATATGGCCTCTAAATAGCAGCATTAATCCACTTGAAACTGGTAAAAATCAATACAAGACAATATTTACAATAGCAAAACAACAGTTGCAAGACAAGACTCTGAATGTATAATGGTCAAACAGTGCTTAGTTATGCAATTTTTATGGGTGAAAGGATAGCATCAAAGAAAATTCATAAAGAAATGCTTCTCATCTATGATGAGAAGTGCCTGTTACAATTGCATGCAGAAGTTCCACGAAGGGTAGACAGAACACTGCATAGGTTGGCAACAAAGATGGCCAGACAGGCAAATATGCAACGAGTTAAAGACTTAATTTAAGGAGACGGAAGGGTAACTATAGATACTATATCCACTGCTATTGGTTGTTCACATAGATAGCCTACCTCTCATAATGCATAACAGGTTAGGTTTTTACAAAGTCTGTGCATAATAGATGTTGTGCACGCTAACTCCTCAACACAAAATGCAAATCTTATATCTGGCATTATGTTTCAATCTCTGCCACGATGAAGGACATGATATGCTACTGCAAATTATCACAGGTGATGAATCTTAGGTTCACTATTACCAGTCCCAAACAAAGTGTGCATCAGTAGAGTGAAAAACAATGTGCATCATCTGCCAGAAAAGTGCAGTTGAGTTTTCTGGGATCACAAAAACATATTGCTCAATGCATGTCAGCCTCAAGAATAAATAATTGTAAATGACACCTGTACTGTACGATCCTCGGGAAACTTTGTAGAGGCCATTCAACAGAAATGATCAGGATCTCTACCAAAAGGCATTTTGCTCTTGAATGAGAATGCTCCTGCTACCAACAAGACAAATGAGTCACTACAAAATTTAAGTGGGACCCTATATAGACCTGGCTTTGCTCCAAACAACTTCTATTTGTTCAGTCCTCTAATACAGTATCCATTGTTGAACATTTTTTGGTAACAGTTCTGAATAGTTAGTCCAGTATATATGCCTCTTTAGCAAGTGGTAATAATTCTGCCACAATAAGACAATGCATGGTAAAAGTGACAAAATGAAGCTGAAACATACTTGAAGAAACTTAATTTTTTAATAAGGAACGACATAATCCAGCCAGAAAGGTAAAGCCTGCATAATCTTTATAGTTATAAATATATTGCTGGCACACCTGGATCTACTAGCTAGTAACTTCCTCCCACAGTCCCTACCTGGCCCATACGTGGTATATTACTTATAACTTATATAGCCACTGGTTCCTCCTACTAGTGATGAATGCACCACTCCAGTGCAAATATAAGAATGGGCAATATAACTAGCATCAGACTCTACTCTCCCATCGAAGAAGCATCTCGACCTTCTGGACAGAAACACTAGCACCGCCATGGGTGGCCGAGGCTGTTAAGGCACGGACTCGTGAGCGGGAGGTCTGCGGTTCGAATCCCGCCAGGATCGTCCTCCCTGACTGAGGTTTTTTCCAGGTTTTCCTCAGTCCTCATAACTGGCAAATGCCGGGAAGTACCCTAAACTTAGGCCTGGAACGTTTCCTTCCTAAAAAAATCCTTTCCCAATTTATCATTTCATTTCATGTATCACCAGTGTTCACCGCCTGTGGTGCCACAGTAGTAAAAACGGGCGTTAAATACCATTAAAAAACAAAATAAGAAACACTAGCAGCATCGAGTGGGCAGCCAGCTAAAACCCCCTCAATTAACAGATAATAGTCAGGATATACAAATTCCAAAAATTCCCAAAGAAATGGAAGAACTAACAAAGAAAATGAAAACACTCATTACAAACACAAACTAACATAAATTCTACAAGAGCAAGAACAAACAACAAGCTAGGCAATACTGTTGCATCTGGAAACAACAATAACACATGCAGTGGATCAAAGTTTGGAAACAATAGTAATGGCCATATATGCCATCACTCCACCTCACAGAAGACTAAGTCATACAGAAATTTAACAAAACAACAAACAAAACCCTAAAAAGATCAGTACAAACTATGAGAATCAACAACCAACTTGCCATACTAATAAACAAAACTCTAGCCGCTCAAGAAAAAAGAAATATGTACTCAAATAAGTAAAATGACTAGATGAATAAAAATGGCTAGAATCAATAGTAAAACAGCACGACAACCTAAAATCCTATATGTCAACATTAATGGCATTACAGAAAAAGAACATGAGCTTCAACAACCAGTAAACATACATCACACGTCATTATAGTAATGAAACCAAATACCAAATTCTCATTCCAATCATAGAAAATACTTAGGAAAGGGAGGCTAGAAAAGATAGGTGGAGACATCATAATAATGACTGATCCATTCAACACATGTGAAGAAAAACTTAAGAATGACAGCCAACATGAAACCATAATTTTACAAATACTGTACTACATATAATGACAATATACCAATATAAGACCAATAAGAAACATAGAACAAGCCTGCTTCCCCACACAACTAATAATGAAGGAAAATAAAATAAAAAAAAAACTAATAATAAATGGTGCTTTCAATGCACAGCACGTCACTACTCGATGAAAGGACAAACATATATGGACAAGAGCTGGTAAAATTGCTGCAAATGACCAGTCTACAAATGGCACACTTACCAGGACCAACTAGAATGGGGTAAACAGGGCAACAACCAACAGCCACAGACAAAATACTAGCTAGCCTCCCCATAAATGTATATTAAGATTCAAGACATCAGCACTGACACTCCACCCGACTCTGAATCTATCTTCCCGTAATATTAAAGCTAGTGACCACCAGATGACACTCAGAACTACAAAGGTCATACCAAATACACAACAACATACAAACCACAGGAAACAATACATAAAATTAATGACTGAATGGAACACAAGACACCCAGGGTCAGACATACAGTAAATGACATCGCAGAAGCAACTAACATAAGCACTGCAATCATAAAAGCCAGAGATAAAACAACTACTATACTAAAAAAAACCCAACAGTTGACAACTCCAGAAGGGAAACATCCAATCGATAAAAAATAAAAGAAAAGCTAACAGAATATAAATGAAAATGCACCACTTCATGTTCAAGGAAATATACATTAGCTCAATGTGTCAAAATTGCCATAGAGCAACATAAACACAAATCTTGGAATAATTACATAAGAAAGCTCAAGCAAACAAGAAGTACTGATCCAAAGACATTCTGGAGAATGATAAAATCGGAAAAGAGAAAAACAAAGACAACATACCCAATAAAATGAAAAGGTAATATGGCCAACAAACGATAAACTCTTTTTATCTTACAAAAGAATACAAAAACCTATTTCAGGCTTCCCAGGATGCACAATTCAACAAGGAATACTTCAAAAGAAGTAACTATTATATAACCAACAATCCCACACCATTCACACAAGAAAATCCCACAAAACAAGAAATAAATATACTAGTCCAGCCAATAGAGAACACACAAAATGTCAGAAATTCAGCATCAGAACCAGACACCATCACCTATGAATTGTTAAAACACCTACCAAATACAATACTACACAGATGACCAAGCTATACAATGCAATCATTAAACATGGTTACCACCCTACGATAAGGAAGGCAACACTAATCCCACTACAAAAACCCAGAAAAGACATAGAGACTAAAAAAATTACTGACCAACATCTTTAACTGCCACTCTATCTAAAATACTGGGGAAAAAATTGGTAAATAGACTACAAAATTATGTACAGTACAACAAAATACTGTCAGACACACAAGCAGGCTTCTGACCGGATAATACCATAGAGGACCAACTGGTAAGGGTACTCACAAGTATGCAAGACGGTATAGTGTTGATTTACTTGCTTCCTAAACCCAAAATCGCGGGTTCAATCCCGGCCAGGATCGATGGATTTTTTCAGGCGTAATAATCCTAAATGTTTCCTTCAGAAAAGGAGTATAGCCGTGGGTCCCGTGTCGTACATTTCCGGCACGAAAAAGAGCCTAAGCATGAAAGAAGAGGGTTCTGAGCAAAATGTGTCGGCCGTTTCACGCCCTGAATTGAATGGGATGCTGATGACCTGATATGGTAAAGAATGTCCATAAATAAATCAAATCAATTCACTTTGCAAGACACCTATAACAAAAATTATAACACAATAGCACATTTTCTTCGACACATACTGGACTAATGGACTTCTACATAAAATGGCCAGCCTAAAAATCCCGAAAAGAATAATAGATGAACCACCAACTTCCTCACCAAAAGACATGCTGATATTCAAAAGGGACAAACTCTGACACCTTCCAACTAAGAGCAGGAACACCACAAGGCATTGATCCGAACTTCTATATATCATCTACACCTCAGACACCACAGTCACTAAACAATTAGCTAAAATGCAGACAACACTGCTCACTGGACCACTGATACAAGAACTTCGGCACTCCAAAAGCACATAGACACCTTCATACAGTGGGCCAATAACTGGAGGATTAGCATTAACACTGATAAGACACAAGTCCTGATAATAAATATGAGATGAAAAACAAAAAAGCACAATTCACAATAAATAGTGCAATAATTCATGCAGAAAATTCTGGGAATCACATTACAATCCAAACTACAAACAATACACACACACAAAAATGCACCTGGTTACCATTCGATATCTAACTGGAATAACAAAATGCCTGTATACAAAAATTCTAATACACCTATATCTAGCATCAGTCGCAATAGCACCATTAACACCACAAACAGCAACAAACGAATTAAACTGCACAGAAATGAAATACTTACGCATAGCATCTAGCACTAATATTACCAATATATGGCACAAATGACAGGTAATGTACCAACTATAAAAAATAAATGCACTAAAAATACATAAAAAACAAATAAATTCCACCGTTACTATCGCTCATCAAAGTATATGATGAAAACCAAATAATGAAACTGACTTACAAAACTGGTTCCATAAAAACTGATCAGCAAACAAAAGAAAGAAACACCAGAGAGCCACGACCAAATAAGTAAAATGAAAAACTATAAACAAGAGAGCAAAACAACAAATCCGCCAAAAAAACAGAAACAAAGGTAGCTAAGTTGAGTTTTGACTTTGATGGTTTGCCATGTGCGATTTGCCCATCAACGAGTGTTAATTCTGGTAAACATGAAACAAATGAGCAGATTACCCTATTCTCAAAGATTACCCATATTTTAAATGTACGTTATTTGGATCACATTTAGTTAGTTCCCCACCCCAACCCCCCAATGCAGCCCATGCAATGTGCATTTCTATATTAAAAAATCAAGTACAAACAAATAAACATGCTGAAATCTTACTTACCGCTCGGGAGTTTTCGGGAAACGAAAATTGTATTTCCTTCTGGTGTCAGCCCATCACGGCGCATGTATAATGTAATAAATAATAATGCTTTGCCATGGTCCGTTACACTAGTAATATTGCGTCTGCTCCTAAGCATCCCATTCCCAACATCCATCAACTGCCGCGATATCAACACGCGGGTAAGGAAAAGTGATATAAGCGCATAATATAATAACACACATTTCCTTGTTTCAGTACTGCAAATAACGTCTTTAAAGACATTCCACACAAAATTATTCGATCTTCCTTCTATTTTCCAACTCTAAAGCACATATTAATGAAAAGTATGTTTCTGTTAGGCGAAATAGGTTTCAATACTATTTAAATTTGCAGCTGTAGCACCCTCATCCTAACTGAGACACATCTGTTAGAATTTCCACGCTTGTAATAACCTTCAGAAAACGTTTGTGTCATATGTTTTTAATAAATATAATTTAAATTAAATTTCAAAGTCAATGAAAATCGACGAAGCTTTCAATTGTTCTTCGTTGCTTCTGTACATTTGCTTAATACATCGAAATTGTTTGTAAATAGTAACATGTTTTTTTTTATTGAAACATATGAACATCATCTTCTTGAATACACAAAGTAACTTGAAACTTTGTTATTTTTTTCTATTTTAGTGAATGTAAACTATCAAGGGCTTACTTCATAAACAGTTACATTTAAAAATGTTTAAAAATACCCACACATTATAGCTTTGTTTATCAATATTCATTTATTTCTTTTAAAAGTATACTATTAATTTTTGTGGTTTAATCTCAATAATAATAATAATAATAATAATAATAATAATAATAAACATTTAGTTTCTCTTTTGTAATACTGATTTTCAGAAGCTATATTTTTTTTTCTTGTTTTATTTCAATGTTATTTAGCGAGTTTCGTTTAATAAAAGCTAAAAAATGCGACCTCTAGAGCGATTTAAAATTTTGTTTTAACCCCCGCTCGTTTTTCAGGTGAATCCCTAATACTAATAATCTTATTTCACTGAATTTCAGAAACTATTTTCTTATTTGGCTTACATTTATATGTTGAATTTAACTGTGATTAAACAAATATTGGTGCTAGAGTGATTTTTAAATTTTGGGTTTCAGAGAACCCCCCTCCCAATTTTAATAGTCTGATTTCACTGATGTTTGGAAATTATTTTTCTTATTTTATTTCAATAGCACAAACTCGGTATATGCTAGTGAAAATTAAAAATTTAAAATTGCAGCCACTAGAGTGATCTTTAAATTTCGTTTTAACCCCCAATCGCTTTTCAGATATACTCCCACTTCTAATGGCCTTGTTGTTCTGATTTTCAAAAAATACTTTCATTAATTTATTTTGAAAATTCTACAATTTCGTTAAAAAAAAAATGCAGCCACTTGAGCGATCCCCCTCCTTTTAAATTTTCGCTTTAGGTAAACCCCCACTTCCGATTTTGCTGGTTAACGAACTCAGCGAATCGTTTAATTGATGGCTATGTGCCATATTTCGTTGAGGAGAAAAAAAAATTGCTACCGCTAGTGCTCTAACAAACGTCTTCTTGCCTTAGAAGAACTACAAATTTCGAAATATAGGGAGAGATAATCTGTGTCTAAGTGTTTTATCCTTTTTCTGGTTCGTTAGTTATTTCTATTTTAGCTGCATTTTCATAATGTTATTTTATTTTTCATTTATATTATATATAGGCATATGTATACTGTATGTGCCTAGAAGGTACGATTGTTGCAGATTTGGATAGACTAGTAAATATCCCTTCATTGGTACAACCGCAATAGCTTACATTCCTTCGGAATTTGCTTAAAATATATATACACCAGGGTAGGTCCATAAGTTTGCGACCTCGCCAATAACGATTATAGCCTTCACAAAACCCTTATCTGGTGCATCTGATCTGTTAAGTAAATAATTACAGCTGCAACTTCCGCTCCGCTGTTTAGTTCAGATATAGTTGCATACAGAAGGCTATGTGTAGAAGATTGCGACATATTCAAAGTGGAGTATCCAACTGTTATTAAGTTCTTCACAAAAGAAGGATTTACTGCAAATGAAATTAAACAGTGATTGGACCGTGTATATGGGGAAGCACCCCCCTCATATGCTACCGTTAAAGAATGGGCCAATTTTTTTTCGAATGGATCGAGAAAGCAATGAAGACGAAGAGGGCGCAGGTCGGCCCTTGGAGATGCTCACTCCTGAAAACATCGCTCTTGTGGAGGGGGAAATTATGGAAAACCGGCGGCTCAAAGTTATAGAAACAGCAGCATGGTTGGGTCTTTCTAAAACAACAGTCCTGCGAATTATTCATGAACATTTAAACATGAATAAGGTTAGTGCAAGATGGGTGCCTAGATTTCTTTCCTCAGTCCAACAGCAGCAAGTTAGTCTTCTGTCGTCAGGAGCTCCGCCAAGGTCACTCAGTCAACCAAAAGGATCATGGCCACAATCTTTTGGAGCTGTGAAGGAATACTCTTCATTGACTTCAAGGAGAGGAACACTACAGTAAATGGGGAGTATTGTGCTGGCCTACTGCACAGATTACGTGTTTCCATCAAAGAGAAGAAGTGTGGAAAACTTAGTGGGGGGGGGGATTGCAGCTTTTTCACAACGCGCCCATGCATACAGCTCTTTTTTCAAAGGAAGCTGTAAAGAAATGTGGCTTCAAGTAGATCGACCACCCACCCTACAGCCCAAATCTAGCTCCGAGTGACTATTTCCTCTTCTCAAAACTCAAGAACCTTCGAGGAAGGAAATTTAAGTGTGAAGAAGTGATGGATGCTGTTTATGCCCATTTTTAGACAAGACTTCTGCTATTTTTACCGTGGGAGGATTGAAATGTTAATTCAAAGGTGTTGCTTTGCTTTATTTACGGACGCTTTTTAACATTTCAGGTCATCGGCGTCCCATTCAATTCAGGGCGTGAAACGGCCGACGCATTTTGCTCAGAGGCCTCTTCTTTCAGGCTTGAGGTTCTTTATCGTGCCGTAAATGTACGACACGGGACCCACGGCTTTACTTCCCTTTCGAAGTAAGCCATACTTAGGACTTTTACGCCCAAAACCCATCCATTCTGGCCGGGTTTGAACCCGCGATCTTGGGTTTAGAACGCAAGTATGGTTATCATTACACCACCAGGCCCGACAATTCAAGGATGTGAGAAGTGTATTGTAATAAAGGGCAACTATATTGAAGCGAAATATAGTTTTTGCCTTTATCATACCTCGAAAATTATTAGAGTGGAAACTTATGGACCTACCCTCGTGTGTATATGTATATAATCGCTGAAAAATGCGTAGTTTTTTCACGACCGCAATAACTTACTTCTTTCGGAATTAACTAAAACTGCAGTTAATACACCAGAAATAACACAAATGAGATTAATGCAAAAAATACTTTTATGAATATTATCCAGCAATTCACGTTTTTACATTAAAAAATACAGTTTATGCTGAGAATCTTATCTGTGGAATTACAAAATATCCCCAGTTGGCGTTGGGTTTCGCGATTATTTAAAAGCATAAAGTGTGTCGTAAAATTATCCTATCTTTAAAATTGTTGCATTTACGCCAAATTTACGTTTTTCACTTTCGAAACGATCCTGTCCCTATTGTTCATGTTTTTATCCTAAATGAATGTGAACACTATTTTCCTCGCAATGTTATTTCCTCTGCCCTAGATAACCAAGATGCATAATAAGGGTTACACAGTAAGTGCTAATTGAGGACTTGGTTGGTACTTGGTATCATCTCAGCAACTGGTTTACACGTGTGTGCATCTTTGAGTATAACAATGGTAGGTGGTGGTAACACTTCACTGCAGCATCTGTCAAGAACACTAATACATTGAGAAGGCCGAACCTTCTGAAGATCCTTTTCAAGAGAAAGACTCCCACAGACCTTTTTCTTTTGTTGTACCTATGACATTACATGCATAATGGTCTAAAGTGTCGATTGTCTCTTTCACATTATTTCTACTGCAATTTCCCTTTGTCTCCTTGCAACAATGCGCAGCACAATTTTTAATCAATGAGATGTACACTGGATTTGCATGCCAGTCATATTTAGTTTATTTTTTCTTTTATATGGAATTAAGTTTAACAATATGTTTTATGTTCTTCTGTGCTTGTATGTAAAGCTTTATAGTGCATGTAATTGCAAATTTCATCATTTTTTCCATACATTGAGCATATAATACACACATTTTTAAACTTTTTTATTTTATTATTAATGTTTAAACATATTAGTGACAAAATAATAAAGTCCTTATTATAGACACACCTATAGTAGTCTCTTCATAGCAACAAAATCATTTAATGTTACTGGTGATTTTCTCATTCCATTTTCCTTATCTATAATGTGTCATCATGCAGCTCAAACCTGGCCTGCTGATCTGTGATGCTGTTTTCTGTGTTATAATGCTGGCAGAAAAGTCATCTAGAAGTTTGCTTTTAATTCAGTGATTTAAAGAATGTGGAGAGTCAGATTTCACTATGGACAAAATTATTTGCTGTATCATGTGCAATAAACAAGTTTCAGTTGATAAAACCTTTCAATTAAATATACTTATGAACCTTTCAGTTAACTTGGTACATATCTACCAATCAGTACATTACAAACAAACAGAGAAAAAATACATTCAAACACTACCGACATAAATTCCTTCAACTTCATGAAAGAATGAATTTTGCAGTGATTTATGTGATACTCTTATAATTTATAATCACAAACATACCATGGATTTCACCCAGTAACCACAAGTTCTGCAGTTTAATGGAAAAATAGTATTATAATAATGCCATTCCTGATGAATCTACCCTGGAAAAAGGTATCTAGCCAGCTGTTACTGCACAGCAATTTTAGAAATTCGGAACCATTCTCTCCCATGTATGGGGTAGTAGATGTCACTAGATGCCTGTGGCAGTCATGTGGTAAATTTTTATAGGAAAACTATTTGATGATGAGCCAGGAATACCATTCTTGATTGCTTGTAGGATTTTAGGAAAAAAAAATCATTCTTTTATTAATTAATTAAATCTGTCGTCTTAACACTCTTCATGCTTCACTAACCTTAAAAATATTTGGCACCGGTTTCAAAGATATGTCATCTCCATCTTTGGCCATGGACGACTTATTCTTTTATTACTTGCTTTGTGAATGATGCTCTTGAAATTACTTTGGCCAGAAGATGGCTGTGAACACAAATTTGGGTTCTGCTTTCAGATGCTGCAACTTACATGTTAATGGCTACTTTAGCATTAAAAATATATTTTCCCCAACTCTTCCATGTTATGAGTATTGTGCATGCACTTCACAGAGAGCAGAAGCCATAAGGGAACATTTCCCTGATGTGAATAGTTTAATATCCAGCACCATCAATATATTTTTTAAGGCCCCTTCAACAGTTAGTGCTTTCAAAGAAACATTTCCATACCTCTCATTACCCCCAGAGCCAATACTTACCTGTTGGGGTACATGGATTAAAGCTGCTGTCTTCTATGCAGGTAATTTCAATACTGTTAAAGAATTCGTTGATATGCTAGATCGAACTGATGCTTTGTCAATTCAACGTTCTCAGAATATGTTTATGAGTATTTGCAAAGGTACTTGGCTGTAATCAAGGCATATTTCAAAGTTATAACAGGGAGGGGGAAAAAAAATTGATTTGTCTTTACGTGAAGCTTTATCAATTTGCAATAAGGTTCACAGTGCCTCTTTAAAGTATGCAGAAAAATTAAACAGTAAATTGTGCAGTGTTTTAGAGAGAAATCCCAACATTTAAGTTTTGTGTTCTTGGATAAATATCTTCAAGGTGACCATGTAGAGCTTCCTGAAGAAATTTTCTCTATAGTTACAAAGTGCTTTCATATCAAATGAGGCTATTCTCAGAAGCCTTAAAATGAACTCTTTATAGGCAACATAAAAATGAATCATAGCAAAATAATGTGCTACACATTACACTGTTTTATGACATATAATTCTAATTATATATTTTTGAATTTTGTCAATAAGTGAGGCCTGAAAAGCCTGTTAAGATATTTTACATTGCCTGGTGTTTCCTCCTTGAACAAGCAATGGGTTGCTTTTTCCTTGTTCATTATTTGTTACTGCTTACTTGTGTAACAGTTTTCAACATTGCCCATTAATCTACAGAGAAGTAACTGCACAATACTTCTAAGTTTTCATGCATTAGCTTTCAAGCAGAGGCTGGAGAAGCTAAACACCCAACTGATCAAGTAGAATTCATGTGACTAATAATGTTTGGCTTTGCATACTGTGTAACTGATGTTTAACCAAGTTCATACTTTGAATTCATAATTTCTATGAGAAGATTAATGTGCACTTCAGTTTTTATACAAAACAACATTTAAAAAATGTGCTATCATCAAAATATTGGTTCTTTCTATATTATTTGTAGTAACCAGTTAACATATCCAGCAAGTTAGAGTGCAACAGGCTTGATTACAAGATCATAGTTGGATATTACAACTAGCCTCAGAATGAATGGATGGATAATGCCAGTTAGCTAAACAACAAGGGATTAATGAATTTTTTTATTAATACAACTACAATACTTTTGCAATACAAAATGACTACTTCATGTTAGCAAAAAAGAAACAAAGCTATTTCATGTTAAATTACAATTTTAGCTGTATTAGCATTTGGCCATGCAAATTATTGATATATATATGACTTGCAAGTAAAAACTATCCTGCATGCACAGTGTTTCATTCTCGGCAGCTGGGCATGTAGTGCTGCTTGCCACCAAGAATCAAATGCAATGCATGTGGGAAGTTTTTATGTGAAAGCCCTATAATAATATAATTAGTTTTAATCAAGTTAAAAGGAGTTGCTAATATATATTGTTAATATGCCTGACCAACAAAAGAGATGTAACAAATTAACTGCTGTATAAAAATATATGGTTAACAACATTTCTGAACAAAAGCCACATTTACATAATAATAATTATTAAATGCATAAATACAAAATGCTTTGTAACAAAATAATGCTAAAATTATATATTATCTCTGAGTTCATTCCATTCACCAATAATTATCATAAAATATGCTTTCCTGTAAACTTATGCTCATTCCTGGAGCTAGGTTTCTCTGAAAATCGATGCTAGTGCCAAGTGACTGTAATTCTTGTTTTGTATTTATTACAAACTGGCATTTAATTTTTAATTTATACAATAGTTACTATAAAGCTGCAGCTGTTTCCGGTTTTATTTATATATTTAGTAGGTTGCTCTTTCATAGAAATGTATTGTAAAGAGTGTATATATATTTACACTGCTTCTATATGCACACACATATATATATATATATATATATATATATATATATATATATATGTTGGTAAAAACAAAAAAAACTTAGCAGTAAATCACGTTAAACAGAGCACCTAAAGAAGATAAAACAAGTGATGATAAAATGAAAAATAGATTACAAATTATATGATACAGCAGAAAGTGGATAAATAAAATATGGGTCAGATGGAAAAAAAAAAAAAATAAATAAATAAAAATAAAAAAAATAAAAAAAAATAAAAAAATAAAAAATAAACAAACGCTCTCCTATGTGACTAGACATGGAAGATGTATGATTTCCAAAACTGTTATTTTATTCATATTTTCAGGACAAGGGACATTTTGAGAAAACCATCTACGCACCTCATGCCAAATTAGATTGAATGATGTGCATGAGTGGGTAAACAAACTAAGATTATGATAATGATAATGCTTTACGCAATAGCTCTCTAGAGCCAAGGCTTCTTGAGCTGATTGCTGACAGGTGCAGCAACTGGGAGATTATGTATTTACTTCAATGGCTTTTCAGACTACCTTAATGTGGCTTTTAGTACTACTTCGATCAAGTACCTTCCCAAATGCATTCATGAGGATGAGTGAGCCCCATTACAGAACCACTCCCTTTGGAAATACTTGGGAATGCCAAGAATTGAACCGTGAATCAGGAGTAGGTAGAGATGTATATTATGGAGGTAATCACTCTAATCTATATATATATAAAATAAAAATAAAGTAACACTATTAACAATGTAACAAATTAACAGTAATTATAATAGTAGAAAAGGATAAAACACTAAGAAAAAGATCTCCAATGTGACTTTTTCTTAGTGTTTTATCCTTATATATATGGTCTCTTCAGCCTGTGAAGAATGGTATGTAGTAAATAGAAATATTGCATGATTTGCAGTTTACATTCCCTGCTTCTGAACAACTTTTTCTTTTCAATTATATCAATCTATGTGGTTGTTTTCTATTTTTATATTCAGTATACATAGACTGCTTGAATAGGTGAATTGGGAAAATGGGCAGATGGGTGGGGAACAGCCAGATGGACAGGCGAATGAGTGTGGAAGGATGATTAACTTTGTAAATGAAATATATATATATATATATATATATATATATATATATATATATATATAAAAGGCTTTTCTGAAAAGGTCACTTTATTCATGGCTGAACTGGGAATTCATTATGGTAAAGCAGTGAAGAGTGCCTGATGTGAGATGAAGTTTACTGTGTATTTTGTACTAAAAACTGAGAAGGGAAATGTCTGCAATTTCAGTGACAAACTGCTCTGTTATTTCTGAATTAGGTTATAGCTATTCTCTTTATGCCTTTGCTTTCACCATATTTTAAATTCTGACTACTACTTTTTTTCAGGATATGATAAATACAGTTCTATAAATCTGTTATGCTGTACTATAATAAAATCTTAAATTCTTTTGTGCCATATAACTGTATCCATCCACTCATTTTAGAAACCAAATTCCCAATCCAATTTCTGCTGAAAGAATAAACTCTTATTACAGTTTAAAGTCACTTACATATTTATAGGAGGTCTCTTCAAAAAGTATCGCGAATTTTGAATTTCCGCGGGCTACGTATATTCGAATTTCGATTGTATTGTGGCTTTATGTTGGTACTCATGTCCCTCACTTATGTTGACAAACTCGGCCATTTTGAACGTTCAGTTAATTGTTGACAGCTATTTTGCTTGGACGTGTTTTGGCTCGTCTTCGATTTTTGCCTATTCCAAAAAATGGAACAAAGAATCTGTATCAAATTTTGTGTGAAAAACAAAATTAAGTACGCGAATGCATTCCGAATGTTGACTGTGGCATATGGTGAACCTACCTTGGACCAAAAAGCATCGTTTATCGGTGGTACAAAATGTTCTCAAAGGGTCGAGAAGATGTGAACGACGAAGAGCGTTCCGGACGCCCGAGCTCCGAAAACATTGAAGAAGTGAAGAAAATAGTATTGGTCAATCGTCGAATCACGTTAGAGAAGTTGCTGAGGACCTAAACATATCGATTGGCCCGTGCCATTCGATTTTTACCAATGATTTGGGCATGAGACGGGTCGCCGCAAAATTGGTACCAAAGTTGCTCAATTTCGACCAAAAACAGCATCGCATTAATGTTGCTAAGGAGCTGTTGAATTCTGTCCGCGACGACCCAAATTTGTTCCAGAGGGTCATAACTGGTGACGAATCATGGGTTTATGGTTATGACGTGCAACCTAAAGCTCAATCATCCCAAAGAATGCTGCCACACGAGCCAAGACCGAAAAAAGCGCGACAAGTTCGGTAGAATGTGAAGGTTTTGCTTACAGTTTTCTTCGATTGCATGGTGTATCATGAGTTCTTGCCACAGGGTAGAACGGTCAATAAGGAATATTACCCGCAAGTTATGCGCAATCTGCGCGAAGCAATCCGCCAGAAACGCCCGGATTTGTGGAAGAACAAAAAATGGCTTTTGCACCATGATAACGCCCCTGCTCACACATCGTTGCTTGTGCGCGAATTTTTGGGCAAAAGCAATAAACTTATGATGCCGCAGCCAAGGTACTCCCCAGACCTGGCCCCCTATGACCTTTTTTTGTTCCCAAAACTGAAGAGGCCCATGAAAGGACGACGCTACACCACGATCGAGGACATAAAGACGGCATCGCAGGAGGAGCTGAACAAGATCACAAAAAACGATTTTTTAAAGTGCTTCGAGGATTGGAAAAAACGTTGGCACAAGTGTATAATATCCGGTGGGGATTACTTTGAAGGGGACAAAATAGATATTCATGAATAAATAAATACTTTCTGAAAAAACACAAAATTCATGATACTTTTTGAACAGACCTCGTACACCTACAATGCCACAAATGCCTTGGTTTATGTTCCTTAAATTCTTAGGAGTTTCATGTATATCTTTAAGTATTATTCTTTCAAAATTACTTGTTACTTTTATATATATGTGAAATATCACAACTCTAACTTTTATAACCATGAAGGTCACACTAACATGCATTATATTATCATTATTACCATTATAATATTCTTCTTTCTCCTCTCCTCATTAAGAAGAGTCATTTACAATACAATTTAACATCTGGAAGTGTCCAAGATTTCTATACATAAAGACTATAAATCCTTAATAACTTTTCCTCATATTATTTGTGATCAACTCTGTAATTTGTATATAAATTATAAATTTTATTTTCTCTTTTTAATGTTAAGGTAAATGTTTATCAAGTTAGTCTACACAAATGCTATAGGATAGCGATCCTGTCATTCTAATTGATATTAATTCTGGAGAAGATATTGTTAATTAACAAAAACTAAAACCACCTGGTTTTATTAGCTTATTAGCACTTAGTAGCAAAAACCAAACAATTTAGTATGTTATGTATTTCATTATTCTTTTTGAATTAGTTCATATACACAGCATTCCTGTTTAGCACTATGAGGAGATGAAAATAAATATTTTATATTTAAAGTAAAGGAATAAAAAATTAAGATAAGGAAATATTTATAGGGATCTGCAAATTAAATATACTCAAAAAGACTATGTTTATGGCCAGTTTTACTGCTGCAGTAGATGTAACACTATTCTATTGGCACTTACACCTGTAAACATGCTTCTGATAGAAGTCACATTATTGCTAAATGCTTTTCGTGCTCTTTACTCTGATAGTCATGCTCCTATCCATTTCTGTTATTTTTCATTAAATTCACTTTAATGAAAATAATTGTTCAAAATATGAAATGTAATATAATGACTTTTTAATATACATTTTGGTTTCTATATAAAGCTATCACTGGTAAGGATTGCCCCACCACCTATCATCCTCTCACATTAATCAAAAAGCAACATAAGAATCACCTTATTTAATCTACGTTAGGTATAAATAAAATTTGGATGATATGGAACATTGGTAGCCCTGAGAGAAGTTGTTGGTTAGGGCTCTTGCATTAACTACATTTACATATTATGTCCTTTTAATTAAGAACAAAATATTTACTATTAAATAATAAAGCTAAAGGGAGCTCCATTAAACGCCCAATTAAAAATAATTTTGTCATGGAATATCAGCTGGCATCTCTTTCCGAAATCTGGAAGCAGTATAGTGGAATTTTATAGCACCAAAAAGCAAATTTACACTGCTTGCTTCCTATACAGTTTTATGTGACACACGTTTGTATGTTCGACGATGCAAAGCATCGATGTTTTCTAGGTACCATGTTCCTGGAAAGAGCACATCTGGTGATGCTTGTGGTGTGTATGGGGCTGCAAAAATAAAAGATGGAAAACAGATGATTTGTTTTTGCATTAACATTAGCATATGTGCAAATTTCTTTATAATATTTTTATAATGTTAAATCTTCAATTTCTTTACTACTTTCAGGTCCTGTTTATTTAACACTAATTAAATAGTAAGTATGCAAGGTATTTAGACATTTCAAATGTTAAAAAAAAACAAGTTTATAGTTCCATGAAGAAGATCATGTATTTGATATGCCAACCTAAATCACTTTTCAATTGATAGTAATGAAGAAACTAAGCCAGTGTCAGCTGAAGAGGGATTTAATCTCAAAACATATAACACAGAAAATGATATGGTTCATAAAAGCAGGTAATGTTTAAACAGATGTTGATTGTGTAGAAGCAGTTTCTAAGTGCACTAACTGAAAAAGGCTATGTCTATGCCGAATGAATTCTAATGTCACATTTTTCCAAAAGCATCCTCCACACACATTTAGAAACACATGGGCACATCTAACTTGTCACACTGTAGCATGTGGGGGTTGACAATGTGGAGTGAACTAATATATTGTAACATAGAGATGGTTGGTGTTCCAAGTGTTGGTTGAAGGTTTAAACATGAGGAAAGATTAGCTCAGTGCATGCACAGAAGGGCAATGCAAAAATGTTTTAATGGCTTCTAGACAAACGAGCTCTGGAGTTTGAAGAGAGTGGACACTACACCATCTGCTCTGGGAGGGCCATCTTTACAACGAACATCTCGAGGTTAGCAGCTCTTTATTTAGGTTAGTAAAATAATATAATTAAGTTTAGAAGTGATGGCATTTTCAGAGATTACTTTGGTCCATTACTTTTTTGTTTTCATTTAATTCTGGTTAGGGATGGGTAGGATTTTTACATATAAGTGACTCAGCTTACTGCTTGTCTCTCCTAATGAAGTCAAAATGAGTAAAGAATGATGTATCATTGGTCTACAAAATTTTTGCTGGATGAAAACTGTTTGTATTTTCTGATTCCTTATCACACGGAATCTCTGAAACCAAACTTAGTTTTGTTTTATTGAGCTACAGTTTTTCAGAAATTGATATTATAGAAAATAACTGTTTTTATTATTTGCTCACTCAGCAGACAATAAAATAAATATTCTGAGAGATTTAAACAAGATAATAAATGGTTCAGTTTGTAAATGAAACTGTAGGACTATATCAGAGCACTGGAGAAGAAAAAAATTGGAACAATTTAGTTTCTGGAGAAAAAAACATGAAGTAAGAACCATTGGTTTCTCCTTCTAATGTCCTTCTTCCACCACTCCATATTAAGTTGGCGTGATGAAGCATGCTCTGAATAAGGATATTGATTGTTTCAACTTTCTTATACAGTTTCCACAGAAAACTGAAGCTAAGGTAGCAGTAGGAAAGAGAGAGAGAAAAGGGGGGGTGGGGTGGAAACAAGAAATCAGAGAATTAAATAAGTTGTGGAGGAAATGTTACAACATTTTAGAAATCTAGGGTGTAGAAAATGTGCATTTTCTCAACAACCATATTCCCTGTGAATCTTGGTACAATGTGTACATTGTGTGAAGAATAAGATGAGCAGTTTTATAAAAACATTAAAATAATGGAAACCCATGATCAAGGCCATTGGAATGTGTCAATAATGCATTTAAAAAGAGACACTAGTGAAGGACATATCAGAGCTATGAAAAAAATTAATGTTTTCTTCTCTCTTACAGTGAAAAAAGTTTAGAAATTCATAATTATTTACACATAGTTCTTTTTTTTCAATATATTATTAACATTTAAGTTAAAATGAAACCTACAAAAACAGTTTTGTTCTTAGACACATGTATATTTCATAAAAAAATAAGTACATCATTACATTTGATATGATTTTGTTTAAAAACCTAGCGTGATAAAGTAAAACTGAAAACATGTTTGAATTCAGGGCATTCATATTACATATATATGGTGGGAGAGAGAGAAACTTTTTTTGTAGACCAGTGAGACAGGTCGCTTTAAGAGTAGGCCATGACAATATATACTTTGCACAATTTGCTGACGTTAAAAGGTGATGATGTTCCATGGAAAAATCTTATGTATATCTGAAGAGTACATGACATGTTGGAGTAAAACGAAAAGAATATGCTTTGATTATAACTATAAGGTTATAAAAACTACATTTTCTCTTGCAAGCCCAAAAATTTAACGGTGCATTCATAATTATGAAGCTGGATATTTACAATATTACACAATATAGCATGAAATGAAGAGCAAAATGAAGCAAATTTTCTGCTAATTAAATAAAAATCAATCATTGTAGACTGCAGACTACAGTTGATGTCAAGAAGCAGGAATAGATAATACACAAATATGCTTACACACGAGCACCTTATACTGATGTCATTTCTGTTACATTTGTATGCTTTTCATTGAAAAATAAGATTGTTTACAGAATTGGTAGTGATTTATTTGATTCTGAACATAGGAATATTCTTCAGAATGCTTAAACATTTAGAGTAGATGATGTACCATTTAATAAAAGATTTTCTATCAACCTAATAATACAGAAAGGCTAGAGAATGGCTACTGGTTAGCCAGTCATGATAATCTGCTGGAAACATTTCATCCAGTCTTTCACCAGCAGTGGTGGCTAAGGTTAAGGCACACGCTCATGAGTTTGATTCCCATCAGGATTGTCATTCATAAATGAGGTTTTTTCCAAATTTTTCTTAGTCCTCATAAATGGCAAATGCTTAGGCTTAGAATGCTTTTCTCTATTTCACATGCACCCACACACAGATAGAATCCTTTATCAAAGTTTCATATCATTTGTGTCCATTGCCTGTGATACCTCAATAATAAACAAGGTGTTAAATACAATTTCAGTCTTTTGCTAGCTATCATATAAGTATTATTATTCTAAATGTTGCAGCAGCAGTCTCTCCACATGAATAAGCACAGAAGTTTAAAACTTCTTTGGTAAAATTCATGTTATATTTCATTATACATGAACAGTTTCAGAAAAAACAATTGTATGGGAAAAAGAAGAACACATGTATGATATTTTGTTGAATTCTCCTACAAAAATGCAGAAATACCTTCTGCTAGAAGAATAGAACAGACTGGAAACATGAGATATATTGACATGTTCTTGTTTAACATGGAAAATGTTTAATACTTAAATGAAATGTGTGTTTAGAAGCTACTGGTAGTGAAGAAATAAATCTTCAAAATTGAATGTGTTCTCTTCACAGATTTACTTAGTTCTAAACAGTATGAAATTTTATTCTGACTTCCTGCTGATTTTTGAGTATGAACTTTGTTTGGATGAAGAGAACCAGAATGCCTCCATTCTTTTGATTTTGCTATTGTTTCTGGATCATAATGCTTTGTTCATAGTTATATTACAAAGCAAAAAGTTGGAAGAATCCTCTTTTGAACTCTCCTCTAAAATGTCATTCTGATTTCTTTCAGATCAGCACAGCATTTAGGGAACTATTTAGCAGATTATTTTCTCACCTCAAATCATAATGTACAATGTGAAAGATGTGACCATGAGAAATGTTAAGTTTCTAAGATATATTTAAGCTCAATTTGTCTATGCCCAGAATCATTATTTTGTGGAGTGCTCACAGAAACAGGATTTTGAAGACATTGTTAATTTATTATCTTTATTCTTCCTCTCCAAACTTCTCCAGTGATTTTTTTATGTATTCACTTCATTGGTATGCACCGATTTTCTTGGCAGACTACGCTTTAAAAAACAGATCCTTTACTAATACTAATTTGAATTCTACCTGAACAGAATTTATCTCACATGACTACCTTAGAAATTGCCAACGAAGAAACAACTAAATTTTAGGAGCTTTGTCAAACTACATATTCTTTCTCATCTTCTTTAACTGTTGTTTATCCTCTTCTGGTATTAGGGCTTACAAGCCAGTGCTCAATCACCTACCAGGGAGCTAATTACCTGTGGACAGACACTGAGTATACATACACACTGAGGAACTCTCTAAATGTGTTATCATTCCAATGTTAGGATTGTCTTGAAGATATAAACAGACAGATGAAATGGAAGGTGAAACTGTAGCAGAAAAAATACTAACTCAAATTTTGTTCTTTCTGAAAATGGATTCAGGAAAAACAGCAGAAAACTTCAGACAGGTTAGTCAGCTGCAGGATTTGATCCTGGAACCTTCCAAATGTGAGTCCCATCTGAACCAACCAGTTTGGCATATTATTTTCCCAGAATTTATCATCTTTGCTCTTAATAGGTATTCAGCATTCATTACTCACAGTAATGACACAATTTTCTCTTTCTCCATACCACAACAATAAGTATTAGCTGTATGAGAAAGAGAGAGAGAGAGAGAGAGCAGCTGCTCTGTAATTTGGCCACTTTTGGCAACAAATTGTTAAATCTGATGTAAAGATGTAACAATGTAACAATTCACAAAATCATGGTTAATAATTTGCTGCTATCAGTAACATTTTTATTTTAAAAACTTGCAACAAAGAATACAAAGGACACCAATGCCATAAGTCTTACCTGGTGCCATTTGCATATATGGAGGCTTAGGACTTTTCAAGCTTAATGTCTGAAATATATATGCTTTACAATGAAGTGAGAATTGCTGTCCTTAATATTTTTATAAGTATCGTACAATGTTCTATCTTTTTTAAAGGAATATGGTGAATGATTATTGAAATATGTTAACTTCTTGAACAATATCTTAATGTTGCACAAATACAACTTATACCATTATGAAGATTAAATAAATGATCTTCAGATTATGTGCTTGTGCAGCACACATCCATATTCAGTTGTAATTATGAACTTAGTTGTGAGTACTATAAATGTGCCATGGGTGCTTATGTCAGCCATCACTACTCACCTTTATGATGATTTAGTTCACGGTTTTCCATAATGCGGGCAAATTCCTCAGGAGCTACTTTTTGACGTTGTTCAAGCAATGGCTTAATGTGTGCCAGATTCTTCACCAGTTTGTTAAGCTTAGATTCTGGGCCAGTATCTGAAGAGATATGCAATGAGAACATGGATGATGCAAGTCCAGAGCCATAAGAGAAAAATCCCACGCGTTTACCTGCTAGTTCACTGCAATTTTTGCTGCAAGAGTAATAGCAAATATGTTAAAATATAATATAATATATTAAGACAACATGATGTTCTACATATACACTTAAATAAAAAATAAAACAAAACCCAGGAGTTTAAGCAGAAGAGCAACGTCTTCTAAACAGCTCTGCTAACTCTACTCTATACTGATGTTCTCCTTTCAGATGCTTATCATTGTAAATACAGCATTTATAAGTGTCCCTGAAGTTCTCTAATTGACACGCAAAATCTGAAGGCGGCTCATTTTTTATGAAAGGGTATAAATTCAATTCTGTATTAATGAAGTGTTTGTTATATATAACACTAATTGCCTTATAGGATAGGTTTTTAAATTAGGAAATAGAAACTACTACCTTCTTCATGTAATGTCAGAAATCTGTGCTTGCTGTTGCAAGCCTATATGCTTGAGTGACTCTTGTCAGGAGTTACTAGTCACTTTCAATGGCCAAAATATCAGTGAATGGAGTGTACAGAGTTTTATCTTCTATCATAACTGACAAAGCTTTATTTCATTGTTGTGTTTATAAATTCACACAATATATGCCAGTGGGATAGTAAGAATCCATGTTAATGAATTTAAAAATGAATGAACCATACATTTTTTCGAGATAATAAACCCCAAACAATTTTGGCTGAGACGGAACATTTTACTTACTTTAAGCAAGATGGTCCAACAGCCTACACTACACTAAAATCATTGTAAGCAGTTTTAAACATTTTTCACTATGGAGTGCTCACCAGGAGACTTTGGCCAGCTCACTTTCAGTATATATGATTATGGGCAAATTAAATCTATTAACTCTTAAGGATGTGAAAAATTATAACAAAAGTGTCATAAATGAAATAACAGAGGCTAAGTTGCAATGAATATTGTAATGCTTTCTTCAGATATGTAAGGTAAGCTTGCACATAAAATGGATACTGTAATCTGTTAACTGTTACCATAAAATTCCAGTGAGAGACAAATAATAAATTCATTATTTTTAATCATGTGCTATTTCTCAAAAGGAAGCAATATGAGTACAGGAGACAGCTAATGCATTCACTATTGATATACTCCTCAATATGCCTATCAAAATGTATAATTCTTAGCTAGTCATCCTGTAATTATGAGTAATAAAGATATATATCAGTATTACTGTATGTAGGATAAAAAGGTTTCAAATAATTGTGATATAAAAGGTTAATTTCAGAACTTACACTCACCTGAGAAGCAGTGAAACAAGGCCTCCATATAAAGATGGGGTATACATATTGCCAACCTGATTAGCCAACAGAAGAGATGGCTGTGTCTTTTCTTCAAAGGCACTTTTGCTCAGAGTCATGAAGGCTTTTTCAACATCACGGTCAAAATATGTATCTTCAAGTTTCAATGACCTAAACAAAGACAAATGCTTTCTTTATAAATGTAAAGTGTGTCTGATATTAACTTAATTAACATAAACAAGCATAATTAAAAAGAGATTAGAATGAGAAATTCTTTTGTTGATTTGGTTTATTTGTGGATGCTCTTTAACATCTTGGGTCATCAGCATCTCATCAATTCAGGGCATGAAACAGCCAATAAATTTTTTTCAGAGGCCTCTTCTTTCAGGCTTGAGGTTCTTTTATGTGCTGTAAATCTACAACATGGGACCCAAGATTTTACTTCCCTTCCAAAGGAAGTCATACTTAGGAATTTTACACTTGAAAAAATCCATTCACTCCGGCCAGGATCGAACCTGCAATCTTGGGTTTACAAGGCAAGTATGGTTACTACTGGACGACCAGGACAGACTTATTGCAAGAGAAATAGATGGCTATAGATTAAGAAATATATTAGGTAAGCTATGTAAATGAAAATAGTGTTGATGATGATGATTGATATCAAGGGAAAACAGTCTTATAACTTTGAGGAAGTCTAGTTTTAGTGACATGCTACATTTCATACTTTGAAAGCATCTTACAGCTTTACAATTTCTTTATAGTTGCCAGATATGACTATCAAGAAAATCAACAGACACAGTTAACTGCATTTCATCCACAGTACTCGGCATATTTGGTACATCTGGATCTTGCTATTATTTTTGTATCTAGGGTCAATGAAAAATTCCTTTTACTTTGGCATCACTGATATTTCGGAAATTAATCCTTTAATATCCAAATGCTTACCCCTCTTTATGCAGAATTTTCACATATAACTTCATTTGATGTGCAAAAGAGGGAGGTTTACAGAAAATTCAATGGTTCAATTGCTTACAGAACATTAATTTTTCCTGGAGTAAAATTACATTACTGCAGTCAATTTATATACACACGAGTTTCTTATCATGGCTGTTCCAATTACGCAAAAAACAATACTAGTGTAAACTTAATGTAACCTTGCTGCAAACCAAGGAAAGATCTAATATAATTAAACTATTTTATGACTGAGTAGAACTAAACACTCTTGGGGCTTCACCTAATTTTTTACATCTAATAGTGACAATTAAGTGAGGATATAGATGATGGTCTATAAAACATGTTCTAGATATAAATAAGTATGCAAAGTCATAGGAGTGTGTAATTCAACTCAGTCATATGATAATTTCATTATATGATTTACTTTATTATACAAGTTCCAATTCACACTTCAAGTAATAAAGACCTAATTATCTTCAAATTTACACTCAACTTCCACTTATACCTATCATAGTTAATATAGTGAAGCAAAATATGAATATTCCAAATTGAATATTTTCGGATGTTGACATGAACTTCACTACAGAGTTTTTAATTAGATATATTTTGGGAACCTTTGTTCTCATCTTGAGCTGTTGATTGCCTTGTATATAACCCAATGCTTCAAACAAACCAGAATTGATATAATATACCACATTGTCACAGGAAGAGAAGCTCCTTTCAAAATCACACTACCTTCTCCCATTCTATGTCCTCTCTTAAATATTTTATGAGGAAGTTCAAACAGACAAGATTAGTGGACACAAATCAATGGTATATAAAGTGTTCTTACGTAATAGGCAAAGATGAAATATTCCAGTTTTACATCTTGGTTCAAAAACAGAAATTGCTACACTCCGCAAGAAATGTTACCATGGTTTTAAAGCTGAAATTATATAAGGTGGTTTAATGCAAGAGTTATAGGCACATCATAACGGCATTGAATAGCTTCATTTGACTGATATCTTCAAGATGTGTGATGGCAAAATGAAAAAAAAATGTTTTACTTTTCCAATGGAACTTGGTTTAATTTCAATGGGTCATATTACTTTCCAAAAATAATGCATATATAGAAAGTCTTCATTTAATCAAAAAGGCTTCAAAATGACATAAATATAAGTATATGGTGTGCTCTAGTGCTCATTGCATATTAAACTGTTGTTCTTTGATGAAATAATTAAATATGAAAGGTACAGGTGGCTAATTCAATGCCATTTATCACTGATTAGGAATGTCAACATGGCCTTAAAAAAAAAAAAAAAAAATTGCCACTGCTCATGCAAAAATGGATTCAACAAATGCAATGAGAACAACTTCAAGATATAATTCTCAGTTCTGAATTATGCCCTCATGCTCTCTCCTTATTTGAGTATGCACAATATTTGTGGAGAAGCCTAATAATCATGGCTTACAAGCAACACCATGCACTGCAAGCATTAAATGATGGTGAGATACTATTGATTAAAAACACTGAACTTCATGAATAAAATTATTTTACAAAGATATCCAGCATGATATGTGCAAATAGGTATTTTAAGGACCCTTCCCCTAATATCCAAGCCAGTGTACCTCTAGTTAGTGATGTTAAAAGGCAACAACAGTTCACAAAGCCTGCAGTAAGGCATCTGGAAGTGTCAAAGCCTGAAGTATAATGGATTGGTGATTAATAAAGAAATTAACAACTAATAAATTATGTTTAGTGCTTTCTGATAGAAAAGGGACCACTATAAGAAACTCCTCCTGTGTATCACTTTGGTGGTAAACATTCTTGTAACACCGGATGAGGAATGAGAACAGTGATTTTACCAAATGGGAATACATGCTCTTGTTAAAAGTGGACAAACAGTTGAACAGAGTTTTCCAACTCCTTTTCCTACATGGATAAAGCAAATCATACTGCTCTTTCTTAAGTCTTTTCATGCTAATTACTGCAAGTCTGCAGGATTGCAAATGAAATCAACGATAGCAAGTGAACTTTAAGTTACCTAACACCCAAAGTTATGTGGAGTGGTTCAGGCAGTAATGCTTGGGAGATCCCAGGTTGAAATCTGTTGGAGCTAGTCACCCTATCCTTGAGTTTTTTCATGGTTTTCTCTGGTCAACATTCAAACACTGGGATAGATGTTTCTTTCCATGAATCATTTCATTATGGTGCTGTTCAATGTGGCAGTGAATTTGCTAGAAAGTTCCTGTTCTCATGTTAGTGGTTTTGCTGGGTTCCCTCAAGTCTTGCCATTGGGGGAAACTGCTGCTGTTATCCTTGTTGAAATCTGGGACTTAATATATGGAAAACATTAGGGGTCCTGTCTACATCTGTGAACTGCTGCCATTGGCTGCTCAGCGTCTCCTTCATCTAATTGCTTCCTTTTAGAAGTGTGCCCTTAGGAACCTTTTGGATAATTACAAAAGATCCATCAGTGTGTCTGAGATGCCAAACCATCCTCCTCCTTACCATTTTATGATTTCCAAACTGATAATTCACCTTTATATGAAACTCCAGGAATAATCTAAGCAAGTCCTAGCATTGAAATATAACAGGAGAAAGAAAAGACCACCAGAATGCTCACAAACAGAGTGAGGATGGAAAAAAAGCTACTATGAAACATAATAATAAAGCAATAAGCTTATTGCAATGAGGATGAATTACACAGACTGTTAAGTACTAACTGAATGGAAAGCATCTGTTTAGATGAATTGCATTAGGGTAGTAAGTGAAAGGGAAGCAAACAAGACAACCCAAAATGTGAGGAATGACTCAATTAGAATAAAAAAGATATAGGAAAATATAAAAACCTGGAGAAATTTATATTACAGATTATACATACCCAGGGCAAAAAAGAAATATGCAATAATCAAAATTCTCTTTACTAAACTTGGAACTTACACAAATTTTTCAAGTCCTGGGTATCTGCTGGCATGCTCTTCTTTTGGTGTGCGCACAAAATCATTGAGCATTAAGCGAGCTAGAGATTTCTGCACTAATTTACAATATGGGGAATGGAAAACAACAGCATCAAAATGTTTTAATTCAAATCGTGTATCACCACCACCTGGAAAAAAAAAAAGTTATACTTCTTAACAAAATTTGGATATATAAGAACTCTCAAGATATTATATTCCATTGTTCGTAAAAAGTAAAATACTTGTTTATACAGTTATATTTGCACTCAAACCACAAAAATAAAGTGGTTTTGAGTAATATGATAAAATATGTACCATTCTGTAAGCATTTTTCATTCTTGATGCAATAAAGTTGGTAGCAGTGATCTAAGGCACTGAGGTAGCATTGAATTGAAAGTTTGCCATCAACAACTGGATACTCTGACATCAAATCTGGTTTGTAGAAATCATATGCATGTTTCATATATGATGCTCTTATACCTAAAACAACACGAAAAATTTTGCTTTATTTTTTGCTCATATATTCTCAACATGAAGTACATCTACAGTTTTAGAGACATAATAAAAACCATTTAGTGCATTGCCTTGAAAGCAGCTTAGCATATTCAGTCTATTCTGACATCCTACTCCATATGACTGGAAATAAATTTCCACAATAAACACATTCTCTTCTGTCACGAGAACCATAATTGCAGGAATCAACACAAAACTGATTTCATAATGTATCAAACTATTATGTACAATAAATAAATACTTCATTGCTATGGAAACTTTGACAGCAAATTATCAATAATTTCAGCATCTTAATTCATACAATGTGGATAAATTTCTTACACACTTCACTTACTGTATTTAAATTAGGAATGTTTTGGGAACCAATGTTTTCATCTTCAGTTATTAACCCATTGTATCTTGGTGATCGTGTTGGTCCCATGGAAGCTATTGTGTTTTATGTGGTGACCTATGGTGGATATGAAATAAATTTAGAAAGGTAATCCCATAGCAGAAGGTTGAAATTATTTGAGGTTTTTAGAATGAAGGTATTCTCCCAGGCAGCCCATTCATAAGGGTTGTTTAAAACTTTAATTTCAGTGTCGTTTGTTTTGTCCCATATGGTATTTAGTAACAGCTAAAGGATGTAAAACACATGACATACTGAAGAAAAAAGTCAGTTTAGTTAAAAATCTGGGGATCATGGAGATTTTTCATTCTACTATCAAATGTTTCGAATACTGCCTTTCCAACAACTACCTAATTTCTTCATTTGGAAAGATAATGGTTTATTGCTCAATGTGTTAGGTTCTGAAAACTTTTACATGCCCCATAACACAAATGTTAAGATAAAATCACTTAAACCAATTCATTTACATAAGAGTGAACACATTTTATAAACTGCTCTGTAAATCTTTAAATGTTTATCTTACTTAATTAAATTTTTTTAAAAATTGTAAAAACTTTAAAATATTCATGTGGAACTAACATGTGAAGCTCACGTGAATTGAATCTGTCATCTAACACTCTTCATGCTTCACCAACCTTAAAAATATCCGGAACCAGTTTCAAAGATATGTTATCTCCTTCTCTGGCCGTGGACGACTGGTGTAAAAGATTGTTGTTACGTAGTATCAGAAGCAATGTTCCACTCTGGTGAAAATTTTATGAACTTAAAATTTATATTTTCTTCTTTCTGAATGTTGAAATTCATCAAATGATCCCTATATTTGTAGATGTAAATCTTTTCCCAAATATCCAGCTGTACAGGTCCTGTACAGCTCTCAATAATTCAACTTCATTTATATTATATCATGATTTTCAGTCCAAAAGTGATGTGCAACCACTGATCTTTCTATTTGTTTGTATTTTAAATTTCTCATATGCTCTTTTAGACGTGTCCCCACATTCCTCTTAGTTTTTCTGACATAGATCTTAGGAAACCTGCCAAGTGGGATTTGTGGCATAATCCTGGTATGGAAAATGTAAAATGGACTACGCTCTGTCCTCTGCAGTGCCAGTTTGGAACTTAAATGTCTAGTTAGCACTAGTACTCACTCATTTTAAAAGAATTATAGCATTTAGTGGAATAATAAATACTTATAAAACTACCTTCAATATTATTCTGAAGAGTTTAGTTATTAGCACAAGTTGTTAATTAACCACCAATCATCACTGATACTTAAAAATGTGGCTATTAAATAGAATGACAAATGCATGTATTTTGCTAAAAATGGATGGGAAAATTTCTAGGTTTTAATTGTTTATTATTCTGTTCAAATAATGTGTTGACATTTTGAAGAAAATTCTACATGAAATGGAATCCATAAAATCTTGAAGCAACTATACATATTTATCTTGATTTATTTTTACATTTTCCATAATATATTCATGAATGTTTCACTTCCTCTGAGCCCCTGATTTTTTGCTTATAACTTTTAAACTAAAGAATGCAACTGAATGACATCTGCTATGACATACCTTCTATATGAAAAGCATAATGATCTTATAACAAGAGTAGAAAGTGGCAACAAGGCATGTCTGCACATGACCCTGCATGTTATGGAAGATAATCACCACGCTTTGGGAATCACAGTCTCAGCTTCATCCCAAATGTTTTCTAGCAGTCCTATGAGAGTCCAGGCTTGTTCTGATAAACTTTCCTTTCAGCTTGTTCCATAGGAACATACCTGGTGAAGTAAGGTCAGGCAACGTTTGTGGTCATAAGGTCAGGCAACCTTTGTGGTCAAAGTCCTTTAGAAGTAACATGATCTTCACAGAAGAAAATTATTTCAGCCATGCTGACATTGGATGCCTGGCTGGTGGCATCTTCTATTGAAAATAACCATTATAGAGTCCTTGTCAATGAATTGATTCACACACTAACAAATGATTTTCATGTAGAATGAAGCATCCTTTGCTTTATGGATGAAGATAGAACAAATAATGCTGCAGAGGACATTACACTCCAAATTTTTTCTCCTTATCTGCAGCCTGTTTTTTGCCTCCTGCACTAGTTCTTCAGGCAGTTTTGAACTTCCTGCTTAATGTACATGTTCCTGTGGTTTCCAGTTTCTTCACCAGAGATAGTCAATGAATGATTTTGCTGGTGGTTTGTGAAAACCCAAATTCTGCAATAAATTGATTGACCTGGCACTCCTTTATCAATGCAGTTTTGTAGTACATTTGAACAATAAACATGCACTTTTTATCTATAGAATATAATATTTATTTAACAAATATATATAATTTTTAAATCAATCACATTGGTTTGTACACAAATTTAACTATATACCATTCTACAATTATCTTGAATATTAATACAACTTAGCAAATTATAACTCACTATATTTCACTACCCTATGTTGCTGTACTTCCTAGGGCCTGATAAACCCAAACACAGCAGTTACCAAATTATACTATTTCAATCTAACTTCTGACATTCTACACTTTCTTCGTTTCCTTGCTTACTAATCTTTTTCAATCATTTTGGTCTCACATTACCTAAATAAATGCCAATTTCCACCATGAATTTTCATGTTTTAACATTCAACATCTTTTTCCCTGTAATTTCTTTTGGTAGATTGAACCATCTCTGCATTCCTAGAAACTTAGTTTCCTTGCATTCTAATAATATATGCCAATTATTGTCTTTCTGGCTACACAATGGACATTTATCTAGCTCCCCCTTACTCTTAAACCCTTCAATTGCACAACCCCTGTTCTCGCCCATGCAAAGCCTTCTCTTGCAGCCTTATCATATTCTTCAACCATATCTGGCTCATGATATAATATTATTATACTGTATTGCTCATACACAAAGGCATAACAACTGCTAACAATTTCCTAACAACAGCACAGGCAGATTCATTACTACTGCTTAGGACAAGAACATGCTATCAGCCGGGATAGGCATGTGCAGCAAATAGACTGTTGTCATTTGTTTTCTTCTGTAAGCATGGTTCTTGTACATCAAGGTATATCCATGCAAAATTTCATCTTTTATTTTGAAATTATAAGGGAATATCAAAAGGCAAAGCGCAAGTGAAATGCTATACTACATCTATTCAGTAAATGATATAAAATGCAAACCAAAGGTAGAATGGGACTCATACTGTCACAAAGTTATTTAAGAACAAGTACTGATAGTAAAAAAGTCCATATTAGCTATTTTAAATGCAGCACTCTACATAATAAAAAACTCCAAATGCAATAATAACTGCATACAATGAATGATTTACTCACCTCTGTCAAAAACTAATGGAGCATTTGGTCCCACAAGCATTGCAACTGCCCCAGCTCCACCTGTGGGACGAGCACTACCCTTGGCATATACAGCAATGTCTCCAGCAACCACCAATGCTAAGCGTCCTAAAACAAAAAATAGCATTATATTGATCTTTAATTACTTTCAGTTATAGTATAAAAAATCCAATAACTATGCCATGTAAGATTTCTCACTTATTCAGTTATTTGTGGTTAAAGGCATGTTTAAAATAATTTATTCTCTCAGTCACTTATCAAGTTTCTAATAACAAGAGATGGACTTCAATTTGAAGTCAAAAACAGCTGATACCTCTAACACATGCCAATACCTACATCTTAAAATTTCAAAAACAGGCAATGCATTCTAAATATTTATTATTATATTAAAATATTTCTAAATTATACAGAATAGTAATTATCAAGTATAAGATGGTGCAGAATGAAAAATTGTCTTTTAAAGTTTTTATTTCAGCACTATGCTGATATGATATTATATTAAATGATGTAAAGTCATTTTAAAAAATATAATACATACCTGTTTGCTACAAATGTCACAGAATATTATTTTTCCATCGTAAGTGTGGAAATTCTGTTAGCCATTGCCGGATCAGCATAGATTTTGCTCTTTTATCTTAGGTATATTAAACTGCACAGAATAACATCCTACCACTTCAAAATTCTCAAAAACAAATAAGGAGAGGGAAAGAGGCAAACAGACATCCAAACCATTATGCAACATTGTTGTTAAAATTCTATTACAATGATACCAAATTTTATTATATCTTCAATACTTCCATAAATTGCAAACAACTAGTTGTTCAAAATAGAATTCCCAGCTTTGATGCAAGCATGATGTGTAGTAAATTCTGTCATCTGCAAGTTCTGTAACTATATACAGCATTTAGTTTGGGCTGATGGGCTGATGGGATATATGCTTCAACTTGTAAATGTAGTCTGCAGCCTATTAAATACTGACACATCAGGACTAACCATATCAGATACATATCATGTCATCTGAATTGCATTAGTGGAGTTTCTTTACCAATCCTCATGGTGCATGCCTGCAAGTTGGGTGGGTTAACTACTCTTATACTACTGTTATCCTGAATGTTGCATCATATATTTCTGCCACATCATTTGGGGTTCAGATACCCCCAGGACTGTCCTCCCTGTCTGAGGTTTTTTCCAGGTTTTCCTCAGTCCTCATAAATGGCAAATGCAGGGGAGGTCCCTAAACTTAGGCCTGGAATGTTTCCTTCCTTAAAAAATCCCTTCTCAATTAATCATTTCATCTTATATATCATTAGTGTCCATCGCCTGAGGTGCCTCAGTAGTAAAAATGGGCGTTGAATACTATTTATATATAAAAAAGCAACCAAAAAAAAAAACCTAATGGCAAACTGCCTGTGATGCCTCAGTAATTAAAATGGGCATTAAACACTATTTATAACAAAAAAAATTGAATGGATAGCCATTTTTAGTGATACAGATAATGAGTGCCAATTATGAAGAACTTATAGTCTGTATCTCCCTCATGATACAGTACAAACTTATTTAGGAACACAAATGTTAATGATATATTATATCAATGAACTCTATATATTTTTAACTGTTTTCATGGATGATGTCTGTGACTTACCATCCCAAGCACTTGATTCCACCCAGGACAAGGCATTGAATAATGCAGCAGTTCCTCCATAGCATGCATTGATAGTATCAATGCCTTCAATATCTGTGTTACCACTTTCCTCAAAGAGCTGCATTAAGACAGATTTCACACTCTTGGACTTATCAAGGATGGTTTCTGTCCCTACTTCCAGACGCCCAATACTGGAATAGGCTGTTATGATATAGAAAACAATCACATACCAATGCAAATAAAGTACATAAGATTTTACAATCATTCATGAATGTAACTAAAAAGTCATGGTTATGTGAAAATGTTAACACAAATTTACTTTCAAATTCATTTACTGAATACTATTGTACATCTTCATCTTTTCTATTTCATATGTTCGTGAATTCTTTAAGTCTGAACTTCACTCATTTCTCAAGTTCTGGCACCTTAGAGATGGATTTGAAAACTTTCAGCCTGACTATAAAGGTTCTAGATAGGGTAGGTGCAGTGTTGCTGAGGATGCAGTCAAATGTCCGCAAAATACCTCCCAATAAATGAAGCAAGAGTTTTATAGATAATGTCTCAGTAAATTTAGTGAATTACTGAATATTGAAATATCTACAATGTAGATAGAGGGTTCTTAGACAAGTAATTTAAGACACAGAATCCATGACCACAGACATAAAATGAGTAACTAACGGACCATTGAAATGATTGCAATTTTGTGCTCCACGCTAAAGCTAAATAGCATTAAAAGTTGTATTAGAATGGCTTCATGTGTTCTTAATAAGAAGAAAAATTTTAATAACCAATGAAAAACATTTTTACAACTAAATATTAGTTGTCTGCAAAATTTCAGGCTAATAGGTTACATGTCACTGCATTGGTACTCTAAGGGGAATTCAGTTATTAGAAAGAAAGTTGCGGTTCCACTTTGTTCCTAATGTTCTGAGATACTAGTTTTGTGACCAAAAGTTACAAGACCAAATTAATTATGAAATAAATTACAAAACAAAGAAATGGGGTTTTTCTGAATTTGCCAGCATACACCTGATTTATAGAGAAGAGGTTGAGCTGTAAAAGCTGCTGAGATCTACAGAAAATGATTCCTTTATAGAATACATTTCAATATGTTAATGAGCATTTGTGTAAACTGGGACACTTTAAGGTTCAAGTAAAAGTAAAAATCCTAATATGAAAGTGTGAAACCTTTGACTTTGGGTTTACTTTCCCAAACTGTTTGTCTAAAGCTCTTCAATATACAGTGCAATTTAAATTTTTTTAAAATTTGTTATTATTTATTTATTTATATTCTGAAGCTCAAAATGTTCATTTTGTTTTATTGAAAATAAGAAGGGTAAATTAATGATTTCAAATTAATAATTCAAAATTATAAATATTACTATTTTTATTGTGGTAATATATTTATTTATTTTTTATTGTTTTTAACTTTCTTGAAATGTCAACCACATTTACTACCACATCATATTAAGTTTAAAAACTTATTTCATATAGATCCTGGCATACTGTTATTAGCACATGAATCTGTCTAATGCTGAGTGAAGGTATATTTATTTTTTAATACAGTATATCCTCAACTTTTTGTCTGCAGTCATTCTTCAAATAACATTTATCTTACATGTATATTTTACAATAGTCAAATGCTGACAAGATATTGTTCACTTACAGATGTTGTTTCTCTCCATGAGTTTGGTGACAACAGTAAGGCAGAGAGAGTTGATATCTTCTCTGTCAGTGCAGAAACCCATTCTGGCTTGACCAAGACCAATTGTATATTTACCAGCAGATACCTGGTCATATTGTTCCATTTCAGCTTGGTCCACATATTGTGATGGAAAGATAAGCTCTATAGCTTGTATTCCCACATTTGTTGGCCAGGAACCCATTTTTAAACTACAAAGTAGAAAGTTCTCTATTAATGCATACAACATAGAATTATAAAATTTAAATAACATGTTAAAATGGCTACACTGCAAAGATACAAAACTGCATTTTAAAGTAATACATTATTTTGAAACTATATCACCTAAAATATGTAAAATTCTAATTCATTACACTAAACACTTCCTTACTGGAATATCTGGGATTTTTAAATGGAAAAGTACAAACTTAATCCTCCTCCAAGTATCTCAGTATATGACATTTAATAAAATAAGTAATCAGTGCAAATAAATTCAGAATTCATCTCTGTCCCTCCATCATGATTCTAAAGCTACCTGGCTTTTGACTTTACAAAGTTGTGGAAAACATGAACATATATCACCTCAGCAATGCATTGTATAGCCTGTTGCAACTGTTCCCAAACTTCTTGCATGCATGACCCTCTTTTCAAGAATGAAATACTGCGAATACCTTCTTCACATCACTGCTTAATAATAATAATAATAATAATAATAATAATAATAATAACAACAACAATAATAATAATAATGATGATGCTGATAAAATTTGTAAGTTCATGCATATGCGTCAACAATATATCTATTCAACCACAATAGCTATTGTTGCACTGCTGTATAACTGGTCAAAATAATTATATTGCAACAGTTCGTTAAACACTCTTAACAAAAACAGATGTGAAAGAGTTATAGCAGTACAAATTTAGTAGAAAATCTATGCAAAATTAACTTTTCTTCATACTCCACAGAAAATAAAGCGGAAATTAAAGTTTGGGGCTGACCTGTTCCTCTGCTAAATGTATAGAATACAATTGCATTTATTTCATACTTTTGTGCATAGACCACGGTCATCCATTGCATATTACAATTATGTTGTTTAGTTTAGTTCCTGGAGCATTCCGTGAGTTCAATCAAAGAGACCTACTACATAGAACTTGCTATATACAATTACCACAGTAGCCCATAATCTACAATTACAAAAAATATTGTATACATCTACATAAATAGTTATAATAAAAATGAAATAGAACACCTAGAACTTAAACAGACAACAAAAACAGAGAAGCAGAAACAGACAAGTCACTTGATTACACAATTTTATTATATACATGTTTACACATGCATTGATATAAAATTATTACTGTGTTTTTAACTCATTATAATAGGCTTTATTATTATTTTAAGAAACATATAAATATACCGTTTCACAGTAAGTATACAGAACGTACATACAGGAGCTATGTAACTATTCAAATACTACTACACTACATGTCAGAATGATAAGTGAGAACTATGAGCCTGCTTGCTATTAATTAATCATTCAATGTCTGGTTGTACGTTAGTTACACACATTAAGTCACTTTCTCCATAACCACCAAACCCATCTAGGAGTCCCAACCCACAGTTTGAGAACTGCTTTCCTACTGTGTCAAGTGACGCAATGTGAATTAACTTGCCATTTCTTCTTCTTCTGCTTGTTCATTTTTTCCACTTGTAGAGAGGACAATAAACTGAGTTTAAATAATTTATTTGATACCATTTTTAGGTTATAAGTGAATACAACATTTAGTAAGTTTCACATGTTCGTTGGAGGAATCCAAGAAAACAAATTTTCTTGGACTAGAAGTAAAATAATTGAACAGAAAAAAAAATGTGTTTTAATTATAATTTCACAGGTGTTGCCATGTAACAGGACCTTCTATAATTTTGTAATTTCAGACACACAGATAAAAGCACTTTTAAACATAAGGTAGGTATAAAAACATTTTAAAATAGTTCTTATTCTTCCATATGCTATACATCCAATTTTATACTTTAGTCTACTGGTTTACTAATATCTAGTTTAATTATGAGTAAATTATTTTTCTTTCTTTTTCTTTTTTGTTTTTTGTATTACTTTCTCTGAATGGATAAATAAAATGAAGTAGCAAGTCCTAACAGGGTTAAGAGAGTGGCAGTAGTAGTTTAATTCTGCATGTTTTACGAATGAACTAGAGTTATATTGCTTTGACTATACAATTATACACACAAGCTACATATACAGTAATCTTATCCATATTGAAAGTTTGTGCATCTCATTCAATGAACTGGTTTTTCTTTGGTTTTTATATACATTTTGATGAAGCTGTAGTAATGTGTTCCTGAAATGGTTTATGATCTGAAAAGCTCGATTTCATGATTCAAGGGGTTCTTGAGTAGTGCTATAAAAACTGAGTTATTTGGCTCACAACAATCAAGTAGCTGTTCAGAAGTCATGCTTTGGTTGTAGGCTTGCTCTTAGGTGTGAAATATTTTATTGTGCCTACCAAAGACCTCCCAAACACCTTTTCCATGAGCTGTAGAGACGGGGAAAGCAAAAACAAAAAGTCACCCCTTAAATTATGAAATGCTCTGTAGGTATGAAATAGATTTCTTTAGAATAAATGAACTTTGGCATGGCGGATGAGGCATTAAAAATAAGTCTAGATCTTTATAAAGCTGCTTATAGATATTGTTTGATCTTTATTTCAATGGAAGTATTAAACTTTGTCTTGTAAAACAAACAACAATTCTCAGAAAAAGTCATATTAATAATAGTATTATATTTGATACTGACTTTAAGATAAAAATAGCAATTGATTTTTGGTGAACAATTAAAAAAATATGTGTTTAATACTGAGAGCTTTTCATGAAAGTTTCAGAAGTGTATCTATCAACTCATTATATATAACTATATTTGATATTGACTTTTAAGATAAAAAATTGCATTTGACTGTTGGTGAGCAATAAAAAAAACATTTATTAATATTGAGAACTGTTAATGGAAGTTTCAAAAGTGTGTCTATCAACTCTTTATATGTAATTCCATTAAACACCTTCATCTAGTTTATTCATCACTGATCTTTTAGTTTATCACTACCAGGGCAGTGATTTCATTTATATTTAAGTGGCATTTAAGAGTTGCAGATGAATATTTTTGAGAGGCACTTATATATAGTCACACAATCCAATGCAATCTCATAAAACTGTATCCTACTAATCATATTCTCATTAAAGGTGTAGACATAAAAAGAAAATATATCAGCTTCATTTGCTATCATAAAGTTCGGGATATAGCTCAAGGAATAAAAAGAATTCACATTTTTTGGTGGAGTACTTATTTCTAGAGTGTTGGTAAGCTTTCTTCATATTATTTAAACTAAGTCTTATCCGAGTAATTTTTGTTTTCGTGGATACAAATTCTTCCAAAATTCAGATTTTTACTCTCTATCAGTACCATTTTAGCAATACTGCATAGAATGGGCATTTCATTAACCTTAGTTCACTATTATTTAACTGAAATGGAGTGGCATATTTGCGAATTAAACTCCCAAATATATGAGATAATCATTTTGAATACTATTGATTTTGCTGTGAATGTATTTGGGGGCTTGGAATATGTATATTTTTTTTATGTATGGATGAGCTGGAACACATTTCATTTCTTGAAATACATATAATATACCTTATTGTGTCTGCAAAGCAGCAATACCAATTAAATACTCCATCATAAGCAAATTATTGCACTCACATTTTTGCTTAATTTTTATTACTATGGTTTAGCTTTACACCTTTTGGTCTTAGAATTTCTATATCTTAGTATGGAAGTGACCTACAAAACTGCACTGAAGAAATGACAGTTGCAAAGAAAAGTGGGACACAGGTGACCCCATTAGCTAGCAATGCGTCCGAATTTTATTAAAATAACTAAATATTAACATATTGATATATTTAACATTAACTTTTGAATTGTGCATAAACTAACTTGTCACTTTTATAGCAATTTAATCGTTGTTATATATATATATATATTCTCCCCAATGACATGTAGCTTAAGCCCTTTTTAAAATAAATTGACAAACATTTAGGTTATGTTGTTTACAGTATTTGAATATGTAAATGTGGAAGGCGTTAATGTTAGCATTTCTAAACTGATTTCGTGAGAGTATCGCTGAAAATACAAAAATTATCACTTGCGAATTCCAAGTTTGTAGATATTAATATTCAAAATGAACAGTACGTTTTACAGAAACTTAGGTTAACTATTTTAGTTCTCTGTATTACCTTTTAACAGTGCAATCAAAACATATCCTAATGTATAACTTACCTGTATACTTCTCTTGCGTAAAGTGCTACTAGTATGTGAAAGTGTTATTTTCATTTTGTCACCATCTCTGCACTTAAATGAAATCCCGTTACTTTTTTCCCCATGACCCGGTAATGACAAGCATTACCTCGTTTCGGCCTCCGTTACTTTGCGGTTTCAATGGCGATTATGCTGCTTCAGGTGGTGAAAACTGTAGTAATAGCAGGAAGTAGGAACTTACGTCAATTCAATTTGATGTTGCGCGGCAAAGGTGCAGGAAAGTACGTAAAGTGACAGGCACAGGCCTACAGATTACCATTGTTACCAGGCGCTCTGAGTAGCTTAGTTTAGTTCCTGGAATATTTCGTTAGTTCGTGAAGAATCACAAAGACCTACGTACATAGAATTTTTCATTAGTGTGCATTTTATCATGGATCATTTATCCCCAGTAGTGTAACAGAGGAAGCATAACGATGAATCGGCTTTGACTGGAACACAGAATACCAATATAGAATGGTGATCAAGTAAGTTTTTCATACACTTCTATATATTTCCTTCTAGATGTCAACGCTGATGACCTGAGATGTTAAAAAGCGTCCATAAATAAATCAAATAAATTCTACATGTCATACTACTTGTCAGCTGTCACACACCTGTCATAAACGCGGATTTCTAGATCCAGAGGAGCCTGGATATTCTGTTGGTTTAAGTAATTAAATTAAGGAGGCACATGTATAGCAGCAAGTGATTTCGATGGGCAACGGCCTAACGAATTGTGTATCGAGTGAGCGCTGCTATAGCTCCTCTTCCTTCCTTACATATTAAATTCTCTTCTTTCCCTCCATTTCAGATGTGTAATTGTCATGAAAAACGAATGTGTAACGATCTCCGGTATTTTACAAATGGTGTATAAAGTATTCTTTGCTGTTTCCATGACCTTTTAAATCACGGACTTTCTATAATTCAGAAGGCCGTGATGATTTAAATCCTAATTAGCTAATTGACTGCGTATTTAGTTTGGTGAGATGCAAAAATAGTAATTGGGAATTAATTTCCTCAATTAACTAAAATCATAATTATTAATTCTCACTAAATAACAAATTGGTGAGATCAGCCCTAAGACTTCTGGCTACAACACTTTTAAGTGATCCATAAGATTGTCGTAGATATCTTTCTCTAAATTGTCATAATTTACTCATATTTGAGATGACCATTGTCAGCAATCTCATTTCCAATTTGCTACCTGACTGCTGTAAACTTATCTGTGATTATTAATTTAATTTTGTGATTATTAGTTAAAGGAACAGATTTAAATTTATGAGACTCTTCAGAGTTTTTGCCATTTAGTCGGTATTTTCTTGCAGTACATCAAACACTTTTATTGCTCTTCTTATACTTTTACTTACTTTACTGCAGGTAATGTTATTTATGGTTTCTTATGATAGGTTACTCAATTCTATTAGGTTAGAGCTTCAAGCATTTTTCCTAGCTTTCTACAGATGATAAATAGTTTTTAAAGCCAGTGTACTTATACTTCCTTCTAGTCTCTTGAACAATATTTTCTGCTTCAACAAAATGAGAGAAAAGGCTTTGGAAGTTTTTCCAAATTCCTAGAATAGTTCTTTGGCCAGATGAAACCCATTGTTTAGTGAAAATTTGGTAAATTTTTAAAATTATTTTTTCTAGAACTGTAACATATTCCTTAGGTCCCTTTTGTATTTTTGGTTACTGGTTATGTACTGAATGTTTAAAAAAAAAGATGGTAAAATTTTTATTGGTGAAAAGCACAAGCTAAAAGAAGCAAAACTTTCTAGTAATCATGGGTACGCAAATTAACCATTTATGAGATAGACGCAAATCAATACACTTGCATAAACTCAGTTTTGAAAAGACAAGGAAAAAAATGTTGTTCAACTTCTTGTAAAAGAAGAAAATATAATTTTAATAATTCTCTATATGTGGACACTTTTATGAAGCATTGGAAAGTGCCATGTAGTCAGTATTTAAATCTAATAGAGAATTTATAATATGTAGAAACTTCATTGTACCTAACTCTAGGAAAAAAATCATTTCAATTCTCTTCTTGGTATTTTGAGTTTAGTGCACACTGAATTTTGTGCTAGAGTTACTAAGTTCTCTGGGATAGGAATTGACTGACCCTCTGAGTAATCATAAAATATAATAAGGCTTCCTTTTTGTAATGTTTAGTGCATGGTCTGGTCTGTTAAAGGCTTGCTGTTTGCTGTTGAAGTTAAACAAAACAGACCCCAGACCAAAGAAGAAAATTCTGGCTTATATAGGATTAATTGCAAAGACTGTGAAAAAGTGTACATAGTTAAGACAAAAAAGAACATAGGTATCAAATTAAAGGAACATTGGAGCAATATTAAGTACAAAAAATAGAAAAATCAGCAGTTGCAGCACATTTTTGGAATGAACATCATGAAATTGAGAAGGATATCACTTTATTAAAAGCAGTGCAACACCCAAAGGTACTCGGTATTTGGGAAAACATTTTCATAAAAAAATATGAACGTAGGCTCATGAATTTCGATATCCCAGAAGCAGACAACATTTTGTATAAGTTCATCAATAGGCCATCAGAGCACTCACAGCAACTTACACTGCCAATTTAGATTGATCCATTAGTCATTCGTGGTTGACAATGTGACCAAGGTCACAAAACATGGCCCAGTTTTTTAATAAAAAAAAGTTTTAAGAAGGGAACATCAAGAGTGTTTTAATGTGTTCACATGCTTTTAAGTAGTTTTACTTTTAATCTGCCTAAGATGTATTAAAATATTTGCAAATAATTCTAGACCATAGATGTTTTTGTAGTTATATGTTGATCTAATTATAATTTGTGACCATTTTGTTTCTTATGATAATCTAGGTACTTTTAATTTTATTTTCCAACTTACTAATTATTTCTTGGTAGTGTACATTTGTAAATGTGGAATTTACGGATTCGTTAATTCAACCTTAAAGGAAAATTCACATTTTCTTTTCAAAATATATTTGATGTTCTCGTATTTGATGTTGACATAGAAGGTAATTATGTAAAACATTACATAAAATATTGTTTTTATGCGGTTTGGGGGAGGGGGATATTTATTGGTGGCTTCTGAATGACGGTCACGCATTTTCAAGCATTTTAATTATTTTTTCTCCTAAATACCTACTAATGTTTAGCTAAGAAAGTATAACAGCGTTTTTAAATTACAACGTTTCTGCTATTTAAAAAAATAGGGGAAGGAGCTGGTGAGCGTAGCATAGTTTAATGATTACTGTATATGAATGATTCCTGAAAAATGTATATGGCGTTTTCCGCGTTTTACCATGTGATACACATTACTCCATTATCAAGTAGGGGGAAGGAGAGAAGAGTATCGTAAAGAGATATGAGCAGTGTTCTCCAAATTACTATCTATATAAAATAAGCAGTTATCCAAGAGCAAATTTCACTGCACAAATATCACTTCGATTTGTTACTTTCTCTGCATTCAGTTCCTTGGCAGCGTTTTGGCATATATGAACAACATAACATAACCTGAAATAATAATAATAATAATAATAATAATAACGAAAAAAGAATCACACGATTTGCTTTAGTCAGTATTAATTATTTAGTAGAACACTTTTCGGTGCTTTTAAGATTTTCCATTTGTGTAAAAATATGAATTTGCAACTTCTAAGGTGATTTGGTCAAAATTATTCAGAGAAATTCAATCCAGCGCCAAATTTGTATTATTATTATTATTATTATTATTATTATTATTATTATTATTATTACCATCATCATTATTATTATTATTTTATTAATCATAATAATACTAATACTAATAATTAGTTATGAAACCCACTTGTTACAGTTTAGTCAAGGAGATGATTTCTTATTATCAGGGATTTGTTGCTGTTCCTATCGTCTCACTCGGAAGAAAACCTAACACGTCTGCCGGTAGCAGATGAAGATTCTTTTGCATGGAGAGCCACAGATAAAGAAACGGAAAGGCTTTTAAGTACATCAAAACCTATAAAACTTTGATTTCAGTAAGCGAATCTATATAGTTATACGGACTTTACAGACAGTAGAAATGGCAAGACTTAGAAATTTATCGCTACTGATTTATATACATCAGCAGTTGACGAAGTAAATGTTGATCGTACTAATAAAAATCAAAGAAAGAGAGAGAAACTTTCTAATCCCAGTAACTGGAAAAGGAATAAACGTAAGAAATACTTAGCTGCAAATCTGCCTCATAAATCAAGTACTAGTAATAAGGCGATAGTAACTAGGGTAGTTATTTATAAAGATTTTTAAAATGTCCTAGAAAATGTAATTTATTATTCACTGAAGAAGGCAAACTTCAAATTCCTAAGAATTATTGGAATATTAAAAGTATTGACAATGAAAGACAATACATTCCAGGCCTAATATATGTAAAGGGGAAAGCGTGCACCGAAAAAAAAAAAAATAGCAACTTTAAGAAATGTTTCTGGATGTAAAGGGTAATGATAGGACGCAGGTACGTCAAGGATCCTTTTTAGCTACTTTTAACTTTTCAAATATGGTGGTTGACAATATTTGAAATAAAAGATGACAATGTTGTAAAGAAAAAGACATGAACTAGGCATAAAGAAGTCTCAGAGTTGGAATTTATAATATATCCTATTAAATGTTTCCCTAGAATAGTTTTCCATTACACCAGGAAAGATACAACCAGACTTAATGTCGCAAAGATGTACGATATGTATTAGAAATGTGCAAACGGAAGGTGTAAGTCTTGAAACTGCACATTTTCAATAACAATTTTGCATATCAAGAAAGGATCAATGTGAGAATTGTCTTAAATACCAGCATATTATTACTGATGCAGAAAAGACTGATTTTCAAGAAACATATTTACTTTTACGATTTTGATATTGAAATAGTTCGATACTGCCCTCAAATCAAAGCCAAAGATATATATATATATATATATATATATAATGTAACAAATTAACAGTAATTATAATAGCACAAAAGGATAAAAAAAAAACCAAGAAAAAGTCACACTTTATATATATAAAGACTAGCAGTCTGTAGTCTAACCGTGCACAATATGTCAAAAGTGATAGCTGAGAATTTTATATGGCATGAAGGGTCTTGTTTAATCATCTGAAAATGCCCCAAGATGGGAAGAATGTGCTTAATGTCTGACACTTTCGAGGACAAAGTAGGAATGCTCTAATTTCAAGCATGTTATATGCTGTTAATGCCCTGGACATTTCTGTGATTGGACATTCCCAAATGGATTGGGTTGGTAGGTCGCGATCAGAATGGCATCAAAACAAGGAAAGTATCGGGTTACAGAAGGGGAGCAGGAAGATATTTACGAGTTCAATTTTTTTTAATACTGTTTAACCCCCGTTTTTACTACTGAGGCATCACAGATGGTATTGCATGACTTCAGCGACTTCAGAAATCATTTTAAAAACAATAAATTTGATACTAATGATAATTGCGTTAGATGGTTCAATATTGTATAGTTTCAATATAGAAATAATGACAAGAAACACACATATTTCAAATATGACTCCAATGAAGAACAGACCCTCAAGTGTCCAATATAAAGAAGGTAATTTCGAAAAATTTCATTTGAATATAATATGCGACTGTAGAGAAAATATCATGCTTTGATAAAATTGCAAGCAAAAAAGTTGAAAGTCTTGAAATACATATGTGGACAAACAATCTCAAGTACATACATTTTTTTTTCTATAATTTGAAGGAAAGTGGTACAGAATGAAGAATCAACGGAAACCACACATGATTATGTAGTAGCTTATATCGTAATCGTTTTAATACAATTATTGTGATCATTCAACTATTCATAATTATTCTCCAGGAACTTTCAGTAAGCATTACTGCCAATTAAATATATTATACATTTGTACTGTAACATCACTGTGTATACATTGTTCATTGTTGAGCATTTTTCTCCTTTGTACCAGTGCACAATAATTTTGTTCTTACAATATAACTTTTTTTTTCAGGGAGCAATATGGATAATATGTACAGTATTCAGTTCTGCAAAATTAATACTATATACACATTCATTGTTCGCGTGTTCAATAAGTTCCTTGTTAATAAAACTAATTTATGTCGGTATAGTGTTATCTCCTGTTATCTGGTGTTACAATTATAGAGTCAGAGAACGTTATCTTCGAAAAGCGTGAATTTTCGTTATAAAAACTATGACTGATGTGGAATTATCTTCCGGCATGTTTTCTATATGTGGTAATATTTTTAAAATGTTATATCTATAAATAAACAAATTATTAAATTAACAAAGATGTCAACTCTATTTCCATTCTCCACCTCCTCCTCCTGTAAAATTGTTTTTGAAGTTAGTTATAAGTTGTCTGGACACTAAGCTCTCGAAATGATAGTCAATTTATTCAAGTAGACTTCTCCAGCATAAAGTTTAGGTGTCTTAAGGGCAAATAAAAGTTATAAAGAGTGGGTGTGGCTATACTCAATAAGAAGTAAAGCTATCAGGGCTAATAAATAGGAAAGACAAAAATATAAATAAGTTACAAGGAATTTTATTCGTTGGCAACGAAAGGAGATGAAGTTCCATGGACCCGCCGGTGCTGGTCTCCAAGTTGTTCAGGTATATACTCACAAGATGGCATAGCTGATGTAGTTTGAGCCGCGTTGTATTGCTTTTATGATTTAAGCGAAACATAATTGTAATTCATAAGTTGATCTTGAAAAACAGTGAACAATTATTTAAGAACCCTCCATTATTGTTTAGTCATTTACCCACTCTTTTTTCTTGTTTCGTATGTTTTTTTTTTTTTTTTTACATACCTTCTGTTTCCTTTCTTCCCCGCTTTTCTGCATTCTCTTGTTATTTTGCGCGTTTTTTCTTCCTTCGTCCTCTCCATCTCTATCACCTTCTCTTCCGGTCACCTTTTTCCTTTTTTTTCTCCTCCATCTCATTTTCTGTCTCTTCTTGTTTTGCTTGTTCTTCTACTCCAGCGTCCCTTTTCTGTTTATCTTTCCATCTTTTTACTTCCCTTAGTTTCATCTGTTTCCTTTCTTTCGTCTATTCTGACTCACTAGTAGTCATAAGCCTAAGATGGCAAATGTAGAATTCATGTGCTGTATGAGAAATTTTGCTTACAGCGCAGAAGTGGACGCCATTTATATTTCTTTTTATTTTCTCGTGACCCGTGTTTGTATGCAGATTATGAATTAGTTATGTAGGGCAGGATGCTGCGTCAGAGCGCCCTCTCGTCATTCCTCCAGGGTACGTTCTAATTGAGCCCGCCACTTGTATTCAGCTCGTGCTATTTTTGAATCATGTCATGTTTATTATTTCTTTCTACATAGGCCGACGAAGTTCACTAACAGCCACTGATAAACGTGGTAAGCAGAGAAATGATTGTTCTTACTTTGTCATTAGCTACATAAACACCGTGGGCTAATAGTTAAACGCAAAACAATGGGTAAAATAAGCAATTATTTTAATTTCCATATATTTTGGTGCATTAATGAAGTATATTTAGCAGGATATGCATTTTTATCAGAAACACTTGGAATACAGCGGCAGAAAGTGAAATTCCTAAATTTAACTTAATAATATACTAGTGTATAGCATAGAATTCTTCAAACACTTTCTGAAAAAAAAAAAATCTTTAAACTTCTTAACAATAAATGTGCTCAGTAAACATGAAGTAGCTGTTGTTAACAGAAGTAGTAATTGTTCTCCAGTTTTAGTTTCCACAGCCATGGATAGTCGGTCCTGGTGCTGTAGTGGTAACATACTTGCCTTCTAAACTCAAGATCGCGAGTTCGAACCCGGCTAGGATCGATGGAGTTTTTCGAGCGTAAAAATCCTAAGTATTGGTTCCTTGGGAAGGGAAGTAAAGCCGTAGGTCCCGTGTCTACATTTACGGCATGGAAAAGAACCTCAAGACTGAAAAAAGTGGCCTCTAAGCAAAATTTATCGGCCGTTTCACGCCCCGAATAGAATGGGACGTTGATGACCTGAGATGTTAGCCTCCGTAAATAAACCAAATAAACATTCATGGATGGCACGGTGAGAACAAAAATATTAATTAAATGTGTTAACATTAATGAAATATTTGTCAGTAGTCTAACAGCTTTAAGGGAGAGAGAAATCTAAACACGTTCTTTATGACATGTTATATTTCTATTTATGAAACATTATTCTCTATTCTATACATCAATGAACACTACTAACGCTTTTGTACACTTCTCTGCAGGCTTCTTGATGTAGAATAACGTTTTACTTTTTTAGTTTGGCGGGACTTCTAGCTGGATGGGAAACTTCTAATTGAAGGGTATGTTTTTAGGATGGTATAATGCTGCAACAAGGCCACTAACATTCTTTATTTCATATTTTATACAATGATAAAATACAGGTATAATCTCTCTCTCTTTCTCATTTGACCCGAGGCGAGACTTGGCCTGCCTGCTTCTTCTATCTCCGTCTTATGACTTCCTTGATAGAGGGCAGTATTGCAGGGGGGGGGGGGCATGTGATCAGCATGCCGGCACCCCCCAGGTCGCTATCACGCGGCTTTCGTGATAGAAGAACGCCACCTCTACACCAGGCAGCTTCCAAAGAGGCTAGGTGGACATCGTTCCAGTTTTTCGTAAATTAGGAAAATTCCTAAGCAGTAAGTGGAACCTGGATCTCCCGAGCAGCATTTAGATACGCTAACGACTAGACCAAAGAGGTGGTCACAGATTGTTTGTAACAATGAAACTTGAAAAAATGAGTCCCAAATTTGCAGAAAGCGTGTGTTTATTGCAAGGAAATAAGGTTTAAGATATTTAACAGCATAGGTTGGCGAGCGACATATGTTGTGTGACATACATTGCAGCAATTTTCTCTCATTGTGAGAATCAGAAAGGTCAATTTTATTTGTATCTTTATCTGTGAAGAAGACTGGGTGAGCTTGCGTTTCTTCCAGTTGATTTGCCATAACGAGGTATTTGGTTGAATACAGCACCCTACCTCCCCCCTCCTTGCTATTCCTACTCGCTTCGGTGTGATCTCCCTTTCTTTTGACTTCATTAAGAAAAATCAACGATAATCTGAGCAGACCCAGAACCACATTTTTGGACTCTTGTTTAGTTTTAATTTTGCCAGAGACTGATCTCTGTTGCTAAGCCGAATCCAACCACAACATTTTCTTCAATTTCCATAAACTTCCTTACTGAGGACCCTCATCCATTGCAGGTACAGCTCGAGCAACATGAACAAATTTATTGTCTCATAAATGCTACCGGTATACGAGTACATAACAAAACCATCTTCATAAAGTCCTCACGCAGGAACTGCGTAAACTAAGCGAATTTCTCATCGAGTTAAATAACTTTAATTAAAAATAATATAAAATGTTAATTAAGTCATTAATTAATACAATGAAGTAAGTTATGACATTACTGTGTGCTATTTGGGGAGCAAAATTAGAAGTCTCGCAATCTATAAGTACTACAAAAGAGAATCCACATTTTTAGAATTATTATAATCGAGATTAGACCATAAGAATTAATGGTATACTATTAATTAAATGAAATAAATGACTACTAATAGGCAAAGCTATATTTTTAAATGTAACCGTGTGTATGAACTAACCCCTGACATCTTCACATCGACTAAAATAGAGAGAAACAACAGAAAGTTTCGAGTTACATTGTATATTTAAGAAGATGTTCATTTGTTTCAATAAAACAAAAACATCTTACTGTTTCAAAACAATTTCGATGCACTAAGCAAATATACAAAATCAACAATAAAACCGAAACTTTCATCGATTTTCATTGCCTTTGAAATTTTAATTTTATATTAAAAACATATAACGCAAACTTTTTCTGACGGCTGATACAGAGCGCTATTACATACAAACATAATTCCCAAGCGCATATTAGCTTAATATTTCACAGCTGCTATTTTCGCAACGATGTTTTTGTTAAATATAAAACATATGCAACGCTATACATACAGTTTATATGCTGAATTAATTTCTCATTTTATATCAAAACAATATAGAGAAAGTTAAACTCAAGAGCACTTTTTAAATTCCTATTTTCAAGTATACATTTACTTCTAATAGTCCAATTTCCCTAACTTTCAGAAACTATTTATTTAACGGTATATACTGAGTTTTGTTGTGAAAAAACAAATATTGGTGCCGCTTGAGTGATTTTTAAATTTTGGGTTTCAGTATATCCACATTTCTAATGTCTCGATTTCCCTAATTTTCAGTAACTATTTTTCCTTTTTTATTTATATAGTACATGCTGAGTTTTGTTGCGAAAAAGCAAATAGTGCGATAGAATAAAATTTAAATTTTGGGTTTACGGACCCACTCCTAATCTGATTTCACTGATTTTCTGAAAATTTTTCTTTATTTTATTTAAATGGTATATGTCGAGTATTGTTGTGAAAAATTATTGGTGCTGCAAGAGCGATTTTTAAATTTTGGATTTCAGTTAATGCTCCACTTCTAATGGCCCGATTTCCCCCAGTTTCGAAAACTCTTTTTCTAATTTTATTTAAACGCTATATACAGAGTTTCGTTGCGAAAAAAACAAATATTAATGCCACTAGAGCGATTTTTACATTTTTAGTTTCAGGCAATAACTCTCCCCTCCTAATAGCCCGATTTCACTGATTTTCAGATTTTTTTTAATTGTTTTATTTCAATGGTATATTCCGAGGTTCTTTTAAAAAAAACTAAAAAATGAGGCTGCTAGAGCGATTTTTAAATTTCGCTTTAATTCCCACTCGTTTTTTCAGGTAAACTCCCAATTCTAATAATCTGATTTCACTGAGTTTCATAAACTATTTTTCTTATTTGGTTTAAATAGTATATGCCGAGTTTAGTTTTAAAAAATCAACAAAAAACAAATATTAGTGCCGCTAGAGCAATTTTAAATAGATGGCCTGAAGATCGATCGATTAAAAACGATTGGAGGAACATCAGCGATATCTTCGCCTTAATCAATCTGAATGATCTGTTGTAGCAGAGCATGTTCAAATGAATGCCCATACACTTTAATAAAATAGAAGTGATTGCAAAAACCCAAAGATTTTTTAATCTAGCCAAGAGGGAGACATTGGAAATACAACATTCAACTACTTTTAACAGAGATGGCGGATTTCACCTAAGTAGCACATGGAAATCGATTCTAAAAACAGAGAACTATTCCGTCCCCTTTCCTGCACACGTAATATTGATTGACCTGAAACCAGACAGAGACGGATCAATACTTTCGTCTTTTCAGCAGTCAAATGTTCACTGTCCACTAATGATACCAACCGCAGAAGTTGGTGAAAGTCACAATAGCACACTAAGCCACGGCATAACGGCCTAGAAGTTTTTTTAACTCTTTTAATTTGAACTCACTCTGAAGGATGACGCGCATAAATAGAACCAAGGAATCTCCATGTTCTTCCTTGGGAAGACCAAGAGTGATGGTATAAAGTGCATGTTACTTCTGCAGCCAATAGAGAAGCAATTTGCTTTTTCTGCTTCAATGTAATACTTTTTTGTACTTGTTGTGCACAATCGTGATACCATTTTATTTGCGTTAAACACGTGGTTGGTAGGAATTGACTCAAATCACTCAAGAAGCCGTAATCTAATTGAGTTTCATTAAGCTGACCTTAGTGCTGGCTCAAAGCTGTCAAAGAAATAGCTGACTGCCATACGGGTGACATCACCAACCTTGATGAATGAAAAACCTTGAGGTATCCTCATTAGGGTTGGCAAGGCAATTTACTTGTAACGTTTTTTAGTAAAATACGAGTAATTTACGTGGCGTAGAAAACAAGTTTTCGTGTCTGCGTAAAATACTGGTTTTCTATCGTATTAATAATAGAATGGCTACTTTAAAAACATCACCTTTAGAATCTGAATTTTATAATGTATTTCAAATTTTAAAAAAATATCACATATTGTATTTTTAAAAACCGAGAAACTGTTGAGACAGGTCTCATAGTGCTAGCAGTAATTACAAAACAACAATTTATTTGGGTCTGATTTCAAAATTTCTTGAGTGTGCTTTCTAATGTATATAATAGGAAAGGAAAATGATTCACTGTGACATCATAAAGATAAAAGTACTAATTGCATAGAAAATTCAATGTTTATTTTATGAAGTAGCTGATTTCATTTCCAATACTAATAGCATCACTAATTAACACTGTCATTATTTTAATATTCACTGAAAAAATGTGTCAGTTCTGGTGGCGTAGAGGTAACCATACTTTCTCGTAGACACAAGATCGTGGGTTCAATCCCGGCCAGGATCGATGGATTTTTTTCAGGCGTAAAAATCCTAAGTATGGCTTCCTTCGTAAGGGAAGTAAAGTCGTGGGTCCTGGTTGTAGATCTACGGCACGATAAAGAAGCATGAAAAGAGAGGCCTCTGAGCAAAATTTGTCGGCCGTTTCCCGCCCTGAGTTGAATGGGACGCTGATGACCTGAGATGTTAAAGAGCATCCGTAAATAAAACAAACCAACAACAAACTGGAAAAAGTTATGCACTTTAACACTCACTCCCTTAATCACACTAATATTCATCATGTTATAGTCTCGTAACTTAAGCGTCTTTATATCTGAAGCAGTTTCCTGGAACGCTTGAAGCTAAGTCGATTTTTTGATGATATGGATAAAAAACCAATTAGTAAAACGTCTTTCACGTTGGGCTGAAGATGATGGGTTGTTACTTCAATGCAATTTCTGACAACTCCTTTTGCTGTGAGCACAGAAGTACCAGTTCATGGTGATCTGGTCCCTTCTTCATAAGCTCTCCATACTTCCTAATTTCTCTCGATATTGCCGATAAGTGGTTATGCTCGAGGGACCAAAGTTTTCTAAAATGAAAATGAAAATGAATTCCTCTACTTGTCCATGGTGTTTCTTATTTAGATTTCCATCCTGTTTACTAAGGACTGAACGTGTTTTCCTTGAAGCTTTCAATATACCAGGATCGCAATTTCAATCCTTAGTACATTGAGAGCACGCTGTATATATTTATACGAATGTTTTTCTTCTTCTTTTTTTTTTATCTGTGGCGAAAGGTCCTAATGGTCATCAAATAGATGAAGATCATACACAGTTCAACAGCTACTATTTGTTTTTGGCATTCAATTATTAGTTGACTTACTGGATTAAGAACTGAAATTGTATCAGCAACTTCTTTGAGAAAGGCACTATCGTACAGAAGAGACTTGATTGTAAAAATTACTTTCTCAGCTTCATCATTGTCAGCAGCTTTACACTTTAATTTTTAGGAAGAATAAACAAGCTATCAGTCAGAGCTCCAGCAGTGTATGCAGCTAGACATATTTTAAAACCACAGTTTTCTGTAAGTAAATGTTTCGATCAGGGTGCTTGAACACGGCGTTTACGCAAGATACAGCGTTTCTGAGAGAAGATCTTTGGTTAGAAGATTCCCAGTATGGGCATTACAGACAGAAGCCGCATTCTAACAATGTTACTGGCACGGTACAGTAAATGTTCACATTGTAACTAGCTTTCTTGATTCACTGACCACATCTCATAGAGCTTCACTTGTTTCTGGCGATCCTAACATAACGAAAGCTTCAAGGAAAACACTTCCAACTTTGCTACTAGTTCTACATGGAATGTGAGTAAATGTTACGACATTTTTGTGTTGATCGATTCGTTTTCCAAATGTCTATGAGCAAAACGGAATCTGCACCGGCTTTTATGTTAGCATTTTAGTAACTGCACAATATAATTCACCCAGAAGGTTATCAGAAAGTGCTTTGATGTTTGGCGGTTTATACGGAGGTCGCATGTTTTGACATACTTTTTTAAAGTGCAATTCTATCACACTGAATGGGATAATGCAGACATAGAAAGCCGGGGCGAGAGCTATATCTATATCTATATCCTGCTGGAGACATTCATTCTGTCAGAAAACTCTATTACCTATCGTTTAACCAGAATTGAAATTAGGGGATTCAGGGTCAATACTTCTTCGTGAGATGAGGATGAGAGACTGTGGACATAGTTCAAAAGGAACTGGGGCTTCGGCTTGCAAGGTGGACTAGAGGAGCATCTATGTCTATGAACATTTCTGTGTCTGATCAGATTGCATTCACTGTGGGCACAGAGAGGAAATGTACTGGCAAGCTAAGGTAACTCTATACCGTTCCGAGATCGTTCAAGTACGTACTCGTAAGTGGGAGGCCTGGGGTTCCATTCCCGCCAGGACCGTACTTCCTGACCGAGGTTTTTGCCCTCAATTCTCATAAATAACAAATGCCGCACCCTAAACCTACTCTTGGAAATCTTCCTTCCTTGAAAAAATTTTCCATCCTTAACGTTGGGTTGGATTCGTTTTCTATTGCCCTCCAAATGGAAAAAGACCACCAAATGCAAAGGCTGGACTCAAGGAGGGATCCCCAATTAACTTGTAAATTGAAATACATAACACGTTCAGTGTGGTACAGTCATGTAATTTGTCTGAGATTTTATAAAGTTCTATAGCTCTAAATCCTGAAACGCTGATTATGAAATATTGAAATTCGGAATTTTCTCGTTCCAAAGCACATTTTAAGACAATGTTTTACCCTATTTCTCTTTAACACTGCCTTATCAGCATCTAATTTTCAACTCCTCCATCACCACATAACTGTTGTTGTTGTTTTTTGTGGGTCACAGATTCTCTCTCTAAAATTGCTTGTCTAAAATCCCCTACAATCTCTGAAATTATTAAGATTTATTCCCCTATCACCTTCTGTTATACTGTACTAGCATTATTTACTTTTATTAAATGCGTTCAGAAAAAATATAAATCTCTGGCCTCTCCTACAGATATTAGCACAATATCTGCAGTGAGAAAATGCAGAATTTTCTATTTCACATGGGCACGATGGGGGAAGATTAGGGTGTGTGAATTAAGGTAGTTTTATGTAAAGTAAGTGCGGAGTTCACTTCCGCCTTTCATTTATCGACCAGAGTTTGATTTCCTTTTCAAATGTTGCGTGTGTTGTCTCCGTCAGGTTGTAAAAGCAAAAGGCAACTAGCTAAGCACCGACTCATATGTGCTGTATAACTTTATTTTCATAATCATTCGTGTAATTCTATGGTAATACTCTCGGGGACCATAAGCGACGAAACTGCCCGAAATTTGCTTATTCGGTTAGAGAAAACTGCCAGTTAGCATGATTCAGGCAGGATGCCTTATATTAGTTGCTTTTGGGTCTAGGACTAAACCAAATGAACAATGGAGAGGACTGTTTTGTTAGCCCGAACAGATATTCTTAAGCACTTCATGCTGCATTGGTTATTGCATTGTATAAAATAGTTAAGTTTTGGCAGAATGTAAGTTGTATCTGTTTCGTACAACTCTGCAACTAGACCGCAATGATAATAGTCGTAAGAAGTAATTTGCACAGCATTAAGATATACAAATATTCTTTAAATAAATGCATCTTTTAAATTTAAAAGTAGAAAAAAAGGTCGTTCATTTACTGCTCCCACCCTTGTACTAAGGGTGCCTACATTAAGCCTATAGCAAATCTAGTGCACTGGATAATGTGTGGTTGTGTGCGTACTTGAAAGTTGGTTAGTGGGAAGGGCGTACTACAGTCGAGTAAAGCGAGTGTGGTCATGTATCGATCTCTCGAGGTGGTAACTACCTTGCATGTTGGTCGGCAATATCCGCCGGTCGACATGCAACCTTCGCAACTTTAAAGGCTTACTGCAGTACCAGTCCCCCAAAATGTCAGCACAAATGGTACCGGGACAGAAACCGGAACGTTAGGATACATTTATTTAGCCGTTTCCTAACGTCCATCAAAGAGGTTGTTTGACCTTGCTGAACTCTGCCAGCATGAACACGAAGTGCACCACAAACTTTACCGTTCATACGTATAAAGAAACGGTTACTCATTCAAACGCTGATTAGTTAGCAAGAATGACATAACAGTGCATCAAAACCTGCAGTACGAGTTATGTCCTTATAACCGCTTTCAAGCTAAAACTTGTTGTTAATGCGGTTATAATATTTCAACTCTGCCTCGATTTTTCGCCTTTTTACGCGAATGCGTTGAAAGCTAGTACCCCATCCACCACATGAAAAAGTCTTCGACATTATAGTTGACGTTCGACAAAGAAGGAGAAAATTGCGGGGTTATGTGATGATGTTACGGTCATATCTACCTTTGGTAAGAGAGCAGCGCACCTTAGAATGTAATGCCGTCAGATAATAAACGACACACGAGTGGATGCAACCATGACAACAATAACAAAAATATAAAAATGCACGGCTAAATAATACAACAATGGGCAAAAATTTAATTCCTAACTAATTTATATATACTCATCAAGCTAAGCGTAACCTCGGGTGAATCCTAAAAACCGGAGGACTAAGTGGTTTACAGCGCTCGCTACGGCCCGACGGCTTTCTCTCGCCATATGTTGATATATACAAAAATTATATAACAGTTTACAATTCTGAAAAATTAATGAGCAATCGCTGAAAGGGATACACAGAGCTCCTTACAAGTGAAAAATGGAAGACATATACATGAACATGACGGTGTGAAATTTTGCTATATTAATAACGTACCGTCTAATTCTAAGGGAGAGTATGTGTGACTACGGACTCAAAACTATTCATATCATGCTACAATAATCGCTTCACTAATTTCCTATTATTATATGCAAGTTTCTACTTCTGGTACCAGCTACACATATTCGAGTTTCAATTCAGAATGTAACACCACAGTCACGGGCGGCCAAGGTCGTTAAAACGCAGACTTGTGCGCGCGAGTTCTGGGTTTCGATTACTTCCTGGACCGTCTTCCTTAATTGAGGTTTCTACTAGGTTTTCCTCAGTCCTCATAAATGACAAAAGCCGGGGATATACCCTAAACTTAGGCCCGGAACGTTTCCTTCCTTAGAAAAATCCTTTCCCAATATATCATTTCATCTCATGTATCTTTAGTGTTTTTACGCCTGTGGTGCCTCAGTAGTAGTAGTAGTAGTAGTAGTAGTAGTAGTAGTAGTAGTAGTAGTAGTAGTAGTAGTAGTAGTAGTAGTAGTAGTAGTAGTAGTAGTAAAAAAAAAAAACTATTGTTGAAGTGTGTGCACGAAGTTGCAAATTAATTATTATTAAGCAGCGAAGTTGATTGGGGGGGGGGGGGGGGTTCGCCAATAATTTCATGCAAAAAACTTGTTAACAGCTGGCATAAGGGATGCAAATAAATAAACTGCAATGGGGCTTCTGTGTTAAACAATAAATTATTATGGTACAATAAATAGGCAATATATTTTAAATGTAAATTTGGTAAAAATTGATTGCTGGTGTTTTTAATGCTGCTGCTTATTCGCAGACCACCTATAAAGGCTATTTTTTTTAAGGAATTTCATATATTTAGACAATTATTTCGTACTTTTGCCAACTCTTTGCATTAATAAAACATTTCCTAGTTAAGAGTACACGTATGGGTAATGGTTCAGAAACTCTCGCTTGTACAAAACAGATGTTTATCGCAGCATTCCGTGCAAACACACACAATGGTGAAGTTATCCCTTAAGGACTCGGGGGATCAGACAGAATGACCTGGAGAGAGACTTTTACGCGATGACGTCAGCTGAGAAACTCTCGCTTAAGGGAATCCTTTTTCGTATTCATGGAAACATGTCACTTCTCTCTCGGCTCGCCCATTTATATAGCTGTCTGCTAGCAACTTGTGAGCTAGGTAAATATGTTACTTTGAGTACGTACTTGGCTGAAAAGAGATAACGAGCCCCTGAAAAGCGATCTTCCAAATCGTAAACTTCTTTACTCTCTCCAAGGTTCTTTCACTGCGGGATCACATGAACTTAATTCAATTGACATCATTTCCAGCAAAACCGTGTATTATTTAACAGCGAGAAGAAGGTCCCAGTTCATGTTGGTATGCTTAACAATTATCTAAAAGGAGAATAAAAGTGAATGTAATCTTTGCTATTTTCTTTCGTTGTCTGTTTACAAGAAGACGTAATAGCATCACAATGTGTGCGTTTATTGATAAGTACAGAGCACAGAGACATGTAGGATAAAGGGATTTTCACAAACTATATAGGGCGTTTCGAAACTCTTATTACAAACTCCTATGTAGAATATATTTTGAATAGGAATTCATTTTCATGTAAAACAGACTCAAATCAACTACCGAGGCCGTTAAGGTGTGAACTCGTGAGCGGGAGGACTGGGGTTCTATTCCTACAGGGCGGTCCTCCCTGACTGAGGTTTTTTTCCCAGGTTTTCCTCAGTTCTCATAATTGGCAAATGCCGGGAGGTGTCCTAAAATTAGGCCTGGAACGCTTCCTTCCTTTAAAAACATTCTCTTTTTTTGAGCAGTGTTTAACGCCCGTTTTTACTACTGAGGCACCACAGGCGGTGGGCGCTGATGATACATGAGATGAAATGATATATTGGGAAAGGATTTTTTTTTTTAAGGAAGGAAGCGTTCCAGGCCTAAGTTTAGGTACCTCCCCGGCATTTGCCAGTTATGAAGACTGAGGAAAACATGGAAAAAACCCCAGTCAGGAAGGACGGTCTTGGCGGGATTCGAACCGCAGACCTCCCGCTCACGAGTCCGTGCCTTAACGACCTCGACCACCCGTGGCAGTGGCACTCCTTTCTCAGTTTATCATTTCATTTCATGTAGCATCAGTGTGCAACGCCTGTGGCACCTCAGTAGTAAAAAACGGGCGTTAAACACTATTAAAAAGATTCAAACCAGATGTTCAAGTCTCGTGCTTCTTTTGAGTTAGGAGCGGTACTTAGTTCCTGATCATGCAGAAAATTCTAGAGCAGGGATTCTCAACCATGTACCATTACATTCAACGCAGAATATTAGCTGTTTCAGTAAGCAACTTTTACGAGGGAAATGCGTGATTTTGTGGTATAAGGGTTAAAAATAAGCATTTCTCTATATTTATGACGATACTTGTGTTTTATTTAATTATTTCTTGTATGTAGTATTTAGAATTAAATATTTATTGCTGAAAAAACTGTTCCATCTATTCCTATTCAGTGGATTGTTCTGTGAAATGTCTTAAAATTAATGTTGTTAAGATTAAATACAGTGAATGAATATATAAGCAAACTTAGATAAACAATACTGGTACTCCAGTAATCAGACTTATATTGAAAGTGTTTCACGACAAATTACCAGATGCGGTAATGAAAAGGTTTCCTCTCCATCTCCAATATATGTGAAACCATATGTTAATAACTTATATTGTACTTATGTATTACTTCTATATGGGGCTTTTTGTTGCTTTCTGGTACAACGATGTCTTCTGTTGGATGCTTAGCATCAGAAGCAGCGGCTTCTGGCAGACTGGATTTATTTACCTCGCTTACTCTCATTTCTCTCTTTGAACTTTTCGAGCAGAGTCCTTTAATTAGCCTCTTATCATTGTTCTGGTTTACTTCTTCTGAATCTGGTACAAACTACATAAAATATGACAAATTAACAACCAAAATATAGCTTTCAACAATAATAATGCAACTCCACTGCTTTCTTAAATGTAAATACGTCTCGGAGTTAAACAAACAATAAAATATATCCCATTGTTGTCTGATAAAATATATTTGAGCTGTGTTCTGTCATTGTCGAAGGATTAAAATCGAACTTCCGTATTATTTTTGTGCAGTATTGCACAAATTTTTAATGATAATGTAAAATATATCGTTTCCGTTTAGTTATCGTAAAACTGTCAAATGTTTGTTGTTTATGAAACAAATATTTGCTAAACTTGTTACGTACCACCGGGCAGTAGCTCACGTACCATATGTTGAGAGCCCCTGTTCTAAAGGATTCTATGAACCACATCCTTCCCACGCAATGGTTCGGTTACTCCCTGACCGGTCCTCTTCTATTTGACGGACAACGTTCTCTTCAAAGTCAGAGGCGCTGCGCCTTTTTGGAGCACCACATTTGGTCCTGTTGACGGTGAAGGCACCCGTACTGATTAATCCTGGCTAAAATGGCGCATGACAGAATCAAGGAATGTGGAAAACAGCTCTACCATTACACCTACCTTCGCGTTCATGAACATCATCGCAATGGCAAGTGATTTACAGTTTGAAGCAGCAAGTACTGGAAGACAGGCATGACATGTGATCTATGCCACGTGAGTAAAGTCCCTGCCACTTGTAAACTCTGATTATCACACAGGTAAACTTGGTACCGAGATGTGATTGCAAATTAGCCCATCAGAAGTGAGGAGATTTGAATTTGTTTGTCTTCTAGCAACGAAAAGGTATGTTTCTGGATATAGGTTCCTGTACAACATGTTACCCACTCAGTCTCCTTTAGGAGTCGTAGCTATTTGTAATAGGAAATTTGAAACACGCTGTATGTTAATTTTTAATTAAATCTCAAAAGTATTTACCTATTCATTTGTCTTTGAGTCGTTAAAGGACATTAACGCATATTGTGCATATTAACTTCAATTTCTAATCTCAAATGTGACACGACACCAGCACATTTGGAATGCTTAACACGTTTCATTTGTTAAAAAAGTGAAAAATAAACAACTAAGGAAATATGCGAAGTATAAGAGGGTAATAATTTTTAAATGAACATTTTAAATACGGAAATTTAACGTTGAAGATACATCTGTTAAGGAAGACTTTTCACAATATTCACAACATGGAAGAGTGCATGCTAAGCCTAAAGTCACTTTTCTGTCATAAGTTACTGCACTTGCTACTGTCAAACATGGGAGCAAATGCCTTGAGAGTATTCGATACTTGTCCCTCACTTCCTCTAACTTTTCTAGACAAAAGAAATGCGGTTGTATACTCTAGTTCTTATGCTCGTTGATGATACTAGGTTTTTGTTATACTGGGCGATTTTTCCTTCGCGGGACAGCTTTACGTGCAGTTTACCGAGCTCTACAGTTCTGGAATCGTTCCCACGCATGAAAGCTGGAAGGGGACCCAGTACGAGTTTAACTTTAGGAATGTGCGAACTTGTTCTTGTGTGTTGTGTTACAGTGTATTAATTCCGTTAATGTGCTCTATTCAGGTATTCTAGTCCCCAAAGAGTATTTATTTGCGATTCTTATATGTGTGTAGAATAGGCTCTCGATCCGCGGGAATTGTTTCAAGACAGATTCCCTGATATTCAGCTTCGAAGTCGAAGTTCAATACACGGATTGGTAAATAATTTTCGTGAAACGAGAAGTATTAATTGAAGTTAAAATCCTATGAAGTTACCGCAGTGCCGAGTGACCCTTACTAGGAGTAGATTTTGTGAATGAATTTTGAATAGTGTGCATGACTGAGAATTTTACTCTAATCTAATTATTTTATGGATAAATACAATTTTTATTTCTGGGGAGGGGCATTATGAAAAAAATCTACAAGGCAAATCCACATACCCACATTAGATGAACTGAAAAATAACATTCGTGAAGAAATTTCTTGCATTTCTCAGAGGGAATTGCAGAGGGTAATCGTTAATTTCATAAGCCGATGCCAGAACTGTAAGGAAAATGGGGGCAGTTCCATCGTCTTCTTGCTTGATAATGTTTTTTTTAATGGTGTTTAAGGCCCATTTTTACTACTGAGGCACCATGGGCGGTGGACACTGATGATACATGAGATGAAATAATAATTTGGGAAAGGACTTTTTAAGGAAGGAAACGTTCCAGGCATAAGTTTAGGGTACCTCCCCAGTATTTGCCATTTATGAGGACTGAGGAAAACCTAGAAAAATCCTCAGTCAGGGAGGAAGATCCTGGCGGGATTCGAACCCCAGACCTCCCGCTCACGAGTCCACGCCTTAACGACCTCGGCCACGCGTGGCGGTCTTGATAATGATGAGTAAATGTACCTTTTAAGTGTTAAAGTGGTAATTATAACTTACGCGGACTTTCTGACGCCAGTTCATCGCTGTACCAACTTGAACCGATCGAGCACCGTCACGTCCGACCTTCGTCCCGAGAAGGATAAACTGTCAATTATTAGCGCGCATTATTATATAAGAGAACGCGCTGTCATGATCCTGTTTAATAACATTAGAGAGAATTAATAACAATGCAGGTACTATAAAAAGTCGAGAAAACATACAATAAAGCGAACTATTTTTTCCCATATTAATACGACAAAGGGGCATTTAGAAGCTGTGAGTAAAGCATTAATTTACATTTTGTTAATAATGAAAAGTCTACGAGTTTGAAAAATGAATACCAAAGGAATTCTCAGGTTGATTAATCAAAGTAAATAAAGAAAATATTAACAGCTAATATTAGTTTTTATTCGTATACTTTTTAAAACTCAACACCTAACTAAGCCAAATAAAATTAGAATAAACATAAGCTTGATGAAGATTGTTATATTCATAATGGCTGAGACATTACTAAAGATTAAGAAAAATAACTAAAATGTTATAAATACAGTTGAAAAGTGAGTTCTGAAAAAAATTAAACAAATGACATGATAAAGAACAACATACAGTCTATTATCATATATAAAATGGGACGAATTCAATGGACTGGTCACCCGACCAAGCAGATATTAGAATTCAGCAACATGGGACTTGAAAAATAAGTATATCTATGTTTAAGATGACTTTTCAGGATGTGAAGAAATATAGAGGTAAAAATGGCTTGGGATCCTGCAGATATCAGTTGCTACAGACGGTGACTGATGCCCAGGGAGATAGGGCACTTTTAAGTGCTCTATATGAAGTTTTGTAACTGAACCGAAATGATTGATTCTTGAAATAAAGCCCCACCACAACACTCAACTATTTTTTATTTTTATAATATCGATCTATAAAGATTTTAGTTCATACTTAGGCACATTCTGGTCTAATTTTAGTGTTATTGTTTAACTTTTGTCGGCACAAAAACGTAAATTAATTATCTTCGTTTTCAAAATAAATGTCGTAGAAATAAATATTATAAACAGAAAATTAAATTGTCTTTATTTCATTTAAAAGGACAATTAATTTCCTTTTTTGTTGAAAACGAAGATTTCTGTACGTTTTGTTGTTGTGCCAATATACCAGCCTTAAAATTAACATGAACCTTGCAATTGAAAGTTATATTACAATTGTACACTAATCTTTTTACTTGCAATAAAAAAACCAAATAAAACATTTCGCGCATCGATAGGATTTGAATTTCATTGCTATATTGTTGCTTTAGCCGCTCGACTATCAGCACGTCTTCCATGGAGAACTCGCTATGACTGGTGATGACAGATTGAGGCTAAAGGCTGTAAAACCAGGCGCAGGGACATGCCATGAACCGAGCGCTGAGCCGAATATCTCTCTCTCTCTGTCTATCTTGGGGTGTAGAAATTGCAACGGATTCAAATTTACTTGACTTTTCATGAGCATCTGTTATCAATAAAGTATACCTTGAGATTTAAACCTTATTAATTGTTTTAATCATATCAAAATATTTTTTTTTCTTTTACATGGTTTGAGTCTCTCGTTTCAACCAGATTTCTGGAAGTCAGTCCTAATTCTGTTCGTTTTCTCGCGTCTTTAAAAATAAAAAAATTCCTTGTTACCTTTTCAGCTCTATTTTTAAATGTTTATTATTAAAAGGAAAGTCATTTTCATTATAAACCCATTCAGATTTATTAAATAATAGATTATTCTCCAAAATAACTGAAAAATGTTTATTTAATTGTCTATTAAGCCCATGAACTGCATCTCTGAAGAGTCCTGCTTTTCGTAACTCAGAGGAGTTTTATAGGTGCATGAAATGGAACAATCCGTGCTTCTTTTGTGCGTCCCAGATTTATTTAATATTGCTGCTTTCTGCTAATTCAAGGCAGTCCTTCGTACGTACAGCAACGTTAGCCCCACCCTCTGTTCTTTAAAGAAACTTATTCAAAAGAAAGAACTGTAGAGTGTCCTATTGTATCATCTACACTAGAAATACTGTATCTTTGTAATCTTGTTATGTAGAGCTGTATCTGGAATGGGTTACAATTCAGAAGCTACAAGAGATGTAGAACTTTTAACATCGTTACAAATCCATGCGTAATAAAATTTATTTCATACAATTTTTCTGAATTTTTATTTATTAATATGTTATATTTCACTAATGAATGTTTAACTGTAACAGCATTATATTAAATATTTTAAATTAATAAATAAATAATATAACTTTACTTCTTTCTACAAGTATTTAATTTCTGTTTTTAACAAACATGCATACTAAATAAAAATAAAATGCATAACAACAATATCTTAACACATTTATGGAAGAATATGGAGGAAAAATTCATAGATTCTAATGAAAAAAGAGTTAAGGGTGATGCAGTAAACATTTATGTCGCTGTATCTCAGCAATGGTTTGGTATGGAGCTATGATAGTGTCACCAATAAAAGTGATTGAAGACAACCGCCAAAGCGTATAAAAACACTACGCTGTAACCTGTGGTGAGGAACTTGAGTACGGTATTGAAGTTTCCAGCAAGTACCAGCTCCAGCCCACAATATAAGATTCACCCAAACTTAGCTTGAGGTAAAAAGTGCTCATAATGGGCAATCTGAACTCCCTGGATTACAAATTGTGGTCAATACTTGATAGTATGGCTTGAAAGAAAAGATGTAAAAAAGTCGGTCCTGGTGGTGTAGTGGTAACCAAACTCGCCTTCTAAATTCAATATCGCCGGTTCGATCGATGGATTTTTTCGGGCATAAAAATCCTAAGTATGGCTTCCGTCGGAAGGGAAGTAAAGACGTGGGTTTCGTGACGTACATTTACGGCACGATGAAGAACCTCAAGCCTGAAAGAAGGGGCCTCTGAGCAAATTTTACTGACTATTTCACACCTGAGTTGAATGGGACGCTGATGACCTGCGATGTTAAAGAGAAATATGTTAAACGGACGTAAATAAACAAATCAACAACAAAATTGAAAGAAAAGACACCATATTGAGAGTCTAAAGCTGTCCTTGGAGTCAGCAATAGCGGATTTCCCAATGGAGGTACTGCATGTTGCAATAGACGAATGGCCAGAAATATTTCAGTCATAGTGAGAGGGAAAAAGGGGAACATTTTGCAAACAAATGGTGCCATCATGATTTACATATCAAAAGTAGATTAAAACATATTAAAATATGTTGTAGCTACCAAACTAAAACTTTGTAACCGTGCTTGTGGTAGGCTAGGTATATGTGTGTGTGCAAGAAACTAGAATCTTCTTTGTTTGAAGGGGATAAAGTAGAGGTATAACATCTACTAAAACACAACATTTTGAGCCTCTTCCTCAGATAGAAGATCCGTCATTAAAAGGTAAACTAGTAGTGAACTCTGGACCTTCTACATGAGAAATGGCATTTAGACTTGAAATACTGTTGTGTTGTTTTTTATTTACGTGTGTTTATCTTATTTTAACATGGAACTTTCTAGTTCTGTGTGTTTTATATATTCATTGAGTTTTCTTATTTTTACCATTGTGAATACAAATAGAACATATGCAGGTAAAGGTAGGGCGTTATTAATTTTATAGGAATTTAACGATATCAAAATTGTACCACCCTATCCTATACTTATTGATTTTAATATATTTATTGAAAGGACGAGCATGTGCATTCAGAGAAAAGCTTCTGAATCAAATGCATGTGTTCAAGGGTTAATAGAAAAAAAGAAGAAGAAGAAAAAAAAAGAAACTCATTGTCAGTGAAAAGGTTGAAAAATGTAAGGTAAAACAATGAGAATATTGCATATGAAGGTTAAAAGGAAAAACCAACAGTCCAAAAACCGTCATTTTACAGGAGAGAAATAATAAACTTTCAAACGCTTAAACTGGAATACCTTGGTACCTTTCCAAGTGACAATTTTTAGTACAGTCTAATTGTTTTTTTTTAACCTGAAACAACAGATACATAATTTTATTTACTTGCCCAATTAATTATTTAATTAAACTGTGGTTGAACTTCGTTACTTTTCCCCCTGAATTTTGTAAGAAAAGATACACTTAGGTCTATTAAATTAATTTTAATTTATTGTGCAATTATGAAAACAAAACATGGACTTTAATTGGTAGACATTATTCTCTAAGCCTTAAGGGAGGCCTAAATAGTTTTCATAGACCTGAATGTATCTCTAAAATCACAATGATATTTGGAAATTTCATCTTGGTGTTCAGATGTCAATAATTTTGGCTAATGGTCAGCATGTAGTCGGCTGTAGTATTTCTAGGATCTCTCATCATCACAGAACTTCATCAAGACCATCAGGTCCTTCTCTTAAGGCACGGGCATAGGGGTATTGTGGCTTTAGTTGTTTCACTCTTTTCTTCCTTTGATCCCTAATCAATGAGGAGAAGAACGATCCTTGTAAGTGTCCTATGCTCTATGGTTTTTAATTATGACTGAAGCAATCTCAGCTGTTTCAATGATCTGTCAGCAAAAGGTAACTTCTTCTTGTAGGACTTAGAAGAAAGAAATATACTGCAGTTTTTGAACATTGCTTGTTCACACCAGATCACAACAAACGGATTAGGCTGGATTCAAACCCCTACAATAATTTCTCTCCAGTCATCAGGAGTTTCAGTCTTTGGAGTATTGGAGATCAATGTCATGTTTTTGTCTGGCTCTATGAAAGAATGGTCACTTATGAATAATAAATGTCACTTTTTCAACATTAAAGTTATTCAAGTAAATTAATTCACCACGAAACACGCCATTACACGATCTGAAACAATGCAATGTATTTAGTAATTAAATTATTATAACTTTTCAACTGCTAAATGCAAGTGCACATTAAAATGGTGATGACTCTGTTTCCATTGCACGCATTTTCTTCCACTGGCCCTAGCGTGGACCGTATTGGTTTTTTCCTTGTAATGATTTAACATGAAGAAACAGCTGACCGAGAATCACGCACCAATATCTCATTTTAAGTTTTTCCCCTGTGCCCTTTATGTATTTACTGTTGTTTTTCAGTATTAAGAGATTTAACTTTCCACACTTTCCAAATTTATACAATTGCAAATATTTTATTTCCCTACTTACTCATAGTTTAATATACCACCAAACATTTAGTGTTTTGATTCTCCCTAGCTGTAATATGCAAATAGTATGCAGTTCTCCTTAACGAATTACTATTTATGTATAAGTTGCTTCTACTCAGAGCAGTTTATACAGTTTCGAAGCTTTCTAATTTAAAATTTCGTTGCTTTTATAAAATAAATACCTACAGTCTATTTTATACACTTATAAGTTTTAAGAAAAATGAATAGATTTTAATTCTATATGGTCTAAATAGGCATTCAAAAAATATTTCAATTATATTTTCATATAACGTTTTTAATGCTATTGTGGATTGACAAAAGTATGTTTTAGCTCTATTCTTGATTTTTTTAAGAAAAGTTAAAAGAAAAGAGGAATTGGCATTTTTTCGTTAATATAAGTACAGTTTATTGTAGAACTTTATGCTTCCTTTGCCACCTTAAGAGCAGTATTGTAATTTGTGTATCTTAGTCCCCACCTCTGTATCTGAATACAAATCCTGTGGATGCAATTAAAACACCAATAAATAACCTTTTTTTAAAAGTATTGCTGGTAATATCATGAGAGAGTCTGAAATTATCAATAAATTCACAAAAGTAGTGAGCCTAAACCCTCAAGTGCTATTTATTAGGACTATTTCACGAATAAAGTAAGAATTTAAACACAATTCTCGTAAACTTTGATTAAAAATTGTATATTTGTACTTAATCTTTTCAAGCAATCTTACGATAGAAGAATGCCGATTGTCAGTAACGCCAATAGAGAAGAGCAAAATAGGGAGAAAAGAAACGAGAGAATAACTGTTGTGATTCCTAGAGTTGAGATGACAATTTAATTTACGTTTAAATTGCTTTATTGTCCGACTATCTCACTTTCATCAAATGTTATACTTATGAATTCTATTCAGAAACTGCGAGGCTGGAATGGACAAAGGTCGACTATTACAATCGCTACCATTCGATTTTCTAATACCAACTGAGGGGAAAAAAATTACTACATACAATTCTTTTCTCCTGTTCTTCTCCTCCACCTTCTTCCTCCTTTTGCTCTAGAAAAATTATTGAAGAATAGGTAAAATTTTAACACTACTTTATCATTTTCTAAATGAGTAAATATGTTACATTTAAATGCAGTATATATATATTTAATTTGATCTTTTTCTGTATTTTATATAATTATTATATAGTACTCTGTATTTTTGCTGTTTTTTCGCCTGATAGAGTGAAAGAGCAGGCCCCATGGCCTTAACTCTTACCAGAATAAATAAATTAATAAATGTGTTAGGTGACACCTGCCTCATGAGATTATGCATTTGTTTTAAAAGAATTAAGTGGACACTTTTAAGTCCTTATTCGCTCTATTGAGCTGCTGTAGTAGTTTGTGTTTGGTCTGCGTTTGACCCATATTATCAACCCTGTTATATTTCTTTTTTCGATAATTTCACTCCGTAATCCGGCTGTGATTGGTCAAAATTTTGTTTCTTTTCATCGGTCAATTTTAAGATGACGTCAATAATTTAAATAGTCATATTAATGGTAGACACCTTAAAAGCTGTTGAAGTGTCTGAAGACTTCATATAAAAAGAAACACTATTTAGGGGTGTATGAACAGGTTAGTATTAGTGCTGTAAATGACATGGGATACATAATTTTCTACATTGGGACTATAGAACTCATGAATTTCCCTTTACACGTCATTTCTAGTATTGCTGCTACTTCCAGCTGGGTCAACGGGAGAAAGCACGATAGATGGCTTACATAGACAACATATGTTGCCTCTGTGTCGACAGTACTTGCATTACATGCAAAAACAATTAATGATTCTAATTGTTTTAAGTCACATCTGGCTGTGTTTGACATAGATTTAGGACGTTAGCAATAGCCAACATTGAACGGAGTGATATATTGCTTTAACTTCACGTTACGTGTCCAGTGGAATGGAGTGTGCTGTTCAGAATTACAGTAGTTAGCTCTAGGAAGCCCAGGAAATCCAGTAATGCTTCATATCTGCACAATAATAACAGTGTAGGCAAAGCGGAATGTATATTGAAATGCCCACAATTTTAATTTGATTAATGCAGAAACTTCGTACAGGTGTGCATTTGAAGCACTGTTGTTTCTACAATGGTTATTTAGCGCACAGACATATTCCGAAAGACGGAAATAGTTGGCATTTCTTTTTACAGGTAACACCCATCTGTGAATGATGTCACAAACTTAGTGTTGCATGTTCTCCGGGTGAGAGCTTAGCTCGCGATTCTTTGCAATGTCGGGGAAGACAGCCTTGACAATGCTCATTCTTCACAGTCCATGTATCACGCATAATAAGCTTCCCTTTCCGTAAACTGCCTTTCCATTTCCAGTTTCTATTCTGTTGTGTCGAAAAAACCTGCAATAAGTTAAAGTGGCATTTTATTCACAGTGCCTGAGGCAGAATTCTATTAGTGGTGTACGCTAGTGAGTGAATTTCACATTTTTCAACAGGTGAAGTATTTGGCTCAATACGACATCCCGGTAACAAGTTTAGTAGCCTCTTCACAAGAAAGTGAAATGGTTTAACTTGAAGCAGAAACATCAGCTTAGTCAAACGTGAACCAAAATGTAGTAAATTCCGTAAAGATCTAAGACAAACAAGCCATTGGCAACGAGCTTCGATAATATTCTTTAGAAGTATACGAGGCAATCAATCCCACGCAAGTCAGCAATCAGAAAATATCACGTTCCTGAATTTATAAAATGAGCTAAACAGACTCAGTTAGAACACTAATGCATATTAATTTGGGTTTTTCTGGATGAAACAACAGAAGAGCAGAAAGATTTATAATTGATATCGGGGTTTTAGTTTTTTTTTTCCGCCCATTTCGCGGCAGATGGGGGTCGGCAGTCATTAAACGTGGATTAATTACTGTAACACTTACGTTCCGTAATATCCATTTAAAGAAATTCACCCGAATGTCAGAATCACTAGCCTGCAATTCTTGGACAACGGTGAATGACATCTACTGTTCTAAAACATGTGCTTAATTTAATTGTAATTACGAGAACTTGTTTGAGTAGTGTTTAACGTCCGTTTTTACTCCTGAGGCACCACAGGCGGTGATCACTGATGACACATGAAATGAAGTGATATATTGTGAAAGGATATTTTTTTAAGGAAGGAAGCGTTCCTGGGCTAAGTTTAGGGTACCTCCCCGGCACTTGCCAGTTATGAGGACTGAGGAAAACCTGGAAAAAACCTCAGTCAGGGAGGACGGTCCTGAGGGTGATTCGAAACCCAGACCTCCCGCTCACGAGTCCTCGCCTTAACGACCTCGACCACTCGTGGCGGTACGCGAACTTGAATCAGTTGCGTGGATATTACATCCACTTCGCCGGTACTTACCGCTCTGGCTGCCGATCCACCAGCTGTCATGCAACGGGCGACAAATCCACGAAATACCCAGTATAATAGAAAAGGAAGAGGAGAGGAACAGGCGAAATCTACCGGTGTGTTAAGTAAAGTACATACTGAAATAGTTTCTGTCTTTTTAGTGATGCATTTGCTCTTTTGTGACCATAGAGTATTGCTTATGATCGTGTTCTCATGGCCTGCACCGAGCTAGCTGTGTAAAGCCCTGGGAGATCGTATTAGTATTTCAAAACGATACAAGTCATTTGTGTACCTAAGCGACTAGCTGAAAAGGCACGGACTTGTAATGCTCTGATTATACATTTACACGTATTCCTGAAGAAAAATGCATTAAAGGGCGAATAACGCTCCCCTATCATTTTCACCAACCGTATCAAGACGAGGAATGTTGTTTGAAGCTGCTCTTTACCTAGCCGATGTATTGCATGTTTTAAAGAAGTAAAGAAGGCCTTCGTTTGTTGCAATTTGATAGTGTATCTGCTGCAATCAAAAGCTTGCGAAAGACAGAATCGTCTTGTCAAGCCAGCTAGTTCTTACTTAAGAAAGAAGTAAATCATTAAGCGTGACCAAGAATTGTGAAAGTCCTGAAACAAAACAGTTTAATTGTGTTATAGTTTTGTGTCTGTTTGTCAACAGAAGGGCTCGGGTTCAATTCCCGATCGGAACATTTTGCTTGGGGAAGGTTTTTTTTTTTTTTTTTTTTTTCCGGAATTTCTTCTTACCCTGGGAGGGTGAATACGAGGTAAACTTTGATGTCAAGGAATATGACAGGATTGATAACATGGGTCTAACGCGCAGCATACAGACCAATCACAAACTACTACAGCAGTGCAATAAGGACTTAAAGTGCATACTTCATTCTCGGAATGCGCTTTTAAAAACGATGCATAATCTCGTGAGGCAGGTGTCACCGAACATATTTATTAATTTATTTATTCTGGCAAGAGTTAAGGCCATGGGGCCTGCTCTTTCACTTTACCAGGCGAAAAAAAAAACAGCAAAAATACAAGTACAATATACATAATTATATAAAATACAGAAAAAGACTAAATTAAAAAGATATGCTGCATCCAAATTCGCACATTTTAATATGGTTAGAAAGTGATGAGGGTAGTGTTAAACTTTCACTTGTTCTTCAATAATTTTTCTCAAGCACAAAGGAGGAGGAAGGTGGAGGAGAAGAAGAAAAAAAGGAGGAAAAAGAAGAAAAAAGAAACGAGAGAACAACTGCTGTGATTCCTAGAGATGAGAGGACAATTTAATTTACGTTTAAATTGCTTCATTGTTCGGCTATCTCTGACTTCGGGAGGAAGGGAGTTCCAGATTCTAGGAACTGACACGCTGAATAAGGTTGAACAGAAATGTGTTCAATGACGAGGAATAGACAGTAAATCCGGGTTCTAGGTTGGGATAGGTATATACAAAGTGAGAGGCGATATACTGAGGGATGGAGATACGGAGGGTTTTGAACAGGAGTATAAGGGAATGGAAAGTCATATGTTGTTTTACAGGTAGCCATGACAGATTACGTGTAAATGTCACATGATCAAATTTACGAGTGTTGAAGACGAAACGAACACAGGCATTATGAACTTTGTAACCTGTCGACCTGCCCAGTGTTCAGATTAGAGTACAAGACATCGCAATAATCAAAGTGAGGCATAACAAACACTTGAATGAGATTCTTCTTGAGATTCACAGGTAGATCTTTTGCTTCATGTTTTAATGCGTGAAAATACTTTATTGTATGTATGGGCTATTTGGCTATGCCATTCTAGATCGAGGTCTGTATAAACACCTTGGTTTTTTGCCGTGCTGATATAATGAATTACATTGTTGTTTATCTTGATGGGCGGCACATCGTTTGCTTTTATTATACGTAGTGCACTTTATGTTCCACGACTGTAGCCTGCGGTTTAAGTGGATTCAATGTTAATCCAAAGGGAAGTGGGGGTTAGATCTTAATCACTACTGTCACATATGTTCCTTAGCAAAAATAATCCTCTCTGTATGAGCAAACATTCCTCGGTGAGGTCGTATTGCGCACTGCGTGACTCAACTGTCATAAACAAACGCGTAAGGAACGCTGATGCTAATATTTATATGACATTGTAATGGTCTTGAAATGATAATTTGATGCTATTAACTAGAGGCGATATTACTAGCAATACTCACTATAATTAATGGTTGAATTATGATTACCAAGATACTCACCTTTGTTAAAATGAATGATTTCTGCAAATGCCTAAATCTATACAGCTTTCGTTTAATACTGCGAAATTTCTTTTAAAACATAAACTTGTCAAATCAGTGTCCTCTCGTACAGCTAGGACGATGTCGGAAAAAAATGTAGCTGATTTTCTTATCATTGTATATAAAATAATTGGTGGTAATTTAAATTACATTATAATTTTAAATTAAGCTCCTATCCCAGCAGAATCCTTTCCTTGCCATTATTAGCACAGTAAGTGAACAAATTGGTTTGGTCATAATGATGCTTACTGTTCTCAAGTTAAAAAGTTCTGTGCAATAAAAACAGGATTTGCAGTCATTAAACTGTGCCTTTTTATTGCATTCATGTACATGCAATGCTTTCTTTAGACTCTTCCTAATTCATGTATATTAAGTATTGTTTAAAACTTGACTGAAAAATGAAAACTAAACATTTTCTTTTGTTAGGTTAATCATGACAATTGCATGATTATTGTTAAAATCTCTTAATGAGAATGTTTTACTTTAATTCAATTATTGTTAATTTAATTTTCAATTAATTAAATTCTAGCAAAACTCTTTTATTTTCAGTGGTCAGTTATCACTGCTTTTCTTGTTAATTTCCTTTCCATTGTTTGACATTACGTATTTTGGATCAGAGGATAATCACGTTCAAGCTTTCATAAGCGTCAATATTTGAAATGTCTAGTTCTATTTTTCTTTCCAAAAGCATTCGCGGTCTGGGAGATGAATATGAAATTGCCAATGTAGAAATGAGCTGATGAACTTGCAATTACACAAAGATAAAATAGAATATTAAGCTTGTAAATGACAGCTGTAGCTACAGAAGCCTCAAACCAGTTGTATATTTCATGTGCTATGTCAAAGTTGAGCTATTTTTTGCGATGACACGAAAATTGCATTTTTTATGACCAGGAAAGACAAATGTGATTTTTTTCTAAAGTTATCTTATAGTGGAAAAGATTTTTTTTTATCTGTGTCAAGAGGTTCCAAGTACCTGGCCAACGGATTTTACTATGCTTCCGGTCAGTTTAACAAAATGTGGGTAAAAGCAATACATTATGGGAGCCGCTACTAGGGCATGTAAAGTCTAAAAAGCAAATTTGGCACGTCTGTCGGGTGGTCAAAACAGACACCTCATTTCACCTGCGAGCTCTGCAGAGATACCGGATAATTGTTTCTTAATTGCATGCTTGAATTTCGTTAGATATTTTTATTTTGTAAGTTTTACTTTTTTTGAAAACAATTATAAATTATAATACTTCTTAGGCTTTCACGGCCGGTGTTGTCATTAAAACAATTAAATTCTCCCGGGCTGTTTTGCCGTGGTCCATGGTTTAAATTACTACCATAGCTTTCACCAACTACTCCGGTTGGCATCTTCAGTGGACGAAGAGTAACACCTAACTGTTAACACGACGACAGTATTGATCCGTCTTTGTCTGGCTGTAGAGGACGATCGATATGTGTGTGGCGGAAGAGTGGCAAAACAGCCCGGGAGAATTTAATTGTTTTAATTATAAATTATATATTTTGCAAGATTTCTAGAATATTAGTCATGCATTAAATCTTTTTATTTAGCAATAACAAATTTGTCTACTTTCTTATTTTTTGTGGCATTCTACAGAGGAGGAAAGGGCTTATTGACTATATAGCAATTGTTATTTCTCTTCCAATAATAGGATTAGCGGCACTTACGTATTCATCGCTCCAGTGTCACAACCCAGCACTCCATGTCCACTACTCCAGAGAGGCAAAAACTAATCTCAGAAAGGGGCATTAAGTAAGAGGAAGAGACATAGATCCTGATTATCATTTCAGAGACGGGAGGAACCTTGTCCCATATTTAACTTTCTCTAATTCAGATGAATCAACAAATTTATGTGCAAGAAATCTTTCCTGCATTATCTGCTTAAATGAATGACAAGGTATTATTAAGGTTCCTCCTTAACCTTGTCAGTATAAAACAGTAATAGAAATACAGATTGATACTGTGAACCTTTAATTAATTATGCTCAGAGCGCGCCTGCCTGCAGCGCTGTACATGCACTGATCACGGCTTGGATAACATTCTGCCATCATCCCCACAAGGTCTCTTATTGTCTAACTACATGTTTTGATTAAAAAAAAAGAGCAACTAAAATGGTTCGTTAAATATTTATTGAATTCTTAATTTCGGCTATGGATGCACACCGCTTGATGAGAAATCCATAATAGCCTATAGTATGCGCTGAATTCTGGACGCAATGCGGACCAACTGTTTACAACCGCACATGGGATCGGGCTGTGCCTCGACCGCAACCGAATTTTAATGCTTTTATCCCTTATTTTTTGTATCTGGGACAGATGGCATGCATATTATACACAGATATAAAAATACACGCTGTTTTATACGCTTAATTCAACATACAAGCTCTACTTTCAGTAACAACCTACTTGTTTGAAATAGCTTCTGTTATACTTTGTATTCCAGATATTTGGAAGCCTAACTTGATAAAGTTAAAGCAACGAATTCTGCTACAAAATCAGAGTTTGTACTTTTGTCATGCGACTCTCTTCTACTAACTGTAGACAATTCCGCAGAACTTACAGTATAGTAATAAGCCAGAAATTCCAACTGTTCTATGACAACACAAGCCCCCTTTTTGGCCTGTATGAGTTTACATCTATTTGTAACTGTCTAATTAAGTAATATCATTTGAAATTCAATACAAGTTTGCAGCATTTTCCATATACTACTGACATTTTCACATTTTATTTTAAATACCTAACGCTACGATCTATTGATATCGCAGTCCTCTATCAAACCACCTTCATAAATATTGTTCTGTACTCATTACATCTTCCGTAGACTGGATTAGGGGCTTAGCTGTATAACTTAAGCAGAATTATCCCACTTATACTTAATAAAAATGAAATAAAACCAAGGAAATAACGGATGATGAAGATTATTGTTTAAGGAAATAATGAGCCGAGGTATTCTGTGCAAATATGGACATTTCTGAAAGTTAAATGATCCTTTATTTATCCTTCGTAAAGTTGTTCTGAAATCGACTCGTCCATCGCCAAAGTGGCCATTTCGGAGCAGAAAGATGCAACGTCCACTCTCCTCAAGTTTCAGCTCTAGATTTCCCCATCTACGCATGCGCAGAAGGTATTTCCCTGCAAAGCAGCCTAATTTTCAAAGACCTCTGGACCAGTATGAAAAGAACCAGGTTCATAAGCTGAGGATTGAGCAAGTGACTGACTAAGCAAAAGAGGGAGATTTGCAAGGTTTTATATTATAGAGAAAATAAAATCTAAATTTATGTAAAGTCCCTTTTTAGTTTCTAAACATTATTGCATGGAAAATGAGCTCATCATTCTTTCAAATCTGAGTTTTAGTATCTGAAATAAATGGCATAGACTAATGAGTTCCATAATATCACAATTTTTCATTTTCATGAATGTATCATATGCAAACTACTTGTGGTCATATTTGGCACCATTGGTAATTTAGGACATTTTTATTAGGAGAAATATCTCGTTTCTAAGAGATATTTAGTTTTTATTGATTTTCTCATAATCAGTTCAACTGTTCTTGGGTGGTTATGAAAGTAATGGTTTCAATTGATATCCCACAAGAATTGTGATTCACAATTTCTACAGAAATGTTCCTCAGACTAAATATGACGATTCTTGCGATACCTGTATGAAAATAATTTTCTTTGCGCACAGTCTGTTACCATAGTTGCCCTACTACTGGCATGTATGTTGTCGTGAAAGAGAAGGCAAGGCACTAAACAATGGAAAAGAAGCTTAAATGGCATTTTTCAATTTAGTTGTGTCTCTGATAACTTGCAAGATCCTCAGCGCTATAGCAACGCCTATATTCCCGTGGAAAATAAATCTTCAGACAGCACGCTTAAGCAAAGTATCTCATGCCTTTGAACTGAATTCGGAATGTCTAAAATACTTGCACTACACACTCTATGATAAATATAGCCCATATAATGCGATTAATTTCTGCGATTTGTAGTTATTTTTTACGCCATCAATGTCCAAGAATAGAAGAAGGAAATAACTTTGATATTTGTTATATTTATGCAATTTTATAAAAGTGCGACATGTTTTAGTAATTTGATGAAGATCACTTTTGTGGCAATGATAAATTTTGTTTGGAACACCACCTCGCTGACGCGCCCTGTCACTGGATACTATGAACATTTCTTACTGGAGAAGCACACTATGAGGAGAGAAAAAAAAAAAAAACTCCGCTAGAACGGCTTCTTCATCATGAGTGGAAATTTCGAGGGAAAATTAGTCACCGAAATCAAATTTTCAAAAATGTTATTTTATCAAAAGATTGCAATGGTTCTTTCACTCCCCCCCCCCCGCCACAAATACCAATTTACTATAAGAAGAGAAACGTTAATGAATATATAACATTTAATAGATTGTGTATACTGGGTAAACAATAAAGAGTATATAACCATTAATAACTTGTGTATACTGTGTAAATAATAGTTAATAATTCATGATCTATGTAAAATAATATAGTCTGAATAACGGGTACATAACCATAGTAAGATACGTTTTTTGGTGCACTTGCCACATGCCTAAGGCGACGACGCTGACAGATACAATGATCACCTGCCCAGAATGGCAAGGACAAAGACGTTGTGGTCACTGATCGTGCGACAAAACCATTCATTCCGTTGCGAACTCCACGGAGTCCTTGGCAAGGTGAATAACTTTGCTGACCGCTCGATCGCCAACTTCCAATCAATCAATATTGAAAGACTGCTTTCCAATTTTCAATATTAGCGCTGGAAGTTGAGTTTCAGCCCACCAATGGTGGACGAAGCTTTCAAAGGCTGCTATTCATCTTGCAGTCCGTGAGCTCGCTTAAGTTGCCCCTTGTAGCTTCAAGAAACCAAACGAACGCGGTTCGAATTTTATATATGAGAAGGAACATTTACCGTAAAAGTGTTTTATATGATATTGGTCTTCAATGCGGTTGGGAATTAGCATTCAGCTCAGTTTGGGAGGAAGTACAGGCAGGATTCAGTCGCGCAATTCAGTTTAGTTAAATTCACTTTATTTGAGCACAGTTCAACGCAATTCATTTAGAATGTTATGCTACGATCATGTGTCATTATTAAAATGTACAAAACGCGGCTTCGAGAGTAAAGGCAGAGTTCATGTAAGCAAGCCTCGTCGTCTAGGCAAACGTACCACAGGGCAGAATAAAACTTCTTGAGAAAATAAAAGCATTAGCGCTCCTAAACTACATCGCATAATAGTTTGCACAGTTCCCACTCCTCTCCTCGTCCCATGAGAAAGTGTTCACGAAATGGCGGAATCGGACCCCTGAGTCAGTTGTCGCGTGACGGAGGCAACAATTAGGAATTATATCGGAAATCAACTACGATGAGGTGTCGCGGTCGGCAACCCCTAATTGGCGTTACTTAGCGTTGGGCATCTGCCCACCCCGCGCACACCCCCGCCTCAAGATATATCTATGTTTATACATACAAAACGATGTTGGAAATAATATATTTTCAAAGATTAACACTTTTTTAATAAATTACACCATTAAAAGTATGTTTGGTATCACACAAATTTATACGACAGAATCCAAGCATAATAACATAACTCAAGATGGCGAAAGAATCTCGAAATCAAGTACAAAAATTACAGTGAGTGTCCAAAATACACGTGGATTGACTCATACTGGGTCATTAACTCCAATAAATTTTTAGTTCTAATATGCAACAATACTTAACATATGATACTGGCACGGGTAGCCGAGGTCGTTAAGGCGCGGATTTTGAGCGGGAGGTCTGGGGTTCGAATCCCGCAGGACCCTACTCCCTGTGTGAGGTATTTTCCAGGCTTTCCTAGTCCTCATGGCTGAGGTACCCTAAACGTAGGCCTGGAACGTTTCCTTCCTTAAAAAATCCTTTCCTAATTTATAATTTCATTTCATGTATCACCAGTGTTCACCGCCTGTGGTGCCACAGTAGTAAAAACGGGCATTAAACACCATTAACATATGATTACTAACTTAACTTAACAAGACAATGTCCAATACAAATTTAATGGACATAACCAACCATTGGTTACCTCTGTTACAGCGAAAGAAAAAAAAACTATAAATATGCCAAATTAAAAATCACAAAATGAAGAGCTGGGCTGCGAAGAATTTTGAAATATGAGTAATTATGAGTGACAGCTTTCAATGTGCAGGGGGTCCTGTGCAAAAAAAAAAAAAAAAAAAAATGCTCTTTAGTTCCATCGCTGAACCTTAAGAGAGAACGATGTTTCCAGGACAAGAGCCAAATCTCAGTGTAAGCAGAGAAAGTTAAGGAAGTAGAAGAGAAGTGAAAGGTACAATGACGTCATCGGTCCGCTGGAGTTTAAAGCACGGAATGTTCGAAAAAGTCTATTTATGGGAGACGAGTATAGGAAAGAATTTCAAAATAAAACCAAAGAAAATAAACAGAAAATATACTGCTATAGTTTATACTCAGTTTGCAGGTTTTCTAAAATTAACATATTTTACAATTTTTTCGATATAAATTTCCTCTGGTGTCAATGTCAACATTTTTTTATAACTAGCACAGGCATAAAATTCTCAGTAAACACGAAATAATTGTATAATAAAAATAATTTACCTCTTGAATTGAGTTGTTTTAAATTTTATTTCAGTGCTTAATTTATTGTGCTGTAGAAAATGGCCACCGCCCAGTTCATTTTTCCTCAAATGTTTAGAGACGCTCTTAGTAGTTGGACTTATCAAGAAATTATGTTCATTCATATTTTAAAAAAGAATAAAATAAAATTAGGGACGATAAATAATCTTTAATATGGATATTTTTTTCCATTTTTAAACATGTATCAATGCTTGATAAGCCCGTTTGTCTTAAAGGAACGCATTTAATAATGATGAATAATTTAGCTTTGTGCATAGATTTATTAAAGCGAAAGTGTGTGTAAACGACTTTGAAAAAAAACTATCACATTTCAAATTTTCTTTTAAAGCAGTACAATTCTTAAGGTGAAACTTTTATGTTTCTAAGATTAATGATTAGTGTATTAAATTTACAATTTCACACAACTCCAAAAGGGCAACTGCAATTCATTAATCACTAGCGCATCCTAACAGCTGTGTAACGCACCTACATTTCTGTTTTCCAAATTCTTATTTTGTCATGATGTGCTCGCTGAACGCCAGTTTAAAGAACATGGGTTATAATGCAAGTTAGGATAAATAATCATTTTCAACATTATTTTATTTTTAAATCAAAATGTAAATTTTCCTTATTTCCTTTATTGTTACTTTTTAATGAAAAAAGCACGATCGACATAGTACAATGTAGGATTTTTCCATTTTTCAGCACTGTTTAAAGCTCAATCATTTATGTTTTATTCGTTACATATTTTATTACAGGGCGTTTGAACAAAAAATCGTTTTTTTATGTCATACTGCAGCAATATTTCAACTTCAACTTAAGTTGTGTTTAGATGACCAAGCGATATGTGCTGCTTGATACTCGGGATGTCTCGGGTTCAATGCCCTTGAGATAGACCGATGATTTCCTCTGGTCACTTATGCAAATGTTGGGATAGATATTTACCTTCTATGAATTATACGCTTTCCTGTTTCTTTTCATTTCATTCCATGGCATCAGTTACATGTTCGGAAGCGTTAGATGAGGGGGATGGTACCTTGCGGTGTGGCGGTGACTTGCGCTCAAGGAGACAGTTCCTGTCCCTAGCGTCTGGGGGCCTCAGGATTCGAGTGAGACCTTGGTGGAATCGGGGTTGTTCTCGCGGCGTCTGGGACTTATGCTCTATGGAAACAACTGGGATCCTCCATATGTTCCTGGATTCCTGACCTTTCTTTATATCCCTTCCTCCCGAAGGCGTCCAATTAGCGGCTGCGGTGCGAACTCCTCCTGCTTGGGTCAGAAGAAAAAGTATCTAAATAACTGAAACATGAGACATAATGAGCGAAGAAAGAGAAATAGTGTTCATATTTGCCTGCTTTAAACACTTTCAATGTATTGTCTATGCAGCATGGCTTATGGCACATGCTATTTGAATAGCAACAACAATAAAATGCATCTGTGTATTGTTGCAATGCCGTATGTGAACGGAATTGAAAGCTATAATGGACAGTGTCTGTCTTGGAGTGAGCGACTGTCGAACAAGACTAACGTGGGGCCATGTGAATACCAAAACGTCTCTAAGAGCAGCCCATAGTGCCTACTCACTATGCTGGGCTGAAAGTAATAAAGTAACGTCTCCGCTACCAGCTTAACTCTGCATACAGCTCCTAATGCTATCACAGAATATTTTCAATCTTCTCAACAAAGAAGCCGGCCTGGTTTTATAAAGTTTTTATGTTGCGAATCCTTCTATATAGGGCAGGGTGTGAGACATTCACAAAAAACCCGATATTGAGGTCGCAGAAGAATTGCGGCATACGTAAGAATAAAGATGGCAACAAAAGCGTGAGGGAAAAAGTATATTCAACTGAAAAAAATAAGGCCAAAGAATACAAAGATAAATATTATCATTTGCTACAAATGGACCACAAGGGAAGAGAGAAAGAATAAGACCAACAATGAAATGGCTAGACAAGTTTCTATAAGAGGCCAGGACAACTCGTGAAGTCTATACTAAGTTGTTTCTGCTGATAATGAAGGTACCCATTCCTCTTCTGGAACGTCCTTATTCCACTACCCAATCAGAAATTGTTCTTGTCGACCGGAGGCCTTTCCACGCGGTTACAACTTTTAGCGCACATTTTTTGTTTCGTTCATTATTTATTAGTAGTACCATCATAGTTGATGCTGGAAGTACCTGTCCTCTGATGTAACACATGCCTGAATCCTTTTGAAAATATTTTGAGACGCTCGCCGCAATTCATCTCCGCAAATATGTAAACAGCTTTGCTGAATATTTTGCTTCAGTGTCTCCAAGGGATCTATTTCAGGTAAGATAGTAATTAATATAGATGTAGATACAGCACTATATTGAGTTTTTATGCACTGTTGACGGTGTTACGGACTTTCGAGAGTTTCCTAATGATTCCCTGTTTCATCAACCTTCTCCTCTCTTACAACTTATTTTTTATCTCGGCTTCTTGGCAATAAAAACGTCTAGAATTGTAGCTTTGTTCATCAATCTGAATTTTCGATCCTGGAAATTTAGTAAGTAATTTTCTCCTACAGAACTTGTGTGCAAATTACGTTGCACATAACAATAATAAATAAACGTTCTTTGTTCTAGCGTATCTCATTCTCGGCACACTTTACAACACACAAATAAACAGTAGAAATTCTAACATGCATTTTCTACAGAAATGAAATTGAAAGAGTTGACATGATAAACACGTTGAGCAAGTTTAATTGTCTGCGTCAGCGGTATTTTAGCTCCAGTTTTACTGGAAAACGCGCGTTCAAAACTGGTTTCTACTACTACATATAAACTCCGATTGCGCAGCGAAATGAGGGCACAGTATACATGATAGCGCAAGTGAGAAGACATGAGAGGGTGGTTGGAATAATTTTGGGCAAATCGAAGGAACGTAATATCTTTATATGTTTCCTAGAATTCAGCACTGCACTTGGCAAATATTTATTTTGAGAGTAATACACTTTCACGCTATAGCTTGGGTATTACGTTTTTACTTGTCAGATGAACTATTTGGTTTTGGTTTCTGTTATTAGTAAGTTTTGTAGATTTTCTGTCCGACTTTTTCCTTGCCCTGAAAAGATGTTTAACAGTTGAGTGCCAAAGAATTCCATTAGTGCCAGCATTAGTTCATTTAGTTCAACAATCGGCATGCAACACTTACGGTAAAGAATTTAAGCTAAAATGAGAAAATGTAACATGCAAAGAAGTTGAATTATCGGACTTTTTATTTTTTCTAAAGCTAAAAGAAATACTTGAAAACCACACGATCTACAGGTTTGACAGCTACAGATTTGTAACCTCAAAAGGACGCTGCTTATGACGCTGGCAGTACCAGTGTTGTTATGGAAACGTCGCATGACGCTGAATGTGTGGTTTGGGACTGTAACCCAGCTACAATGAATTCAGAAAATGCGAGTAAACGGTGGCTGCTACCCTGCACGCTAATTTAAACATAAATTAGAGGCGAACAAAGGCATGAAAGAGAATGCTAAAGGATTAAACATTGTTGATAATGCGAAACAACCAAGTAAAATTCTTCGTGCGTAATTCACAAAATAAATATCATTTCAATTCAGAAGTGGTATGTTATTAATATTCATTTGTCACAGAAAGGAAAGCACGATTATCACCTCTTCTTTATTCCACAAATGAGGCAGGGGTGGGCAAATGACCTTCACTTACAACTTTACCACTCATGTTCATTGACAAAATGAAAGATAGTATTTTGGTTTTCACTATAATACAAGAATATTAATTAATAACTACAATATACCCATCAAGATAGTAAATACACTTTAATGCCAATATTCCTTTAAAATTCCTTCATTCTCCATAAAAAAATTCCTTCGAATCCCCTTAAAATGAGATGTGTATATGACCAGATAGACTCGTTATTTTAATAAATAAAACGAGATACTTGAAGCATTTTAATATGAAGAAAGTATTGACATGTAAACATATCTACAATAATTACACAACAATTGTAGCATTATTATAAGCTGATAGCTCATTTTATCATATTTATATAATTCGTGTGTACCGATTATTTTTTATTTTATCATAAACACATACTATGTATGGAAGTATGAACACATAGCACAAGTGGTGTGTCAGTATAAACGGGGCCGTTACGTTGTACCAGTTTTTTTTTTCCCCGGTTGTGTTCACTAATATTTGCAGTCTTATTGATCGAGCAACCGTTACGGAAGTTCGTACATTTCTGGCTATAACCGTAGAGAGCCTATAATCGACGTGCCTTTCTTGCGTTTTCCCTTTTGGTTTTTCTGGCCTCACTCGAGCCTGGCGGTCTCCATGGAATCTTTGTTTTCGGCGATCACTACTTTCAGAGTTATCGACTAAATTCTCTAAATTTATTGAATTCGGTTTCATGCCCTATCTCCACGGTTTTTGATAAATTCAGACGCTCACAGTGACTCAAGTCAACCATGGCGCCATTAGTAAAATGTTATGAAGGGATTTAAATTGTATATGCTATGAAAGAGTTTACAAACATCGGTGTTGAAATTAATAGCGTTTAATGTGTCATGTTCAAGCTCCCTGCCAGTGTGTAGATTGTGGGTTGATGGAAATATTACCTTTAAATACAATTCCTTTGCTTAAGTTAGGTTATAAGTATTATTTAGATTTTATTTGTGTATTTTTACTTCTTGATAGGCACTTAGAATTAGTGGAAGCAGTTAATTAGGTCTCTTGCATAATTTTCTTATACTTGAGAGAAAACGTGTTCCGGTTTCCCATTATATTTTTATTCTTTACAAAGATCATTCATGTCTAAATATGAAGTATTGTTCATCTTTAATGAGCATATCTTGTTCTTCCATTTTGTTGTTATTACGTTATGACAGAGAGGTCAATATACACGTATTATTAAAGCAGTTTTAAAACGTTTTCATTGTTAATTGTTAACTCGCATTCCTGATCTAGTTGAGGTACCTTCCTAAGGCAATTCTGGGATATTATATGAACTTTTCTTCCCAAATCATGTTCTACAATTGGTGCTAGCCAGGGAGTAACCCGCAGTTGCTTGCCTGAAGGCCCAACGACTGGGGGTCGAAATTATATACCTCTATTTTATAATTAATGCTAGACCCCTCAAAAGGAAACCATGGAGTCTTTCTGTTATTTCTTAAGGTTGTTTGTTACTCAAACCGGCCACTAGGTGAAGTCAGTTATACAAATTTCTAATCTTTTACCTTTGGCAACGGTGTATCGCATTATGGTTAGCATAGTAACCCTAGTTTTCTATTTCCAGCGGTGAATTGTAAAGTGTTTAGCATGGTCGTTCATCATGTCTTAGGCTAAGAAGAGAAACGTTGTTGAATGCTTTATTTGAAAAAGGGAGATTCAATTTAAAAACAGCATTACCCTTGCCTCTTCTACAAAGAATCATCGCCGTGCTTAAACAGCATAATATTCGAATGCATTTTGATAGTAAATATAGGCCAAGCTTTCGAACTAAATAAGCAAATGCGTTTACGTAGATTGGAGGCTGTGAGAAAACTACTTGTATTCTCAGTATCAGTTTTTCACTCAGAAGGAAGCATTTTTAGAGGTAGTTTTAAGATGTTTATATATAGCTAAGACTGAGAAACCATTTACTGATGAGGACTTAGTAACTTGCAAAAAATATATACAGGATGCTAGTTAAATGCTTGCAAGATTGGACTGAGAAAGAAGGAACGCTATCTGAATTACAGACTGGAGTCCGGGGGGTGAGATCTACCGCAGGTAAAATTTTCTTAATAATAAATAAAATATGAAGAATATACACATTTTTGTAGAGCTAGAGAAGCGTTTCATTCCCTGAGCCTGGAGGCACTCTGGATCAAGTTGAGGAAACAGAAAGTTCACAGGGTTATTACAGAAGTTGAGAAATATGTTGTATTAGATATACAGAAAATAAAGAAACTATAACCAATAATATGGGGCTAAGACATGGGTGCAAATTAAACCCAATTTTATTCAGTCTTTTAATGATGACATATAAAAGGAAATAGGTAAGGAGAGTACACATTGCCCAATAATTAATTATAGAGATATCCCAGGATTGTTGTTTGCAGATGATTTAGCAGTAATACCAATGGAAAGTGCAGGGGCTAAATAAAGCATGGAAGCAGTATTGAGATATTATAAAAATAGAGATTAAAATAAATAAATATAAATCGAAAATTATGGTATGAGAGAAAGGTAACAAACTCAAAAGAGATGAGAAATGGTGACTAGAGGGTAATGAAATTGAAGTAGTATAGATATTGGACTATTTAGGGGTAAGGCTAAATAACAATGGAAAATGAACAGAACAGGGAAGGAATGTACAGGAAAGGGAAAATTAATTATTAATATTATAAGAACCTATTTAAAGAAGATACCAAAGTGAGAGTGTAGAGAATTTATTCAGGTAAGTTTGAATGCAAAATTATGTATGGGGTTGAAATTTAGGGTATGGAGAAAGGGTGGGAGTATATCTTCCAAAGTCACAGAACATTTTGTAAAATGGCATTGGATTACTGAGGGCAGCTTCAAATGGGGTGACATTGATGAAATTGGGAAGAGTTGGCAGGAAAGGTTAGGTAAACATATTTTGAAATGTTGGTGTAAGATAGCATTAAGAGAAGGAGACATAGTCAAAGGCTTTTTACAGATTAAAGAAGTTGGCTAGCTCAAATAAAGAGAATAGTCCAAGAGATAGGAATAGGCAAAATTAACAGCAGATAATCACTAGACAAAGATTATGGAATAAAGTGAAAAAAAGGATAGATGATATTGAAAAATAAGAAATATGGAATGATGTTCAAGATAAGAGTGCCTTGAAATATTACAGATATTTAAGATAGAATAGGGGCGGGAAAATATTTAGATGTAAGGGAAGGGAGGGATTTGCTTGGGGTAGAGCAGGGTTAAGTGGTTTAAAAGTGAAAAAGAAGAGTGTCCACTATGTGGAGAAATAGAAAAAGGATTTACATTGTGTTGTTAAAGTTCAGAAACTAAAGCGTAGAGAGAAGTATAGATTAACAAATGGGACAATTTACAGATAAAACTTTTATATTAAACTTTTTGGAACTGATAATAAGAAGTTTTTGAGAGAATTTAGTAATTATATATGGAAGGTAAGGGAAAAATTATGGAAGAAAGCGATTAAAGTTAAGGAAGAATATATTAATGGGGGTAATGTAGGAACTGGAGAAACGGTAAAAATGTGTAGTTAAAGAAAATTAGAATATAATACATCTAATACATACAGAGCCAGAGTCCAATATACCAAACACTAGGAATAGTTACAACAGAGTGATTAAGGTATGAGAGAATCTTAGTTTTTGTATTGCTGAATTCTTAGATATTTTGTTTGTTTATGTAAATTTAATTGTAATGTTTATTTACTGAAATAAAATTCATTCCTTCATAGTAGCTTTGCATTCTGAAACTTGTTGAACAAATATGTCCAAACGAAGTCTCTCGATTTAAAGAAATAAGCTCGTCACCCAATAAAATTGTTTATCGAATTGAATATATAGGGATAATTGTCTAAGAAAAACAAAACGGGTTGTTTTGAATGGATTTCAGTAGTCATAGACGAGTCACTATATAATACAGAATCATCTTAATTGCTTACGTTTATTCTCGGATTTGGAAATGATTGATGAGTTAGCTGCAGTTCACAATCCGAAAAATATAACTACCGGAGAAGGTAGAAAATATTGAGATTGAAAGTGAACATCTGAAATGTATATAATCGATAGTGGGTACAAGGTGGAGCAAAAACTGACATGGCAGGGAATACATATCTGTACAGCAGTTCAACATGTTGACGGTACAAGCCAGTTCTCCAAAGCCCAACTTATCAGCAAGCGCATTGTAATTGGTCTGAACAGTTTTATCAAGTGTTTCAATTCCCTACTCTTGTCTATTCAAACAATTTCTCTTTGAGGGTGAATGCGAATACAAAGACTTTCCTTAGCATTGTGGAGTTCGTTGGATTGGCAAAGGAAAACTTTTTAAACTATTTTTTGAATTCGTAAGAAGTTGATATATTGATGAACGAGAAAAATCTTTCACGTGGCTTGCAAATGTAAAAATATTTTCTTATGTACTTGATATAAATATATAAAACGTATATTTTTGAAATTTTAAGGTGGATATTTTCTGTTACAAAATTTTCACTTGCTTTACATTAGAGCGAAGGCTATATGTTACTGAGCAACATGGTAGGGTAAACCTCCAGATTTTCCAAATCGGTGTATTTTGTTTTTAGTATTCTCATACGATTTAATTGTGGAAAGAGTGTTCTTATAGAACTAAGCTGGACAAATAAAGATTCTATAATTAGGGTAACACGATAAAAACTGAAACTATCTTCTTCAAGCACATATTTGGCTGTACGTGATATTTTGAGAAATGGAATAGAGGAAGCCATTGATAGCAGCCCCTTTTAACAAGTGCAGCTAAAAGTGGGTTCCACAGCTCTATTCTGACGAATCCAACACTAATATAGGTATACGAGGGTTACTTTTTAAGTTTTTATAAAAACTAGGAAAGAAAATTACTTTTTTGGAACAAACTTTTTTATTGCTTTCAAAAATAATCGTCTTTAAGATTTATACACTTTTGTACTCCTTCAAACAGTTCTGGAAACACTTTTTTCATTCTGAAGTTGGTATCTCAAAAACATGGTTCTTAAAGACTTCAACAACAGCTTCTTGAGGGGATGAAAATCGCTGTCCACGCATTTTTGTCTGACATTCGGGAACAAAAAGAAATCGTTAGGCGATAAATCAGGCGAATATGGGCAATGAGATATTAATTCGATGTTTTTCTCGTTCAAATAATCAATTGTTTGACGTGCTGTGTGAGAGCTGGCATTCTCATGATGAAGAATGTTGCGATGTTTTCGGTTGTTTTTGCTGATTTCGTCCATGACTTCTGGCCAACAAATTGTTGCATACATTCAGCATTAACTGTTATTCGATCCTCTAAAGGAATGATTGCAACATGTCCAGTGTAACCGAAGAAGATCGTAACCCAAACAGTGGATTGTTGCTTAATTTCCGATTCATACGAATATAGCCAAGTTTCGTCACCTGTTACAATGTTGCTGTTTGATTGATTTGGTTTATTTTCGAACGCTCTTTAACATTCAGGTCATCAGTGTCCCCTTCAATTCAGGGCGTAAAACGGCCGACAAATTTTGCTCAGAGGCCTCTCTTTCAGGCTTGAGGTTCTTTTTCGTGCCGTAAATGTACGACATGGGACCCACGGCTTTACTTCCCTTCCGAAGGAAGACATACTTAGAATCTTTACCCCCGAAAAAATCCATCGATTCTGGCCGGGTTTGAACCCGCGATCTTGGGTTTAGAAGGCAAGTATGGGTACCCCTACACCACCAGGGCCGACGTTACAATGTTGTATATGCATTTTCAGTTGTTTGGTGGAATTTTTTTAGCATTTCATTTCACCAATTAACACGAGCGTTTTTTTGAGCTTCGGTCAAATTATGTAGAATGTATCGGAAACAGATCATTTTCACAGCTAAATTTTCTTGTAAAATCGAATATATGGCAGTCTTCGATATGCTCAAGAATGCCTCAATCTCACTGTAAGTCACATGCCGACCTTTCTCAATCATGCTGCTTACAGCATCGATGATTTTTGGAATGGTAATCGATTTTGGTCGACCTGCACAAAATTCATCACTGACGGAAGCACGAACACGACGAAATTCTGCATACCAATTGTAAACAATCTTTTCTGATGGTGCTTCATACCAAACGTTGAACTAAGTGATTCTGTGCATTGCTGTTGAGTTAGACCTTTACAAAAATCTTTAAAAATCATCCAACGAAAACCTTCACGTAAATTTCCATTTGTTTTGCAAAATTGTTTTGTTTAAACGCTCACTGTAAACAAACTACGAGGGGTAACCCTCGTAAGGATGCCAAACATCGTTCCTCACCCTCAAAGATAAAAGAATGTCACAAGTTTGCTAGAGGAAAATAGAGAGGAGATTTCTTCGGATTTCCTTGAAAACATCGACATCAGGAAGCAGATCGGCACAAGGGAAGACGTACAGACTGCAGAACAATTGAAATGGCAGTGGGGAGGTCACGTAGCGAGACAAGAGGCAGCCAGATAGGCTTACGCAGCGTTGACAGAACAGGATAGGAACGTGGGTCGTTCCAAAATCCGGATGTCAACTCCACTGATCGAAACACCGGACAAGCAGTGGCCACTTGGCTAGAGATAGCAGTGAATGGAAAAGGCACCAAAAGACTCCAAACTGTAAAAGTTTCGTGGAAAGAAACTCACTGTATGAATAAAACTGGTATTAGGGGAAACAAACAGCCTAATTTCATTTTTCCTCTGTATTTTAAAAGTTACGAATTATTAATATTTTATCAAACTTAAGCTTGAATATGCAGCACAAATTAAAGTGTTAAATTTATTTAGAATAACAGAAGAGTGTATAATAACATTATTAGGAGATGGCGTGACTCCTTAAAAGCCCCCCAAAAGTGCATCTGCTTTCATACCTGAAATCGCACTGAAGAGAACAAAATTGCAACGTAGTGTACTGATGTCACGGTTGTACCAACAGCAAGAAACAAAGTCATGGTCATTGAGATTCAAATATTGCCTAAAGTTTTTTTTTTTATTCGTTTTATTTAAGGACGCGCTTTAACATCTCAGGTCATCAGCGTCCCATTCAATTCCGGGCGTGAAACGGCCGACAATTTGCTCAGAGGCTTCTTCTTTCAGGCTTGAGGTCCTTTATCGTGCCGTAAATGTACGACACGGGACCCACGGCTTTACTTCCCTTCCGAAGGAAGCCATACTTAGGATTTTTACGCCCGAAAAAATCCATCGATCCTTGCCGGGTTTCAACCCGCGACCTTGGGTTTAGGAGGCAAGTATGGTTATCATTACACCACCAAGACCGACAATTGCCTATAGTCACAGCCTATGAAACTTATAGGAACAATTAGTGTATACTTTCTGATGTGCGATAAAGTTCATTGCGTAGCACGTCACAAAAGAATGGGTAAAATGTAACGCTCAATAAGCCAAAGTTCTTAAACTAAACTTTAGCGATCCCCTAACCTAACCTAACGTAAGTGAATATAGGTTTAAGTTTACGAGTAGTATGGCGAACATAACGGTACTTTTATGTGTATTTTTTTTTTCAATTTAATTACCATTGCAACTCAAATGCTATATGGTAAAATTATATTACTGTTGCCAACTCTTAAAAATAAATGAGGAACCTCTAAAGATAATGTATAGATACGCTCTAGTGGGGGAAAAAGGATGACATGTAGAAATTTACTACATTAATAACTCAGCTCTAAATGTAAACTCTAAACTGTTCACATCTTGTTTAAATGGTGTTTCCATTCACTTTCCTGCTTGCGGTGCGTGTTAGTATTCAAGTTTCAATATATATTTTATCTCGTAACATACAGCATATGTTACTTAATGTACTGTATGGTTAAATTGTACATTTAGAATGCACTAACTGCAGATAACTCCGTACGTGCATAACCTTACCGAGCAAACATGTTCATATCTAGCGTTGTTCACATTTTACGATGACATTAACCAAGTTTGTATTTTTATGTTGAATAAAAATCTGTTTAAATAACGAATTAATTATTCATTCAAGGTGTAAAATTTGAAATATAAAATAGATACAGAAAGGTAAATGGAATAAAATAATACTTATGCGTATATCTGGGTAAATATGAAATAACGATCGATTTTATGTGATAAAAATGACTACGTTAGCGAGCATGAACATCTCAGCACAGATTTTAGTAGAATCGAACTTGGTTCTTGAATCCCCGTTTTTGCGCACATTTTCAATTCGGAAAGCATATTCAAAAATGTTTGAGTTCGGCATGTAAATGTGGTAAATATTAAGCTCAATTGTTGTTGATTAAATCAATTATTGATTAAATCAGTTATGTTTGCATTTTGTAAGTCAAGAGACAAGAGTTTATTACTTTTAGTTGAAAAAAAAAAAACATACACTGTCGCATTCACACCTCCAGATTCTCTGGAGGGCAGGGAATAATCCTAATGTATGAGAATTCCTTTCGCCAGCTGGAAATTGAACCCAGGACTTCTGAACTATAGAGAAGCAGACTAACCACTAGACAGAGGCAGTCTGTTATTTCTTATTTCGTTATTAAAATGTAGAGCAAATCGTGAAATTAAGACCAAAATTTGAATAACTGCTGAAAGTTAAATTCTCAACAATGAAAGTAACTTGAAAATAATAATGATTGTATACCTTAATTCCTTCACTCATTTCTCTCCTCAGGTTTTTTGAAGGCCAGTCGAAGTCGACGAGACTGCAAAGCTACTTAATGATAACCTCATCAATTAATTTTTGTTTCTCTGTGTTCACCCTTTCAGAAGATAGACCAGTCAGACATTTTTGGCACATTGTCGATTCGAACCAAGTTCCACCAGGCGGAGAGTACTGAGTGACCGTTCTACGGACATGTAGCAGGAAGGATTGAGGATGAAAGAATGCACCGCGAGGTAGAACTGGGAAGGATAGGTGAGTAAATAATGTCTTCATGCTCACTCTCTTTTTTATTCATTACTTCGTTCACTTTTTGGCCCTCTGGCAGAACGTTATTGATGGAGTACAGTTCTTTGGTCCTTTTCAAATGAGTTAGGTAATCTTTGAAGGAAAGCATTTTTTGCTCATTAAGACAGGCATGGAGAAAAAAACGGCTTTAGTGAGTCTGAATAGAGAAGGAATATAGATCATCTGAACTGTTTCTCCAAATCTTCTGGACGGTTGGACCGGTGAATTTTTCTGTCCATTTTTTATGTTTAGCTCACTCAAAATATCTTCCATGGACGCGATCAAACTGCTGAAGATTTTCATCATCCTTTTTATGTGACCCTCAGAATTACCAGCTGCAATACATGTTCTTGCACACCGAGGAGATAAATGTGAATTTCTTGAAGAATTCTATCCACGGCTCCAAATGGGAAGAGTGTTTTTATGTGTAAGGGTATGAAAAATACCGAAGTTGAGGCTGAACATATGTGCACGATTGTTTTCATCAACTAACAGTGTCACATTTGGAATCAACACTCCTCTCTCTCGGAAACATTTAATTATTTTCTTCATTATTTCGAAGCAGTTTATTTTCGGAACACTATTGAAGTGATTAACTACTAAATTAAGATGATGTGCACTACAATGGAAAAATAGAGCTTAAGGATAATGATTTCTAATAAACTTTCTCACTCCAATATCCTTACCAACCACAACTGAACAGCCATCCTATCCTTGTTCAATAGCTTGATCCTGTCAACTCTAGCCTCCATTAAAAATGAAGCACTGCAGTTTTGCTATGCTGAAAGTACTCAGTTCATTCAATGGTGTAAAATTCCAAAAAATTCGTCTCAAAATATATGGGCAGTGTTACTATTGTCTACAATGCGCACTTCTATATTGAGCTGCTCTTTGGCTGCTGTATCTATTGACTCACATGCAGCACTTGCATTGAGTGATAAAATACACGTTTTCAGAACAACATGCCTTCAGAGTGTTATCAGTTCATTTTGAATTTGAGCAGAAGCACGTTTAGCATTTAAGTGATAAGTTCCGCAAAAAAATAGTGCAAGAAACTATAAACAGTTTTTGCCTGTTTTCTACAATTTCTCTTTGGTAAGCATGATTTGGTGCGCCATACTAATTGCTTTTTTTTTTAATCACATCCAAGAAGTTGATTGACTTATTTACATCCTCATGATGTCCACATGACTTCACATGCTCTTGCGCTGACTCATGGAAATGCTTATAAATACACCTTGAATACCACGATGCACTTTCGGTTGAAAAATCACGCAATGTCGACACAAAGAATCTTTCTGTTTAGCGGTTGAGTAATCAGCAAGTCATTGATATCGGAATGATCGATTTCTTACAGCTACGTCTGAATTGAAGCTATTTGTTGTGGATGTTGCCCAAGGATAAGTTCATAATTTAAGTGGGCTGACTTCTGTTTAAATAACACCCTATATCCAAAACATTAACACCACTCCCTGTAGAGTAATTGTTAATCCTCGTTCATTGGTTTTGACGAACATATTGCTCCTTCTGATGCCAGGTTAACAAAAGTTGAATCCTTAGTTGTAGTGGCTGTAGCAGTAGAAACCGACTAAGCATTGTCATCGCTTATCTTCTTTCTTTTAAAAAAATGTCTTAATGTCCATTGTTTATCGTCAATATCGAGACACAATTGGTGATTCTAGTTTAAATTATTATTATTATTATTATTATTATTATTATTTTATTGTTGCTATTATTATTACTATTATTATTTTACCTGGTGAAGTTAAGACCTTAAGGTCCTTTTTCCCACTCCACCAGAGACAATTACGATTATAATATGTATAATACAATACATATACGATATAGCTAATGACATTTACAATTTGAGCATAGTTCTTGTTATATGCTGCAAGCTCCAAATAAATAATCTTCGATAATATTCTAAAATTGTCGTTACCGGCAGTTCTTGATATAAGACGGCAGAAAGTGACGACAACTGTGGAGAATGAGGAAAAGTTAGAGGTTCGGTGTAAGGGTATAGAGATAATGGAATCGTACGTAATTCGATCGGGTATTTAAATTATGATGGGAAGATACGGAGTGAAAAATGTCGAAAGCTGTGCGGAGCTGAAATGCATAGCATTCGACGCAGGAGAACGAAAGAGTGCAACGCCTCCCTGACTACAGCTTATGACAATAGCTGCTGTTCTCTAGAACTAGATCTATTTACATGAAAATAGTGTGGCATAGAAAAGCCTGAGAAAATTCACTAGTTGTTGGACCCGGACTAATGTAACACACGGGTCAATATCGTGTGGTATTTATACTTTAGCGGTGGTTCGCAAATTTTCCTTAAAGCAATACAAACGGTTCGGCATTTTTTTAAAGTTGGACTAGCGGATTATTTTTCCCATATCAATTATCGTCTCCGCAGTGTTAGTTTAGAGCTGTGAAAGTTATCGCACCTTTATCGTTCCTGTGTAAACAAACCCTTCTTTTTAGCGCCTATATTATAGTGACTCTTCTAAAAATTCTCTGTTTTCGACTTTCGCGGTGTCTGTGGAACTAGGGAGCGTTTTTTCCCAGGACCCCCTGCACATTGAAGGCTATCACTCTCTTTCTTTTACCGTGGAGTGTGAGAGAAAGTATTAATGAGGAAACAATGGGTCGATGCATCTCAACTTAATGTTTTTGTAAATGTCTCACACCCTGCCCCATATAGAAGGGTTCGCAACATAAAAACTTTATAAAATCAGGCCGGCTTCTGCATTGTAAACGAAACTGCTACTCCGTACTTGTTTGTGGAAGGAGGCGTAGCTGGAGCAGCCTTTTCGTTCACAGTGCAAGGGCATGTCCTTCTTATGAAAACCTCCCAATATTGCAGCTATACGCATTAGCAGAGTTTGGCTTTTTCTGTGTTCACACACGCCAGATGAGCGTTCAATGAGCTCGCGATTGTTAACTTAGAGAATACTTTACTGTTACAATAATGATGGGCCAAATTATTAGTATTTTAATTATTAAACTCCATCATTAAAGTATATTAAGCCCCTCATATGCCACAATAGTTTCTGCTACTTTCTTGCCACTAGATAAAATGCTTCGTTTCGGTTTAAGAGATGTAGTATACAAGATAACATAATGGCTTTTGGTATGACACTTCATTATTGAGACAAGGATCCAAGAAAGAAAAATAAGTAATGTGCAATGTGTCTGGAATATAGAAAGGAGTGTCTGAAGGATTGGAATCCAGGTTCTTTATTTTAATTTTGTAATTTTGTGTTCAGAAAATGTTCAATTTTTGCAATAAAATACTTTTAAAATAAAAATATAAAAGATACTTTCATGATTGTGGCTAGAAATTATAATATTTATCCTTAAAATGTACAGTAAAATTTTTCATCAAGAAAGCTCAAATAGTTTCTGAGAAAGTGCACTTGAAGTATTAAAAAAATCAACTTACGGGAAATTAGTGTTAAATTTGAACATGCATAAACATAAAGAACTCAATAATTCAGAACTTTCCAGCCCCATAATCCTTATCACTGGCCCTCTCTTTACCCTTCCTACTTCGTTTCAGTAGTCTTCTTTCCACTCTGCTTGTTTTTCAGCTTCCATGACACGTTGTTTGTTGGTTTCTTGTAGAATTGTTTTCATGTTGCCACCACTTTTTATCCCTAGATGATTCGACACTTTAATTCTGCTGCTAGTTCCATCATAAAAAGCATCCAGGGCATTCAGTCTTAAAGGGATAGCACACACATGAGTTCCCATATTACACAATGAAAACTTTCGTGTGGGTTTTGATATCGCCCATTCAGACACTTCTCTAAAAGTTTCTCTATACAGACCCCTAACTGGCTTTATTGCAAGTAGCACAGCTTCAGGGAGAGAATGTGTGTGCTTATAGGCCCTCTCACGTCAATAGTCACATGTACCAGGACCTGCAGCACACAGACCGTGATGTGAGGAAGAGTCGCTGGATATATGAAAGTACACCAACCAAATAGCCTTCTTCATTTCTCTGACAATAGTCTTTGTAGTTCTTATTGCCAATCCATAGTAGAGCTGGAGATCTGTTGAGTCTGCTTGGACCAGAAATTGACTTTGTCTGACAACACCTTTCCTGCCAGTGATTTCTTTAAACTTCGGAGACGGCACCGCATCCTCTTCTCTGTATATGCGGCCTGTACATTGTAATTTATTTATAATCACAGTGCCATATACATTTTATTTCAAAATACTTTCAAAAATTTACCACTGTTATTCCAAAGAGAATTAACCAAACAACATTACTGTTGCAACTGTGGCAAGCTCGTCGTCATTATTAAATATCAAATTTAAAGTCCTTTGACACTAAATTAATATAATAATGTATATATTGTTGAAAAGCTGAATTTGCTAATATTTTTAAAACAAAAGAACAAAAAATCAATTTTTTGAATCCAGCTACCCAAACAGCTCATTATTACACTTGAACCTCATTCTTAACAGCAGTATTAACCTGAATAGTGTTATCATTGCAACATGCATAGTACACGTACTTAAATCATTGTTAGTAGTAAAACCTATAACATTTTCCACAATTAGAAGCTATTGTCTGCTTTTTCGTAAAATAGAAAGAAATGCACTGTTTAGCGAATTCAGTAAAGTGAGAATTATTTGTAAATTCTATAACAATACAGACAATACAGATGAAAATAAAAACAATGCATTCAGAAGGATAGTCGCAACGAGAACGTCTTGAGCTGTTAACAAAATCAAGAGGGAGGAACATGTTCAGCATCATTTATAAAAATGAAATGTTCAATTGGAAGGTTACCTGACCAGTATGCTATCAGATCCAGCCAAGCAAGTATTAAAGTGACAGTTGTAAGGGAAAGAAAAGTCGACACATCTAAGTAAAGATGGATAAGGTATTTGAAATAGATAACTAGAGACAAAATGAACAAGTAACACAAACCAGCTGGAAATGTTGCTAATAATCATGAATATTTTGAAAGATTTTACTTTATTACTATAATTCTATTAGACATGAATTAAAAATAAAACTGTTAAAAGCATAGACCACGGGATCACGGACAAGTTAATTTTTCATGACTCTCATGTTGACTAGGGCTGAAAGATCAGAGAGATTGCGGTTGGCCATGTCCGTTAAAACACACTGGCACTAGCAAAGGAAGGTATTCGCATCAAAATTTTGCGGAGGTGGAATACTCTAGTGTGATTAAATCTTGCATGTGCAGTTTGAGATAAAAAGGGAACGTATGAGCAAGGCGCACATTGGCGGAAAGGTCAGAGTTCAGATACCGGTCGATAAATTCGCTGCTCTCCCCCGCTATTGAAAACTTCACACCAGAAATAACAAAGAAAAACCCTTGTCTGCGTGTACACGGGTAAGCAGCAAGTTCTTCGTTGTGTTTTGCTTTTAGTTAGCGGTATTGACTTTGTGGATACACCTGGTTCCGAAATTAATCAAATTAACGCCGAGGTTTTCATAGCCTTTTTCCCACACTCCTCAGCATTTGACGAGGGAAGTTCATTAGCGTCAAATAACTTTTTTTCTGGGCTGTTTAAAAGGGGTAGCTTGACTTTTAAGTGAGCAAGTGAAGAACTCTAAGTTGCTTCATCTAGTGTTTGTTAACTTTAAAGTGTTACAAGGCATTTACGTAATCCCTTCGCACATTCTAGCTGGTACACTGGCGTTCATTAATATTGCCGTGTCAAAGTTGTATTACGACAAGGAATTATCAGTGCGATTCCTAATGGTGGTCAAAAGTCGAAGTTGTGATCCTCTTGAAATGTCGTTTTATGAGGATTTCGCTTAGGAAACAAAAGATAGAACAATATACGACGGGCATTCTCGGCCTGACTCAGAAATGTCAAGAAGATGGCCAACGTACTATGATAGTAGTTAAGTATCATCCTTTAGATGGAGCGCTTTACAGTTTCAGTGTAGTCACTTGTATGTGACGATCTTGTAAATGTACCATTGTTAACATTTTCTACAAAATGGATAAAACTGAAATACGAACTGTGAAAAATTACTTCATTTTCAAGGATTTAACCCTAACAGAAATACAAAATAGGTTACGATTCCACATTAAAGGATTTTTCCCATTCGTTTTCGATGGTTAAAAGTTAGCTGATGAATTTAAGCGTGATCATACATCCATTCAAGATGATGAGCGCTCAAGGCGTTCCAAAACTGCTACGATCGATGAGGTTATAACAAAAATTGGCGAGTTTGCTTACATTGCAAAAATGTCGATAGGCTGTGTTCACTATATTTTACACAAGTTTTGGGTATGAGAAAGCTTCCCTCTCGATGAATACTGCATTTATTAACAAGGGACCAAAAAGGCATTCCAATGATAGTTTTGCAAGAGTGCTTAAACTTGTTTGAACGCAGTCCTAGACTTTTCAACAGTAGATGGAACATGGATTCATCACTACACGCCAGAGACGAAGCAGTGGATGGTAATAGGTGAAAGTGCACCAAAGAAAGCAAAAACGGTTCCATCTGCAGGAAAAGTTATGCTTACAGCTTCCTGTGATTCTCATGGTGCAGTGCTTGTAGACTATCTCCAGAAGGGCACAATGTCACCGGGGAGCTTTACGGTTCACAAATGGACCAACTAAAGGATGCTATTCAGGTTAAAAGTCCACACCTTGTGAGAGGAAAAAAAATTATCATCAAAATAATGTTTCTTCATACATGTCTGGATTGTTGCTGCAAAACTGCATGACCTTACTAGTGCTTCCACATCCGCCTATTTGCCAGATTTGGCTCCCAGCGATTACTTTTTGTTCCCAAGTCTGGAGAAATGGCTGGCTGGATGAAGATTCACATTAAATGATACGGTTGAAACTGAGACAGACCTTATTTTTCAAAGTTAGACAAATCTTATTTTACTGAGGGTATATAAAGTTAGAAAGTCATTGGATTATATGTATTGTTTACAAGGTGACTATATTGAAAAAAAATAATATATTTCTTAAATTTTGTGTTTTCTTGGTTAGGCCGAAAACTTTTATAACGCCCCTCTTACAGAAGTCATTGTACATAAACCCTGTTATTGCTCTTGTTATCATGACATCACTCTGTTTGTGTATGCTCTCAATGCACCGTATGTTTAAGAGAACAGCATATCTTTTACATCAAAAATAACAGGCAGATGAGAGAAGCAGCCTTTCCTATAAAATGAGGTAACAAACGCCATCTAGAGAGATGTGAAGACTGCAAACCATTGGCTTAGACTTTTCCAAAATCAAGGGAAAGAAGGCAGAACAATCGAAGAAAACCACACCGGAAGAAGAAGCAACAACCATAAATTCAAACAGAAGTGATCCTTTTAAACTTGCGACCTTGTGACCTTATTGCAGATCTTAATTGCAGCGTTGTTACCGTAAGAAGACTTTTACATGATAATGGAATCCATTACTGTAAAGCGGCTGTGAAGGAACAATTTCAACGATGATCAACGCAACTTTCTTATCGGTTTAGTCTTGTGACGTTTCAATGAGTTTCAATTTAATGTTCATATATACATATATAATAAAGTTGGTATTTTTCAGTTATTACAACATGAAAGGTAATAGGACCGATGACTAAGGTAAAAGGCCGTGGTATAGTATATAAACTGCTCTACTATTTTACTGTATTATTATAAAAATATTATAAAATAAAAGTGTATGAATACTTTAAAATAAATTAAAATAAAATAATAAATAAAACTCATTTAAATTGTAATTTCATGTTTTTAAAAGAAATAATCTCAGAAGAAAAACTTTACCCCTCGCCATATTTCCTAAAGCTCTCAAATATCGTATCCGCAATACTAATGAACAGCAGCGTACAACATCAAAGTCACTCGTCTAGCGTCAACATTTTGTGGTGTCCGGTTCTAGGTAACAAAGCCAGTTATGAGCAAAATGCATGCCGTAAATAACTGTACATCCATCATAATTATCATGCTCTTTGTATATGTAAAAAGTGTCGGTTGGTACTTTGATCTTCATCTAGCGGTTTTTAAGGGTAACCTAAGAATCTGTAGTAATATTGCTATTATTGATATTATGGCAAAATAAATAAATAAATATATTCTGAAGAATGTAGACTGATCTTGTTACCTGCTCAATACTTTTTATAATAAGGTTTAAGTTAGGAATCAGAGTCAGAAAAAATTCGAGATCACGGTTGGGGCACGAACCACGATCTTCGATTAGCGTCTTAGTGTCTTAGCTATCCTGTCGTCTCTGACCATATCCCCTCTGAGTCTATTATACTGTCACGAATCTCTGCTTTGCCTACAAATATCACGCTGTGTGACAACCTTTTTTTTTTTTTTTTTTGAGTAGTGTTTAACGCCCGTTTTCACTACTGAGGCACCACAGGCGGTGGACACTGATGATACATGAGATGAAATGATAAATTGGGAAAGGATTTTTTTTTTTTTTTTTTAAGGAAGGAAGCGTTCCAGGCCTAAGTTTAGGTACCTCCCCGGCATTTGCCAGTTATGAAGACTGAGGAAAACCTGGAAAAAACCCCAGTCAGGGAGGACGGTCCTGGCGGGATTCGAACCGCAGACCTCCCGCTCACGAGTCCGTGCCTTAACGACCTCGGCCACCCGTGGCGGTGTGTGACAACCTGAGGGAGTGTAGTTTAGCGTAACAAAAATTCTAACTTGCGAGAGGAATTTTGTTAAATCATACACCTGTAATTCACGGGCCTAAAATGTATTACAACATTCTAATTATACAAAAGTGAGACAATAAAATGACTGTATATCTGGAGTGTAGATTTTACAAATGGAGAACTGGCTCCGACGAGCAGGAGGAATGTGGCCCTCTGACTCACGTCTACGCTGTTTGATATTTGCTCTAATTCCAACGGTCTCCGCGTTTCTGTAAGGAGGGAATACGATACACCAATCAGGATATTGTAACAAAATTCCCCCTGTATAAACTACTAGCTGCTCGCTTTTAAGCTACCAGTCGTCGTTAAAATAACCAACGACTTTTCCCCCAAAACACTATTTTAACAAACCCTCAACATTCTAAGGTATATGCCACATTATAAGGTTATCTCGTGCAGAGATTTTTATCCCTAAGAGACGACTCGAAACTCGAAAGTGTTAATTTACACAAAATATGATTTTTTGACATTTACTAAGGTTGGTCTTGATTCCACACTTTAGTCTAGCACATTTTGGTTCTGCACTCCCGAGTAACGTTCACTCATACCGGATCCTTCATCATATTCTTTACTTCTGCGTTTCCATGAGTCAGAGACATTTTGATCTTTAGAGTGCAAAAACGCAAGAAATTCCCTTATATTTCTGCAGTATTTCAAAATTTTCATAATATGTTTTTATTTGCACATAACACGGTACAGAACTCAATGTATATTTGTTAGGTATAATCTTCTGTGTTTCAATAATGAACAAGAAGAACGTTTCCCGATTTAATTGAAATCTCAGACTGTAATTTTGAAGAACTGAATGAAATATTTATATATCTTTGGATATACGGACTACTTAATTCGTTTTGTCATGGTACGTGAGCAGCAGAAAAGGAGAGAGTTTTCATTATCATAGTGCCCCTTATTTGTTAAAAGTCTTTTCAGTACAGAAGTTCAGATATTCTCCCATTTCTATCTAAATTTAATCAAGGTTCTGCTGTTTTTTAATGATCGATCACTCGTATAAAACTATTTTGTGATTTGCTGTTAACTTTGTTTTATTTTTGACCACATTTTTCAATCTGTTACATCTGGCAGCAGCATTTTGACTTTTTTCAACACAAAAAATAATAATGAATGAATAAAACTAAATTGAAAAAAACAAAACAAAATCAGACTGGTAATAGATCGTTGCAAAATTGTAGTAGTTACCGCCACGGGTGGCCGAGGTCGTTAAGGCGCGAACTCGTGAGCGGGAGGTCTGGGGTTCGAATCCCGCCAGGACCGTCTTCCCTGGCTGAGGTTATTTCCAGGTTTTCCTCAGTCCTCATAAATGACAAATGCCGGGGAGGTTCCCTAAACTTTGACCCGGAACGTTTCCTTCCTTTCCTTTCACAATTTATCACTTCATCTCATTTGTCATAGGTGTCCATCGCCTGTAGTGTCTCTGTAACAAAACTTTAAACACAATTCATTCATTGCAAACGTTTGAAATGCGAAAAACAGTCAAATGAAAATTGGTCAGACGCTAAAAAGTTGCATTCCATATTTATTATCTCAAAATAATCTCCATAACTGTTAATTCATTGGGAGACAAGACGATCAATTCCATTCTTATAGACTCTTTTTATACAACTTTACTCAGTTGCACATTCCTAGTATGTCCACTATTCAGGTAGCCAACAATGTGAAAATCACATGGAATATAACCTGAGCTGTAAGGAGAATGTTGAAGTATTCCCGGCCAAATCCCTAAAGCGATTACCTTGCCATTTGGGACGTGTGTGGGCGGGCGTTATCATTGAAAAGGATTATGCCATTCAATAGCTCTTCATTTTGGGTTTGTGTTAAGCAAAGAGCTCGGCATTGATGTGGCCCCCTGCTCGAGAAAATCGAAAAGCAGATCATTATTTTCCCGGAACTTGTGTGTATGGCTTTGGACTTTTTCGGCGTGTTTTCATTTTTGGCTATGCTATTTTCCCTCCCGTTCAAAATGGGGTCAACACGTTTCGTCCTCGATAAAGATGCTTGGATAGAAATTCGTGCTCTATTTCATTGTGACCCAGAGATACAGCCATTCTGTGAGCCTTTTGTTATTCCGTCAGTCGTTGTGAAACCCACTACGCGCAAATGCTTCTGTGCAGCATGTGGTCTTTGATAATGACGTGTATGGAACCCCACACACACAAAACACGAATTCCTTCTAATGACATCAGGCATCGCGGATCGTCTTGCAGCGACGCACATCCATCTTGAAATCTCGTGAACATGACATGCAATGTTGGCCACACACAATAAACATGCAAAATTCATTTCTCGTCCATCTACAGGAATCATACCTCTCTACTCTTACTCGCCTTAATTTCTTGTGTGAGACGAATGCACATATCGCTAACCTCAGCACTAAACAAATGAGTGTGAATTAAACAAACAAATGAATTACGCAATCCTGGTACCTGGTTTCCTAAACCAGGGCGTGTATATCAAAAGTTCTATTTTTTATTATTATAACTAATCAATATCATAATCTCTTACTTCATTATTTTACAGAGTTTCCTAATAACAGTCTAAAATAATACAATGTCTATAAAATAATTCAAAATTAATTAAATTAAACCGAAATATAAATTTATTAAACTACTCCCCAATTTAATATTCCAAAATCTACTAAATTAACAACCAGTAAGAATTATAGCTGGTAACCAGCAATTCATCCTAATTTATTACAATACTATGCCACTGGCCACTGGCTACCAGTATCTTTAATAATCAGGAGTGTTACCAACTTTTGCGCACCTTGAGTTCTATGATGGTGACCCGTTTTCATTTGATTACCTCTCACAGCATAACCAGTATTTAGGGTAAATGTCTACTATCAATTAGTTGTTTTGTAGTGAACTAGTGCAAATTATACTTTATGGTTACATTTTGGAAACGATGTGGAAAGTATGCAGCACTCATTAAAAAATAATGTGTTATTGAAATCAACAAGTGTTCGAATGGCTTTTATCAATTAAACCCTCTTGCTTCATTTGATATCTATAAAATTAAATTATCCTCCAGTGAGGAAACCAGTTAAGACTGACATCGCATTTATTAAAGTTATTTTCAGAGGATAAAGTTAGGCCTAACTGACCCTATGTTGGATTAATTCTCTAGGAATTAGTTAGGATTCTCAGGTTCAGATGTGACATACGCGGATTTACTACTATATGTTCCTTGTTTTTCAACATAATTTTTTAAGGAATCTAAAATTTTGTTACTTTCTAATTTATTCTTATATCTCAAACCAGAATATGTCTTTTAGCTACCGCACTTGTATTACTCATGTTGCTTTACGCAAGTTATCACAATTTCAAAATAAAAGGACGAAATTACAAAGAAATAAATTAGGTTTTAATTATAAATGTTACAAAATAACCCCAGTCTCAAGTGTTTGCTATTTAAACAATTTAATTTAAATATCCAGCCAAGAAAAGAAAAGTTTACATCCGTATTATCTACAAGAACCAGTAAATATAATAAAATTCTAACGATTAGGGCAAGCAAAAAGGGAATCGCAAACAGCAAAATAAATAAAACGTTTAAACCTAACTAGCACATCAACATCTGTAAATGACACGTTAATTTGACTGTATACAACGTAATGACAGAAACAAAGAATAGAGAGGCAGTAAATATTTGCCCTCAATTGGAAGGCCCGTGCAAATACCTCATTATAAAAAATGTTTACCTGTCTGAGGAAGGTTTGCTGCTTAACCAAACATGGGGGGAATTTCTCTCGAAATTCCAATACGATTTTGTTTGCTTGAACGTACCCAAATAAAGGGTACAGTAAATAGTATGTAAGTGTTTTAAACAGAATTTTTATTCCTGCCTTATAATAGTGTTGATCATCCATTTTTTCGTAGTCACCAAAAATATTCTGTGATCTAAACATTCCACAAAAGGCTTAATTATAACATTAATGATATAGACTAAAGAAACAAGGAATGATATAATATTGGCGGGGACTATTCAGGAAATATTCTCAAATGTTTGTTTCTGTTTAATCACTTACGCCTATAGAAAATCAAGCTAAATTTACTTGGACTTATACCCGCTGTAGTGTTTACTAGGAGCAAAGACTATTCAAAATGAATATTTTTATTTGTCCTTGCACGGCCCTCTCTATATACAGCAAGGTTATTTGAGTTAAATGTCCGCAGAGCTTGGCTGCATACTGGAAGAAATCAGTCGTCAAGGGCGTATAATCATTTGTGTAGGTAATAACATGTAGGAGGCTTTGACAGAAATTGGTTGTGGATTCATGTGCTGCTCTGTGCTTTCATCGTGTACAAAGCCTGTACTAATTGTTATTCGTTAGTTATTTCATGATATAGTCTTAAGCGGATTTTAAAGTACGCTATACAGGGTGTTAATGAACTACACCGAAATATTTTTAGAGAGTGTAGAGATGTTGTACATAAGCACTTTGAGATAGGGTATATATAGTCCACAACTACATAACACAGTTTCATGGTGTTAATTATTTTTGCATCCGATGCTGATAAGTCGGTGTTAAAGCGAAGCTAAGTAAAAAATTGGTTTACGTCTTTAAGTCTGTCCTAGTAGTGTAGTGGTGCTTACATACTTGCCTTCTAAACCTAAGATCGCCGGTTCAATCCCAGCCAAGATAATGGATTTTTTTTCGGACGTAAAAATCCTAAGTGTGGCTTCTTTCGGAAGGAAAGTAAAGCGTGGGTCCCTTGCCCCATATTTACGGCACGATAAAGATCCTTAGGCCTGATTAAAAAGGCTTTGAGCAAAATTTATCGCCCATTTCACTCCATGAACGGAATGGGACGCTTATGACCTGAGATGTTAAAGATCGTCCGTAAATAAACCAAACCCAAAATGTCTTTAAAACTAACTTGCGAGCATAGAATTGTTGCTTTTGCTCACTTCGTTATCAGCATTTTCAAGATTTAATGCCATAAAATACCCTCAAATGTCGAACTAATCATTTGACAGTGCAACATTAAACATGTATTAACTGCCTTCTTGCATTTATAGCCTACTCTAGAAAGAGCTCTTTGTTGTGTGACATATTGCATAGCGCAAAAACGGATGTTCCGCAAACCGCGGGTTCAATTCTTGGCATGGCGTTAATTTAATTTTTTTTACAAATATGAAATGTTGCGATATGCACACTAAAGAATTATGAATGAAATTTACTCAGCTTTCAAGTTTTATTCTTTCTCAACAATGAATGCATTACCAACATACATTGGCTAATAAGCTTACTACTAACATGATGCCTAAAACTTAATTTACTGAAACATACTCAGTACACGATTCTGATTGGTAAATATAACAACTACAAAGGTTGTTATTATATGAATTGACATGTTAGATTTAAGTGCATAAAATGAAAAAGCAACTTAAAACGTAGACTAAAAGCTGTATTATTAGGCCAGTCAGAAAACAAACAAAATAAAAATCAAATTTGAAAACAATTGATCACCTCTTATTCGAAAGCTCATGTTCATAACCATGGCGCCAGAGTGATACGTTCAGAAACCTCCCTTCGTTATCGTGTGTAATGCTTTCGCGGGGCATCTTCATTAGTCAGTGGCGTACTGACGCTTTAGAAACTTATAGCCATAACTCCGAAACTTGAACAAATAGGCAATATGTTTACAATCTCAAATTATTTATATATGACATGACTACGGTTTCTGAAATTATTTCGGTGTAGTTCATTAATGCTCTGTATATATGAAGACGGATTCTTGCAAAGAAGTGGTAAGACATTCGCAATAAATACCTAACAATCGCATTCCAGTACAAAATCTGTTCGTCACTTCTCATGAAGTTACCAGAGACAGAATCTCTCAATGACAAACTTATCCTGAACCGCCCTTTTTTTCAGAAGAAAAGTTACATTTAATACAGTAATTTCTTACGCAAATGACGTCAATGTGCTGCCGCTGAAGCACATCACACCTCTTATAACACAGGTTAGATCTTATAATTATCAGTTTTAAATGCAGTATATTTTTATGATTTCGGTAAAAATATAAGCACTAAAATAAAAATACTTAATGCATGGCGACTCTATCTCCCCTTTTTCGGTTGAAGCGGCTGCATTTCCCCAGTAAGCAGCCACGCTCAGGCGGCCCGGAACTCAAATAACCTACTGTACTACTGACGACATGCACAAACTCTTAACTTTTGTTCTGGACGTTTCCATGTCGCTGTTATAATACTTTTGTGTATCTTCTCATAAGATCAACTGTTTTTTTTATTTGTTTTATTTACGAACGCTCTTTAACATCTCAGGTCATCAGCGTCTCACTCAATTCAAGGCGTGAAACGGCCGACAAATTTTGTTCAGAGGCCTCTTCTTTCAGGCTTGAGGTTCGTTTCATAAATGTACGACACGGGACCCACGGCTTTACTTCCCTTCCGAAGGAAGCCATACTTAGGATTTTTACGCCCGAAAAAATCCATCGATCCTGGCCGGGTTTGAACCCGCGATCTTGGGTTTAGGGGACAAGCATCACCACCAGACCGGCAATGTTACATAAAGTAAGAAAAGCTATTTATCCAAAGATGCACTATAATATCTCTTCTGCTACTTTTTCCTGTTAGCTTCATTGCGCTATAATGGAACCTTCAACAGGCACAACCAGCGAACAAGAAACAACTAACGAGTGGCGCAAGAGAATTTGAGGGCGGATATTTCTCCCCCTCCATTATTTTTATTTCAAAATGGTACTAGTCTCACTAGACATAAAATATAATTTTAAATTGATATTAATTGTGTAGCTGTTTAACAACAATATATAGTTAAATGTCGTTAAATTTATAGCTGATAAGAATAAAATGCGATTAATTATTATTTTAAGCTTGATAATGTGTATATTTAATGACAATAAGAAATGGTATAACACGATTCTACGTATTATGGCTCAGTTTATGTAGAGATAAATAGTTTCACTTAATGACATGAATAGGAGTCATATCAAACATTAAATATGTAAAGAATATGCAATACACTTCTAAATTTGGATTAAACTATTAAAAATGAATTAATATGTCCTTGTCCGTAAATGAAAATTTCCAAAATATAGATCTTTATTCATAAAAACATTCTCTTGGAAAATCAGAGAAATTCTGTCTTTTAGCGTGTGGTTCAAGCGAGTGTAAAATGAAACATTATAATACTTACTTATTCCTTAGCATCATCGGTCCTGGTGGTGTAGTGGCTACCATACTTGCCTCCTAAACCCAAGATCGCGGGTTCGAACCCGGCCAGGACCGATGGATTTTTTCCGGCGTAAAAATCCTAAGTTGGCTTCCTTCGGAAGGGAAGTAAAGCCGTAGGTCCCATGTCGTCCATTTACGGCACGAAAAAGAACCTCAAGCCTGAAAGAGAGGCCTCTGAGCAAAGTTTGTCGCCGTTTCACGCCCTGAGTTGAATGGGACGCTGATGACCTGAGCTGTTAAAGAGCGTCCATAAATAAATCAATCAAAAAAAAATCTCTAGCATTGAAAATGAAATTCCGGGACATTGACTCTTTCGTGCAAAATACAAGACAAAATTTCCTTAAAAAATATTGTGTTCTTTAATACACAAGTAAAGACCTGATCTTGATAAGTCCTTTACACTTCCAGTTTGAGTGAATTTCCTTATTTGTCACTCACTGTTGTGTGTGGAACTGGATATCGATCTGGATGCGTATAGTTAAATAAATTCGCCGTCTCTCATTGAGATCGTTGGCTTTCTTTCATAGCCAACTTAGGTAGAATTCTTTCCCTTTCGCTCAATATCAAATAGAATTATTTAACACATTAGATATATAAGATTTAATCTCGTAAAGAAGATGTTTCTGTATCAATAAAATGCTTTTTATGCATTTTATTACTCTCTAAATTTTTTTATTGATTTAGCAACAATACATTTTTAAATAATTATCTAGTGTGAATCTTTTTTGAAAAACTCTTAAATTTGAAAATGTGAAAATCTATTAAAGTAAGACAGTTAGGGTTTAATATTACTTTTGAATTCTGAGTATCAACTATCCCCATACACCGAGTTTCAGGTCGCTGAATTACATATTTCAAAAGTTATTTAGGTGACGTGGCACTTTTAACTAGCCCCTGTATATGCAACACTTGCGCAAAGAACTTTAGCCCATTCGTCCCATATCCCGGTCTCGGTTAGTAAACACTCAGATTTGGTACACTAAACTATTTCTTTTCGTACTTGATACATAAATAACGATATCCTTTGTTGCACTAAATGATAGAAAAAAAAAATGAAATCGTTCCCTGTTTTGACATCTATCCATCTTCGATATCTGATTGAAATTTTATACTGCTCTTGAGGTGAAAACTATGAGACCACCATATTATTTGGACAAACACCTCCAATTCTAATTTTGTCTTGTTTGACTTAAGAAAAGACAATGTTCTTGTTGGAGTGTTTAGTAGTCTAGACATGAACCGCTGTTTAGAACAATGGGACCACTGAACGATTGCAAAACAGCTCTTTAAAATCACGGGGTGCTTTCACCAAGACAGCATATTGATTCAGATGCAATGCAGAAAAACAGTGCGTCATAGCGCTAAGCATACGGGCATTACAAATGCTGCAAATTTAATAAGGGATTCAGAAAGCGCATTCCTAGCTTTATGTACGCAAAGTACATGGTGGGTATACGTTAGAGAAATGTGTGGAGGTAGAATCCAAGCATATTGCCAACTTTGCAAATCCTTGATTCAAGTAAGTCAGTACAATTCCGAACTAAATGTGTCGCATTTTAAATAAGTTATAAGAGCGAGATTCGTTTTTCAGGAGCTTTCCTTTATTACTTAGAAAGCAAATTTCAGACACCCTTTTACATTATCATAAATTCATTTCGTTCATCTACCGTAAGGCGTGGGAAACCATAAGCCTGAGAAGCGATTTTAGTAACTTATGAAATATTCAGTAAGGTTTGTGCAAGAAAGGGCGATGTTACTGAAATCCGCACTTACTACTTGTGCTGCAATTATTATCACTTTCCAACCGCAATTATATCGTGCATAGTGAGAAAGAATTATCTGCACAGCAAGCCTTTTTAAAAGAGACAGAAATTCGAAAGCCTCGTGGTACTGCTGATAACGAACCACTTAAAAGAGGAAATTTATGGGGGGAAAGTAGTGATTACAGAAAACAAAAGAAGTCGTTCCTCGCCGACTCTCATCCCAGGATGAGTCGATAAGCTACTTCTTTTAAAAGGAAAACATTCATCACTTCGTATCTATGCAAATGAGAGAGACCTTAATGCAATTCAATCGATTCCTTCTCTTTGATTTATTCATCGCATCAAGTCCCTTATCGTTCTACTTAATTTACGAGAATTCACCACAAGGACCTTATAAAGACCATTCCCTGCAAAAATCTTTCATACAAACAGAAAGCCTAAAGTATTACAATAAGATGTTAGTTTAAAAAAATAATACACATCAGATTATTTCGCATTCCACAATTCGCAATGGGCGACTTTACAGATTTCAGAGCAAGGAAATTGAGAAAAATACTAGAGCCTTACCTAATTAACCATATAGGAAAATTAATTTACCACCGATCAGTTTAACTGCTCAGGCTGGGACGAAATGATCATGTATCAATAACCGTGCATTGAGCGAAAGTTTTGTAGCATATTCGGCAATGAAAATATTACGAAGAAAAATTAAAGAAAAGAATCGTACATAACGTACAATTTTGTTCATCCTTAAACCCCCTGAAAGTTGCAACTATTATGGCATGCGTGCTATGAAAGTAAATAAAAATATAGCTTGAAAAATATATATGGGGATACTAATGTTGTGTATATACATATAGTTAAGTGGTAGCTTTTGGGCTTCTTAAGCGACGGGCTCGAGTTCGATTCCCGGTTTGGTTAGTTTCCTAACTGGGGTTTTTCTCCGGCGGTTTCCCTCAGTTCTTTAGATGAATGTCTGGGGTATTTAGGGCACAAAGTCTCCTGAACTCATTCTGCCAAGTTATCACCTGTTCTTTCATCTGACACAATAGATCTTTAGGTTGCGGTGGCACAATCACGAAACATATATAGGCTTATAGATCATGTCAAAAAGGGGAGATACTGTACCTAAATAAACCCAGAATATGATATACATATAGCAATTCTGTTTCAGTTGTTAGTGCTGTTCTACAGACCTCAAGTCCATCGGTAATTAAGTTTTAATAGAGATACAAACTATTCGCGTTGGGGGAATAAACTCCAAGGCAAATTTTCTCCACTGAGACACAAACCTGGGCCCGCTGAATGATGAACCAAGAGAGAGGCTTCCCGCAACCTTATCGATTGCAGATGCGGTGTCTTTATCAACATTGAGAGTTACATCGACTGGGGGAAAAAAGAGCGAAACTTCTGGAGCCAGGCCAAACGTTGTCTCCTTTATCTCACTTGAAACGGCTCTTCAACGTCTTTACTTTATCCACATCCTATATCAGCATTTGGAATGTTTCTTCCTCCTTATGTTACACTCTGGAACTGAGATCCGCCTCCCATTAATCTAATACAGTTGCGAAACACGTACTTGTTCATTCAGATGTGCATTTGTTGTTGGTTCGAGGTCGGAAAGGTCTGACAACTTTAGTGAGGACATTGCCTTAAATAGCCGTAACTTTCTTAAAGGGAAAACAAAGTTTATGAAGTTAAATATCTACTAGTATTTTTAAAGTAAAGGAAAACACATTGTTATTGCCTATTTACAACAGTTTGGATGATTTGGGAAAATCTTAAATTAGTATAATATATGCTTTTTTGTTGTTGTTTATACAAGAGATTAGTCATAGCAACTATTTTTTTTCTGGCGAACAAGAGATAACACGAAAAGTCTAAAATATACGATTAAAAGTTTATAGAATGTATTTTCGAATGAAGTCACCAGATGCAGTATATTAGATGCGCTTAGTGCCTCAGCATGCCCGAAAGTTCAGTTAGTGAGTGACAGTGGTCAGGAATCTTTGCTTTGACAATCAGAAACAGTTTCGTTCTTACTATATATATATATATATATATATATATATATATATATATATCCTATTTGTTTATTATGTCGTCATTCCTTTTAAGATGTAATACTAGGGCTACTTTTAAGTTTTTACAACCAACACTAGGTGCGCTATTGAGGTATGTCATTATTATTTTCGAAACAATTGACATTTGTTATTTGCAGCGTAGAAATTGACCGAGTAGTTTGTTTACAGCGAGCGTTTAAATAAAGCAATTTTGCGAAAAAAATGGAAAATTCACGTGAAGGTTTTCTGTTAGATCACTTCTTGCGATTTAAGTAAAGGCCTAACTCAATAGCAATGCTCAATTGTTCAAACTTTGGTAATGAAGCACCTCCAGAAAAGATTTTTTACAATTGGTCTGCAGAATTTCGTCCTGGTCATGCGTTCATCAATGATGAATTTTGTGAAGGTGGATCAAAATCGGTTGTCATTCCAAAAACATCGATGCTGTGCGCAACAAGTGATTTACCGTGAGATAGAAGCTTCCTTTAGCATATCGAAGACTGCAGTACATTCATTTTGCACGAACATTTAGCTGTATTCTTAATACGTTCTACATAATTTGACCGAAGCTCAATAAAAATAAAAAAAAAAACGCTTGTGTTAATTGGTGTAATGAAATGCTCAAAAATTCCACCAACTGTGCAAAACCCGTGTACAACATTGGAACAGGTGACGAAACTTGAGTATATTGTATGAGCCGAAACTAAGCAACAATCTACTGTTTGGGTGTTCCAAGACGAATCGAATCCCACAAAAATTGTTCGTTCACGAAGCACTTCCATGAAAATGATCGTTTGTTTCTTCAGTTGTACTTGACATGTCGCAACCATTTCTTGAGAGGATCAAAGAACAATAAAAGCTGAATGGTGTAAAACAATTTGTATGCCAGAAGTCATCGAAAAATCGGGAAAAAACAATCGAAAACGTCACTTCATTCACCATGAGAATGCCAGCTCTCACGCAGCACGTTTAGCAATTGATTATTTGAAAACCTCGAATTAATATCTGATTGCCCATATTCACCTGATTTATCATACTACTACTTTTTTGTTCCAAAATGTCAAGAAAAAATGCGTAGACAGCGATTTTCATCACCTCAAGAAACTGTTGTTGATGCCTTTAAAACATATTCTTAGATACCAACTTCAGAGTGGAAAAAATGTTTGGAGAATTGGTTTGAATGCATGCAAAGGTGTATAAATCCTGAAGGGATTATTTGCAAAGCAATAAATCAGCAAAATCAGTTTGTTCCAAAAATATTTTTCTTTCCTTGTGTTTGTAAAAACTTAAAAGATGACCCTCGTAATAAGCATGCACTCACTGAGCGCAAGAAGCTCATTTCTGCTGATTCTCTTTTTCTTTTTTGAGTTCTTCTTACTGTCCAGGTTTCAGTTGTGTAGAGTAATACTGGTAATGCCATGGTATTATAATTTTTTTTTGATTCTTTATTAATTTTACGACCAAGCTTTTATTTTATTGTTCCACACACATTTCTCAATGAATCCATGTGATGTCGCGCCTATCGCCTCAGCTGACATTGTTCATTAACAAACAGACGTCAAACATACATGAGTTAAAAAGTTAACTGTAATGAAAATGTACTTACTACTTTCTAAATAGACACGAAATGTAAATATTCATCACTGAAATGAAAGGTAATTATGTACTTAGATAACGTGGATAAATATCGTTTTTTAAATCTGGTTTTCGGTTTTGATTGTTTATTGGTAGTTTCTGAATGTTAAGCATTACTAATATTGCTTTACTTTTTCTCCTAAATCCCTATATTATGTTTAGGTGAGAAAATGTAACAATGCTTTTGATATAAAAAGTTAGGTTAAGGAACTGGCGAGTTTAGCATAGTTTTATAATTATGATAAATGCTAGATCTGTAAAAAGCATATATTGTGTTTTCCACACTTTACCATACGATACCCATTCCTCGGTAATTAAGTGGGGAGGGAGAATATTATTAAGAGATATAATTGGAGTTCTGCAAAATTACTATATAAAATAAGCCATTATCCAAGAGAAAGTTTCACTACACAAATATCGCCTCGATTTGTTAATTTTTCTGTATTAATTTTTTCGACAGCATTTTGCCATATACTAACAGCCTAACATAACCTGAAATAATAATAATGTTAATAATATCGAGGAAAGATCACACGATTTTTCTAGCATGAGTATTAATCATTATTCGGTGGAACAAATTATGGCGACCTATTCTTAAATATTACCCACTTTTCAATGCTTTTTAAGATTTTACAATGATGAAAAATGAACTCAGAACTTCTAGGGTACTTTAATTAGTAATATTCAAAGGAATTTGATTCAGCTTCAAATTTTTTATTATTGCCATAACTTGTGCAATCACACAATTATTGCAGTCCGCAGGCTTAAATTTGGGAAGTGCCAACACAATCCCCAACTGACCCAACGCGGTGACTTAAACTTTGTCGTCAATAATAAATATTTTGAAATGCTTAAATCGGCAATAATTATTATTTGGGTTTCGATGGCATACGCAGGTCAGGTAAGTTTTTAACTCATAAAAAAGTAGCAATAAATGTTGTTGGTTAGTATTAAATTTAATTTAATTATGCCATCCCTTTTTATGCAGAGTCATTTCAAGGAGAATACAGTCAAATTCGTGACTTTGGCACTCAGAGTTCGATCCACCAAAATCCAAGCTGTTCTTACTGTTTTTGCACACATATGTTGCAATTTTTTAATCTTTGTAATATCGCCGTTATACCTCAAGCAATTGAATGTAGGAACTTGTTTCAATAGATTTTCACCAATTCTGTTTTGCTTCTTGCAATATATTCCTCTAAATGCCAGGAATTTTGTTAAGATATTTTCAAAATATATTTTATAAAAATGCTCAGTTTCTGTATTTTCATTTGTAATTTTATAGCAGTTAAATTTTTATGGCGTTTCACATAGTTACAGAAAGAAAACTAGAAAAAAAATAGGAAAATTAAATAAGAATTGATTTGAAACAACAGAATATTAGAACTCACAATATAACTGGTTAAAAAAATTAGACTGGCTTTTAACGTAGTCCAAATGGGAAGAACGGACATGATATTGCAGTTTTCAAAATTATTTACTGCAATGCTTTAGATGTCTTTTAATTTGGGACTTATATTTACAAAATCAAACACTGACGATTTTCTCGCGATTTCTAAAAATTAAGAGGAATACACATCTTCTTTTCACGAGTAAAAATAAGTGGAGGTCACTTTTTCTTAGCCTCGTTTATTTTATCATTACTATCATTATTCTGAAGGCAATGTTTCAGAAAATAACGAACAAAAGTGTGAAAAATAAAGTAAATTAATAGCAGAAGAATAAATCTCAAAACTAGTGTATTCTTAAAGAAGGTAAATGAGCACCGTATAAGGAACGATACTTCTAAGATTTTCTCTCCAGCAATATTTGGAGGGAGAACTACGAACAGCAGGCACCCACTTTGGGGCCAATCATAGACCGAGACAGCCTTTAGCTTGACAAATCATCTCCCAAAGGTAGGGAAAGCCAAACCTCAACCTATTGGTAACAGCTGTTCCGCATGGGTCATTAAATTTGTAATGGATCGTAATGGGCTTGTTATCATTTTAGTATTGAACCGGTACCTTTAGATACATCCTTTAGTGTCCTCAACAGGCGTTGGCACACATTTTGTAAAATTTAAGTTGACCTTGTGCCTGTCCACGTCCTAGTTACAACATATTGATGGAAGCGCCGGAAGTCTGACTTTCGTTTCCATCTGTCACGTAGTCAATTGTTATTGATCGTACATCCTTAAGTAGTGACCGACTTGCTAAAGCATCACATATCGAGAATATAGTAAACATTATTAATGCCTTTCGCTGTTTGTCGCTAAAACCATGCTATTAATAACAGAATATTTCATCAGCAAAAGTGTGCATGATTATATTTGAATTTCCAATTATCAATGCACTGAATAAACGATCCAAACCACTGAAATAAGATGTCTGATAACACCAGACATGTTAAGGAATTGTTATTATTGATATGGTTTATTTAGGACGCTCTTTAACATCTCAGGTAATCAGCGTCCCATTCAATTCAGGACGTGAAATGCCTGACAAATTTTGCTCAGAGGTATCTTCTTTCAGACTTGAGCTTCTTTTACGTGCCGTAAATGTACAACACGAAACCACAGCCTTACTTCCCTTCCGAACGAAGCCATATTTAGGATTTTTACGCCCGAAAAAATCCATCAATCCTGGCCGAAATTGGACACGCGATTTGGGGTGTACGAGGCAAATATGGTTACCACTACACCACCAGGACCGACGTAGGTTTTGGAAAATGGAAAAAGTGTACTGAAAAGCTCTAAAGTTCGTAGATGCTTTTCCATATTCACAGGGGACACGGAAAACATATTTCATAAAATACATTATGAGCAAATCTCATGCATATTGTGATAGCCAATAGGAACACACTGTAGACGTGTTTTACGAGAAAGAGAGAGAAAGACAGCGCGGTATAAAGTCAGTTTATGTAGTGAGACAGTACATATATTTAATGGATAAACATATTCTGTTCTCTTCTCAATCAATAGCTATCTACAGCGCTAAATGGTCTATTGAAACGAATACGCTTATAATAAAATCTCCTGTAAAAAGAGAATGGTTCAAGCTAAAATTATGATTGTTTTTATACATATTTGCAAATTAATTTTCACCTCATATGACGAGCTATTGAATCTTGCAATAAATTGTATTTAATAGCACGGAGCAACTAATTCTAACTAGGCATCACTGCACGCCTATGATTCGCTAGAGCCGTTCAGTCTTTGAAGGTAATATGCAGCAGTTTGATGAGGAAAATAAACACTAATATAGGAATTAATTTTTAATATATTAAAACCTTGGTACCTTGTAACTTAACAATACAATAAATACTATAACCCGCCTCCTTGTCTAGTTTACGACTACTAATCCGCAGGTCCTGGGTTCGATTTTAGATTAAGTTAAACTGTCTGAGTAAAGTTTTTCCCTCCTCCCCTTATGTTGAGAAGCTGAATGCCAGATAGATTTAAGGCGCCAAGGACTCCCAGCTAATTTGCGCTTTCATTTATTCATTTCATTCATTCCTAGAGACTACAGACTTACACCAAAGGTATTCACGTTCACAATATACAGATGTTGCATTAAGACCGATACAGTCAAAGTAACAATAAATATACAAGCTTTGAAAGAACATTAAGGAACTAACATGTTGCCGTGAACACATTACCACTAATATTGTGATGATGTAGTGCAATCAAGTTTCACGTAACAGAATCGTTTGGCAAGGAAATTAAGAGGGACCGTTGATAAAAGGTTAAACGAGGTACGTACTTCATTTAAGATGTTTCCACCAGAGGAAAGGACACGTCCTGTTTTCTTGATGATGTGTTACCAACTAAAAACTTTGTTAACTATTTCCCTTACATAGGAGACTACCAACCACCAATCAGGATACAGCACAGGGCTTGCTTTTAGAACATTCTATGCAATTGAAAAACCAATCGCCACTAACGGACATCTTTCTTAACGGACTTTTCTTTCTTAATAATATTAAATTAACAAACACACTGCAACAATCCAAATAATCAAACAGATCTGGAGTATTATAAAACCACATAATACACGTATGCCTCTTGAGGTTTTATTGTAAATACAGTTCTTCTTCTTCTACTACTACTACTACTACTACTACTACTACTACTACTACTACTACTACTACTACTACTACTACTACTACTACTATTACTACTGCTGCTGCTGTCGGTCATGGTGGTGTAGTGGTAATCATACTTTCCTCCTAAATTCAATATCGCGTGTTCGAACTCGGGCAGGACCGATGGATTTTTTCGGGTGTAAAAATCCTAAGTATGGCTTCATTCGGAAGGGAAATAAAGCCGTGGATCCCATATCGTACATTTACGGCACGAAAAAGAACTTCAAGCCTGAAAGAGAGGTCTCTGAGCAAAATTAGTCGGCCGTTTCAGGCCCTTAGTTGAATGGGACGCTGATGACCTGAGATGTTAAACAGCGTCCGTTAATAAATCAATAAATCTGCTGCTGCTACTACTACCACCATTATTACTACTATTACTAATTATACAACACTACCATTACTATGATCACCATCACTAATCACCGCGAATTGCAACTTAAAATATTCCTGAAGCTAAAGTAAGCACTTCATCTGGCGAGACAATTTTATCATTTAAAGAATCTGTTAATTAAATCTCCTGCAGAATCGATTGTCTTTCTGCAAAATGCCACGGAGAGGTAGCGTATTAGTATAGAAATCTCATCAGTCTTTAGGCTTCTTTGCTTTCGAGACGGGGATTTGCAGTCTTTTCTTCAGGCAGCTTTATAATAGTCCTCATGATGCTGGGGTACACCCCGTAATGATCCACCTACGGGAAATATTACTCGGTAGTACTAAAGCAGCAGCATCATCATCTTCATTTTTATTATTTAACTATTAATTAGCGGTTTCGCCGTTTCATTTTACATCCGATATCCAACTTGCCGAATGTGATTATCCATAATACTGAACCTTCTGATTTTTGTCGGTCCTGGTGGTGTAGTGGTTACCATACTTGCCTCCTACACCCAAGAACGCGGGTTCGAACCCGGCCAGTATCAATGGATTTTTTCGGGGCGTAAAAATCCTAAGTATGGCTTCCTTCGGAAGGGAAGTAAAGCCGTGGGTCCCGTGTAGTACATTTACGGCACGAAAAAGAACCTCAAGCCTGAAAGAGAGGCCTCTGAGCAAAATTTGTCGGCCGTTTCACGCCCTGAGTTGAATGGGACGCTGATGACCTGAGCTGTTAAAGAGTGTCCTTAAATAAATCATTCAAAAAAAATTCTTCTGATTTGAAAGTAAAACAGTAAACGGCAGCAGAGAGATAGAGAGTAAAAGCAAGCGACAAAAAAAAAAAAAACAATTGTTTTTTGCAACCGCCGAAACACTACGTTGATAATGTTTGTTGTCATGTTTGTTGTCTACTTGAATCGTCTTGGAATTTTACGCTCTACGCTGCTCGTGACTTTTATATGACGATGTGAATAATCCTAAGAGAAAAATCGCTGAGGAAATTGGAATGCTTTGGTGAGGAAATTGAAAGTGCCTCCTCTTTATGCCTATAAAAAGTAGGTACGGCAGAGCTATATCCTGCAAACTGCAGAAGGCGGAACGTATGGTAGATTAACAGAGAAAAATGAACTTATTAGAAACACAACAAGGACCCTGATACAGAGAATATCATTAACAGCATCATAACTATTTATTATATGCTGGTTCTTTGCGTTTTTTTTTTAAACATAGGTATGGAGTTTGTTTGATCCAGAACCCCTAATCTTGAGGACCAGAAGGCTCCATCTGTTTCGTATAACTGCCAAATAATTTAATATGACTATTTTACTTATGGGACGTCATTTTAAAATCGAACAATAAAGCGAAACAAAATTTTGAATTTTGACCAATCACAGTCGGATATCCCAGTGAAATTATGGAACAAAATTATTAAATCCGTTTTATCAAGTGAGGTGCATTTGTCTTGTGGTCAGTGTAGCCAACTCTAAACCTCCACTATATAATTCCTGAACACGCATCACTGACCACTTTTCTGTGTTTTCAGTAATTGTAAATGTAACTAGCTTAATGTGAATTCACTTAAGCAATTGTTTCTGCGTATTCATCCAAGTCTTAAAACATGTAATAAATTAGGTAACAATATATGCCTAAGCAACACGTTATTCAGAATGGTAAAATGTTCTCTGTTTTGCATTTCTCAGGTGGTAGTAGTAAATTTAGCAGTTGACTTTCGTCTATTTCATTCTCACGGTTTCTGAATGTGTAGGTATTCATAAGGAATTATAATATTTTATACAATGTTAATAATCTGTGCGCGAATTTCAAATGTATATTAATTTTATTCTTATTCTATTCTATTCATAGAACAGAATAAGAATACTCACTACGTTCGTGAATTTATCGGCAATCTCGGATCCTCTTGTGATTTACTTGTGATAATTTATTCAAGAAAAAGCAATATTTATGGTAATTTCAACTGAACCTGTGAAACGCAAATTCGGTTAAGACGGATAAATAATAATTGAACGAGTTATGGAATAATACTGTCTAGGTCTTACTATTGCAAGCCATGGAGAACTAGCAAAAGAAGTTAATACATTTTTACGGAAATTCGAGTTTCTGGATGAGCAAATGATCCTATTTGAAACAACGTGAATTTAACGAGGAAAATGAAGAATTGCCTTATAAAAACTTCAATAAGACCTATACTAATATATGTATGTAGTAACACGAAAAAATGCTGCTAGCTGTTGAGACAGAAATTGTTCGAAGGAAAACGTTAATAGACAAGACTCCGAAGTGATGATATTAAACAAAAATATAAATAATAAACATTAATGAACGAATAAACAAACAAGATCAGAATGGAACGATCATATGTACAGAATAACAGGAGAGAGATTTGTCAAGATAGCCCGAAATTATTTTCCCATAGAACTCCATTAGGTAGGACAGCCCAGGAAATGTTGGGGAGAAAAGTTTGCCAGAGGAGTATTGGGCGGGGGGAAGTAATATGCCAACGTTAAAGAGGAGACGAACATTATCTCCATTTATGTACTCGTTAGCTGAAAGTCTAACAGATCCTCGGACGAAACTGAATTATAGTCAGCACATATAAAGTACTCACATAGTTAGCTCTTTAAACATATGACATAACTGAATTTTGTAACGCTTAATGCTGTAACGTTATTTATACAAGTACTGGGATTTGGGCTTCATTACATCTTGAGTGTGTTTGCAGAACGTTCAGATACATTGGATTATTTTTAATAATAACGTTATTCTCTTTTATTCTAATGCACCAATTGATATAAATTAAGTAAACCGGACGAATATCTGTGAGCTAGGAGATGTATAAGCGATTCTGAGAACAGCTTTGTATATTGAATATGTGCTTCGATGAATGTTTCATCACTGCTCCAAGTAAATCGAAGATGAAACATGAGAGCTACGTAAAATGGTACGGAAGTAAGGAAATAAGTGACATCATAAATGAGAAGGTTTTGTTTGCACGTTTTGAGCATTTATCAAAATGACACGGAGGTTGGACTTTGGCAGAAGGTTATACAGAGAGATCTTTAGAGAATGAAGAGAAAATTGCTTGGAGTGTCCTTGAACTGAAAGAGAATGTAGAGATTAGCAAACAAGAAATCAAAACTGTCATTGGGACCTCTCTAGAAGGATTATCGTTTGATATTCAATTATTTAATTGCAAAAGATTTTAAATTTAGTGCACTGCTGCATTCATCCGCAGTAAGATGATAATTGCACTCATTGGAATAATGACGGCCATTACAAAGCGATATAATGCTGTCTAAGTAGTTATTATAAACAAACGTAAATAATTGTTGTAACACGTCGATGTTTTCAAATTGGTTTTAATATGGAATGGGATGATTTCCAAATACAAATACATGTGTTACAATGTATTACATTTTTTATTTTTCACACCCCTAACAACGGTTTCTAAATCGAGCAATAGTGCAAGTAGTGACATTATATCAATTTGCTTCTAAGATTTACTCGCATAAAGAAATAGTTCGACTGTCTCACTAGGAGGAGTATGAATGAAAATAATGTTACAGAATCGCAATTGTAACCAGTGATTTTAAAACGTATTTGGCGGAGTAAATTACAACTTAAATGTATTATTATTACTACAGTTTCTTTATATATTGTACTAAATTGTTGTTTAAATATGTTATTTTCTCGCTGAAAAACACTATAAGCTTCCCCAGTGCGTAATGATGGAAGCAGCTGTTTTTTCTTCCAGCTTGATATGGTTCCAGGGTTCTCAACATAGCAACTACCCCGAAAAAACGCCTCGGATAAAGGAAGAGCCTTAAGTAGTTACACTTTCCGCATGGAAATGCCGAGTAACTAGCTCTCTCTGGGGAGTTCCATGTTAAGTCACTGGACGATCGACTCCTAGCCATCTTGTCTACATTAGCTTATGTTCCTTATTACTGGTATACTTTAAATAAATGATTGTTTCAATTGTATGAATTTACATCTAATGTACTTCCGCACAAATTCCGCAGCTTACTTAACCTCAAAGACACTTCATTAACAAATTTCTCTGATTAGCTGATTAATTTTCTTACTAAAACGCTACACAACGTTTAGTAAATCAACGGGTACAAGATATACAACCAAAGAATTATTTTAGGTTTTATTTTACGCTCGAATACTATATATTCTTGTCTTACAATATGGCAGATTCCAAGCACATTACAGTTTACTGTTCAATAAAATCTCGAAATGTATTGTATTATATTATTATGTATTATATTATCTGTATCTGACACAGTTCTGGAAAGTCGCAAAACAAGGTTTCTGGTAAGGATTTTTGAAATATGAACTTCTCGTTACACATGTTTTGACTAAGAGGATTTTTCTGATGGAGGACACAGATGTTCCTACCACGTATATCAGTGAAACTGCTAAAAAAAACAATGAATTTCATCGGTGAATATTTCTATGCCACTAATCGGATAGAAGCGGACTACATGAATTGAGACAGTGATACAATTTGCAACGCATCTGCACCAGGCCTGTAACGGGCGAAAAGTGCAAAGAGAACAGTATTTCTTACGCAGTTCTCTTTAGAATAACTGCAAGTGATAAACAATTCGCACTCATAGACTGCTTTTGCATTATTAATTGGTTTACGTCTTACACATAGCTGAGTTCAGTGCTACTAAAACGGCTCCACGCTATAACGTTTCAGTTGCGAATGTACCTCGTTTGGCACTGTTATGTTTCTGTGATGACAAACTGTCATCCAGGGACGAACTCTGCGGTCAATGCAGACTACTAAATGTGTACGTGTCCATGTTTCTCGCGCATGCTCAAACAATCATTTAGTTCTTTCTCATGACCTGGAAAAAATGACACTGCCATAGCTAGTTCGAGACAGAAAATGGCTTGAATCCCATAAATGTGAATGTGCGACGAAACTACAACATATACGCTCTGAGTTGCTCTCGAATTGAGACATAAACACAACAGTGACGTAGCAGATACTCTCGTTTCTCACTGAGGACAAGGCCTTTTGCTACGTCACTGGATTCTTTCACTAAGACCAGACACTGGAAAAACTGCACATTATCTCTTTCCAAATATATAACATAAGGGGAAAAAATGGGGAGAAAGAGAGAGAGGAAGATGGACTTTCTGAGAGAAGTTTGGAGGAATCGTAAAAATAAATATACAAAATAAATGGAATAAATGGGGGAAAAAAATAACCGTTGCATTTAACATGTAAATTACACTGAAAATATTTCAGATAGTGTGAATCCAAAATACCAATGTCTAAAATTGTCAATATATTAGAGAATGAAAAATTAACTAAAATTTTCCATCATTAACAAGTAATTTTTTTTTTCAAAGTAGTATTTTCAGTTTCAATGTCTACATAAACTCTGAATAAGATTAACGATTCAAAAAGTTAATTATCTTCATTTAAAACGTTTTATATTTATATGATAGGGTTTTTAATTCAGAGCGCATGCTGTAGGTATGAAACTAACACAGAATAGTTTGGGCTTGTAGTGATTTTTTTGGAGAACATTTAACTCTATACTCTCATTTTCACTGAATAACATCCCGGGAAACTTAAGTTCTATTGGCGCTCGCTGGTTAATGTCTTAGCCTTGGTGATGAACTTGATGGAGCATTTCCGGTTTTCCGGTTCCCCTAGCGCTGGACAGTTATTTATGTATCAAATATACGTTCCGCACGATCATTCTGTCAAGTGTTGGTGAAATCTAGAAAGCGCGCGGCAGGAAGTGATTAGAGGGCAGTGCACAAACGCACGAATACAAACAACGCTAGTTAAATGGAACCTATTTAAAGCTTCCTCCCATCACAGCTAGGTATTGTTTGAAAAGCAGGAAGAGAACGGTTTCGAAATTAGGCCTTAGTGCAATTAGTATTATTGCATTAATTTGCATAAGGGACCATTTTGGGAATCATGGAATTATCTTGCACGTATACTGAATTGAACAGGACACTCACATCACCGCGCACTCCATAAAAACTGTACCGAGTTTACCAGCTCACTGCTCTGGGACACCGGCATCCAGGGCTTTTCTGCCTCGCGACATGAGTGCTTATTTAGGGCACTGCCTGGCATGGGTTGCGGAGCTATCACGAAACACGTCTGCAGCGACCAGGTTCCGTGGCTGCTTTCATATATATCACGAGCATATTTAGCAGGGGTATTTGTAAATAAATATTTATAAAGCTTTATTTAATATTACAAATTTCTCTATTGGAAATACTTTACTTTTGTTGCCAAGAAATATGGCGTAATGCTATGCATTGTTTCATTTAAAGCAGTTAATATCACAGATGAAATTGTTTATTTGCACCATTTATGATATGATTGTAGTAACTAAATATTTATTACATAAATTTAATTTGTGTAAATCTTTCATTTTGCTTAATGCAAAGTATTTACTGTTGTCTCCATACAGTTATGCTACATTATTAGTTTAATTAACATTTATATATAATGACGTGCTTTTTGAATTAGTACAAAATATCCATTGTAATTCACAGATGAACACAAATCCAGAACACCGCCAAGGATGGCCGAGGTCGTTAAGGCGCGAACTCGTGAACGGGAGGTCTGGGGTTCGAATTCCACCAGGAAACCGTCCTCCCTGACTATTTTTCCAGGTTTTCGGTTTTCCTTAGTCCTCATAACTGGCAAATGCCGGGGAGGTACCCTATAATTAGGCGTTGAACGATTCCTTCCTTAAAAAAAAATCTTTTCCCAAGATATCATATCATTTCATTTCATGTATCACCAGTGTTCGCTGTCTGTGCCTCAGTAGTAAAAACGGGCGTTAAACACCATTAAAAAACCAGAATAACTCTGTTCCACAAATTACAACTTATATGAACATAACATTATTACAGAAAACAAATAAATACAAGAATACATCAAACTGTAGGTCAAAATATTAATACATTTCAATACTTAAGGAAATGTGTATATTGTATTCTATTTTTATAACACTTTATTTCTTAACAGACATTACTAAATAGTTGACCATTGTTTTTAACAACAAAATTAATCTAACAGATAAATCAGACTTATTTGCAAAATTGGATAGACTCAAAAGATAGTACATCAGTCCTGTGCCCAGTTTACATAAGAATAATGCAAAAATATTGGCGTTGATGGTGTCGCATTAAGAATATTTCGATCAAACATTGTTGTTAAGCAACTGTAACCTCACAGAAGTGGGAAGTATTTGAACAAATCCTAGTCGTGGACACATACACACTCAAACCTCTGCCTCGATACTGACGCTTGACGCAGTTGTCCTGCAAGCACTGCCCGGCAAATAAAACGTGCCCTTACATCATTCTTTCGGGAGTTGGAGCACACTAATGTAACTGAACGTAACATCCGGTCTTAATAAAAATACTGAACAAACATAAATTCATCGCGCTCAATGGTATGAGATAGGCGGTTAGAAAACAATTTGCTCTTTTTGAAACGATAAGTTGACAGAGACGGAATATAACCATTGTTTTCATTAAAAAAAATTAAGTACTCATACTGTAAATATGCATGACATTGTTAATCCATTGGTCAATGAGAATGGTCGGTCCTGGTTATGTAGTGACAACCATATGTGCCTCCTAAACCCAAGATCATGGGTTCAATCTTGGCCAGGGTCGATGGATTTTTTCGAGCATAAAACTCCGAAATATGACTTCCTTCCTGAAAAAAAGAGGCCTCTGAGCAAAATTTATCGGCCATTTCACGCCCTATATCGAATGGGACGCTGATGACCTGAGATGTTAAAAAGCATCGTAAATAAAATAAACCAAATCAACCAGAGTATTGCCTCGAACGTTATTTTGTCCCTTTATTTCAAGCAACATGAGCAGCCATCAAGTTCAACTCCATTGATTGGTGCGCAGCCGCCTGGAATGTTTCGAAGGCAGGAAGGAACAAACGATCGAGCCCAAAGTGCTCGCATTTCTTCGAGGAGATGGCTTAGAAACAAGCGGTGGCAGAAAGTGAAATGGATCTTTTACACACAGGCACACGCAATCTCCCTCAAATAGGTCACTGCTGCCAATATGTCGATAAGTGGTGGTGTAAGCGGAAAAAAAAATATCTTAGCGACTTGCGAAATTACCCGGTTATTTATTTGGGGCATAAAATTCTATCACGAAAGCATTTTCAAGATTCTTGAGATATTTTTACGTACCAAATGAACTTACGCGTTAGAGGAGGACTGAACTGTAACGTTTTCACGGACATACGTATTTTTAAGCTGCCATATGTGAGCTAAAATCTCTTTCTGTTAATTTCGGTCCATCCGTACTTAGACTAGACGCAGTTACTATTTTGCTCTGGAGTGATTCTTACACAAGTTACTACTTCAATGTGTGGAAGTTAACATCTACAATATTTAATAACAGAAACTTCTGTATAGCTTGGAATATTAAGTGAATGTGCTAAATTTAAAAGAAAGCACAAGTATCGAACATACAACACACATTATAAACGTAATTAGTAATTATACTGCATACAGTCCCTAACTAATTTATTAGACAATCTTAATTAAATTACATTCTTGTCATATGTTTGAGGTTTTAACGCTGTATTTTATAAACCTTCAGGAATATTTATTTGTTACTTTATTCACTACATAAGTTATTTTTTATATTTAGCGAAAATAGACTTCATACTTCACAGCTGACACACACATTCACTATTAAATTATAAAAACAGTTTTTAATATGTAGTTGATACTAAAGTTTTAGTTTCTCCAAAATAAATGCTGATCTCTGATATAGAAAAGATTAAAAGTAGTACAAAGTAAAGCAAAATCAATAAATGTATACCTTTTTTTTATTATACAATGACTAGAGGTCTGAATGCAATAAAATTATTTACAGTAAGTCCCCCATCATGAAAGGAGTTTGAATAAGTTCCATTTCAGGATATTTACGAATTAATTAATAGCATAAATTGTAAATAGTATATTTTATATCTCTTATTGGATTGGGTTGGTAGGGACAGAAGAGGAATTATTTAGTCACGAGGAATAGTTTTCAATACTTTAGCCGTGACTGATCGTATAGTTCTGCATAGTTTGCTTATTCTTAGCTACCGGCTAAAGGACCAATAAACAGTTTAAACAGTTGCGCTCTCAGTGGTGACTGAACTTATTTGCCAAACTTATATGTATATATATGTATATATATACACACACACGGTGGCGCAGGGAAAAAAAATATGAATATGAATGTAGTGTTGGCAACTGTGACAGGTCTTTACATCCACGCGTGGCTGAGAGTGAATGTATTTATACAATTTAAATGGTAATAATTATTAAACATGTTACATGGCCTGTAGTAACAAGCAGGAACATATCATGTAAAAATCACAAAATTCTATTCATAGCTATAAAGTAGCACTATTAACATTAAGTATAAAAGCAGATAAGGATAAAACACTTAGAGAAAGTCACTTGTAATCACAAAGAAAGTGTGATTTGTCTAAGTGTTTTATCCTTTTCTGCTTTTATAATTACTGCTAATTTATATTTATATATATGAACTTTTTGGTAGATATTATATTAAAAACGATAGTTCTAAATGTGTAACAAAGCATACTAAAGCTAAAGAAGGAGATATTGGATAATTTCATAATTTCGCTCTTATACCCAAGTCTTATAGTATGAAGGGCTTTAGAGGAATACGAATAGGTAATTGTAAAATTACGAAAGAACGTGAATTATTGCAAACAGAGGAAATATAAATACAGATTGAAATGTAGTGAACATGTACTAAAAGAAGTACAACATTTTTCTTTTTTTAATTGCTGTGCAATTAGATTTAAGAACGGAAGGGTAGCAGAAGTTTAGGCATAGCACTTGGCCTTCCTTCTTCATGAGGTGGAATTTCGAAAGCAATTAGCACTACATCAAGTGATGCACATGTGTACGGAGCAGAAAACTATTCAGACCGCTTTCTGGTGGAATTAGTACGGAAGAAAACCAAGAATTACGCGGCTCTTCTAGAAGGTTGTTGCGCCACCTCCCAAAATTTTAACGTTTAATTTCCTGCATTTCTTACTTAGTGCATTTTCATGCATTAAAAGTGTCTAGGGGATTTTTATCTTATGGTGGTTATTTCGTAATTGTGATTATTGCCTTAATTCAGTCTCGGTAAGCTTGCCGACTATTTCCACAATGGGAGGTTAGAAGAAGCTCCTTGCCCATAAGAGTCATTGAACCACGTGAAACGCGTTCCCAGGAGAGTTTGACAGACTGATTGTACAAGTTTAAAAGTTTATTAGATAATTATAAAGAAACAGTATGTTGAAGCGGTTTAGTATGACAGCCGCGTTGACCGCCAAGTTATGAAGCGGTTTTGTCGGCCCCAAAATTATGAGATTGTTTGTGTATGGCCCCACACTGGGTGCCAACTTATGAAGCTGTTTATTGGTGGGTGTTGTCATCGTTGTTGTTGGGTCCAAGCTGTGCGCCAAATTATGAAACTGTTTAGAGGTTCCGGCAATGTGCCTCAGATTAGGCACCAATTTTGAAGCCATTTTTTTGGTCAACGTCGAGTGACTCCACTTTGTGATGACAATTTTGAAGTGGTTTTGTGGATTGATAATTGGTCGCTTTAGTGTTGTTACCCAAGCTTCAATGACAATTTCTCAAGGTATTGCTATTTTGTTTACCCGTATTACACAGGACTGGGAGAGGATTTCAATAGCGTAATAAAGCACGCGATGCGATATAATATTTATTATGTCCAAATTCTTTCGCGTTCTCTGGTGTTTTGCATACGATGACTTAAGCTATGTCGATACAAACTTGCCGCGTGCGAAACTTACAGATGAGTGCCGCGGCTCGTGAAACTGTAAACTGCTTAAATGTCGCATCGGAACTGCGTAACAGCTGAGTATCAACTAAAAAGCTGAGAACTGAGGAATTGCTTATCTCTAGCCGCGTGTAGATCTTATAACTGCGTGCTTCAGCAACGTCGAGCTTACAACTGCCTACTGCCCGCTGAAGAACGGTGGAACTGAATTAGAACTGCTTGCCCCAGTAGAGTAAACGCTCCTGATCAAGTGATCTTGGCTTAACGATTGCCGCGGGTCTAGCTTTAAAAGTTCAAACATACATTTTCAATTGGCTGGTTTAAATTCACCTGCTACGGTGTCATTCGCTATTTTTTGAAAGTTTAAAACATTTTGTTAACGTTGGCTGGTTTAAAGGGCTAACAGTACAACAACCGGTCAGGATCAAAGACCCAAATGGATTTAAAAGTCCTTGAGTTTATTAACCCTACAGTGGCAGTCTTTTTAAAAAGGAGCATAACACTTGTCCCACGCGTTTCTCCCTATTGGGTAGTTTTATAACCCTTTTGGTCTTCCAAACTTTCGTAACAAAACACCGAGCAGCTTTCTCTTTTCACTACTCTTACATTGAGTTAAAGCTTATGACACGCATATACACATAATATTTGTATTACTAATTACACTGCTAAAGTATGACGATTGTGTATTACATAAATGTATATTATGATTATATTTCAGTAGGGGTGGAACGCAGGAACTGTTACAATATTTAATGACAACTCACTTATTTGTGTTAAATAAGAGAAACTTTGCAGTTATTCTAATGTGAAACATTTGAAATAATGTTCTATCGCAGATATTCTCCAGAGCTTTCATGCAGCAATAATCAGTCTTTTAGTTAGTAGAAAAGTAAATGTACGCTATAATTCTAAGCATTTTTCTTTAAGACCAATAACATTTAAAAATGGATAGACCAACTCCAAGTATTAATTTAAGTAAAACTGTGATTTTAAAACATAGGAAGTGTATAATGTTACCTTAGAGACAGAATTCATAATGCAGATTACAGACTTTAATCAGATGGTCATTCATGATAAATTTGCTGCAATGAAAATTAGAAAAATAGTTTTCAAATAGCCGTGTTACAGTCATATTTTGTATTAGCTTCGGTCTCACTTTGTTGTACATGTTCAATAATTCATTTAGTTATTAAGATTCTAGAACCTTGCGATATATATTCAGCGATGGCAGTAAAGTTTTGCTGTTATACAGTGCGTTTGTTTGAAGAAATTACGATGTCGAGATAGTCTGAAAAACATAACAATATAATAAGAAAATGAACACCGGGGGTTGTAGCAAAGAACATTAAAATAACAGCTAAAAATCATGAAACAAAGTAACTTAGCTGAAAAAAGGGGGCTAACATAATCCGTCAAAGACAGGCTTCTGCTGCAGAAGAAGAGCATACAATATTGATAAATGAGTGTTGCAGGAAGAGGAATATGATATTAGCAGAGTTGGATATGATGTACATGACGTTTAAGATAGTTAATTATTTAAATATTTGGGAAAGGGATTAACACACTGTAATTCTATAAGCAACTATGATATAACAGAAATACTGCATCAACGAAAATACGCTTGACAACTGAAGTCCACTTGATTACGACACCGAAGCCGTTTCCATCACACGTTTGTAGCCTTTATAACCATTAATGAGATATTAACAAAACGGGGGCCATTTTGATGACATCACAACATGGCACTAGTTTGATGACCTATTTTATGTTGCTCCCACTAATGACGACAGATCAATAGTGTTATATCAAATGAGGTCAAAGTTATTGCGTTGTGCGTGCTACAAATAGACTTAAGAGCGGCATTAGTACATCGGTTGCAATTTTTTTTCTTGGCACAGTATCGTATTGCTTTTGTTTAATAGCAATGCAATAAGCAGACCTCCGTAGTACGAGGTGTATTATAAGAAAAGTATTTTTAAACATTTTTTCACAGCTGTAGTTATAAAACGTTTTGTTTAAAAAATCTCTCGTCTGAATTCTATCTGAGTATTTAACAGAAATTTTATTTAAACAAAAAAGAACGGGTAATTTATATAGTGATAGGGAAAGTTTAAAATCAATGTTTATTACATTTTAGGTTTCATCCCCTCACTCCTCATCTTTCGATAATTAAAATTTAAAGATGATATTATTTTTATCATTTAAATGCTAACTGTTGTTATTAGTGTTTGAATTTGGACAATAATATTATACTATAAAACTGCTGAAATTTAATGTAATAGTTGTATTTTGGTAAAACTTTTTTTTAAAAAAAATGTGTATATCTTGCAAGAAAAAGGAATGTAAGTGAATTAATCAGGGTTGCGAAATAGACTGTGTTACTGTAATATTACCCAAAATTATGTTTTTTACAACTAGACTTATTTTTCATTCTGTCAAAATTTAAACATCAATAACAATAATAATCTGACAACATGGAAAACAAAGTATATAATAACAATTGCAACCCCTTTAAAATTTAAGTATTAAAAAGAAGGGGTTCCGTTTGAAATTTCAAAGTAGGGATGACTGGGGATGGAGTATGAAAATGTAATAAACATTATTTTTAAACTTCCCCTCAATACCAAAATTCACACGTCTTTATTCAAATTTCTAGTTATTCGTTTTGAAATAAAACTTCTGGTATTTTTTATTCATATTAGGAGAGATTTATTGAATTTTAGAACTTATATTTCGTAATTATTTTACACTGTTGTCTTGCGTTTTGCTTTTGGTAGAAGCAATTGTGAACAGTTATCGTTTTCTGACTGGTTAATACGCGAGGTATGAAACAACAGTTGCTTGCACTTAAACTGTGTCTACATATTCAGTATGAATTCGCATCGCATCATTCTTGTTTACACAGATAGCACTGGGTCGCCAGGAAACGCACGTAACACGTAACAATCTTATCGCTCCATCTCGTTGAGCCATCTATCGCCGTTTTGAAAATGTCACATGTATATCCTTTCTGAATGACCAAGCGCGATGATAGCATCGATATCACCGATGTCGATTCGTTCGCTGCACATGTTCGACCGTCAATGCGAGCTTTGCTAGTGCGAGGTACACTTGCTGAACGATGAAAACGCTTCCTTGCATACGCAATCTAGAATCGGACTATATCAATTAGACACGAAGAGGAGGAACTTTTAATGATGGCAAATTTAAGTGAGGCGTTTCTACCCAGATCGTTGCATTAGATATTGACCAAGTCCAGCATTGTGATAAAAAGTACCTAGCGTTTTGAAACCAGTTTCATATGTCATTTAATTATTACTGACACACATGCTCCAGACAGGGGTTGTATTTTAATAGTTTTTTCAGATCTTCAGTTTATTTAACTGGCTGATGGGAACACTGATAGAATAAGCATATAAGGTGGACATCAAAGTTAATGGTATAGGAAGGCGGGGCATGCTAAAGGTTGCGTTCAATCAAAAGTAATCTCTACCTTGCTATATTGTTAGTTGTGGTGCACATTCTTGACCTGTAATAATGGAAAGTACAGAGTTTATATGTTACGATCCAATAAGTATTAAAATACAATGCAGGGGAGAATGTGATCAGCATGCAGGCCATCCGCCGTAGGTCGCCTATCATGGAGCTTTAGTAATCAAAAAACGCCAACTCTCCTTCAGGCAGCTCCCCAGTTGTCCTCACGAGGCTGGCTGGAACCTCTTCCAACCTTCCTAAATTAGAATAATTCCCACGTAGGTACCAGAGAACCAACCCGGGCCTCCCGGCCAGCAATGCTAACTACTAAACCAAGTGGTCTAAAGTTACATATATATAACTAGAATTACAAAAACTACAAATATTATTTTTACCCCCCTTAACTTGTCTTCTTTCCATTGAAGAACACAAGTTATTCCAGGTGAATATTTAAGTGTTTTTCCTATTTCTGGTTCTTGTAATTTTAGTAGCATTGCTCCAAGAGTTATTTTATTTGTCATTTTATTATATATAATTATATATATGAAAGATTACCAATCAGAGGGGAGAAAAGGAGATTTAAAAACACCAGAAATGTTAAATTAAAATAATACAAAAACATATAATTCTATAGTTTAACAGAAGATATGATAGAACAAAGAAACAAGTAATTGCTCTGCTGTTAATACAAACTAAACGAACTCAGAGAATGGAAGTGCCGCTAATGTTGCGATCAATATCATGATGGGATACGCTAACTCTCCTGGTCTTCTGCGGGGGAGGTTATTCCTCCAGCTCTACTCTCTCCCCTTTTTATGGTCATTCGTAGCTGTATGTCTTTTTTTACATTCCGCCTGGTAAAGAGGGCTGCCAATGGGAATCTGCAGAGATCGAAGATTTGGGGCTATATCACCTACATTTTCCATTTTTTACTTCATGTGAAACCTGATGAACTAAGCATTATAAATGGTTTAAACAGGCTTAAACATTTGGAGGATCTTTCTATACAAATTAACTACGGAGGCCATTTTTTTAATTCCGTGTTTTTTCCAGCTGCAAGTGTAAGTTCACATATTCCAGCTAGATTTCCTGGAACTGTATCTAGAGGAACGTTTTGCACCCAAAAAATATAAACGGAGAAAAAATACAATGTATAAATTGGTAAACGTGTATAGATTAATTCTAGTTATACGTATGTGTTTCTATGGGTGAATAAACTTAGCAGGTAATTTCAATGCCCGATTTTCTGTTTTTCAAAGTTGAAAATTAAAATTAATAAATATATACAGGTATAGTTAAAAGTCCAGCACCACCTAAATAACTTTAAAGTAGCTAATTGACCGGAAACTCTACTTCCAGTTTAAGCGCAAGTGATGTTATATCTCCAATTTTAAATGGAACACCCAATATATTTTTAAATGTTCGAAAAATGCTTCTTAATAGCTTTCTTTAAAGAAATTACTTATGTACAAAGTAAAGTTGCTACAGAAAGAGAAAAAAAAATGCGTACCAAATAATAAAATGCTCCTTCTATTTATTATTTCTATTTATACATTATTTTATTAGTAGTAACAAGCAATAGACTGTCCTTTGTTTATATCCATGGTAATGTGTTTATGATAAAATTCTTATTATATTGGTTAAATTAGCAATTTAGTATATTAAATAATTGTGATTTCCAATTATGAGCACCGCCGAGGGTGGCCGAGGTCAGTAATGCGCGGACTCGTGAGCGGGCGGTCTGGGGTTCGAATCCTGCCAGGATCGTCCTACCTGACTAAGTTTTTTTTTTTTTTCAAGTTTTCCTCAATCCTCATAAATAGCAAATACCGAAGAATTACCCTAAACTTAGGCCTGGAACGTTTCTTCCCTTAAAAATAAACCCTTTCGCAATTTATCATTTCATCTCATGTATCATCAATGTCCACCGCCTGTGGTGCCTCTGTAACAAAAATCGGTGTTAAACACTAATTTACTATAGATAGAATAAAGGGTATTAATGTAATGATTTGGACTCATTAGCACATTTTTGCATAACTTTCAGAATTATCTTTCGCCTTTTCAACCATAATTTTGCACCTTCAAATTCGTTCTTTACTCATTTCACATGCTTCATCAGTTCATAGCCTACAGCTTATGTCTTGGCTGTTCCAAAATCTTTGTTGAGCACACTATCACTGAGGAATACTGTAAACTCCCTGTAAATGGTAAGATTTACAGTTTTTTTTTAGTTTTGTTTACCTTTATGTTGAAGTGTTTGTTCACCATAGCACTTCGTTCCTGCTGCTAACGGAGTGGTGATGGTAATTTGCGAACAATTAATGCGGTAAGCATCTCCCTGAAGCCTGCAGCGAGTAGAAACGTTGGTCGTGTTGTCCCTACTGGAACCAACCGCCATTCATCACGCCATTAGACCGGCGGCTAATGAGGCAGCTGCGTGTTGTTACAGGGCGCAGTTCTAATCACCTCGAACCTGTTGGGACAGTCTTTATACATTATGCTTCATTAACAGCACATTTTGAGCAAAGCGCAGCTCTTTAATGCCGTAAAATAAGCAAAATGTGCAGGAGCTGTGCACCTTGATTGTTGTTGACATTTGAACCAGGTGCACAATGATGCGCTGTTGACTTCTAGTCAATTTATTCACAGTTACAGATAACTTAACCAGTTGCAGTCTACCAACCACATACCACGGATGTCTATCCGACTACCGCACCACTTTATGTTGATATGCTGTTAACTTCCACCCTATCACAGTTATAGACATTTCACAATGTAGTTGCAGAAGTACTACGGCTGATATGTTGTTGATTTCAAACAGACCTCTTCTTACTTTAACAAGCAGTTCATCTTTATAACTTGCACTGTAGTAAATTTAACAATTGCCGAACTGCTGAATTGTTGACTTCGAGTCTAGCCAGCAACATATCACAATTACGGAGCTAGCCAGCAAATTGCAACGGCAATACATTGAAGCTTAGTATGGGACAAGCCGTAATGGCTTTTTTTTTTTTTTTACCTGGAACTGAGATTACAGTCATCCAGCTGTGTATTTATGTTATGCTGACGTGATACACATGAGTAATGCGGCTTATTTGAGTTCGCTCGAGGAAACAACGTTGTCACGTCTCTGGATTCTCTTTCACTACTGTTTAGTGCTAACGGAGATCAGGTGCGGAAGTGAGAGTTTATTACTTAGTCATAATTCGCTATTTATTAATTAAGGAACCCTCAGATGTTCTTAATAATATGAGAAAGAGGAAACATTCATAGCTTCTGCTCAACCTTTGAAACATGTAAGTAACAGTGACAACGCTGGAGAATTTCCAGGTATCCCGTGACAGCTGTTAAAACGAAAGCTATACCATTACACACTCTGGATGGGATGTTGCGAAGTTATTAAGATTTGTCCCGCACGTTACACTTTAAACTCATAGTCTAGACATGTTTAATGTCAGTTTAGCATTTGCAAACGTTCATTTGAAACAACATGAGTTAGAATTCGAGGTCTTCTCAATGCAAAGGTTTACTTTTTGCTTTAAATGCATAAGTGTTATTTGCGAAATCATACACAACTAATGCCACCTGTGGTGCCCCAGTAGTAAAAATGTGGCGTTAACTCTACTAAAAATACACAACTAATCTATTCATTAATAATGGTTCTTACTGATCAGATGAAACGTGATCTGGCCATAGTGTGCAAATGTTGTTCCTTCTTTTTCACGTTTTAAGTTTAACCAAACCTCTTACGATTAAAGAGAAATACACAGAGACTCTTTTCCTATGTGATTCCATCGTTCTAAAAGCACTCAGCTGGTATTTCCAAAGATATTTTGTTATTGACATAATTAATCCACACTCGATTAATATCAGTTTTACCTATAATTTGTCGCATAATCATTAAAACATTTAACTTCTAATTAATACCAGTTATACTTCTTTAACCGGTATTTTTGTTATCCTTAGACATTTCTCTATTGCATTTTACAAAGTTAAATTTTCTGTATTTTTATTCTTTGATTGTAACACAATGATATCTATATATTTTATTACACAAATTGTTTAACAACCAATTTTGTAAGTTGACAGCTAGGATAGTTAAAACCAACGTAGACTATAATTATGATTTCTTTATGTAAAGCCGAACCTAAAAGTTAGACATTTTCATTCCTGACTCCCTTACACATGATAAAACAATTGTACTTTGCTATGACATCATGCAAATATTGCTTTGGGACTTTTGGGGAATTATTAGGGTTTAGACATGTTCGAATAGGGTAGCTCCCCATCGATGCCACTATAGTAACCGAACCTATAGTTTGGATGGCAAACTAGACTAGAAACAATGAGGCAAAGTTACTCGCAATTCAAGGACAGAAGTTGAAGATTTAATTAGCACTTAAAGTTACAGAGTTCTACGAAACGCAGAATAAAAACAACTCAGAGTAATACAGAGAGATCAGCGAATGGAAGGAGAAGCTCCAACTTACTAGACTTAGAAACTAACAGTGATCAGGCCCCTACCCATCCTCTATAAACGCCAACTACCGTCTTTCGATTACTAACAGGAGCCTGTATGAAGGCATCACTATCTTGGATAGTCTACACATAACCTAATTCCATTCTAACTGTGATCAGCTAATGGTTTTAAAGACCAGACTCGTTTCACATATTGCTTGTCTAAAATCTCTCTACGATCTCTTGACCTTATTGCGATATAGTTCAGTAAAACCTCATGTAATTTTTGTAAAATTGAACGAGAATCGCAATCTCTTTTTATTCAGAGTTTGTCCATAAAATAGTGCAACATTGTTTTTGTTTTGTTTTGTTTATTTAGAATGAAATTGATATTAATAGCGTCTATTTCTTCTTTGTTTAAGTTCTTCATTGCATTAAATGCAAACGCATGTAGTTCATGAATATTGTATTCACTCTGGGAAGAATATCCTAAATATCGCGCAATATATATTGCGGTGGATACTGATGATACATGAGATGAAATGATATACTGAGAAAGGAATTTGTTCCAGGCCTAAGTTTAGGGTACTTCCCTGGCATTTACCATTTATGAGGACTAAGGAAAACTTGGAAAAAATCTCAGTCAGGGAGGACGATCCTGACGGGATTCCAACTCCAGACCTCTCGCTCACAAGTCCGCGCCCTAACGACTTGTGGCGGTTGCAATATGTGTATCTACTATTGTTTCTCATTTATTAAATCCGAACATTTTATTATTGTTATGTTTGATCCTTTAGCAGCTGTATGCTTTTAGAATAAGCGGGGAACTAACTCACTGTTTCATTCCAAATGTTATGTTTTCCAGTTTTCTGCCTTAGTCTTTGATAAACCGATGTCTCACTACAAGACCAGGACTACCTTGGTACGCGGGAGATATTTCATTTCTCTTATATCATTCCTAGGCACCCCGTTGCTTCTTGTTCGTATTATTTAGTTGTGTATTTGCAATTTGCTATTCTTATTTACATTTTAGTTCAATTATATATTGATGATATATACTTTTTTAATAATTGATGGTTAAAGCATTTAGAAAATAACTTCCTATCAACTTTAAATCTAACTCACAATGCAAACTTAATTAGCTATCTTTGTAACTTGCTTTTCTACACATTCATGCTAATTCACATAAATCATTTTAATGTACTCTTGCTTCTAATAAAATGTTTTAAGGAGTAAACTCTCTTTTGTCTTCTACCAAGGAGCAGAGAGTTTTAGTTTTATTGTTAATAACTAATGATCAATTTCTAATAACTACATTCGTGTTACAGGATTGGCAAATAAAATTTCAAGAGTTATTTAATTTTTTAAATCAGGTTATAATTTTATTTATACTTTTAATATTTAAATATCTTCTGCGCGTTATTATTTGTTTGCTGATAACATTTAATGTATCAATATTTATATCATTATCAATAACATCATAATTAGATATGTTCAGGTATTAAAATAATTATAAAAGGTAGGCAAAAAGAGCATTTAAAATATATAATATAGGCAGTAAAACAAAAAGATTTACCAGAAGTTCAGGCATTAAAACACGTGGAAAAATTCAAACAAAAATATGCTTAAAAATATAATATAGCAACGAAAAAAGACATTACACACGATTATTGGCAATTAAAAACAAATTTAAAAGCATTGATCATTAAATTTGCAAAAATAATTGTTTTAAAATATTAATTTCCCAAAGTTGTATGTGATTCCTTTATTGTTATTAAGAACACAATTTAAATAATGATTTTATATTATTTTAAGAAAAATTATAAAAAATGCGCAAGAATTTACTAAAAAACTTACTTTCCCCTTAATATTTGTGTTTTAAGTGCAAATTGTGAAAGAAGAGCCTATTCCTTGTAGAGTCACGGGTAAATCGTGTTGTGTTTATAAATCCTGACTGTATGTTATTGCTGTTTTCGTATAACACACTTCTTTTGGCTTACGACTCCTCAACACTTTTTAGGTTTATTAGGTATACCTCGTCGATACTCTGATTACGGATCTTGCGGCGCGTGCCTCTTAACCTCTCTTCTGCTTAGGCTCCCTTTAAGATTTAGGTAATGTTTTGGAAGCTGACTCACTTTGACTTAATTCTTATTATGATGTTGATAGTGATACAGGTATTAGCTATTATGTTATTTATTTCGGTTACTATTTCATTGATATTGGTTATAATGGGATTTAACACATTGCGAATAGCTAATAGTTGGCACGGCTATTCTATTTCAACTGTGCTGTGTGAATATTTTGCTGCGTTTTGGAATGTTAACTAGTGCCTGTGTAATATTTTATTACGTTTTATTCGAAACTGTTTAATTTTTGTTCACATTAGTTTAAATTCTTCTGTGATACATTTTGTTCAGGTATAAACACAGATATTTATGTTTGCATATATCCGGTGCACGTGCAGTCTTTGTTATCTTGTTTCTTGTGATATACAGTTGAAATATTTATTATTAACTGGCAATTATTAGTTCTTTATTGTTTGTTTAACTAACGTATAATGTTTATTGCACGTGCAAAATTATAATGTTACTCATCTTTTGGTTATTTTAAATATTAATACATTTACTAGTCCCATTAGTGTTTAATGCATTTTAATGAAATGCGCGCATATTTCCCATCTATTTGTAGCCTTTATTTAGCCGCATTTCTTTAGTTTTCCTCAATAAATTAATTCAAGAGATCAAATTATTTAAATTTGAATAGAATAAAAACATCTGCACGGTTACTTGTAGGATATAAATACTACTTATTTTGGATGACGTTATTTTTTTTCAAAATGTGCTCCATTTTTGGCTAGAGAGTATTCAGCATATACAAATCCGCTTATTTTGAAACAAGTTACCATCTATACTCAGCTATTACATTAAAGGCTCAACAGTTCTTTTAGTTTTATTGTATCGAAAATCAAACAACATAAACAATAAATAATCCAGGTCCGTCGACAACGATTGAAAATAATAGACGTGGTAACAATTTAATCCTTTTAAATATTTAAATATAAGTTAGGGATGCTTTTTCAGTTTCAAAGTGTTATGGCTGGGGATAAAAGATAAAAACCTAAAATATAATTGGTATTGGTTTTAAACTTCCCCTCAACATCTAATTTGATGTGGTTTTTAATTTAAATTAAATTATTTTAAATACTTAGTTATTCAAATTGGAAAGTTTTGATAATAGATCTATATGTTTGTAAGTGTTGAGAGCAAAGGATAAAAAGAAGAAAAATGAAGCAAACGAGGAGAAAGGAATAGAAATGGAAGAGCGGAAGTATAAAGAACAGAAGTAGGTATAAGAAAGATTAAGAAAAGGAGAAGGAATGCAAGCAATAAGAAAACAAGAGAAGAAAAAATGCAAACATAAAGGCAGAAAGAGAAAGAAGACAAGATAGAACGATAAGAAAGGAAGTCGGAAAATGAGGGGGGGGGGACGAGAGGATGAAATCTATAAAATGGAAGAGGAGGCAAGAGAAAAAAAAAAATAGGAAGAAAGCAGATTAATGGGAAGAAGAAAGAACAAAAAGACCAACAGATAGAGATGAGAAAGCCTAAACAACACTTCGTGATGAATTGAAGGGTGGAAATCTCGTTCTCATTTTGCCTCTCCTTATCTACATGCGATCTCTTACGTGCAAACAGCATCTCACCTGTTCAAAAATTAATTTAGCTCGGCTCGGTAATTATCAGTGTGTCATCAAGCAGGAGAAACAATGAAAGACCCTGCCCTGAGGACGGAAGTCGGCACACAATGGCATATCTCTGCGCTATTTGCTTCAGGCAGAACAACACAATGAACGCCTCTGTTCGCACCGCGATTGTTTTGAGGTTGGTAATCCTGACTGTCGCGTTTGAGATGTAAGCGAAAAACATTTTTAACTAGTTAAACTGATAATACAGGAAGTTTCTTATATGTTCATATGTAACCACTTGCTTATGGTTCTTATCTTATAGAATAATAAGCATAGTATGATCGTGTAATATACGCACAATTACTCCATACCTCAATGAGCATGGGCACTTAGGTAACAGATGGTTTGGAGGAGAAAGGGAAATAAAACAAAAACTAGTTTCTGTTCGGTGCAAGGAGGATAAGAACAAAACTGAGCTGTTCAGTTTCAAAAGTTCTTAAATGTGTTTAGAAGTTTTGTAACCCCATTCCCGCAACGATGAAGGTACAGTGATGGCTACCGAATTGTTTGATAGGCTGCAGTACCGAATTTCTGCACAACACACAGTGGGTAGCTGCAGGGCAGTCGCCAAGGGCCAGAGGATGCAAACATGATTCACCAGTGAAATTTCTGTTCAAAATGTATGGCCGATAGTATTGAGCCTCCACATCTGCATAGAACCAGTGCGAATTCATAAGAAAGAAAACTGTTTAGTTGCGCTATACCTTTTTAATATCCATGTCCATTCCCGCTCTTCTTTGTCGAGTAAGGTTGACCCTCTTCATGCTCTGTCTAATAGCGCTTAAAGTAACCTGCATTATGCCTCATTCCCCCCTGTCATTTTAAATACTCCATGCATATATGAAGATTGAAATCAAATGCAAAGCAAAAAACACCACTACAAAAATCATAGTCTCGCCATAATGAACTTCTCAGAGCTTCTGAAGATAATAAAATGTCTATGCTATCACTAAAAGTTTAAAGGATGGCTGTTGCATCACATCAAATAATGAAACAATTATCTATGAATTTATCCTCAATATGCTAGAGGTTCCCCTTTCGGGGCTGTAGCTGAACCACATAGGTGAGAAAACTGTCCTCCCCTAAAACGATATTTTCACTGTCCCCAATGGAAAATAAATACCGACCCAATAGTCTGTCCCATATTCTTGCTTCGTTATACCGCACACAACAAACCTCCTGGACAGAGACTATATGTACAAGGGCATTGAATGCCACCAGGTCGACATGTTACTCTTTGCCACTTTCCCGAGCACTTTGCTCAATCACTTCCTTGCGTGTCATTTACATTTTCTTCATAATCTACTTTGCAACTGTAACTTGTGTACTATGTTAATGCGATTATAATTAGGTTGCTCCAAGTTATCCGACATGCCTAGTCATGTCATAAATTATTTCACAAACTTTACACAACAATATTGAGGGTGCAGCTGCATTATCGATGATAATAAGCACAGCATCCTGTTAAAACATTATTGAGTAGGAATGCGACACCTGCATTACCTTTTATGTTACGTTTGCTGGTTTTAGTGGGAGTGCTACGAGGCCTCCCCGTAGCAGCACATGTTAGAGTGACTGTGTAGCGATGCTAGCAGAAGGTATAAATACAGATTACTAACCCAATCAGTAGTACTTTGGCAAGGTTTCACACTGCAAACTAACGTGGCGACTGCAGATGCTTGCTGTAACTTTAACAGTCTGCATTAATGAGCATGCAGAAATTAAGCTATCACCAGTTACAGCTCAGTTAGGCAGATAGAATCTCTCTCGACTCAAACGTCAAACCAGCTCAGTAATGATCATGTGCTGTCGGCAGTGAGTAGGCAAGACAAGAGCAAAACAATTGGTTTCGCTGAAACAAACTTGAAGATAGGAGGTGGTAGATTGATATTTGTTCAACGCCCGTTTTAACCGCCGAGGCATCACAGGCTGTGGACGTTGGTGATACATGAAATTAACTTATAGTTTGGTGAAGCATTTTGTTTTTTTTACGGAAGCGTTCCAGAATTAAGTTTGGAATACCTCCCCGACATTTGTCATTCGTGAGGACTGAAGAAATGCAAGGAAAAAAAAAACTGTGTCAAGGTGGGCGACCATAGCAGTAAGGTTGATGACCAATATGTGACATAAATTTTAAGTAAAGATGCTTTCAATAACCACTTTCTATACAGTGCGTGTAGTGCAAATCACCTACTCCCTCTCCTCGGTTGTTGCGGACGGTAGAACTCTTTGGGCCATGCCCTAACTCTGCCCACTAATAGTACCTGTCTTTCATCATGGAATGAACAATGAAAACATTCTTATTACTATTATAACCTTGCATAGATACAAGAAAGATTCAAGTAAGATTTTCAGTTGCTAAAATCACAAGGAATCTCCCTCAGATTTGTGTACCGGATCGGATTTCGGCACAGTTCATGATCATGTGAGACCTGGACGCCCTAACGAATCCCGAAAGAAAAAGAAATGTAAACGATTGGGCTACCACATCACACCGCTTCATAATTTGTCTCACCAACGTGGGGCCAACAACAACATCAACAACAACCGCTTCATATTCCAAGGATTGCTCTGGACTGGGTGATGGGCAGTCGTTGTGGACAATAAACTCTACTATGTTGTTCTTAAGTCATTTCTTGCCAATAAGGCGAAATCTATTCGAAAAAAAATGACTCAGCATCTTGGAAAAATAAAAAAATTGGTACCTCATGCTTATTAAGCAAGAACCTGGGACTATGGGGTTACCAGCGAGCCACATGGATTTACTTACTCCACGTTCTCAGAACATTAGATTGAAACGATCAAGGAAACTTCAATCTTGTTGGAATATCCAATGCTGGTTTTGAAACATGGTTTGCCAGAGACTCTTCTCAACCTTCTCCTTGTAAATTTTGGCATTGATCTTCAAACCCTTTTAGCAAAACGTCAATTTAGTCACACTATCATTGATACCGGGTATGATATGATACACTTTAGGCTTTCACTGCCGGTGGTGTAATTAAATCTTGAAGTGATTTGTATTGACATCGTGTGGCCTCAAGCTGTGATGCCAATTTTTGAAGGGAGTTTAGTAGACTGATTAATGGTCGCTTCTTTGTTGTTGTTGCCTACGCTTCTATGACAATAATTTCTCAGGGTAAATTCTGATATCTTGTTGATTGGGATTCAACAGGACCAGGAGAGGAGTTGAATAGGGTAAAAAAACACCCGATGTGACATAATATATATTAGTATTTTATTACTCCAAAATCTTTCACGTCCTCTGGGTTTTGCGTAAGGTTAAGTTGAATATACACTTAGTTGGCGCATGTGAGTCTTACAAATGAGTGCCGTGGCGCGTGAAACTGAAAGTCAAACTTATAATGAGTACTACGAATTGCGGGTATCTTGCCACGTGTAGAATTGACGAATGGAGCCGAACTCGAGTGAACTGAAGAATGATTCTTGCGGCGTATAGATCTTCAAACTAAGTGCCTCGGCCGAGCAAACTCTCCCTTGTATAATAAATTCAAATCAAAAACCGTGGCATGCGCGATCTTCGTGCCTATCTTTAAAGTTCAAACATACATTCCCCATTGGCTGGTTAAAGTTCACCTACTACACCTGTCAATAGCTATTTTTGAAGGTTTTAAACAATATGGTAAGCACTGGCTAGTATTGGTCATTTTTAAAGTGCTAAAAGTACGACAGCCGGTCAGGGTCAAATACCCAAACGGTTTAAAAACACCTAAATTTATTAATCAGTTGTAGCTATTCTTTTAAAAAAGGAAGGGACTTCACAAAGCGACTCTCGGGTTTCTTTTATATGGTTTTATTACCTTGTTAATTTTCCAAGCTAATGAAACGTAAAACACGACTTTCTATTTCTTACAATTCTTATATCGAAGTTAAAACCTGTTGATACACTTATATACACACAATATTAATAATTATAATGCCAAAGTATGGTAACTGAGCTTGCATAAATATGCTTTATAATTATATTTCAGTGGCTTGGGCCGTAAGAACGGTTTCAAGTCAAAGTTAGGTCATTTTGGAGAGTAAAACCTGCTCTTCCAGGTATAACTATTTTATGCATCTAAGAATATCTTGTGAGCAGTACCAGAAATACAACAATAGATGACTGGCTGCTCTTTTAAATTTTTGTATGAACACTAAGGATGATTATTTTGCTCACTTTTTGTGCGCAATGTTCATTTGAAAGTGATGAATAAAACGTTGTATGAAATTGGTATATTTTCTTTGTTCACCCCCTCAATTGTTGTTTACATTTGTGAGGAATTTAGCATATGAATACGCACGTTTTGTCATTGTTAGAATAAAAAGTATCGAAATATTTCCATACGAAGTGAAAATGTACTGGTGAACTAAATTATATTACAGAGTTTATTTATTAGTATGAAGTCCTTTATTATGAAATTCATTTATACAATATGTCGGTAGTTTACGTGTTTCCATTCGTTTATTTTATGTATGCGTTATTTTAACCTGGTTGGGTGGAAGAAAAGGTCTTATGCGCTAAGTCAGCGGAGCAATATATTATTATTATTATTATTATTATTATTATTATTATTATTATTATTATTATTATTATTGTTATTGTTATTATTATGATCATCATCATCGGATTACGGCAAAAACCGGACTTGTGCCTACACTCATTGCTTAATTTAAATAAATTCGCGTTTACAAAATCTAATAAACGCTACCTTTTTATTTTTGAAATAAAATTTTACTAAAATATTTTGTTTTCATTTAAAAACCACGAATAAAACATATTAGTGTTACATGTTAGAGATCAGGTATAAAGGCATAACTTCAAGAAATTAAGAGAAAGCTTCGCAGAGTGCAAGGGCTCTATGTTAACCTAAAGGAGTTACAAAGCTGCATGCTACTCTGGAATATTATGCGCTCTTACGTTTTCTCTTAGTTCTATAAAATGTTAAGATTATGTGTGCATTTAGTTGGAACGAACTGATATGGCTGTTGCATGAGTGATTATGCATCTTTTTTTCAAGAATGTACGAAAGATTTCGTTTTATTTACGTATTTATTTTTATTGCTGCAATACTCCGGGGTCCGGTAGTGATAAAACTGTTCTTAAAATGTGCATGTTGAAGGCATACGTTTTTAAAGCAGTAGCTATATATAATAAAAACACAGCAAAAAACAGTAAAATTTGCTTTAAAAAGTGGCAGAACTATTATAATCACACTGTGTCAAGCTAATGAAAACGTACATAACCTATCTTTCTGTCTCTGCTACGGGTGTTTCTTTTCAAATAACTTAAAGCTGTTTATTATTCAGTCGTTAGGAATTCCCAGTAAACTCAGCAATAAAAAGTGCATCCTGCACTTTTAAAATGCTTCTACTGATTCCAGTTTAAGCTTTTGAATCAGGCTTCCATTCTTGTTTTTGGTTATTTACTCAAGAATACTTAGGTTGCTATTAAAATTAGTATTGCTTCTGTATTAACAGAAACTTCTCATAATTCGAATAATGAAATGTTCAATGCTACAGAAAAGCAAACACATACTTGAGAAGTACGAATTGGGCCACCGACTCTACTCAAGAAGGCTTGACCCTTCACGGGACATATAGAACGACATATTGACTTTTGTTGTTATTGCACCATTATGCTCTTAAAGTAGGTTTGGCTCTTATGACTGCAGTTCCTGTTTTGTGCATAAACTCATTATCAGAATCCTCTAAAACTGCTTTGCAAGACATGCACAGCGCAAATGATTATTAGTAGAACCCGGTTTATGATAAAATACCTTTTATACCTTCAGAAAAGATGTAAGTTAAATTTGTGAACTATCAAACATTACTGAAAGTTTTTATTTTTGCTTTTTGTACTTTGCTGCCTATTTCCAAATATTCTGCCTTTTCGTGTTTTTTATTATTATTGATATTTTATGTTATTATACTTTAGTACTTAATTGGCGAGAATAAATTGTTAAAAAATGGTTTGCAGCGCATTTCAATTTACAGACTGTTTAATAAAGAATGATTTTGACAACACATTTTTATTCATCCTCATAATTTTGATTACTCTTCACAAAGTAGTCCCCGTTGGATGCAGTGCACCTCACCCAGCGTTTCTGACAGTCTTTAAAAACATGCTGGAAACCATTTTTGACAGGTACTTCAGAATCGCCCATGCAGCCGTCATTGCCTCTGGTAATGGAAAAGCTTCGAAGTTGTTTCTTCAATTTGGGAAAAAGGAAATAGTCACACGGAGCTAAATCTGGACTTTAGGGAAGGTGAAGGACCCCTTTACATTTATTTTTCTAAGATATTCAGCAACAACAATTGCGATATGTGGCCGTGCATTATCGTGGGACAGTATCCAGTTTGCTGCGCGGAAATGTGGCCTTTTGCTTGTTATATGGTCTTGCAGAGTATTCAGGCCATAGCTGTGTTTTTGTTCGTTGGTTTGTTTGTTTTTTGCGATAATGGGGATTTTTCTATACAGAACTGTTTTGTTTACTCTCAGAATCGAAAGGCTCTAGCCAAGTTTCATCAGCAGTGATTCATTTTGATTGAATATCCGCATTTTTCTGTAACATCTTCTTCATATGCAAACAAACCTGCACGTGAACGCCCTAGTGTTACAGAATTAGCAGTGTTGGAACCCACCGTGCACAAACACGTCTCATATGCAACATGTGGTGGCACCTATTGAAACTGCTGAAAGTTTTCTTAATTATTCGACCTTCCTCTCGCACAATGACAGCAGTGGAGTTAATTTTTTCTTCCGCAAGAGCACAAACTGGAGCACTGAGTTCACGTTCCTTTGAAATTGATTGCCTCCACCTTTTTTAACACTTTAACTCATCTTCGAGCTGTGCTATAGCGAACAACAAATTCTCCATAAGCCTTCTGCAACTTTGCAAGAAGATTTGTTGAGACGAAAGCAGAATTTCAGAGCAGCATATTGTTAGTCGCATGTCACTTCCATTTTGAAGAAGGCGGAACGGAATATGCCTGAATTGCACACCTCTCACAACATTCTGCAAGCGCGAGAAATGTTGCCTGTAAAATTATGAGCATTCTTTATTGAAGCCTTCGTATTAAGGAAATGTTAAATAAAAATACCTTCATAAACTTTTAAGTCGGGAAGTAGGTCGCTTTAATAGTCTTGTTTTCATTGTGGATGAAAGGTGTTTGTTTGTGAGCTGCCGATTTCATGGTCAGTTTTGCATTATTGACTTGTAAAAATAATCACTGTAGTTACAGAACTGCATGATTGAGATTACAAATTCTTGAACAGCTACATTGACGCGATAAGAAAATGATTTTAGATGCCGCTTATCTGTAATGAAAAGCAGACTTCATCATTGTAAAATTTCACGGAGATACCGACTTACTACATTATTGTCTTGGAATTTCCAAAGGCATCCTTTGTTACACTTAAGAAGGGATAGGTCCTCCTTTCACAAGCTGCACATTGTTAATGTAAACCTTTTGAAGGAAAAAGTCAGTTATTTAGTAAATATTTTGCGTATTTTTGTGATTTTTGACATATAATATTGATGTTTAAAAAAATATAAGAAACGTTATTTTAAATGTTTTCTTATTATACAAAAAGGATTTGCATATAAGTTCAGGTAATTAATAATTTAAAACCATTTATTTTTGCAAATTTAGTTATCATGGCCTTTAAGTTAAGAAAGAGTGACCAATAATAGCGTGGATGCCTTTTTATGGTATATATTACATTTTAAGTGCCTGTTTTCTTCCTTTTTCTAAACACCCAGTAATTTATTTATTACTGATTAATGAACTCTTTACCTGGTACTTTCTATCTATATAAATGTCTGAAAAGTCTGCCTCTAATTATAAGGCAAGTGTTCCCCTTTCCTACTCAGAACCACTGACATAACAGTGGATTTTTCATCCTGTTATTTGTCTTAGTATTCTGGTTAACACAATTAGGCATGACCCAGTTTCATGCAATTATTTTCTGCTGCTAATCTGATTTGGTTTGAACCTTAAGATTATAGTTAATTAAAGCCATAGAGAGCTTTTGTAATCTCAAGAACACGTTTAGAACGAGGTAAAGGAAATCATAATGATTAGCTCGCTGGACATTTTCGTCGAAAATGTGGTAGCATTGATTGCAAACTTAAATAAGCACAGGAAAAATTGACATGGATACCTTAGTTCTTTGTTATATGTTGTCTTTTCCCCTCAAGTTTGCAAGCATGTTTTGGGAAAAGATACCTGCCGAGGAATAGAAATGAGGTTACTTAAAAGTTGAGACGCAAATTTTTATAGCTACGGGAGGGTGAATAGCAATCATATTCGCGTGACTTGCGGGGTTTCTGCAGGTAATTTATGTCCTAATGTCACCGTCCCCAACATGCAATGATATTGATAACCGCAACATTTTAGAGGAAGCTTATAGGAATGACGTTGGCAGAGGTTTGCGAGGCTGTTTTTTACTTAAACAAATCCCTGAATATTCAGTTTAATGATTAAGAAGTTTAAATGTGCCAAATATCGGTTAATAATGTTTGTAATCATGACAAACAGAACATGTTATATAAGATTATCTGCAATAAACCATCTTCGGACAAGACATTTAAAAAATGAACCTCATAATTTTTAAAGTCAATGATTTTTTTATATATGAAACACACAAAGACATAGCTTTTGCATTTTATGAAAAAACTCGCCTTTGAAAATAAATACTCTGAAATTGTGCTCTGCAGAAATACAAATAAAAATTATACATTTCCTCTTTTTAAAACTCTTTAATGGTGTATAACCAATATTTATTTATGTAACCAAGGGGCTATTTCATTGTAACGTATTTTAATGAGCTGCATTGTTTAAAAATGCTTTAAAATATTCTACTTATCAGTTTTCAAAAATACGGTTCAGTGTGCGAAACAGCTTATAGAAATTAAAACTTCTTATAACCTTTTATTTTAGCGTATAATGGAGAGTTTTTGGCATGTTCGCGGTCTTTCTTGTTGAGACGTGGGCTTGCAATATAGTTAGCTGTTTAGCACACTCCCACTGCATGACAACACAACTGCGCGCGAGCGAAAGTGATTTGATACAACCCCCAATTTATTCTGTATTTTTTTCTAGCTTCCTGCTAAGTAAGGAATAAATATTAAAAAACTATTTACAGCAAACTTCTGATCAGGGGCTTTCACTTAATATTAATTTGGTTTATACGTTACGAAAAATTTCAGAATTATTTAGTTCAAAAATTAGATTACTACCCTTGTAGCAAGGAAAGTATTAGTAAAAAAAAATATCGACTGTTTACCCGTCTCTTTAGTCTCTATAAGCTCGCAAAATGTCGCTTAAATATAAAGATAGAAGGAGCTTTGCTGTCCGATTTCACATGAACTATCCCCTGTGGGAGAGAAAAGAAAATGAAATACAAATAAAACATTTATATAATGATAAGTGGAGGTGGCAAACAAAACCGACAATAACTAAAATAGTAGCTTTTATAGGAGGAGCGGGTGGCAATTTTACTCCAAAATGGAATGAAAAATAATTGCCCACTTCGTCTGGTATGTCGATTAGAATACTTTATATATCTGTTCTATAATTTATCAGCAAAACTATTTTGAAACTGTTCTTTGTTTGAGGAACTTAGAAGTATCCAACTTTGGTTGGGTAAATTCTTTTAAAATATATTCAATTCATATTTTATCGTTCTTTGATTCTAAAACTTCCCTGACTATAATTAATTGATTAATTTTAAAATTTTAACTTGATTATTATTCACTTTAGTAAGTTAAAACAATGAAGCAATAGGAAAGCAATAGCTGCCTAAAGAAGGAAACTGTCTTAATTAATATTTAGTTTATTGTTGAACAGTTACACTGGCATGCAGGTGTAACTAAATATTTCACCAAGTAAGGAGCGAAATATTTTCAGGAGAGATCGCACTAATAACGAAAACGATAACAAGAATTTGTACACTAACAAGGGAATGGATAAGCGTACAAAGCATTAGAAATGTTCGTTTCTGATATAAGAAATTGAGAAAAAGTCATCACTGGTATTTCTTTTTGGAATAGTCCGATTTTGATCCAAAGTTTTATTTCTTGAGCGAATGGCGATTACGAGTAGAATAAAACAATCACTTATTCAGATAGATGTCTATTTAATTCCACTGAAAACAGTAAAATTAATTTTCGTTTTTGAGGAAATTACCCATTTTGTTTGCAAGCTCCGCTATCTGATACGAAAACAATGAGGTACAACATTGCAAATAAATAAATTTGTAGCTAAAGAGGTTAGAAGTCGTCCTTGCAAGAATAGTAAAGAAAAGGATATCAAATGTAAACGCCCCAGTCGAATATAAAACGTCACCGAGTGATTCGTTGATAAAATGCATGCATTCAAGTTTTGTCTATAGCGAGAATGATATGGACTATTTTAGTACTTCATAGGTGCCGGGGGATTTAGTACCCATCGTGTCCTTTAGAAAGGAACTGGTTAGTCTTTATGCTTTGCATACCGACATTCCTTTTTAAAAATGTTGTTGCAGGACAACGAAAGTTGTAATATGAAGTCATTTTCATAGATATAATTAACATTTATATCTAGCAGTTATGACACATTTATTGTTAGATTTCTCTTATAATTTGACTTTAAAATAATATCGGTCATGATGATGTATCTTACAGTAAAGAAGAACCTAGTATTACCTAAGTACTTTCATCTGGTAGAAATCACATAATTAGTGTTGTATGGATGGATGATCTGAGCCTTGTTTATGGCTAGCTCTTTGTCCTTATGACCCCCAATGGGAGCACTGGAAGGAAGGAGGAGGTTAAGGAGAATACCGGCGGCCGGGATCTACGGGTGGACGCAGGTGTTTCCAGATAGAACAACGTAAGTTCAATGGAGTTCAATGGATTCTAAGGAGTCCTAGCCCCTCATAAGATGCGCTTTCATTGCAGATGCGGAGGCAGAAACCATTCTAAAGTGCAAGCCACCATCACGCCGCGCTAGCCCACCTAGCCCGGGCACTTTCGATTCTATAACAGAATCAACGGAATAAAATTGCATGAAAAAAATTAGAGAGCAAAACATTCATAGAATGTAAGTATCCACCCCCAGCATTCATATAAATAATCTGAGGAAACCACAAAAGAAATAAATAACTCGGGACCTCCCGAATAGGAGTCTCAAGCGTTCTCCCCGCGCTTGGTGCACATAGTATTAACTGCAATAGTTTGAAATCCCATTTCAGTATCAACCAGCGTAGGCAACAAACAATTCCAAGTGCTTACATCATCCGCCTTTCCTTCTTGAATAAGTTACATTATCATCATTCTGAGATCTTGGGTGAGACTTTATATCTCCCTGGTCAATAGTAAAGGTTAGCTCTCATATGACAGGTAGAGTGCACTAGTAGTCTTAAACCCTGATCCTTGAAGTTGCGAGGTTAGAAACAAATCGCAAACATTACAATGAGTCTATGTAAGCTACTCGTGAGGTATGAAAATGATTGTTAAAGGCATATTTAAATACGACACCTGTTCTATTTCGCTAATCACAAAGTCCAGCACATAACAAAGTGTGACATAGGCAACCCATGACTAGAACTCCCTAGAAACTATCTCTCCCACTTCATCCGCTCCTGCGATGGAAGCGTTTCGTGAGCGGAAGCACAACCAAAAGAGGCGGTTGCATGTCTCAAGATCATTTTTCGTAGAGTTCATTTCGCATACCGTGGATTGCGAATAACGTGAAAGAGAAATTTGCATCGATGATGTTGACAATGATGGAGCGGCCAAATTACTTATGTGGAATATGGAATGGCGGTAAATTATGGCAAATGCGTGTCTATTGCCGCGCAAAATACCCGCAGTGTGCAGGACCAGTTGGCGTGCTAGAGGAGAGATGGAGCGTTTGGTGTTGAAGAGCTACACCCCCTCCCCCACGCCTAAGAAAAAAAATCGTGAAATGTTGCTATGGAGCAAAACAAGAAAAGTGTGTTTATTGCTCATTTCAACAGTAGAGTGTTTTATTTCACGCTTATACGTGTCTAGGCACATAACATTTTAAGCGACTGAAATTTCTATTTGTATTTCAAATTAAACCAGCGTAAGAAATGTTATAACATTTATATTAACAATAATAGCTGAGGTCGCTTTGCAGCTTTTTTCTTATTCATAAAACAATAAAAAAACTAATATATCAGTGCCGAGTTCATAAATATGGCTATTTATTTTTTTAATTTATAAAATGACATGGTAGAAATCATACATTGACAAACACCTAGTGCAGTTTTATGGCGGGTAATCCGTTCTATTTTAAGCACTTCAAAGCTTTTCTTTTGCTCAATCAGATGGTTGTTTATTAACACAACTCTCTGTATAGCTATGATCTTTGCTTTTAGGATATTTTTCTTATTAAAACTGTCAATGTGTGATCAACTATAAATGTCCACCAGAACTTTTTCTTTTATATATCGTAGTAATTGCCGTAATGGTTTATATTAACATCTATTACTATTTATGTTCTGTGCTTATCAATTAGTTCTTGAGGGCAATTATTTTAGTGGAGTTTGTTCTTATGCATCTTTTTTTCTGAACCCATTTAATTGCGTGCAGACATTGGTTAAACACTGCCTAAACAGTGGTGCCTAAACATTGCCAGGAGAGGGGAGAATGAGGGTTCATGTATTTTTAATGTTTTGTAAAGTCTTCCGTTATTACTGTTCCAGTGGTGGATTAAGAGTAGTTTGCAATGTCATTCTTAGGGCGCTAATGATCTAACGATAAGCAATTTTGCGCCCTAAAATAATAATAATAATAATAATAATAATAATAATAATAATAATCAATGCCTATGGGAAGAAAAATGTCACAGCTAAAATTTTTACTTACAGATTGTATTTTTTTCCCTCCGCTTTATGCTTATATGGCATGATTTCATTTTTATTTCTTAAATATTTATTCCGAAAGAAATAGCAGAGTATCTGAAGGTAAACCAAATGGTTGTCACTCATAATATTGCTTTACTAGTTTTGAATGCTGTTCATTTTTTAAAAAGTTTGGGTTTGCTCGTAAAGGTACGTGGAACCGAAGATTGCCATTAACTTTGTTGTAAACAAACGTAACAAGAAAATACCGCAGGACAAAAATATGGATTCTAGTTCGATTATCAACTTATAGGAGACGAATGTTAAATTGATTTAATTAATTTTGTGATAATTGCACAATATGTTATTGAGTATTACTTTGTCTTGCTAATATTACTTATGAAAAATCAAATTTGTTTGCAACATTATGAACAGCTTTGAAGATTTCTTCTTCAGGAGTTACAGTTTTAAGAAAGATTATATCTAGAAGTTCTTCAATAATATTTAATTCACTGTCAATCCCTCTCAAAAGTGTAACTATTTCTGTCTTATTAGTTCTGTATGAACTGTTGTCTCGTTCAAGGCAACAAATTAAAGCTAAGTTAATGTTTTACAGTATGACGCGAAAGGCTTACAGATTTTAAAAAATCTACTAAACTGAGGAATATTTCCTCAACAGTTATTATGAAACATTCACTAAAAGACTTCAGTTTTTTATCAATAAATTATATACGAAACGTTTATAACATTCTTAAAATTAAGAGCATAAGTTGATGCTCTCAACATATTACGTTTTTGTGGTCTACTTTCATCTGGAAAGGAAAATGCCATTTTATAATTAAAGATTTTAAAAATTAAATTAATGCAATCAAAAGCACCCGCTAACAACACTAACTTAGGCTTCTGACAGGATATGTTTGCCATGGTCATTATTATGGTATCCATTAGAATATCTTTCAGTGTTACAAAGGAGAAAGTATGAACATTTAAGGCACTTTATTCTTCCACCTATTTAACGATATATTAACAATAATTAGAAAAACAGAAAAGGATAAAACACTAAGAAAAAGTCACAGAGTTTACAGCAATTACAGCTCTTTTCTTAGCGTTTTATCCTTTTCTGCTTTTCTAATTATTGTTAATTTAGTTACATTGTTAATAGTGTTACATTATTTTTAATATATATTTCTATATTGTGAAACTCAACTCTAACGTCAGTGCTCCAACACTAGTGCAACGCCGAAGCTTTTCACTGTCTTATCCGGACTGTAGGTAGGGTAAACAACGGATTGAGGATAATACCGCCCATGTTTGCGCACCGCTGAGTTCACATTTCCCCTCTCGGAGTAGCCTGGTGTATAGCTGGCTTTCCCATTTCTACTTGGGACTACGATTCTTAGCCACAGCCTCGGTAGTAAAAGTGACGTTAAACAGTATTAAAAGAAAAAGCCCTAGCCTCATGCCAAACGGTGAGCTCCTAGCCATAGCGGCTTCTTTATCGTTGCTGGTTGTGCAACACCCACATCTTGAAGTGCTGTATCTAAGCTCTTAATATCTAAAGTTTAGCAACTGGGCATTCACTGGTGTCATCATTTGTACTTTCTTTTTACATTGTTTCAAAGCAGACACTGTGCTACTGGAACCTCAGCAAGGGAGCCAGTTTTCACTTTTATCTCACAGCAGAGTGGTATCGCTTACTGACCGAAATACGGTAAACAGTACTTCCCTTCCGCGCAGAATCCGTTTCTGCAAATTGTTACACACGGCGAGGATATTGCGTTACATGGAGAGATTGTATGTATCGATTTACTACCATTAAAGGCACGCATACGTTCCCATACTTTCTTTCTCTCTCTCTATTTCATTCGCACTCTTAAGCCCCAACAAAGGATGAAACAACTCGGAGAGAGGAAGATTCTTCATAATGGCTTATCTTTATAGTTGTGTCCGCCTCCGGGTGCCCAGTTACGTAATAATACTAATAATAATCGTAATGGCATTTAAGCCAGCCACAACCTCTGTAATAGAATGCTAAGTAGATGTGGAATGAGATTTTCAAAGTCTGCATTCACTTAAAATGACACCTGTTAGTCTTGAAGTTTTAAAAAAGATGCCTATAGCTCGGTTGCAGAAAGAGTAACTTTATCCGTATCAAATCTCCTGCATATGGGGAAAGCAACTTAGCCATATCGTTGGGTCATGCGTGAATGAATGCATATAGTCGTCTTATGGTACCCAGTGCTTTGTGATACATCTGATTACGTATTGTAACTAGTGGATAAAAAGTGACCTTTTCTGTTACCAAACAAGAGCGATAACAGCGATATTCATAGCTATCTACAAACTCTAAATGAAAGCTGTTCCGTTCTTCTTCAGCAGATATGCCTTGTGGGGTGTAATACCGGCGGCCGAGATGCCACCAGAATGTTCAAGCTATGAAGTTCGTCGACTAACTTACAACTTGGTGATGTTCTTCTGTTTAATGCAATTTCCCTATTCAGTATCAATGGCTAAGACGAGAAGGGATGTTATATTGGGATAATAGGCGTCACTTCGGGGAATCGAGCTAGGTCGACTCCTCCAGGAAAGACGACTACTGAATAACTCAACCAACTCTGTTAAAAGTATAAGCATTTATTAAAGAGTTTTCTTTTACAGTTGGACGTGGATCCTCCAAGCACCAAGGCTTCTCTCCTGTCTCTGAATCAATTCAGGGACCCTTTATACAAGTGTAATACCCAAGGAGGGGTAATAATCACCTAATCTAGACATAAGAGTTATTGTTAAAACACTATGAGGTTAACAGTTACCAGGTCCTGTCATCATAAGTTCTAAGAGGTGCATGGTTTGGGTTTATACAGCATGTTTCACTAACTGGGATATACAGTATGAATGAATAACGTTTAACGCCCGTTTTTGCTACAGAGGCACCACAGGCGAGGATATACAGTGTGCTTTTATACATTATCATGTTCTTATTATACCTTGTGAACGTTACGATTCCTTCCACGTTTTCGTTACAAATCCGACTCCTCATTACAGGGGAAGGAAAGCGTTGCCTTTTCGCCTGTGATCCGCAATTAAACAGCACATGCAGGAGTATATTTCTCTACAGTTTCATAACTCGTTTTGCAGTGGTCTGATTCAAACTACTGCGCATCTCAAGAGTAGGAAACAAAATTACGTACAAATCAGTATCTTAAAGAAAAGGCAGTTAAGTGTTCTCAGTGGACTCCTGTAAGACATTTGATATTAAAGTTGCAAGCTTGTTTACAGTTCAGACGATAGAACTATCTGTGTGAAGAAGGAGGAGATAGTTCTATTACCACTTTCAGTGCTACCAGGAGAGACTATGGTATAATATATCACGGGTTCAACTGTGTAACTCAGGGTTTCATCCTTCTTACATATTCAGAGGTAGGAATGAATGTTCTTCAGTTCGAGCATGCTATCTTGGCGAAAGTAACATTTATTTTTAAGGTCTGTTGGAGACAGTACCTGTATGGGATGCAGTACGTCTACAACGACTTATGGGGCTGAAATTGGGGTTGAGAACGAACAGAGAAACTGGATCGGATGAATACCAGCGTTCTGAAAGATATTTTAAGATTGGGCAGGAATTATAGTGAGATTATAGAATGCACGATCATAACCGTGAAGTGCTGACTACGAATGAGATCAGACACAAATTAGGGCGATCTGCTACCAGGAGCAGCTGAGAATGGGGGAAAATAAGATCTGGAATTTAAAAGTAGAAGAGGTATGGAAAATATAGCAATGGGCAACATTTGGATCGGATAAACAGGAGGGGGAGTTTGGAGGAAAATAAAGAAATACTTGAGAGACATTAACAGGCAGGTGACTCTTTTGGAGTGTGCTGAAAAAGATACGATCGGAGTTGAAAACGAGTGGAAGACAGAGCTTTACATCCAAACAGGGGCCAAACTCTGCAATCAGGGGCTCGCTTGGTTTGCATAATATGCATGGCAGATGACTAAAGTAGCAGACAGAGGGTACGAGAATCTGGCCTATGTGTGCGGAGAAAGAATCTCGGGGACATATTCTGGCATACTGCAAGGCGACGGAAAGGTTCTAACTGCGTCCAGGGCAATATCAAAATCGTCCGATGATGCAATTCGAATATTTATTGGTCAGCCCCCTTATATGACACAACCAACCCCTGCCAAACGCAAATCACAAGAAGAGAGAAGGGAAGAGACATTTCAAAAGGATGAACAGGATCAGCTGATGGTGTGAAAAAGACGAAGAAATAAGCTATGAAGATTTGTTGCTTAAGTTAAAATACACATAAACTTGCTTCAAATTTCAAGCAAATGAAAACCGACAATGATCTGTTTTACAAACTTAAAACCAAAATCATTCCATTTGTCACTCTATCTTTAATTTTTTTAAAAAATTTAAGTGTGCAAGTGTGCTTAGGTTACAAAAACTATAGCTAGCTTTTAGGACATAATCTGCTATGCACAATATGTTCAGCTCTTGAAAGCTTACTGGATGATTTGGGAAATTCTTCTCTTTCTTCTTGAGCATATACAGATGAGAAAACAAATTACTTGTGCTCAACTATGATGACTGTATTTTTAATTTTAAAAATTCCGATGGGTCAATCAGAAACTTAAAATTTTAAAATATGAACTTGAACTGAATACATCTACACAACCAAGATATTTAACCGAGACATTCCTTTGGACATCTTCAATATTTAATTCATTACCTGATACGTGCATTGAAACGAGAAATTCATTGTTTTACATTACCATACCCCTCTTATTTAAGATGATTAGATGCTGATATAAAAAGCGAAGTTGATCTCAAAGCTTCTCCAATAAATTATTTCAAGGAGAAAGTCAAATGCTCAAAGCCACACGAAAAAAATATTAATGCATTTTTGATAAATGTATTTAAATCAGAAAGTGACAAATAGAGGGATCGCTTTGAAGGTTTGTCATAGACCAACGATGTTATTAGAAAAATTTAAGTATTCATGCTTAACTGCTAATGAGAATATTATTGCTTTGTATCCTGTTGAAATCTTGCATGCAAATGAATGAAAGATATTAACACTTCAGGTACTTGAAGTGTTACATGACTGTAGGATTGTAGTGAATAACGTGACAAGAGAATGAATAGAAAATGTATTTCAACTTCTTTGTGATCTCATTAAACCTTATATTTAAAATTCTTTTGAGCTAACATTTATTTTATGCTGTACATTTATGCAAAAGTGCTAGAAATAATTCTCCGAACCAAGATAATGGGAACATAGCTTCATTTTTACATATATTGAGGACAAAAGAATTGTTTTAGGTGACATTGTAAAGGATTTTAAAATTGTTAATTTTTCAGAAGAAAACTAGCCCTGTAAAGTTAACACAAGCTTTATCAAAAAATATGTTATACCTCTCAAGTATTGAGCGCCAGAATGTTTCACTAGCTCTTTGACTGCATGGTGGATTTTGAAGAATTAACGAAAGTTATGCTTTCATGGTGGAAGATTGTTAATGTGAGAACTGTAGAAAATGGACATCATCTCATGGATTCGTTAAGAGAAAGTCCTGGGTATGAATGACTATATTATTATATTTCTTAACAAGTTTGTACAATTCCTGGAATGATGGCAAAACTTGACTACACAGACCTCTTCTGTGCATGCCCAGACAAATTTTTTCGTTAAAAAAAACCCAAGAAAAACGTTCTTATCTTGATAGATCATGCTTTTAAAGTTTTTCAAGGCTGTAAGTATTTCAGACTGACTCACTTGAAGTCAGGTTTGGTCGATATAGACGACCACACCTCTGTTTCCCAGTTACTTGTTAAATTTTTTTTAAATTATCCGTTTTTAAAGTTAATGTCTTCATCCTATGGGAAAATGTCTTTACAAGACGTTTCTTTATGTGTTCTGCTCTTACGAAATGAAGAGAACATACAATTCATACCAATGTTATTTTATTTATCAGGATATGTTTCGTACTCCATAATGAAATATATGAAAGGGTGTAATGCCTTTGAAAGAAAATTTGGTAACAGGAGATCTGCAGAATGAGAGAAACTCACTCTTGTGTGGGGCGGGGTTCAAACAGCCAACATATTTTGCATTTCAAATTGTTGTGTAGTGCTGTAAATTATTTCAGACTTTGATTTCTTCGTAATTTAAAAATATACTTTAAATGGTGGCAATGTGGGGAATGTTTTCATAAACCTTTTGAAAATGAAAGTTGAAGAAATAAGCATCGACTTGTATGAGAAATGTCCGAGGTGGTTGGAGTTAATGATTCTTGTTAGGAAAGTTTGTCATGTCCAAGAAAACATTTTGGGAACTAATTATCAAAAATAATTAATAATAACATTGTGTGCATAAACAAACGGAACGTAATGCCATTTATGGCTCCCATAAAACCTAGGGAGACCTGACTTGAATGTTTCTTTATTTGATTTGAAAGAATATTCCAAGTAGTTATTACTTTGAAAGTGTTTGTTTAAGGATTTAAGTTTATTTTTTATTTAAAGCTTATGTAAAGAAGCAATCGTATCGGTCTTATATAACAATAACGAGGCAAGACCTTTGTGACCGCCCGCTTGTGTAATTCCCTATGGCCACGATTATGTCGTAGGCGCTTGTGAGTGCTGTGTAAAATTTTTCATTTGAAATATAGGATGACTCAAATGGTGATAAACTTTTCTAGTGGGTTCCACAAAGTTAAACTGCATACACTAATTTCTGGAACATAAAAATAACGTAAGAAGTGACAACTTTCAGCAATGGGCTTTTAGTACAAATCTTGCAGTATGGCGTAATTAGAAAGATGCCTGCGGAATTTAACTCTGAGAAAACTTTTCCCCAGCTCTCTTGATATTTTTAATACAGCGATTTCCTACTTTCTTTTATAAATAATGACAATTAATCTCTTTTAGATGTGGATGCCTCATGTTTTCAATATATTCGCAGGAAGCATTAAGGTCTACTATCATTAAGCTTGAAATGTTGTGTATGTATAGGTTTAAAGCCAAAGTAATTAATTACTTACTTCTTAATTACTTAAATAACTCACTAGTTACACGTGATAATGAGCATTGCAAGCAGTATGAGTTCTACTGTGGATGCTGGAAGTTCTGTCAAAACTAGTTCTTTATAGAGTTTGGATCGTGCGACGTTTCTGGCACGCTGCCAATCTGCTCCATTGAGAATTTAATGCATTCATTTCATTGATTAGTATCTTCGGAAAGGCAATATCATCAATTAATTACTTAATTATCCTGGTAATTTTAGAAGCAATAAAGTCTATTACTTAATAGGCAGATATTGACATCAACGAGAAGTTAAGATACTTTCATAGTGCCTCTCCATTTATAAATCAAATGCTTTTGCATACAATCCAGCAGTTTGAAGGCAACTCCACATACTCTCCCCGTTTACTTGTTTAATTGACCACGCTTACTCTACTAGCGTGCTGTCTTTTGCGAGAACCCCAAAGTCAGTATTGGTCTAAAATTGGTAGCCAATAAGAAAAGCGATGTTAATGCTCTTGCTAATTTTTGTGCATCTAGAACTATCGAAGTTCTAAACATGAAAACTTATGGCTGTATTACGCTAAGCTTACTGAATATGGACTGAGAGGTTCATGGAGCTCCAATACCGCGTTCCTCTCCCACAAAGTAGCTAGTTTATTACTTATTTTTGGCGCTGTATTTCTTGAGCAACATACTACAGTTAACATTTTTTACTTTCTGGCCGCTGTCAACAAGTTGCGTAGACTCGGCAGGTCTGTCTCATTCGGATAATGAAATGGAAGGGTGTGTGGGTTAGGCGCTGTTCATAACTGCAGGTAATACAGTGTTTATCCATGCAAAGAGACTAGAGCGCAGTAGTATGGTTTTGCCGACGGATTTCTCGCTGCGTATTCCTCTTTAGTCCCCACTACAGATTACCTGATCCCCCCACTTTTCCGTTATTCTCCTGGCATCTGAGTATCACCTCTTTTTGAATAAACTGTAACTAAAATATAATGCACCACGCTTTCTTCCCTCCTACTGCCAAACCTGTATGTGATGATCTGCATCACTTTTCAAATAGCTCAGAGAGGCCGTGAAGGAAAAAAAAAAAAAAAAACATTTTACATGGATACTTGTTTATTTGGTTTTCCGACGATTAATAAAGGAATTATTGTTCTTTAAAACCAATTGCTGCAAAAAACATACGAACATGAACGTTACCGTATTGAGTTGACGTCAAGCTAGCGCCAAGTGAGGAGGAAGTGAGAGTTCTATGTGCTTAACCTGATCTGCAACTGCCGAAGTCTTCGTTTTGTTTATACTAGTCAATTTATTGATGAGGAGGTAATTATTTTATTAGTATACTAAAACATTTCATTTCCAATCAAAAAGAGTATCAACACTGCAGCCTGTCAAAGTTGTTTCTGTGTTTGTCTTATACTGGCATTCGTATATGCTACAATTCAGAGTGGTGGAAAAGATTCCAATGCTTGCGAAATGAACAACCGTAAAATAAAAGGGTAAAACTTAAACCAGTTCGTTCCTCCGTATTCTCGTTCCTGATACAGTTATCGCCCTGTTATTTCGTTGTAAAATGTCCATATTGCATTCGTTCTGGGTGTTTTCAATTAGCCCTGTACGTGTTGTGTTTATTTTGAAACAGAATTTTGAAAAGATATATAGTGATATTCATGAAACTGGAACCGAAGTTGAGTTATTTGCGAATTATATTTTGGATTTAATAAACGACAAATATAAAAGTGACATGTCAGATGTTTACACATTGGCAGTGATTCAGAGAGTGATGATATAGTTGAAGACCATTATGGAATCAGAATTCGAATCGCGTCCGTCCAAAAGCGAGTATGAATCGTCATAGTTAAAAAAGCCACCCATTTTACAGACACGATTAGTCACAAACACCAAATTAAAAAAATAAATTATTACATATTGACATCAAAATACGGATGGTCGAAGTCATTAAGGCATCGATTCGTGAGCGTTTTCCTCAGTCCTTGTAAATAGTAAATGCCGGGGAGGTACCCTAAACTTAGGCCCGGTTACCTTCCTTTAAAAAATATTTTTCCAATGTATCACCAGTGTCTACAGCTTGTAATATACTTCCTCAGTAAATAAAATAATACGTTAACACATTAAAAGAAAAAAAAAACGCGAAAACAGACATCCTGTCTTATGTACTGCGAAAGAAGTTCGATGCATGCATGATATATTATAAACAACAGGTCCTAAAATACTTCAAACATAATAAAAGTGAAATAAACACAAATGCTACAGGTGCTAGAGTCAGGGAGGTCTAGCAGCAATGTTAAACGACAGCTATTTCACGTCCATGAATGTTAGCGTACGTTATGAAAGTACATACACGGGGGCAAAGTATTTTTCAGGTCATTATCCGTTTGACTACTACCATATATGTATTGTGCTTTCATAATGTAACGCTAATATTTACGGACGTGATATAGAGCTCGTTTAACACTGGTCTAATTGTTGGTACTGTGCCAAACATCAAGCAGTTCAACCCGAATTACGTGTAAGAGTGCTATACGGGTAACCAAGCTTCCAGTCAGAGTATGAAAAAGCTAGTAAAACCATTATGAACAGTTTATTACTAACCACTAATTGTTTGTAAGTTTTCAGAACATTTGGGGTTGGAGAATGGCTTGTTAGATTCTATACGGAAGATCATGGATTCAAATCTCAATACCGAATCCTATTATTTTTAAAATTATTATTATTGCTATTTTTAATCATGCTCAAATACTGTAGAGAACTTACTATTTCAAAACTTTAGCTGTTCGCACTAGGCATTCTCCATGTCTACATTTAAGGGTACGTTCGAAAAAGGGCACGAGTGAAGAAAAACAACTTTTACTGGGGACAGAACAAACTTCTTTACATTGGCGATATAGCCCGTGGTGAGCATTGGCCTGCCGCAGCGACCTATGCATCCTCTATCTCCGTCTTACACTTCATTGATAGAGGGCACAATTGCAGGGGGGCATGTGAAGCTTGCCGGTACACCTCCGGTCGCCTATCACGTGGCTCCTTAGATCTAAGAACGCTACTTCTTCATCAGGCAGTTTCCCAATTATCCTCACAAGGCTGCTTGGACCCTGTTCCAAATTTCCTTAACTTAGAAAATTCCTAAGCAGGTACCTGTAATCGAACCCGGGCCTCTCTACCAGCAGTCAACGATGCTATCACTAGCTAGACCGATTAGGTAATCGCACAGAACAAACAAAACAATATGGGGGTTATGGTGATATAATATGTGGAGTAATAATCATGTCTACGTTTCTGCCGAACAATATTTTTTTCCATGGAAGCATTTAACCCACTTTTGACTCATCCTTTATGTCCGACTGGAATTCAAAGCAAGAAGCACTCTCTACATGTTGTAGCTTGTGTGCAGATGCTACATTGTAAGTTTAACAGTAAAATTCCCCAAACTTTCCAGGATGATGCATTTTGTTCAAGCCACCATAAGACAATTTGAGTTTGACTTGTGCTCTTACTGATCATCTGATTCTTCCGATGCAGCATTCTCCTGCTCAGGAGCCTTGCTGGTCAGGGAGTCATAGAATGGGTGATAGGCAGCTTTTGGATATCCCTCAACTTGGGCTTAGTTTTGAGATGTTGTTTGAAAACAGAGATGTAATTTTGGACTGATCTGGGCAAGAACGATTTTGCTTGTTGAAGTTCACCTGGTGTAGTTCACTTGGTCCGTTGCGATTTTTACACACGTAGCAACTGTCCAGGAAATGCTTGTGAATGATGAAGCTTTTTTACTTACAGACTGAAAATTTCACTTCATTTTCTGATATTGAAAATTTCCTGTAGAAATTATCAAAGTTACTATGTTATCCTTGAAATTGTGGTAGATCATATGGACCTGAAAAGAGTAAGATGCTGTGTATATCCACATGTGTCGTATGCTTACCACTGCATCTCTTTGATTGTCGTGTTCTGGTGGGAAGGGAGATGTCAGGGATTCTGGGAATATGTGATTCCACGAGTGACTCAGAGTAATGTTCCTTTTTCGGTGAGTGTGCCATGGTTTCTACATTTCTACCCACTAGTTCCTAATATAGCAATTCATACATGTAACGGGCTCATTTGTGCTTTTTGCGCCATCATTCTCTGTAAAGATATACTTGTTTCTATTTAGTTTTTGTATGGTGTATACTCATGTTATACAGTCAGAGTTAGTTGGAATAAAATAACAGCGCACATTGCCAATTCGAATAAGGGAATATTCAGCTTAAAATCAAATGATGTTATTGTGTATGTCACACAGGTGTGTTTGTTCTCTTTCTTTGGGAAGATTAAAAAAACATTGTGCTTTTTGCAGATGCATATCATGCTCCATCCTCAGGTTTTTAAGGACAATAGTATCAGGTTGCTACGTTGCACTTTGCACATGTGTCAGAGCACGGGGACCCAAATGCATGTCTCAAAACATTTTCTGTAGAAGTCATACTTGACTCACGCTGCCTTTAAGCAAATGTTGATCGGGCTCAAAGGTATGAAGACATAGAAACGACAATTTTCGATAAATCTGACATGTAGTAGCGTTGGTCTTTTTTTAATTATTATTATTTACGGACCCTCTTTAACATCTCAGGTCATCAGCATCCCATTCAATTCAGGGCCTGAAACGGCCGACAAATTTTGCTCAGAGGCCTCTTCTTTCAGGCTTCAGGTTCTTTTTCGTACCGTAAATGTACGACACGGGACCCACGGCTTTACTTCCCTTCCGAAGGAAGTCATAATTACTAAAGCGAACTTCTATACTGCTTTCCATTTGATGTGATGTACACATGCCCAAGCACAATGCTCTGTTTATGTTTATTTGCAATCAATATCTTAGAGTTTCTTCTGCTTTCGTGATGATGAATCTGTTACACGGTTTCTATAATAAGTTAGTGAATAAACCACGTCAACGACATGGCCTGCTTTCATTTAAAAAATAAATAAACAATAAGCAGCATACAGTTAGCAGTAGTAGGAGATTTATACTTACTTAGCTAATGTCTCCTGGTGGTCCTGAGAACACATAAAAACCGTACCTACAATAACGGTGCGCCAACGTAACTGGTGCTGGTGATGGCAGAGTACTGTCTGGCGATCAGAAGAAGGCAAGTGAGAGAGGAATGTAGCACGTAAATATTTTCTATCTTCCTCGTTATGTTCGTGCACGCTAGTGCTTATAAAAATAATTAGCGTTGTCAGATACTTGTCCAAGATGAGAAGTTCAGCGGGAGTGCAAGATCTGAGTCTGAGAGGTCCTCATTTATGTGGTAGCATGCTCGTAAACGGTTCCCCTCGCACTTCAGCCCCCTCTTGTCTTTTTCTGATCGCCAGACAGTATTTCATACAAATGTCATACCGGCAGCAAAACATGTGCATATCTTAAACATGGACTTTGTGTGCTCAGAGGAGTAAACGCTTGAAATACACAGAAGTCCCGAAACTCATTTTCGCAAAATAATAATAATAATAATAATAATAATAATAATAATGACTGTCTTTTTTCAACCGTACCCTTGAATTATTGCCGTTAAGTAGATACTTTTGCCTATTCCATATTAGTGCATAGTGATGAATTGTAATATAAATAATATGGGCAAGCTTTATGTCAAAAAATACATTTATTAAAATAAAATATTGCCTGGAAACTTTACAAAATTGAAGAAAAGGTTATAGTGGGTGACATTTGGCCATGTTAATGTTAAACATTTTAAAAAGGTAGTTAATTGTACATTAAAACGGTTCATAATAAGAAAAAGGTACTTGGGTTTATTTTTGTATAGGTATGTAACGGTTTTATAATCGATGACAGTTTTTTAAACGCTCTTACCGGTTTTTATATTTCCAACTTTGCTCTGTTTTACGACGAGTTTTCCGTCTGGACTACTGTGTAATTCTTTTAAACAGAGTTTGGTAAATATCAGGGATATTCATGACGCAATCGGTCCACCGAGAAGATATATTACATGCTCTGTTTGCATCCCAACGACGTATATCTTTCTGTTTACTTCAAGCGCAGATGGATGTTGCGGAATCGTAAGCTTGAGTGATTACCTCTTGGTACAGGATATGATTTATTGCTAGTTTTAGTGGTGCAGCTGCTCTCTGCGGTCTATATTAATGAAACTTACTGGCCCAAAATAATTTTCGACTCTGCTAAAAAGTTCATATGACAGAAATTTAATAAGCAATAAAACCTTTATAGAGAGTAGTTACGGAATAATCAGAAATATTTTACCCATTTCAAAGCACTGAAGTTTCGTTCAGAGTTTTCTGTTGATTGAAGTGCACGGTTAAAAGTGTAAAACCTTTAGAATGGGTCTTCGTAACCCTGAACTATTTAAATGTACTGGAAATTTACTGAATCCATTATTAATATATCTGAAATGTCTGTAAACTAATAACATATCACGTAAAATACTAAATAAAATGGACCCATTTACTTTTTTTGCATCGTTGTTAAGTATATTGATTACGGATTGCAACATATATCGTTTCGTCGACATAGTTCACATTGCAATGGAGACAATTTCTATTGAATTAATTCTTTTTCAATTACACGCAGATGATAATTAAAATATTGTTTCGTGTTGCCGGCATTTTATTTGTCATCAAGTAATGAACATTTCTAATAAGGGAAATTCTTCACAAGAAAGCAATGAAAAATGTGGAAATTCTTCCAGATAATCTAATAAATAGGTGCACCATCCAAGTCAGTGAGGCAAGAGAGAAACAAATCAGAATTCAAGTTGAATATTTACGCAGAGAAATTCATGGTGCTCATCATTTGCAGAATTTTCTGAATGGAGAATGATTGCGATGACGCCAAATAACTCTTTGGAAAAAAGCTCTGGTCACACAATAAGAAGATTGGGGTTCAGTGTCAAACTTGCAAGGGCTGAGCGCATGAAAATTTGCAGGATATCCTAGAAAAACTATTTGTACGCGTGTATGCATTGCAAGAAAACAAAATAGATAATTTATTTACTTTTAATTTCTAATTAGATTTATGAAATTGTTTTGTAGAACTGTTAAGGATTTGAGTTTTGCTATTTTAAAAATACGTAAAATATTTTTCCTATGATTTCAAAAAAGTATTACACCATGTTTTTCTTTTTTAAAAAAAATTAAAAGTATTGCTTGAATATACAACGAGACTGGCCAGTCATTCCTGGTGTTCTAGTGGTAACAATACTTGCCTTGTAGACCCAAGATCGCAATTCCGGCCAGGGTGATGGAGTTTTTTCTGTAGTAAAAATCATAAGTTTGGTTTCCTTCGGAAGGTAAGTAAATATATGGGTCCCGTGTCGTAGATTTACGGTACGTAAAAGAGCCTCATGCCTGCAAGAAGAGATGTCTGAGCAAAATTTACCGGCCGTTTCACGACATGAAATGAATGGGATTCCGATGACCAGAGATGTTAAAAAACATCCGTAAATAAACCAAGTCAACAAAGAGACTGAACAAAATTGTAAATAAGCACAAAATAAATAGTTATCCGAATTTGTTCAGATTGCCAGGAATACCGCACAAGCTTTTTTTTTTTTTTTTTTAATATTATGCTTATGTTAGAGTTTTATTCAATTAGGAAAAACTTGAAATATTCTGAATAGCGTTTAGCGTTCGTTTTCACCGCTGAAGCATCACTGGTGATACACAAGATGAAATGATAAACTGGGAAAGGATTTTATTAATCAAAGAAAGAAAGCATTCAAGACCTAAGTTTAGGGTACCTCCCAAGAATTTATAACTTATTAAGACTGAGAAAGGAAAGACCCTCAGTTAAAAAGAACTGTGCTGGCGTAAATCGAACCTCAGACCTCCTGTTCACGAGTTCGTGCCTAACTACCTCGGTCACATTTGTCGGCCTTATGGGAAGGATTTTAAATATATTTTGTTGTAATTTTTGGTATTATTTTAAGAAGCGGCCTGCTTCCTCAACAGGTGCTGGGGCAGAAACTTTTACAAAGCGCAAACCACCGCCACACCGCACCAGTCCACTTGTGATTCTGTAACAACGAAATGAAGTGAAATGGGAGAACGGAAATTTCTTGAAAATAAAAGAATCTGTCTCAGCAGGAGAAACCGTGAGAAAATACAAGCCCATCCTAAAGGATTTGAACCCGGGACCTCTGGAATGGGAGTCTCAAGCGTTAAACTACCCCACTCGGTTAATTAGCGGATAAGTGTCTTGCTCCTTTCCTCTCGATATATTCACTGATCAGCTGGTATTTTAAATTCTTGTGTTATGACCTGTAAAACACGAATGTATTAGTTACAATACTCACCATTATAAAATTATGGATAAATTATTTTGCATATTATTTCTGTATTATGCATCATTTTCTTGAATTTCTCCCAAATTCAGAATTCAGTCTTTATTTATTGTTTGCCAGATGAAAGTTCAACTTTAATATACCATAACAAGTAGTTAGCAATATTAACAAGAGACGCGTTTAACGCCCGTATTACTGCTGAGGAACAACAGGCGAAGGACACTGTTGATATATGTGATGAAATGATCATTTAAAGAATTATATTTTAAGGAACGAAGCGTTCCAGGCTGGCCAATTTAGGACACCATCCCGGCATTTGCCATTTATGAGAACTGAGGAAATCCTGCAAAAAGCCTTAGCCAGAGAGGACAGTCCTGGCGAGAATCGAACCACAGATCTCCCACTCACGATGCCGTGCCTTAACGACCTAGGCTGCCGCAACAGACATGATTAACATATTCAGAACGAAAACAAAATGTACAGTTTGCTTAAGAATGTTTCTATCTCTTTAACTTCAATTTTATCCTAGAACTCTCAAAAGTAATGCTCAGCTGATATCCAGGTTTGAGAGGAAATCTTTAAAACTCCGGGTTATAAAAACTGAAGGCTGAGGGCGTGAAAGATATTTGGGCTATAAACTAACGTGGGGATTTATCTTTTAGACATGAGCAATATAACTCGCAGCTTAATTAAACCACCTTCTTCACCTTTATATGATGAATTATTAGAATATTTTGAGTGTTCATAGTTCTCAAACAGGTTCTTTCAATCTTACGCTGCAAACGTTATTTGTGTTGTTTTAAGATTATAGCCGTTATATACTGACTAGCACCATTAATGATGCTATTCGAAGTCTGTCCGTTTCCTGTTTATAATGCATTTTTCCTTCTTCCGGTTCGCAAACTCCAGTCATATTTTTCATGCCATTGGTCAACGACTTTCCATAGCACTGGACATTCCTTCACGCCATGTTCATCTAGGTCGACTTTTGGGGGGGGTAGTGTTCACGCCCGTTTTTACTACTGAGGCACTACAGACGGTGGACACTGATGATGATACATGAGATGAAATGATAAATTGGGAAAGGATATTTTTTAAGGAAGGAAGCGTTCCCGGCCTAAGTTTAGGGTACCTCCCAGGCATTTACCAGTTATGAGGATTGAGGAAAACCTGGAAAAAAACCCCAGTCAGGGAGAATGGTCCTGGCGGGATTAGAACCTCAGACCTCCAGCTCAAGAGTCCGCGCCTTAATGGTCTATACCGCTCGTGGAGGTACCAGAGATCTACCACAATTCACAACCATATGTCAAAATATTTCACAATTTTATCACAATGATGGCAATTTTAACTTTATTTGTAATGTACAAAATTCGACTGCTACAGACTTCGCAACTTATTTTGGTCGAATTTAAGAGTAGGAACTTAATTTTGTGTCTCTTTGCTATGTTCAGAAAGAAAAAAATGAGAGATGTTTTACCAATTTATCTATTTGCTTGTAAATTATGTAAATTACCTATGCGGAATACTAAAAATTACGTTCGTCGGTTCCATTATAAGGTACTTTTGTTAGGTACAGTGGAATTAAAAACGTTGTGATGCTATTTCAGTGACTGTTTTACTGTTGTACTGTTGTACCTGCTAATATTCCCTCCTACTAGAGTTACCAACCACAAAAGTGTTGCCAATTGTAAAACAGTTTCAATATTTAAAATTGGGGCTTTCCCTGGTGCTTACAAATAATACGATTTAGTAAGTTGGACTCTTCTTGGCTAATAATTCATTCCTATTTTTAAAAACCTTAAACAACAAAAGAATAATGGTCTGAAAACCAATTAACTTTCTTAATTGATTAATGTGGCTGTGCTATTTATTATATCGCATATAATAATTATTTATTCCTTGACAGAAGAATACTTAAAACATTAATATTAACGATAATTGAGTGAAAAGGCAGCAGGATTTGTGCAATATGTTGCCAAAGCAAGCAGTAAGGTAGGCAATATCTCTTCACACAACTCACAGTTAGGATTAAGCTTACTCCTTCCATAAAACTGAATTAGACTCTGGCAAAACAATCGATGTGGTCCTCCACTTAGTTCAGATTGACGGCGCCGCTAAAACCGTACTAACTTTCAGGGAAGCAATTCCAATTAGTAACGAGGTGGTTGACTGGCATTTCTCAAGTTAAATTAGGCGGACGCCCCAGAAATACAGGACCTCATTCAGTCTCTTTTATGAGGGATATCCCCATTACGTTTCTTTGTTGGTGTACTTTCATTAGCTTGGGAATACGAGTGTCACCTATTTAACCTTCAAATGCTCCATTTTTTAAAAATGGTATTTAACGTCCGTTTTTATTGTTGAGGCATCATAAGCGGTGGACACTGGTGATACATGAGATGAGATGATAAATTGGAAAAGGATTTTTTGAGAAAGGAAACATTCTACGTGTAAGTTTAGGGTACCTCCCCGGCACTTACCATTTGTGAGGACTGAGGAAAACCTGGCGGGAATCGAATCTCCCACTCACGAGTGTGCGCCTTAACATCCTTGGCCACCGTTGTGAATGTTTCGTATAATGTTATATTTTCTTACACAAATTATGCTTATGAAAGTACTAAAAATGTTTCTCAGAGTCTATTAAAGTTTGGCTTTTTAAGTAATAACGCTACTGGCCAGATCAGATGCCACAACACATATTAATTCGAGTTTCGGTAAAAGAAACATATTTACGGACACTTAATATTACTTGGCTCTATACGAGGGATAAGTCATAAGTCATGGCAACTATTTTTTTCTCGCCAACAAAGGAAAACAAGAACAATCTAAGACATACGATTGAAAATATATGGCATTTTCTTCCGAATGGTGTCACCAATAAAAGGTTAAATAAGACCGCACTCGTAGGAAAGAAGCAAAATACTGGCAACCGGAAAGCGTTGTTTTATTATGGCATAAGCAAAATTTGCACACAATAACTTACACAGGATTCCAAAGCCGTCACAAGACGTGTCTCCCAGATAATCCACGGTGTTTAGCAGCCTTTGAACTAGTCCCCAAGTACATGGACGGTTCGTTGCCATCGGTAGGAAGGCGCTGAATACCATCCGCTGCATACGAGTTGCTAACGTGAACCATCTCGCATTTAAATGTCGAAATGTCGACTTTGTTAGCAAAACGTTTCCCACGCAAGGTCTGTTTCACTTTGGGGCTGAGATCCGACGAATATGGCGCGTGTGGAAGAATTTCCCATTCCCACCACTGAAAAAGATACTTGGTTGTGTGAGCTGTCGCGTTATCATGGAGAATATTGACGTTGTTCAAAATTTCTGGCCGTTTAATGCATGCGGCACGGCGAAATTTTGGGACTTCAAAAAGACCTGTAATACTGGACATTCACAGTGGACCCCTCACTCATTGGATGATACACAAGAACACTTTGACTGTCATGCGCCAGAATGACCATGACTTTTGTTGGTGAAGAAGATTGGTGAAACTTGTTTTGCATGGTGACCCAGGGTGACGCTATTTACTGAACTTTACATTGAGTTCTGGTTCATAAGCCCTTGCTCATGTTTCATCAATTGCAATGATGAGATTCAATATGGTACCCCATTTTTCCTGAAATCTCACTATGAATTGGTGCGACGGTTTCGTAATCCACTTCTGTATCTCACTTATTTGGTGTGGCACCTACTTTGCACATGTTCATGTTCTACCATAAAATGCGGTTTTGGAATTTCTCCTCGCTTATCTAATTCCACAAGTGTCCAGAGCCTATCGTCGCGTAAGCATTGTTTCACTACCATCACCTGTACATTCTTGTGCAGGAAGACACAGGAAGCCCATTGCGCGGCATATCAGCAATAGGCATTCTGCGCCGGCAGAAGGCTTCTGTTCACCTCGCTACTATTCGAAAGGGGAGATCACGCGCACCCACTGCTTCCGGTAGCTCTGTTTGGCATTCTCATGCACTCCTGCCACGGAGAGATGCTATTTTCACATACGTACGTTATTCAGTCTTTGTGCCCTCTGTCGCTCACCAACTGATCTTCGGGATATGCTGAGACATGCTCTTTTCTCACACACACTTCTACATTTCATACACTTCATTCGTATATCTTACATTTTTCTTCTTATCCCTAGTTGCCATTACTTATGACTCCCTCGTAGAATGACGCATCTGGTGATATGCAAGATCATTTTCATCCTCGTAGAGACATACCATCAGCCAGTCATTTGAGCCAGCGGTGAACATCCTTCTAGAGTAAACCCTAACAGCCTCGCCCAAGTATAAGTGAACAATCTAATGGTTTCGATAAGATTTAGAGAAGCTAAGCTAGTAAAGATGCCTTAGAGCAAGAGACAGCGAGGAAAGCGAGTTCACCAGTCATAAAATCCCACAACCACAACTGAGTTCCAATCTTCGCGCCTGCATGGGTGTTATGCCACTCGCGCGCAGCATGGAACGTAAATAAATATTCTTGTCAAGATAGCATCATTTATTGTCTTTAACATGTGTGGTGCTTTTAGGCGCAATCTTACTAAAGGGCAATTTGACTCATCGAAGGATACAAGTTGCATGTGAGGAACCGAGCTGTAACCATTCTGGAGATCCCAGGTTCAAATCCTTGGAATTGACCAACCTGTCCTTGGTTTCCCCTGGTCACTTAGGCAAACGCTGGGCTGGATATTTACTTCCGTAAAAGTTTTCCTTTTTTTATTTCGCCTCTTCTCATTCCATTGGGTCAAAAGTGCCAGGGCGAGTAGGGCTGATACAGTGTGACGGTGACTTGTGCTTTTGGAAATGTTCCTGCCCTGCGCTTGGTATAAATGCGGCCCTTGTAGGATCTCGGATTCATTGTAGGGGACTCCGCCTGCGTCGTAGTGCTCTATCTGGAACCATTTATGTCCATGCCTCACAGAGTTGCCATTTGGAGGGAAATTTCCCTCAAGAAATGGGAAATAATTATTCCTATAGTGGAAAGGGAAGTTTTCTTAAAATGTGAAATTTCTAATGAATTACTAAACACATGCTTGTGTTTTATGACTTTTAAAAAAGTATTAATAAATATAAAACCACACTAATTGCTCTTACTCTTTTTATAATTTCTCTTTATTTACAGCACAAAAGCACGTATTCAAGAATGGAGTACATAACAAGTATAAAAATATGCTATTTTAGCATTTTAACTTTCTAATTTAAGACAACAATTAAACAGCACAGTTACCTTCACACATTTTCTTATAGTTAGTGACCGTTATTTTAGTGTTCACTGACTCCAGCAGTGTAGTAAATAGCAGAGAGTCACAGGTCCCAGTATTGTATGGTATTTATTATTTTTATTATTACTGTCCAAGTTGTATGAAAATGAATAGTGACGAATTATCAGAGAATGAGCTTAATGTGACTACCCCTATAAAAATAAAATGTAGTGGTAAAAAAAATGGACTTAACTAAGAAGTGTAACATTATGACATATACCAATTCTAATTGGTGCTGGCCTGGATTCGAACCAAGGATCTTCAGCCTTCCGGAGCTGACGCTCTAACTAAATGAGCTACCGTTTCCTGATCCAAGCATAGAACCACAAACTCTCTCATATGATTCTATATGCCCCGGAGACCTGCCTATGGTTTCTCTACTTTACTTACCCTTACACGGCTGCAAGCCGAACCGTAGCGAAGAAAGCGCTACCGTTTCGGACTGCAGCCAACGGATACCTTCGTTTCGTATGGAAGCTCTGTTATTATGAAGTAATACAACTTATTTATGGTTTATTAATATTTTTTAAACTTAAACTGAACTAACCGAAAAAGTAACACTATTGGGTTAAGAATAGTGTACAAAAAGTGTGTTATTATGAAATAATGTTTCTTTTTCATATTATATTTTTTTTATTTTGTTTCCTTTCCTATGTGCTTCCTGCATCTATGACGTTTCCTGCCATCCCGCGACGAAAACTTCCAACCAAGCTCACAAAATTCAGACTTTTAGCTTTAAAATTATATATAACGTGATAGAATTCTTTAAACTTTAAAAAGCCTATCTAAGGTGTCACAAAACCATGCAATAGCCTGTATGAAAATTTTGTTGGATAATAAACATAATAATTTTAAACAGAACTTAAAGAGGGGTGTAGATAGGCCTAAATAAAACCACACATTTCTAAAGAAATGTAATAATTTTCTTATTTATTCGTATGCATTTCCCGACCTTTTACATCTAGCACAATATTAAATCCCATTGGCATTGATGAGTCTAAAGACTCACATAGGCGTCTTCATAAACTTCCCCCATTTTTCAAACGTGTTCCTTCAAACTTCAATGCTTTATTTATGCTCTGCAGTTCCATTTATTCATCGTTCCTTGGTTATCCTGCATTTGTGAGTGCTGCTTCAGGACATGGTTGATTCTACATATTCTGCAGGACATTGCTGGAAAACTTGATAATATACCATACAAATATATTACCTATTTATCAATCGCTAAAAGAACAATTGACTGATTGCTTATTAGCATAGTACTCCAAAACCTCTACTTACGAGGGTTACCTTTTAAGTTGTTACAAGTGTGAAAGAAACTAACACACTGTTTTATTGCTTTCCAAATTTTCGCCTTAAGATTATATACTTTTGCATGCGTTCAAATCAATTCTCGAAATATTTTTTCCACTCTGAAGTTGGTATCCCAAAAACATGGGGTTCAAAGGCTTCAGCAACTTCTTGAGGTGATGAAAATCGCTGTCCACGCATTTTTTGTTTGACATTCGGGAACAACAAGAAGTCGTTAGGCGATAAATCAGATGAATACGTGCAATGATACATTAGTTCATGTTTTTCTCCTTCAAATAATCAATTGCTTGACATGCTGTGTGAGAGCTGGCATTCTCATGATGAAAAATGATATGACGTTTTCAGTTATTTTTCCTGATTTCGTAGATGAATTCCGGCAAACATATTGTTGTATACATTTAGCATTAACTGTTCTTCGATCCTGTAAAGGAATAGTTGCGACATGTTCAGTACAACGGAAGAAACAAACGATCATTTCATGGAAGTGCTTAGTGAAAGAACAACTTTTGTGCGATTTGGTTCATCTTGGAACACCCAAGCAGTGCCGGTCCATACAAATATATCCAAGTTTTGTCACCTGTTATGATGCTGTATGCGGATTGTTTTTGAGCATACCAATTAACACGAGTGTTTTTTTTAATAGTTTCGATTAAATTATGCGGAATGTATCTGGAGCAGATCTTTTTCACTGCTAAATGTTCATGCATAATCGAATGTACTGCATTATTCGATATCCTTAAGGATGCCTCTATCTCATTATAAGTCACACGAGCACCTTCTTTAATCATGCTGCACACAACATTGATGTTATTTGGAAAGATAATCGATTTTGATCGACCTTCAGGAAATTCATCACTGACGGATGCACGACCACGACGAAATTATGCAAAAAAATTATAAACAGTCCTTTCTGATAGTGCTTCATTACTTGAACGAAGCGATTCTATGCATTGCTGTTGAGTTAGGCCTCAAAAATCATCCAACGAAAACCTTCATGTGTAATTTCCATTTTTAAGCAAAATTGCTTTGTTTAAAAAGCTCACTGTAAAAATACTATTTGGTGAATTTCTAAGCTGTAACTGTTTTCACAATAGCAAATGTCAGTTGTTTCGAAAATAATAATGACATATCTCAACAGCGCCACCTAGTGGTCGTTCAACAACTTAAAAGGTAACCCTCGTACTCTTCAGAGTTCATTCTTGGGAAGGCCAGGACAAGCTCCACCAGCATAAAACGACACTTATCCTGTCTCTTCTTATCCAGAAGTTTTTATCTGGGTGCCAGAGCGTGGTTTATCGGAAGAACATTTTAATTGGGTTTTTGTATCTTGTTATAAATATTTTGTATTTTGATATGTGTGAGAAGTACACATTCATTCATTCGTTCATATAGGTGCTCTCCATTTCACTTTATTTTTATATAACAATTGGAAACTACTGCAGCTTCTATCTGTTCATTACTCTTCCGTTTAGTTAATCTCTTTAATATTTTTTATTTACTTCATTTCTATTCTCATAATTATATTTTATTTCTTCCAATCTTGAGGCTCATAAGCAGAAAACATATGTATTAGTTTTGTATACATTTTTAGTTTTCGTTCATTAATACATTCACATGACTTAATGCTGTTTTCAAATTTATTTCTAAAATCACTCCGATAACTGAAGCCTCAGTTTATTTATCTTCTTCCCTACTGCACCCCTTTAAGTACAACGATCTTACGGACTATTCTTTGTTTCTGTAATTACGATATTTTAATACAACATTAGCTCTTATTAATATTTTCCCTTTTAAAAGTATTTTCTCATCCACCGTTAATATGCAAAGGTAAAAAATTATCTTTGAGACGAAGCCGGAAAAACTCCGTAACAGACAACTCTTAGCAAAAACAAATCCGCTTCCATTACCTCTCTTCCGCTATGTAAAACGGAAAATACCTTAACATTTAGGCATTCAGTATATACACACACCAGGTGGCGGCCTACGCCGTATTTTAAAGGAAGGGCAGGACCCATGCTGTAAGATTTTTCAAGCGGGTAAAGAAAGAAAATACGACATCGACTGATGTGACAGATTTTATTGGTTTATGTCAGCGTACGACCGGAAAGTGTACCTTAATTTAAAGTATAGCGTGGACCGTACACCCGGTGTGTGTGGGTGTATATACAGGATGTTTCAGAATTCAATCGTACAAATTCCCAGGATGGCAAAGAGAACATAGACAAACATTAGAAGGTAGGAGATTTATACTGTTAAGAACCAAAGTTCGAAGATATTTGCAAATGTTGACACTGGTTGTTAGCAGTGATACGTTGGCATTAGAGCAAATCTCATTTATCGTCCAAAATGGCCATTTCCAAATCCCCTAGGAGGAGTAGTAAAAGGTACGAGCATTACTGTTTTGGCAAAGATTCGCTTCAATCAAGGCAAAGTATGGTTACTGGGAGAGGAGATCAATAGTGTTAATAACCATGGTAAAATTAGTTACAATTTTTTTCACAATTTATTTATTATCTAAACTATATATATATATATATATATATATATATATATATGAAAACTAAGTGCTATAAATACGGAGAGAAACAATTCAAGTATATGAGATAGAGAAACCATGGGTCGCTGACGCGACGCCTGGTAGCGTTTCAGTGAAGTGTCAACGCTTGGGATGCCAGCAGCCCACACCAGTCCTTTGTTTATCTCGCACGAGGCTTGCATGTTCTCTCAAACACACACACGCACGCTCTCTCCATATAACCTCAGCCTAGCAGCGGTGACCACGTTGCTTAGTCGAGCCGAGTTACTGAGATTAAGCTGTGTGTAGCGAAGCAGCATTTGCTTTCAGAAACAAGTGGTCATTAATTATGAATACCAACAATGGTTACGCAGAAAGGAACATGAATACATTTTCCTAGCATTCGGAGTTGCTAATGGTAGCTCTGCCCTTGCTTGGAAGATGTGCCATAAACAATAGACTTCTACTGAACCGATTAGCTTTTGTTAATGTAGAACATATCAATCACACACGTACAACAAGGGTGTTATAGGACATTATAAAGGGATCCCTCCCCATCACCATGGGATGTTGTGGTGTTCAATCTTTTCTCAGAGGTCTGCGCATCCCGTAGGTTTTTACATTAGGACTGCACCTAGAAGCTATTCCGACCCGCCGTTCGGCAGCAGACATCTGCGACGCCCAGACGCGCTAAGCTGCCTTAGCTACCAAATTCTTACTGGTGGAGAGGCCTCATCTAGCTAGACCTACTCGTGTTATAGAGGTGAATCACCCCAGCATTAAGGTAGCCACCACCCTCCCCACGAACGACAGCGATTCAGGCGAACCTGCCCCCAGGGTACACGCCATAGGCACTCCCCTGGGACACGCTGCCGTCGTGAGTACTCAATTTCCCGTGAGTTGAATTACTTGGAAAGTTTTTCTGAAAATGCGCCTTATCCGTTTCATTTATCAATCGGTTTCTGCAACAAACAACCTTTGTTTACCTAATAATGAAACTATACGCTAGAAAGCAATCGTTAACAATCTTGTGCGTTATGATATTAATCCACATGCCACTTTCATTCTCGGTCACCAACAACGTTTTGCGGTAAATAGAATGCTTAATTCTTTCGTGATTGGAGCCTATCCATTGTACATCCTGCAGCAAGTCAGACCGAAACCATTTTCATATAGCAGCAAGCGACCACGTGACACAGATCTTGTATCAAACGAGGTGAACCAGTGATATTACCTGCAAATTTACCAACTTTATCACTGTCGATTTCTTCTTCTGGGATGCCATGAGTGAACTGGTTTATTCCGAAGAAGTTTAACCCGGGGGAGTTCGTTGCTTGTATCATTTAAGCGTCTCATATCATCGGTCACAAATCTGTAGTACTAGAAACAATAGGGAAGTCATTACTTCGTCACCAGCGTGTTGGCGATGATAATCTTAAATAAACTGACTGCCTATACAGCACAATTTAAAATAACACCAATAACGCCTTGTATTTTATCCCGGTTGGCAAACTGTCTTTTGTCAAGAGGGAACCCAATTGCGGGAATGGGCACTGTATATATCAAAGTAGGACAGCGCTTCGGATATGGGATGGTCGTGCGTTCCACATTTTGTCAAGAAACCGCAAACCCAACAAGAGCATCACATCGTGCATTTAATTACAAATGGGGTTCGAATTGGCAACCTCTAATGTGATTACAGAGCACATATCGGCGGCGCAGAGATTGACTCACACGGTCAAAGTGTAGTGGTTGTGCTGAGAAATATCTTGTACGGATCCATGCAGCATGTGAAATACAAGGCACACAAAGACAGTTTTGACTGTGTACACTTCTCTTCAGACTGTAATCACATTGTAGGTCTACATTTCGAGCCCCTTTTGTAGATAAATGCTCTAATTGTGTTTGTGAGGGATTCATGACAAAATGTGAGCAATTCTGTAAAATGCTAGTTCAATAATGTATGGCTAGGAATAATCCTTATGATTTGGATTCCTAATAAAGAATCAATATTTTATCATGATGATATATCTGAATCTTTGTCATAATTTGATGCCTCTCAGCACGCAAACCTTGCATTTCCGGACATGATTGCCCTCTTGAAAAATGATCAATTTGTCTTCCCGCACAACATACTAAGCTTTGTCGATGTTATTTTCAACCACTCTGTATAGTGAATAAGAAAATAATGAAAACTGTCATAAGAAAACTACTTTTAAGGCTCATAAAATAGACCTCGTGTTAAAAAGCTTCAAATTTTGAAATTAGGCACAATTAACAATATGTTGGATAGCTTCTAAGGTGAGCAGGAATGGCAAGGCCCATGATAGATTGCCATGTTATAATATTTCTTCATTTAAAGTTAAGATTAACGAATACTTAAAACTTCTGTGCTGAACCTTCATGATATTGTGAATTACTTTTTTAGTATTAACAAATCAATAAATGCTTGCTGGTTATCACTTGTAATGTTATTGATAATGTTTTGATAAATTTCTTTTTATCAACTTCCTTTTTGGTTATATTCCATTTTATACCGAAATGGGTGGCCTTGGTCTCTAAGGGATGGGCTCATGGACTGTTTGTTTCTACTCCCGCCAGGTCCATACCCTAACTAAGGTTTTTCCCAAGTTTTCTTCAGTCCTCATCAATGGAAAATGCCGGGAAAATACCCTAAATGTCGCTCTGTAAAGCTTATTTCCAAAATTTCTTATGGAATTTATTTTTAATCTCTCACCGGTGTCCCAGCCTGAGATGTCACAGTTATTAATCGGGTTTCAAACACATTTAAAATTGTATTTATTTTTGCATTGATAGTTAAATCTTATTCATTATTATTACTTTTTATTTGTATATAAATTTAGTGTTTAGTTAGTGCAAACATGTCTCACTAAAGAAATATATTTTCGAAGATGTACTAGCTCATCCATATACCGCATTTTATATGCAATGTTTTTCTTAATTTAGTCTAAAGTATAATTCAAAAGATTCCAATTAAAATTAATCATTACATTATATTATTATAGTTTAAGACGGTAAACATAAATTAATAATGTAACAAATTATTTTATGAGATACATATCTTAATTCCTGTTCATAGTATTACAATTTAAATTTACAGAAGACGTAAAACCAAATGGCTTTATGGCCATTAAATTAGAATTTACCACTCCGTAATTAATCGTAGTCACTAAAATTAGTCAACATATTATCAAGAGGGGGACATTAATGAGTTGATTTACTGCTCATGTAATGGATGCCACATTTGGTTCAATATATACGTACAGCTGTCAATTACGTATAAATTATTAACGTATTTATTTTAATCAGAACACAAAATAATTATAATATTAAATTTTGCTATAATATACACAAACTCTCTCTAGCTTATTATTATTAAAAGTGCAATGTCAACAAGAAGTACTTGATAAGCAAAACCAATTACACTCGAAACTCAAAATGTAATTCTGAAGATTCACCCTTAAACCAATAAGATAAGCCAGCATATTTAATAAAAATAAAAAAACACCTCTATTAAAACCAGCATATCTCCCCCCCCCCAAAAGAGATAGTAAATATCGAGGTAAAATAATTATTTCATTTTTATATGACCAATGTTGGCAAGTATTTGTTAGTTATTAAATGTACATCTGAATCGTTTTAAGCACTGCACATTTAAATGAAAAGCACTTAATATTCCAAGTTTTTTTTTCTGCTGTTGATGCATAAAAACGTCTTATATTAGTTTTAATTTACCATTAAATTAAATCCATAAGTACATCTACTTTCTGCATTTTTATTGCTTATTTATAGTCTCTTTGACTGCATTGGTCTTATCACAATATTACACCCAGCCCTTCAAGGGGATGACTTTCAGAAGCGTATTGAATTTTGGCAATGGGCTCTACTACAAAGTCAAAACGGTGACTTTTCCTAAATTATGAACTTATATACTGTGGGAATGAATTAAATGAATGATGCTCCAAATAGCTCGAAGCCTGTGCGTTTTTATCTGGTATTCACTATCTAAGGGTAAGGAAAAACTCCGAAAAAACCGAACCCAGATATGAATAATAGTTGCAAATACTACCACTAGTGAAGACAGTCTCCATCATGTTTTCTTCATTTATATCCATCTTAAATGAAGAATTCACTTCGTCTATCCAGAATTTAACTTTCACCATTTACTTCAGTAAACTTTTGTATTTGAACCATTTATAATCTGCTTTGTCGTTGCATTAAGCAGGGTATAAGTAAAAATGGAAGCTTTCCAGAAGATGTGGCCAAATTAGATATTCAATTTGTCTCCTTCAGGAAATTGAGTTTTTTTTTTGAACCGACAATGTAACTTGTGTAGATGTCAATGGAGGCAATTTTGCATCTTTTTAAAATTGAAATGATTGTAAATGTTTTGTAAGTCTATCAAGACAAATTTTTACTCGGCTTAAGAGGTAGCTTACTCGAAAAACAATGCCTCACAGGAAAACAAGGGATTAGAAAATACTGGCTCTTTTCGTATCCAATGCAAGTCTCGTTTTTTTCATTTTATATAAACAACGCAATAAATAATGTATTATGTACCAATGTTTCATGCATTAACTAACACGTGTCCAAACTTCTTTCATCCTGTAGTATTCATAATATAAAACACTGTTTGTGGCATTAATGGAAGAGTGCGCTTCCTAATTAACCTCTTGTCTTTCAACGATAACGCTCGACGTCGGGCTTGGATTATTCCGCCTGTTGCTGCAGACGAGCTGGTGCCAAATCAATACATGGCACGGGGAATTATAGGTTAATGTTGGTGTTAGAAAAAGAGGTTACAGTCTTTTGGGTTCCTTCAGCTGTTGACTGATATTGGTCAATTGCGCTACAATGTCAAGGGGGATTGGCGAGTGGAGCGTAGCCTGCAATTTCTGTTGTAGTGAGCCGTGAATTATTCAAGGTATGATTGTATGATTGTAGCGCAGTCAATAATCCAATACAAATATTCGCAGATATTTGCTCATTCAGGAGCATATCATGCTCAGCACTCTGTATATTTTGAATATCTTTCAGCTTTATATGTTGATTGCATAGTCAATGATTGTTGCAGACTTACAATATCAAGGAGGTTAGTGCCTTGTTGAGGCAACTGAGGCCGGCACCTGTTTCCATGCTACAGAGCTGAAACTTCATAGAGTAAGGAAGCGGTTCATAGAAAACGTAATGATCAGCTCTTTGAAGAGAAGTTAGAAATCGCACGGTTGAGACACCTGGCTTTCGAGCCCATATGTTACCAAAAAGTAAGACTTATCAATGCCTTTTTTCATTTTTATACATCACCTTTCTTTCACCTTCCATCTCTAGCATCTATATATAAAATGTTTCACTTTCCGTATACAAACCAGTTGAAGCAGGGACGACGCCTTGATGAACACAATTACGTGATTTTTTCATGCACTGTTGTATGAACTTAAAGCTCTTTGCTGGCATCCTCTGAAAGTCTGGGCTAAAAGTACCTTGTTTCAGATAAATATGTATTATTAAACACAGCTTATAAAATGTTCTAAGACGCCCAGACTCTCTAAATCTTACCAAGATCCCTTTAGCAGAACACTTGCATTTTGCTTCGTTTATATGCTCACTCACTGCTAAAGAAAAATTACGACAGACATTCGCCAAAGAAAAAAAAAAAAAAAAAAAAGAGAGAGAGAGTATATGTTTGATATAAAATGAGAAAATGGTAGTCAAAATTGGAGTACGTAATACTGCTACAATTGTCAGCGGTCATACATGGAAGGTTTCAAGGTGAGAACTCATATATGAGTTTACAGACTATTAACTGTCCCTTTAGTTCCTAATAACTCATCACTCGGAAAAGATTTCGCATTGATCATTCATAATTTCTGATTCTTGGAAAGAACAGAACCTAAGGAACCATGATCTCGAATTAAGGTAGACAATGACTTTGATAGTAAATATAGATGCCAAAAGGGCTTCAAATGACCTTAAAGTTTGAATTGCATCATTCTCATATGTAATCATCAATGCTTCACTCATTACAACTCAGCTGCAGGCAGTTACTTACCTAATAGTTTTCACAACGAAAACAAACGTGATCCTGAATCCAATGCCCATACAGGAGAGTGCTAAATCTGCTTCTGTTATCCTGGTCTATGTGGCCAAAATCATAATCCAATTGCTGGAGTTCTACAAGTAAACAAGCTGCTTTGTTTCGACCACACACTGATACTATTATTCACAACATTTTAAAGTTTCCATAAATAGTTTATCTGCAATGGGCTGACCACCTATTGTTTCGACATCTGTAGGTGCTACCAGTAACTTCTATTGGTTCATATGTTCTGTTATAGCTCGGAACACACCTTAGGCCTTAATCCTTGTACTTTTATGCTGATAAATGTTGTCTTGTTACTGTAGTGATATATTCTTCTTCTTATTCTGTAGTATTACAGCACAGAGTGAGGTTTTAACTTCCATTATCACCATCTTTCAGTTGTCTAGGTTCGCCCTTCTCCAAGCGGCACTTCGCATGATTACTTAGCACTCTGTATAACTGCGTTAATCCATTTTTTTATTTTTGGTCTACCCAATATTCACCCCTCGGCTAAATATGCGCTTGTTCAGCTAGGAACCTTGCCCTCCTCTCGAATCTTCAAGATCTTCTTTCCCCTAGGTAGTGTTCGCCTGTGGTGCCTCTGTAGCAAAAACGGGCGTTAAACAGGATGCATTTATTCATTCCTAGGTACTGCCATGCTTTCCTACTGCCTTTCTTTATCACTGCATTACTCGACTTTGAACTCCGGGCTCCCCGTGTTTGAGATTATCGTCTGACTGGGTGGGCAGTCGTGTTTCATCCCTTTCCGACGATATTCTTCAGCAGTTATACAAAATTCTTTTGAAGTTTGTTAAATTTAAAGCTTGACTAGATTTCTGTGATATCAGCAGGGACCTGCGTAACACTTTAGAGATTTATTGCATACTAACGTTCTTTATGTTTATTTTTTCATTACCTTGCAGGAAATTGTGGACTGTATTAATTATTGCGTGTAGGCTTTTAGCCTGATTTATTATTGTAGTGCTCCCTGCTGGAGCTGAATTTTTAAACGAATTCTTTCACCATAGGAAAAATTTGTATGAGGATTTTTATATGTTAAATCTACGTTGTTAAGACAGGAATTATTTTGAGTTAGTTATATCAGATGTAAAGTACGTAAACATCAAACTAATTGTCCATTCATTTGCAATTGATATTAAGAACATAATATTTAAACGTATATTTTAGAATATTTGAATTATTCCAAAAATTTTTATCTTGAAGCTGGAGATTAGTAATATTCCATTATTGTTAAATTATATTAGCATATTAAATATTACAAATAGCGCTTGAATTTCTGTGTCAAACATTCTATTTAAAATAACCCATACAAAAACCCGTTCATAATTTATGAACTGGGTTCTTTGCCTTGTTCCTTACCCATCAAACCTCGTGACATTACATAAGTTAGTTCGGCTTTAAGGTAAGTTCGGTAGATTTGAACTACGTAACTGTTATTTTGTTGCCGAAGCAACCATGTGATAAAACCGGACTTCATGTTTATATAGAGTAGGTTATTGACCCTGAAAGCATCAGCTTAAATATTACAATTGAAATGGACCGCAGGTGAGGGAACCCTTCCAACCGTCGTTTCTTTATGTAAGTTTTGTTTATTTTATTAAAAAGTATGTATCACCTTTATAATTGCTTTGTATTTTCATCAATAAATGGTACGTATTTCAAGAAAATATGATCTGCATACACTAGTATAATTAAATATTGATGTGTTTAAAGCTTACCCCTTATTGTTCGGCAACTTCTCTGTCGCAGCTGTACTGCAGTGTGTAGTGTTTTCAGGTGATGTTAGTAATGTAACGTAACGAAGAATTAGGAACCCTAAACACATACAGTGTACAAAATACAACGTTTACTCGATCTTACATCATATCAGATAATGCAGTACATAGCACAATAAATCGCAATATAGTCTCATATTTTTAAGGTATTTTATGAATTAATTTTGCAATGCTCATTTTGGGTCCATAGCATTTCAAACAATGGACATATAACCCGAAGCTTTTAAACCTGATCAGCGCAGCCTGTATGCATCTTTTGTTGCTATGTGGTGTGCACTTGATTCCATTTGTGACTCTCGCTCACAAACGGAGGTAAAATGAATTGTCATCATTATATCTCATTACTTCTCATTAAAGCATTAGGGCGGCCTACATTTATTTCGCTGACGTTGTTGAAACACATACCATAGGATGAAGAAATTTCTCATTAATCTGCAAGAGAGCACTTAGGGAATGTGCTTTCCTTAATTACGTAATCTGCGTATCTGTTGCAAGTATAACATACAACTGGCGAGGTAAGAGGGGGCAATTCTTTTGTTATGCCGTACCTCAATCTGTCTCTCGCCCTGACAGCTGAATGTCACGAGGAAATGAATGGAAGGCACCATTCCGTTATGTTGATGACCCGAACACTGCATCAGTGGCGGATTTAATTTCGGTGTGGAGTAGAATATTTACAACTTGTTTATTCATTGTCTTGTTTAGTGCCGGATATGCAGGAACGTTCTAACAGCTACTTTTCACCCCATCTGGCAAGCAATGATGAATATTTCTCAGACAAAACAGACTGGTGTTGCAGATAATGTTAAACAAACACAAAAAAATATATCAGAATTTGCAACTCGACATTTGATATTAATAACAAAAAAGCAGAAAGAGTACTTGGAAGTGTTTAAAAAATCCCCTAACATTTCGTTTGATTGTTTTGTTTCTAAACTGATTTTTCTATTAATTTTCTTCATTAGTAGTATCTTTTGGAGACCTGCATAATTAAAATCAAATATATCATCGTTTACACCTCTAGGTAAACACATTATAAGTAATATATTACAATTCCCCAATAATAATATCATAATTTCATAAAAATAATTTTATTATATATTTTGAGAAATCTCGCTTATAGTAACACATGTCATTGTCAATCAGAAAGACGTTGATAGTTTCTATAAGTATTTATATGCTACTTTATGTTTTATACAGCTTTACTAATTACTGGATATAACTTTCTTTCATCTTAGTGATGTAGTCAGAGCGTTCTGTAAAATCATATTTTATGTTTAGGGGCCCGAATAATTCTGGAGTAAAAAAATCCTAAAATCTTGGTTAAATTTATTAAACACTTTTGAATAAAAAAGAAAATTCTTAAGTAAATTTGAAACTATATCCATCTAGGTTTTCAAAGGGGTATTAGCGTAAAAAATATAATCAAAAAGTAAAATGTTTTCCAAATAATGCTTTACTTATTATTACTACTTCCAAATTAAACCTTTTAACCTTTTCTTTTAGACCTTTAAAGTTTAAAACACCTGAATTACAGAGCCACGCCTACTTCTACAAATTTTGAATTTCTGTTTATTCTCGGCCCGTTTAACGACCTAGTTTCATTATAGGAATGCAACTTGTGTATTTTTCCTAACCTGAAAATTTGCCTGGCCTCAAAACAATTGATCTATTATAAACTGGAAGAATTTCCGAACAAGTGTTTACCTGATAAGTCTCTGAATGCCTTGATTTGGGATAGATGCCATAGGAAAATCTTTGCGTCCAAGCCATTAATAGATAACCAGCTTACTTCAATGATGGGATTATAACAAGAAGTAAAGTTCTACGGAAAATAGGAATTATTCTCGATACTTGGTGTGTAAAAACGTTGCTAAAGCAGCTAGGATCACTTTTTAAATTAAGTTTTACTCCTATAACATAACATACCTTTTCTCGGTTACTATTTAACCTAATGATGCTAAATATTATGTGTTTCTTTTTATGCAAATAAAATCAATCTAAATTTTGAAACGCAATATGAGTAATGTATTGTTTAAATTAGTAGCTATAAAATATTGGTAAATATTATTCACAAATTAAAATTCTGGCTTCAATATAATGAAAAGTTTAATTAACTAATATTCTTCCCACTTACAAATAACCAAAATTTTAGTTCTTCGTGTCTCATAGTTTTTGATAAAAAAGGTGCACTAATTATGGTAAAGTGTTGAATTATTTATAAAAATATATACAAAATTGTTAAATATAAAAGAACACTTTTCTATAGGGTTTTGAATAAGTATAACAAAATGCAGTTTAGCACTAACTTAAGTGCACTGCAATATATGTAACATGTGATTTATGAAATTGTAATGAATAAAAAGCTTGATATTTGTAATGGCCTATGTTAATGCCCACTTGAAAGTATAATACTAAGGACTTCACATTATACGATATTTTCGGTTCTCGCATTAGCCAAAGATTCAGCAAAGATAATGAAATATAAAATTTAAATTTAAAAAAGCATGAAAATTCACAAGTTAAAGTAAAGAAATCAGTGAATGAATATCGATTTTATTGAATGCATTAGTGATTTTCGAGTAAAAAGGATTTAATCCCCATTTCACATAAGTTAAAAGTGTATTAATCAACTTTTTTTTAAGTTCTTAACTCTTTCACAATTTCCGTGTCACATAGCGCACGAAAGTTGCACTATCCACTACCATTAACAAGCTATTTTCTAAGGCACAGAATGTAGTTATTCATTTATTTGCATAATGTTTATTATATTTGCATAATGTTTATTATATTTAATGCCAAAAGATTAAGATCTCGAATTACACAACCTATTGGAGGAAAAATAATCATTAATTGAAAAAGAAAATATAGAAATTGTGTCTCTGTTTGCCATTAGTTACAAAAGAATTCATTCGATCTATCACACGGCACGGTTAGCTTTTTATTTACATTATTCTAAACTAAGATTGGATAGTCATGCAATGAAGACTGCATTTAATGTGGAAACTCTCTCAGTAATCACCAAGATTCAATCCCAGACTATTTAAAATAAGAAATCTCAGTAACAATACCTTAATTGAGGGGCATCATTTGATCCTATTATTAGATCTCAGAACCTGAAGATATTTAGGATAATTATTAATCAGCAGCTACCACATTACATTAAGAAACCAGCAGAGAACATTTTCGTGGATTTTCATTCCTCGTCGATCGCCCAGTGTCGCGGTCTAGCCGTTGCATTTGTGTTTCTCACGCTGCGGACTTGGATTCAATTCTTGGGTGGATTAGATTCCTGACTAACGTTTTCTCTGTTCTTAAGGCTAGCCTGAGCTCATTCTACCAAATTATTGTCTTATCAACCCCTCTGGCAGACATAATCATCATCCTTGGGACAGGCTAACCTATGTGAGTGGAGGCGCTGGAAAAAAAAAAAAAAAAAACCCTCCTCGATCAAAGGCTTAGAGAATCTACGCTAGCAATAATACCCTCGCCAAGTATTCTTGCATAACAAACTTGCTAAGTACGTGTAACTTTACAACCAGTAGTAAGAAAACCAGCTTCTTTTTTTTTTTTTTTTTTTTTTTGCACATCCGGTGCGGTGGTCTGCCGCTCGCGCTCAACATCATGCATTAATCCTCACTATACATAATATTTTGTAGATATTGTAGAAATCTGATACCACTAACTAAATTTATTTAAAAAGAAACAATTTACTTTAATACTATGATATTAAAGCCGAAAGCTCAGAAAGTTTGAAATGGATGCGTTTGTGCGTGTGCTTACAAGCACCTATATGTAATACTTTTACATATATAAGTATATAAATGAACATTTAACTCTATATGACACACAGCAAACTTTCACGTCCTACGACTATATTGAGCGACTATAGACATAAAAGTATTTCAAAATATGGGTTATGAGATAAACGTAAAGCCCCATTTGAGCTGTTCTTTTGAGAATATGTTTGGAATATCGAAGCTGGATCATCTACCTTATATATCCCTGTATCTGTGCAAGCTTAGGAGAGAGCGCCATTTGTGGGAGGAGAATGTATAACCTGTAGATGGAAGCAATAAATCTACTACCCCAGTCCGAAACCCGTCCATCCGTGGTGATGATGATGGGCAACCATTAGCGTCAACAAAAGACGCCCGTTGCCGTTCCAGTATCACGTTATGTCTACTAACATTAGCAATTCCGACTTTCGTGGGCTTTTAGAGGCACTGGGTGAAAAGGTATATTCTTGTTTGCTTTTATCAGTGCACCTATATGTTTTAGGAGATTGTTTGATGCTTCATCACTGAATCATCACGGATCTGTATTTATGTACACGATGCTGCTACCAGCATATCCTCTTATGTGCTTTTATAAAGTACGAGGCTACTTATTAAAGTGCTGATGAGCTATGTGTATTGTAACGAGAATTATTACCATCGCATCATCTCAAATGTTGGGTTGTATATGATGCTGATAAGATATTAACAGCTTCGCTAATATCTAATAGTATACACACAGAGACTTAGAAAAATAACATCCACTTCAAATCAAATACATTTACAGTTAATAGCATCTAAAGCACAAACACTTAAATATACGCACACACACATAAATGTAATTATATTCACCAGCACGGGACACATTCAAAGAGTCCTATTTTCCAGCAAAGCGCTTTTAATTCCCGCACTTTGCATTGAAATAAACCAAGCTTCGGCAAGTTGTTTTCTGCAAACAGACCCAAACATGCTAACCTATCCCTATTCGACTCGGCAAACTAACTCCAAGCGCAGTATACATTCATTATTCGGTACTTGTACAGTATATTCGAATGCACTTTCAGTTTTTATGTCTCAACAAAAAACACACATTCTCGAGCAGCCTCGTCTGTTATTTTAGTCGCCTTCCAAAGCACTTTAAACCCAAAATATATTGAGAATTCTGCTCCGTACATAGTAAACTAAGTTACGTTTTCTCTATGCAGTCTACCTCTATTGGTTGGTTAATTTCCATACGCTTTTTTATTTACATCTTTCTCCAAACACAATTACCATTCCTTACTCTTCTCTTCCACATTCATCCCAACCAGTGTCTCTAAACTTCATTTAGTTTTCACTGCCCAGTACATTTGATCCTAATTGCTAATCTGATTTTGGTAGCTTAAAGTTCTGCCATCCCCTTTTATTATGCTAACCAGTAAATTATTATTATTTTACAATGAATAGTGTGTTTATAGCGCCCAAATTCCGGTAAAACGCTACAGTTAGCTATGTTTCTCTATACCCCTATAACTCGCTTAAGAAGCATTTTAGACTTTCTGCAGTCGGTCCAAGCCCCTCATCTCAAAACAATAGCTCATGACGGAGCCTACCATGACGCTATACATATTTTCCATAATGTTTACAAGAATATCAAACATCCGTGACAACGCATGCAAAACCTCAGGGTTACTAAACATATGTAATTTAACGATCATCACCGGGTCTAGTGGTAGCATTTGCACTTTTAGTACTAGATACCTGATAGATTAGTTTCCTCTTTTCCCTTGAGTTATTAAAGTAAATGCCTGATAAACTTAGTCCCCTGGGTTAATTTGGCTGAGTACCATGTATCATTGGAAAATATCCTCACACGCCAGGCTGGGGGGATAATCCACCAAGTGCAGTGGTATTTGGAAAATGGATATATGTATCTAAAATACGAGTAACAAAGTTCAAAACTTTTTAAAATAACGAAATATGTGCAGAAAGCTATTAAACTGCTTGAATGAAACATTTTTGTAGTTGGTAGACTGTTGATGCATTAATATTATTTAACAAATGAATTCCTTTAGTAGCGTTTTAATAAACAGTGTTCACCTCCAGTTTTTTATGACTTCGGCATTCACAGGCAGTGCACATTCATGATCATATAGAGATGAAATAATTTTATTTATTTATTTTGAAAGTAAGTATTCCAGGCCTTTTGCCATTGTTGAGAACTGAGTTAAGTAGATTATTTCACTCAAGTGACGTCGTTTTAAAATTTACCAATGAAATGAAACAACATTTTTAATTTTGACCAATCACAACCAGATTACGGAGTGAAATTAACAACAAAAATTATCAAATTCGTTTATCACGCACCTACAACTGTAGCCAATTCTATACCTCCACTATATAATTCCTGTAGAGCATCACTAACCAGGAACTACTGATAGCGACAAAAGCATGCACAATCGACAATTATAACGCAAAATGGAGGATTTTTCAAAGTTTTTAGGTGATGCGTCAAATGTGCAAATTGATCTTATTATTAGGAATTCCAAACCACAGAATACAAAGAAAAATAGAGACAGCATCTGCTTTTTTTTCCTCTCAGTTGGTATTAGAAAATCGAACAGTAGCGATTGTAATAGTCGACTTTTGTCCATTTCAGTCTCACGGTTTCTGAATAGAATAAATATTCATAAGTATAACATTTTATGCAAGTGTTAATATTCTGTGTGCAAATTTCAAATATATATATATATATATATATCACTTTTATTCTTATTCTATTCATGAAATAGTCCTAAACCCGTATATTTTGCCTTCTGTATTGGCATTACTCACAATCGACATTCTTCTGTCGCAAGATAGCTTGAAAATATTAAGTACAAATAATACAATTATTACAATTTTGTCAGCTAAGTTTAGAGGAATTATATTTAAATTCTTATTTTATTCGTGAAATAGTCCTAATAAATATCACTCGAGGGTCTGGAAAGCTCAGACCCTCGAGTGATATTACTTGCGATAAAAAAATCGCAGTCATGGAGAACGCTCGTGTGGATAATCGAGATCGTTCACGCCTTAGCGACTTTGCCATCCATGTGGGTGGGTGCTTGGGTAACATTAAATTTTTGCTATCACATCTACACAATAAAATAGCTTTTTGTTTTAGAATCGATCTTATTATAATTGTTCTAATTGATTATTGGTGAATGTTGTAATTCATAATTACAAATATATATTACGATTTACAGTAATATCATGCAAGTGTTATTAATAACAGAAACGAATAACAAGGCATTCTGAATTTTGGTGTCTTCTTGAGGAAAAGGCGGTTGTGTTTGGTGCAGGACTAAAAGAAAAAACACTTAGAAGTTGGTGACACCGCCACTGACTTGTGAGAAAGAAAAGACATACCCCATTTGTCTGTGCCTACGACCACTTAAGACGATCTCACTGGAGTGGAATCGTAATGGAGAAATTCTTTAGAGCGTTTTCTTTCTCCCTGCACCATGTCATTGACTGGAAGAGACCCGGATAGTGGTCATAGAAATGGGAATGCCGAGGTTAAGAGAAAGGATAGTCCGGAAAACATTTCCTTCAGGCTACAGCTCGCATTTTCATTTTCACCGTGTGTTCGCTGCTCTTAAGAAACTGAGGGGATGGATAAACTGTCGGAGACAGTAAATGTTCCTTAGAGTTTTCCCTTGCAGACAAGTTTTATGAGGGACGTGTTTTCTGGCTGGCTCAAGTCATTTCATGTTTGCCTCTCTGCCAGGTGTTCTGTTGACAGACATGTTTGCGAGGACGAGCACCAAAGTGAAATTGCTTTGCACCCGCGGGCTTTCACTTTCTTTCATTATCATTAAAAATAAAGAAAAGAAAAATAAACGTGCGGAGGAGGGGAAAAGCAGCATAACTGAAACAGAATATGATGAAATGGTGAAGCTACTTACCAATACTGAAGTTTATACAGCAGGAAAATATAGTAGACTTAAGTAATTCAAACAAGCTGATTCCGAAAATGCAAGTAGTTTTGCCCCATCAACCTGGAATTTTAAGTTATTGGCTTTGCATAGTTATCTCTCCAAGTGCAAATCACGCCGCACAAAACACCAGCACGAAAAAAACTAAAATTCAGAGTGGCTGGCTCCAAGAGATTTTAATTCGGATTTTCCCAAATGCAAATGCCAGTTTTTACCGCCTGAGCGACCCCGCTCGGCTAGAACTGACCTATATCCCTCCCTCCCAAAAAAGGAGATACTCAAATGCACGAATTATTAACCTAATTGAAACAGAAGCCTGTGGATTAAAGAACAAACATGCATGTAAAGATTTGTTGTAGGATGTCTAAAGCTCTCAGATAAAGAACTAGTCCGTGTGACGAAAGAATTTAAATGAGAATTAATGTAACGTAAAAATTATAGAGGATAGGCTCATGAAGGATGTGCGAATATAAGTGGATTTATTTAACCAGCTTTAACAGATGTTTAGATTGGAAATAACTTTTTTGGTGCTATCCGCAATTTAATGGAAAAAAATAGAATATTAACTACATGCAGCTATTGTATTTTATAGTGCATTTTACAAAATAAAATTTAGCCGTTAGTAATACAAGTAAATATTATACGTTTAATTTTGCAATTTTTACTTTTTCCTAGTAGACAAACTGATGTAAGCTTGATCCAACCTTGCTCTAATGTTTGTGCTGAGTGTACTTGAGCATCTCTAGATCTATAGATTAGATTCGAAACAAAAAATATCAATCAGGCTGTATCTCCAAGCAATAGAAGACTCGTGTCCCGCTGGTGCCGTTAAAGAAACCTCATGGGAACACTGTATTGTATTGTATTGTACTTTATACTTTATACTGTATTGTATTTTATAGTGCATTTCATAAAAAAAATTAGCCGTTAGTAATAAAAGTAAATATTATACGTTTAATTTTTCAATTTTTACTTTTTCCTAGTAGACAAACTGATGTAAGCTTGGTCCAACCTTGCTCTAATGTTAGTGCTGAGTGTACTTGAGCATCTCTACATCTATAGCATTAGATTCGAAACAAAAATCTCAATCTGGCTGCATCTCCAAGCAATAGAAGACTCGTGTCCCTCTGGTGCCGTTAAGGAAACCTCATGGGAACACTTTGTAGATCGTTCTGTTTGGTTCAGAAATAGCTACAACACTCTTATAGGTTGCCTGTTACACCGCTAACGATCTCCAGAACGTTTATATTCTAGGAAGTTCTAACAATCGATATATTTTTCTTGCTGTTGATAAAGACGTCCTTCTTAAAAGAAATCAGGAAAATTAAATTAAACTAAAGTTCCTCATTTCTTAATTTGCAATTATATAAGTACGTGAGTAGTAGAATTTCAAGAGTTGATAAATTTCCAGATTATTTATTCAAGGAAGTTAAATTTGTCAATTAAAAAAAGCATTGAAAATATTCCCAAATAAGAACTATATGCAAAATATTAACTTTTTATTATATCTTACAGCTGCGAGAAATAAAGAAATAACTAGCTTTGGGTATTGCAGGCAACACGCTTTAAGATAGAGACACGGCACAAATTGTTCCTAGTATTAATTGTGGTTTAGTCAGCCGCTATTTAATTGAGCGCCTCATGGTTTCTATTGTATAAATCTAGAGGCTAGAGGCGGTCGGAGCGGAGTGGTGGCTGTGTGCGATTCTTACAGTCGTTTGTCCCAATCTACCCTACTGAATTAAATCAGAATAATTAATAGGTACCTTTTCTTTCCATCTGAACCTAATTAAGAAATGTACCAAGTTAAAATTGAAAGTATTTATTTTATAAAATAGAATGTACATGAACCTTTTACTTGCACACATTTCTCTAAAGGTGCAACAAGTAGAATTTTTATATACAACATTGTGAACTACATTGGGGAACATGTGCTGTGAGATATTGTGGCAACAGTAGCTTTCTCCATCCTGAAGTTATGGGGCTGAATACCTCCCGTAACACTTGTCACTGCTACTTACTCCGCTAATACCTCCAACAGCCGTAATTCATGATAGTGGTGACGTCTCCGTGCATTTCAGACTTTAGACGTTCACGGTGCTGCAAGATGTGCCTAAATTTAGTTTACAATTGAAAATGGACCAATCCATGTGATATCCAATACCAGCATATATAGTTATACAAAAATATATATAAAGCGGGTTGCTTATGTGAATGTCCATTAGATTTCTTGTTCCAATGCATTGAATTTATTGCATATAAAGGACATAAACCCAAGAGCCTGTGCTAGATATAATAAAATATATTCTAACTATTAGCATACAGTCTATAAATATATGTGCCACATGTAACATAAAATTTCAGCAGAGATATTAAAGAAATAATTTATATTTGACTAATTTCGCTTATGGAAATAACTATGGAAAAGAACATCGATAGTTAGTTCTCCCTCTACGATAAAAATAATAAAAAATACAAATAAATAAACAAATAAATGTAATTTTGATATTTTACAAAGAAAACCTAATAGCTATGTTAAATTATGGTTAGAAAAAAGGGGTTCCACTACTTGCGTCCATGAATGTTTTTGCAGTACGGAGCGAAAGTCAGCAACGCTACTTCGACTAGGAAGTGCCCTTTCTATACCCCTTACTTTAAAAAATTAAACTTTTCGTCATTTATCTTAATAGTTTGCAATTTTGCAACATTTTTCTTAGCATGTAAATGAATTACTTTGATTCATGAATCACTGTGTTGGGTAAAAGATGAACTTTAAAATAAGTTATTGTTCAGATTTGTATTTTAATGCGTTTGAGAGTTCTGTCTAAAAAATTTTTTTTTTAATAATATACGGAAACTTTAGCGAATTTTTGCATGAAAACAGAAAAATCAAAATTGAACTAGACGATAAATGTGTTTCGAACTAAAATTATTTAGTTTCAAAACAAAATAGAAAGAGAAATTAAGAGTTGGTTTGGGGGTGGCGATGTTTTTGAGCCTAAAGTTCATTTTGCTAGACAAAGGACAGATGGGAAGCAGTCGTGTCGTACGTCCTTCCATTCTTTCTCTACTGTTGTCAAACATGGTCTTTGACAGCAAAAGCAATAAAGAGGAACAAGTTTGCCATAGGAAAATGGAAATACATAAGGATGAACACTGAAATACAGTATCAACAATGCCAAATTAGAAAGAAGATCTCTATGAAAGACTTCACGCTATCGGCAGGGTTTAAATGCAGGGGTCGTCCTCTACTCATTATTTCTAGTCTCTGATCCCATATCGCCGTGGCCATTCTTACTGAATCGTGGCCACATGCCTTCCAATTTACAACTCGATAGGAAGGTTCATTTCCTCAACATAGTCACCCTTGAGCTGTATGCACTTGCTCTCCAGATCCTCGTTGAACTACTTTTTCGGAGTGCATCGGACTCTAACTTCGAACAGCTGCTTCCCAATTCTTCGCGGTCAGCAAATTATGTTCCACTGACTGGACATTGGTTCTAGCTCAAGGTATAGCCAGCCATAAGGTTTGAAATGAAGCTTGCTTGGCGTTGTAGAAGGTCGCTGCATATGTCCTCGCTCTGTTAACTTTGTGCTGTAGTGATGGACCTGGGAGACACATTTCTCATATTGTTGCTCATGCACAATGAGGCATCTGTTCTCAAGAATGATACCCTCCACTCGTGTAATGCTGGCTGGGTTGTCATAGTCACTCTCCTCCCGGAACTGGTCACCTTCTCTGTTGCTGTGCTACTTTTTTTTTCCAGCCTAACAGTTGTATAGTTTTCCGTGATGGTGCATCCCGTCCACACTTTGTCACCAATCGCTTCTGCATTGGTCACATACTCTTTCCAGAGAAACCAAGACGTTCACGCTGCCCTTGTTGATCACTGTCCTTGGTTCTAGAAATGCTTTGTGGCGTAACCATTTGTCCTGTCCTGTCACCCAAAGGTAGATCTCTGTAGTCGTTAGCAGTGATTGTGATAGTAAAGCAAATGGAATAAGATAGACGGCGAGAAAAAATAAAGTATAAATCAATATGGTACACCCCGTTTAGAAAGCCTAATGTGGGTTGCTGTCTACCCGTGAAAATGTCAGATCTGCTTTTCAGAGAGCCCATGTATAAACATTTGTGACTACGAGAAAGTATTGGAGTTGAATATTCGTAAGGTTTAGTTCGCACTGGCGCGTTGTTGTGATTGAACAGGATGTTTTCCTTCGCCAAATGAGAACAACTGGAATTGAATACTTTTAGGCTAAAAATGGCATAATTATATCGACTGGCTGAGTTAGGTATCTCAGTTGACTAGAGAACTAAGTTGCAATAACTGCGGACAGGAGTCGATCCCCGTAGTGGTTTAGTGACATTTGCGGTAGGTAAAGTTAGGGTTTTCGGTTTTCCTAGATGTTCTCCCGTTTTACCAGCTTCATTTCATGCAAAAAATGTCCGTTGGCAACATGCGTATTCATGTAACTGGCAGGGCCTTCCTCGTTAAGTATTGGCGAAATCTTGCCGGAGTGTAAAGGTTGGAGCCCCCCCTTTGGATGGACCCGAGCGCCGAAGGGCGTTAACGATGTTGCTTGGAGGTTAAGTAGTATGGGCAAAGGGAAGATCGTCTCTGTCAAAAAGCGTGTCACTTCTTCTCATCTCATTCCACATTGAAGTTGGCACAATAGATTCCAGAGATCGCAACGCCTAGGGGCTGTGTCTGGTCTACCTATAGACTTTTTACAATAGATCCATGACTTTTTAACCGAGAAGGCAGAGATCTACCAAATATTAACAGTATTTCTGATATACAATGAAAACAGCATTATTAAAATGGTAAAATAAAACATTGTGGAATTAATTAAGAAGAAGCTAAACTAATATTATTATCATAGAAGAGTTTCGATAACTTTGGAACATATGAATAACAGAAAAGACTGTGAATAAGATCAAAGAAATGTTTAAGTTGATTCTGGCTTAATATGTCAATTAAGATTATAATATATAATGTACTTGGAAGCTACAGCATCATAAGTAATAATGCTATTAATTAAAAACGTAATAATTATAAAGGAATATTTTTAGCAATGCTGGTAAAAATATATACAAACATATAATAGAATTATAACAGAAACACTATTGAAACAGGCGGGCTTTAGAAATTGTATGGTAACAAAATTTTTAACATTAAAATTATATTAGAGAAAGAGAAGTTAATTTGAGAACAAGGAACATTGTGGACACGAAAGTATATCCATTGATTTTTATTATTATTCTATATAAATATATAAACAGGAATGGGTTAAAAATAGAACAACTTTTGTTTAATCAAGGATTTAGTCCCTCTCGAAATTTTTCATTATTTTTTTTAGAAAATATTGGAAACAATAAAATATTTAAACATATTGCTTTATGTGGTTGATGCAATAATACGAGAGCTATTCGATAAGCCCATGTAAAAATTAAGAAGTCATCTTTTTTGGAAAACAGTAATTTAATTTCTCAGCATAATATCCTTTCAAATCTATACACTTATTCCAGCGACTTTCTAATATCTTTATCTTGTCTATAAAATGTTACTTCTTCAGCTCTTCAAAACACGCATTTGATTCGTTGACGATCTCTTCATTTGATGAAAATTTATTTCCTGTTAGGCATTTCTTCACGTTGGGGAACATGATGGAGTCAAATCCAGAGAGTAGGGGGGATGATGAAGGACTCGCAGACTTTTACATTTATCATACTAATGCAATATTGTGTAGTAACATTTTATCTCCCTATAATTTCCAAAGTTGTTCCTTGCTCTATGTCAGTACATGTTAGGAAACTGCATTAGCAAATAAGCACCATATTCCACCAGAGCATTAGGTAATTATTCTGGACACAACTTGGTGACTAGTTTAATTGTCCCAGGAACGAGTGTCTGCTAGAGAGAAGGTTCTCAACTTGCCTTCATAGCCGTGCTTTATTAACATGTTTAAAACATGGGGAAACTACACATGACAATGTTTATGCTAATGTTAGGAAACTCATGAAGACTTTAGCCTTCAAACCATCCCTGTACTATTCTATTGTTCTCCTTTCCTTATTATTTATTTTGCTTCTGTTCTTTTGTAATTATACACAGATCTTGCTGTTTTTTCTTGTTATACTTCTACTTTTACGTCTATCCTACTTTCTGTACAAAACTCTGTAGTCACTCGGTGTCAATTTCAGGTCGTAAGGAGGCATACGCTGAAAATACACGTCTTGTGCTATCTTTGCGTGTGCTTATCTTCTCGAAAAATAACTTGGACTAGAGATATACAATGTTCCCTTTAAAAGAGTTAAACAGTCTTTCATTTGTTGTGTATTTACTTGTGCGAGGGTAGCTATTGTGTTAAGTAGAAAGTCATAACTCATCATTACAGTCTACTTCTTAACAATATAGTCTCTCCCACTCTGATACAAAGCTGCATCCTTCGGAACCAATCATCGCTTCTTTAGAGGTGACACCAGACTTCTCTTCGTAGCTGGTTGCTGGGGCTTCTTCCGGAGGAAAAAGTCACAGGGAGCCAGATTTGGGGATGCGTGGTTAAACGCCGCGCTATAACTACCCTTTTTGTTTTTTGAATAGTGTTTAACTCCCGTTTTAAGTATAGAGGCGTCACAGGAGGAAGGGCATGGATGATACCTGAGATGAAATCGGGGGTTCAGTTTCAACCAGGGGGCGAAAAAAATCCTAAGTATGCCATTTTTCGGAAGGGAAGTAAAGCCGTGGGTACCTTGTCTCAGATTTACGGCACGTAAAAGAACCGCAAGCCTAAAAAAAGAGGTCTCTGAGCAAACTTCACACCCTGAATTCACGCTGATGACCCGAGATGGTAAACAGCATCCGTAAATAATCTAAATCAACAACATAACACGAAATGCTAAATTGGGAAGAATTTTTTTAATGAAAGGAAGCGTCCTAGACTAAATTCAGGGCACCTCCCTGGCATTTGCCAATTTTGAGGTTGAGGAAAACCTTGTCAGAAAGGGTGGTTGTGGTGGAAATCGAACCCCAAACCTCGCCCTCACGAAACCGCGCCTTAATGACCTTGGCCATCCGTGGCGGCCTGTACTCACTGAGAACAATATCCACAAATAACTAAATTGGTTTTGATTGTTATTTCATATGCATTATAATTAAACTAGCTATCGAAGAAAATCTGTTATCCCACAATTGTAACTTCTTTGCGAGTTCTTTAGACAAATTTTGTTACCTTCAGCATTTACTTATTTGGTAAAATGTAAACGAGAAGACAAGTAAATAGTGAAATTGAAGGTAAAGTTTCGCGACAAAGGAATCTCAACTAACAAAAACTAATATGGTATCAGAATAAGAAAGAAGACAATTTAGATACTGTGTTTGTATTCATAGCTCCTTGAGGAGTACTGCAAGGACCTCTAAACGTTGGGGTGGTGCGTTATCATTAAGTTCCATGGGCTATAAGACCAAAAATGTTTACCATGACGTTGTACTGTGTACATATTTATAATACTTTGTGGACAATAATTTAGAGAACCTTGAGGAAGCTACGTTATATTTATCCCAGATGCCGAGTTGCCCTGTTACAGCCGTTTTACAATTATGGCAAGCTGCCATCAATAGCTAAAAGGCCGAGACTCATAGAGGCAATAGCACTGGCAAATCAGGTCAAAGATGATCTAAAAAAATCCTGGAAAAGTGGGCAGCGCTATCGAAGGCAGCCAAGTCGGTTGCCTTGGTGCTGCACGATGAATGTCTCATCTGTGACAGGACTAAGCCCAAAACTTTGCCCAGATAGCCAATAGAAGAGAAGTTTCTCTCACAAAGGAACTATGAGAGCTTCCCAACGACAAAGTCAATCTTATTTTATCACAGAATTGGAATATGACTGCAGTGAACGTACGAAAACTGTCATAGTTCGGAGATGTGCCAGCTATCATGAGCAAACAATTTTCGGTATTTCTATGGTGCTGGCCGTTTGTACCTATACCTCCAATGGGGCACAAAAGGGAAAACGGCTGAGGGACATCCAGGATACCTAAAAATGATTCCAAGGAAAACACCTGTATGCGGACGGAGACTCCAGAACCGATTCCACATCAGGTGCTAGGGGCAGACACCTTTCTTCCAAAGCACAAACCAACGCTATAGCACCAGCGCCTGGCACGGACCGGGACTAAAGGAATGAAATGAGGCGAAATGGTAGAGAGAAACTTTCTTCGAAAAGAAAGCTCCATCCCAGAATTGCCTAGGGGAAACACGAAAATCCCGTAGCCTATCCTAATATGTTTGATCCCGGAACTTTTGAATGTCAATTTCAAGCGTACCTCTTGAGCCACCCTCTCTCGGTAACTAAAGGACATACAGCCTATATGTAGTTAACCACATTGGATTCTGTCTAAGCCTATTAAGGCTTGTGTGATTTGAAATCGGATCTAATATTCAGATTTTCTACCGCATATCATGAGATCTCTTTTCCTTAGCTTTCAAGCAATGTGCAATAACATAGCTCTCTAGTTTTATAAGCTCGTGGTTGTACAAGTAGAGGTCGATATTGTCAGTGTGATGGACTAGGAGCAAACACAGGTTTTTATCCGGTTTCGTCGTTCAAACACAAACACCTGTACATACCAAATAACCTGCTGTAGCCACCGTGTACAAATCGCTTTGAACTTCAGTGAGGTGGACAAGGGCATATTTGTTTGTGTTGTTGCTACTAAATACGCTTGGGTTGCTCCAAATGTCACGCTCAATATGGGCGGGAATGTGTTAATCCTACTTTTGATTTCTCTGCCTTTGGTCATTTAAGGGCAGTTAAAATGAAATATGCCAAGTATTTCTTAAAGATATCTTTCTTAAAGAAAATATGTTAAAAAATAGGAGCAGGAAACATGAAATTGAGCAACCGTGAAACCAGAATTTAAAATCATAGACTAAAACGAGTTTGAGAATTATACACAAATAGGTCTTCATGTATGCTTAAATAGTAACTGACCAGGTGAGATCAATAAATGAATTCTATCTTTTAGAACTACAAACCGGATGCACCAGTCATGCATAGATTGCATCTTCTAATGTAACAGATTATGGGAAAGAGAAGATAGTTTAATCTTCCAACTTTTTGTGATTTTTGGATTAAGATAAAGCGTTTCACATAGTAAAAAATCTCTTTTATGAAAAACATTGCAAATTAAAAGTTACTCCATATATTTGATAAGACTTTCAAAGCTTTTATAAAGAGACCTGTACAGTAATATCAGTAGGATAGGAAATAAGTCATAATATAATCACTGTGAACAAAAGACTCAAACAGGGATGATATCGATCTCTTGATTTTATTTTAGAAAAATGACAAGAAAGTTTATTTATGTAGGAAGAGAAAATGATAATTAATTGTTCACAGATGACTTTTAATAGAAATGGCCTCCAAATAACTCTGCCCAAAATCAATAAAGAAGTATGGCCTCCATATTTCAAATAAAAACAAAAGTACTGGCAAAGACCCAGTAATATCAAAAAGAATAATCTGTGACATATTCTAAAACTGATGCCCCATGTTAACTATCTAGGTTTTAATCCGAGTCTATGCAACACCAAGATGTGAAACGAAATGATCATTATTTCAAGGAGTGTAGCAGGATAAAACGTTCTCTCTCTCTCTCTCTCTCTCTCTCTCTCTCTCTCTCTCTCTCTCTCTCTATCTATCTCTCTCTCTCTCTCATAAAAACGAGAAAAAATTCATTCATTAAAATGTGTAGAGTGACGGCAGTTCTTTAATTTCTTCATGGTTCAATCTTAACAAAGAGATTGCAGTAAAGAATACAAACAGCGAAAATGACATTTTTAGATCATTAATGGGAAGAAGATTAATGGATAAAACGAATAAAATTACAAATGAAGATAATACTGAAACTATTGAGTTTAAATAACAAAATTCAAAGTAACGGGGAAGAAAGTTTTGATACACTGTTTTAAGAATGACTGAATTGGTTGGCTCAGGCGATAACGTTTGGGATTTGTTTTCGGGAGGTCCTAGGCTCAAAACCAGCGGCCGACTAATCTGATTGAGGTTTTCTGTAGTTTTTCTCGGTTCTTTTTAAAGAGAGATATAGTGGAATATGGCTATAGAATATTAAATGTGAGATGTTTATTGTTTATTGTATATTTAACATTGCAATTTCAGAACATATAACTATTTTGTTTGTATCTTGCCTCTAAAGTTCTTAAAAATAAGTTAAAATGGTATGCTGCACTTGGGTTACGCCACCTTTTCCAGTCTTGATTTCATTGCTTGGCTACAAGTAATTTTGCAGAGAAATTTCATATATCATTGGCTATATTGGCAACCCTGACTTATCAGAGTTGTTTTCAACCATTTATTTATGTTTTGTAATCAATCAGAAGCACATGTGTTATCGAAGTTTTTTAAAACTGGATAGATTTCAAGAAGGCCCTGGAAGAAACAGAATATCACAAATTGCTTGTGTAAATATCGTAGAAAATATTATAGACAATGCAGATTTTACTTAGAATATTAGTGAAGATAGTGTTAGGCTAGGGTCAAGTGATGGAAATAGTTATTCACCAAATGTGAGAAATTGTACAAGTGCTTTAAGAAAAAAATTATGTGACCATAATCTGAATTTGGGGAAACAGAATTAAGCGTTAGAAGATGGAAACGTGACACTAAATATTATTTGCTTACAAATACTCTATCTTCTTTTATGCTTTTTAAATATCATAAATCGAATAATGTTTACCGCCTTGAGGATGTGAAAACTAGAGGTGCATCTAGATTGGCACTAAGTGGGAAAGTTGTAGTAAACATTGGGATAATTATTTTGAATGCAACATGATTTATATATAAATTGTGATCAGTGCGCAAAGGTGAAACTGCATGAATAACATTATGTGCAGCAATGAACTTGCTAAAAGCACCAATTAGGTTCCAAAATTACACTAAACTTATCAGTGAGCCAGTGAAGGTTTGTGCAATACAGAGTGTGAGTAATACAGTGAAAAAGGTACCGAATGAAAATGAAAACAACACAGATCTTTCTGTGGCAATTGGAATTATTTTCTCAATAGCGAAGTTTAGGACTGAAAATCTGAGATGTCGGAACGCATTACTTAGGTTGCATACTGATAGAGGGAAAATCTGTATGTGTAGACATAAAGTTTGCTTTCTATGTATCAATATTATATGACCTCAAGTTTTTATTATGTTAGTTCATTGCTTAATAGATGTTAAATGCAGACATTTCAATTGAGAGTGAAAAATCGATAAGATTGGAATTTGTACCACGATTAATTTTTTTAAGGAAAATTAGCAAAGGAAATTCATGAGTAGATTTTTTTTACATTGGGTGACACAGGCCCTTTTTCTTAGGCTAAGTGAGTTCGAGCGTGGTAGAACAAGCATCAAGGACTAACCACTTCTTGGAGTAGTAAGGCCAGAAATCATCGATAAAATCCATAATATTGTATTGGCTGACAGAAGAGTTAAAGTTTGCGGAGGGCACTGACACCTCAACTGAGCGGTTCATTTTATTTTGTATAATGAATTACACATGAAAAATCTTTACGCATGATGGGTGTCGCATTTGCTCAAAACAGAAATCGCTTGCAAACATTGACCGACTGTTTGAAAATTTTGAAGAAGAATTCAACCGATTTTTACGGTGTTTTGTGACTGTGAATGAAATATGGATTCATTATCGGAAATGATACAGCAGTGTGAACAATGAACTGGCTCCGAAAAAGGCGAAATGTATAATGGAGATAACACATATCATAATTTGTTATTTACTGGAAAGACTTCGCTTTCATCCGTGAGCTATATGATAACGTCTTGTGAAAATGTATAGTTCTAATCTAAACTCAAATACTGTTCTCATTTAAATTGTAATTGATGCTATTTATAGCTAGTGATGTTTAACAATATATAGGTGGCGCTATGCTAAATATACTTCACGGTGAGAAAACGTGTAATTACGAGATACAGTAAACTATTTTCCAACACAAGACGACTTCTTTGTTTATTCTTTAGGCAAAGAACATATAAATAGTTAACGAATTTTTTCAGACGTAAAAATCCTAAGTATGGCTTCCTTCGGAAGGGTAAGAGGTAAATTCGTGGGTCCCATGTCGTAGATTTACGGCACGTATAAGAACCTCAAGCCTGAAAGAAGAGGCCTCTGAGCAAAATTTGTTGGCCGTTTCATGCGCTGTATTAAATGGGACGCTGATGACCTGAGATGCTAAACAGCGTCCATAAATAAACCAAATCATAATATACTATATGAATATGTAAATAATCTGATTCACACTAAATAATGAACTTTTGATTTAGCTACTAAAATAAATTCCGCAAATTCTACAATTAACGTGGGAGCTAACTTTTTGCTTACTGTATAGTACTTTAAACTACATCTCTACAGTTATTTTATAAAATGAACATAAAATACACATCTATTTAACTTTTAAATGAAAACTTAAGAGAAACTAATTCTATACTTGCTACATATAAGAAAGAAAACGTTCAGCAATTAACTCTTCAGGAATTATATAATTTTTTCCCCTAATTGTCACTATGGGACGCAATTTTCATTTCATCTACCCACACTTTACTTTTATGAATGAAGAAATAAATTGTCTTTAGTCTCACAAAACAGTGACTATTATGTGGATAATCGTTAAGTTCTGCGAGAGCCATGCAGTATAAGTATTTATAGTCGTAAAAAGGCCAAAACTTAATAAAGCAGAATAAGTAAATAAATACATACATAGCGCTATGTTCTGTCGTCAGTGTTAACCTCTACATGGCTATACTGTATGCTGTATGTGGCAGTTAACACACTCTTATGTCTCTTCTCGTTAGTTGTGAAGCATTGCAGCGCTATGCAAACATGCCTTAAAATTAAATTAAAACAATAGCTTACACTCTCCCCAAACGCTATTATGTATATAAATTTCACTAAACTCTTTTTCCCTCTCTCCCCTTTCTGGTATATATGCAAATTGTGCGTGTTTAATCCCAGCGTTGCTGAAGCTATCTGAAGCTTATGTCTGAATTTGTGGTGAACCATCAGTGGCCGTTTGCTGACCACTCATTTGCAATTGAAAATACTCCGCCAGAGAGTAAACAATATGATGGAGTAGTCACTACCGACATTCAGCTATTCTATTGCAAAGAGAACGGAGACAATCGGTTTGGAAACGTTTACGGACTAATCTTCAGGATATATTCCCTCATTATTTGCGTGGTAGACACACAATAGTAAAATGCTTGAATAAATTTCCATTCAATATAAATATTGTATCAACATTTTTATAATACAGACATTTGTAGTCCTATATTATCTTCCTTAGTGATTAAATAAATTAATTTAAAAAGGGTTATTGACAATAACGCAAGAACCATGTAGCAGTATAGGCTGTATTTGTAGTCTTAATGTAATAAATAATAGGCAGTAGATCTATTTTAGCATCTTATTGATGTATTTGCTCTTAGTAGGCACTTGAAAATTTAACAACTACAAATTAGCATATTTTTTCTTCCAACAAAGTATTTATTTTGTAAAATCTGCATTTACTGCTTGAATATTTTATAAACATCATGACTCTAATAAGTGTAAGTTATCTGGACAGCGTGGTATACTCATGCTATCTCTTACTTTTTAAGCATTAATAGGCAGCTGACTTTCCAGAATGTGCAGAAAAAGTTTTGCTGGAGATACAATTGGAGTCAAAAAAAAAAAAAAATCGGATGGGGAAGAGAGCATTACATCCAAACATGGGTTAAACTCTGCAATCAGGAATTCGCTTGGTTTAGGCTAGGCGCATGGCGAATGACTAAAGTAACAGACAGAGAGGCTACGAGAACCTGCCCTATATGTGCAGAGAAACATGCTCTGGCGTACTGCAAGGGGACGGAATAGTGGAGAAAAAGACAAACTTCTACCGGTCTCGTTTGTTAACGGAGGGAGAGCACAGTGCTGGACTTTGCAGCAGATAGGAAGGAGGAGGAGGGCGTAGATAAATTTTAAACGAAGAGAAACAGCTCAGAAAGAGATAATAGAGATGGGGAGTAGACGATCACGAATCACAATATCTTTGGAAATATTTGTTCATATAATATGTAGGAGTGTAAGCTATTTACATTTGTACTGTTTTTTCCAGTACATTTATTAGTTTATGTATTTCTATTTTTTTCTTTAATATACCCTTTTTGAGTATGGAAGTATCGAGAGTTCCGAAAATCCATTTCTAGTTTAAATGAAAATATTTGCTCTGCTTGACACCTTTTAAAGCTACACATCCTATCTGTAACGACCTCATTTTAATGAAATAAAACTAGCCCACTTATTTTGTTGATCTCCACAATAAGTCCTAACAACACATGGCAAGCATATCTACTCAGTTTAATGTACTTAAAATATGTATAACAGCATATTTATCATTTGTGTTTAGCTCAGTTGCAATAATTCTCTTGAAGGAATTGCGCATTTCTTAATGTTTCGGTACGTTGAAAGAAGCCAATCTTCTATCTTTTTGTCATTTTAAATTTTGTTTAATTATTCATTATAAACTTTCTGATAAAATATTCATGCTATAGCTTCAACATTTATGGATTGGAATCATAGCATTTGAATTGAAAAGTTCGCTTTTTGCAATTTTAGCTGCTTTGTCAGCAACTTTTAGATACGCTTGTCCTAAGATTATAAACTTTCTATAGTGTTGCGACAAGACGATGACAAGAGCAGACTGAAGTGCGAGGGGGGTTTCAACTGTTTACAAGTGTATGTGAGACATCCACGCTGCCACATGAATGAAGACCTCTCTGACTCAGAGCTTGCACACTCGCTGGACTTTTATTCATAGGCGAGTTATCTGACAACGCTGTTAATTTTTTTTCGGCACTACCGTGTATGAACATAGTAATGAGGTTAGAAAATAAGTAGCTCATTACTCTCACTTGCCTTCTTCTGATCATCAGAGAGTAATAAAGAATGGTCCCCAGCAGTTGTTTCAGAGAATAGAACAAAATTATTTAAGTTTATTAAGGATCATAAACAAAACAAAAAACCTGTAAAGATTTAGTTGTTATGTTCCAATGGATAGGTGAGGCGGTGTATGTTTTCCCTATCTTACTTCAAGCAGCGCAGCGGTCAGAAGAGAATTATGTATTGACTGCTAGAGCAGATCACATGTCTGTGCTGTGGAAGTGTGTACAGAATTGGTCATTTTGTAAGTATGTAAGTATGAGACAGCTGGTGATAGTGAAACTTGGCATTTCGGAAGATGCACCTACATAGAAGAGCGTGTTATTTTTTTAACAAATAAAGAAACGATTGTTTAGAATAAAGTGTTTGTACACTTTTAATGGATGAAAAGTCATCAGACAGAATAAAGTGCCGCGAGGGATGAAGCAATGTCCAGTGAAGTAGAAGTTTGTCTTATATTATCATCTACAAGAGAAACAAAAAAGGTAGTTTCAAGAAGCATACCTGGCTAAGGACAAAATAAATAAGGCATGAAGATGACAAATTTGATTTGCCCCATCTGTGTCGTCCTGGATTTGCAGTAGACATGATACTTCATCTAAAAGTAAAGTAGTCTTGCACAGAAAAGAAAAATAAAGGATAAAACTGAGATAGAAATGTTCTAAACATATTTAAAAAAATGTCGTCCAGAGCCAAACATCCTACAAGATATGATAATCCGGAAAGTATGTGATTATTTTATAGCCAAGAGACAGTAAAACGCAACGATACATTGAGAATCTAGCCAATCGAGTGTTTTGTGTCATATTATTGACTATTTGTCTCAAATAGTTCTTTTGCTTAATAATAATCCATGTGCTTTCTCAATAGTCATAATATTCCCATCGTAACTTTCACCACTGATATAGCCGGTAGCAGCTAAAATGTATATGAACACAGGATATTGAAATTTGATATTGAAAATGGAGTATACTTCTTCAACTTGTAATGGTAATTTATTGAAATTAATGTTGTGTGTACATGGAAATACAATGGCATACCTCAAACTTCAACTGTGGCTTCTACTGATTTCCTCAAATGGCCGGCAATGGGATCCACAGTCTTCTGGAGCAGACATGGCCCGATGAGATTGGTGGCCACCATATGGTGACTGGATGACTGCATTTTTTCTACCTTTCATCGTGTTCGGCCCAGTAATGACGGTTGACGAAACCTTCCTCATGAATTACAACCTCGTCACTCCAGATGATGTTTTGAAATGGTTCCGGCCAGTCCTCGTGCCAACCCAGCATCAACTCTGCATATCCATTCTGCAGTGCAGTTTTCTGGTGTGAGATGCTACACGTAATGGTTTCCATGGGCGATATTGAAAGTCTTCCATGTTAATAAATTACCATTAAGCACCCTGTACCTTGCGAGTCCGCTTTCGCGCGCTCTCTGACGTGTTAATTTATCATTTTCCTCACAACCACAGCGTTCTCCTAGTACGTGACGTGGGCAGACAGCCACTTCCTCTTGCATCCTTAACCCAACCTGTGGTCATTAACTTCATGTGGTGGATTGTGACATTTCTCCCTTCACTATACTCCACTATCTCTGAACAAGAACAATAGAATTTCACACTTCATAGCATACGGCAATATGCGCTCTCTGCTAACAGACAGGCATCAGCCATCTTTGTTATTATAGCGTACCCCCTCTCACGGCCACCGTCTGTACTTCCGATGCGCGAAAATTCAAATTCTATTTAATGATGTAACATTATACACGGTTTCATTATGATTCCATTGCTATTAACAAATCTACAGTCATTAACTTTCCGCCCACCCTGTATATTGTAACCGTTCATTGCACGTTCTCGTGTTTAGGATAATATTGTGTAAAGTGGATACTTGTGTCCTTCAGTCGAGTGGAAAACTCAAAAAACTCTTTGGCGTAGTCCCTCGCAAAACTCGTCGGAATAAATCTGCACTACAGCTATATTGATTAGTACTTGGTAGTCCTTGTAAAAAAATGTACATTAAATTTTAAATAGGTCTCAAGCCGGCTATTCCAACACACAGTGGGAACAAGTGGTGGCTACTCATTTCATCTAAAAGAAACATATGGGAGCTTGAAACTGCTGTTAATATGTATTCCGTATGGGTGCTCATTTGTGGAGACATCAAAGTTATACAGGAGCCACATGTTAGGATACCAAAATGCCTTGTTTTGTATATGAATGAAATAATTGGGCAAAGCAAACGCACTAGAAAGTTAGAGTTTCGCCAAAGTTTGTCAGGTACTATAAACCGGTTTACGATTTAAAGCGTGAAGTTTTGTTGATGAACATGACGAGCGACCTTATCAGGATCTTAGACCGCCACGTATGGCCAAGGTAGTAAAGGCACAGACTCGTGATCGGGAGATATGGTGTTCGAATCCCGCCAGGACTGCCCTCCCTGACTGAGTTTTTTTTTTCCAGTTTTTTCTCAGTCCTCATAAATGGCAAATGTGCCGGGGAGGTACCCTAAACTTAGGCCTGGAACGTTTCCTTCCTTAAAAAAATCTTTTCCCAATTTATCATTTCAAGTATCATCAGTGTCCACTGTCTGTGACGCCTCAGTATAAAAATGAGCCTTAAACACTGCTTTAAAAACTCAGGATCTTAAGGAGACGATAAATATCAGAAGAATCTAAACAAACTATATTATAAAGCTGAATAATCTGCAAGGAAGTAAACAAGAGGAAGTTTGAAAATAGATAAAATGTTCTGTTTTATCTTCTTGCTAGGATTTAGAAGCGAATTATTACAAAGATTTTTGGAGCATTTTCATTAGAATAAACCAAACATGTTTTTAATGTATGAAGCGTATGGCAATTGTTTTTAACGTATTTAGATTCATAAAAATACCGAAAATTCTATTTTGTGCCCAATGTTTATTTTATATATGAAAATTGCAATCCTTTCTGAAATCAACGCACATGTATTGATTAAAAAGCACACATTTCTGACAAATTACCGGATTTCAAATTGGCGACTTTGCTATAAAAAGGACCACAAGTCAGTTGTTATTGTGATTGATCTATACTCCCATTTTTTGGACGCAATGTCAGCAGCTGTAATGTGCACAAGTCGTAGGTATGACTTCACAAACGACTTTGCACCCAAAATAATAAAAAATGCAGAACTTATTGTCATATTTCGTATGTTCATAGAATCCGGAATGTTATATTTGTCAGGAAAATCTCTTTCATTAACTACGTTTATAAAATCCCTTATATACCGTGTACTTCATCACCTAATATAGCTGCTCTAATTTTGTCTTCTCTTAACCTTTAGTGAGATATTTCCAGGAGGTCAAGTAGATTCGGGACATTATTACATTTGTATAGATGTATACTCAATATATTTACCAGTCTATACATTTATTCCACAGTTCTCTAGGTAGCTTTCGTACTGCCGTTATCATACAAACATATTTTTTATGAGGATTAGAATTTTAGTGGTGAAAGCACTAACACATCCCGTTAATGCCGCTTACCGCATGATAGTTACCTTGTGCTATTAGTGCACATGTACCAAATGTGTTTTGCTTCCTCTCTCGGCTAGGAACATGTTGCAGCTTGCCCCTTGTGCCTTTAATCTCATTGGCTTACACTAGCGTCGAATATTCTGGAAGTGCCATGACGTCACAACTTTACCCTTGGTCTGTTAGGCGTATGCTTATTGTTTTAATGGGAGTAACGTTTTCATCAGGGCTAGACCGCTTTTGGACACTGCTTCTAAATTTTATGGTCGTTATGGCATCACACACTTACCAAGACAGCAGTAAACTGTAAGGTATATTATAATCTTTGATTCAATTAATAGCTTCGGGTTTTAATTTGTAGAATTTGAGTTTTTAATGTTTAAACTTTGGGTTAGCATCTTGTTATACTAATTATTTCAATTTTAATTTGATTAATATGCTTAGCCTTTATAAAATTTCATATATTAAATTTGGCAAGTGCTTAGCTTATTAATTGTGTAAATTGCCGGCAGACACATTTGTATATAAGATATTTTTTTTATTTTATAAAGTGTCTGCTAGATTACTGGAACTTTAAAAGGAATGTTAAAGCAGTTTGCACAAATCACAACTTGTTATTTTTTCTGTTGTTGAAAGTACCAATGGTTTTTTTAATAGTGTGTAACGACCATTTAACTCCTGAGGCATTACAGGCGGTGAACACATGATACATGAGATGAAATGATAAATTGAGAAAGGAATATTTTTTAAAAGGTCTAAATTTAAGGTACCTCCCCGGCATTTGCCATTTATGAGGACTAAGGACAAATCTGAAAAAAGTCTTAGTCAGTGAATCAAATCACAGAACTGCCGCTTAACATCCTGAGCACCCATATCGCTATCCCATTTATGAATTATTGACATACATTTATGATAATTATTATAAGTATGTATAAATGTCAAGGAAATGATCTTTCCCGGTCATATGCTAATCGCTTTCTTTATAGCCGTTTCCTAAAATAAACGCTCACGAAGGCATGAAGGGAAGGTGCCGTATAAGAAGTCATAGTTCTTGTAAGGAATCCTAAAGTCAAGTAGCAACCTCAGAGCAAACCCACTCTGCCTTCCCACTCCATGCGTCTGCGCAGTAAAGAGAAGAACAAAGTTTGTTGTTACCTGGCGGTGGATGTAGTAGGCTATAGTCACAATAATTTCGAACACCTTAGTTGAATAAACATCCAGTCGTATATGTCACTAACACTAGCATGGTGGCTACATAGAGACAGACATAGCTAGCCCTGTATTCTTTACTGCACCTGAAGAAATGTCGTTTCCATATTACTGGAAACTGGAGAAGGATTATTGCATCCCGCTGTGAAGGCAATGCAAAACTTTCCGCATGTTTTGACAGAAATACAGAAATGACAACGATACGACGTTTGTCGTACCCATTTGGAACTATACGAGTACCAAGGAGATATGGGCCAAAGTAAAACCGCAATCTAGTGAACAGCGTCAGTGCAGATCACAACAATACCATAAGACGTTTTCAGTACCCCGGTAATATGAAAGCTTTGGTAATGTTGATGGAGATATCTTGACGCATGGCTTCCCAAAGATAGATCGTCAAAACGCCATATTACTGTTCATTTTCGGAACATAACCTGCTACAAGCTGTGAGATAAAAAACGGCGACAACCGTTTGCATGACAATGCCCGAGGGCAAGCAACCCACGGTGTACCCGCTGCTTTATTCACTCAATGCAGCTGGAAAATGTTGTGTCAGCCATCATTCCCTCCTGACTTTGACATGATCCCTAAGTTGAACTACTTCGTGACGTTTACTTAACTGTTCCCGAGATTCTTCATGTAACCGACCTCTCTATACAGGCCATCAGCAGAGCAGGCGGTGTCAACGGCATCCTAGGACTTCACATCGCTAGCAACGGGTTTTACAGAATGCTTGTGTCAACATAGCAGGACAGTAACATTTTAAAAATATGTTTGTGTCTATGGTAAATAAATGGCTGTATTTATTAAAATTCTAACTCTCAAAATATAATCCCCTAATCAAGCAACCATCATTAACAATGTTACTTCCTGAATTGAATTGCATTGGGGTCGGAGGAGCATATTTCCGTACTTAAAACTTGCTCAAGGACTGGCATTTACGTCCCCAGTAGGGACACGTCAGAGAGTAAGACAATGGGTGAGGGCGGTGAGGCATGGGTTTAGACGCGAACCAGATGTCCCCAAACGGAACTCCCCGAGGCCGGCAGAGCACCCTCCTCCCCTCTTAAGGAGTTCGAGAGCAGCACTTTTTCAAAGCGCAAGCCACCGTTACACTGCACCAGCTCATCTTGCCTGACACTTTCGACTGAGCAAAATTTTCTTGGGAAGGAAAGCATTTGCCTAAACGACCAGGGAAAATCAAGGAAAAACCCAAGGTCAGGACGTTGTCCATGTCGAGCGTTACCACCTGACCCATTCCGCTCGGCTCTTCCCCTGACCTCTTGTATGTTATCTTAAGAGAATATTCAATAAAATGTATATTCTGCAACAATTCCTTTGTAATTCTAGTATTTATACATTTATCTTTCATAGCTCTAGTCAAGTAATGTCAAGCTCGTTTCCCGCTTGGAATAAGAAAACAAGGAAAGGGACTTTTGACCGAAAAGGCAGAAAGGAAGTGTCTCTTCTGCGGTTGTTAACAGGTCTCAAACGAACTTGTAGTTCTCAGCTCTGTCATTAAGCCCAATAGTAACGGTGTGCTGAATTGTGTTTACTTTGGAGCTACGGGCTATCCTTTAAGATGCAATCATGGGTCTGATTTCACGGTTTCTGTTTTTAAACCTCCGATGCACCACTTGTAGACGGAATATTCTGTTTTTACATTTATATTAAAATGTTTAATTTGGAATACATTCAAGAGGGTATATAATCATATCTTTCTACAGTGAATGCATTAAATGTGCAATACCGAAACTTTTTAAAATAAATACAAGTAAATTTGTGTTTAATGATGAACGGTGTTAGAAAAGCTTATGTTATTGATCTATGTAATAACTAATACGCGTGTCTTGTTCCTCTCTCCACTATCTATATTTTACTGCTAATTGGGTGCAGCTTAATACATTCGGACACACAAAATGTTATTTAACCCCACAATTATCTTAAGGTTCATGAATTGTGCTCTTTCTCTCCACGTTTATTGTCGGAGAAACTACAGTGCATCTGTTTATTTCACAGTCTGAGTCGCTGGAAAATTTCCTTTTGTATTCCCCTTTTTAAAGATTTCTTATCTTCACAAACAGTTGTCTCCCCCCCTGTTTTTTCTATCGTCTACCTCAATCAGGTAAGACGTTCCTGGCGAAAATCAAACACCAGACTTTTCACGCACGAGCCCGTGTCTTACGGACTTCGGCTACCCATAGCGATTTTTGGAGGCTACGATGTACTATCGTTACATGAGAACAATAATGAAATAATAGGTCTAATTATACTGTGTTTTTATACTGCGCTTGAGTAAAATTAGTATTTCAACTTTTCTATTTATTGCTCATTTTTTGGGCTTAACAAATTAAACAATTTCTCCCAAATATGGCAGTGCAAACAGTTGACTTGGAGAGCCGTTATTATTACCTGTAGAAAATATAAATTAATCATAATGTTTAAGACGAACTTGCTACTTATGCTGCACAGGTTAAGGTGATACGATATTGTAGCACGGAACGTAAATAATTTTTGCCGAGAGACTAGCGTGCTACATGAATAATTAATTATTGTGCTTTACTGTATAGAAATCAGATCAGATCCTCAACCATAAAGGCGTTAGAATCCTCTCGTGGTACATAACGTTCAACAGGCAAAGCAATTCAGTGTTATATGTTAACTTTATTATCATTATAATCATATGACAGTGCTATGGACATTAGAGTATACAAGAATACTTTGATCTGAATTCTCAATAGATCGTGTATTTTAAAATACAAATACCTAACATTATTTTAATTCTACAGTATATTGGGCTTATTCTGTGTGTTATATTAATATCGGTTATGATTTTGGCGAAACAAATTGCAAGTTTCTCAATCGGCGATCTATTCAAGTTAACTCGTCATGTTTACAAAGTCCATCAAGCAGGAGCTGCGCACGCTACGCGAATTCCACAGTGAGTTGAATAAATTATAATAAAAATGAATATAAAATCCAAATTATGACCGTATTAATTAATGAAATGAAATGAAATAAGTTATGGCATTACTGTGTTGTATTAGGAAAACAAAATTAGAATTCTTGCAACTTATAAGCATTACAAAAGAGAAATTACATTTTTAGAATTATTATTATTATTATTATTATTATTATTATTATTGAAATTAAACTACAAAAATGACTGGTAAACTGTTAATTAAATGAAATGTATGGCCACTGAAACAAAGCTATACTGTGTGGGTATTTTTAAACATTTTTAAATGTAACTATATTTATAAACTGAGCCCTTGGTATCATCTTTACATTCACTAAATAGAGAAAATAACAAAGTTTCAAGTTACGTTGTGTATTTAGGAAGAAGCTGTTCATATGTTTCAATAAAACAAAAACATTTTACGCATTTTACTATTCAGAAATAATTACAAAGTAAATGCAGTGCAAATAAAAAAAAATTTCATCGATTTTCATTGGTTTTTAAATTTTATTGTATTATTATTATTATTATTATTATTATTATTATTATTATTATTATTATTATTATTATTATTATAGTAAAACATGTAACGCAAACGTTTTCTGAGGGCTATTACAGAGCGCTCTTACATAAAAATATAATTCTCAAACACAGATTAATATTTCACATTTGCTAACTTCACGACGATGCTTTAGTCATATATAAAAATTGGATCATTATAAATACAGTTTATATGCTGAATTACTTTGTCGTTTTATTTTAAAACTATATTTAATACTGTTAATAGTCCGATTTCACCAATGTTCAAAAAATGTTTTTTCTTATTTTATTTCAATGATATATATATATATTACACTTTTTTAAATTACGGCCGCTGGATTAATTTAAAATTTTCTCTTTAACCCCCACTCGTTTTTAAGGTATGATCCCCACTATTAATGGCCCGATTTCCACGATTTTCGAAACCTACTGTCATAAATTTACTTTAGAGAAATTTAACGAGTTTCATCGAGAATAAACAAAAATTGGGGCCGCTATAGAAAAATTTTCAATTTTATAACAAAGTATTTGCTTTAGATTAACCCCCATCTCCAACGGTCCAATTTCAAACGAATCGTTTTTTAATTAATGGTGTATGACGATTTCCGTTGAGAAAGAATAAAAATTGCGACCGCTAGAGCGTTAAAGTTTTATTATTTTTGTCTATCATTGTAGGTGGATATAGGTGTGATAGAAGCAGCAGTTCTGGATATATTATTAAAATATTTCCTTGGGTACAACCGCAATAGCTTATATTCCTTCGGAATTCACTAAAAAATTAATAAATGTTTGACGGGTAAGGTTGCAATAGTTTCATTCCTTCGGAGTCGGTCCTGGTGGTGTAGTGGTTACCATACTTGCCTCCTAAACCCAAGATCGCGGGTTCGAACCAATGGATTTTTTCGGGGCGTAAAAATCCTAAGTATGGCTTCCTTCGGAAGGGAAGTAAAGCCGTGGGTCCCGTGTCGTACATTTATGGCACGAAAAAGAACCTCAAGCCTGAAAGAGAGGCCTCTGAGCAAAATTTGTCGGCCGTTTCACGCCCTGAGTTCAATGGGACGCTGATGACCTGAGCTGTTAAAGAGCGTCCTTAAATAAATCATTCAAAAAAAAAATTCCTTCGGAATCCTTCCTAAAACTGAGGAATTGTTTTAGGAAGCAAGAAAAAGAACAACCTGCAAGGTAAATTTGACATTTGTGAACTTAGTATAAAATATTTAAAATGTTTCATAAAAATAACAATAATGAAATTCTGATGTAATAACAGTCTACGAAAGTTCAAAGCAATTTCCATGGTAGATGAAATACGGATTGCCTCACATTCATACTTCAAATGGAGGCTATAAGAATCCTTTGCTGCCTAAATCACAGAAGAGCGGGGAAAATGCTGCAGCTGTAATTTCTCATTGTTGGTTTCGGATGTGAGCCTCGTATTTTCCATGAAGAGAGATGGTGTTGCTCCGTGCCTGGAATTCACAACGTGGCTCCCCCCGGGTTCAGATTATGAAGCTGTGTTATTACAAACAGGAGTATAAATAAAACTTTGCCTTACCCAAAGTTTGAAAATCATCCGATAGGTTTAACTGATTAATTCTGTATGAAATTTAAAACAAAATAATGTATTTCATAATTTATATTTTCTTGTGATGCTATGTAGATCTAACTTGTGCACTCTGGAATAATTTGATTGAAATAATTTTACAGTCAAATATTAAAAAATATGCTCCTATTGCAGTCTAAGGCATAGACACAGTGTCTGTATTTTGATTTTTTAGAAATGTTTAGTTGGGAATTTTCTTTTAAACTTAAGTATCTCAGTATCCTGCAAATGCCTCCTTACTGGGCTCTGCCTTGCATATTAGTTAAAAGTATTACCTACATCTAATTTGTTCCAATACTATCCTAGCAGTAGATTATCGTCTTATACATAATAACATATTTTGGAACCGATTTACGGGGACGGAGGAGAAAAACGGTACCAGCCGTTTTTACTACTGAGGCACCACAGGCGGTGGACACTGATGATGCATGAGATGAAATGATAAATTGGGAAAGGAGTTTTTTTTAAGGAAGGAAGCGTTCCAGGTCTAAGTTTAGGGTACCTCCCCGGCATTTGCCATTTATGAGGACTGAGGAAATTCTGGAAAAAAACCTCAGTTAGGGAGGACGATCCTGGTGGAAATCGAACCCCAGACCTCCCGCTCACGAGTCCGCGCCTTAACGATCTCGCCACCCGTGGCGGTGGGGGACATTTGTGTCTAAGTTTCCCAAGGAGATGAACTTCCGGGAGGAGGGGATGAGATTATGGAGGCACCCGGCGACCACAAGCCAGAGTTCTTTGGGCGCTAATCACCACCTAAGTCATATATTCTTTAACCTCAGTCATCAGAGGCTAGAGGCGGTGAATTATGGACATAAACGGAGTCCCTAACAAGTTTTCAGTTTGAGCATTTTGACGTTATTGTAACTCCGTTCAAGTTATCCGAGCCCCTGAAAATTTTTACTTCTACATAGACGCCAAGGCAGAAACTTTCCAAAGCGAAAATCCACCGCCACGCTGCACAAAGCACCAGCTCGTCTCATTTGGCACTTTCAACCCTACAATAGAAACAATGACATGGAATGTATTAAATGTGAGAACGGAGAAGCTCGTGGTAGGAAAAGGTCCATCCCAGAGGAAAAAGGTCCACATGACATGCCCCAAGAAATCAGAACAATGTTCAAGATCCTATGTCTCTCACTCGCCCCGAAGCTCAGTTAGTGAGTGACAGTGGTCAGGAATGAAGATTATGGAGGGTGAACAACTTGTGTAATTAAAATAGAATTTCTTCGCGGCAGGGATACGCGAGAATGCCACACAGAACCATGGAAAGCACTCTACTCTATAGAACAGTGGCGAGGTGAAGAGAGACCTTCAAACGGAGCAGAATGTCGATTGCCAATCTGCGTCCTGTACATTCGAAAGGACATTTCATACACTTTCAATGTCTATCCTAGATTGTTCGTGTTGCTCCTTGTTCGCGAGGAAAATAAATAGTTGCTATGTCTTATCTCTCATATATCCGAATGAAAATGCAGCTTAAACGTCATTGGTGCACTCATAAATATACCCCTAAAGACAAAATAAAAAAAAAGTTTCATTTTCCAAACATAGTCCAAATTAGGATAACGTCGGTGGCACTCGGTAAAGCTGGATTCAAAGTAGGACAATTTTTTTCTTTTCGTTAGCTGCGTGTTACAGTGAATGTTATGCGCATAACAAATTTCTTACATGGTCTCCGTGTATCTATTGTAATCACGATAGAGAAATGATACCAAGCAAATCAACACCACCCTCTCCTCTGTGACTAGCTCAGGTGTTGTACTACAGGTAGACCAAATATTAAAATCTACCATTCAACATAGAGGGAACTCATAAATTCGTAAAATAAGGAACCTAAAATAACTGCAGAGAGCAGGTGGGGATCGAACCTATGACCACTTGTACTGCGGTTCACTTGAAGTTGCTGAGATATCTTCATGCGCAAGATACTTATAATGCCGCAACTCTATGTTACTGGACATGAAAGGTTGGCAGTTTTCATATGTGAACAAGGCGTTGTACCGAAATATACATTCAGGCTTCGCAAGTTCGATATTTTTTTCTAAACATGTACACTATCGTATTCTATGTTTAAATATTGTTGAACTTTCTTAAGACATCACGGGCCGTGGACACTAAAGATACACGAGATGAAACGAGAAGTTTGGAAACTATTTTTTTTAAGGAAGGTAAATTTCCAGGCCTGTGTTTAGAATATCTCTCTGGCATTTGTCAAAAACTGAAAAAAATACCTCAATCAGGGAAGATGGACCTGGCGGAAATCGAATACCAGACATTTCGCTCACCAGTCCATGCATTAGGGACTTTGGCCACCCATGGCGATTCGGAGGCTACTGTTGCATGAGAAAAAAAATTAAATATTAGGTCTAATTTTTACAACAAGGAAAAATGACTCCGATCTTTCGTGAAAGACAGCATAAGATATCCCAGCAGCAAGAATAAAAAGAAGTTTTACTACAAAAAGAACACGACCAAGTTATTTGAAAAATTTCAAAACGGTATTACTTAAAATGAATCAAAGCACACAGAATATTCAATGTTGATCAAATTTGGGGTGACACATTAAGATAATTGCAATGAAAAAGAAACAACGACAACACTTAATCTGAGAGAGGGTGTTTGATAACAATTATAATATTCAATAATGCAGTCGTACCTTCGTTCCACCATTAATTGTGTTTCGAAGGAAAAATAAAACATGAAAGAAGAGCTCATGGATATGCACCAGCAAGAAGCCAGCTTGTCATCGAAGTGGTTGGAAACAGGCTTCAATGATTTGACCATTTTGGGAATATTTTGAAGTCATCAGCGGATAATCCCGTTGTGTTAATATTTAATGAGTATCATAAACTTAAAATGTACCTAACTCATTTCTCATATTGGTAAGATTGTCTAGGATTTGCCAGGTCAAGGAAAGTTGTCAAACATCAGATTCCGCTGAATGTTTAATATCGTAGCCTTAAAGGAAACAATCGTAAAAGTCCAAGAGAGGAAAGTTGCAGTTTTTCCTCAGTTCAGATACTTTAAACATATGCCTGGAAATTTATTTTCCTTAAAAAAAAATAGTTTCTCTGAAATGCTCACCCAGGTACCAGTGATATTGGCACACACGTCATTGAAAATACATTGGCAGTTCGGGTTCCAGCATTCTAGCGATAGATACACAGACGAGAGTTTTTTTCAAACAAAATTTATTTACATAGCGTGCATGCATAAACTTCTTAAGAAATATAACAGACAGGAAATACTGCATATAATTTTATTTTACAATTTTACAGGCCGCATGATCTATATAACTGCACTATCGCCTGACGCGATGAAATGTAGTACTTTCTCTCTCTCTCTCTCTCTCTCTCTCTCTCTCTCTCTCCTCTTTCTCCTCTTTTTTCTCCTCCTCCTCACATACCGAGGACTGTGCGGTAGCTCGGTGGGCAACATGTGGCGTTACCTTTTCCTGCCAGTTTAAAAGCAGCTTTTAGGAATGTAATGGTTGAGATGTTATGCAGCTAGCCCATTAGGGGTCACTTCAACGTTAATTGATATTTGCGAGGGAGCGTGTCCAATAAAAGCACAAGCCTTGCGAGGTCATTCAGATTGTTGAAACGAATAACATTTGTAATTTTTACTGTGTATTCTGGATCAAAGAGCGAATTGATAGACGAGCAACTTAATGATAAATGTGTCCATTGAATCACGTGGGCTTAAATTGGGAATATTGTTACGTCATAATTTTATTTTTAAGCCTCTATAGTTACAATATCATAGTTCACTTTATAGGTGCTTATTTCCAAGTCTATGGATATGTGTGTTAATTTGAAAAAGTTTATGTTTTGTAAGTAAAATTTATCCACAGGAACACCCCGTGGTTATAAGCTGTTATAGTTTCCTAACCATGTGTATTACGAAATTTATACGATGCTATTATAAAGTACAGTTCAAAGAGCATTTGTTTGGAATAGCACATAATGTATAATCTCTGACGGAAATAATAGATCGCACTATAAGCAAAAATACTCTTTGTGTTGGTTGACTGATGAACTGATTGGTTGGTGGATTTCTGAAAGTTTATATGAATCGTTGAAGTAAGGTTATAATATATTAACACCTGTTGCGTACAGTGGATTTTATGTTAATTTCTTTATCAGTACAGCTATATCCCCTAGATAGGTCAGCGTTGTAAATAATCTTCTTGTCAGAATTATTTCACCTATCTGTTTATTAAATAAAGCAAATTTTCCCTGCATTGTGTTGATGTAAGTCAATAAAATCCATGTTATATTCTTAGACATAACTTTTTCATTATTGATTTATCCGAAAAACCTTGTGCTAGGGGAAATTTTGAATTCATTTAAAACATAGGGTGATCCAATCAATTGATGTGTGGAAAAGTACTTATGAATATTCTATTAGATTGGATATAAATTGAATAAAGACAACGAATAGCCATGTCGAATTTCACTATGCAGTTCAATTAGCTAGGCTAGTGAAGTAAACATTAAAATAAATCCTGGAGTGTGGATTGATATGTAAAAGGCGCTAGATGTTGACAGTTACTTCCAGAATGTGCAACTTTTGAAACAAGTTAAAGAGGCTTTGATGATTAAATATAAATAAATGCTTTATAAAAATCCAAAGGAGTTCAGCATATTTATTACAATACAGTGCTGTGTTCCGAAACTATTCAAAGTAAGATTTAATTTGGTACACACTCTCGAAGGTTTCCCAATAATTATTGTTTTTGAATCTTTAGCATAAAATATACATTTGAAATACTTTCCAAGATCAAAGTGCTACTATATATATATATATATATATATATATATATATATATATATATATATATATATATATATGTCGGAAAGAAGAGTATTTGCTCAGTAATGGATTCATAAGTTACCGTTAAGGGTGTTCTAGATCACTAAAGCAGATCTGCGGTACCTCCAGAATCGTCCTCTCTGACTGAATCCCCGCCACCCCAGGTTTTCCTCAGTCCTCATAAATGACAATTGGCTGGGTGGTACCCTAAACTTTGGCAGGGAACGCCGAGTTCCTTCTCCAATGTGTTATTTCATTTTATACATCACCAGTGTTATTACCGCCAAGGGTGGCCGAGGTCGTTTAGGCACGGACTCGTGAGCGTGAGGTCTGGGTTCGAATACCTCCAGGACTGTCCTCCCTGACTGAAATTTTTTCCAGGTTTTCCTCATTCCTCATAAATGGCAAATGCCGGGGAGGTACCCTAAACTTAGGCCTGGAACGATTCCTTCCTTAAAAATAAATCCTTTCCCAATATATCATTTCATCTCATGTATCATCAGTGTCCATCGCCTGTGGTGCCTCTGTAGCAAAAACGGGCGTTAAACACTATTCGTTCATTTACCAGTGTCATGCATCTGTGATGCCACAGATGGTTGTTAAACTTTAATCGGTAAAAGAACTATGCAATTATATAGAGGAAGTTTATGTTGCCTATACTAACCTCTTGTATAAGTAGAATGTCCATATCATTATTATATAACACCATGTTGTTTTGGAAAGTTTCATTATTTTATTAATATTAACAATAATCTCGTACTATAAACATACTAAGAAGAAGGATAGAGATAATAAACAAGGATGTGGGTATCTAGCGGAAAAATAATATTCTGTATGGCGAAGTTTCTAACTTTACTTTTTTTTAACGTTTCCTTTATTGTATGGGCTGCAAACGGTGTTGCATTTATAAGTTACAACTTTTATTTCGTCAGGGTCAAGTTTTGTCAACGTTTGCTGCAATTTCCCCTTCCTCTGCGGCAAGCATGCTGTTTTACGACTGTTGTGAGTTGTCATCCGCAGCCACGCTTACCTCTACTTCCTCTGAACGCACGTATGGTCATTCCATGTGGAATCCGACAAAAATTGGAACAATTAACCTCACATTTTTAAAACTTATATGATTTGGTAAAATGTGACATCCCGAAGTTTAATACTTTTCATGCAAAATTTTGCTATACTTGACAATTTTATTAAAATTGCTTTTTTATAGAACCATATTCACAAACAATAAAGTTCATGTATCACACAATAATGAGTCATTAAGTAACAAGATTAAAATAAAATGTGTTTTATGCATATTTAAATAATTTTCCCATAAAAGCAGTAAAAAATAAAAAATATGGCAAAATTGCAAATTATTAAGACATATACAGGGTGTTCCATTTATCTTGCTCACCTACAGTAACTTTTTTTCTGATGCTTCAAATGAAAATTTGTTTCAAAAAACTGTTTTTAACGCCATCGGAGAGCTCTTGCTGAGTGTATACTTTTTATATCTCCATTGATGCAAGAAATAGGGATAGGACTTCGCTTTTTTTAAATGACACCATGTAAACTTTATCCAAGATTTATTCAGAACTGTATTGCAATGTACCATTTTTGTCAAGTAAACAGTAGATGTGCAAACGGTAAGAAGTGACAGTTATTGAAGAAACCGAGTGGTAAATGCCTTGGTTGTACAAATTACTTACCCAATATGGTACTGTAGTAGGATTCTGTTTTTTTTTAATGGTTTCTCGTACTATTTACATACTAAGGGGAGGATAAAGATAATAAAATGTGGGTATCTAGCGGAAAATAATCAATTTTTCATTTGAAGCATCAGAAAAATGTTTATTTTGGCTGAGTAACTAAAGTGGGACTACTTTTCAAATATGTTTCCCAAATAAATAAGTATTGAAAACAAAATATACTTAGAAGTAGAGCACTTATTGCTGTCTTCCACGCCAATTCAAGTATCGCACACCAGCACTCTCAGGTTAAAACAACTGACTTCTCACTGTACCTCGGACATCATACATAGGCAAAGTTAGCAAGATCCGCTTGATAAACATATAATTTAAGGAAATACTTTTTATGTGAGATATTATTTTTGGAATATGACATTATATTGGCACTTTTTTCAGAGAGAGATAAAGAGTGAATAATCAGACGATCTTTTCTGCTTGTACTGTTTTGCATGTGGAAGTTAGTCAAATACAGATTAATTTATTTATCAAATAAATTAGATTTTATATCAAATATCGAACATACATTTTTATACCGGGTGAGCAGAAATTTCCCGGAAAGATGACACACATCCCACGAAGCTCGTGATTCCAGGTCGTGGCTTTGGCTGACATCGCAGCTGAACCGCCTGACTGCCCGCGCGCGGAAAACGTTTCGGGAGCCGATCTGCAATGTGTGAAGCAAAAGGCGCTTACGCGTTTCGCCTGCCTCAACGCAGAACATTTTTAGCATTGTCTTTGGAAAGGTAAGAACGATTTATGTGTTTTGTCGGTAGCGCTGTGGGTGGGGTGTGTGCAGTTGCGATGCGTACTGCAGTTTCCGCTCTACTTCCGCGATTGTGGGTAGGTAAAATGTATCCACTGTAATTTATCAATTTAGGGTAAACGTTTAATTAGATAATTATGAGTGTTGTCAACTCTTATCTCCAGCAGACCTCGGATTAACAGCCTGGAAGATACATCTAGTTATATCTAATTATGAGTGTGCCAGCTCTTTTAAATTCGTCTTTGTATGTCCAAGTAATGTTATTTCATGTATTTCTCCAGAACTAAACCGTTTCTCAATCTATGAGTCCCGTCCAACTAGTGGGTCCTGAAGGGCATTTGGTGGTTCTTGGTAGTCGCCCCAATGTGGCAAAGGGCGGGCTCACAGAAAGGTATACTGTAATTTAGAAATGCAATGAATTGTCTCAAATCTATTTTTGTTTTATATTTTCTTTTTAATTTAGTTTCTTTACACTTTTAATATACTTTTGACAATCGCCTTGATTAAATGAGTGCAGTAACTTATCAGTCGCCGATTATAATTGTTCATTTCTTGCTGGTCACGTGCTCACCCGATTCTCTTTGTCCCTGTCTTGGGGAAACACAGTAATGTTGTCTGGTACGGAAGTATGTTCATTTAAGTAATAATAATAATAATAATAATAATAATAATAGTCTTATTTCTTATCGAATTTATAGCTTAAAACCAATTAATTTAAATTCGGAACAAAATGTTATGCTTTATTTTGAAAATTAGTTATTTAAAGCCTTATATAACACAGTTAAGAACAAGGAAAAATTAAACATTATTGATACACAGTCTTGAGTCAATATTAGTTCGATATTAGATGAATTTCAGTATTAAGTTTATATCCATGCATATGTGGTTTAAATCGGGCACATTAAAAATAAAAGTACAAGTAAGTGAAATGCGTAATGCTGGAGAATTGTTGATGAATCTTGTTGCTACTTTATCTACTAGCTCTCCAACACATAGAGCCTATGGAGAAAGGAAGGCCCAACGATGACATTAGTTTGGTGAGCACTAAATGTTTCAGCGAGTTAGAATGGTTTGGTTTTTTGAATAAAATATTTTTAATTAATATGTATTATTTTAATTTAAGAGCTCATCGAAATTTAACACTTCAAGGTGGACCTTGAATGTACATGAATTTTGAACTAGAATTAGTAAAATTGGACTGAAAAGACTTCAGTGCTTTTTTTAAAAAAATCTACAGAAAGAAGACACAGATACAGGATCTGTGCGCAATAAACTTAAAAGATTTCCCTATCTTATCTGGCATTTTCCAAGGGTCGTAAAATTCGAAGCCCTTCCCTTGCCAAGGAGACTATTTTCTTCTTATAAGCATCAAACAGTAATGTGTTATTAAAGATTTGTTAATTTAAAATAAAAACTGAAACGGAAAACTTTCTTTGTTACGTACATAAAGTAAATTATGTGTGTGTGTGTGTGTGTGTGTGTGTGTGTGTGTGCAACTGTATAAAGACTACAATTAAAAAAATATCTTAGCATTGCTTACAAAGCAAACGAGAATAGGTTGGGAAAATCGTCTTTCACCTAAAAGCTATCCAAACTCATAAAAAAGAAAATGGTTCCTTGCTTTGCCAAAAAGCTAAACTCGAACATTTTAGCTGTTTGTCACTGGCAATAAAACAGGAATGTTCTTTTTTTGTCATAAAAATAAGTCCCTCATTGTAAATGTTTTTTTTTTTTCCAACCGATATTGACCCATTACTGGAGAAAAATATTACATAACAGTAACAATGGATGCTTATTTTAAAGCATACTCATATATTAACTATAACCTAAAGTTGCTGTAGTAATTTCGAGAAAGATTTCTTGAGATATCCAGAATAACTGTTCACTTTGTACAGACGGAAGCTCGCAGCTTTTTTTTTTTTTTTTTTTTTTTCCCCTCCCCTCTCTCTGAAAAATGGAGTCAGGCTGAAAGGTGTCGGAATGGATTCAGAGTGCAGAGTTGCCCTAGTACATACTGCTGGGAGACAGACGACAGTAAAAAGCTTTCTATCAGATAGTGTAATGAATGATAAACTACACACAGGTGAGGTAGGGATGGCAAGTATATATATCACCGGGCGGTCCGTGCCGAGCATTAATCGAACTAGCCGGTACACCAATGGAGCACATTCTGTTAGTTTTACTGCGACCCCATCTCTCACTGCCAAGGATACTTGGCTCATTTTCCTTGTTTGCACTTCGGGAAGCATCCCTCTTTGAAAGAGCACATGATGACGACACGATTACTATGTACATATGCTCTACCTAGCTTATCCTGCTCTATCAGCAAAAATGTTTAGTCTATGTTCCTGACTATGTACACGCTAAACTCCTTATTCGCTTACCTTAGCACACATATCTCGTAAAATAATAACTAATATTTTCTTATCGGTCTATATATGTTAGAGTTCCTCATTAAATACATCCTACGGTTATGAAAGTGTTACGAGAGCTACTGAATAGAGAGATTTTTTTGACAATATACCTTTACTCATCATTATAATTTTAATACCTTTCACAAAGTAGTCCCTGTTAGATGCAATAGACCTATTCCAGCGTTTCTGCCAGTCTTGATATACATGCTGGAAAGCATTTTTCACAGGTCCTTCAGAATATCTCCGCAGCCTTCACCATGCTTATGATGTCAAGAAATTGTTTCTTTACTTTGGAGAAAAGGAAGAAGTCACATGGAGCTAAATCTGGACTTTAGGATTTTTTTTTATTTATTTATTTATGGACGCTCTTTAACATCTACGGTCATCAGCGTCCCATTCAACACAGGGCGTGAAACGGCCGACAAATTTTGCTCAGAGGCCTCTCTTTCAGACTTGAGGTTCTTTTTCGTGCCGTAAATGTACGACACGGGACCCACGGCTTTACTTCCCTTCCGAAGGAAGCCATACTTTGGATTTTTACGCCCCGAAAAAATCCATCGGTCCTGGCCGGGTTCGAACCCGCGATTCTGGACTTTAGGGAAGGTGCTTTTTGTGATATATTCAGCAACCGCATTTACTATGTACAGCCATGCATTATCGTGTTTTTTTATTTGGTTTATTTACGGACACTGTTTAACATCGCAGGTCATCAGCTTCCCATGCAAATCAGGGTGTGAAACGGCCGGTAAATTTTGCTCAGAGGCCTCTTTTTTCAGACTTGAGGTTATGTTACGTGCCGTAAATGTACGACACGGGACCCATGGCCTTACTTCCCTTCCGAAGGAAGCCATACTTAGGATTTTTACGCCCCAAAAAAAAAAAACATCGACCTTGGCTGGGATTGAACGAGCAATCGGGCTTAGGAGGCAAGTATGCTTACCACTAGACCACCAGGACCGATACATTATCGTGGTGCAACATCTAGGCTTGTTGCATGAAAATGTGGCTTTTGCGTATGACATGGTCTTGCAGAGTTTCAGGATATCTCTATAGTATTGGCGAGTTACAGCTGTATGTGTCTGTCCTGGTGGTGTAGCGGTAACCATACTTGCCTTCTAAACCCAAGATCGCGGGTTCAAACCTGGCCAGGATCGATGGATTTTTTCGGGCGTAAAAGTCCTAAGTATGGCTTCCTTCGGAAGAGAAGTAAAGCCGTGGGTTCCGTGTCGTACATTTACGGCACCATAATGAACCTCAAGCCTGAAAGAAGAGACCTCTGGATTAAATTCGTCTGCCTGAATTGAATGCTACGCTGAGACCTGACATGTTAAAGAGCGTCCGTAAATGAATCAAATAAAAAACCAACAACTGTATGTGCAGACTTCATATGGTAGTAAACCTTTCCTGAATATCGAAAAATGAGATGACGATAACTTTACTAGCAGAATCACTTCACAATCACTTTTGCTTTCTTTTGTGTGTGTGAGTTGGCGATGGAATTTTTCACACATAGCTTTGCTGTTTGCTCTCGGAATCGAAATGATGCAGCAGTGATTGTATTTGAAAAAAACTCTGATCTTACTTTAACACCATCTTCAATTACATGCAAATCTGTATCCACGTTCTTCTATTAAGGAATCAGCAGTCTTGGAACCCACCATGCACAAACACGTCTCATGTGTAACCTTGCAGTTATCAACACGAGAATGGCAGTCAATGAATTTTTCACAGTTTCTGAAAGTGTTCTTAATTTTATCCGATCGATAATTCGATCTCACAATGACACTTGCAGCGTTAAGTTTTCTTTCGTTAGAACACAAATGGAGCGTCTGTACCATCTCCCTTAGAAATTGATTGCCTACCCTCTTTAAACATTTTAAAACACCTTCGAGCGTTGCTTTAGGGAGAACAAACTCTCCATAGGTCTCCTGTAACATTGCGTAAGCCTCAGCTGAAGATTTATTGAGACAAACGCAGTAGTATATTGTTCGTCGTTTGTTACTTCCATTTTGCTGCAGGCGAAACTGTACACATCTCAACTTGCACACCTCTCATAGGCACGAAACAGAAGTGACAATAATGAAACTAGTACCAGTGTGCATTGCGCATTAAGCTAACAAAATATGTAAAGAGAAATTATTTCTGTAAAAATTATGGTAATTCTTTATTGTACTGTCCTCTTAATAATAAACTCTACATACTTGTAAAAAGTAGTTTGGAATATACTAAAGATTAGGAGAAGAATGGGGTGTACAATTTAAGAAAGACTTGGAGAAAAGCTTAGCTCACAGTCGTTTGTAAAAGACCCGAAAGTTACAAAACCTAAGCAGTAGCAATCATATTTGCAAGCAGTTGCTTTATAGTCTATTCAGTAGTATTTTAGCCAGGCGCAGGGTCTACGTTTAATATCGGAATGGTTTGCTCATGCCGACTACAATGAAAAACAGGTTCGTGGTCGAATGTGCGGCTTTCCGTATTTCAACTAAAATTATCAAATGGTTATTCCAGGACTGTTAGCTATGTATTGTTCCACTTATTCTGTGTGTAACTAACAATTTATGTGCTAGGTTTTAAATTACACACAAATTAATACATTTACGTTATATTACCATTATCATTATAAAAGTATTATGAATACGGAGTTCATTAGTGCAGTATAGCGATGTGTGTTTTGTTTTATTATTTAAAAAAACATTGAAGGCTATTTTTTCCCTCCAGTATTCTATTTTCTTTGTTCAACAACGAAGAACGTAAATAAATATCTAATGTCGGAGACATTTGATGTAGGTCATTTTCTGTTTCATCAAATGCACGATATGTATACAAAATAAATTAAAGGTTCATAATCCTACGTTCGTCCCTTTGAAAACAAGCTAAATTGGCATAACGTATTTCGTAGCTTCTTTAAAAAATGCGGGAGGATTTTAGTATTATCTGCCATATTTTTACATATCGATAAACACAGTCTTTTAAAAATGCAAAAGCTTAGACAAGTTCATGAAAGAATGAACCATGAAAAGAGCCAATAATAATGATAATAATCATAATAATAATAATAACAATAATAATAATACCGGGCTACTGCAAAGTAGTAAAAGAAATCATTATTAGATATTTAAAACATTAAATTTATAGACTTCTAAATACTTCTTTCATCTTTTTAAAGCTACTTATAGTTTAACAATCTCAGTACCTGAATTTTAAATACTTTAAAAAATTTGTGTGCCTTACTCATGGAAAAGCATTAATATGACAGTTTTAATTAAACAATTTTTTTGTTTGTATGTTCAATATAGTTCTATTTAAAATGGTTTGTAGCAATGCACTAATTCTTAATTAAATATTTGCTGCTCTTTTGTAACACGTAATCTCTTTGAAAACTGATTACTAATTTCTTACATCTGCATGATTGAAGTAGATAATAACCTTAAAATGTGTGACTGAAATACTTAATAAGAATATTTGGCTCTAAGTCTATAATTTTTATAATTTATGTAAATCTGAGAAAAGTAAAAAAAAAAAAAAAAAATCATTATTTTTAGCTACAGTTCATAGCAGAACACGTAGATTGTTGGACATTCGCATATTTCTCAATGTCCCATATTAACTGCTAAAACTGCTTAAAATATAGGTAGATAGTCTCATGTGGTCTTTGTTTCCACTTGCATTACTACAGAAGGGTAAAAAATATGGGAAAAGAATTTATGAGTAGAAAGCAACTCGAAAAACAGGCGTCTCAATGATAGGAACAAATGGTCTTGGATGCTTCATGATGATGCAGATGTTGACTTGTGTAGCTATAGTGCTTTCCTTATACAAATCATTTATTCTGTAGAATACAATGCATTGTTTCGTTTGATCATATGGCGTCTTTCATAAATGTTCAAAATGAGCCGGCAGTTCATTACAATCGGGTGCTCCATACGCCTGGTAAATGTCAGCCAGCTGCTCATCCATGAAACGATGAGCCATATCCTCTCCCCGTAGAAAAACAGTGCAGATCATACATGTCAATACATAATTAACAGACGTTCAAGTAGAGTAATCTTTAATAAAACCTACCTACAGTGCGTGACCTGCGGTTAGAATGAGGTGCAGCATGTTTATGACCACGTTCCGCCCATGACATTGGTTTATACTTAACCATGAACACACGTCACATCGCAACGTGATTATGACGTTGATTCATATCAGTGCTGGTAGTTCTATATTGAAGCATCTGATACCATTCTTTCCGCATTTCAGAATTCTTAGTGTAAAGCTCTCTTTCTATTTGTTAATTCTTTGTACAAACTCGTATCTCTATTTGTATGCACATATTGCAATGACTAGAAAAGTATAGACGTGCGCTGTGCTGAAAGACATTCTTTACTAGATCAAGCTAAATATAGCTATTTCATGAAAAGATGACTCAAACGGGACAACCTGGGAAGTCCCATGCGAAACTCCAGCCTGGAGATACTACACTCTACCATTGGGTCTTCTCAAAAGACATAACTTCAACTTTTTCTGTGTGACTTTTGTATTCTGACAACCTGGACAATTATCTTAGATAAAGAAACGTCATAGGAGGCAAAAGTTCAACTGCTTTTAGCCGTTTAAGAACACTATAAAGAATAACTTATATTTGAACATAGGTTTTAACATTATATAGAAAAGAATTCCAAATTGAAACATCAGTTACCAAATATAACTTACCAATGACACATTTTTATTTTAATTCAACAAATTTAAAACATCCCTCATTTTCACTTTACAGATTATCGTTGCTTAAAAATTATAATGGATGGGAATTTGAACTCAATAATTTTCACTGAAAAGAGTTAAATCAAGTATGAGTCCACATGGCACGAGAACCAGCCAGCCTTGAAAAACAAACCGGCAGTTGAATTATTCAAAGAATTAGACATGCAAAATTTTATCTGAGCATTTTAATTTTTCCAGTCCTTGGGCCTTGCCATATTGGCTCACACAGCCTTATGTTAATATAGAGAGAAAGATAACGTAAGACACTTGGAAATGCTCTAGGCATATAAAAACACTTACTGTTATACAACGAAGTATATATTACGATCAAAAATAAGACTAGATCTGTACCTTGAAGTCTATGGAAAAATTCCAAGTTAAGGACTACGTGGCTTAAAGCTCAGCGGGTAACACCATGACTCATTTTTTGCTATTGTTTCCACATTAGAGTTGGAAAGGATACAGGAATAAAAAGTAAAAGTATTTACTTTGTAACCCATTTTTAAAATAAATCATTATAGACTAAAGCTATAAAAATAATTTATTAACAAATACTGATAGTGTAGGAAGCAAAATGAAAGGCAACATAGCTACAGTAAGGTTATTTGAGTTACGGGCTAACTGACCGCATCTGTTTACTGGAGAAGTATAGCTGTGCAACAGGAAAAAGGTATATAGGGCCGCGGCGATCAACAGTATATTTTTCTAGTATATAATAATAATAATAATAATAATAATAATAATAATAAATACGGTTGAAAGCGATGCCCCTCAGCGGCAATACATTGCCGGTATCTGCTTAGGAAAGTCCTGTATTTCATCTTTTTCCCCGTAAGAACACGACTATTCAAAACATTGAGAGACCCTGTCTCAGGTAGCTTTATAGTAGGTTAGTGAAAAGTTTTTCTACCTGGAACATGATTCAGGAAATTTTCTAGCTAATAAATGTTGTGGAACCCCAGTAAAATTTTTAATCGTTCATTATGGAGGTACTTCTTTGTTAGGTTTTCGATAAAGTGAACGAGGTCAAACTAACCGATTTGGGAGCGTTAGGAACAAACATTTGAAAAACCTTTCAGCCCAGCCAACTACAGAACGAATAATAGCCTAACCTATATTGTTAGTTTTGTAGCAAACGCATTGTATCATATCAGCAGTTTACGTAACTGTGTAGTACATTGCTGTAACGTTATAATGTTCTCACAAGAGCAACAACTTAAGTCTCCGGAGAATTTGCGCACCGTTCCTATGGTTTAAGTTGTAATGAATATGGAAACTTTGTGAGAAAGATATTTCATGCACGAAAACAGGGGAAAAGAGAAAACTGAATAATAAAACACCAGCAAGACTTCAAACAGGTACGAGAGTGTATCCTGACTTTTCCCTGAAGCTCCAGAGTTCAGAAACAAGTGCATTTATGCACTTCAACACCCCAATGTACCTTACAATATTCGTATTTATTCTTTTCAATGGATTTTTCGTTACATCTCTTCTCTGTTTCTTGTGATGTTCTTGTCAAGTCTTAAGAGATAAGTTTTAACTCTTAATATTTCTTAATTCATTTGCACATTGCAACGAGAGTGTATGAAATTGTACTCTCATTTTATACATGGTTTCCTAATGCCCAGGTAATCTCAGCTGCGATTTATTAGATATTTTTGTTATTTCCTATGCCATTACTTCAAGGAATGTGTTAATCACTTGCCTCACTAAACTGAACAAACAGTTTTTCTGTTCTTCCAATATGGTTGCTATTATCATTGCTTAAAAAGTCATATAATTACATCACACTGATTCTAGGATTCATCCGCAAAGTTTTATGTTCTATGTCATAGGCTACTCTCCTTTTAATGAAATTGCTTTTATTTATAACCACAGAATCATTCATGCTGTAGTATTGCACAAGTCATTGCAACTTAAATGTTGATTTGTGAATATCAGTCTCATTTTGTTTTCTTTTCTGAAATGTAACTTGGCATTTGACTTCTGCTGTACTTACAGCAGAAGTCAAATTAATAGAATTCCGTTTTCTTACTTTTCTTCGTTCTTTTATAGTTTTTCAATATAATTAAAACTAGTGGTACATAAACGGCATTCTTGTGTTTTGTATAGGTTTAATTTCTCCTATCAATTTTTGTACCAAATATTGTTTCATGATACACAGTGTTAAATTGTGTTGGCAGGGCTCCTCTTGTATTCCAGAAGAAGTTATGCTTCACTTGATCGAAACGTTTTAATAGTTTATAAAAACAATACATGTTTCCATATTCGCTAATTATCTGTTTTAGGATAAAAATAATATCAGTGGCAGTTATAGTCGATAATGACCACCGCTTGAGTAACTTAGCCGAACTTCAAACTTTCGGCTATCTTTAGTCTATAGCCTTTCTCATTATCAGCAAGGAAAATTATTATAAAAGTCAGTGCCAAGAAGGCTTCAAATTTTTAAAATGTGCCTTATCAATTGCTTCTCTGATAAAAGAGTCCAGGATATTTTTGAAATATTTCTACAAACTGGTGGTGGGTTCCTCGCACCAAAACAAGAAAAAAAGTTGATATAAGCACATGTCCGGAAATCCTTAGTTTTTGAGTTATTAATGAGCTTACCAAAACAAAAAAACAAAAACAAAAAAAAATCCATATAAACACACGTACAGAAATTATTAGTTTTATGATTTATTAATGAAAGTTTACCAAAACAATAAAGTAAAAGTCCATATAAACATATGTCCGGGAATCCGTAAAGGTGGGTCGTTTTAAACCTAGGCATCGTCCTAGAATGGAAAAAACCACTCGCGGCACAGACCTCTATGCACCAACGCTGTGGTCAGGGGAGTTTTCCTCATGGATATATATGTTCATAGCGTAGAACTGAATTCTGAAAAGCGAAATTGGTGATCCAAAAATGCTTCACTGGAAGGATTGTAAAAATATCTGCATTTGCTGTGCAGCATGAGCTTTGGCATAAGCGGCTGAAAGTTCAAACTTCTGGAAGCGTTTAGCTTCGCACAATAAAAGCGAAATAGATTCTGCTTTAAGCATGACGGATCTGAGTAAACTGTACAAACACTCTAATGTACATTCGAAACTTCCAACTTTAATAAAGTTACATTAAAACATAATAATTTAAATGAAAATTTAAATGTTAATTACATTTTCATTTTCATCCCGTAGTTCCAGCAAGCCCTACTTTGAAAATTTAAATGGCATCCCTACTTTATGAACTTAACGATTAAATCCTCTTTAAAAGTATAATGCTTTTTTATTTCTATAGTAGCCTGACAGTCTGGATTATATGCTGTTTATATTTTGGACAGAATAAAAATTATGCCATAAGTTGAAAAAACAATTTATTTTGGCTAACATAGTTTTACTAAATTAAATATTAATTGTTACCTAGGCATTACGAGCAAATGGAAAATTATACCGAAAAACAAAATTGTCGCTACAACGAATGGGAGAAAGAAATCTTAAGAAGGAAAATGTCAATACTTTTTTTGTGAATATCATTTGGCAATTAAGCAGGAGAAATAGTAACTTCCATCTTTATATTGTTCGGTTGCGACAGCAGCAGAAAATCTGGTGGATAAATTCACAACCTCTTAGTCAGCTGGTAGCGAATTTCCGCTTATTTTATAATTATTATTATTATTATTATTATTATTATTATTATTATTATTATTATTATTATTATTATTATTATTGTTGTTGTTGTTGTTGTTCTTTTTGTTTTTGTGTTCCAACTGCCAGAGTGACCGATTTCGAGTATTTTAATTTCAATTGATTCGTTTTATAATTTATAAAATGAAGGAAGTTAGTTTTGAAATTGCTTCCACTAGAAAAAAGACAGCGGTGTTTCGAAAATGTCGAGACTGTTAAGAAAGTGAAAACGGCAAACTTAAAGAGGAATTTGCAATTAATAAATGTATACTCTTCATGAAAACAATAAATGTAATTTGGGGAAAATTGAAAATTTTAGAAATTAAAGTGGACAAGTAAAGTATAATTGTGTTTGCAGTACTCTCACAGTAACTCTCCTACAGATTTGTTTTATTTACGGACGCTCAGGTCATCAGCGTCCCTTTCAATTTCGAGCGTGAAACGGCCGAAATTTTTGCTCAGAGGCCTCTTCTTGCAGACTTGAGGTTCTTTTTCTGGCCGTAAATCTACGAGACGGGACCCACGGCTTTACTTCCCTTCCGAAGGAACCCTTACTTAGGATTTTTACGCCCGAAAAAATTCATTGCCCCTGACCGGGGATGAACGATCTTGGGTTTACAAAGCAAACTTGGTTACCACTAGAACCGGCTCTCCTATAGAAAGAGTGCTTAGTGTTGTGGAAAAAAAATTGTCCAATAGCAACTGCTATATGCAAAATATGGTACAAGGAATTATTATCGCAGTGGAATTTTCAGTTTATGTGTAATTATATACAACATGCTTTAGGTCTGGGTTTTTGTTCACACCATAGAATTATTGATAACCAATCTGAAAGGTTCTGCAATATTTTCAAACGAAAGAGTATGAACAACAGTAACACAAATATAGATTGTCAGGAAACAATTGGAGAATAAAAGACATAATTTTTGAATCATCTTTAAAATTTGAGAAAGGGATGATTTTGAATTTTCAAAATACGGATGGCTAAATTGTAATCAACATTGATTGGTTTGTAAACTTCCCACTCAATATCTTATTTGACACATTTTATTTAAATTAAATTTATTATAAATAGGGACCTCGCAGCTTGTGTTGATTTCAGCGGGGCGAAGAGAGAAACGGAAGACCTCCAGCGGCAGTGACCGTAAAAAATTGTGTGTTAACTCGGAGGAGATATTAAGAAACATTCATTTCTAGGGTGTTAGAGGCATTCCTTAGAATTGTATTGCGAAGTGTCTCAACAATTTTACACGTTAAGAAATATTTCTCCTTGCTGGGTGCTCTATAATCTCAGGGAACTGCAGAAAATCCCTCGAGTGGAAGGGTGTCGCGAAATGCTCCAAAGGCATCAGTTTAAATTTCCCTAGACGACATAATAAAAGTCAGGAGAGAGAGGAGCATGGAAAATAAAATGAGATGACTGATATGGCAACAATTCTCCATCGCAGCTACACAGCAGTTTGTCTCGTAAAAGATTTTCAAACGGCCGAGAAGCGGGCAGAGGCATCAGGCTGCACCACTACGCCTTTGTCCTCACCGCCATGTCACACTGTACTCCTGAAGAGAACGAGAAGCCCTGTGAAGCTCGCCACACGTTCTCCTTATAGTTTCAGTTCTGTTTTGCTTAGAACCGACTGGTGAAAAAGCTATCTTCGAGCTCAGAAGAGGCTCAGAAGAAGGAGCTTTGTACCAGTGAGTGGATGTGTGCGGTTGGAAACTACACATCGAAGCAAAATCTCAATGACCAAATTGAGTTTTTCACAAGTCGGCACTTCTCGGGATAAGCTTTTTTAAATTAAAAACGTGTACTTAAAATAATTCCCTTCCTTGACTGTGCAACGCATAGCGTTTGTCTACACAGAAATCGCTTGTACTAGCTACACATATACTCTATTGTAATGAGGAGGAATGTTTATCTCTTTGCTTATCTTGTTGTATCCAGTTTACTGCTGAACAGCAAAACTCCAAAGTGAATCAACGACAAATATTTCTTGAACTACGCATTGTACAAACATGTTCAGAAGTTATAAGTGCTTAATCATTTAATTTTAAATATTCTTCGAGTGTAAAACAAGAAATGCTGTTCTCTCAATCATTGCAGATAACAAGTAAGCACCGTAACTGATAAGCATGCTTCTCTTTGTACAGCCGGTCTGTGTGACACCGCGAATTAAATTCATGCAAGCAAAATGCTTTCTGGTGAGAGCATATAACTCCACACTAGATTACTGCAGTTTTCATACGTTAACAAGGCGATGTTTCAAAGTGGATTTGGGTATGTTCAGGTTTCAAAAGTCGGGACCATTTTTTAAAAAAAAACTTGACTTCTACGATTTGATTTTTTAAGTTATTATAATTAGCTAAACTTGTCTTTTCTTGTTGCATTCTAATGTTACAGTAGAGCGAATTTTTAAAATAAAAACGAGAGAAAAATATAAATAATTATATCGTATATATAGTTTCAGTTCTTGTGCAGGTAAATTTAGATATAAAGAATAAAAATACTTTATTACTAATCTTTTTAATATAAATTAAAATTACTCGATGAATACATTTACAGGATGGAGTTGCAGAGCTGTTGGTCATAGAAAATGAAGAGGATGGTGTGGGGAATAGGGCAAACTGGCTTACAAAAGTGAGTTTTTAAATATACGATTTCATTTACATTAGAAACATTCCTGTTATTTTATTAATGTGTAATCCAAACTGCATGCAACTGGTTGCGCGGTTAGATTATTTTGCAAAAAATGGAGATTTTGTTTTGTTTTTGAGGAATTTTGAAGCTCAAAGCGTATTTTTCAGTAAATTTTCAATTTTCAATTTTTCAGTAAAACATAGCATTGGTTCAACCGACCACACTTTGCATACCCTTCCCAACTGTTCTAGTATTGTGATTATCAAGCTGAATAACTATAAATAATACACCCATATCTCCTTTGGGAACGCAATGCTTTTTATTAAAGTCCATACAAAGTTAACTACAGAGTTTTAAGAACGTTCTTGTGGGACACTCGTATAGAATTAAATAAAAATATTTTTACAAGGAACAAGTAGCACGATGCAATTTATTAATCTGAACCTATTTTTTAAAAATTACATTTTTAAGGGGGCTCCATGACAACGAACACGGTTCGTGTAATCGGCTCTAAAAGTTTACCATAACTCGCTGCAATAAAACATGAACAATACCCCTAATTTCATGAGTGACGTTTTCTTTTAACTGCATGATGACCCGTGGCCTGTCGCATCATACTTTATTTTTCAAGTATCCCCATAAAAAGTAGTCTGCAGCTCCCAGATCGGGCTGGCCAGGTAACATCAGCAAATCGATGCGTCTAGGAAAACAGAATCCCCAGTGTGTTCATTGTTTCACGAGTGGTGTGAACTGTGGAACCATCCTGCTGGAACCAAAACGCCTTTTCATTCATCTGAAAGTCCAATGTTGCCAGTATTTCTGGCACATTAAATTCTACCCTAAATCTTCCCTGAACGTAGGATATTGACATATATTAAATAAATCTCCAGATATCAGTACTGTTATTTATTAAATGGACAAAATAAATTGCATAGTTACGTAGAAAAAAGTACCATAACTGCAATGCAAAATTGCTAGAACCGGCAGCGTCCTGAAAACTATCATATTCCATTGGGTCACTTGTGCTTTTTAAAAAATAAGTTCAGTTTAATAAATATCATTGTGCTACGTTTTATTTGAAAAAAAAATTATTTAATTCTATACAAGTGTCGCACAAGAAGGTTCCGAAAACCGCCATATTCCATTGGGTCACTCTGTAGAGTAAAGCTAACAACTCTAGGTAATTAGCACTCTAACTTACCTGGGATCAGACATTGTCAAGAACTCTTCGAATCGCAGTTAAATCTATCATTCTCGAAATCTTTGATCTCAAATAGACGGTCCTTAAGTGTTTCCCGTCAGTTCATCGAAATGAGTGAATTTAACTTCTTACTAATAGTGAGGGGACTCCAAATACAGAGTACCACTTCCCTACCTTCTATGTACCACAGCATTACAACGATCTTCATACTATGCTCGTAACATCACGCAGGTTGACTTTGAGCCACGTGCTATCTCATCATGTGCACAACGATGTATTTAACAAAGTAGTTGACCCGAAGCAGCGAGTTCATTAAAATAAAGTACAATTTCTCTTGGGCACTTTCAAATATAAAAACGAAAGATAGAAACTCGATATTTCATTTAAGCACATTAATGGTATGTTGCATATATGTCCCTGGGCAAGGTAATTTCTGTGTATTATTTGCTTTTCGTGCACATTATTTTTTTTAATGTTTGATATATTTCTATATTTAACAGTATTAATATAATTTATATGCATTAACAAGTTTTTCCCCTTTAAGTATTGAACATCTAATCTAAATGACGTCATAAATACCTACATTGTAATTTAGTTAGTTAATGTTAGACTATGACTTTTGCCCTGGCTCTGTGCCAGTTGTAAACAAAATCTACATACAGTATCTGTTAAGTACATACACAGGATTAACGGCAACTCTACTGACAAACTTTCACAGTCTTTTCTGAGTTTTGAAAAAAAAACAACCTATGGTCCCCGGTGGCTCATTACCGGATAATTTAATTGTTTTCGTTTTGTAATAACTCAACCACTTTTATATCTGCTTACTCTAAATATGATTGTTTGCAAACAAAACACAAAATTTGACTGCTGTAGAGCACGTTTACATTACGTTTCGTAACCAATTTATCAACTACTCGTCAACTCTGACATTTCAATAAGGATAGATAACCAAAGAAATACAAAAAATGATATGAAAAAATCAAATTACACTGTTACACTGATTAAAGTAAATGTTCAAAACGTGGACCTCCATGACAAACTTCACAGCGACGTTTCATGGAGAGTCGCATGCACTCTAACCTCCCAGGAGATTTGCTCACGTCGTCAGCGGCTGCTACAATCGTAGCAACCAGGTCTCGGCAGGAGTCACTTACACTAGGCTCTTTACGTGACCCCAGAAGTAAAAATTCATGGGTGTCAGAACTGGTGATCGAACTGGCCATGGAACAGAACCACCACAACCAATCCATCCTTGCCCGAACTATTCATCAAGGTATTCCCTAACATTGAATGCAAAATGTATTACTAACAACGTACTGCAGGAAACAAAAGCTGAGACTGAACTGTGCAGGAGTTCAAGCCTGATGGTGGGCCACTACAGTCAAATGTTGTGTTGTGTTTGATTTGGAAACAATCATATTCCGAATAAAAAGATACAAAGGTAGCTGAGTTAAACAAAACGAAATCATTGAAATTACCCGGTAATGAGTCGCCTTGGGTTCCTTATATAAATAAACTCAGAAAGTATCCCTGAACAACTTGTGAAAGTTTGTCAGTGGAGTTCGGATTCACGATGTACCTTTACAGATTTTCTACGTATACTCACTAAGAAAACGGATATATCATAGTATTCAGTGAGTTCAGCGCCCTCGGAAGATTCAAACACAACACAATACGCACTATGTCTTTGGTGTCTTGCATTCTTGTTACCTAATACTACATAGGCTGAGCCAGAACATATTCAGAGGAGACTATGTGTTTATGCTTTCTGACGTATCGTTTAGAAATTGTGAAGCTGATTTGTCCTCGCCGTATACCTCTGTGTGTAGTAATTTAAAAACCTAAAATTGTGTTAAAATATCCTACACATATTTTTACATATTTATTTGACTCTAGCAGCTGGTTTATAAAAAAACATGAAATTATTTAATGTCCCATAAATATGATATTATTAAATACATATAGTATCTATATGGCAAATACTACTACTGCCCCCAACACCACTGCTATCACTTGCTATTGCCGCCACTGCCATTACTGCTACTATTACTTGTATTGGGAGTCTACTATTATTACTATTTACTAGAAATAGTAATACTAGACGTTTGAAATATTTACGGGTAGACTGATTTTGGTAAATACTTTTAAAATGGCTTACCAAATTGTGCATACGCGAGTTCATTAGCTGTCTTGACTAATATGTAAGTTTTGTTTTGTTTCTTAACTTAGTCCTAATTACCTTTGGAATATCTTCATTGGATATGCGCTCCATTCCAATATGGCAAGTTATCCTAATGCCCATATACAGAGCCTTGATTTAACTTAACCATCTGAATCACTATCTATTTAAAATAAATTTAATTTAAACAAAAATACATAAATTTATATGCTAAGAGAAAGTTTAAAATCAATTTTAATCACATTTTGGGTTACACTTCCTTATCCCAAGCCATCCCACTTTGGAATTTCAAATGGCACCCCTAACTTACGATATTAAATTTTTAAAAATTATTTAATTTTCAGGAGAAAACATAATTTATTTTTGGTGATATTTAAATTAATATTTCAGTATTAAATTAATATTACAACCTATTTTGGAACTTTTAACTGGTCCTCTTATATTATGATCTTTTTTAAAGTATGTATACATTTATTATTATTATTATTATTATTATTATTATTATTATTATTAACAAGACACATCTACAATAAACGATCAATATTATTTCTAGTTGTGTTTTATATTATAGATGGCCTAGTTTAAGCTATCTCCCACATTATTAGTTAAAGTTGCTGTCAATATGAGAACACCACCTAGGTTCAAATTAGCTTCTTGTGTACCACAGCGATTCTTGAACGACCTCTAGCTTCTGTCTTGCATATCTGGTCACATTATTGTGCTGGTAATTATGATAAACACCTTCCTTTCACAGCTCGTTTATCTTCATTAATCAGAGATTTAAATTTCATTTTCGCGTGTCGAAAACTCAATTTAATTCATCCTTGACCCATATGAGATAAGGAGAAAGAACGTATTTTTTTTATCAGAGCATTATTTTTTCTCGCTTAACTCGTAACCTGTAGCCTTACATTATTTTGAAACTGACGAAGTGTGTGCAGATAGCCGAGAACTGCCTTCACAAAACAAGAGCTAAATGCGGAGACGAATAAAGCAGTGTCAAGAAGTATAACAGGAAAATTTTAGATAGCATTAATATTAATAACAACTTAAAATTCATTGCTAGGATTAAGATTTTTTACGCAAGTTCGTTTGTTAACATCTAAGGTGAATTAGATGCATTTGAAAATTAAATCCAAGGAAGTGTGGCAACTCGAAACTTGAGAACTAATCTTGAAATTCCATTTTATAACCTAACAAGAGAAAGCAGTATGCACCCTTCATTAAGGACAGTAAATAGCAATTGAGGAAGTTCAGGGTTTAAGGTTATATATGTTCGATGGAAGGTCTAACGTCATCTCCACTTTAAATTATATCCTTAATGCTGAAATTTTCTCCTAACAATTGAACTGGTCACATTAAACTCTGAAGGGAACTTTATTCAGTTTTGATCAATCGAGAGCGCGCACTCCTGCAAGATTGGCTTTGGCAAACATCCAAACATAAGTGCTGAGTCGAAGTACTACCTCATACATCACGTAGACCAGATATAGGGCCATCCGCTACGGTTTAGTTCGCTTAAACAAGTCCATATTTGTCTGGCACTGTTTGTCGTCTGAATTTCAAGAGTATATTCCTTCATTCCATGGAATACTAATTTTATAAAATGTCAAGATTTCATTATCATAGGACAAAAATGTTTAAAAGATTTGTTTTTGTTTAAAAATAGGGTTTTTCAAAATCTCCATCTATACATAATAAGCAAAACATTTTGATATTTCTTGTAGCACCAATAACATATAAAACATCTATAATTTATATTTTAGTTCCAAGACAATGTATGTACCCAACATTTAATTTTTCTGTTTTTTTTTTTTTTGGTGTTCATCATCACACATTTTTTTAAATTTTTTTTAACATATAACATATCTGACTACTCAGTTTTAATAATCATAGTATAAGGAACATGCACTAAAATCATACACGGAAATTAGATTTGAAACATTTTCAAACGTGTTGGGAAATAGAATTTTAAAGCTTGCATGCTGATCAAATAGAATTATTTTAGTACAGATATTTAAAGAGCGTAATATTTTAAATATGAAGTTATTAAATTAAACTTCAAGCGTCAGGACCTTGAAAATTTGGTAATATTTAAAGCAATGTTTGTATTTTTTTCAAAAAACTTAAAAAAAATCCCCCGCCATTTGTCAATTTTCACCCTATCTCCGCTTAACTCGCGACGTCCAACGTTTTTGGTGAATCATCAGAAATGAAATTAAATGAACATTAAATTGGTTTCAACCTTTCGGTAGGTTATTTTTCTAAATTAAAGCCTGGTATTTTATCTCTTTTGTTACTTCTCTAAGGGTATAAGCGGCAATTAATTTAAAAGCATCTGTTAACATGAGATAGTACTGTTATTTATAAAAGTCAGTTTTTATTTTAATTTAAAACATTTCGATATTGACATCTCTTAGCCGCATTACTAATTTAATTAGTTAAAATATCGTCTTGGTTGACTCGGTAAGCATCCACTAAAACGAACATTTAAAGAGACGTTTTCTTAAATTACAAAGATAAAAGGGGCAGAATAAGATCTTTTAGATAAGAAACAAGTTTAATAATATTATACAACGGAGTATTGGGCGAAGGCGCAATAAATAGGTTGTTGTTATTATTATTATTATTATTATTATTATTATTATTGCTGTTTACTAAATGTGTCACATCTACTGATAAATTTTACAAACAATGAATGAAATAAATAAATTAATGACGCGGTGAATTGAGAAGTCATCAGCAACTAAACTGACTGAAATTCACGACGAAGGGAAACTGGATGTAATCTATAATAGGGGAGAAATTACCTTGTGGTTGATGTTTCTGCTGCCACTCCACTCGCTGTCCGTCTCCATCATCTTCTTCCTCCTGCTCCTCTTCGGTATCTTTCTATTTCATTATGTTCACTATCACTGTCAATGAAATCACTGGAGACACCAAAGTTTGTTATAAAACGTTTCACTACTTCTTCTAGACTGCCTTCTTCTTCCCATGCATTCTCTTGGAAACGCGTTGCTACTGCGCAATTTCCGTTAACTGTTAACTGTGGTAACGCCGATGATGCCATGCCTCTGACGCTAATGTGCATTTGTTACCTGATTTATCAGTGATAAGAGAGCCTTTCACCAGTCGAGTCACCAGTATAGATCCCAAGTGTCAATCACCAACTAATTTCCCGCCTAATATAAATTGGATTCCAATCGGCATGTTCCAGTTTTGTAATTGGTTTCGCACCAGCACCTTGATCAAATAAACCACAGGCGGCATGAATATTCTTGAATAAGTATTGCTTACTAATAACGACATCTTTGAGTCAATATTCAATCAACTTTATGTCTCAAAATTAACTTAATGTTTTTATACAACTTGCTTTCATAATTTGCTAATAGATGCCCATAAAATTTAGTTAATTTCGTATACTCCTTAGGCAATTCTTTAAAACCATTATTATAGGCTTCTATTGACAAAATTATGTACAATTCAGTGGCAGATACTATTAACTTAATCAGAAGTTTTGTTAAATATCATGAAGTTTAGTCCAAAGAAGCAGCATTTTCTAACATACTGACTTTTCTCCTTAAGGAAAGACAATGAAGTTTTTCTCGATTGTTGGACACCAATATCCCGTACTGGATACTATAAACACGCCCTTGCTTTGTGTAGTCCCATGGCATGCAGAACCACGGCAGTCTATTTCTCTTGTTTAATCTTGATTACTTTACAAAGAAGTGGTGGAACAGTTTTCAGAACAAAGGACCACTGCGGCTATGTAAATCAGGACCGCCCTCATTAACAAAAGCGACGCAGATATTGATCTTCCTTGGGTGATCGAGATAAATTAACAAGTAATGGAGTTGTAGTGCTTCCGCGTCATTTAATTAAAGAAGCCCAATGAAAACACCGGATCTCGTGCAACTGCAGATGAAAAGAAGTGAACACAGCACATAATCCTTTCCTATTATTTAAGACAGGGGATGCTTTCTCAATCCATAGACGGTGATTCTAACTATTGAGATACCTGAAAAAATTTATAGTATTTTAATAATGTAAGACAGATTTCCTGTTTATATTATCGATCCTGAGCTGTCAACATTTCCAATATTTAATTATGACTAATAATTGAGTGTAGTTATCAGGATTTATGTGCATAAATATACCCATCACATCTTGTGCTTTGTGTCTGCTGTCAATGGTAGTCGTTGTTCAATTCAAGGCGAGGAAAATTATGGAAAATTTCCATATTTTCCTGAACCTGAAAAACTAAATAATTTAAATATGTGACACAGCCTGAATTTAAAGCTCTTGATAAGCGAAAAAAGAAGAAAAGTATTTAGAGATATAAAATCTGAATTAAAAACTATCATTCATGTAAAACAAAGCTCCAATCTCGTAACAAAATGATGTTGAACTGCGCATACAGCACAAATGGAAATGCGTTGTAGTTAGCTTAATCACAAAGCAGAAAAAGGTAAGCTACAATAGATAATTATGCTAATACTTATTAATTAAACTATCCGAAATGAATTGCCTTATGCACTTTAATTTTTAGTAATTCTTCTTTTATTTCTATATTGTCGGCATTGTTGTTTATGCTAAATTTACAAAGCAAGGCTTCTTTAAACCATTTTAGGTTTAGTCAACTAATCGTTTGCTTAAAGCTCCCTGTTTAAACATCAGATCAAATTACAATTATACTCTCTCTATATCCTTACACCTAATCTCTCCATCCTTCACAGTTGATTTGTTCATTTGTTTTATTTACGGACGCTCTTTAACACCTCAGATCTTTAAGGTCCCATTCAGTTCAGGGCATGAAACGGCTGACAAATTTTGCTCAGAGGCCTCTTCTTTCAGGCTTGAAGTTCTTTATCGTGCCGTAAATGTACGACACGGGACTCACGGCTTTACTTCCCTTCCGAAGGACGCCATACTTAGGATTTTTATGCCCGAAAAAAAATCATCGACCTTGGCCTGGATTGAACCCTAGATCTTGGGTTTAGGAGACAAGTGTGGTTACCACTACACCACCAGGATCGATTATCCTTTAGTTGTCGATATTCTACGGAACACTGCCGTTTCATATCAAGGACTGCCGGTCATAACATCAATTTAGAATATTGCTCGAAGATATTTACATGGAAAAGGCAGCATTTAACAAGTACTATGTTCAAATTATTAATGTCATTAACAGTATTGCATGTGTGTTGTATATACTGAAACCATAATTGTCCCTTGTGATGTGGAAGAGAGAAATTGATGATCTTAGTTTCGGCATCTTAATTATTGTTGTTGTTGTTGTTGTTGTTGTTGTTGTTGTTGTTGCACATTATGTCAAAAGGCACTTGTTTCAAACGAAAACAGTGTAGAAATGGAATTTTTACTCTTAAATAAATATTTTCCCACTACATATTTACCAAATGTTCAAATTACAATAGGGTAACACTTCACAATAATATAAAATGCAAATTACTGAACAATATTTGTTTCATATTACGCCGCACTTGAGCATTATTACGTTTTTTAAATAAGATATTTACGATAATTTTCTTTTAGCCTAATGTAAAAATTAATCACTTCTAAACGTAATTCCAGAAATCAAAACTTAACAACATTTAGACACTGAAATTTAATTTAAATATGTACTACTAATTATAGGCTAAAGCCTCAAGCGGAGTGTCTCAGATGATAACGCATGGGAGGTCTCAGGTTCAAATCTCTTGTGGCCGGGCTTTTTTCAGGAGTTTCCTCTGGTCACTTAGGCAAATGCTGGGATATATATTTACTTTTCACATTCCCATTTGTATGGGTCATCGGTTTTGTTAAGTGTTTGCAAAGGCGAGGTGGACTGGCGTAAAGGTTTCTGCCCCGGCATCAGGTGTGTAAGGGGACCATCTGAGGGACTCGAACTTCTTTGGGCTTAAAGAATTTTTAGGAATTTTGCAATAATTTGTCTGCATGATACTCTCTCATTTTATGTTTCGTAGATGTTTTTAACTAGTCATTTAATGGCCGAATGGTAGCCGTGTGATGAAGGATCTATGTTTACCTACATTTTGAATATAATATTACAATATTTAATCAATACAATACCATTTCGATATAGTGTGAGAAAAATATATATTAAGGAAGTGTCAATGCCTTACTCGTATCGAAATTCCAACCTCGCGTATGGCTTGATCTTTAACATTCACTCGTTAGACAAGGCATTATTGCTTAGTAACCAAAACGTTTTAAATGTTGTCACCAAACATAGCCCTTTGTAGTTTAATTACATAAAGATATCGCTTGTCAATGCTTGTGAGAGGCGTTTTGTTAAATTAAATACTAGTTATTCACTAGATAATATTGTAAAATTATTACAATATTTTTGTTTACCACGAGATACAATTACTGCATACAACAGACAGCGAGCTGGCTGGACAAGGAGAGAAAATATAGCGAGGACATGTCTGTCTTGTTTGATGGTTGCTCTCCGCCTGACGCTTTCCTAGCTGTACCTCTAATGCTATGTGGGAGACTTCAAACCACCAATTAAATTAACGCTTCCAAGCATCAGACGTTTTCACTTAACTTATGCTTTCCTCTCCCAACAATAAAATATTAACGACACTTCAATAATGTGTATGGTACAATATAGGTTTATATTTTTATATATGAGTAATATGTTTTTGATTCTTATAAGTTCTTGTGGATTCCAAAATCTGACGGAGATTATGGGAACCTTTCTCTCGTAGTTAATGATCTATTTATTATAAGGAAGGCTATGCCGTGCTAATCAGAAAAAGGATTTTCAACAAAAATGGTTGCATTTTAGACACGCGGGCCGATATTGCTCCACTCGGGAGGTAATTAATACGCGTAATTTCAACATTGCACTGAACATAATTGGTTCACGAGGTAACCATTTCGGTATCGCCAATGTAGTACAATCAAATTAAGCAGTGTCCTATTGAAAATAAAACAGCTTAGCTTTAGGGAAACAGTGTTTGAAAATGAACCCAATTTATTATAATTAGTTTGTCCAGCATTTACGACCGCAATTTGAGTTCCGACTGTCATTTGGTGTTGAGAAAACTGAAAACTGCAATCATTGAGAGTGCGTTACTTCACAATAATGAAGCATACGTTACAATAATGCTGCTTTTGGTTTTATATTTACTTCTAGGCATCTTTGTTTCAATAGATGTACAAAGCATCTATTGAAATGTGTTCTCTGCTATTCTACAACGCCCCATAACGATATTTTCATACAGCTACATATATTAATTTTGCATCGCCACTGAGATCCGGTTAAATTAAAACTTTCCCTCACCTAGAATGTTTGCATTTCATTGAAGTACTTGTCCACCAATACATGCAAACTTTCTCATTCTTATAAGTATTTTTACATTCGTTTTACGGTGGTTTTAATTTGGTTATATGTGATGAATTGTGATGGAAATTGTTGAATTCTGTTATTTACGAACTTTCTTTAACATCTCTCATTCAATTCAAGACGTGAAACGGCCGATCAATTTTGCTCAGATGCCTCTTCTTTCAGGCTTGAGGTTCTTTAACGTGCCGTAAATGTACGACATGGGACCCATAGCTTTACTTCCCTTCCGAAGGAAGCCATACTTAGGATTTTTATGCCCGAAAAAATCCATCGATCCTGGCCGGGATTGAACCGACGATCTTGAGTTTACGAGGCGAGGCATGGTTACCACTACATTGAAATTAAAATGCTTTGCTGGCAATTGTACTTTTATCATTTATATTCTTATTAATTTATTAATTTTACATTTTGGCATCAGTAATGAAATGCATGAAGAAAAGTATTTTATTTCAATGATGCGTCCCCCGCAAACACAGATAGAATATAAGAACATAATGTTACTGGCATGGAAATGAGAACTCGTCACAATGAACAGCAACGAAAACAGGTGAGTTTATGAGAAGAATATTATTTAGACTTTATTATTAGCGAAAATTATATAAATGCAACAAATCTCAATAAATTACCCTATGGCTTCTATTTTAATTGGTTTTCTCGTGAGTTGTGCAATCAAAAGGGATTAGAAATTATTCGTTCCATTATTACATGGTGCTTTCTGTAAATCCTGTTTATTATTGTAACATACATGAACACTATCTGACTGTATGTTGCTTTCACTGTATAGTACTGCAACTATTAAAAATATCTCTTTATACAAACAGGATGAGAAATGTATCTGGCAAGATTTGGGTTATTGGAGGATATGATTAGTGAGTTTGATTTAACCTTTGTTTCGGTTTCTAAAGAACTGGACACCAACCTTCGGCTCTGGGAATGTGGGATAAAGCAAAGCATTCAACAAGAGAGAAGTAGTTTTTCCAAACCTTGGGGGGGGGGGGTGCTTCTGTTGTTAACTAAATCCAGTTTCGAGTACGTTTACAATTATTATCATTGCCACTTTATTTATGGTTAAGAACGTTCTATTTTCCAATAGTTCCAGTAAACATGTTTATTTACATAAAAGCAAACACAGCGGCAGTATTATGTGTATTTCATATAGGAGATATTGCTAGCTGATCCATGCCCACATTATTTAAATTATCTTCATATTATTTATATAAAACTCGCTCTGGCATTAAATATATTGGAATTAAGATGTTTAATGAGGTGTCATTGGTAATTAGAAAACTAGAAATTAATGGTAAATACAACTTGTTAATATAGCCTTTTATAATATTAAAAAATTAACAATATAAATTTGGAAAAAAACAACATTGTGGAATGCTAAAACTGATAAATGAATAATAATATCTACTGCTTCATGTGTTGCTTTTATGTGCATTTTTGGGAATGCAAAAAGTTACTATACTATTTTTGAAATTGTTAAAGTTGTTACTCACCTCTTTAATGATCTAGTGGTGGCGGAGGTCCTGGATTCTAATCCCTTCTAGTTCAATCTGTCTGGGTAAAGTTTTTTCCTGAGCTTTTCCTGACCCTGAGAAATAGCTTTAAGGCGCCAAGCACTCCGAGCTCATTTGCGCAATCATTAATTCATTTCATTTCATTTCATTTCATTCATCCCTACAGACTTATACCAATAGTATTCAGTCCACAATCTACGGTCTAAGCAATAATTAACTAAAACATTATATATATATATTATTATATTGTGTATTTTATTTTTATATAATATTGTATATTATTGTAAATGATGAATAAAGCTTTTATTGATTAATTATCTCCCTGGCAGTAGATAGAACGGAGAGAATGGAGAAAAAAAACACAAACGAGTTAAACACTGGAATGTTCGTGCTCGGTTCTGTAGTAACATTTTCCTTTAATTACGTCTTCAGAATATTATCAACAATTGAAGTAGGAAGTTATCTACGAGCAATTTTCCTACAGCAGTTATTTTCGAAAGGTTCATATATTAAATTCAACCATTTTAGTCTAAGGTGGACTCCTTTTGAAATTGCCAAATTTTTCATAAATAGTCTTTGTCAGCTATTTATATTTTATAATTTGTTCGAGACATTTTCTGCTCAATTTTCTCTCAAATTTTAGTTCTTGTTGGAACTAACACTTGAAAAACAGAATTTTGTGGACAACAGTTAATGTGATTCAGCACCAAAATTTGCCTGCAAAGCTAACTTTTAAACAATTTTGTTTTACTAACTTGAGCACTTGCATTGTGCGTCTGCGAAACTATTTTACTATAAAATGTAACAATTCTCTTGCCCCTTAAAATATCCTTGAGATGAACACTTTATCTATAAGGACCTATGAACGCTTTTTATATTGGGAAGATTATTTCTCGTGGTTCCTTGCGTCTTCACAGGCTTAACTAGCATGAAGTGTTTCCTCCATTTGTAGAGTTTGTTAATTAAGAAAACATACTATAAGCATATAAACCTAAAATAAAAAGGAAGGGTTCCTTATTCATATACTTGAAAGTCACACCTGATTAAATTTCCTGCAAGTAGATATAGAGAACATGTTTTGTTTTCATCTTCTGCTCATCCTTTTAAGCATAGTCTTCTCTTGCTTGTTTTCTCACTACCGTTTGAATACTTCAGTGTTTCGGAAACCGTTCGTGCATTTTCTCTTGAACCTGAACATCACTGCAGACTTTCGGTCGCCTTGTTTTCCAATACTGCCGACCATAAAAATTGCAACATAACAAGCGTGTTCATATAACACCCACGAGGAAATGATGTCTATCTCCTCCTTCGATTTTTGACGGTGCCGTTGACATCCTTCATGTTTTTGTGTTCGTCCTACCCCGATCTACTCAGCTCATATTGTTTCGCTGTGGACGAATTTCGTCAACAGGAGCATCTTTTTCTCAGAATGATATTCTGCATTCTCCGTATGCCACAACTCTCCTGCGATCAAATTCTGACATCTGGGTTCTGTTTCATAAAACAATTAATGTACTAGTTTAGTGGTTACTAACCGTAACTCCACCAATTCTAATAAAACCTGTTTCACGAATATTTATTCCACAATGGAGAATTGTAAACATTTTGTCATTAGTCATTTGTCAACATTACCAATGTAGCGACTGTATCCGAGCGTCGAGAAGGCTGTTTCGGGTATATTAATTACTCCGTGGACTGTTTGTTGATGCGATTTGTTTACGCGGCATGTATTTTAAATCGCATATTAAGGCCAAAAATAGCATTATGTCTAATACATCGGAAAGAATCTCTAGTGTTCAAAACAAAATAACAGTGCTGTGTTTAATTAATGAGCATAAAGAGGTACTGCTTGAGCAATTTTACGACACAATTACGAAGATAGACAAATCCGAAATTTGGAAAATAATAACGCAAACTGTGAAAGCTTTTGGATTAATTACACTGGAAAAAGATTACATACATGTGAGGGACACATTTTGGACAAACAGCAAGAAAGTTATAACTGTAATTAGTTCGTATTATTATGTACAAATATTGGTGTAAGTAGCTCAGTTTCTATGGTATTTTTTGACGTAAAAATAGACAATTCAAGAAGTATAGAAATGCATTGTGCATTTGAGACCACATAGTGCATAAATAACCATTAATGAGCTTTATATTTAAATTGGGCTCAGTTTAATTCATAGAATCAATACCTAACCTAAAAGATGTATGTACACTAGTATGTAAAAGCATCATTGCAGATTCACGGGTAGAATTCTAGTTAACAATACGCAATATTATAAGACCAAATGTTTTGTAAACAGTACATTGATAAAACAAAATCACATGCTAATATCAGCCTGCCACACTAGTAACTAGTAGTTTATGCTCATAAGTTTTAGAAACATACACTTGTAAAATAAACAAGTAATACTAGAATGGAGAGTAGTTTTATTGGACTAAGAGCTTCATAAAGCAGGACACTGCATGTATTGTTGTGTGTCGTATTTTCGACAAGTCATATTCATTCCTTCTGGGAAAGTTTGTGATCGGTTTAACGCCTCTCTTATGGGAATTGTCCAGGAATGTACATGAAACCAAATAAATTAAAAGTCCAATTGCTGTACCATAACGCTGATTAAAAGTTTTGACTTTTTTCCCTGTATTTCTTAAGGCTAAAGAGGGAGAAAAAATTATCACGCAGCATCTGGAACGCCGCCTTATTCCAACTGTTGTGTTGTAGCAAGTGCCTCTCTTCTCTTCCAGCCCTTGACCTCTGACCACTTTTGACCTACTGCCAATTCAACTTTCCGCAAACAACGTGGCTTATACCATGGTTATGTTTGTGGATATCTCTGCCGTTTCCACACAGGTCTTTCATTCAGTTTTGTTGTTTAAATCTAGCACATATTTTAAAGTAAATTACCGTTATTATGAAAAAGTTGCAAAAGAAATATATTTTTGTGTACGGTATTAAAGCATATGAACTCCGATTGATTTATAAAACACGAAAAATAAGAAAGGAAACTGTTGTAACATTTTTTTTTTGTTTTTTTATTAATGTGAATTATTATTATTATTATTATTATTATTATTAACTCTTGGCTGCAATGATTGATACTGTTTCTTTCTCTTGCGTCATATTTTGGACTGAATTTGGTTTCGTGTTTATTTTCAGCTGCTAAAATCAATGCTCTATGTTTCAAGACCCTGCAAGTTTGTTTGCTTTTTTTATTGAAATGTTAACGAAGTCTTGTGTGCAACCAAGGTACCTTTGGTATGGAAGAGGAAAAAAAGAAAGAAAAGAAAAACATACAATTGAGATTGTAGCGGCCTTAACAGCTGACCCATACGCATGACATCTTAAATCAAATTCGCAGTTTATTAATTTCTAACGTATCAATAAAGTCGTTATTTAGACAACTGTTGTCTAATGTTACACAGTGCCAACCCCCACTGGTGTAATTCATTCCGTCACGAAATCGAATTATTGCACATTTCTGTTTATTGGTCGGTCCTGGTGGTGTAGTGGTTACCATACTTGACTTCTAAACTCAAAATCGCGGGTTCGAACCCGGCCAGGACCGATGGATTTTTTCGGGCGTAAAAATCCTAAGTATGGCTTCCTTCGGAAGGGAAGTAAAACCGTGGGTCCCGTGTCGTACATTTATGGCATGATAAAGAACCTCAAGCCTGAAAGAGAGCAAAATTTGTCTCCGTTTCACGCCCTGAGTTGAATGGGACGCTGATGACCTGAGATGTTAAAGAGCGTCCATAAATAAATAAATCAAAAAAATCAATCTGTTTATTGGTGTCATCGCTTTACATTCATATACAACATTAACAAACAAATTAACTTTACAGGGAACATTTACAGTACGAAATTAAGAGCCGATAAACAAATTCAAGACTTTTAGTTAAACCTTTAGTTATACAAGTTGAAAACTTGATCAATCTGCAGGGAAATCAGAATTGAAGAAATAGTAATAATAAATGGAGGAGGAATGCGGGTGCTAGCACTGGCATGGTATCGCGACCCGAGGCCTCAATAAAGTCACGCGAGAGGGGGCCCACAATCACGCCTCGCACCGAGCCAGCCTCTGTTTCAAAGTTCATTTTGCGCCACCGGAATTATGTATTTGCAATTAGAGTAAAGGCATTTGTTGCCTGCGAACTGCCTGAAAGCCTTTTCGGCTCTTAATACCTTTCAGGACCTTGGAGTCCCATTTTGTATTCCAACTGCACAACAGCCTCTTGCTTATGTACATGTAATCATCTTTTATTGCGCCAACAGGTCCGCACAGCGGCGAAATGTAAATTTTACCTAATAAGTAGAGCGCGGATATTTATTCAAATTCTTTCTGTACTTTTTATACCAACATTTACTTGTTCCTATGAAATTATCTACAAAATGTAACATATGAGATAATGCAATTATTTTATTAAACATTTATATATTCTTATTTCATATTGCTTTTCTTATTCAGATACTATTCACATTTTGCGCCGTACTGTGAACTACTAAACAATGAAAAGAAGTCTACAATTTTCAATAAAAGCCACGTATAAATATATTAGTGAAGGAACCAAATAGAGAGCTCAATTTGTTTACCGTTCACCCCTTTCAAAAACTCGAGTCTGCATATGGCTACAATGTAAAGACTGCATTCTAAAGTTCAAAGTTTCAAATTCAATAAGAGTGAATGGTTATGAAAAGCGAAAGATACTGTCTAAGTTGCCAAAGTCTGTAGCAGGAATTTAACTTTCTACTTTAACTCATGATGACGTTTTTCTTTTTTTTTAAATTATGTGAAACAATTGAGAGTGCATTAAGAAGTGTTTGTAGTTCTCAAAACAAAATATGGCAAGAAAAAACAAAGGAAAACAAATTCAATTTATTTTCTTCTGATATGTCGTATGGGTTTTCTAGAGTTTTGTGTAATAGAGTTATTCTCTTTTGAAAACAACGATCCTGTCATCCTGTATAGAAAAGTTGTGAGAGATAAATAAGAACCCAGATGACTCTACACTAAGGAAAGCGATATTCTAGCAGAACTTCGACAACATCTGTTCGTGTCTATAGGTGAAACAACACTTTTTTAAGCCTGAGAAATTGCTAATTTTGATCCAGAAAAGAACGCAAAAGATTTCTGCTTGACAGGGAGCAGCTGTAATCATTTAAATATAATTTTGTAGCTCATATATTTGAAAATGCAATACATGTTTATTAAAAGGAGCAAAGTTTTCTGTTTGCTAGCAAATTAATCTAAAGAATTTTGGAAATGTGTGTACATTTAGCTATAAAGAGATCATTAATTCCTTTATATCTGTGATGAATTGAAAAAACGAGTTTGGGATGGTGTGGTTTTTCTTAATGCTTACAGAATGTAATGCGATATTCATTGCCCTTGTTTAGCTGAGCGACTCACGCACGTATAATCAAGTGAGCTTCTCTTCCAACACCAACATCTGAATTGATGTGGATCTTCTGGATTCAGACCTTAAATTGTAGGTTCTTTCCTAATTGCCTACTATTGCATTGCAATAGTACCGGTTCGAATTTTCTGATATGCTGGCTCAGAAAATGCCCCCACTTAAACTCAAGCTAACAGAAGTATTAATGAAAGAGATATAAATTGGTGTATGTAAATAGTGTACGTAAGTTTAGGTGTTTATAAACACCGTATAAGTGTTTAACAGTATTAAAATTGTTTATTTTTTTAACATTTCAGGTAGGTTTTTAAATTCCTCTTTATTGAAGTACGAATACATAAATACATTGAAGCAAATATATTAATTTATATTTTATTTACTTTTTCCATGGTTCACGAACGCATATACACTTTGGTTAATTTTCAGCAGTTTATAGAATACAGTTTTATATTTACCCCTCTAATTTCTAAGTCTTTACAATGTCAGGGTACAGAACTTTTAAAATAAGTTACAAGCTATAATCCCAACAAGAACATTCTTCAATTAATCGGGTGATAACGCTGTTGCACTGCACTATTAAGTACATTGAAACCTTTTATATATTCTTTCTAAACGTCCTTTTAGGAAGAGCATTTTCTCTCTGCACAGCATGAAGTTATCAGTTCAAATTTCAATGAAGACACTGCGCCGGTCCCCATGGTAAATGGTCTGTAATTTGTTTCCCCTGGAGAACTGCAGATTCATTTTTCATCGTAGCAAACCCTGGGTTCCTCATGATGAGCTTCGTTAAACAGGCTTCTCCCACTGGCCCTGTTATTTCTTTCTTTGAAATTGTGTCAATGATGTACATTGCATCTTTTAGTGGTAACGAGAGGATTCCAAGCAAGTACACGAATGTCACTGAAATGGCATTTATAAAGGCTAGTGAAGTGATGCTATGCTTATTCTGAAGAACAGATTTACCCTTGCCTATACATGCTGCACTGTTGACGTCAAATATGTCTAGAACACTCTTGACATCTTCAAAATGCTCGGCACAGTAGATGGCTGTCATCAACAAGTTCCTCAGCGGGTGATGAAGGGTTCTGGTGGAGGAGGTATTTATGGTAGCATTTTCTGAAAAATCTGAACGCGGCTGGGAGCTTTTAGACTTTCTTTACAGATAAAATAATGTTTACTTTTGGAAAACTGTTCATAACCTCTTCAGTCAATCTGTGTAAGCCGTGAACAAGACATGCACATGGGAGAAACTTTTCAATCTCTCTCCCTGCTTGATTATGCAGACCACACTGTCTGAAATAAGAAATAAAAGCTTCTTATCTCGCCCAGGGAATGTGTATGCAATGAAACGGATAATTATGTTAAAGCATATCGGTTAGTTAGCAAGGAACAAAAAGTTTAAAACCTAAGAATCCGGATACTAGTAAAAATGTATTAATTATGCTTGGGAATAGTTTATTAAAAAGTAAGTTTTGCTATTTAGGGCGTCATTTATTAATCCTTATAAATTAGTCAATCTTGTATTCACGTTACTGTGACAAAAATGAAGAGCTAGAGTTATAGGCGCAGCTGCTTATTGGCGAAGTGCAGCCTTCGTAATCGGAAAAAGGAAGGTAGAACCGCCGTGTAAAGCAATTATTTTAATTTTAGTATCTACCGTCACGAGTGACCGAGGTCGTTAAGGCGCGGACTCGTAGGAGGGAGGACCGTCCTTTATGACTTGAGTTTTTTCCCAGAGTTTCCTCAGTCCTCATAAATAGCAAATGCAGGGAAGGTACCCTAAACTAAGGCCTGGAATGTTTCCTCTCTTAAATTTTTTTTTCCAAATATATTATTTCATCTCGTGTATCATCAGTGTCCACCGCCTGTGGTGCTTCAGTAATAAACATGGGCGTTAAACACATTTAAAAACTAGTATCTATGTTTTTACGAAACGCGTTTCTTATATCTTCTTACTTTTTAACAATTTGGTAAACAATTTCTCTATCTGGAACAGGACTGCCAGGATATTTTTTTGCGAATCGCCTTATTATTCCTCTGCAAGAATTCGTTTTCACGTATGCATCGTACATAAAATCCCGTTAATCAAGACATTTATTAGTGGCAAAACAACAGTTAGCCCACAGTATACATATGATGAAAATATACACAAATTAACACACAACGCACAACCACTCGCTAATAAAACTCTCAAATTAACTATAAGCCGCTACCTGCACGTGCATTTTACGGCCTTGACGTAGTCACTTTCTGCCGGCCTATAGCTCAATTAACCTTACTGTAGTATCATTTGAATTTAAACGCGAGAACTATTGTACAAATCCACCTATTCTCCACAGTTGGGTTTCTGAAAAGATGGCGCTATCTGGTGCAGATCGTGCTTTCTCTGTGTTGGTATTCGATAAAAACAAAATGTGCTACAGATGTGCAAAGGAAAATCTAAATTAGCAAAGTATAAACAGCATCAAGCAAAAAGGCAATTTATGTCTTGTAAACGTTCCCACGAGTGAATAGAAAGGTTGGCCAAACCAGAAAGACATTCACAAAGAAACAAATTATCCTGCAAAATCCAAATGAGTGAAAGACTTCGTAAAATCCTTATCAGCTTCAACTACTGCAGCATTCAAAATCAATTTTCAGTTTCGTTCTTAATTGCAGCAATTGGAAGAAGAAGATAAATTACCTTGTGAATTGTTTAATTTTCAGCGACGAAGCAGCAATTCAAACAAATGGAAAAGACAGCAGATGTAATTGCCGTATTTTAAGTTTCCAGAATTCCAGTAAAATTATTGAATATGAATGTGATGTGCACAACGTGAGTATTATCTGCGTATACTGTCACACCAAAACTTTATAAACCGTTCTTTGACATTGAGAAGAGCATAAAGGAATCTGTTGTAGCGAAGTTAATACCGATTATGTAGAACAAATCCGATAAATTCGTTTTTCAACAGGATATGGCTACACCTCATTTCCAGTGATTACCTTAACTATAGGACTGCTACAGATAGGGAAGAATATTTTAATAAAGGGATCCAAGGATGACGGATTTGATTCCGCACAACTTCCTCCTGTGGGGCTACATCAAAAATGTTCTATCTTTGGCACTAAATGTAGGAGGTTTCAAGAAGCTACCGCGGCGGTGACAGGATGTATGGCAAGAATTCGATACCTCGGGGATATCTGCCGAGCCACACGTGGTTCCCACAAAGCTTATGACGTAATGTGATGTGGAAAAATATTGGAGGATTGTTTTTTAAAATGAACCGTATAGGAAAGTTATAGTAATGTAATATTTAAAGGAAAGTGTTAAAGGAGTTAGTAAACACGCTGTATATTTTTTTTAAATGTAAAGGAAAGGAAAATATAGCTTTTACTTTTTTGCTATTATTGTGGATCTTATTATTTACTTATTATCTTTATCTACCAATAAACAAAACTATCAGGTTATGCTGTTCCACGTAGCGCTGATATATCTTGGAATTTTGAACAATTACAAAACCAAGTGATGTGATAATTAATGTCTGTATTTTTCCAAGGTTCTGCTTCAGATAGTGTTCCAACTTATGAATAGAAATCTCCATTAATAGGTCAGTTTATAAAACTGTTTGAAAATGGAAGGGTAATTTTTCCCACAAATTCAACTCTGTATAGAACGAGGAATAATTTCGCCTCAACAAGCGGAATTTTCTCACGTTAATGAGATTGGTGCAGCATGAAACGAACGAATAATAAAAAGGAGGAGGAACCAAAATTGATCCCAGCTTCCCTAGCTGATATTTTTATGTTGTGCCTATGTTAATATCTGAAAATCATCTGCAGCAATACTCGTACGTTGCCCCAGACGTCGATGAGCATGTGCTTGGCAATGTAGCTCTCGGCCGGACTTTGTGCAACAATTCACACACTGTGGTTATCTACTGAAATGCTCACTAAGTGCTTTTAAGCATGCTACTTCTTTATTATGTTATCTGATTATGCGAGTACTTTCCAGTTTACTTACAGCGCGTTTTTTTTTTTTTTTTTTTTTTTTTTAAGTTTTGTAAGAAATGTTAGCCTTGCTCTTTGTTTCGTTTATCTTTACTGGGTTTTTCATGGTTTTATCGTCCATTTCATTGCTGTTGGCGAGTCGGCAATCAGAGCGGTAACTCCCGGCGAAGCGGATGCAAAACGCGGACAACTAATTCAATTTTTTGCAATTACAATTGCAGTACAGATGTTGGAAATGTTGTTCTGCTTTATCAGCATTTTAGAAAACTGTAATGTATTCACCTTCCAAAATGAAGCAGTTTCTCGCCTGGTATTTTCTTTCTAATATGTCGGTTTTTTACATACATCTGTCGGGGCACCTTCGTTCTGGAAATCTCTCCCGATACAAACGTTGACCGTATATCAACCCATAAATCAAAAGAACATCTGCCCATTCCGCATATACTTCCATTGCACTGTACTGAAAACCAATTCCGTGATGAACTCTAAAAGTTACGTGCCTGCCAAGTCCACAATGAACTCTAAACAGTTGATGCTACTTGTGGTAGTAAGGCAAGGAAGTGAGTCGCATGTCAACATTATCTTCGTTCAAATGGAACACAAGCACTGGCGGTAAACCTAACGATTGCAAAATAACCAGACGTAACTAAGAGGGCATTTTGAACATTTCATGCAAGAAAGAGTTTCATATGATATGCTGGTACGTTCTGTTGCTGTGTGTTTCCCATGATTAATATTCAATGAGGTGTTGTAGGAAATGCGTTCTAACATGAAATAAAGCGTTTCCGGACCGTTTAAGGGAAACACTTAATTTTTAAACATATTTTAAAACAAAAAGTCGCATTTAATGAAACGAAGACATAAATATTAAAACAGAATTTCTTTAACAACATTTTAACATCCAAAGACACATAAGGAATATCTTAAGCACAAATTCTACCCTATTATTTATTTTAATGCAGAAAAAGCCTTCAAACATGGTCAAACATCACAATAAACAGAACTTTTTAAACATGCTGTAAAAGGACAATTTTAATTGCTGTATGGTTCTCTGTGGTCTCAGTAACGAGTGTTGCCACCTCTAGACCTAATTACAGCTGCGATTCGGTAAGGCATGCTCCGGATAAGATGTGCACTTTTCTCTTGTGGTATCAGTTCCCATTCCGCTTGAAGTGCAGCCCGAAGATCTGCCATTGTGTCGGGGAATCGACCCTTAGTATGCTCCCCAAACATGACTATCGAATTCAGGTTTGGATTGAGTGCTGCCAATACTATACGTTGCATCCCAACCGCATCCAGGAACTCAGAAACATCCAAAGCAATGGGTGAAGTGCATTGGGACAATGGTGTCGCCTATAACGGGTGCAAAAGACACTACATGATCAGCAAGAATCTCTTCGATGAGCGGTCTCTGACCCACTCTCGATGAACAACCAGTTCTGTTCTTGCTTCAATGCTAATCCCTGGCTAAACCAATATTGAACCTCCATTAAAATGTCTTTGAAGAGAAAATGCAGGGTGCACAACGTTCTTCTGGCCTTCTCCATACTCTCTCCCTCCCATCTGGTGCCTTCGAACAGAACTCTCATCCGAGCTCCATTCCTCCATAGTCCAGTTTGAAGGATGCGAGTAAATTGCATCAAGAGAGATGTGATGTTCCCTGGTCAGCAGTGGTCCTTTTGCAGGTTTCCTGGACTGTAAATTCACTTCATACAGCCTTCTTCTAACTGTCCTTTTCACTGATGCTAACTTGCTGCAAATTATTCCTGGCCTCCACCGAAGTTACCTTCCAATTTCCAAGAACTTGCAGTAAAAGAAAGTCGCGATCAGTGTTGTTGCTCTTACGGTCAGAACCGGGCCTCCTGGTGTAGATACCACCATCCTCTCTGCACCTCTAGACAGTAATGCGTACATTGGTATGAGAAGTGCCAATGACGTCAGCAACATAATGTAGACTTCGTCCATCCTCCACTAATGCCACAGCCCTTGCTGCGTCTTCAGCTCTAAGAGCCATTTCAAAATGTTAAAACTGACATAAGAATGATCGCTAGCCAAGCCTGAATGCTTTAAATTATCACGCGGCATAACAATGTGCAGCAACAAATTTAAACATTAAAACATCGCTTTGCCGTGGTTGTAAAAACCGCCTTATGCGCAAAATTAACGGTCAGTTAGAATCGTAATAAAGGTTCCAAGGAATTGACTAAAGCTTTTTAAATCCATTGATTACCATTAAACATGTTGTATTTCTGCAAGATTGACCTTATACAAGGCTTGAACCTAAACTTAAGTGTAGTGAAAAAAAATAACAGGGTCTAGATTGCAGTTTCACTTGTTCTGCCGCTGGGTGTATAAAACGACAGAAGTTGATTTTTCCTAAATAAAATTTCCCTGCACTACATAAAAAACAAATCATAATATTACTTGCATAAAAATAAATGTTGTTGTTTATTCGTCATCATTGGTAGTTTTATATTATAATAATTTTGAGGAATTATGTAGCAACCACACTCCATGCCTCAGATTGTCGGAAAAATGAACAGCAACAGCAATAATAACAAAGTCTGCAAATCACCCCTCTCCTCTTCTTTCGGTTCAGTACGAACACTGAAGTGCATCTAAGGAGAAACCAAATAACCATCCTGAAACAAATGAAAAGAAAGTTGTAGTACAACAGAGTTTTGTTTTGCTCTGCATTGTTTTGTAGTTTCGTTATCAGCGGCAGTAGATGTGCGAAGCAGTCACCCTATGCTGTGGCATTATAACTGCAGTGCGGCAGAAAGGGCGACCCCGGTTCCCCCGTCGGCAAGTTTCCAGCGGGTGACCCATGCCAAAACACAGACGGATGTTCAAGGGTCACGCAGAAATGTGCACTTCTTCTGCAACTTCCACCCGCGGATTCTGACATTAGTGGCTTGCCACATATTTCAATTTGACAGTTTAGTCTTTTCCTGCCCCTCGAAATACGAACCACACACTCACAAGCATTTCACGTCAACTGATCGTTTTAGGCTCTAAAATTCTAGTTTTATGTTCTAAGACCACAGAAAAATATATGTTTATTTGTAAAGGGAATAAAAAGAGACAAAATTTTCATTTAAATATACTATTTCAAAAATCTAAAGAAACATTGTGAAACATGCTCCATATTTAAATTTAATGATTTTCTAGAAAACAGTGTAATCAGACCTAGATAACGGTGAAGAAGACATTGGATTAATTTATCTCATCTTAAACTTGTATGTGTGGGCAAGATTGGCAAAGTACCCAATATATTGCCTTGTCATATGATTTAACTTAATCGCATGTTCCGTCGAGAACTATCTACAACCAGAACAACTGTTGGATAGCTCAGTACGTGTTTCTAACTGGTCTCAGATGCAGCTTCTTAGATTTTACAATACAACGCTGTGAATGATCTGTTTAAAAATGGACTTTATAAGCTTCCAGAAAATAGCAATATGCTTTCGAGAAAAATGTATTACCCGTTTTAGTTCACTTTACCGGTTGCAAACTCAGTAACTAACTGTCATATTCTGCCATACTCTGTACTTTGTACAGGATGTAGCCAAGGTATGTTAAAACTTTGAAGAAACATTCCTTGCTTTTATAGGTATAGGATATGAACATGGTTCCGGAAATGCTTTATTTTCTTGTTAGAGCCCTTCGTCTACCACTCTGCTTATAGGATGTGATATGCAAGTTAGAATGCCAGCGTAGCTATCCTGTGGCAATAACCCCACAACAGAACAGTTGCTTAAAACGTACAGTAGGTAAAGGTTCGCTTTTACCTCTGTTTAATTGGGTGTAACTACTCTTAGTTCCTAGGTTCACCGTTTTTGTGACCGATCTGTACCACTAGTCCGCTTATTATGCTACTCATGTATTGCTTGATGAATCACCGAGCACGTAGTGTAAGTTCTGTGTGTTTACAGACCTCGTTCCAGGTACAGTAAAATGAGGTAGTGAAATGCGAAGTTGGCAGATGCTCATATGATCTATGGATTCTGTAGAGAATCTTCGTGCTCGTATTCTGCAAGGTTGCCAAACAACATGCGATACTCCAGGGATACATCAGTGCACGAGGGAGTCCATGCGACAGCGTTTTGGTGAATGTATCCGAGCTAAAAGGGGATATTTTGAACATTTCATATGATTTTCCATTTTCTGCAGTACTGTTTCTGAATATTCTGCTATGTGGGCAAGTGTATAAAAAGAGATCTATCAAAGAATTAAGAATTCGGCTCCTATGTTCATATTTATGTTGTATGTATGAGGAATGTACCCCCAAAGCTTTGACAAACCTCTGTACATCCTGTAAATATATAATTACTAACGTATTATAATAGTTATTAATACATAGATATTAATACTATTCGAACTACGAACAGTTTTTAACATTATGACGTGACAATACCATGATGGCACTGCATCACGTTTAACGGTAAAGTTAACTGAAGCCGATGAAAAAATCAATTTTGCTATTTGTACTTCCTATACAATGCTACACTTTGTTTTTAATGAAAGCTTACAAACTATGAGACATTGGAATTGCTGTTAGTGCTAGAAAATTTTGTATCATTAGACTGGTCCTGAACTTTTCTTTTTTTCCCCTTATCATTACAAATGCATGTGGAATCAAGTTGTGTTGATAAATGCATTTACTCCTGCTAGAAGGCTAAAATGTTTAGCAACGATGAGTGTACATAGGACTCTGAAATTCGTCTTAGCACACCAAGCGGACACTTACACCTATCCTAGGGTCAAATAAGGTCGTCAAACGAGATAAGGCCTCGCTTATGAAATTAACTGTACTTGTTAGCCTATTCCCTACTGCGTAATATGTTTAGAAACATTTCCCAACAACTTTTTAAAGCCATTTTACCTCCATCTTCACTTCATAACAAGTCATGGCAGCCTACAAAACACGAGTACGAAAATTTTTAAAAATGGATCACAATTTAGAGACTATTAAAGAGCAAAATTGCATTTGTTTGTGCTAGTATTGATAAATTAGGAAGCACCATTCAAAGCTAGTCTAAAATTAGTTCAGGTAGGAAAATAGAAGACAGTTGGTGAAATAAAATTTTGTCACTTGCGAAGGACATTGTCTCTTTAGTCTTTGGGGAATCCGCTGCCAAGCAGCTTGTTGCAACATCCCTTTCTGATATGAAGACCATGACAATGTTAAGATACAAGTGACAGAAAAACTGAAGAGCAACAAATACTTTGATGAGTTTCAAACTTGGTCCAGCTTATGTGTTTTATTAGATTTGAAGAAAGAGACAGTTCTGAAGATATTTCTATGACACAATAACAAACTGTTCCACCTTTGGAGACATCTTGAAAATTAATTCTTTCATAAACACTAATGGGTTGGTTTGTAGTAATTGTGTGGGAAATTATGCCAATAGAACATGGTCTATGACAGGAAAACAAGCTAAATAAAGCAATTTATTCCTCAAGTTCTCTGGATCACGCAGGCATCTGATGGCCAAACGTCTTTTCCCATTCGTTATGACCTTACAGTTGTGCATTTTATAAAATACGTTTTGTTAAATTAACCATTTTCAATTTTGTGTGATGACATGGGAAGTGTTGATCTAAATAGCAAATGTGGATTAGATAACTTTTGTAGTGTGTGCACACTTCAGCATATAAAACATCTCATTAAAGTCTGCACTCGCATCCCTTTCTAGTTCAAGACAAGGTGAACAAAGTGCAAGACCCAGTTGGCAGATATAGAAGCTGAAAAAGACGATGTAACTTTCTTTCCACTTTTCATTTCAGAAAATAAAGTTCTAATTATACCTGATATGCTACATAAGAATTAACCACTCCATTAGTTGGTTAAAGATTGTTATGATGGATTGGAGGTCCGCTTTTTGATCGAGAGACCCTCTGACAGTGGGTCAGAAAACAAACGAATCATGTGATGTTGAACTGAAGACAAAATTTCACAACTTTCTCTTATTTTTGGTTTAAAATAGGATCTCACTACGAGCTTGCTGACTGACTATTAAGTTCTTGATGTCCTTTTAAATAATATTTATATCTTCAAATGGTTTTCTGTCGAAAATAAATACAGAAATAGGCTGCATATGGAGGCCGACGTGAGCTAAAATTGAACAAATTCAATCTCATGTATAAAATGTAATTTCAAAGATATAAGCTGAAGTATCACTAATAAGTTGACTTTATCAGAATATTATAAATAACACGCGTTAACATGATTAAATTATTTTTCATCATACGATTAACTACTTTTTCTTTCCCACTATATCTTTCTCATTGATGCTACTTGAAAATGTTGGAATATGAGAAGTGGTACTTCTTGAAAGAAAATTTGGAAAATGTGTTGTAGAATTTCGATATTGAGACCAATATCTTTATATGTATAAGCACTCACTGTGGCTTCGTGAAGGTTGCATGCCTCGTGCATCGAAAGCTCAGAGGAGAAACAGATCTATATGTGAAGCCTTACTCATTTTGTAGTTCTACTTTGAATAATATATTTCTACCATTGAGCACATTAATCAAACACTTACTCGAATTTTGTATTCCCCAAGTAAACTGCAGTTTGTTTATATGCAATTAAATTTACACCTATTCAAATAAAAGGATGTGTAAATGTTGGAGAGCTGCCCCGAGTTTGAGCTCACTAAACTGCTGCTGGTTTTTACATTTTTCGCAGATTTTTATGATTATGGTGAACAATGGATTCTTAACCGTGAATTAGTTCCTTTTTATCTTGAAAAAGATAGGCGTTGCTTCATAAAGGTTCATTTTGAATTGCCATTGAGCTCATAAGAAAACGTTATCTCAGGATTTAATGCCCATGGTATTTGATTATTTTCATAGCATATACATTTAGAGGACATCAAGGAGTCAGATTTGTAATTTGGTGTTATGATTAAATAGGCATAAAATTCTAAACTAGAATATTTCGCTGCATATCACGCTATGGTGCTATCAGAAAAGTTGCTAATTTATAGGCCTGTTTCTTCGTTCACTCTTGGATATTGGGTTGAGGTGGATGTATTTTCTAAATTTGCATGCATTTTACACATAAGTCTATGATCGCGGTTGCGTGTTCGCTTCCTTTGGGTATCTGATGACATACAGTGTATTTCTAAGGCTTTTAGATCATTTTGTGTCGAGCATAGCATTAACTCTTCTCTTATAGTCTACCATCACCAAGGTGGGATTTGGATTTGTCGCACTCCAATTTGCTTTTAAAACCGTCCTCCTGGGGTCGTTCCTTTTGAATTAATGTTTGCTTATGTTCCAAGTTCCCCTTTAGATAATTTGTGGAGTTTAATTAAAATGCTGCTTTATAACCCAAATCCGCAATTCATTCATCATATTCACCACCATTTCTGAAATATTTTAAGGTTTTAACATGTACGATTGCGTGTTAGATATGATGCACACTAGATTTTACTTAGATCAGCCACCATACATTGAGTGCTTAAATGGACGGCTACGCCACGAAATTTATTCCTAGGTTCAATGACGCTTTTGTGGCTAATACTTTTTAATGAAATTGGTGTTATTGGAGTTTAAATTTTTAATAATTAAATAAATTAAAAATTAATAATGAATTTAATCTATTTTATAATTATTTATTTATCCAGTTTAACTCACTATGTCACAGGTAAAACAATTTAATGGTTCCAAGGCAAGTTTTAACTTTGCAAGTACTTTGGAAGGAGAGCCTCCAAGATGTATCCATAGAAAGGTAACTTAGCAATGTGGGGGAAGAAAAATAGTTCACAGTTTCTAAAATAGATTCTAATTAAACAGTAAATTGATAAACAGAGATCATTAACATATCTCAGCAATACATCATTTAAATTGTTAACAAAACATTTGAAATGTTGAATTTGAAGCTTTGAAGCCACAAACCTTGAACGCTTTAAATCTATAAATTGTATGCCACATTTACCTCACAATAAATTAATTAAATCGATAGTAAACAAACGCTAGAGCACAATATATTGTAAAATATTCTGCTTATAACTGAATATAATAATTTATGCCCTGTTACAAGTTACAAGTGGTTACAAGTGCGATATCATGGCTTAAAAATGATCAAAAATTATAACAAAGGAAATTTAAGTCAATATAATACCATACAAGTAATAACTTTACTATAAAATGTTTCAAAACTACATTCTACCTGGGTCACTGGGTGTACATTCTGAAGAAGTCCCCGAGCGTAGGCATTTAGAATGGAGAGATGCAGCCCGCCGGAATCTTCTGTATGCGAGGAAAGATTCGTGATCACGTCACCCAGCATAACTATAACACCGGATTCGTAAACATTCGATCAGCTTGACATACAAACCCTATTAGTGTATCGAGTTGGCATGGCCAAGTGAGAAAGAATATGGAGGGAGAGATTGGTGCATAGGCCAGAAACCTTACGATTGCGCGCAGGAAGTCACAATCTCTAATGTATGGTGCACATAACCTAGAGTAACAGTTACCCTAATACTAAAACATTAGACAATAAGTGTTCTTTTGAGAGCGGCAAAACACCTATTTCAACTGCTAGTGTTAAGAGTTTAAAGTTACTATGACACTTAGCTAATGTCTGAACACCAGCCAGAGCTCTAAGAAAGTTCTTTTAGATTTATTGTGCTTCTATACACACATTTTCTCATTAAATTCCTTGTGGATTTTTTTTTCATTTTTTGTTTTCCTCCCATGAATTATGCATTAATGTGTTAAGCTCTGTGAACATTTATTTTATTTCTCCACTACCTTGATATCTTACATTAGTAATGAATAATCCGACCGTAATGGCCTACAAACTTCCCAACTAGGTATTGCCTATTTCACATTTAAAAATATCCCTCAAAGCATTAAAATATACTGCTAGGTACTAATTGAACGCTAGTTATTTATTAAATTGCAAAAAAAAAAAAAAAAAAAAAAAAAAAAAAAAAAAAAACCAGCTCTTTTGCCTAAAGTCTTGTATCTGTTAAACCAAACTTTAAACAAGAACATTAATATCATTGTTTTATTTATGGCGACTGTACTGCCACCTGCCCATTATGTCGAGACACGATATCTACGTGTCGCTTTATCGAATCTATGACATTAATCATGGATATAGCCGCGCCTCATTCTGACTGAACTAAAATTTCGAACAGTTATATTAGGAGCACCCCCAAGAGGGGAGAGGGGTCAGTAAGATGGATGGATGGCCTGGGACAGAGGAGATACTTTCAGTATTTGAGCTTTACACAGGGCTGCCCCTTTGTGCTTACTCCCTCTTTGGGATCACCTCTGGGAGAAAGAGTTAGAATGTAACATGACGGTCACTGCTTTCCAAACAGAGTACTCTGGTGCCGCTGGTTTCTCTACGAGTTGTACGAGCTGCTCGTAAAGTCCGCTTTCATTTTTGATGCCTAGGAAGAACATTTTTCAAAGCGCAAGCTACTGTCACGCCGCATCAGCCCATCTCGTCCTGGTACTTTCGACCTTGTAGCAGAACCAACGGAATGGAATGATACTAAAACAGGAGAGTGGAAAATTCGTGGAATGCAAATACACATCCCATTCGTCTAAACAACCAGGGGAAACAATGATAAACCCGGTCAGTATTCCCGATCCAACGGATATTGAACCCGGGATCTCCCGAATGCGAGTCTGAAGCGTTACCGCCTGTCTTCCTGCTCGGTGTGGTTAGTGGGGTTAGTTGCCGCTGCTGAGATTTGATTTAATGTGCGTAGATAAAAAAAAAAAACACATTATCGTTTTATGGTGTTAGGTTTGCTTCAATATATACGGAAAGTTAAATGATCTTTTGTCATTTGTGAAGATGTGCCTAAAAGCATAACAGCAAGCGATTTAATCTGTTATTTGATGTTGTAAAACTATTTTGAAAATGTAAGTAGGTGAATTATAAATGGGTAAGAAAAACTAAATACATCTATTTGAAATCATTTTTATAAGCTAAATTAGGAAAAAAAAAAAAAAAAAAAGACAGCTTTTGACTGCAATAATTTCAGGCTTAAAAATATGCTAAAATTGTAGTGATAAAATATAAAAACTGACACAGTTATCAACTAAACTAATACTGTTAAATGAGATTTAGTGAACAGACATTAGGAGCAGTAGAGAGAGAGACAAAGAAACTGAGAATAAAGTTAAAGGAAGAAGACCAACTTCTGCAATTAACATTCTTTAGTACTTGTTCGGAGCATTCTGAAGCTGTGGAAGGGGGAGAAGGTCGCTTCTTTATATCGTCGGTCTGGAAGCAAAGCTCTTGCTTATTATTTCCTCTGTAATAGCCTCCTTTAATTCTGCTAACGTCTCAAGTATATAGCCATATGCAAATATTCGTAAATAAGAACATGAACCTGTAATAAGTTTTGTCAAAAATGACTCACTATTAAGACATTACACGCCAACTTGTTAACTCCCAGAGTATAAGTTTTAGGAAGAAAGCATTCTTTGTCTATGAGGGGTAATGCGGATTGATAAATCTGGACATTTCAACGATATGGCGGGAAATTTTGTCAAGCGACTTGGCTGTTGGTAAGCGTGATTCTTGTAACTTTTTTTCCCCCAATGTTGAAACAAATGCAATGCGCAGTTTTTTGTTGGCAGTTATCTTAAGTAATCGCTATAATACGTTTCATAGAAATGGATATAGACGAGTTAAAAATTGCACTAAGGTCCAAGTACAAATTGAGCAGAGGGAAGTTTATGGGAACTCTGCACCGCCTCCAAGTCCATTTATTCCCCAATAAATTAATTTAAAAGTGGCCATATGAACACTTCAGATGCTGCACCTTTTGGACTCCCGATCGAGGTTCCTTCTGAAAAAATGGTCGATAAAATGCATGCTATTGTGACAAAAGACCGTCGCGTTAAGATTCGTAAGATTGCTCAGATGGTAGGCATCTCGTATGAACGGGTACATAATATCCTCCATGAGGTTCTGCACACGAGTGCGCAGTGGGTGCCGCGTTTGTTGACTCCAGACCAAAATCTCTAGAGGAAGGAATCGTGTGTGGAAAAGTTGCAGCATAATTTGAATGATTTTTGGTGTTGTTTTGTGACTGTAGACGGTTGGCGAATGTGAAAGTGCACCGAAAACAGCTAAAACCATTTTGTCGGCTGGAAAAACGTGGCAACTTTTTTTTTATTTATTTATTTTTTTTTTTTTTGCGGGGGAGGTCGGACTCATATAGGGTATCATCATCATTGACTATTTGGAAAAGGACAAAACAGTGATTGACTGTTATTACGCAACGTTATTAGACTTTTTTCATCGTGAGTTGAACTGAAGCGACTAAGGCTGGAGCGCAAAAATATGCTCCTCCAACAGGACAGTGCGCCCGCTCACCATCAGCAAAAGTGCACGACCTGGGCTTCGAAATAATTCCCCACACCCCCTGTTCCACAGATTTGGCCCCATGTTACTTTATTACCTCTTTCTTAATTTCAAAATTGGCTTAGGGGAAAGTTTATTTTCTAATGAACAGGTTATCTGTACTGTATACGAGTACTATGCACAGTTCATAAAAGGGGGGGGGGAATAAAATATTGAAATTTCGCTGAAATAAATGTATTGAACTCAAAGCAGATTATCTTAAGAAATATATTTTAGTTTTTTGGACAAAATATTAATTGCTGCATTTTTTTTTTACCGAACTTCGATCTACCCTCTTCTGTGAGCAGTAATTTAACCTAAAAAGAGGTGAAAATGCCTTGGTTAAATTATCTGAACGCAACCCAAGTAATAAAACAAAGCACAGATAATCCCTGAAACAAAAGGTGCACTCTCGGTTTGTGTTAAAGAGATTTGTACTATATTTGTCCTGGAACAGTCTCACAGAACTGTTTTCCGAGTTAGATATTAGCAACAAGGAAGGAAATGCTAGTGGCCGCACTTTTTTTTTTATATTTGTTAATATCGTGCAACCACAAACATTTGGCTGAGGTAATTGCTTTGTGAGGAAAAAAATTTGTGGGCGAATTCAGTGGGAGCTTCGAGGTCACATGGAACTGTGGTCGCCACATGAGGCAGAGGAAAGTAAAAGTTTATCTTATTCATACCACATAGATATTTACTGTAAACCATTGTGAGGTTTCACGTGGAAGCTCCAATGTTTTCATTTTCATATCGTATACAGCAGATGTTATCTTTCTATTGAAAATTATGTTACAAGCAATTCTTCTCATGCAGTATTTGTAAATTAAATTATTGCATCAACGTGGCTGTTATAAAAGGTGGACAATGATGATGATTATTGCTTAAAGGGTGCAAAACTTCTAAGGTCATTAGCGCCCAAAGTAAGGTGAACAACCAATAAGTAACTCTTAGCTAAGAAAAATATTAAGCTATTTTATAAACTATGTATATTCTACTCAACCAAGTAATTCTTGACAAATAGTACATAAGGGTGTCTTAACAAATTGTGATTAGATTGAACCCCTCTCTGTATCAAAGAGCTTTGTAAAATTCATTCAATTAGTTACAACAAATTGAAGGTTTGAGATTTTTGTTGGAGACAAACGTTTTCATTTTGAACAGTGAGAAACCTTTTATGTTCAGAACATACCCTTATAATACACAGTATCGGGGCATTAAAATACAGAGTGGTCAAAAATGTAACATATATTTTGGAGACATTTTACATAACGGTTACCTATCACAAAACTATGTGTTCTACATGTTTTTTATAATGTAAGAATGTTTATCATCCTGGTGACCACCATAACACCACACTGCTTGGCTATTACACTGCAGAAATTCGTCTACACTTCGAGGAATGGATATGAAATACTGTTCTTTCAGTATCCACCACACAATGACAAATCTGGATTTCATGAAGGACATGGAAACGCTTAGTTCTTAGAAATAAGCCGACCGGGAAACAGCTGATGGAGAGGCGCACATTCTCATGATATGGGAGGTCGCTCCATCTTGTTGAAATACTTGCTTGTGCATATCAAAGTTGTTCACCTACAAATACATTAAAATCTCCCTGAAAACGTTCAATAACTTACTAATTGTACAATTGGGATATGAATTAATTCTGTTTCCATGTGCTCCCTCAATAAAGTATGGACCAATGGTGCCGTGACACAGAGGCCCCACTGTCACTTTTTCCGAATGAAATGGTCGGGTCGCTGTTTATATTTATCTGGTTTTTCCCAACCAAGAAAACGAGCCTTTAACTTATCAACACTAGTAACACTTCACATACGTCAGACTAGCATAAGTGTTGGAGATACTCGAAATCTTGATACTCATTGAACGTAACACGTGCACAATGTTGGATCGTTCTATGAGGTCTTAACTCCTTAAAACTCATGGAATACCATTTTATTTTGTAAGAATTATTTTGCACACCATCTTTAGTTACCTTTTTAATTGGGCAACTTGTATCTCTCACGCTCTTTTTTATTTCACTGAAAAGCTTGTAACAGTATTTATGGCAAGACTAGATATTTAATATTTTTCTTCTAACTACTCTACTAATAACGCTCTAGATATTTATATATTTTTGTGGTAACTGAAAGCAACTCAAGTATATGGAATGTTATCTGCAATGTACGGAATTTCCAGAATATGTCCTTACCTCTCGCATGAGATTTTACCTCTCAATCGACTGCTGTCCTCACTCACGACAGCCTGCTTGCCTGGTAGCCTGACTCTCCTTTAACTTTCGAGCATTCGCCGATCTATGTTCGTTACCGAAGACTTTAGAAGAATTTATTTTTTGTGTAAATGCTATTATAAATGCAAATCAGCACGTCTCGTTTGTGAGGATTTTATTCGAAAGTTACGTTGGCAATTGTCTCCTTCCAGATTTGCAATTCGCAATTTGATACTAAGAACACTCGCTATTGGTGTTCTGAAAATCCAGATTTAATATAAAAAAAAATTCTTTGTGATAGGAAATTTTGAGTTTGGGTTTGCGATTAGCGCAAGACGATATTCAGTCCAATAGTTTACAAGCAAACTGTAAATGGAGAGAGGTACCGAAATGACACTCTCACCCCACACTTTAACCAGCTGACGGAATCATATGAGTAGTTTCAACAAAATTCTACCTAAAGCAGAAAAGTCCATGGATAAAATTATGGCAGCGTTTGAAGATAGAATGATAGTGCTTGTTTATAGCCCTCTCGCTTCTCAGATCTAAAAGTCTGTGATTTTTATTTGCAGGATAGCCTGAAGGACAAAGTATACAAAACAAAGCCTCATATTGGAAGAACTGAAGGGAAAAGAAAAAATGAAACCAGGAACACTACAGTGGCTACAATAGTGTCAGTCGGAATGTTTTTACACTGTACAATGCCTAAAGGCTGAGGACGACATTTCTACCGTTTGTAATAAGGTAAGATTTTTGCATAAAGTTTTAAGAAGCGAAGTCTGATTATAGGTGCTGCCGGCTGTGGCATGTCCAGCTGCCGAGGCGCAAAACCCCGTGCGAGCGGTAAGAATATATTGTGGAAGCTCTGTACATTGCTAACCCTTCCTGTATTGCTTTTATTTGTATAAATTGAGTGTTGGTGAATTATTTTCTATTTTTTCTTTACACATTCAAATTTTAAGCGGTAACCATAACTATGAAGCTAAACCCAGCTTCAAAATTGCAAAAACAAACAGTTATATATCACTATCTTTAAGACATTCGAAGAAATCTCCTTAAAGATGACAATTAATTTATCAATTTTATATAAACTTATTGCGCACCTCTTCTACGATTGAATGCAAAAAAATTGACGAAACAATTTTCACATGTCTTAGTACAGAGCGCGCATGGGGAGTTGCAGCTTTGATCGTATACGGACCAGTTCCATTATTAACGGCAATATATAGGATCATTCTAAATGCCGTCAGACCACAACAGTATTAAAAATGTATCAAAACCTTCGCTGAGTGCTGAATAATTCGGTTGTGGGGGATGCTAACAACAGCGTTGGATCAAACAGCTGAAGCGTGCTACTGCACAAGGGAAGGATTACCGCGCACTAAGACGTTTTTTCATAGCTCGCATGGCAGAGAGAAACCGGCAAGAAAACAACTCCAGTCAGTCTACAAAGAGGAAAAGTATTTTAAGAGAGACCTGTGTAAACTCTAAATAAAAATATCTGCAATGAGGCCTGTCTCGTTAATTGAAAAGTTTCCTGTATTTAGTCATTGATTTTAGTCGATGAGAAATTCGACTAATATAACTGGTGTTAGATAAGAAACAAGTGCTGTGACACGATACATGATGAGTTCATCATGGTTCGATGTTTCATGGACACGATGTAAGCCCTGGTGGTCTAGCAGTAACCATACATACCTCATAGACCAAATATCACGGGTTCAATCCCGGCTGGGTCGAGGGATTTTTTTTTTTCAGGTGTAAAAATCTTAAACCGCTACGGGTGGCCGAGGTCGTTAAGGTACAGACTCGTGAGTGGTAGGTCTGGAGTTCGAATCCCGCCAGGACCGTCCTTCCTGACTGAGGTTTTTCTAGGTTTTCCTCAGTCCTCATAAATAGCAAATGCCGGGGAGTACCCTAAACTTAGGCCTGGAAATTTCCGTCTTTGAAAAAAATCCTTTTCCAATTTACATTTCATCTGATATATCAGGTGTCCACCGCCTGAGGTGTCTCAGTAGTACAAACGAGCGTTAAACACTTAAAAAAAATAACCAAAGAATAAAAGCTCAACTCAGATGCTATCACATTACACTTCTTCAAAGAATTTGACACAATTAGTCAGAAAAGGCAACGCGCGAAGTAAAGAACAGCGCATTTATGGTAATTAATAGGTAAATAGTTTTATATCTGTACTTTAACTTATCTTTTTGTTATAGCACATCCCCATATCCTGCATGTCATATAAATACCTCTGTTGACACGTGTCAACAAACTGACACGTCATGCTTTACAAATATACATAACTTGTTTTTTGCTCCCATGTACTTTAGACCAAGATATTCAATGTGAATGCATTATCTCAAAATCTACCATGCGCTATGATTCGTTTCGTTTTTTAAAATAAATCCCGCAATGAGCCTTGTTAACTCTGATGAAGTTAACACACATGAACAAAGAATCAGGAATACTGTTATTCAAGCAGGCAAATAATAAAAACTCCTAAGGGTCAATATAGGACACGTTTTATTTTAACAATTTGCAATGTTTTAAAGGCAATAATTTCCCTGGAGACTATAACCCAATATGCAAAGGACATAAACTTAAGTAACTTTTATGATGGTTTAAAAGAGAATGGAAAAGAAAAAAAAATAAATATTACTGGTTTGAAGACAATAGGTTATCGGTTAACACAGAGGAAAATGTAGAAAGGCACTTTCGTCTTCATTCTTCAAAAACTTTCAGAGCATATAATATTACCATTCAACTTTATAATACGATAATTGAAAATGTAATTTTTGTTGCAAAATTCTAAGACATTTAGCTACAAAAATCTTATAATGGGACAAACACATCGACTTCCTGTTAGGTTAATTAGGTGCATTGTTTTACAGCTTCAGGAAGCTAGTGAATGTAGTGTCAATGAACTTATATGCAACTGTTATGCACGTGTGCATTCAATTTTACTTTGGGGCAATTCTCCATCATGTGATACGTTTTTCAAAATGCATAAAAAGATGGCAATAATTTATTAAATATCATAAATCTTCTTGCAGATCCATTGTCAAAGAATTTCAAATTCTACCACTCAACTATGCCACTCATTTGCATAAAACAAAACGTTGCAGGGATTGATTTTTTTATTTGTTTAGTTATGGACGCTCTTTAACATCTCAGGTCATCAGCGTCCCATTCAAATTAGGGCGTGAAACGGCTGACAAATTTTGCTCAGAGGCCTCTTCTTTCAGGCTTGAGGTTCTTTATCGTGCCGTGCACGACGCAGGACCCACGGCTTTACTTCCCTTCCGAAGGAAGCCATATTTAGGATTTTTACGCCCCGAAAAAATCCATTGATCCTGGCCGGGTTCGAACCCGCGATCTTGGATTTAGAAGGCAAGTATGGTTACCACTACACCACCAGGACCGACACGTTGCAGGGAATAATTGCCTGATTTCTATCTATCATTAATGGAATACATAGCCACAATACCAGATATAATACAGATTTGCATATGAATGGTATCAATAAAATACCTTTCAATACATCCACTTATTCAATAAAAGCAATAAAAGGTAAAATGTAATTTATATCAAAGTTAAAGAGCTACATATTTGCTTCATCATAACTTTTATACCATACAAAAATATCTCTCAACTAAAAAAACTATTGGAATTTCCAACAACGTCTGCACTTTGCTGTCTAATTGTTAATGTAATATATGAGTACTGTCTAAGTGCCATGTGTTTACTACTTGTTCCATAAACATCTCTCGATATTTGCCATTTTGCTTTCGTGTTAGAAACTGAGAGGAAGAAAGTTAATGTTGAACTTTGTAATTTGTAGTTCTCCCTCTTATTTTGTATAATGTTATTATTTTTACTTGGTAAAGTGATACAAAAGAACCAAAATCATTATATGATAAATAACCACCCCATAACATTTTCTTATCTGGAGTATGAATATTCTGGAGTGCAATGTTGTACTCTAACGCCCTGAATGTAAATTTCGGATTCATCAGAGAATTCAAACTTCCTCCAGTCCAATTTCTGTATTTTCTCGCTCATTCGTGTCTTCATTTTTGCTCTCAGATTAGTTTCTTTACCAGTCTCTTAGACTTTCGACGTATTTCTAACTCGAATCATGTACCTTATCTCCAGTTTCAGCTAACTAGGTCAAAACAGTTTTTGTGGAAGGTTCAATTTGATTTTCTTAATGAGATAGAACTGGCTTCACCTTTACAGTTGTAATTCTCTTTCTAGCATATAACCCTTTGACCCGGTTTACTCTTCATTTTGGTGGTTTTATAAACTGCACCTAAGACTTACTTTGCACTTTTCTGCAAAAGAATGTTGTCATTAAGGGCTGATCGCTTTTTAGGTGCCAAGTGTATATTTCAAAACAACAAACATGTGTAATTCAGTTCTACAGGATGGGCCACGTGAGCCTGACAATTTTTACAAATGATAAGTTGGTAAATAACGGTGAGTTATTTATGCGCACGCGCAATGTTTACCATTGTTGTAAAAATGGCGCCATGGAATATTGAATGTTGTGTTTTTGTGGGGGAAACATTTTTTTTTTAAAATTGTTACTCAGTTATCATTGCACAACGATTATTCCGTCGAATTTTAATATTCCGTGATATGGTGTCGTTCCCAACACACCTTGGGACACCAAGATGAAATCATCAGGTCCTATGCACACTGTAATGTTTATCACGTAGCAGTTTGAGAAGAATTCTGCCTAAAGATTCAAATTTTCATCCTTACAAGATGGTTGCGGTTCAGGAGTTGAATGATTGTGATAAAGAATATCTAATGAAAACTTTCTCATCGTCTTTACTGATTACATGGTTCTGTTAATGAGTGATAAAACACACTGTCGTTTAAATGGCACAGTAAAGAAACAAACTTTTAGATATTGGTCTGATTCAAACCCACAGCAGCTGCATATGCGCCCTCTCCAAAGTCCGCATGTGACAGTCTGGTGTGGCGTTGCCAGTTTTGGAATCATAGGCCCTTATTTTTTTAAGATAATGCCAGTGACTTCTGATCGATACATAGAGTTAGAGCCACATTATCGTGGAATCTATCTTAACGATATCTGGTTACAACAAGATGAGGCTACAGCCCACACTGCCAACGTGTCCATTACAATGGTTGAAGAAAGATTTCCAAACCATGTGATTTCCAGAAGAGGAGGCAATACGTGGTCCGCACGTTCCCCCGATCTATCAATATGTGACTACTTACTTTGGATTACCTCAAGTCTAGAGTGTACATTAGGAAATCAAAAGAGGAAATCACAGCCATACCAAACAACATGGTGCAATCAGCGATACAGAATATGTGTAGCAGATTACAATAATGTATCTGGGGGTCATTTAAGAACTGTGCTATTTAGAAATTGAAATCATGTCCCCAAATGACATTCAATAATCTGTTGTAATATAACTGTATTAACATTTTAATATGTATCTTATATTGTTAATTTTACATGTTAAAATAGTCACTTTCCCATGGTTCACCGTGTAAAATAACACTGCAAAGGGTAATAATACTGTTAATATCAACAAAACTCAAGCAAGCAGCAAAAACAATAATAACCGTAGTTTTAATTGTTGGTTTCCCACTGATAGCAAAAGTGTAAGCTTAAAAATTAAGTATTACTATTTTATCACATTAATTTGCATAAGAGCGTATTTCATGCTAACAGACGCATTGGTTGTTTACTAGCTCTCTAGCTCATAGAACAAATAAACCTGCACATTATTGACTCTTTGTTATTTAACATAATGGACCATTTCATTGCTGTCGAAAACATTAAAATTAAAACACAAAATACAAAGACATAAAATCATATTTATCATGATAGGCAATGAAAAACACTAAAATTCCAATGAAAATATTTGTCATTGAAGAGTTATACCCTATGGAAAAATTAAAGTTCTATATTTGAATTAAGCATTAAAATAGATGAGAGACGTCATATATGTGTAACAAAAAAACTTTCAGTGTTGCATGATGTTACTCTAATTCTGAAAAGTGAAAGTGGAAAATATTACTAAAATAAACAAACCAATTTTAAACCTTTAGTTTAGGCATTTAACAACCCTTGAAGTTCCTGGGATCATTTTGATAGCGTGAACTTATGAGTAGAATTTTCACTAAATTGGAAGAGCAGATCTTGATTCATAAATGGATTTTCCATATACTTTTGGGACTTTAAGCTTCTATAGTAATGAAATTAAGTTTAGGACAGGAGATGTTACCGTAAGTTGCGCTAATTATACAACTGCTTGTACTATTATTTAGAGAGAAACAAGAAAGTAAAATATGTAAGTAGAGATTTAAGTGAAAGATTGACTTTGGAGAAAAATAATTCATCTCGGCTTTCGCCCCGTCTTAAAAATAAAAGTTCTTGCTGACGTTTCGCACATCCTATGTTATTATTGGTTATTATTGACGCGATAAAGCAGTTAATATGTCGAGATAAACTAAACTAAATCAACTTTAATTAATATAATTAATAACCCACTTACAATTAATCCTTTACACTTTATATACTCGGAAATAGTTCCTTCCATTGTTGAATTATTGAGCATTGCCAATTGATTGCGTTTCCAAAAGAGGCTTCCAAATGTTATTTAATTATGTTTGATTTACACCTTTCAATGACTTTCCGAATATTTATACTAAGGAAATGTTTGACTCATGCTAAAAATGCGAAGCGTCAGCAAATACGTGTAACTGCGAAAGATTAAGACAAAGTTTAGAGAGCATATTCATCATTTTGTAGAAAATATAAAATAGATTTAAAACAGTTGAAATTATTTAGGAATACTAAATATAACAATAAACAGGAAGATCAAGGAGAAAATTGTGAGGAAAATGTGGAAAAAGTAGTCCTCGTTCAGGAATAAGTATATCAAATGTTAATCGAAATATGTTTGTTAAAATATACAGTCAAAATCTTTTGCATGGCTGTTACATCTAAAACATATTTGATTTGCTTTTGATTTCCGATTCATTTTTTGGGGTTTCCTATTGAATTGGTGACACTGGTTATTTAGATATTGTGGATCTAAAATTCCATAAACTTCGTACAGAAATGAAAGAAATGCTACAAACTTTTCTTTCTATTAACAGTATTTGGCGACTGTGTAAATCTTCAGGACGATGATTTTGGTAAGAATGAAAAATGAATGTTTGTCGCACTGTACAAGCCGACAATCAAAATGCTAAAGCTATAGTACAATACTCGTCTTTTGAGCTAAGAAAAACATTTTAAACACTTAAGCCATTTTTAAAAACTAATACCTTTGTGGAGGTACCTAGCCAAATTAATGGTTGATGCTGCACTGTCTTCCTCTTATGACGTAAAATTAAAGTATTTGACGAAAAGGACGAAATTAATTGTTGCAGTGGAACAAAATTACGATCGTTTGTATTTCTTTTATCTATTATAACAAAACTGTCTCACGTACTCTACACTGATTTTTGCCCCATATTTGTTGTGGTAAACGCCTGAAATATTATATTGTTACTTATTTTTCAGAGATTTACGAGTATAACATTTTGAAAAGTCTGAACGCATCTCAACTATTGCCACACATATCTGTACTACAGTGTCTTTCTGACCAAACTGTCCATTAACTTGACTACTTCTTATTTTGCAGTCGCTACTGTAGGCCCTGTCGAATAATCTGTGAGTATGCAAATCTCTACAAACATTTAATCTGTTTATGATGATTGCTGACTAAATACTTAGTTACATCACTAAATAAAATAATGTGTGCATCATCCACGGGCCAGCATTCACTGGAATACAAATGAGATGTGAGGATATAACTTGAAGGCATTCTTCATGTGCCAAAATATGCTTTCAGCTCAAGGAAGAAGCATTAGGCTGTGAAATACTAGCTCAGTCTTAAACAAGCACAAGTTAATTTGGCTTAAATGTGTAAACTACAGAGGAAAAAGAGCCCACAGAGGAGAAGCAGTGGGAGCTACCTCTGTTAGGAGTTATGAAATGAGGAAAGTTCCTTCATCAAGTTTTTATGTCCTCTGTGTGTCAAGTTACGAACGTCGAGACAGCATGACTAGAAAATAACGTCCTTGTGTATTTGATTGTCCCTGTGTATTATTATAAAAATAATAAAACATCAAATAAAGGGTTGTAAAATTATTTACTGAAGTTTATATCCGCCATTATCTCTAAACTCAAAATAAAATAACGGTTGGTTCCAGAAACTTACATGCTTGAGCCCTTAGAGTTGTATTTGATGTCACTTGAAGTAGTTTTGTATCTTCATCTAGATATTCCTAAATACCGATATACTTGTGATTTTTGCATTTTACATTTGATTTATAATAATTTAACTACTAACCGATATTTTGACCAGGATTCGGCCTAGTTAAACATGTTTCGCATTGCATTTTACTGATCACCTGAATAACTCAACGTAATAATTTTGACTCATGTGACGTCATATTAAAATCGACAATGAAACGAAACACAATTTTGAATTTTGACCAATCACAGCGGAATTACGGAGTGAAATTGTCGAAAATAATTATCAAATTCGTTTTGTCGCGTGGCGTGCATTTGTCTTGTGGTCAGTGGCTAACTCTATACCTCTACTATATAATTCCAGAACACGCATCACTGACCACTTTTGCTAGAGGCGGTGGGGAGCTAATGATAGCAACAAAAGCATGGACAATCGACAGTCATAACGCAAAATGGAGAATTCTTTAAAGTGTTTTGGTGATGCGTTAAATGTGCAAATTGATCTTATCATTAGGAAGTCCAAACCACAGATTACAAATAAAAACACAGACACTGTATGTTATCTTTTTTCCCAGTTGGTATTAGAAAATTTAACGGTAGCGATAGTAATATTCGACTTTTGTCCATTTCATGGTTTCTGAATCGAATGGATATTCATAAGTATAACATTTTACACCAGTGTTAATATTCTGTGCGTAAATTTCAAATATATATATAGCTTTTATTCTTATTCTATTAATGAAATAGTCCTAAACCCGTATTTTTGCTTCTCTATTGGCATTTCTGACAATAGACATTCTTCTATGCCAAGATTACTTGAAACGGTGAAGTATAAATATACAATTATTACAAGTTTAGAGGAATTATATTTTATTCGTGAAATAGTCCTAATAAATATCACTTGAGGGTCTGAGCTTTCCAAATAAATACTCACTACGTTCTTGAATTTACCCGTAATCTCAGATCCTCTCGTGATATTACTGGTGATAATTCTATTTTTATAATGCATGTGAAATGACACATATTGGTGTAAGTGCAGTGAAAGGAAGATTTAGGGGTACATAAATGTTATATTTTTTTGCATGTTAATTTGAAAAAAAAAAAAAACTCAGTTTCATGTGTGCAAAATACTTTTTGCAGCATCTAAATTTTAACTGAATATATGTTAAAACATTTTAATATGCGATCACGTTTGGATATTTAAATAAATCCCTTTCCTTATATGAGAAATTTTCAAACTATTTATCTTTTATTAAATCTACAATGAGGTTATTTGACCCTGAGCGGCTGCTTGCTGAAGAAGTGCAGCTTCCCCAACAGAAAAAAAGGGTAGTCCTCACGTGTAAAGTTGTTTTTATTTTAATATTTATATTGAAAGTATAAAATGATACTGTATTTAAAACTGGTAAGTGATAATATTAAGCACTGCCTGTGTAATTAAAGATGTTGACAATTATATCTCTCAGTGAGTGACAATGCATTACTGATGTCTACGGTGTAAAATTCCCATATTTAACTTTTCTTTCGTAAGAACACCGCGGTTCCGTACTCGCTTCTATCAAAGAGATTCTATAGGTCGTAACTTTTTAACAAGGTGGCGAACAGTTTCTCTACCTGGAACACAACTGCCAGGATATTATTTACTTATTATACATTAAAATACGTTATTCAAGATTACATTTACGCCGTGGCATTATTAACGAAGAACACATTTTACACACAAGGAAAGCACTGAGTACAACGACCACTCCTGATAAAAAATAAACCAACATAACGGCCTTACAACTTGCTTTTCCCATTATGTAGTCCCAGCTCACTTTAATAGTGTGGCAAATCTGTTAGCATTACAATAGAAGTAATACAAACAGAAACTAACTATTCATTTGATTTAAAAGAAAAAGCACGTGGTGGTAAGAATAATTTCTTCGTATTCTTTTTGTGATTATAGTGAACTATAGCCAACCATGAGTAAAGGAAAATTGCGATATCATTAGAAAAAGTGAAATTAATAATCTCTACTAAAAGGGCTGCTGAAAACAAAACTGAAACACTGCATGTTGGGACTGCAACTATAAGAACATTGCTCATGTTCTCAAAAGTATTTTTCAAAAATGTTACATCCTAACTTCTACATTTTAAAAATACTTTTATAAAGATTTGTATAGAAGTTCTTATAGACGCCAACAACCTGATTCTAAATCTTTGTTTGATATGGAATATATTTTTAAAAATATTATTGTACAAAAAATGTTTGAAATTCAGTTTTCAGAAGGAAGAAATAAAATTCTTCCTTACATTTGTAGTGATACGTTTTAACTATTAAGGCTCAGATTAAAAATTTATGAGCTACCTTGAGAATAAAAGTATTTTGAAAATTAATAAGCCCACTATATCAAATGGAAATAACTTTTATCTTATAAAAAAAGGAAGAAAATGTAAAAAGCAAATGGAGTTTAACAATTATATTTTTTGTTTGTCTTTGCTACTGCTTGCATTTCATCTGGGACGTTTAAATATGTAAGTTGGTGAAGTATGGAGGAAAAGTATTAACTTGGTGATACGGTACTTATAGACGCTAAGAATGTGCTTTATTTTCCTTATAAATAACTGGAAATGGATTTTAACTTCATAACTCTTGTTTCTCGACTAAGAGAAAAGGTATGGCATTTTGGGTTCTAAAGTGTCCTATGGTAGAATTCATAAAAAACTGAGAGATGTTATGCAAATAAAACATAGACACATACGTAATAAAGTCAGTACGGGAGAAATAACGGTCAGGCCAGCATCTATATAAGCTGTATTGCCATGGTTTGCAGTCTTGACATGAGCTTCATAAGTACGAAGACGTTTAAACGAGGTGTACCGACCCAGTTTTCTTTCTGACGTCACGGGTCGCTCTGGAGTTTGATGGCCCTGGGCGTCACGTGGCATTTGAGATGATATTGAAGAGCGATGACAGCAGCTTATCTTCGGAAAGTAGGGTGCCTCCTTCCTAGAGATTCTACTCATCGCCACTTCAAGCATCTGGGGAAGACGCTGCATTTATTTAATATATATGTTCATTTCTAATCCGTTAACGTTGTTATGAAAAATACGTGATATTTGTGCTGAAATAAGATCGGAAATCACAGCAATCATTTTTTGTTTGAAGGTGGCATGGCAGCGCTTGAAAATGTAATTCACTGATGCTAATTCATGCCTAAAAAAACATAAACATACATAAAATTAGTGTCAAGCGCTAGGATAGCGTTGGTTATATTCATACAATTCCATTTACTTATAGGAATACTATACAATGGCTTAACTTTGAACTAAGCTGATCTTAGTTTACATTTATTCAGTTATTATCCAATTGTTTATTTCACTATTTTCATTATTTAGGGAGTACATACACCTTCAGGGGTAAACTCATCTTTTCATGTTAACTTGAAACAAAAGTTCAGCTTCACGTCTGTGAAAGAATTTTTCACTACATACACAACTGGCAGATTTGCACATGAAAACGGTTTAGCGGTGCGAACACAATTGGATCTATCAATCTACCAGCCACATCCGTTATCCTACTTGTGGACTTTTTAAAATATTGATAAGTTTAAACTTACTGCTGTCCCTGAATTATTTTCTTGTAGTGACGTGGCAAACCTGTCAGCAGTGTGGTACGCCTTATACAAAATGGAAGTATGGTTGTTGATTTTAAAAGTGAAAGCTCATGAGGGAAGGTCAATTTTTTGTTACCCTGAAGTATAACAAAAAATGGGCAAAAGAAAGAAGTTACTACATGAACAATTTTTAAAAATGAAACTTTGAAAAAACGCGTTACAAACTTCAAGCTTTATGTGATGACAGTTGCAGTCCTAATATATAGTTTCAAGTTTTATTTTTAACAACACTTTTGCTATATTGATTATCTTTAAATTTCCATTTTGTTCAAAGTGTTTGCTGTGATCATGGCTTCACATATGTTTTTATGAAACTCGTTTTTAATGGTGTTTAATGCCCGTTTTTATTACTGAGGCACCACAGGCGGTGAACACTGGTGATGAATGAAATGAAAGTATATATGTGTGGAAATGATTTTTAAAGGAAGGAAATGTTCCAGGCCTAAGTTTGGGGTACCTCCCGATATTTGACATTTATGAGGACTGGGGAATACCTGGAAAAAACCTCAGTTAGGGAGGACGGTCCTGGTGGGAATCGAACCCCAGACTTCTCCCTCACGAATTCGCGCCTTAACGACCTCGGCCACCCCTGGCGGCGAAGTTCGTTTCAAGAGAAATCTTTATACCGATTACAAAATGCTTTTCAACTTAACGCAACATCTACAGTTTTCAAGAAAATTACATTTGCATTTGTATATAAGTTATTCTTATTGAGGTCAACAATGTGAATCGCGGACTTTATCTTATACTAAACAGAATTCTTTTATAAATTTTATAATAGAATAAAGCGTGTTTAAATTTTGAATTTTAGAAAATAGATTTTTTGTAAATTTTCACTCTATACATTTAGCCGTCATTTCAGGTATTCTATTTCGATTTAGATTTCATTTTCAGCGTACTCTTTTGTCACGTAGTCACACAAATTTCTATCGGTAGTTTTGCTTGACTGGAGCCATCCTGTCAACTTTTCACTGTTACCTTGAGATAGTAACTACAAAACTGAATTAGTGCCAAACAAGAGTTAACTTTCAGTTTGCCATTTTATAACTAATCACCCTATAATTTCATATAATAATTTAATGCATTTAACTAAAGGGCATTTGGCATGAATGTTGTGTTTATGTAAATATAAGCAACTATCTTAAATGTGTATTAAAGTGCGAAATATATCAAATATATAGCACTAAAATTAAATATAGTGGTCCTAATTTTTTACTCTGCTTATGTTTAAAATGTTTAGACAGATACACACCAAGGGAAAAGTATGTGATAACATAAAAATTCGGACTTTATTTACACAGGAAACACAACTTTTATCTCCGAGACAATAATAGTTGTTTCTTATCAACTTTCAGACGCAGAAACTGAATACGTCCTTTAAATTAGCCTATAAGGACTCACTTTTATTTACATTCGATTCCCGTCTGTATCAAAATAATATCATTTACGATTTACTAAGGCTTTTTTACATTTTTTGCATTATAAACTGTTTAAAACATAATTATTACTCTTGATAATATTTGCATTTTGTGAGTTCCCTAATTTCTAAACTTATCATATGCTTCACGTGCAACCTTATTACCGGAAGTCCCTTGATGTGATGGAAACACCGGAGCGAAAGTTTGCATTGAAAAAATGCGTAAAGCTTAAGAGATAAATATATTGATATATTGATTCTTTTATAATTGTTCTCAGTTTGGTTTGCAGTTCTTTGAAGCAAGGTAGTAGTGTGTTGTTGTATTCGGTATAGTGACTTTATTTCTTTGTTAAACTTTGTAAACGTGAGGGATCTCACTGTCGTAGTCATCCAGTTAATTTTTGTTATGTTTGTGGAAACTTGACACCAAAATTCCAAAGGAAAAAAATATATAAAATTACAAAAAATTTATTCTCATTACTTGGTGGAAAGTGTACTTAAAACATTGCACATTATGCTTACTTGTACAGCTAATCTGACAAAGTGGTTATGTGGGAAATTAATTATTATTTGGCGGAAATAACAAAATCATTGAATGAAAGTTACTTTTGTTTGTTAACAATATCAGATTTAAGTAAGAAAACAAAATGCAATGTTATTTGTCCAAATGTGCCATCAGCAATTAGACCAGATCCTCAATAAAACTTTACCAGTCATTTGATAGTAAGAGCAGTGGTGATTCAAACAAGTCCCTAAGTAAGTAACTCAACCTATAAACCCTTCATCATTAGAAGCTTGGCACATTTGTTCGATCAATTAGAAATAAATGATTTAGTGCGAGTTTTAAATTTGGGGAAATGAGCTCGCGGTTGCAACAGCAGCTGAACCTACTAGAATTACAGTCTATAGAAAATGATACGATTACTTCCCAATTTGAAATTGGGAAAAATTAAAGTGGAGGATTCTAGTTGGCCCATAAGTAAGTTTTCAAGTAGGCTAGCAAATGTGAAACTGGCTGTGGTGGCCTTCAAGACGTTGGTAGAAGGGTTTCCTGGAAATATAAAGGATGAACAATTAGGATATTTAATGGATACGTTATTACAATGTCACTAAAAGTGAATTTCCTCTATTCACATTAGATTTCATTCCTGAAAACGTGGATGCTGTAAGTGAAGAATAGGGAGAGTTTTTTCGTCAGCACATAGCCCCAATGAAAATACATTGTCAAGGTCCTACGATGTTGGGGGGTTATTGCTGGTTCTGTAGAGGAAAATTAATTCTGACTACAAGAGAAAGTCATCAGACAGCAACCCGCCCAGGATTGATGGATTTTTTTCGGGCGTAAAAATCTTAGGAAGTAAAACCATGGATCCCGTGTCATACATTTACGGCACGAAAAGAACCTCAAGCCTGAAAGAAGAAGCCTCTGAGGAAAATTTATCGGCCATTTCACGACCTGAATTGAATGGGACGCTGATGACCTGAGATGTTAAAGAGCGTCCGTAAATAAAACAAATAAATAAAATTTAAAAAAAAAAAAACAGGCAGCAAGCCTTTTTAGCATATGTGAAGATGTATGTTTTGTTATTTCTATTGTTAGTTTTAATCGGTTTATTATCAGTTTCCTAGTTACTGTTATTTCTTATGCGGTTAAGTCCTGATTATTAGGACAGGTCATTATTAACCCTGATGATTGTAGCGGCATTGGATTCAACAACATCTAACATGAATATATAATACATGTTATCTTACGACACTACAAAAATTTTAATTTTTAAGACAGCTCAAATTTTTAAACATGTGGAAGTCGTGCACCATAATTGTTCTTTCTCATGCCTATGCCCATGGTTGCTTACTTTTGAAGAATTAAAGGCCGATCACTTAAGTAATGAGAGAACGGTTCCTCATCTCGTTATAAGCACCAAATATAAGACGGTCATAGTGCGTATTTTGCTGAGCAGTATGCACTTGCTACTGCTGGAAGCTGAAGAGATGGCTAGGAATGTGTTGATAACGCCCAACTGTTCACTATTAATATTCTGCCTTTGTTAACGTAAAGAGATGGGCCGACACTTTAGTATTTGAATAGATGATGATTGTAATGTTTTACTTGGCAGATACAGCCTTCCCCGCATACGTCGCTATGCATCTCTTCAACTCCCAGCAATACAGCATAACTGCGGGTTGTGACGCCCGCCTTATTTTATTAATTTCTTACTGGGTCAATTATTACTACCCCACTCTGAAATTCTGTGCATTGAAATAGAAATAATTTGAAAACAAATTAGTATTTTAAAATTTGTGTTCCATTAATAATAACATTATGGAAATTAATAATTATATAATAATTATGGTGTAAGAATACAAAGTAAATACAAAGGCTATAATCATGATATTTTATCTACTAAATCAAACTAACGTGATTTTGTACAATAATGGAAGAAACGAACATTTATATACGTTTATGTACCGCTTTTTCGAGAAATTCGATATTGTATAAATTTCGCAATAATGAAATTTGTTCGGAACAAAACTATTTGAATGCCTTTATCTTTGAATAACATGTGAAATTTTTAAATAAAGTTTGAAAATATAAGGTAAAAAACTTGTCGAATTTGATCATGAATTTAACCTCTACACATCTAATCTCTGAAAATTTTGTCGTGTAGTTCATCAACACGCAGTAAATTAATTATAACTTGTTTTGTAATAATATAAACTGTCACGCTCGTTATATCTATTTATAAATTTAAAACAACCTATACTCTGACTGGTTTAAACACTACAATACTTAACAGGATCGATATGGGATCAAATGAAATGCAAATGTATCGGTGTATAACAAACACTCCATTGCCCTAAAGGAAATACCCGCTATAGAATTTTCCTGCTGAACAAAGAGAATCATGGTAGAATGCTGATTAGTTGCAAGTAATGATCCCGCCCTTTTAGTTTAGAGTGGATCAAAGACATTAAATAACTGGCATAAGAAGAAGCGTGAAATGAGCTTATCGGCACTTAAAGTCGTATTGCTATTAACGGTTATGAAATTTTTCGGAAAAATCTCATCCAGCTGACAATCGAAATACGACTGGCATGCAAATAACTGTGCCTGAGCAGTGTTTAAAGCAATGGTGACGAGATCGGAATTTGGCTCAGTATGTAGGGTGGCACTGTGGCGTACAAGTTATCAGCTATGTGTTTCCTTTACGGTAGAATGCGTCATATCGATTGTCATATACACGACGATAGTTTCCTGTTAACAGATAAGTGCCGGCAGGTTCGGTTTACCTACCCTTTCATTGGACGAGTCGACTCTCACCCTCCATATTTATGTAAACGTATAACAGGGGGAAAAATAGCTAATAGATAATTGCATTACACAAGAAAAACATCACACAAAGTGAATACTCTGCCGAGATTTAAATTAAAAACAAGCCGCAATAGTTTTGTTAGGACAGTCCCTTCTGTATGTAATGTTAATTTATCTTTTTAACGTACTTATGTATGATTTAGTACTGCAACTACCGTCACCATCACCATGCACATTGACACAGTGTGTTCCGATCCATGTACATGGCATAGATGTGTCTGCTTATCACTTCACTACTTAAGTTTCCATGTTGGATAATAAAATTCGTTCCAGAAATTATTTCCATCCTAAGAAATCCAACACCAGTTCCCTAACATTAATAGTTCAGTCAGGCCTTCTCAACTACTCGCTTAGGAGGGGCGCATTCTGTGACAACCATTCCTCCTCTTTTAAATAATCAGAAACATTGAAAACAAGGAACGAATGTCTTCAGGATCTTAACATAAAAAACACAAGTTTAAAGCTACTTAGAACCCAATTTATTAAATGAAAAAAGGCCTTACGGCTTTGCATTGCCTAACTTCTTGTGTGCATCTAAGCGTCCTAGGCGGCGCAGGAGCTGGGCACATCACACACAAGACTGCTCGCTTAACTGATGCCAAGCACAACTCTTATCTTCTTGGCTTGATCAAAAACACCCCCCCCCCTACCATTTGCCTCTTAATGTACACCAAACCCAACCTCTATAATACGTCGACAATCCAATCTGTCAATACATTATCGAGCCATAAGGCCGTCCATACATTGACGTCGCCTTATTGCGCTGCATAATGCCACAATATGCAAGTGTGTGTTATACATACTATGTGACTTTTCATAGCGGGAGCCGCTCCACGTGCAGCTAGCTGCAGCTGACCGAACTCTACAGTGCTTGTCCCATTCCCACGCTTGAAAGCCGGCCAGGGAGCCGGAGGGGAGATCAGTACGAGTTTATCTCTAGGAACGTATAGACTTTCTCTTGTGTGTTATGTGACAGTGTATTAAGTATTCGTTAGGCGGCGTAATTAATTATATTAATATGAATCAATTCAGTATTATTTCCCCCATTGGTATTTATTTACTATTCGTACGTATAGACAGAATCGGCTCGTGATGTTACTAAGGCTTTTCTAAGAGAAATTCCCTGATATTCAACTTCCATGTCGAAGTTAGATTCACAAATTGGTAGATATACTTCGTGAAACGGGAAGTATTCTTGATAAAAAGCTTACAGAGCCACGTACAGTACTCACAGATGAAACATGCTCTGAAATGTTCCCTTAAAAGTCATTTCGATGTCTTTCTCAGCGAAAGGAAATATCCTTTCCTCTGCTCAAAAGGCTACAAAGCTACTGAAATTAAATTCCTATAGCATTACTGTAGTGCAAGAACTTAAACTGAATGATCCTGGATCTACAAGTAGATTTAATGAAAGGATTTTTCGTATGCATGACGGAGAAATTGATGGCTATATTAATTCACAAAACAGCCGATACTGGAGTTCAGAAAAACCTACACGAGGGACCCCTGCATAATCAAAAGATAGGAGTGTGGTGCGCCATTAGCTACGAGAGAATAACAGGCCCAATTTTTAAAAAAAATAATTAATAGCGATAGGTATATGTAGGATATATTGCAACTCTTTTTCCGTGAGTTAACTGTGAGGGAGCGTAGGTTCGCGACTTTCCAACAGGACTCTGCAACGGCATATCAGCCCATGTCTCCCTGCATGCAATCCATGAAATATTCTGTACAAGACAAATCCACACATTTTAGATGAACTGAAAAATAACATTCATGAAGAAATTTCTTTCATGTTCAAGGGAACTGCAGAGGGTAGTGCCGATGCCAGAAATGCGAATGGAGGGAGGCAGTTCCGCGTCTTCTTGCTTGATAATGGTGAGTAAGTGTACCTTTTAAATGTTAAAATTGTGGTTATAACTTAATGAACGTGACATTCATAGCTGCGGACTTTCACCGCTGTATAAGCTTGAACCAATTTACCCACCGTTTTGCATGGAGTCTCCCGTGAAGGAAAAATCACCCATTAGGTATTATACACGGTGTCCCAGAATCGCCGTATAATTTTTCGGAATAGGCAACCCGAATCAATCTGAAGAGTGGGCAAAGCTCAGCTAAGTTAATAACCGTCAATACCTGACTATTGAGAATGTGCTTAGATACTTAATTTATATTTTACTTTGAAAATTGTTCTCTTTTTTAACTGACTGATATTGTATAAATATTATACCCAACTGAATCAAAAGATCAAAATTACTGACAGCTGAAAAAAATTATATTTAATGCAGGTATATGGGTAGAGGAGGAAATAAGCATGTAATTATGAATCGATTGAATATATTCGGCAATGAAAATATTACTGAGTTGGAAACAGGAATTCAGAGGAATTGGCATGGGTTCAGTATCGCAACGAAGTGATGAAAAAATAAATAAAAATAAAAATGCATGGAAGAAGGTTAGAATAAGGCTAGGGGAGAAATCGAGGCAGATTGCTATATGAAAGTTTCCTTGAGTCTATCGAATGAAATGAAATTAGTCTGGGGCAAAGAAATGTATGTATGTGTGTGTATATATATATATATGCTCGTTCTATGGAGAAAGGCAAGATCAGGAATGACCTAGTTTAGACTGGGAGGGTGGAGGACTAAAACATAACGGACCATTCTTGTAGGAGAATCCGCCCATTTTGTGGAGGGAATGAAGAATGTGTACATATTCTGGCCGAATGTACCCACTGGGAATACCTGAGAAAAACGCCGTTTCCAGAAATCAATTTTAAGGCAATTAGAGATCGATTGATTTGCGGATATCACTAATATTGGTTGAATATGGACATTTTCCTAGCCAAAGTGCGCGAATAATGAACTTATTTTCGGGCTAGAACGCAATAACTAAAGTATAGTTGTAAATAAATTGTATGTTGCTTACACTGATATATTTGTAAATATCTTTATTCCCATTTTAAAAGTTTAGTTATTTTTCAAATTTATTATTGTTATTATTATTATTATTATTATTATTATTATTATTATTATTATTATTATTATTATTATTATTATTATTATTATTATTATTATCATTATTATTATCATTATTGCTTAATATTTTTTTACTCTTTCTAATTGTATATCATACTTAAGCTTGTGCATTCGACGATCCATGCATAAAATAGATATATTTGTAATATGTATATAGAATTGCAAAGCAATTAAGATACACCTACTACTACTACTACTACTACTACTACTACTACTACTACTACTACCACCACCACTACTACTACTACTACTACTACTACTACTACTACTACTACTACTACTACTACTACTACTACTACTACTATTTACTACTTCTACTACTACTACTACTACTACTACTACTACTACTATTTACTACTACTACTACTACTATTTACTACTACTACTACTATTTACTACTACTATTTACTACTACTACTACTACTTATACTACTACTAATATTTACTACTACTACTAGTACTACTACTATTTACTACTACTATTTACTACTACTACTACTATTTACTACTACTACTACTTACTACTACTACTACTACTACTACTACTACTACTACTACTACTACTACTACTACTACTACTACCACCACCACCACCACTTTAACGTAACTTCGGTAAAGGTCACGAAGTTTTGCTTAAGATAAACTTATAAGAAGAATGGCATAAGCCCGAGAGTCGAAATCATACCCAAATTTACTCATGGTCTGAGGAAAATCTCTCGTTTAATTATGATATACATCTGTGTCATCGTATTTTGTAGAAAATTTTGAACCAACACCGTTAACTCAATAATAAGGTGGCTGTATTGCTCCAATATTAAGAGTATCTGATTAGAATTCAGGATTGTTAAAACATTAGCGCCAATCCATATGAAATTGTAAAAACATACTAAGAATTATATTGTCTTAAAATGATATATAAGTAAGGTTTATAGATATATAATTACCTTAGTGCATTAGTTTTCACGTTTTTATCCGATAAATTCGTTGCATATTTGTGATAATTGAAAATTTTGAAGGACTATCCAAAAGGACTAATACTAGTAACTTAAAAATGTAAATATTAGAGCTCATAACACACATTTTATAAAGATGTGCGAGGTATGTTAAAAAGTGAACAAAGTTTTTAATTTTTTAAAATTTGGGCTTACCTGCATCTTACTTAGCTTGTATTCCTCAAAGTAATCCCTCCCCCATTGATTCACCTCTCCCCAAGGGCGTTTGAGCTTCTGAAAGCATAACCTCCACTCTTATGCAAAATTTTGTGTGAGTGCATTATATATAATCTTGGCTAAAAGTATGTATATAATTTGTATATCTACAAAAAGAAACAACAAGAGGTATTAAATATCTTAATTCACAATATATTGTATAATAATGAAAATTTAGTTTAATTAACAATACCAGTTTCAATATTTCAGCCTTGGATGTATCATTAAATTTATAGTATAGTTTCAGGGAATACATTATAGAGGCTATTAGGTATGCATATAATTGAATTTACTTTCAGAAACATGTTCTTATAATGCAAACTTATTGTTAAGATTTACAAGCTAGATTTAAATAATAGTGCTATATGAATTTCTCCAAATTACCACCACATTCAGGCAAAAACTAAATTCAGTTTATCTCACACGTGATTAACCAGAACCATATGATGATACAATCGAAAGCGGCACCCATTTGTTCAGTGTTGGTAGTTGCACTAAGGTTTGCTATATTGTAGATGTCTTGTACTCCATTTAGTTGTAAGGGGAATATGTGGCGACGAAGCAGCATCTGTGCCAGTTTTCATTTCAGTTGATTCTGCGAACTGCTTTATTCTCATTCTCATTCCGTCCTATCATCCAGTGCTATGTGATCTATCCACATTCCATTGTGCGGCTTAAAACTGACCATACAACCCATCTGCCACCCACTTACACCCTGCAAATGGTCTATTTTAAATGCCACATTTATTTCTGCTAGGTGAAATTGCGCAAAGCTCAAATAGCGTATTTTACACAATTAGCTGAGAGTTGTGACTCTCAGCTCTCGGCTTCATACCAAGCAATCTCTAATGTTTATTTCTGTTACAGTTTAAAAGAGTCTAAATTCACGAACAAATCCAGATAGATTGCAATAAAGTGTACAAGAAAAAGAAGAACATCGCGGTAGTAGAATTAGAACTCTTGTATCAACTTTTGTTTAAACTTATTAAGCCTGTGAACATTTTTATCATCTTTTTTAAAGTTGAACATTTTTAGACACATTAAAAATGTTTAAATTGGAAAAAAAAACCTCTACTAATTTATCCCTGTCTGTTTTTCACTAATGCTAAGATTTATTTTGCCTGTTCTTATTTGTAAAAACGTGTTTGTTTATATTTTGTTTTGGTCATCGCTGATTATTCCCATTAATCGGCTTTGAGCGGGCCGTTCTGATGCGCCATCATCGACCGTAGACTACCAGAATCGCTTTGCGTAGTAAAGTAAGACCCAAAAAGTGATAGCGCTCTAAATATTTTGAGGAATAGACTAACGAGCAAATGTTTATCAAATATATTTTTTTGTGAATCATAAACAGTATCTACCATACGATCACAGTCCCTTCGAACTTGTTGGTTGCTGCCTGAGCCTGGAGAGAGTGCAGCCCACTTCTGAGGTTGGGATACTTGGAAGACGTGACTACGTATCCCAAGAACAGCTGCCGTAGGATGATAAGCGATAATTCTACTCATCGAACTCGGCAAGTTGTGTGGCTTAAGTTACCCGCAAGTTCACCTTAAGGCCTGAGGAAAAAACTGGCCCAATCGGTAATTTAACCCGGGCCCACGGCATAGGAAGCAGAATGGTACCAATAGAGTGCGACAGTTATCCTTTAAATATTATTATTGTAAGACATAAACAAATATTGTTCATTTATTTTGTCTTAAGAGTACCTGCATTATACCAGGAGTAGCTCTGTTGAATCTTGCTTGATTTAAGTAAAAAACCAACACCTCAGCCTTTAAAAGCGTGCTTCTGTAATCGTACAACATCTAAAAGAATATACAGGGAGATGCAAAAATAAGTATGAAGAATTTATGAGTACGAAAGTGTCTGAAATAGGCATCAACTAACAATGGTCTCGGACGCTTCGGTGTCGAGCTGCAGACTTTAACTCTAAAGCTATAATTATGGATGGTCAAGAGGACTGAAAACACAATAATTTACTTTTTATTCTGTCAATAAATAAAGAATGTCTTTAGTGGATTTTATGCCGGAATTAATACATTGAAGTTCATGTACAGTAGATTGTTGAAGTTACCTACTATAGTTCTTAAAAACCTTATCCCTTCCACAAAAACGTGTACATTCAGTGACACACTTGTAGCTAAATTGAGTGCAGCCTAATTATGACAGCAGATCCGCCAGTGATAATGGTAAATGTATATATATGTATATATATATATATATATATATATATATATATACTGTCCACGAGCACACGTCACATCGTAACATAACTATCATGTTGATCCATATAGATGCCTATGGCTCCATATAAAATAGTTTCAGGCCATTCGCTCTCACTCTCAAACCTAGTATCAAGCTCCCTTTTTTCTTGTAAATTCTTTATATATATATATATATATATATATATATATATATATATATATATTCCCCTCATGCTGTGTAAGGAACTATGAATTATCAGAAAATGGTAAAATCCGTGTCCATGTTATGCATATCTATTAGAGAAAGTTATGGAAGATTGTATTGCCAGAGAGATGTCGGAACAAACGGTAAACTAATTGCATAAAAAAGTAATTGCGACAAAACAAAACTATTGCCTGATTGTCTCTCTCTCTCTTGCTAAATCGAACATTTTATTTTACTGCTTAATGGAGTGAGACACGCCCTTTATGAGATTACGCATGCGGATTTCAGGAATAGGAAGAATCGGTTTGCCTTGCACAGCACTTTTGTATTTCAAATAGCATCATGTCCGAGCAAGAAGTTCAATCGTTGATTGCACAATGCATTATTATTGAGTTTTTGGTGGACGTAGAAGTGGCCGAGATATTGAAAAGATTAAGGGCACAGTTTGGGAATAAGACGGTAAGGCACAAGTGTACTGTGTCATTTCATAGGGAAAAAAAACTTTAAAAAATGAAAGTCTGGGAAGCCTAACTTAAACATTCCGGCCGTTTGGAATGACCGATGTTTGACTATTTCTGAAATTACTTTTGAGGTTGGGTAAGTTGTAAGTGTTCAACTCATTAGTTGAATTGCCGAATTACCGAAAAGTCTCGGCAAGAGTTCATCAAATTGTCAAAAAACCCGTTTGTCAAGTTAAAACTCGAGGAAATCGACTGGTCAGCATTGGGATACTCCATAAAAACCGGACTTGCAGTTATAATGTGTTTGGATCTTTAAAAAAAGCATTAGGAATTCTGCAATTCAACAGCGACAGTGAGAAGCATTTGTTCGCAACAGGCAGGAAATCTAACCCCACGATTTCTTCGATAAGGGGGCTTAAGAAGCTCTCTATCCGCTGGGAAAAATGCTTTTGTAAGCGGGAAACTATGTAGAAAATATTTGATATTGATTTAATTTGGGTTCAATAAATTACAAAAAAGTCCGATGTATAATTCATTCTCCTTCGTAAAATGTTTCCCCCCCTATGACATAGTTGTACTTTATCACATAACTATAGATAATGGGTATACGTTTAGATAACAACAGAACTGAAAAAACAGGGAAATGATTATTCGCTTTTTATAGTCCCTAATGTAAATATTATACTCAACTGGCTCCTATGATCTGAACCTTTTACTGCCAAAGATCCCAAAGTGAAATAAAGTACTGAATGGCGAAACTTGTTTGATAGATACCCCCCCCCCAAAAAAAATATTTCTTAAATAATTTATACTATCGTGAATTTGTGCCTGAAATAGATTAAATAGTAAATATTTATGGGTGTCTTTACATGAAGTCTTAACTGTAGAGCATGTGGCTAAATTTAAGCCAAAAAGAAGGAACAGTATTTATTGCGACTTCATTAATATGAATGGAACACTGTACAGTTTATAGCTGGAAAAGTGTCGTATTAAAGGAAGCCTAAGCACCTAATGTCAAGAACTCAAAGCTGTTAAATACTTTGTTATATTAAAGACAGAGAGCGCCTAAAGCTATTTAAAGGTATGCGCACCTCAGATAGTCTCAAAGAGACAACTCATTCCTCAAGAGGGAGACATGTTGCCTATGGCTCTTCTGTGTACGTCATAGACAGACGGAGTCATTCCTGTCATATTTGCTAGCCCTTTATCAAACATAGCTTGTTCTAAAGGTCAAACGAAATTGAAACGGCCATGCCATTTGTGTAAGAAAAAGAGCGAGAACTAGATAATATAGGAAAACTGTCTCTCATTGCCTTTGGTGTTTCATTTTTATAATTGCCTTCTCTTTAACAAATCAAATGCTCAGGCTTTTTTCATCTCTGCTTTTTAAATCAGCTTATATCAGGAACTTGACACTTTTAAAAATAACTCTCTTTGAGGCTGTTGGATTTTTTAACTCCCTCTCCCCCTCCCCTCTCTCTGTTAAGAGTTCTCGCTGCAAATGCATAGCTAGTTATTAAATAACCATAAAATCAAAACTATAAATCATAAACTAGTAAACTTGTTTAACATTTGCAGGAAAATATACTCTTATGTAAACTCATTACAATAATATTATCCATTTTAAATGCAAATATTATCGCATCTCATGATTAAACTTAACTATTTTTGTTTAAATTTAAATACAGGGTGTCCCATTTGAAATGTCCTATTTCCATTTCACTATTGCTCCCAAAATAATAAACATATCGAAATGAGCTAAACAATAACAATCTGACTAACCAACTTCGTACAAATAAATAGAGCTCTTTCATATGTGTTCCGCAAGTCATACCGATGCCTGATTTCTCTCCGTGTGCGCTAAAGCATTTCAGGTGTAATGGTTGCAATGCGCTCATGCAGTTGCTGGATGTTCGCTACTACTTCAAAGACAGAAGGGTACTGAAGAAACAATTTACAGAGATATAACTAAGGGATGTCCCCAAGGCTCGATCTTAGGACCAATTTTTTGGGACATAATTTTGGAAACTCTTTTAGACGAACTAAACAACAATGAAAATGTGGCAAAAACTATCGCATATGCCGACGATGTTTTATTTCTAATAGAAGGAAACAAGGAGCAGATATAGAAAGAAGAGCGAATAAATTAACTAATAAATTAAGTAATTGGTGTAGGAAAACTAAACTCCAAGTCGCTCCAACTAAATCAGGCTACATGCTTTTGAAAGGTAAACTCAAAAGAGATCCATGCATTAAATATAACAACCAAAATATAAAACGCCAAAAAGAAGCAAAATATTTGGGAATTTACTTAGCTGAGAAACTAAACTTTAGGAAACACGCTGAATAAGTACGAAAAAAATCCGAAAACGTTATGATGAAATTAGCAAGATTAGTTCAGTGGAATTTTAAAATTCCATTAAATATCATTACAGCATACTACACGAGCATTTTTGCTGCAATAATGACTTATGGAGCAGGAGTCTGGGCTCTGAGGATGAAGGATGTCCAAATAAAAACTCTATTAAGAAGATCACAAAGGAAGGAGTTATTAAGATTTACAGGGGCATTAAGCACCTCACCCACTATGGCCCTTTTTGTAGTAACAGGAATATGGCCAATTGACCTATTGATTAAATTAAGAGGCGCTGTTTATTGGTTGAAGAAAGGCAACTTGGAGAAAGTAAGTTTAATAATCGGCAGTCACTGCAACAATTTAAATGAAATAAAACATAAATTAAAAGCACAATAGCAACACGAATGGGAAAATGCCGAGACAGGCAGGAGAACTTTCGACTTATTTAACAACATTTTTGAGAGATTAAAACTAAAATTTATACAACCTACCAAAGGCATGATACATTTACCTTATAGGTCACGGGCCCTACAAAACTTATTGGAAGAAAATCAACAGAACAGAGGACGATATCTGTACATTTTGCAAAACACAGGATAACCCAGAATATGAGTTATTTGAATACACACGCTATTTAGAACATGTGAGAGAAGAAAGAGAAATCTTAAGTGGTCATCAGGTGGCACATATACTTAGAAATAAGGGCCTATATAAATACCTCGAGCAGGCCACACTCAAAATAAGTAACCTAGCAAGGGAAGAGGTAATACCACAACAGCAGATAATAAGATGTAATGAAAAAGCTGAGGACGAGGTAAGAAGATCAGAACGCATACGTATGCAAAGACAACCCCCAAACACAAATAACTAACAAGAATAGAAAATATAGAAAATAACTTTAATTAAATCAACAGGAAGAGAATATTAGAAGGAGAAGATAAAGATAAGGAAGAAGGGAATATGGAGATGAAAATGCCTAAAAATATAATAAACGGGGATAATGTTGATTTACAACCTGAAGTAGAGAACATACCTATAAGAGTTTTGACATCGGGAAGAAGATGGAAGAAGGAAGATTACAAAAGGTGAAGGAAGGATGTTGGAGATGCACGGGAATGAGCCGCGGCAGGAGATGGAGGATGGAGTAGTGGTGTCCGGAGAGGAGGAGCTGAACGCAAGAAATGGTGCAACCAGGGAACCAGGAGGATCAAGCGAGATGGAAAAAGGAATGGTTGGGAAGAAAAGATGGAGAGTAATATGGAAGGGAGGTGATAGTGTTTAATGAGTTCAAGTGTTGGGACAAATAAATGAAATGAGTAGGAAAGATTAATAATGATAAATGAACTTTAAGTGAAGTTAATTGTCAAATAGAAGTATATTATTATAAATGTAATAAATTAAGGAGAATTGAAACAATTAAGGATAATGTCCAATTTAAGAGAATTTCTGCCGAGTACTGGATACCAGTACATACCGCTGGTAACCAGTGGTTAGTAATAGTATAGTTGTATAGTTATGGAATAAATTTAAAGGATAGAATAGCTGGCTACCCGCTATAATTCCTACTGGCTCCCAGTAATATTGTTAAATTGTTAATTTGGTAGTTTTGTAGATTTTGGAAGATTAATTTTGGAAATAATTAAGTAAATTTATATTTTGGTTCAATTAATTATTTTTTTGGTTTATTGTTTTATTATATTATTTTAATCTAGTTATTAGGAAAATCTGTAAAATAATGTATTAAAATATTATTGAATTGTATAACAATAAATGGAAAATTTGATATACACGCCCTGGTTTAGGAAACCAGGTACCAGGGTAGCGTATACAGATTTTATATTTTATATTATATATATTATGTTCGCTACTTTTATCCCATACATATCTCTTCCTTCTTGACATATTCTCATAAGAAGCAGTTCAGAGGGGTTATGTCAGGCGATCTGGTTTGCCTCTTCCGATCCACAAACCAGGAAACTCATTATCCAGTCTTTCCCTTACCTCCTTGAGCCAGTGCAGAGATGCCTCATCTTGTTGAATAAAGATACAAAGATGCCAATGCTGAATCGGTGGGAATACACACTGCTCCAACATGTCGAGGTATATAATGCCAGTTACAGTACTTTCAGCAATGAAGACATTTTCTGAGTCCACACACACACATTAATTGTATGGCTGTTTCTCTCGGACTCATTTACCTGATGAGGAGGTTCTGATCCCAAAATTCTTACATTATAACGATTAACATGTCCTGACGCACGAAAAGTGCCCTCATCAGAAAACATAACGAAAAACAGAAAGGTGGAATCTTTGTCAATGCGTTCCAACATGTCTTCAGCAAAAATAGCTTTCATCGGGTTTCAGCAGCAATTGCAATTTGTAGCGTACAACTTCAGACGGTGCACAGTTGATTTTGGTACTGCCAGTCCCTGCGAGGCTGTAAGAATGGACTTCTTTAAAATGTTTCGGCATTGTGCTGTACATTGTCTTCTGATACACTTTGTCGGCCACCACCGTGTTTTTCAGCCAAACGTCTCCAAAAATGTCTTTTTCCATTATCTAATCCTTTTCTCATTGGGAGGATCTTTCTGGTAGTCCTGACGGAATCATCGTTGCACTGCCACAATCGAACCATGTTCTGCGTACCACCAAACTACCCGTGCTTTTTCTGCGCCATTTCACTCTGCCTGCTTGCTACCACCGCCGCATCTGGCGTGAAAACTCGTTCGTTTTACTTCCTATATGACACCTAGAAAAACACAAAAAAATAGGTACATTAATTTAACATCGCAAAATAAAACATAAACAGATATTTCAATTCGGACACGTTGTATTCATTGCTCTTCATAAAACGGATTCAACCCCAACTACGCAGGTTTCTTCAGAGATGATTCCTATAACTGCTCTAATACAATTGTTGATTTTTTCTTAATGAATTAGTTCCGTATATGTTTGTTATGTAATTTATTGTTTTGTTATTAATATAGTAAACCTTGGAATATAATCCAAAGCAATCGAAGTTATTTTCATTATTTGTCTGTCAAAATAAGTGGGACATGTCATTTTCCTAGCTTTAGTAGCTTGAAAGTTCATTACGTGAAAGCTGACCAAAATTTTTCCTTGCCCTTTTAACGATGCTCAAATTTCAAAGACTGCCAACTTTAAATGCATAACAAATAAAGTTAAGACCCGATTGAATTATACTGTTTAGCCGGTAGGTTTAGTGATACTTTGATATTAGCCAGTATACAGAGAAGTTCTATGAACTTAAACTGGGGAATGATGCAACTGAACCGGTTGCACGAAGCTCCAGGAAGGCAATGAAACACTCGTGGATTATTAAAGAAAGAACAACAATGGAAAGGGGGCACTCATTGCGACTGTTGAGCGAACAGCCTGGTTTGTGAGGACGTGGCACAGCAATTCAACGTCAGTAACTATACGGTTACTTTTCATCAGTAGGGAAAAAATAAAGCGCGGGAAAAAATCTTAATAACCCCTTCCTGTCCCGCAGAGTTCCAGGCCAAGGTTGCTAGTGTTTGGAGTTGCGGAGAAAGGGGGGATTCGCTTGTGTAGTTCAGTGTTATGTCACTGACCCTAATTTGTGCATTTTGCAGTTCTGTTCTAATCTTTAACATTAGTAATAAGACAAGATCAGAGCATAAATCGACAGTCCCTGCTTAAGACGTGTACATATTTCGTGAAAACCTGTGTACTCGTGACTTTTGGCTATCTTTGTGTAGATGACACACGAATTCCCTCTGCTCTCCAGGCTATGCTGTTCGCTGCTGCTCAGTTTCTGTGTTTGCTACACGTCACAACACCAGAAGGGTTGCTTCTGACATGCGATCAGAAGTGAATCTTCTTCAAGATGACATCATTGCTGGTTGGCAGCCTATGAATCTATCCCAAAGAACAGAAACTACCACCGCACAGAAGAAGGGTGTGTTCTGTGTTTGCTTGACGTCACAACACCAGAAGGGTTGCTTCTGACATGCGATCAGAAGTGAATCTTCTTCGAGATGACATCATTGCTGGTTGGCAGCCCATGAACCTATCCCAAAGAACAGAAACTACCACCGCACAGAAAGAAGGGTGTGTTCTGTGTTTGGTGAACATGCAGTGTATTCTACCAGTTGGCCAATTAACGTCATTGTATACTTTAATCAGTTGGAACATATTCATGAAAAATGTAGAAGCCTGTACTCGTGAGCATTATTTTTTTGCATGATAATGCAAAACTAAACACGGCTAAGGTGGATAGTGAAGCTATTATTTTGCGATCATTATACACCAGATTTGTTCTTTTTTTTTTCCGTCAGGGAGGATGGTCCTGGTGGGAATCGAACTCCAGACCTCCCGCTTACGAGTTCACTCCTTAACGGCCTCGTCATTGACGGTGGCGGTCATTGGCTAAATGACAAGAGAGTAGGAAACACGTTAACGCCTACCTAAGAATAAAGAGCTTTAAAGCTTATAAATATTATAATAACTGAGCGACATAGCGCAATCGGTGGAGCATCTGAGTGCTGTTCGGTTCGGTTCTCGGTGGACGCAAGAAAAATGTCTTAGTTCAAGAAGGTTCCTTTTCGTGACCAGAATCTGGTGTATGAATGTGAGGCATGCTGGGTAATTTAGGAAACATTTTGACTATTTCAGTAATGCCATTAGGCAAATACCTGAGAACATGTGCCTAGTCATATCTCTGTATGACTAATGTTTTAGCACAATGAGCACAGTTGTAGGCACGTGTAAGTACCATAAAGTGATTTAACTGAAACAATAATAATTGAGACAAAAACAAAAACATCACTAATGGGTTTTGTTCTTATAGATTATTTGGAACATGTGTTTTACAGCATACGTCAATTTCTGCTACTCATGCACATGGTTTTGCAGAAAATATCTTGGAATATTTCAAATTTATTGAGAGATAGTATCTTATAATTATTTATTTTGTGGATGTGGAACGATGCTTCGTCTTGTGTGATTGTTATATTCTTGTGGTTGTTGTGATTCTTCAGTCTGGTTGTTTGATTTGGTTTATTTACGGACGCTCTTGAATATCTCAGGTCATCAGCGCCCCCATTCAATTCAGGGCGTGAAATGGCCGACAAATTTTGCTCAGAGGCCTCTTCTTTCAGGTTTGAGGTACTTTTTCGTATGTAAATTACAGCACGGGACTCACAGCTTTACTTCCTTCCGAAGGAAGCCATACTTAGGACTTTTACGCCCGAAAAAATCCATCGGTCTTGGCTGGGATCGAACCGCGATCTTGGTTTTAGGGAGCAAGTATGGTTACCATTAGAAAACCAGCACCGATCTCAGTCTAGTGATGACAAAGTTCTGTAATACACTCTAGTAGTGCATTGCGTTTACATTTTTTATTATTTCATTATTTTACTATTTAAAGAAATACGGACCAATAATCAATTGTGAAGTGCAGTCAAGCAATACAGTATATTTATGATTATAAAAACTTTGTTGAATTAAATACCAGGGAGCAATTTGTTATCTTCACCATTAAGCAAGAGAAATGTGCTTCATCTGTTCTCCGCCCAGGACCGATGGATTTTTTCGGGCGTAAAAATCCTAAGTATGGCTTCCTTCGGAAGGGAAGTAAAGCCGTGGGTCCCGGCACGAAAAAGAACCTCAAGCCTGAAAGAGAGGCCTCTGAGCAAAATTTTTCGTCCGTTTCACGCCCTGAGTTGAATGGGACGCTTATGACCTGAGATGTTAAAGAGCGTCCATAAATAAATCAATAAAAAAAAATAAATTCATCTGTTCAGAAAACTTTGTCCAGTCAGTCATTGTCAATTTGAATCTCTGCTAGCACAAATACAGCAAAATTATTTCCCACCTATCTTTTTCTTTGAGTGCAAACACTGGTTTTAATTTATGTGGATACAAACTAAAATGCTTTCATAGAATCCTCCAAACCTTTCTGAAGATGCCTGGATGCCTACTTATTTCATTACTTAGGTATTAAGCACCTCAATAATTTGGTCTTCCAGATTTCATCTTATCAGTAATGAAACCAGTTTCATCAAAGTTCCTGTTTAAACAATAATTAAAAAAATAATTCCCAACTCAATCAGTAGCTCTAGCCACTAGACCAAGAGGACAGTGGAACTTCTTGATTAAACCCCCACAATTATGAATGGAATATAGACATTCTTTTAAATTGTTTTGGTTTTAATGTTTATCAGACCTCTATTGCTTTTACAAAAGCATTAGGCATTTATATCTTAAAATGTAATAGTAAAACGATGACTTGCGAGTTAAAATTAGTAGCAGTAATACTAACAATAAAAGAAAAGAAAAAAAAAACTGAAAACAAATCTAATTTTTTATCAACATAGTATTTTTTTCCCTCTCAATTATTTTGAAATGCTTTAAAGTTTTAAGTGAGTTTAAATATATTTTTATAAATATCCGAACGGTTTTGCAACATTTTAAAACACATTTTTGAAAAATTTAATATGAAAATATTCAGGAACAGAACTAAGTATTTTAAATGGCTTGATACTACTTCCTTACGTTTGTTAATAAAATGCACCCATAATACTTTTTCAGAAAAATGCTGATCGATTTATTCTAAACGTCTGAATATTTTACAGTGTACTACTTTTTGATCAAGCTTATTACTTGCTGTTGAAAATATTTCTATAGTTTAGGGTTGTGCGTTAGTAATTATGTTTTCTGGAAATGTGCAACTTAGGTATATAGTTAGCTAACCTGACAAGTTGTCATATTTGGTATTCATGTTTTGTTCTAGTTCTTATCACCTGTCGTAGAGGGAATTGATTTTAGAAAAGAGAGCGGTAGAACGACAGTGGTCGAGTCTACAACCGATAGGAGAGGGTGATGAGTGAATGGTGGGGAGGAGATTTACCCCGTGGTGGGGCATATCCCGGCGCAGTAGCATTAGTTCGCCCTGACAAAACATCACCATAGCCAGTGCTTTCCCATCAGCTCTCATGGAGTTGTGTGGCGGACTGGTCTTTGGTTCAAATCTCATCGGCGTCACTTAGTATTTGTATAGTCGTCACTTAAAGCAATATATATCTTCAAATTCTTTGTGATTAATAAACGCATGTCGCAATATCATTATACGCGCAACAAGGAGTCCTCTTTGTGTCTTTGACAACAGTCATTTGTCTTTGTGTCAACGTGTGTTTCGCATTTTTGTGTGTTTCGTTTCGATCTCTCATATCACACGGGTCTTTTTTCGTATTGTCTCCACTTCACTACATTGTAGCAGTGCAATAACGTGTAGAATACACTCAACTTAATAATTTCTTATATTCTAAACACTATGAAATGTAAACGAATTCTAAATTAGGTTACAAGCACGTATCGTATTGTATTATCAAAGACAGAATATGAACAATGGCTGTTCAAACTCTACGTGACAGCAGAACATCATGACGGAAATTAGTGTTATTTTGATTGCCTATCTAGTTGTGGTGTAGGACTTGATTTACAACGATGGAGGAGGAGGTCAAAGCTGATAGGATACACTGTTATCGTTGTTACGGATGTCGATCCCTAAGAGGAACCACTCCTGTCCTAGTTATCACAGTCGTCTTCGTGGGTCTCTTCCTGGTCCACCAAGTGGCCGCAATGAGCCTTCAGCATGGAGTAGCGGGCGATCCTGCTCCGGGTAGATCTCCAGGGCCACCCCTTCGACTTACCACCTCTAATACTGCCGTCATTTCCGTCAGACACCACCCCGAAATGACTCTAACAGAGGATAACCTTAATAGACGCGAAGAAGAGGACGAATTCATCAGGCTCGGCGAAAGCGAAGACGACGACTCCACTTCTCCTGAAGGTGAACCGTATCTTCAGAATAGCAGGAGATATCCGGACCCTGATATGACCGATGAAGGCTATACCGTTGCAGAAGCCAGACATTCCAGCATAGGCTCCATTGACATTGTAGACGTGGTGGATGACCTGACTACGAGTTGGCAAGAGGACTTGTCCGAGGAGGGATCCGTATCACTGCCCCCAGCTGAGGACGAGCAAGAGGAGGACAACGAAACGGACTCGTGGTGCGCCAGCCTCGACACCAGCGAGGAAGGGCGTCAGCCAGAAGGCGACGCTGGCATCAACTTCACCGTAAAACATTCAGTGTTTGCCACGGACCGTGGGCTCGTTCGGGGTGTCGTCTACCAAGGTAAGAATTTAAATATCTTACATTTATTACTTTCAAAAAACATTCTACCCAAAACAGTTCCACATTCTCGACTGCTCCCTTCATGTTCATTGTTCTTGTGATGTATTGCTAGACTGTATGCTTATGTAAGACTTCCGCGGTGTTAGTAAAGTAAAATTATTCATTTTCATCACATATGGCTCTATCAAGTGCGCTGTATAGTTGCACACTCAGTAATCATGTTTTTAAATTTTCAAAACATCTCGTCATAATTGAACTATCGTAATAATTAATATCATAGGTCCTGTTAAGTATTAATTTTTCGTTAAATTGGTAATATATTTTTAATAAATCCGATTTATTTAATTATAGTACTAAATGCTGAAATAATAAATTGGTTGCACTAAATACATCATTATTCCATATGTAGATTCTAAACCTACTGAATCAAACTGCTTCTCTCAGTTTTCGTTTGTATCAATCTTTAAATCAATTAAATAATATTTAAGGGCCTTTTGATTTATGACCTTAATTACACTTTAATAAATTTAAAATACTTTCTTTAGAAAAATTTGATAATGCTGTCGATCGACGTGTTTCTACAAGTAGCTACTAACTATTTTCTACTTGGCTAACTTCCAGATCAGTTCTGAGGACTTTTGGTTGTTTTGTCGTTTTAGCTTTTAGCGTCCCATTAATCCTGATAGTGTTATAGTAGTTTGATCAAAGGACAACTAATTCTTTGTTCTTGAGCTTAATAAAATTATAGGCAATCTTTATGGACTTTTTTGCTTTTGGATAAATCATCTTCCGCTGACATTTGTTTGCCAGTGTAACAATAACATGAGAATGTGAAGATATCACAGTACTTGTGTTCATCCAGCGATTCCATATCCAAAGTGACGACGATGTGAAATATAAGAATCCGAAGAACACTGCTAAGATTTATTCCTTTGAAGAACTTGTGTCGGATAAAAGCAACTAAATTGTGACAAAGAATATGACAAGTCCTATTAACCGATACTCTGTATATTCAAATATGATTATAAAGAATGGTTCACCGTTGTGACTTGCTTATCATCAAGCAGAATGAGTTGTTGTATAAAGGCGGTGCTGAACTTTTGAATCAAAACCATTTTGGGTGATTGTCTTTGGGTCACTGTGATGGTTATAATAGAACGCTAATTCTCATTTTTTGCAAACTTGGAACTGATACCTGACATGATTAAAAATACTGTCCTTTTTATAGGCAAATCATCATCATTGACTAAAATTTAAACTGAACTCAATTAATGAACGAAACATTTTTAGATATTGTATTAGTGTCAGCTTTCGACTCCATACTAATTGACATAATTTTATTAATTGAAATAATTTTTCTGTAGTATCGTTAAATTTATTGTTAGATTATTTTTTCTGTCGGTCCTGGTGGTGTAGTGGTTACCATACTTGCCTCCTAAACCCAATATCGCGGGTTCGAACCCGGTCGGCCAGGACTGATGGATTTTTTCGGGACGTAAAAATCCTAAGTATGGCTTCCTTCGGAAGTAAAGCCGTGGGTCCCGTGTCGTACATTTACGGCACGAAAAAGAACCTCAAGCCTCAAAGAGAGGCCTCTGAGCAAAATTTGTCGGCCGTTTCACGCCCTGAGTTAAATGGGACGCTGATGACCTGAGCTGTTAAAGAGCGTCCATAAATAAATCATTAAAAAAAAAGAGATTTTTTTCATTCTGTATGAAAAGAATAATTTCATTAACATTGTGCACATTTGGACGTGAGGTATAGAGCTGTTCATTACAATGGCTGTGGGAAGATTTTGGTCAGATATTCCTCCCAGGGTCAGGAAAGTTCAGCTGCCCAAAGGCTAGAAGGAAATGTCAAATGTACATCGTTGTAAATATAGTCAGTAATAGGCGTTCTTAATACCAGCATTTCAAAAGCGTCAAGACTGCAAAATTAACGAAGACATTTTATTATTTTTGGTTCGGAATACATGTATTCTTTTCTTAATCCTAGGTCTGTTTTCTGTTACAATTTTGGGCTAGCAGCAGTGAATCTCCGATTGAGGAAAAGACATTCGCTACATGGCCTGTTGTACAACCGAGTTAAAATTCCGGTCGATTCCAATAACGCTCACTTTTTATTTCTGTTCACAAATCAATTGATTTTGATTTTAGAAAAGCTAACACAATGACACATAATAACCCGTGGCATTAGGTTAATTGCTCAAAGTTAAGAGAAAACTAAGGGCAGTAAGAAACTATTCCATCTCCATAAATTGACCTTGAAGAACAAAGAATTTCTGAATTATTGGTGCATATAAAGATAAAAAAGCTTTCGTAAAGAAACAAAATATTCAGTTTCAAACAGTATTTTAATATTATGTTTCAGTCAATTGACATATGGCTTCATTCACACTTTTAGGAACTGTAGGGTAAGAATTTCTGACGGAACCTGTAGGTGTAGAGATATTCTCATACCTTTATGTAATATGTTGTCGCTTATTCTATTTGATGCAGATTGCAAACTGTTTTTATCAACTTATTCAGTGGAGAATCCACGTCTACTTCAGTTTTCCTTTTGGATACGATCCTTACAACTTGTATGTACGCGATTTACTTTCGAGTATCGGACACTAATGATACTTGAGATGAAATGATAAACTGGGAAAGGATATTTTTAAAGAAGGAAATGGTCCAGGCTTAAGTTCAGGAAGGACGGTTCTGGCGGGATTCGAACCCCAGACCTCTCGCTCACGTTCCGCGCCTTAACGACCTCGGCTCCTGTGGCAGTTTCGAGTATCTTGAACCACTACATGGCACAACGGTCATTTCCTCTTCACTTCATCTTCACTTCACAACGCTTGCTGAAATTGTAGTTTTCATTTTCAGTACATACATTTCACCTCTTTGTTTTAAGACGTAATATATAGAAATATTTAAAATTGCAATGGAGCTATGCTTCGCTAACTAATAATAAGACGCTCGCGCTTGTTTTATTATTTCTGGAAGAGGTGTTTTTTGTTTCTTCTAAATTTTTTGTGTAGATGGTGCAGATAAGCGTTGAGGCCATGTACCAGCTGAAACTTGCTACTAATTGATTTAGCTAACAAAGTAACAGCCGTGCTCCACCTTTATACCAACACAGGCTCTTATTATTCAGGTAATGAAACGCTCGTCTGACCATCTGAGGGTTTGTTAGGAGTTTCCATCATTGTGAAGAAGCTATTGACAGGTAACTTTAGGCACCAAACTGTCCCGCCAACTGATCTCGGATTTGTCTCTTGGTATCTATTGCAGTGCACATTGGACATTAAAAGCTTAAGGAAAGAAAAGGACGGTTAAACATGTCGAGCTGGTGTTATATATCGCAAAATAGATCAACACAATTTTTTTACACGTTCCAACTTCTAAGCTCTTCGAGATGAGTGGAATAAGTGAATTAATGATGAAGCAATTGTGCTCGTAGTCCGTTGACACTTAAAGTTACATCACATTCGCTTTTTCAGAGTGAAAAAAATGTGTCAGAGTTTCAACGTGCGCCCTCCGCTTTACAACTGTTTGTCCACTGGCTTAGCAAACGAAAATACCGAGATGACTTTTGCAAGCGTTTATCGTAGCGGGAGAATTGGCCGTATTTGTTCTGGGGATGAATAGAAAGTTGTTCTGAAGCAGCTTCAAATCTTGCCAAAATCTTGTACAAATGCGAGCAAAAATATGTTCTTCCGATAAGATAATAGCCATTATAATTATCATTATCATTATTATTATTATTAATGGGTTATTTAAGTTCACTATTTAACATCTCTGATCATTTACTGGGCGTGAAATGGCCGATAAATTTTGCTCAGAGGCCACTTCTTTAAGAATTTTGTTGCTTTTATTTATCTATTTTTCTTTTTGTTTTTGTAGGTCCTGGGGTCTAGTGGTAACCGTATATGTCTCGTAGACCAAAGATCGGAAAGCATTTCAGGCATTTTTTCGGGAACTTTTCCTTGTTGGGAAGGGATAACGCCGTGGATTCCCGTTAGATTTGCGGCACGTAAAAGAACCGCAAGTCTGAAAGAACAGGCGTCTGAGCAAAATTTATCGGCCGTTTCATACCCTGAACTGAACTGGACGCTGATGAGCTGAGAGGTGTTAAAGAGCGTTCGTAAATGATCCAAATAAATAAATTCAATTTAGGTTCTTTTGCTTCCCTTCCGAAGTTAGCCTACTTACGATTTTTACTCCCTAAAAACCCTGGTCTGGTTTAAACCTGCGGCCTTGGATCAACGAGGCAAGTATCTTTACCACTAGACCACCTATTAGGAGTCAAGGATTATGGCTATTAAAGTTAAGTCTCGATTAAATGGAATCTGGATGAGATAGAATAACTGAAAATGCCGGATAATGCAAAATAACCGGAAATGAAATAAAACTAGATGATATAATAAAAATAACAATATATTTAGTGAACTCATGAATATGAACAACGTTCAAATACTATAATATTACGACTAATAAAGGTAATATAGAACACATTATAGAATATTTTTGTAATTTATTAAGTGACAAACTAAATACGAAGAGCGTTCTAAAAGTTCAAAAGTTAAGATTCTTTTATTTTTCAAAATAGTCACTTTCTTAATCAATATATTTAGCCCACATCTTGCCAACTGTATATACCCTCAGTAACATAAGATTTGTCCAACTGTAAAAAAACAAACGCCTATCTCAGCTTAAACCTCGTCATTTGATGTCAATCTTCATCCCTTCAACCATTTCTTCAGGTTTGGGAACAAAAAGTAATTTCTGGGAGCCAAATCCGGTGAATGAGGAAGCACTTAGAAGCGCAGGTCATGCAACAATCCCAGACATGTGTGAAGGCGCATTATCTGTTAAGAAAAAAAAATCCCCCATAGGATGTGGAGTTTAGCTTGAATAGCCTTCTTCAGTTGGTTTCATAGTGAAGCGTAATACTCGCCAATGATTCTGCCCTTCTGCGAGCCCCGCACCTGAGAATCCCAGTAAACTTAGCCTAACTTTTCCTGCAGATAACACCGTTTTGCTTTCTTTCACCTGTTGCCACCCACTTTTAAGACCGCTCCTACGTTTTGGCGTGTAGTGATGAAACCATGTCTTGTCTACTGTTAAGAAACGTCGGAAATACTGAGGGAATTGTGTTTATACAAGTCTAAACACTCTTGCGAAATGCTCATTCGAATACGTGTTTGGTCCATTGTTAACAAACACGGCACCCATCGAGCGGAAAGTTTTCTCATACCCAAAAATTCGTGTTAAATACAGTGGACACGGCCTATCGAGGTCTTTGCTATGTCAGCCAATCGGCAATCATTGAGTGCGGCATTGTGAATTTTTGTCTCAATTTCGTAGGTCGTAGCAGTTTTGGGACGCCCTGAGCGCTCATCTGCTTGAATGGATGTACCCACCACTCTTAAATTCAGCAACCCACTTTTGAACCATCTAAAAACAAAAGTAGGGAAATCTTTAATAGAAGTTCTTTTATATTTGTGTTGCGGTTAAACCCTTCAAAATGAAGTAATTTATCGCAGGCTCGTATTTCAGTTTTATCCATTTTGTAGCAAATGTTACTTTAGTTTGTCTGCACGATCGTTAAAAGCAAGCGACTATACTTAAGCGTCTGAAACTTAAGAGCTCGCCATCTAAAGGACGATACTTAACAACTATCATAGTATTCGGCCATCTGCACGACATCTAAGTCAGGCCAAGAAAGATCACCCCTAGTAGAAACAATGTTAAAATATTATACATTGTTTCACACTTGCTGGCTGCCGGAAAGCTTTATGATGTATTGCCAACCCCTGTGGTGCCTCATTAGTCGGTCCTGGTGGTGTAGTGGTTACCATACTTGCCTCCTAAACCCCAGATCGCGGGTTCGAACCCGGCCAGAACCGATGGTTTTTTTCGGGCGTAAAAATCCTAAGTATGGCTTCATTCGGAAGGGAAGTAAAGCCATGGGTCCCGTGTCGTACATTTACGGCACGAAAAAGAACCTCAAGCCTGAAAGAGAGGCCTCTGAGCAAAATGTGTCGGTCGTTTCACGCCCTGGGCTAAATACCATGTAATTGTAAACCATTAAAACAAATTGTATCTTATTAAAGTGAGATTTGTGATTGATGCTGAGACACAAACTTTTGATACCAGGCCTAGCAGTTGACAGCGAAACTCGCATATCGTCCTCAAGGCTAAGCAGTCTATTTCTTACTTTTTTTTAATAGTGTTTAACGCCCTTTTTAATAGTGGGGCACCACAGGCGATGAACACTGATGATACATGAGATGAAATGATGTATTGGGAAAGGATTTTTTAAGGAAGGAAACGTTCCAGGCCTAATTTTAGGCTACCTCCCCGGCATTTGCCAGTTATGAGGACTGAGGAAAACCTTGAAAAAACCTCAGTCAGGGAGGACGGTCCTGGCGAGATTCGAACCCCAGATCTCCCACTCACGAATCCGCGCCGTAACGACCTCGGCTGCCCATGGCGGTTTTCTTGCTTTGAATTTAATTGTCTTTGTTGTGTGTTCGCGTGGTATGAGTGTTTTCATTGTTGCCGTATTTTCAATGTACTGAAGCTTAGTTATTCTTTATATTATTGTAAAATATGGTATTAATGTGATCAATATGCCAGCGTGTTTTTGGATACTCCAATAGCTCTGGTCTTGATCCTCAAGTAGAATATAACTATTTTCCCAAAAAGGAAAATTTCCCGAAACTACATAAAATAAAACTGTTGAATTTATGAGGCTGTCTCTTCTTATTAATTCTGGGTTGGACATCTGAGATGAAAATTAGTGACAGTATACCACAAATTGCTTCTTCGTGAAGGAATGAATCATATTGTTAATGGGATAATGGTTCTTAATCAATTAGGAACTATGTTGTTGATACAGGTAGAAGGGTCAAATCTTGACTTAATTCAACTAATGTTTGATTTTCCCCTTCTTCATCATCACCAATACCAATAACTATAATCTAATGTATTAGTTTTAAGTAGTCTGTACTATATTTTTGGTTATTCCAATTATATCTCGTGGAACCCTGAGATGCCCCCGCATGCTGGTTGGGAATCCCCGCCTTACACTAAATGTTGCTTCAAATACTATCCAGATTTTCGGAAAATGTGGTGCTGGAGTACATCTAGAGCAATTTCATTAACATTTTCACTTTCAACAGCTCATTATGAGAACACATAAATAATTTCATTACTAGAAAAGCTAATCTTTTCTAAAGAGAGGGATCACAGTGGATTGCAGTTGCTTTCAGTAGGTCGTGAACTAAACTGTGTGGCTCAGCTGGTTAGGGTAGCATGGAGTTATAAATTCTAATCCTGCTTAGGCCCATTCGCACAGCTAGATTTTCTTCGGTCTCCAAAAACTTCGAATTAGTTTTCTTCTAATTTGCAGCTCGCAAAGCACCAATCTTCATGCTTATAAATGCATCAGCTTGAAGTTCCAACAGGCTTAGATCAACATTTCATCACGAGATGTTTCAGTAAGTAAATGGTAATCCAAAAGTTTTTTTTTCCAAATTTTATAATCAGCACGATTTGCATTGTAGTCACTTTCTCTTGTGAACAATGCTCATTAATTTAATTTTTAATTAAACTGTATAAACTGGGAGAAATTTTGTAACTTGGCGCCCTATGCAGAATAAATTAGCTGTCCCTTATGTTGACATTCACATAAACAAACTTATATTATGCTATCATTAGGCGCAGCATTAATATATGCATGTAGTCATATGTAAATGAGGCGGAGAGTTGTCTAAGCGTGATGGTAATTTCGTAGACCAGTTGCTCACTGTTAGAGTTCATAGCAGCGTTGCCAACCCCTTTCCTGTGAAAATCCGTAGATGAGTTCGGAAAAAATCGTACATTGGGCATAAAAATCGGTAGATTCTGTGCGAAATCGTTTAAATGTTGTTGAAGAAAGTAGAGATAAGGAAGGAAGGCAGACTACTGGAGGTAGATATTAAGAAAAAATTAAGGTTTAATACTATACTATTATAAGTACATTAATTGTGCACTTACAATCAGTACGGATGGTCCATGTTAATTCAGTTGTATTTCATATGCTTATGGTATGCTGTTGATAAAAAAATTAATTGCATACTTTTAATAATGAAAACTAAGAAGCTAAGAAAGCAGAAACACTTTGCATCCAACAAACACAGGTCACAAGCTCACAACTGAAACTGAGAGATGGCGATGAACTCAAGAACCTCCCGTACCCGTAATAATGATTTTAAATTGCTCCAAGTTGAACGCAACAATGCAGTCTGGCTTCGGGTTAATCCATCCAGAGATGGTCTCAGGACAGACAAAGTCAATGCACTCGATTTGCAATTTCTTATTTAATTAAATATGCGATCTTATTCAGTTGTTATCTTGACTGATTAATTATGTCTGGTAGTCCGCTAAAAGTACTAAAAGCAAGTGGTAAACGAACATTATCAATTTATCACTTACTTATTAAAATAGTACTGTCCAAATTCATATATTCAGGTTTAAAATCTGTATATCCGTAGATGAGGACAAAAATAGTAAATATGGATAAATACGTAGAGTTGGGAATCCTGGTTCATAGCATGAAGGGCATCTTGCAACATACATTATCGCAGTTAATTGTTAAGTCGTTTGGGGAGTGAGAAAGAGCTTTAGGTCAAACAGTTTACTGTAGTAGTTAGCAAAAATATTCTCATTGCATTCCAATATAACCGACATCAACTTCAAGAAAGCTACAAAAAACATCTACAATAAAATTGCCTAACAGTTTCTTAATAACTTGAAAACAAGCAACAGTTGTCACATTTATCTAAATGACGGGAGTGATTCGACTCCATAAGGGCCCGGGTTCGATCCCAGCTACCGTATGGGGATCTATGGAGCCTGGGCAGGTTTTCTCTGGGTGCTTGGGTTTTCCCTGCCACTCATTCCGCCGTTTCTCTATCATCATCTTATCCAATCTTCACCTTCATCATTCCGCCGTAGTCCGCCGATTCTCGGTGCGCGCGCATTTCAAATGAACTATGCTACGGCCTCTGCACCCACCGGCAACTCAGTTATTAACATGCATTTACCTGCATTAAATTGCGGTAAGGAGCTCGCGAAAGGAAAGACGAGGAAAGTAACAGCATTGTCAGTTTCGACAGAATTCCGAAAAGTGTCTCAAATGAGATAGTAGAGGGTAGAAAAATGCGACAATAGTGGTAACAGCCCACGGCAATATCAAATCATATTTATACCGCTTCAAAATACAATGTGTCCTTGTAAAAGTACAGTAAGGTTATTTGAGTTGCGGGTTGCCTGAATATGGCATAAATTGATAATGAAATTTAAAAACTCTAATAAGCGGTAATCTGTATGGAAAAACATTATCCCTCAGCAGGCATCTGAGTAAGAAATTTCTGTATTTCATCAAATTTTTTCTTCCATAAGAACAGGTTGTTCGGAATATGTTTCTTCTCATTGAGATATCCTGTTTCTCGTAACTTTTAACAAGTTTCTCTACCTGGAGCACAATTGTCTCACCACTTCTCTGCAATATGTTTTCGCATATGCATCGTACATAAAACCCCGTTCTTCAATTTAAATTTATGTAGTAGCATAATTAATGAAGAATAATTAGAACACAATTTATGCACAATGAAAGCACCGAGTAACATACGAACACAAGCTTCACTCAAACTAACTAAAAGCTGCTATTTGCACATAATTTATACGGCTTCGAAAATTGACTTCTCCCAGTACTCAACCGCTATCTGTCGGCCCGTAACTCAAATAATCTCACTGTAGAAACCAATTAGTTGATTACTTATTATACGTTTAAAGTGTAATTGAGATTCAAAGAGACAAATTCATTTGCACTGCTTCAGAAGAACAAAATATGTTAATCAAAAATATATAAATAACATCGCTAAATTTGCAAATAAAATATACAAAATTATAAATAGACAGTTAACAACATATTGATTAGACAGATATATATATATATATATATATATGTATATATTAAACTATTAATATAATCGAAATACGCAAACAGCAAGTTAGTAAATATAAAAATAAAAAGCGCCGGTTAAACCATAAAAGAATGCTTTCCTATATTACAAATATATATAGTAGTGATTTTCGCGCAGTTCTCTAAATAAGCAGCGTACAAAAGCAAATACATATTTTAATACTAAAGGAAAAAAGCAATAAAAAGAAACATTAATACATATGATAACCTCCCTGAAATCTGCCGCGATACACAGCTGCGTTATCTATGTAGGCCGAAATACGCCGCTACATGTACAATGTAAATGAATTTAACAGTTAACTATCTGCTTATTTGGAATCATATTTAATCCACTTTGAACATGATTATTACCTTTAGCACGTGCTTTCTATTAATTTATTTATATATTCACCATTCCAGTGCTGACGTTTTCGGAGTAATTAATGCTGATATCTAATTATAACTGACACGCGCTGAATGAATATTGTGCAACATCTAAAGCTAGTCTTAATTAGTTTTGGGAAGAAAAGGCTGATCAAATCTTGACTAATTGTTTCTCATGAGAGTAGTTCGACCTATATACTGCTAATTATGGTCTAAATAGTTATATTATAATGGCTGACTTTCTCTTCAGTTTGTATGTACAAGCAAGAGTTAACGGTCGGCCGCTAAGATATACCCCATATCAATTGTGATCATGTGCATAGCAGTGATTTGAAAAATTAAATTTAGTCCTAAATCTCCCATCAAGCCCGCGTTTAATTCTTAAGGATAATGTTCAGGAATAAACTCTTTTGTGCAGTATTTTCTCACTTGAAATCACGCTCAATATATATAACTTGGTTTCACTTCAAGTCTCAAAGTTGGCATAGTATAGTAAAAAAAAAAAATTAGTTTTATACCAATAAGGTAATAAAAATAAATGTAAATAAATAACAAAAGTAAACATCAGATAGGAAGGATTATGTTTTATCATTTCGAAATTCTGATAACTAGATGTAATATTAATTTAAATATTTATTTAAATTACGCATCATTTTGCCTTAGTAGTTGGTTTCAAACAAATTAAAGAAACCAAATTTACACTTGACTACTGTAGCCAGCTGGTCAGTGGACTTAGTGAAAGTGTCTGGAAAGGCAGAGAGGGACAAAACCGCTAGAAGTGGATACGCCTTAATCAACCAGAAAAACTGCCTGTGGTGCCTCAGTAGTAAAAAAAAGGGCGTTAAACACAATTTAAAAAAAAAACAGAAAAATCTGCGATTGCAAAACATGCCATCCAAAATGGACATTAAATACTTTTTAAAACATAGAAATGATTATTAAAAAACAACATAATATTTTAACTTCGCTAGGAGACAGGTCTTAGGAATAGAGCAGCATCCAGATAATATAAAAAAGGACAGTTATTCAAATAAGCAAGACATGAAATCGATTACTAGTCAACATACAATTGCCCCACAACTCTCTCACCACCCTCACTTCTAACGGTTCTGTCCCTCACTGCCTATCCAGAAACGTTCACTAATTTCACTGACGATGTTAGCCGCAGTAGCCAGCGAAAACGCTGGTTTTTAATTTTCGTTTAAACCAACAACCACGGCAAAATAGCCGTGCAATTATCAATTTTAATAACAACTCGGCCGTAAAAGCCTAAAATAATATTATGTATGATATTGATTGTTATAAATATTATTGTTTGCTGCATCTCTACACAAATGACGATTGTTGTTATAAAAAGAGTAATAAAAGAAATCAATATATGTTCCATTCACACATTGATATATTAACCTTCCTGTTTTGAACCTGAAATTGACGCCAATTCCAAGGGCTTTGGGTTTCATCTACGATAGAGAGAGAGAGCTAACTTCGAATTTTACTGCATAACATTCTGCTTATATTAAGACTGCGGCACAGAGCCAAGAAAATAAAGAAGATAACCTGTTGCCAGGTGCTGTTGCAGATATTCTAGCAAAACATTATAAACTTATAATGTATATGTATACACATCGTGTATAATTTCAAGAATTATGGATTATATATAATTAAATGATTAATCTGCGCAATATATTACAGCAAAATGGCTGAAGTGCTTCAATGTCATGTATCGTTTCTTCTTAACCACCTTATAGTAACGTTGTTCACTTTTTTGTTAAGTGGGATATTTGTCTTTGCATTTTTTTTTTTTTTTTTTTTGATACCATTTCAAAAGTTCCAGGGATTCAGCTCTAGTATTCAAGTGAATAACAATAGAGGCTATACTGAGCAATCCAGTTTCTTTCCAAGTTGATCATCTTCCTACATGTGACATTTCCTCTTGCTAACAATTTCGCCAATAATGTGAAGTGCTCTTTCTTTGTAATACTTTGTGTCGCTGTATATAATTATGCTTCGAAAGTCGTTTTGTACGTCACGTATATCTAATGTCTATGTTCGGTACATTAACTCAAGTGAGTAAGAACCCAAGGGCAGTGGTTGTAATTACATTTTGATTCTGTAGTTAGGAATGAATTACACCACCATCATCATCATCATCATCATCATCATCATCATCATCATCATCGGCCTTCATGTACTAGACATATATGCCTGTAACAATAACACTTGATCAATCCAGCATTTGGAGGGTCTTCCAGTATCTCTCATAAGTAAAGGATAATATTTTTAATATTTTGGTGGTGTCAATCTTTCAAATTCGATTTACAGTAGTTTCTATTTAAAAATGTTTAACTCTGAGCAGATGTCTTCGTTTCTTTTGTAAACTAGTTTTGTATAACGTTCAATTTATCTGATAAATTTCCTTTCCCATGCTTGTAATCTTAATATATTTTTGTCTCATGGTCCATATTTCACTTCCATACAGAAAAAAGATAGCAGATAATACTTTATAAAATAGTAGCATTGTTTCTTTTTTATTTTATTATAAACAATTCCTCTAATTGCACCAATCAATATAATTGAAACTTTCAATTTTTTCTTTCTGGCAGTCAGTTTAAATCAGAGTGCATTTTGGCCTTGAAAGCCCACGGTTTTATTTTTTCTTTCATATTGATTGGATATTTTATAAAGTTTATGCAGTTCTTTTTGTGTATTTCCTCATAATTGCTTAACCATCTGCAAAGAACAATACTAATACAATACGTATGTGAATTTGTTTATCATTTCATCTATGTCTGTGTTGACCAACATTGGTGACATGCTGTAACCTTGAAGGACATCTAGATTGAGGACATCTGCTGTGTTTTAATCAGTAGTAGTTGTAGATTTTTTAGTGTTTGTTTGAATATTTTTAATTATTTCAATAATATGGTTTGGTATGCCCCTCTTCTTTAAAACGTTCCTTAAGAGTATTGTATTTAGTTTATCAAATGCTTTGATGTAATTCCATAAATAATAGACATATTCTTTGTTGAACTCATTATGTTATTTTTCTATGATTCATTGCAACGTGAATAAGTTGTCAGTACCACTTTTTCCTGTTATAAATCCTGTTTGTTCTTCCAATAATTTATTTTTCCATTATTGATTTCAGTCGATTTCCTCTTATTTTAGAAAATATATAAAATATATTTAATTCTATAGTAACATACCTCTATACATCTCATATTTTGCTGTGTTATATTTTTAGTTATTGGTTTTATTATCGAGAGTATCCTTGAGGTTTTTGTTTGCATGTCTAGCAGTGTTTATTGGTTCAAGAAATATAATTTTTAAATATGGATAAGAACATTTTCTCAGTATATTGTTTATTTCGTCACTGCGAACACCTTTTCTTTGTTATCCCCAATTTCATCGAATTCAATAGAGTCAGAATTATTTATAGTATTTTCGCTCTGTATTCACTTTCCTCAGTAAACCACAGCAATGCATTTAGAAATCGTGATTTTCGCCATACACTTCTGACGCAGAGAGATCTTATTATCATTACAGCATTGATTTCTTTCTGTTATTCTGTTGAGCTCGCAATTGGAAAGAGTTGTGAAACATGCTTCTGCAATGTTTTATCGATTGAGCCAGTGAAGCATTAACTAGTATCGATTGTCTGAGAAGTTGATAATGAAAGAAACGCAAGAATGCGCGAATCCATGAACTAAATAACTAAATATAAATTTAAAGAGAATGGGTACAGAATTACTTTGGGGAATCAAGTTACGGATTTAATATGGTAACGTATTCTCTAAAGTATTAATAATTTAGAACTGTGGAAGTTGTAAATATTTCCTCGTGGCGCAGATATTTAAAAAAAATAGTAAATGCCCGGCGCTATTGTTTCACCTATTTTCATTTTCAGTTTATCCATGCAAACAATAGCAAGTTTAATGTACCTAACCGTGAGTTCTTTACCATTAGGTAGTTATAGAACCTATGATTCAAAATGTGTTCTAAGTTTCAGTCCTGTAGATGTAAAACAACATTTATATTCGTTTATTAAATAACACTCATTGCATCTGATGGGATCAATTGCTACTCTTGTGATAAAATATATTTTTATGTGAAACTTTTCTCGGTTTTTAAAATATTTAATTCTGCACAAATAAATTTTGTTGGTTAATCTAAATGTTCGTATAATCGGATTTTTAATGTTAGCTTTTGTAATAGTGAAAACGAATTAATTAGTTTGTGTATTTTTACTAAAATCTTTGAATTGACTGAAACCGAGAAAATATATTAAGCGAATAATATCGGTAGGTAGTTAAGCTCGGATGATTACGAATTTATATATTGTCTATCGCAATTTATTACGTGTGTTTAGTCAGTTTAATAATAATCAATAACATTTCACAAATGTACGCAAATTAAGGCGGGGCAAACACATGTATGAGGAATGAATGAACAGTGTTTAACGCCCGTTTTTGGTACAGAGGCACCACAGGCAGTGGACGCTGATGATACATGAGATGAAATGATAAATTGGGAAAGGATTTATTTTTAAAGAAGGAATCGTTCCAGATCTAAGTTTAGGGTATCTCCCAGGCATTTGCCATTTATGAGGACTGAGGAAAACCTGGAAAAAACCTCAGTCAGGGAGGACGGTCCTGGCGGTATTCGAACCCAGATCTCCCGCTCACGAGTCCGTGCCTTAACGACCTCGGTCACGATATGGTTCATTCATGAGAGATGCAGCGTGATTACTCTTTCCCATCCGCTCGCTTCATAGCAACATTTATAATAACATTAAAATCCAATTTGTTTTGCGGCATTTAGATCAACTCTCTCTGATTACTTTAATTAATGATTGATTAAAACAGGAAAATTGAGGAAATATCGGACCTAGGTGCACACGGAAAACATAAATATTATTCAAGTTAGTATATTTATGAACCATAATCACTTATACCATGATGGACGTTAATCGGCAGCACATTTTTTTTCCTCAAGCTTCCACACTCGACTCTTTTGAGACCATAAAAGAACGCTTCTACTTGCGCATGCGCAAACCCCTCATTTTGCTAACATAATCTTTCCCAACTGCCCTTTCTACTTATTAACTGATTCAACGCTACAATATATTTTCCCACATATTGTTAATCCCCATATGCCACATCATATATATCTGTAACGATAAAATGGAAAAAAAAAAAAAAAACCTAACTAGAGGAAGAACGGAAGAACTAAAACCTTCTGTGGTAGAAGATAAAACACACAGTAACACACATTTCCAGTCTCAATACCCTTACTGAGGAAGAAAAAGCAGGAAACTTTCTACTTTAAAAATAGAAAAAGCTTGAACTGAAATTGTGTTTTATTGTGTGTTATTAAACCATGGTTGTTATCTTGTAATACGTGTCATTTTAGTTCGTTGTATTTATACATTAACATATTCGCTTATTACCAGTTCATGCTTCCGCATAAAGTTCTATAATTTCTCACTTAGTCCTATTTCCACCATGTATCTATCAATGTTAGACCTTTCATCAAAGCACCAACTACGCGTTTCTGTTCAAATTGCTAAATCATATCATATCCTTAATCCTATAAACGTCAAAGACAGGCCACCTTCCTTGTTCTTACTGTTGTTTACTTAATAATTTCAATCTCGGAGAAATAAAAGAAGTCTAAGTCCTTAAAAATTTTCCGGCTGAGAATGTCTTTTTCTTCATAAGGTTGCGGTTCTACTTCTGTACATCTCTTTCTAGGTCGTCTCACCTACCAGGCTCCTTCTGGCCTATACTGAAGAGCGATTTTAGGTATTTTACTATCTCTTCTAATCAATCTAACATAGTGGTCGCAAATATCTCTCATTTCGGTCGTTTAAACGCTCTTTTCTTCGCTTTTACTCAATATTAAGCCTTGCTATCATCAAATAATACTGCTTGACTTAACTATGTTTGAAATCTTAACATTTTATATCTTTTGGAGCGAGAGGGTGGGACTTTAACCACTAAAGGGTGCGTATCCCTGTTGGCGTATGAGAGAAATCCCAACTGGACTGCCGGTAGGAGGGAAATAAAATATCGCCAGTGAACCAACAGGTGAGAAAGGAAAAGCCTATAAGCTGAGTTGAAAGCGTTCTACTAGGGAGAAAGTTTGATCAAAAGCATAGTCCTCCAAGTGTGGGATTGTGTAAAAGAAATTTACTCATTAAGTAATGGCTAGGAATAGATGAGCTAGTAAAACTGATAAGTAATTGTAAATTGAAAACTAAAATATAAAATTAATTATATGTTAGCTTAAGAACAACACATTCTAACCTTCCTGTACTTTATATGACACTCACGTAGCTAATATTGGATAAATTATAATAATATTATAATGAAGTTTGGAAAATGTTACCTCCTTATGTAAGAGCTTCGTATTATCAGCAACGCTTATTATTTATCTGGCCTATTTTCATAATAATTGTGCACATACTTTCAAAATGACCAGTCTTAATGCGTTAATTTCGAACAATATAGTAAGTGCATGTTATATGGAAAAATAGACTCGCAGTTTGCTAAAATGTTTGTGTTTTGTTTCAATATTAATTAACAACGAATAGCAGAAGTGCTAGTAATATAATCCTACAATTGAGCTAAGAGGTCAAAGTGCAACTTATGGCATTTTTATTTATTTCCTACAATTTGAATTGCATTTTGTGTTAAGATATGATCTGTGACTGGAACTGTACAACTATACCTTCCTTTGCAGACAATAAACCTCAACAACAATTGCAAAGGAATATAATAAACTTTTCTGAGCAGAAACTAAAGTAATCGTGTTTTGAGGGACAAATCCTATAACCTGTAATATCTTTGTGAGTAGGAAACTTGCGAAACGAGACCTGATTAATAACTAAACATTAAACAGAAGGTTAATAACTTCAGTTATTTAGGTTTTAATACATCTGTTTGCTACATTTTATAACACAAGTAAAACACCAAGGAGATACTAAAACCAATACTTTTAAAACTATATAATTAAAAGTTACAAATAATGGCAATGCCACATTGTAACAAAAACTAGTCAATTAACAGATCAGACAGAGGTTTCACACAAAAAGGCAACCAAAATCGTATGTAAAATAATACATACAAAAGAAAATATTACTGTGGCATTCTATGAGCTAAGAAACCACATTTCATTGCATGAGTCAAGTTCAATATGTAAAAGGATCCTGAGTATCTCCATAATTGGTAATTATGGCCTGACGAATTTGATGTACTACTGAGTGGTCATGTCAATAAGCATAATACTCTTTTTTGTGTTGGGAAAATGCCCAGAGATCATTGCATGCGGAGAAATAAGGACCGCTGTGTCTTCCCATTACATCATTACTCCATACTTAATTGAGAATGTACACGAAAACAGAATTACCGTCACATCAGAACTGTAGGAGCAAATCATTGAACATTTTCAGGGAGAGTTGAATACATTTTGAGCGCTGATCATGCACAAGCAGTTGGGGGCCTTGCTAGTAATGAGAGTGGGCGCCCACTTCTACAGCTGTTACCCGGTCGGCTGGTTTCCTGACGCACAGATTTGTCCTGATTTGATGTGGGGAATTCTTAAAGAACAGTACTTCATATTTATTCCTCGAAGTGTAGACGAAATTCATGAAAACATCGAATCAATTCTGCACAATGTAACAGGTAGCAGTGTGATGCTATAGTCCCTAGAATGATAAATCGTATGAAACATTCATACAATAAAAAATATGAACACATAGTTGTAAGATAGGTAATCTCTATGTACAAAATGTTACTAAAGTATTTTGGTTACTTTTTTATATTCCGTAGAAACTGCAAGTTATTCATTATTAGTAGATAATAAAAAGAAAAGAAATTAACTAAAATATCCAACAACAGATCATTTTGGAACTAAATTACTTGAACACATACAGAAAATGTCAGATTAAAATTATTAACCCTAAGTGTGGAAAAATATAGATCAAAAGACATGGTCTCTCCACGTAGAAAAATTCCCTGTGGCTTTGTTCCACGAAACAGAAGAAGAAAGTAATAGAAAGGCAATAAAAAGAAAAGAAAAGAAAAAATATATAACATGGCGCCTAAAAATTATTAACCTTAATGTAGAAGAAATGTAGATGAAAAGGCACGATCTCTCGATGTAGAAACATTCCCTAAAGCATTCTATGAAACAGAAGAAGACATACATATTTTTTTTTTTTTTTTGTATTGTGCAAATGAATATGCATTAGCTAATTATGTCCCAAGGAAATTCTGCTCTTAATGAGCTACATCAGAACAGTGATGACAAGAAACCGTACTTTAAACATACTGTAGAAACACTTGCTTGTATTTGCAAGAAAACAAACTTAGGCCATTGACTGCAACAACAACTGTAGCGGTCTTCAATAAACACTGCTCAGGATGAAGACTGAAGTAAATTCTTTATTAAAAAGGAGGAAAAAACAAACACACACACATACACATTGCCAAAGGATTTAAATTCGTTCAATGCTGTATGGTTCTAGTGTTGCAATGTGCAAAAAGCAACAAGTGAAATGTTCTCTCTGTAAATTCTTTTCATCCAACAATCATAACAATTAGACATATTTCGCTTATTTAGCACACATCTCCTTACCTATTGCCCTTTGAAACGCGTAGCTGGAATGTAGGATAAAGATTCCTGTTCTCTCAGATATCTAATTAAAGTGTTCGTTATAGTAAATTAGTTTTATAATTAACTGAGGCTTTAATCCTCTCATTGATCCACGTGCCGACACCGTTATTTACATTTCCAAACCCGTCCTGTATATTTTATACACTCATTTCACGCTAATACTTCTGCAATATCTCAAATTGTTGTCCCAATATAAAGTGACACATTGACAGATTTTCAGGACACAAAACAAGGGGAAACGATAGGAAGCAGTGCTCTGTAGCTGTAAATGTTTATTTCAAAATAAGGGAGACTGGGCCTAACTGACATATTTATGACTGTTGTTCAATTTGAGATAATGTGCTTACACCACATTATGATTTAGCACGCTACTTAATGATATAAACTATAAACGTAGCCATAATATGCCCTATTTGGTGCAAAATTATTTTCTGACATTTACAACTGAGTCATCTTAAGTTGGATTGAATTTAATATGCGAGAAGGAGAGTCATTTCAGACACGGAAGCCCAACGAAGGCCTTTTGAATAGTACTGAACTTCCGGGAGGAAGGGGTGTGGTGAGGGATACGAAAGGCGATCGAATACGGATGCAAGTGTGACCCCTAAGTTTCCAGATTCCGTCGATCTGTTGATGCCAGCGGAGCCTCCCCTCAAGAGTTCATGAGACGCCAGGACAAAATTCCTAAGTTCATCCCCAACCACTGCTACACTTTCTCTGCAGGCGGCCCATATTTCAAATAATCACATTGTATATATGCGACAAGTATTTTTACTACATCTAGAGAGGAATGGATGACGTAAGAGCGCAACATTTTCATTCCGACTCCCATGCCAAGGTATGCAGGTATATTGTTTTTATCACCGAAGACCTCTAATAATTAAAAGTATTATCCCTAGAGTAAGCGCCTCAGACCATTGTGCTACCGAAAATTACAAAGCTAAACAAGCAGCTCCCATGTTCTTAAAATGTTTAAACAAGTCCTTGATGAAACTACGTTATTTATCCTGTTATAATGCTTTAATGTTATCGTTATTTAGAATTCTTCACATCTAAATGGTTATCTTTCAAACCCAAAACTTAGCATTTTCATCTAATTCTGTGTCCTTATTTGTCAACCCTTTTATGCCTGCTCTTTTTCACTCGCCCCATGCAACTGCTGCTCCTTAAGACTCTCTTTTATTTTTTCCCCCGTTGCTGGCACACCATCCCATGATCCTTTTCTGTTCCACTGTTTTGCATTATTTTTACACATCCAAGGTTTCCCCTCCCTCCTTTCTTTGTAGCTTGCCTTAAATCGCTAACAGTGCATTGTTTTATTCTCTCTTTTCTTTCTCCAAACTGAACATCTATGACTAATTACTATTTTTGTTTTTTCAGTAATTATATATTTAACTAACTTAATATTTATTCACTCAAGCAATTCTTTATGCGCATTCAGTCAAACAGTCTGAAATCATTTTGTAAATATGTAACAATATCTGCCTAAGCAACCATAAATCTTAATAAACACGTTGTTTACAATGGTAAAATGTTTTCTCTGTTTTGTTTTTCTCAGTTGGTATTAGAAATCGAACAGTACCAGTTATAATAGTCGAATTTCGTCTATTTCACTCTCACGATTTCTGAATCTGTAAGTATTCATAACTAAATATAACATTTTATACTATTGTTAGTAATACGTGCGCAAATTTCAAATATGTATTACTTTTATTCTTATTCTATTCACAAAATATTCCCAAATCCGTATTTGACTCCTCTCTATTGGCATTACTGACGTAGTTGTAGATGGCTTGCAACGGTTGAGTATTCATGAGGATCTGAGCTTTCCAGATTAACTACTTAACTACGTTCGTGAATTTATCAGCAATCTCAGACCCTCTTGTGATATTACTTGTGATAATATTGTTGATTAATGATCCATATTGCATTTTGTGGTCCAATTTTACAGACACTCCTCAAGAAATACGTGACATAAAACGTACAACACAAAGTACTGAATGCTATTCAAAGTACTATATAAAATACTCTTCGGAAGATAAATAAGAAAGGCAGTGTGACACAAATACTCGTGCAATGAACTGTGAAGACGTATTTTCTCGGTACATTTCGTAAGTTTTGCTAGATGAATAAACATTACACTCTGTTAATTAAATTTTCTTGATATGTACTCTTTACGCCAGTTTCACTCAGTTTTTTTCAGAGTACATTTTATTAAGTTTCATCGGTACTTGAAAACAAACTATTGAGATGGATATACATAAACTACTCTCCAAAAATAATTGGCTGGGAGAGGAGTAAGGCTTGTAGAAAGAAACCAACGACGCGCGTCAAATACAAAGAAAAAAAAACCCACTAAGTTCTTCGTCTTTCTTTTCCTGTTAAAGTAAGAATTCAGCTAAGGATTGGTGCATGCAACTAATGAATTGCATTTAATTGCATTTTGAAGTAATTACCGGCACATCGCTCTATTTGCAGAATGATGTGTATTAACGTTTGCTTACTAATTGGCGGCCGCAGTATCCAATCTGGACATGGATTTCCTTTTGCATCTCGTTAAATTTTGATCATTATCCCTTTAACGGCTTAAACATAACATCTATAACAAGCACTGTAATACTTATGTTGGTTATTTTTGTTTGTTTATGTTTTATTTGCTGCTGTCAAAAAATTGTGTTCTATGATCAAGTCGTGAGACAGGTACTAATTTTGGAGTCAATCTTTATTTTCTATGTTCGTCCTTCAATATTTGCCTCGTAATACATGATTGACTTAGAGTCTTACTCGTAGATGGTTTAGTTTAGATAAAAACGTGCTTTCTTTTCATGGATGATACTGTCAGTGCACAGTGCACAGATTTCCCCTCTTGGCATTCATGGGTTTTTCCTGTTTTGAACTTAGTTCGCAGAACGGTGTGAATGAGGGGAAAAACCCATATACTGCTTATTAATTAAAGTTTGTTTTATTTATGACATAGTGGTAATACCTGACTTGTATGCAACCCATTAGCCCCTGCAACTTATCTTTGAATGGACTAGGTAAGAAAAGGTATGTGCGGCGTATGCAACAATCTCGAAACACATATGGTATTTAAATATAAAGTTTTTCACTTAAATAAATGAATTATATTGACATGAAAGATTCAGGAGTAAATGCAGTATAAATTTAATGGGGTTATACGAACATAAAATGAATTCTGAATTACTATGCGTACATGACGTAAGCAGAGATGCACATCGTGTCCGCTATAGTGGTGTCTTCTGACACAATGCAGACACCTAGAGTTCACTCCTAGCATCTTGTTATCTTGTGATAAGTATCTACCAAAGATAAAATAACATGAAATAATATTTAAGAATGCTTCTCTGATTCTAAATAAAAAAAAAGTATTTGAATCTGGGAAAGTTGTATTCTATTCTTTGCATCTTCAATTTTCTACATGTTCCATTGCTACTATAATAGAATATATTGTAGTACATTTTGAGAGGAAGGTTATACCATTTAAAAATATTGTTAATACTAATGTGGCATTAATTTCAACCGACCACAAAGGAAAGAGGAAGGAACAGTTCTTGCAAATCTCGTTTAAGCTCATACTCGGGAAAAAACAAAGAAAACTATTTGATAGTATATTTGCTCTGTCAATATGTTCAACGTGTTTTACACATCTGCTACCAGGTTTCTTATAACTTAAGAGTAATTTCTGTCGTAACACAACAAACAATTATATTTATATATGAATATATGGTCCACACAAGGACTGCATAGGTGCGGTTAGTTCTTACTCAAATCGGCTGTAATCTGTGCTATACACCGAGTTTTCTTCACCGTTATTATTCACTAAGAGGGTTGTTTCAAAAATAGTCAGCCTACATATGAAGTAAATAGATGAAACTTTTAGAACCTCTGCTACATAGTCCACCAACAGTGCTAGAGTTTTACCAGTCTATGGGAAAAGTAATTTTCTTGGTCGTGCACCTTTCACGAAACAGCTTCCATGTCCTTTCAGATAATTTGAGTGTTTGGAACCAGTAAAAGTCGGATGGTGTCAAATCCTGTGTGTAGGGTGGGTGAGGTAACAGTTAAAAACCATTGTCTGCAAGGAGGCACAATAGGGCGCATTGGTTTGGAAGATGCGGCCACGTTTCATTTCCCAGACGCCTTTCGATGATTGCGTTCCAATTTCTGGAAGAGGCTGCTATAATGTTTGGAGTTTAATATTTACGCTTTATGAAGGAATTCAAAACATCTGAATCCCAGATGATGGACGCCATCGCCTTCCCTCCTGATGTCTACATGCGAAACCTCGTGGTGACTCGGCATATTTCCTCCATTGCCTTGGTTTCTGGGTCATGGTAGACTCGTTTTAGTCTTGTGTTTCTTCCTGCTGACCAGCTGATTCAAGAAATCGTTGAGACTGGCACAATATTTTTGCAAATACGCCTCCAAAAGTTGCACTCACTGTCGTTTTTTGATCAACTGTAAGATCAGGGAAGCTCAGTGCCGATACCTTTATCATGTGCAAGTTGTTATGAACACGTTCTGTTTAAAATTGCACATACTCCACTGTGATCCTGACTGTCGTAGGCCGATCTTCTAGGATGATTTCGTTGTTGATAATTATCATTTTATCAGTGATTACAGTTTTCGGATAGTCAGGACGTTGCTCGTCAGAAATGGATGTCCTATCTGATCGAAACCACCAACCATAATCTTTCGTCCTCAATGTGGTCTTCATATTGTCATGATTTCCGTAGCTCAGATAGCCTTCAGGAACATGTGGATGATTGCACAATCGCTTAAAACAGAGAGGACATTCGCTAAGCACGAAATTGTGCAAAAATGTGTAGAAAATGCATTTTGTATTAAAAATTAAACAGACAAACAACTGCATAATTTAAACACACTTCATTTAAGGAAAGAAATCTGTAAGACAAACCTATTTAAGTTTTAGAAACTAAAGTTATTAATTTGCTTCATTTAAAGCAACACCGGTAGCACTAGCAGACTACATTGAGGTTAATGATGATTTGTATGAAAGAGAACGAACGATAGTTTGATGTCGCAACGCATTTAAAGCATATGACTGAAATAAAAGCATTTAATTTTAATACTGTTTGTTAAAAATTCACAGTTTTAGGACTTTTACGATATCTAATTAGTTTAACAATTTTTGTATGACCTTTAATTTTTGTAAATAAATACCCGATACATAACAATAGATACCTAATACGTGTCCTTATCGTTCACACGGGGTTTTGTGTCTCGGTAGCTGGACATATCACAGCCGGCCGCTCTGTACTCCCTCCCACTCGATTATTTTGCTGGAAACACCTCATCTGTAAAGAACACAAGCTGTGGATAAATTAACCCTTCAGTCACCTATGAAAGAAACAGCTCACAATAACGCACACGTGCTATCGGATCACCTTATCGTAGACAATGGAGTTTTAACAATTTTGTTGCTATATTTGCAGAAGCAAACTTGTGTTAATTTCGATAGTGATTTTTTTGGTGAACGTTCAAATTTGTGCCAATTTTGTCTACTCTTCTGTTAAAACTGTACGTCTTCGATAGTTTTTCCTGTTTTTCACTAAATTTGTGCCAAATTTTTTCACAAGACCGTGGATTACAGTTCTGGAAGAAGACAATTGCCCAGCGAACTTTCGAATAAGTTCCTAAGCTGTTTCATATTTATAATAAAATGCACAAGAATATGTTGCTCTAAAGTCTTCGTGAACGAATGTAGAATGGTGACTGCTCGGACAGACGGCTGGGAGCGGAGAGTGGAGCCGACCTTGGCCGAGACGCATAATCCGTGCGAGCGGTGAGGACATATTCAAAAAGTCTGGTAGTACAAAACAATTTTGTCTAGGGTAAAAGGATATGTGATGTATTTTCTATAATATATCTATAATATTTTATTTTCAATTATATATATAAAGTTTTGGTATATTTCTTAAAAAGTTAAGATAGAGCAATTTCCAATAGTGTAACCTCGGAGCGAATTTATTTAATTTAGAAATGCAAATGCAATGCAATGTAAAAAAATTAAAGAAGTGTTTTCTACAAACCCCGCATAATGTTATTTTTTCTTTTTCAATAAAATTTCTCAGTTACGGATCGCTCTGCCTATTTCCCTTTTGTTTTCTTTCTATTTTTTTTTTAACCTCCGGTAGCACTTTAGGTAGCAATAACACACACACATATGGCAAATTGAAAATCTATATTTAGCAAACCAATGTGAAAAACTATGCATCCTGTACACGGAAAACATTTGTTTTATTCATTGCGTAAATTAGTAGCCTTAGGGTCGTGGATTTGAATTTAATCACAGGAATGGATTTGTTAATATTTTTCTTGTCTGTTTGTTGCTTTTCTGTCTATTGGATCAGCGAAATCGCGATTTTTTGTTCGCATTTTCCTTTTTCCACGTTCCGCTTCATATATAGTGGTATAAAATTATTTTAAAATATATGCGTACCTTTTAAAATTGTCATTTTTGTAGCACTGTTTTATTTGCTTATGAGAGGCGCAGATTATGAGAGCCGATATGTTTCATGATAAGGTTGTAACTTGCTTGAATATCTTCAATTGCGACGTTTAAGTTCAACTGTAGAAGGTGCTATTCTGAAGATATCCAACTCAATTTAAATTAATGCTCATCTCCTCCAAGCAGAAAAACATATATATATATATATATATATATATATATATACATATTGATATTTTACGGATACAGAGGGCAAGACTCTTTCATTAGGTTTTTCTGCTTGGAGAAGATGAGCATTAATTTAAATTATATATTGCATATAAATGGCATATAAATGGCATATATATATATATATATATATTGCCACGTATACATATGCAAAAGTGAGATATTACATAGATATAGCTTTATTTTCGGGGATATCCGGCAATGCTAACTTTAACTAAGAAGCAACCCTTACTTTTTGTATCTACAATTTATAAAATAATCATAATTTTTACCTATAAATAGATTTTTGTAGTTAAAAGTCAATGCAGTGCATTTTTGTGCAAAAATACAAACACGGTAAAAAAAAAAAAAATATGTACGTAGAATTAACAAGTAGAAACAGTGACACTAAGTATTCCGAGAGCGGCAACGAATGATCTCAGACGCTTCAATATTTGCCTACAAGCATCGATATTGATCAACGTCTAGGTACCTTGCGATGTGACGTGTGTCCATGCCAATCAATCGCCACGGGTGACTGAGGTCGTGATGGAGAGGTTTAGAATTCATTTCCAACCAGGACCGTGCTCCCTTACTGAGTTTGTTTTTCAGGTTTTCCTCAGTCCTCATAAATGGCAAATGCCGGGGAGGCACCCTAAGCTAAGGTTTGAAACGCTTTCTTCCTTAAAAAAAATATCATTTCATCTCATGTATCACCAGTGTCCACCCTCACGATGCTTCAATAGTTGAAACGAGCCTTAAACACCATTAAAAAGTCAATTAAATCATTGGCGGACTGCTGCTATTCAATCTAATAGTAAGTCACTAGTGTTAGTGTACAGGCCATCGGGCAAGTGTTTGAGAACTACAGTAAATATTTTTAATGCATGTATACTTTGGTTAAATTTCAAGAATTAAAATAACGACTAGTATTTCACAGAATACATTTATACGCGTAAATTAATTTTCCATATTTTCAGGCATAGCGTATACAATAAACTGAACGTTTTTATAGTTATCTATTTGAACATTGCACATGAAACACCATTCATTGCAGGAAGTACGAATTTGCAGTTTATTAGCTGCGTTTCTTAGAACCAGAATCACCAGTGGATAAGTTAGTAAAAATGTTCAACATGCAGTGATCATTTCATGTACGGTAGCAAATTTGTACTGCAGGAACAGCTGGGTGAAGTTGATCGCACAGTATTGTATTACATACGAACACCCTCTCTTTAGCTTCCCTCTTGCTCTACTCAAGCCATTTGTACTTACATTACAACTAGCTCAAAAGATGAAGCAAGAACATTCAAAAAAGCTCATCAGTTCCAAAAGTGTCTGTAAGACAATATAGAATGCTGTCACTCCAGTTATGGAGAAAAAAGAAAATATGCTTAAAATGCCCCAAAGGAAAACTTTTCAGCATTTGAACTTTGAGGAAAATTTCTGATTGTTTATCATTTGAACTTTTAATTGGCAGCCTTTAATTCAATATATTTGGGCCAGGAAAATAAAATAAAACAAAGATTCTAAATATTGGATAAATAGATTTAATGTGTTGTTGAGTTTTGTTAAAACTCAACTCAACAGGCAAACGGAAAACAATTATTAATTTCTTTTATATGCCTGCAAGACATTTAGACTCGAGTTCTGCTAGCTGATGATCTTTTTCCTTTTAAAAGACGAATTTTGGATAGAGTTAAGTCATCCCATATGACCGTTTCGGACCGCCAACTAATTACATCAGGGGCGGTTTATAGGCCCTGGTTAACTTGTTTCCTTGTTTGGGAAGTTCAGCTTATCTAGTTTCGTGGTTGTTTCATCCTATTCTGCAAACAGAAACAAGGGCTAGTTCCAGTAAAAGACATTTAAATATCCTGTCAGCTTATTATGAAAATTAAATGGAGAGATTTTGAAACTGACACTGAAAACATCTCTATTTCTTTTTAAAAATTGTGGATAAGAAGAACATATTTCAATTATGCCGTTTGGAAATGAGAAAAGCGAAATGTTGTAAAATTAGGTACTTTAATTTAACTTTAAATGTATTTGACTGAACTCTACATTTGAATATTACATATAATGAATTTCTTTGCACATCTTTGCCACTGTTGTATTATTTTTATATTTCTCTTGGAAAAATATTTATAATTGATGTGTTACTCTTTTCTGACAACCTGTACTTTCATAAGTAAATGTATTCAATGAAGAAAAGCAAAGTGCAAATTAGAGTCGTTGGTTAGAGGTCATAGTCGTTTTCCGTTTTTGTGGGTGCCAAGTTATGGGAAGCACCCGGCTACTATTTGGCTATATCTCTTGATACTTCTTTAGTCCGCTAACAAGTCATTGAAGTGCTGCGGATGGTTGGTGGTTCTGGATAGGGATGTATGTGCGACCCCATAATAAGGAGAGCAGCTACCAAGGTTATTTCCATGAATTCCAGACGACACACACACGCGCGCGCGCGCGCACACACACGCACGCACGCACACGCACACACACAAAATTTATTTCTACATTTATACCTATACATTACATAGATATGATAAGAAAGTGGAAGTTAAAATACGCCAGAATGTGCTGTGTGAATTAACTGTAATATCCCTTTATAGATTAAAATAGATGAGGCTTGTGTGACCGACGGTAAAATCGTCTTTGCCAAATGCGAGATAGCATGAACATACACTGGAACTTTTAAGAAATGCTCTTCAAATCCGTAATAACCAGCTATATTTCTCTAAGAAGCAAACTCTGTTCCATGCCTAAAACAGGGCCTTCCTCATTGACTTTTAAGACATGTGCTACTCATTACTACCTGATAATATACCACGGAATACACATCCAGTCCCACATTTTCACAAGCTCTTGGAATAGAAGTTCAAAATAAAGTTCCAAATGATCCCACATTAAGAAAATTAAACTACGCGTATGCTTGTTACAAAGATAACGTAGCAAACAGACGGAACGAAATTATTAGCGCACATAATTTAAGCTGCAGCGGCTCTCAAAATGTTATAATAATAACAATAATTATAATAATATAATAATAATAACAACAACAAATGTTATTAATTTTGTGTGTTTTTGTTTCCGCCCACATATCCTAGCTTGTAATAACTGTACTTTTAACAAAAATATAAGTACCACTGTCTTTTTTCAATTAACCTTTTATTCTGCTATGCTTATCTTTATAATGCCATTTACAACTGATGTGCTGTACCCCTAGCAAATGTTTTGAGGATAGCAAGTACATAATATTTTCCCCGCATAGATACCAAAAGGTATTTTTCTTCCCATCCCTCTTTAAACCTTCTTTTATTTGAATTTGGGACACGATATTTTTATAAAATATTTTTTTTAAAAATTTCCACTTAATTCGGAAAACAAACTATAAAAAATGACTATTCATTTCATAGGAGCGAAATAAAAGACCTTTTTTTTTAAAAAAAAAAATATAATCGTCAGTGTTCATCATCGAGTTCGTTGATGTCCACCAAGTATGAACTTTGCAAGCACAATATGGCTGACGTAGTCTTACTGATAGTGTGCTTCCAAACTCACCAGATAGTAGAGTATCTTGATTAAACCGCCTGTTTAGATTGCGAAGCAAGTAACAAAACAGATCTCAATTGAAGTTTAGGGATAAACCAATAGTATCGAGTAATTCGTATTTCGGGTGTAAAGATGACATGAATTCTAGGGGGGGGGGGGCTAGCTAGAGCATGGGATAAAGTTTCCAGGACATCACAGCGTAAACAATGAGGATCACTCACCAAGTGTATATTTTATTGGTGATATTTCGTGCAGATAATGCCACAAACAACGCCATACTACGAAGACTTCACCTGTAAGATAAGGTGACGTGATGATGTGGGTGATTTGCCATTTTAAACCAAAGTTGGTACCAATGGGGTTATATGCATTGGCACACTTGGAATATACTGTTATAGATACATGCTACACTTGAAGGGCCTGTTCGGATCTCAAAGATTTCTGGCATATAGCACCATTCCTACATACATACATACATACATACATACATACATACATACATACATACATACATACATACATACATACATACATACATACATACATACATACATACATACATACATACATACATACATACATACATACATACATACATACATACATACATACATACATACATACATACATACATACATACATACATACATACATACATACATACATACATACATACATACATACATACATACATACATACATACATACATACATACATACATACATACATACATACATACATACATACATACATACATACATACATACATACATACATACATACATACATACATACATACATACATACATACATACATACATACATACATACATACATACATACATACATACATACATACATACATACATACATACATACATACATACATACATACATACATACATACATACATACATACATACATACATACATACATACATACATACATACATACATACATACATACATACATACATTAGTGAACTATAAGCTCAAACCATGTCATGTTACATTTTGAAACTAGTAATTGTGACTAACGAAATAAAAGACTCGCTGAAAATGGAGTGATAAAAGGCAGCCGCTGGATTGTGTCTGCAGACAACACGCCACAGTATCACGTAATTGAATAACGGCATTAAAGATTGTTCTTCCAGGAACTCCACGATTTTGCGCAGTGTGTATCAAATGCAGCAGCAGAGGTTTCAGGCACGTCAGTAGACGTGCAAACAATTTCTAATCATCAGAGCTCGGAAGTTAGGTAAAATGCCTTTTCTCTCTAAGTGGATATGTTTAAGATTAAGATAAAAATAAACTATTTTCGAGCATTTCGGGTCGGTTGGGCCATTTTTTGTGCCTATTTTGGCTTCTGTTGCCTATTTTAAGGTTTAAACCCCTTTCCCCCCTGTTTTGGATCGTTATGAACTTTCCCTGAAATTAGTGAAGTATTTTAAAAAAGGAACACAAAGAATTTCAACATATCGAAGTAAAAAAAAGTACAAAAATATATATTGAGAATCTTTTATGTATCTTTCTTTTCAAGCAGTCCTTGATAGCACACTGCCATTGATGAAAAATTTCTTCCTAGTACTTTCCGGTCACCGTGGGACTCTTTTCATTGAACCCTATCGTCAGAATTCCTGTAATGTCCCAAAAAATTGGCACCACGATATTCTTGGAGGACTGGTATTAGGGCGTGCTTCATCCTTCTTGTGCCTGTCTCTATTTGAAAGAGAGTGCACTTTCATTTAAACTGCTGGAAGATCTTGCACTAACCATATCCATATGCAAATGTTCATGAAGGATAAGGAGCATAGTTGTTTGAGAAAGTCTCAACTTTGTAACTATTTATTTTATCTAAAAGTCTGTAACTTAGAACTTCTTCCTCAAGTTTGCTTGAGTCAGCGCCCATCTCATATGGCTCATTATCAAATATCCACTTAACAAAACGAAATAATTTTGCTCACTCCTTCACTGTGATGTGTAAAGGGGACGATGAAGACATTGTTTGATATCTCTGTCCTTTAGTTAATTTAATCACTTCTGTATGTCACTCTGTAATACAACACGTCTCACTTTAATGAGCTTCTCTATTCAACTGGTAGGTAACAGGAAAGTAAATGCAATGTTTACACCTTTGAGTTCTCCCTCTCGAGTGCCTTCTTTGTCAGGCCTGAAGCTTATGGACCACACTCATATAATGAGGACAATACTGCACAAAAATCAGGGCTCTAACCATATAATATTATGTTCTTACTAGGTATGGTGAATACAGAACCAATTAATATGTTTGGGGTATTTTGGGAGATCCATGCGAACGTCATTTCGCTTTTCTATGTGATAGGCCCATGCAGCTTATACTCATACGGTCGAAATGCATTGCTCAGATGGCGTATAATTTCGAACACGACATTCTATATTTCATATTGGTCATTACTTGCTTCCTTTTGTTGTAAGTTGGCTTTACCTAATTGAAATTGAAGGGTTTCTCCTGAGTTATACGTTCCAATTCACTACTGACGGCCTCTAGTGATGGTCAATCCACTTTCAGTATTACGCATTAGTAAACTACTTGTGAAATGGGTCAGTGCCCATTACTCCACCGGCAATGTATGCTGGAAGTGTTAATAAGAATATGAAACACGTGAAGGAAGCTTAGATAGTTATAGCATGTCCTTTTCTATGTTAAAATATTCCAGCATTTACAGCGATTAAAACAGAAAGGAAAACAAGCCTAGAGAAGATTTACTTCTTTAATTTTTTTTAAATATGCATCAGCGGTTGCGTAAGGAACATAAATTAATTTTTTAATTAGTGAAGAAAAAAGAAAAACGATAATTGTGAATTATTTTAATTGCTATTCGAAATTTTTATACGTTTTCCCCAACTTGTGCTAAATTCTATTGTGACTTGCTGGCGAACGTTCAAACTTTGTGCCAATTTCGTGTAGTTTGTCTTCTGCTAATACTGTACATCTTCGCTTATGTTTTGCACTGAACCAGTACCAACTTTATTCAGAAGATCGTGAAGTCCTGGAAGGGGACATCTGCCCAAGGAGCTTCCGAATAAATTCCTCATGAACGCGATACGAAGGATTCGTATTTATAATAATTTACCCATGAAGATACATTGCTTTAAAATAGCTGTCTTGCCATCTGCAGAGGAATGTAAACAGGTGACTACGCTGAAGTCAAGGACAGGCAGGCTGGCAGGCAGGTGAGAGGAGAGGGGGGCCAGCCTTGACCGAGGCGCAAAACGCTCTGCTAGCATACACATTCTGGAAGTCCTATAATAAAAAATCAGTTTTGGTGCTAAAGACGCCAGTTTCAATTATTATTACATCCTTTGTTTTTTATCTTTCCTGGTAACTATAATTCTTTGGAAATCTTGTTGCATTAACACAAATGCTTCTTAACGCTGTGGGAAAGGGTATTTCCCTCTAGGCAAGAAAGTTTATGATTTAGTTTTTACACTGTTGAAATATACAATCGCACATAGCAATTTTAAGACGTAAATCAAATTAAAAGCAACAATACTGTCTGGTGGCGGTTCTCAATTAAGCGCAACAATATTGTCTGGTGGTTATTATACACGGCTCTCAATTAAATGCAACAATATTGTCTGATGGTTATTACGCAAGGTTCTCAATCAATTTGATATGTTATCGACATGTTAATAGCTCCAGGCTTTAAGCTTTTGCTTATAAACTGTGAAATAGGTCTTAGATTATGCCTTTGAAATCATTCTTGCAGGCAAATGTGCGTTTTAGCTGTAAAGTTTCCAAAAATAATGTAACAAATGAGTGTGAAATATGAACACTATGTTAAAAATGTACTAAAACTCTATTCAATAGTAACATATTTTATGTAAATATTAACATGAATGCAAAAACAATACTTTCATTTGTTCAATTAAATAAAACGCTAAAGTAAGGTATTGTTACTTGTGATTAGCTAGTTTAACAGGTCACATTATACGTTAGCCAAAACTCACTTTTTTAATTGATTAGACTCAAAACTCACTTTTTTAATTGATTAGACTCAAAACTGACTTTCTTTTTAGGAGGGGTGTGGTTTTCCATATCCGCATACAGTAAAAAACAGGCTAGACGTTGATGCAATAGCACTTTCAAAAATGTGACATTTAATCTGCAATTCAGTGCGTTTTTTGCCCTTGTAGTTTTTTTTTTTTAATCATACTCTTGCAACTACCTGCAAAACAATAAGAAAGGCAGCATTTTTTATAATGGGGTCTGCGGTCGGTCTTATCAGCTCACCAAATGTTTGCTACATGCTTTTTAGAAGCTTGTGAGTGGGCGTTTCGGCGTATCCTTTAAAATGTGTTGTTGTGACAATATTAATTAAAATTTGTTGTATTAACAAAAGCACCGATAACTCTTGAGTACTGAGAGTATCGGAAAATAATGTAATATGATTTCAGTTGCCTGTTCTTTGAAAAAAAAATAAATAAATAAAACTAAAAATAACAAATCCAAACAGAGCATTGTAATACAGAGAGGCCAGATTCCTATATCGCAAACTGATTGATAGTTGGAAGAAAATAAAATTTAATTAAGGGAGTAAAACATCAATTTTTGCTCACAAATTATGTCAATTTTAGAACGAGACTGCCATTACCTTCCGTGTGAAGTAAATCAAAGGTCAACAAATATTATAACCCCAAACCATTTAAACGGGGCACTTTAGTGGCGGCATGTGTGATTTGTTTGTTTTGCAATTATGGCTATGAAAGTTGAAAACTCATGATTTACATTTTCAGTAAAAAGTGGATTGCAGTTGAGTTAGTATATGGCAAATGAAAATGGGGGGTAGCTAATCACATTCAAAAATTAAGAGGTGAAACTCAGAATAAAATAAATAAATAGTGTATAACGCCGTTTTTGCTACAGAGGCACCACAGGCGATGAACACTGATGATACATGAAATGGTATATTGGTAAAGGATTTATTTTTAAGGAAGAAATCGTTCTAGGTCTAAGTTTAGAGTACCTCCCCGGCATTTGTCATTTATGAGGACGGAGAAAAACCTCAGTCAGGGAGGACAGTCCTAGCGGGATTCGAACCCCAGACCTTCCGCTCACGAGTCCGCGCCTTAACGACCAAGGCCACCCGTAGCGTTAACTCACAATATATATATAAAATAAAATGAAAATAAAGAAGCTCTAGGAACAACATAGCTAAAATAACAAGCAGCAGAGAAGCAGAAGCAGATAAAGCACTTAAATAGCACGAAAATATTGCTATGTTGGGAACCGCAGGTATTCTTCTTCAAAGGCAGAAGACAAGTCAAAATAGTGAAAATAAATAATGAATCTTGAAGGTAATGTAATGCATGGAAATAGATAAAACAAACAACAAAGGGGAAAGGAAGGAAGAGGAAAAAGAAGACAGAGAAATGTATTTCTAAATTAATAATAATAATAATAATAATAATAATAATAATAATAATAATAATAATAATAATAATGATGATGATAAAGCAGAAAAGATTTAAACCCGGTGTTGCATGCGCTTTATGCAAAAATATAGGTGCCCCCTCTCACTCTCTCATATATATAATTATAAAAGCAGAAAAGGATAAAACACTAAGAGAAAGTCACACTTGTAATCGCTATATTTCGAACTACTGGAGTTCATTTTCATTGTTACCGTTTTTACTTGTACTTCACAAAACTTTATAACGAACCTTATATATAGGTATATAGGTACAAGAAATTACTTCGACAGGCGTTTAAATGGATGCAAAATATTTTGAATGGACAACTTTGTACATTTTCGTTTTTCTTGTTGTCTCAGTGCGCGTGATGCAGTCATCAGTTACTGAGTTACTCTTGAAAGGAAGGGAAATGGTACATACAACGAGCAGGAAGTAAAGTAGGAAAGAAAAGAACGTGGGCGACGTTCTGAGTCATTGAGTTCCTCTTTATTCTCACACTGCACATTTACATAACTACCTGAAGTGATATCTACTTTTCTCTTCAAAAAGGCAACTGCTCAAATGCTATAATTTAAAAACTTTTCTAATTATACTACATTTTTAGTAGGAAGAATGGTGCACAGGGAGTATGTAAACATTAACACTGAAATGTTCTCTAAAGTACTGTATTTTGTTTAAAAAAACACGATTTTTTTTTTCAAATGTTCAATAGTTCTAAAATTAAACAGTGCGCATCAATTTTGTTATTGTTACTCCATATACAAGAATTTGCTGCAGCTCTAACCTCCTGTGCTTTGTGTTTAGCTATCTGCGGTCATGATGCGATCTCGATTCTACTAAAGTAAAATGCCAGATTGCGGACGAGGCCCTAATCTCTATAACATATACGCAAATAGATAAAAAGATTCTATCGATCACTTTGCCAATAATTATACTTTTTTATGTTCTGGGACACAAACTTCTTTTAATCGCTACACAATTATTTACTAATCAACATTGCACTAATCAAACATAAACATTACGAAACTTGTGTCCACGGAAAGAATGCCAATTACGATAAAATATTTATACAGTTAATCAAATTCAATCTGATAAATGTTTCATCACATTAACCCTTACAATAGCATGGCTTTTGAAACGATTTTATAATGAAATTGAATTGTTTCAAAATTAGACAAAATAATTAAATAATAACACTTGCTTTTAAGAGAACATTTAACAAGTATCATTACGTTATAGCAGTGTTACTATTTAGTGCAGAGGTAAATAAAAACATTAATTAATACAGCAGTAAAAGCATTTCATCACCGTGGCAAGCATATTTTAAATGATTTCTGTAAGGGCACCTAATGTAATCTCTATAGCGAACATAAAGGAAGCAGATGGTTAGTTTACTGTGCAAATCAGCTATAAATTTTGTAATATCTCGTCCTCCGCAATCCGATGTTCAACTGACAGCTATACAAAATTGCCTTTATCGTGTTTCGGAATTTTTTCAATAGTTTTATTGTTAAACTGTAGCCCATAATGTCTGCCCAAAGTTGATTTGTCAGGCAACTTATGTTATATTTTAATTTTCAAAATATTTAGGTAGAGCTGAGTTAGTTGATTTCCACAGGGGAATATAAGCTTCACGCAAGTCTGGGAAATTTTGAAGAAATGTTTACCGGTACTAGAATTTTCACCAAAAAGTTTCTGAACAGAAACATATTTTGCGTACTTCATCTTCAATATTTACCTTGGGCTTACTAGAAGTGAATTTTTCAATCACTTGGAAGCGTTTCTTAGTACCAATTGTTTTTGCACATTGGGCAATAAAGCACTTTTATATGGTCATTAAACTTTCATTTTTAATTTGCTTTTGAAAAATACCTAATTTTTTTACTTACATTTGCATTTATTTTAGGCATTTTTCATTCAGCATATGACAGCATTATTCCTAAATAAAATAAACCACACTCTCAAAACTGAGTAAACCTAAAAAGGTTGCCTTGCCTTACGGATGTTCATATTTTTCTCTTCTTGGAGCTTCTGGATGGTCCATCGCGACTCAAAGTGTGACTTTCAACCTGATAGTTAATGAAATAATTCCTTTTGCTGCAATTTAGCTTAGTTCTTAGGTTCTAGTTCCAATCTTATTTACAATCACCATAAAAGTTATGTTTAAAATGCAAAGAAACGTCAGTTAGCATATAAACTGATCACAGGAAAAACCCCGTACATTTGCACAAAAACCGATCTCTAGTTATAACTACCAAAACTAAGATTTCTGCAATACTATAAAACCGTGTGCAGAGTTAACTAAGGGCTTTCGTTTAAAAATTTACCAGTTTGAATACACCATTTAAATAAATCCATCTTTAAAAATATGCCAATATAAATTTTGAGAGGAAAGTTTAAAACCAAAGTCGATTACATTTTATGTACTAGACACTGCACTTTAAAAAGTTAAATATCATCCCTACCTATTTATGAACTTTAAATTTTAAAGAGAATTCAACTGTTACCACATATTTTATTTCCTGTCGTTTGCTGGCAATCAGAATTGTTGTTTTTGATGTTGGAATTTGGACAGAATAAAACTACAAAAACTACAAGTACTTAATGTAATAGTTATGTTCGGATAAAACTTTTTCAAAATAATATATACCTAGGGAGAAAGAACAGTATGTAATAGAATTGGTCAGGAGCTTTAAAATAGATCGCATTACTATAATATTACCCAAAATAGTGCTTATGTTCAACTGCCTGACTAATTCTTACTGTCAGAATTCAAACAACAATAGCAACGAATTTAATACGTAATAACAATTTAATTATTTTTAAAATTTATGCATATCAGGTTTGGAATATCATTTGTAAATTATAAGTGGCAGTGGCTGAGGGTGAAACCTAAAATGTAAACAACTTTAACTTGGCTTTAAAATTTTGCTCTAAATATCTAAATTGACATACTTTTTGTATTAATTGAATTTGTGTTAAATAGGTAGTTATTCGGACTGGGCAGTTTTGAAATGAAAGACCTGTATATTTCTAATGGTTTGCTCAGTTATTGAACCAGGACATATTTGGAGAGTATTTTGCATATATATCTTTGGATAACTCATCTATAATCTTTGGTTATAGAGTAATTTGTACTATATATTATCTTGTTTCGTTTATGCTGCTGAGGATTAATTAGAATTACTTCTGGTAATATGCCACGTTGATGAAAATTTCCCATTTGGCGCTTTGGAATACCATAGGATTACTCATTTATCCTTAATATTCACTATAGAGCGACACAGAGATTTCTTAATTTCTGTAAATATTATTTAGTATCAATCTTTTCAGTCAAGTGTGTCATAACATGGCTCAAAGCCACCACTGCAAGGGGAATTCTAACACATTGTCACCGAGGGAGATACGGCCTCTGTCTCATGTATATTTGCGCCACGCAAATAGAGAAGACAGTAGGTTACGTGTTTTGTAACAGTGTATTTGTTCTGAAGCAACAGTAAACACGTGTTGGTGATTGTTTCAGCTCTTTAGTGTGTATATAGTGTCGTTTGCAATAACAGTGGTTAGCCCGTCAACTCCATCTCCATATATAACTTTCAACTTTGTTTACATATCAGTTGATCGCACATCATTTGTCTGTGAACGAAACAAAATTAGCAATAACTGCATACCTCTGCCTTCTGGAATAGGGGAAGGTGCGAGAAGATTAATTCAATGTAATATATAATTAACTTATCCTTTTTCCTGAACCTATTAATGCATTAATAACCATAGGAATGGCTAATTTTTTCTTTTCTTGACACAGTTGTTCTTCATTACTGTGGAACATTCTACAGACATAAGTGTTCCGGATTATGGGACGATCCATTCTGATTTTGGGTTTTTCATTCATTACCCGAATGCTTACAGGTCGAAAGTGCCAGGGCGAGGTGGGTTGACACGGTGGGACGATGAAGGTTTCTGACCCGGCGTCTGGTTTGTAAACGGACCTTCTGAGGGGATCAAGCTCCTTAGAGGAGAGTTACGCCGACGTCGGGTGTTCTCTTTGGAGTTAGGGACCCATTTTATGTACGTGCCTCAAGGCCTTAGCTAGCAATCCGATTCAATCCAATAAGGAGGAGCGTTGATGGTGGGTTATTCTATGGCGTGCACCGAAACACAACATCCGATTGGTGGAAAAAATATCAGGAAGCACAAAGTTTTTTACAAACGCTTAATCGAGATTAAAATCTGCAAACATAAGTCAAGAAGAGTGGAGCATTTTCGAAGAATGTACTGTTTTCAGATAAGTCATTTAACACTATTCAGAGGCCAATACGGATATTTTATGCTATTGGGCCCATGCAGTTCCACGCAGAATATATACTGTGTTATATATATAACAGAGGTCCCGGGGATTTTTCCATTAAGAGGAGTTGTGTGGAAAACTGAAAAGCGTTTGAATGTTACATTATACTAAAAAATGCAAGACTACTCAGAATATGCCTGCTACAGTCACGGGGAACGATGGATTTTCTGTAAATAAACAAAAATATCAGTAATTAAAATTAAAATCTCTGTATTAACATATTTTAAAAACGACCTAGAAAATAAGCCATGCTGCATTAGCTTTCAAAGTTGTAGGCATGCTTCTTATCTACTACACACTTTCCAACTGCTTCGAATTCCACTTGAATACGAAACTTTAGTTATTTGCTATTATTATTGTCATTTTCAACACATAATTATAAACTTATATAGTGCGACAGAGCGCAACTGCGTACTGGAAATAGCCAGCCGTCAAGGTCGAATAATGCATATGCAGGTAGCAGCTTGACGTTAGTTTGAGGGACGCTTTGTCATCGAGTGGTTGTGCGTTCATGTGTTACTCCATGATTCATTGTGTATAATTTGTATGCTAATTTTCCTTCGTTAGTTATGATTCTACATATAGTCTTGAAAAAAGGGTTATGTACGATGTGTATGTTTATGTGCAGAAAATTAGTAAAGATACTCGCCTAGAAATTCAGTTGTTAAAAATTACGAGAGACAGGATCTCCCAGTGATTAGAAAGGCGTCCTTATGGAAGAAAAAATGAAACACAGGAATTTCCTGCGCAGATCCCGGAAATCTCTTATAACGCAGGTTATAGCTTTTTATTGTCGGTTTAAAATCATATCATTATTCACTTTGCTAGAATACTAACTATTCGCGCATAGTCTATATTTCTTTTTCCAAGGGGATTGCACTTTCCGAGTAAGCATCCGAGCTCAGGCGGCCCGTATTTCAAATAACCTCACTCTACATAGGTTGATGTGTGCCATTCACTGTTCACAGACTGTTTTTAGTTAGAACCTTTACTTCATTCGTAGCCTGCATTGTGTCAGCAGAGCTTTGATTCCCTTAGTTTACTGAACTTATTGAAAAAGTATGGACAGAGGTGCTGGGTGTAGTGAATGATATCCTGGATAAAATAAGACAGATCTAAGAGAAGTTGTGGGAAATGTTGATGTATCGTCTGAACGCTTTGTGCAACTTTTGTCAATTTCCTGAAAGAAAATATTATTCTTGGTGTAGTGCCTAGCGTAGATGGAAAAGCATGCAGTGTTTAGTTTTCATGCTGTCATCCGGTAGTTAGGCAATTTATTTAATAACAAACACATACACAATACATTACAGTCGTTATCCTACTTATTAGAACGTTTATGTACTGGCAGCTAATCCAAAGTATGCTATCTGCTGTTTAGGTTGGTTCATCCTTTTCGTTATGCAAGCAATGGGGAAGCGTTTCTCTGAAAGAACTATTCTTTTCCTTCTATCCAGGTGAGAAGGAAAGGAATTTGCCAGAAAAGATCCGATATTCCCACCTCTGCATCATCGAGAGACATATTTTGGTAGTTGCCGTCTAGATTAAAACCTCCTTTTTATTTGTTTTCTTTACAGACGCTCTTTAACATCTTAGGTCATCAGAATCCCATTCAATTCATGATATGAAATGGCCGATAAATTTTGCTCAGAGCCGCTTCTTTTAGGTTTGAGGTTCTTTTACGTGCCGTAAATGTACGACATGGAACCCAAAGCTTAACTTCCCTTCCGAAGGAAGCCATACTTAGGATTTTATGCCCGAAAAATCCATCGACCTTGGCCGGGCATGAACCCACAATCTTGGATTTAGGGTTACCACCAGACCATCAGGACCGACCGAGATTAGAACATGGGAGGATCAAGTGAAGAACTAAAATATCAACTCAACGAATGGAGAAAATTATGTAGTATTTAAACAACCCTTTTTAGAATATTGCACCTTCTGTTTGAAGGAAACATAAATTAGAATAATTCTTTTTATAGACCGCCATCGTAATATTCACTTCATTGCAATACCAAGAAATGTCTCGAAACCGGAACCCAAAATATTGTTGGCCGAATTAGGTTATCATATATAAACACATCAAAGATTTAAATCAGACATCTCAAAATGGCCAAATCAGGACCAAGCTTGATCAATAGCATTTCCTCCTCCTGCTTGCCTTGGAATGAAGGAAATTCACATTGTGCATTTCCGTGTTACTAGCCGTTAACCGCTACATTTTATTTCATTACACAAGTACACTGTGCAGTTATGTTTTTACTATTAAACTGCAATATGACACTTTCTGATATTAGTAATAAGTCCAGACCAGAACATAGATCGGCTGACCCTGCTTATGATGTATATCATTCCGTGTCAGCGTACCGTACTGTCATTTGGCTATCTTCGAACATCACTTGCACGGATTCCTGCTTCTACACCGGCTACACACTTGCTTTTGCACAGATTATATGTTTGAATACGTAACCTTGAGATGTCTGATCTAAATAATAGAGTGCAGCTCGGACAATAGCTCTTGAAGAAACGTTAGATAAGCAGAAGAAATAATAGACTAAGAGAAAATTAAGAATTCATCGATAATACCCGCTCTCAAATTCATGGTGAAGCAATGTTGGTGCTTCGGATATGCTTTGTGTGAGAATTTTCTTGAGCCCAACAACATGGCTATCTGTAGAGTTGTAAATGTTTACTTATTAGAAAACAAGATGACGCGTAGGAAGTGAGGTACCTACTTCATCATGTTCCGAGCAGCCATCTATCAAAGCTGACACGAGCATACGAGGTACACTGTTGCCACATCCCGTCACTCATTGACCATCTCTAGCAGCTACACTCTAATTAATTCTCTTCTTCTTCCGGTTCCTCTACATTTGTCATTTCCATTATCATTGCATTCCATTTCCTGCACTATGTTCGTGGTCATCGCTACTGGAACCATCTAAGTTTATATTCGCACTTTCCACTACATCATCTAAAATGCCTTCTTCCTTTCATGCATTCTTTAGCATACCTATCGCATGCTCAACTAGAGTTTATGTTTGTTACGTCATTTATTCTTTCAAACGTAAGTCCTACGTCTCTTATTTCGTTTAATTGTATCCATACAGGCGATTGGGTTAAAATGGAAATGGTCGGAGGGCGGGCAAAATACGCGATTATCTTTACCTTTGGCAAGCTCATCATCGAGGCTTATGACGATGAAGCAATTCCAAGAGTTTCATTTTCTTAGGCTCCTGCTATTCTCTCCGGATATTTATCTATAAGTACTTGTACATTTTGTCTTTGCAGTCAGTCAATCATTTTTCCTTTTAGTGTTCACATCATAGGAGACTTAGAATGATAGGTGCATTATCCATAACAATTACGGAGGGCTGACTAAATTAAATAATAGTTAATCCTCAAGCTATTTTCTAAAGGGATTACTGTCCATTCCCTAATGGTAATTTACGGTTTTCCTAGATCTGAACACCAGAAGATAATTGGAGACAAATTCAGAAGAGGTTCAAGATGAGTGATATAAGTTTGCTTCCATGCGTAGTTATGTATACATATAAAATAATGTAACATTATTAACAATGCAATTAAAATAACAATAATTAGAAAAGCGGAAAATGATAAAACATTTGGAAAATGTCACAGATTTGTAACCGCTATATTTCGAACTACTTTGATTTCTTCTGTGGCGATGCCACCAATCCACAATACTTTATACATCTCATCGAGTCAAATAACACTAAACTCACTTCTCTTATGCTTCTCATAAATCTGCATCTGTTTATTATTATTTTGAACAGTGTTTAACGCCATTTTACTACTGAGGCATGACGGCGTGAACACTGATGATACATGAGATGAAATGAAAAAATTTGGAAAGATTTTTTTATGGAAGGAAATATTCTGGGCCTAAGTTGAGGGTAGTATTGGGCGATTTATGAAAACCTTGAAAATACCTTAGTCAGGGGAGGACGGTACTGTTAGCAATCGAACCCCAAAACTTCCACTCATGAGTCCGCGCCTTAAGGACCTCGGCCACTCGTGGCGGTATCTGCATCTGTGATTGCTGCAATGTCTTCTCCATTAGGAATTTTCTATTGGAATAGGTTGCACTGAAACCCCATGTCCTTTCATACTTACCTCAGAGAAAAAATAATTCGGTGAAGGGAATAGAGCTTTTAAGAGAAACTAATAACATTTGAGTGTTTCTTTCCCTCGTACACATGACGACACACAGCTTCCTGTTGAAACGTATGTACTTTTGTCACACTTTTATAAACTTTCTCTTTTACCCCAAGCGTTGTAAGAACCGTTACTTTCTTTGCTTTCCATTTTTCTTTACATATATTTAGAACAGTGTTTATATGCAAATTTAATGCCACAGCGGTTCTCTGGAAAACCTACTGTATGGAAATGAGAGAGCCAACATCATCTCTTTCTTCCAAAATATTCTGACAGCACAACAAATTCCGGAACTTGGCTTCTGTAAGTTATGCTTTTTTCTTTTCCTTTGTGTTGTTTTCCTTTACCAAGAATATAGAGCATTTTAAAGGCAGCAGTTACCTATAAGTTAATGGAAACAAGAGAAATGGTGTCGGCGACAAAAAAATCAGGAAAGTTTTAAATATATAAAAGACACACCCTGTTCTAATTTGATGTCTGATACAAAGCATCAATCTGAATTAAATGCTTGCAGAATGTGATCACTGTGCGCACACGAAACTGCCGGAACTGTAGCGTTGGTGATGTCACATCTCTGGTTGTTAGGCATTTTTCTAACTGCCATGACGAACTTCCTAGCAGTGCTCTCACAAGCACGAGTAGAGCACAAGCGTCAATCACCAGGTACTTTCTCCAACAGCCTGCTCTTAAAAGTGCCGAAGTGCCGCTTCTTCAAACTTAACCTTACAAGTAGAAGCTACCCAGTCCCGAACGGCAGCCGCAGCCAGTATACGAGTATGCCTTAGTTTCATATGCAAGCGCCGTTATGAACTTAATATAAATTTTATGTAGTATTATCTTTTTTTGTTAAGCTTAAACTGAACTAAAGGAAAAAATAACATTTATTTTATTAAAAGCAGTACAGACAAGTTTAAGATTAAAAAAAAGTAACGAGTTAGAAATTGTTTTTATGGAGTAATTGTTATTGCTCTATTATTTTTTTGTTAAACTAACCTAACAGATTAAAAAACTAAGGAGTTAAAATTTTTATTACGAAATAATATATTTTTTATATTCTATTATTTTTTGTTAAAAAAACTAACATAAAAGATTTAAAAAAAAGTAACGAGCTAGAAAATTTTGTTATGAAGTAATATTCGTTTTTCCCCCGTTCTATTACTAACCTATTCCATTGCTAATCTAACGTAACCTATTAATTTTTTTATGTTGCATTATTTTTTGTTAAACTAATCTAACCTAATCTGACCTAAACTAACCTAAGGTAACGTATGAAAAAGTAAATGTATTGGATTAAGAATAGTGTAGAAAGAAGGTGTTATAAAATAAAAATACTATTTTTAAAAAAGTAGTAACAATTATTGTTTGAGGGAAAAAAAAAGATTGCAAGAAGGGGGAAAAAAAAGCATTTACCCATGGGATTCAGACTCAGGACCTTTAAAGTTCTACTGCGATGCCTTAGCCCACTAAGCTGCAAGGGATTCATATTTATAGCGCAAATTATGTGCTTTAAGTAATAACTGTGACGGAAATGAGAACCAGTCATCAGTCTCCGCTGCCGCTCGGGACTGCAGGTAACTTCTACTTGTAAGGCTAAGTCTTCTTCATAGTATGGTGTAAGGCGACTCTACCTGTTTCGCTCAAACGCCGCTCCAATTTTGAGAAAATGTGTGGACTGGCGTTTGCGAAAAATAGAGCGGCAAGCATTACTTAGCGTTTTCCCATAATTGAGAAGCTTCACTGTGCCTTCGTCATTTGTGTACACGTCCGTTCATTTCCAGCTGACAATCACCATATAGATATTAATGAGTACAGAGGGAACAATTCCTTCAGAAACAAAATATAAAATAAGCCTATATGACGTCAGAGGGAGGTGTTTAGAATTTGTGGTTGCAATGTATAAATCTACAGTTGTTTAAATCTGAACAGGGTGAGCTTCACTGTATGGTTGATGCTAAGCCAACTTCGCTTCCAAGGTATGAAATCTACAGCTATTTCGGACTCCTGCGGGTTGCTGACCTTCCGGGAGTTCTCCATATTTCAGAAGATATAACATGTAAACAAAGCGCTTCGGAATGATGAAAAATGATCATGTCGCACTCACCTGTCTCAAAGCGCACTGTAACATTTATTCATTTACACTATAGGTAACCAATGAGTTGTCTCTTTTTCAATATCGTATTAATAAGAAACATAAAATTCTTAACAAAATCACACCTTAATTATTTATGAACGGTATTTAATTCCACTCATACCCCCCTTCTCACGACCTTAGTAGCGAACAACTTCATATTTATTAATTTTACATGAACAATACTAATATTTATATTATATTAGTATTATATATTAATATATTATATATATATATATATAATCAAATTTGCAAGGCTTAGCCTTAAAGCATATTGTAGGTCCTGGCGGACCATATGAACCATGTGCAATTTACACGTAGCACATGCAAATGCCAGAAGGAGAGATGTTCAGCTCATCGCTTCAATTATCTCATATATACATATGTGATTAGAAAACCCATAAAGGTGCAATCTTCTTTTCTAACATGGTATTATGTGTATTCCCCGTTACAGGAAGATACGTTAATATTAATCCTGTCATACTTTTGCAAATCTTTCTATCTTTATTTTTCTTCTAGTTTGTCTATATGCACCAAATTTGGCAATATTCTGTCCAGGTATAGTATATACAGTTTTCATTCCCATTTATGGTAATTAATTTTTTTCTACTGGATTTTCTTGTTCCAAATTCTATCTTATTTTATTTCTTGTACAGGATTTCCCGAATCGCCGTTCACTTCTCGAAGTTATTCCTCCTAGCTGTGCATGGCGCGACCGGTAATGTTGGTTGCATGTTACAGGGATTTCAGATGTGGAACAAATTATATTCCGTTGATTTGGTTTAAATACGAACGCTCTATAACCTTTCAAATCATCAGGTCCTATTCAAATCAGGGCGTGAAACAGCCCACAAATTTTGTACAGAGGCCTCTTTTTTCAGGCATCAGTTTCTTTTTCGTGCCGTAAATGTACGACATGGGACCCACGGCTTTACTTCCCTTCCAAAGGAAGCGATACTTAGGATTTTTACACTCGAAAAAATCCATCGATCCTGACCGGGTTTGAACCCGCGATCTTGGGTTACAAGGCAAGTATGGTTACCACTACACCACCAGGATCGACTAAAATTCCGTTATGAAATATTATACTTTAAATGTACTGATGTGTGTTCATCAAAATGAGTTATGATGATACGGAATACGACCAATAAAAATACGTTAAAGCTCGTAGAGTTCAATGAATGTGGGGCATACTACAGGCAGTGCAATTAGTTTAGGGGAATTCCGTGAAATTACCATTCTCCTGTCCGTAACGTTTATTTTTTATAGTTGTAAGAATTAATAATTTTGTACCTACCTCGAATTTTCCGCTTATTTCCAGTCGCGATGAGTCTGGTTATTAATTGAAGGGTCAGTATCACTCATCAACTACTGGGTGAGCAATACTTGACGCAACCGCGGGACCGAACGGCAGCGCTATGTCGGCGTAGGCGGGGAGTATACTTCCCCTTAGCTGCGCGAGAATTCAGGGTGGGTTGAAATCTTGCGCAACTAGCATGTGTTTGTTAGGCGACGCAAATCAATGCATTGAGTGAAAGTAAATCAAGCGAAATGGGGCAATATAAGTATTCTATTCCCCAAAGAATACTCATGTATGATTCATGTGTGCGTACAGAATCAGCGCGTGCTGTAAGGAGATTATTTCAAAAGGAATTTCCTGGTGTTCACGTTCCTAATCGGAGTTCGGTTCATAGAATAATAAATAAATTTCGTGAAACGGAAAGCATTCTTGACAGAAAACATATATTACTACGTACAGTACTCATAGAATAAACTCTGAATAACATTGGGCTTGCTCTGGAAAGGTTTCTTAGAAAATCAGCTTGATGTCAGAAATGCTTGAACAACAAAGGGAAGCAGTTCCAGCATCTCCTTGCTTAATATACGTAAGTATATACGTAGAAACTTCGTTTCTAACAAAAGTGTTTGTGTTATGTATGTTAGAAATTACTTACGCAACAAATCGCACTATATTTACCGCGGACTTGCTATCACCCACACGACCGACACAGCAGCCTCCTCGCCGATTGCCGCACGCCACGAAACCGGTTGCGGGAAAGATCGTTCACCTCGTATATGTACCACAGATGTGTATTTTTCATTTGTCATGTTATATTATTGTAAGACGCTCTCATAAGAGAAAATCAATGCTTTTTACCTGATTGGAATATTTTGGAAACTATTCTTCTAGACTAATAATAAAGCAATGCTTCTGAAAACGCCTAGAAACTTGACATATTGCGTAGAAGTATATAAGCGATAAGGGGGCGGGTTTCCAGTTCGGGACCTCTCCGTTAGAGACCGGTCATCCCAACCACTCGGACAGAAAACACAGGTGTAGGTCAAAGTCTGTATCTAACAGATAACCTTGAGGTTTCTGATTAATAACTGACGTGACATATTATTCTTATTCTAATTATTAATTTTTGTTGTGGAACTTTTAATTAGTATTCATATTATTAACATTATATTACTATACCCATTAACAATAATAAACATACGTTAGATAGATGTCACACTCAAAGCTCAATGTTAGTCCACACGTGTGATGTATTAACAATACCAGAAATGCAGTTTTAAATAAAATATCTGAAACGGAAGAAACCAGTTGTACTTAATATAGTGGTAAAACAACCGTGATCTTATACCAGTGACTTTGGCCATCTCTTGGGCTGTCTATTCGACGATGATTTAGGTACACCCTGTGTATTATTTCCTTGAAGTATCCAGAAGTGTCTAAAATCACATCTGAGCAACTTCTATTCTTTTCTACGTGTTCTGATTTAGTAAGCGTCTAAGTTTCATTACTATAAAGTAATGATATAATGAACGTTTTTGTTAAATGATTTATCGAAAATTCTACTAATCATTCATTTTTCTGCTTTAATTCTGCAATGGAGCTTCTGTTTCTTCTTATCTCCAGTAAATTTTTCATTTCCTTAAATATTTAAAAAGTATGTTGTATTATGTGTTCTTATAAAGGTGTAATGTTATTATTGTTATTATTTTACTGTTGGTATTCTTACAATGGCATTTCCACTCCTGTGGGAATGTGCCAGATCCGTCCCTCTACGTGAAACATTTGAGCAATATTGCATCAAAGAATGATAATGGCACAGGATATACGATTATTTTACATGTCGAGACTATTGCTTTGGTTTAGGACTATAATACCTGGCAGATAATGCAGTCACCTAACTATCTGCTATCTCTTCCATTTTTATTAATCAAGGCATTGCTTTCTTGTGCTTTGCGATGTACAGAGAATCCTAGATGTACTCTGTTTACTTATGTCAGTGGTGACAGCATCTCAATTTCTTGTCACGAAGATGGGGAAGGTCTACTGTTTTAACTCCTCTACTTTTATATGCTGCGCTCTCTCGAGTGTTTTAACATCTTGCTGCGCTGAGACGCTCTCCCGTACCAGCCCGAAGAATGAATGGACTTTCGCTCTTCTCCCCAAGAGTGAAATTTCGAGATATCAAACCTTTTCGTTGCGAAGAGGTTTTAGGGCGATTGCCCTTAGGTCATTGCCATTTTAGCCACGAACATTTGTGGCTCTGCTTCTTTTTTTCTCTGTTGAGAATCCCTCACCATTTTTAGTGAACGTCGAAATTTGGAGCCCCTCCAAGCTTCCAATGTCATTTGCCATTTCAGACTTTTTCAGACCATGGGTCTGTAGAGAGCAAGTGCTCTGTTATAACATGTGGAGTGTATTTAACTTCTTACACTTTATTGGTTTAATTGCATTGTTTTAGGAATAGATAGCTGTGGTTTATTTTAATAACTCTATTTGGTTGTTTTAGGTGTTTACTGTGGCCTATAAAATACGACATTTTTAATTTTTTTACTGCTTTATTGATCAACGCATTTATCATGTTTTAATAATTTTTTCACTTTACGGTGTTTCGCTCTCTCAAATTGTTTTTCCGCCATCTAGTTTTGATTTTATTTTTGGTGCCACTTTGATTTATGTTAATACATTTAATTCCGCATTGTATTTTATTAAATGGGGATATGTGTGACTTTGTTAAGAGTGCTTATTATTGTTTTGTTGAGCACCCTAATCATATTAAGGCTACCGTTGCTGTATGGATTAGGCCTAAGGTTTGTTTCGTAGGCATTACGAATCACTTGAGCCGCACTAGATTGCGCATTATATCATTATCTCACTAGATTTGTTACCAAATTTACCACCCGAAAAACAACACATGCTGCACATTTACTCTTGTTTTTGCATGAGATGACACAGAAAGCGAGTGCGGGATTTTCTGAAGTGTAGCTTTTAATCTTGAAGATGAAGCTTTTCGCTAAGCCCCTAGCACATAAAGCGCACTGTAAGACCATATTTCCCCTGAAATTGATATCTTTGTATGCCATCAAATAACCTTTTCTTAGAAAGATTTACTTTTCCATTTAACTCAAGAATGCTACAAAGGTGTATGTTGGATTGATCAAATTACGTCATAATTTGCGACAGCTGTTAGCTTTTTCAGCTATCGAAAAACAAAAACTTTTCCCGGTTTCACACAATATTTCAAACCGTCATATTCGAAGCTAAATGTTACCTTTTGTATTACACGAATGAATTCCATTGTGATAGAACCTCTTGAAGAAGAAGGGGGGGGGGACCCACATCCAGTGCAATTTCCAGATTGGCTAAGGTTCAAAATTGCTGTCCTCGAAGGTGATCACCAGATAAAAGGTAAAAGATAATAATCTGATGATGCAATATCTGGAGAGTATGGTGGATGCACTAGAGTCTCACAACCAAGACGGATAATGGTTTTACGAACCACCCAAGCTGACTTGAATTAAAAAGTATTTAAGGGAGGATTGTGAATAAGTTTAAGTTATTTGATAAAAAAGGGATAGCAGAATTAATTGATTTATAATTCTATTCATGTTCATAATGAAGAGTTAGAGAATAAGAAAATTAACTTTTGCAATTCAAGAATACAAGCTCCTTAGTTTTCATCTTTTATGGACACAACCCGACCATTTACAGCACATAATGGCGTTGATTGGCCGGCTGGCAGCAGTTCGCAAAACACAAAGCATAACTTTCTTTTGGTGCAGTGGTTGTTTCGGTTGTTTTGGGATAGATTCATGGGCTGCCAAGCAGTTATGAAGGAGCGTTGGAGCGTCCTAAAGGATCCGATTCGTCATATCCCAGCAGCCTACGTGACAGCAATGCAAAACAGACATCAGATCATGGCACCTTCTGAGCCATTATGAACTCGTGTGAAACACAGCGACCAAGTTTGTATACCTGATTGAGATGGAGCAGTGTGCTTTCTGCACTAATGATGTTCTGTATCATTTCCGGCTCTTGTTTTGCCTCAAAAGTCGCTTAGAGAGCCTCGTTATTCCACTGTTGATGGTCTTCCTGTCCTGTTGTCATAAGTATCCCCCCCCCCTTCTCTGTAAATCTTTTTCATTCATCAATTTTCCAGGTGTTACTATTAGGCTCTAAGTCATTTAAAATTGATTTCCAAACTTTTTAGTTAATTCCAACGTGAGATCTGGTATTTTGTTTGTTTTAACAGAGTTGAATACGTGCGCGCGCTGAACAATATCATGTTTAGTGATGGGGATTTGCCTTATAATTGTAGTAGATATTAAGACACCTTTGTAAAGTAAACGTGGAAGTTTATTCAAGCTGCCAACCAGCTTGTGGTGAGAGCTTAGTCATCCTATTTTAGAGCCACGAAGAAAATTGTCTTATTTCAGAATGAAGTAAAATTATTTTCTACTAAAATTTTGCAAATTATACACATACACAAATTATAAAATGTTCAAACCAAATCTGCACATATCTTTTCAGGGGTTAGGTCATTGTTAATAGTGATTAACACCATTTCAACTATTGAGGCGTAACAGAAAATGAACACTGATGATATATGAGATGAAATGATAAATTATTAGGAAAGGGTTTATTTTTTTATTTTTTTTTTTAAAGCATGGAAGATTTTCACGTCTAAGTTTAGGGTACCTCCTCGACATTAGCCATTTATGAGGACTGAGGAAAACCTGGAAAAAACCCTTAATCAGGGAGGACGGTTCTGGTGGGAATTTTTTGATTGATTGATTTATTTATGGACGCTCTTTAACATCTCAGGTTATCAGCGTCCCATTCAACTCAGGGCTTGAAACGGCCGACAGATTTTGCTCAGAGGCCTCTCTTTCAGGCTTGAGGTTCTTTATCGTGCCGTAAATGTAAGATACGGGACTCGCGACTTTACTTCCCTTCCGAAGGAAGCCATACTTAGGATTTTTACGCACGAAAAAATCCATCGGTCCTGAACGGGTTCGAACCTGCGATCTTGGGTATAGGAGGCAAGTATGGTAATCACTACACCACCAGGACCGACGTTCTGGTGGGAATCGAACCCCAGACCTCCCGCTCAAGGGTCCATGCTTTAACGAACTCAGCTACCAGTGGTGGTGAGCTACATCATCAACATAGCACATTTTACTTTTTAAAATATTTTTTAGCTTACAGAAATGAACTATAATGAGAACGTTATTTAAATTGGTGATAAGTAAAAGGTAAATGCTCCACCCTCATGGGTTGCATAGGATCTGCGAGATGCATGAGATTGTCCTGTAACGTCGAGACACACTAAACAAGACTCTTCAAACGATCTCAACACTGTCGCTTATTGCTTAGTAAGCGGAATACCTGCTTCCGGCTACTTTGGCCTTGCACCATGAATCACTTTCGAAAGGTCAACTTACTTGATGGGACTGCCATTGCAGATATGACATTTCTCACGTAGATAGAATTCCAGAAAGTACAGTGTTACCAACCAGTCGCTCACCGTACATATTCAGGCTCTTAATATTTCAGAAGCGCTTTGTTATTCTTTATACCTTTCTGCACTTTATGCCTACATTTTTAAAGTACTTTTAATTACATTAGCTGCATTTAAAGCACTTTGTACACTTACAAACATTTCTGAAAAAAAAATTTAAAAAATATATTTCCAAAATTACTATACTATTTACGCAGTTTTCATGTTTAACTACACTATAATATTTTTAATTAACATTCTTTGTTACTTAAACTATTTTGGTTTATAGACATGTAAGTTGCTAACGAATTATTGCTAAAAATAGCTTGATGCTATAGATTTATAAATGTTATATTCGCTTTATTGATAGTTATAAAAATCAGATTTTAAATAAAAAAATAAAGGCTATAACCTAAAAAACTGTATCTGTATATTTGCAAGTCCTTTTAGATAGATTATTGTACATTTTTATATTTTAAGATACAACCTTAGGAACTCCGCAAGGGAGAAAATTTTGTTCTCTATAGTAGTTGCGTAAGTCAACAAGAAACTGTGGATGAATATAAACACTGCTCCCATAAAGACGCAAGAAACTAAAAAAAATATATAAATTTCTTTTGTACTTGGAATTCGTTCCCTTTAACTTATCAGCTGTAGGTACGTTTTGGTAAAACAAAAAGAATCCCCAATAAATATATAACATTTAACCTCAGCAAACTTGGTAAGCAACAATATTTTAACATTTTTCTTTCCAATACAAGAAGGTTTCTTCAATATATAGATAAAATGCTCGTTCTTGACTGATATAATGAAACACAATGTTCTCTCTAAAAATGCTGATGTTGAACGTTAAACATAGCTCATACATATGTAGTTCATCTTTCCTTGTGCATTCCTTTAGTATCTCAGTCCCTTTAAACTTCATTGAACAATTGTATAGTACTATGTTTATAGAGAAATGTAGAAGAAAAAGGCAAGCACTGGTCTAGTTCAATGGTGTCTCCTAGGGATGGCACTTCCTATGCTAGAAAAAGATGATAGCTGAAATAATGTCATGAAAATACAGGAATTATAATCTATTCCGGCTTTACTGATGATGAACTCGGCCACCTAACTGCCTGAAAATCTCAAAAATGTAAAATAACTATATTCGTAAAATAAGCAACCAAGAAGAAATGCAGTGGTAGAACAATTTGGGTTATTAATCTTGCAATATATCGGTTTATTGTTAAATGCCAATCATCCTAGGGGTGAAGTAAGTTGGGAAGGGTATGTACAAAACGTGTTTCTGTTAAATATCCTTGCCGAAGCCCATTTGTCAGAACCTTTAGACTATCTCTGGGCAGATTTAGTGCATTTCCAAGATTTTAGTTCCCTTCTATATGTACATATATAATATAAATGAAAAATTAACACTTTGAACAATGTAACTAAAATAACAACAACTAAAGTAGCAGAAAAAGAATAAAACACTTAAAAATTAATAGAATTATCGCTCGATATATGTCGAGCAACTAGTGTTTTCAAGGAAGGGAAGAGAACTGAAATCTTCGAAATATACCAGACCTGCATATGCTGTTAACATTTTAAACAAAATGAATGACCAAACTCCCTTAACCAACGACAGTGCTGCTGCTAGTTTCAAGACGATCCCTTACCTTCAGTAGGGAAATGGTCGCACTTTCTAGTCTATTTATGATATGCTGTCTAAATGATGTCTAAAATACTAAGAAGGTAATGGACAGAAAAAAAAGGGAGATATTTTATGAAGAATTTATTTCATAGTTTGTTATTCAGAAGGCTTCATATTTACACAAAAAAATAAACCTAAATAAAAAACAAACACGTTTCCTATATATGGTATCAACATTTATAAAATAAAAGACAAAAATTACAGGAGAAACTTCTATAATGAATAATTTGGAACTAACGCAATTATATGTGCTTTACAAAACAATATATCTTTATAATATATTTGATGTAATAATAATAATAATAATAATAATAATAATAATAATAATTGTTAGAGCAACAGGTACTAAATGGTGAAATGGCATAATTAGCTCTAGAACAAAAACAGCTTACCATCAAACCAATGCTCTAATTTATAAAATAATAACGGAATGTTTATACTGAGTGCAGGTATAAAAAATCAACAGAAATGATTAGGTAATTTAATCATCTATTAACCCAAACATTACAGCCTATAACTGTAACCCATAATAACTTTTTTAATAAAAAGGCTAATCACTTTAAATGAACAAATTATTATTTCATGCTAAAATAGGCATTATAATATCGTATCTTCATAAGCCTTGAAACGTTTTCGTTTATAATTTCCGCCATGTTGTAGAAATCAATGTCTTTCTCTAGAAATAACCACTTATTACTTTAGGAATTAGAGGTGTTGGTATTTATATAGTGCGAAGTCCTGAGGTAAACTTTTCCTTTATTCATCAATATCACACGAAATTTGATACTAGATCATCATTTAACTGTTGTATCATAGACATACATAGATAACTTGCATACAAACTCCGAACACATCGCCCAGAATATAGAAGAACTAATTTATTACGACATTTTTTATTTGCCTTTTCTGTCTTTATTTTAGGCTTTTTTTTCTCAATTGTGGGTCCCAAATTAGTAGATTTTGAGGATATTATTCGTGTCTTTTATTTTTTTGGGGGGTCTTCTTATATTTTCGTCATGATTTACTTAGTGGTTTTACGCCTATTGAATATTATCGGAACTTTAAATAAGCATGCATATTCTGAAATTTCAGAAGTTCCGAACGCATTGTAGACCTGAGAGATTAAATAACCGTATAAATTATCGGTGAAAACTCGTTAAAACTTCCTAACGACACTGGCCTATTGTTATCAGGAAATGTGAAACCCTGTCTTCACAAGAATTCAGGCTATAGAGTTTTGTGTTGCATCACTCTGGTGGTGAAGGGGGAGGTATTAGCATGACTGGCATCGAAGAGGAAGTTAACATCCAGTGATATAGTGCATTTCAAGTATGCTGCCATTACATTTGTAGACGTTGAAAGCAGTTTTTCAATGTACAAGAACACAATGGCACAAATGGACGTTGCCATTCCATCGAGAGCTTTAGGATGGCCACCGTCATTTACGTAATGCGGAAAGAGGTAAGGATTAGCCTGTACACCGGAAATGCTCCCATACGTTATTCTTTCCAGATGTTTTCAATTTAGGAATTTCATAATCATGATAATATATAAATGTTCAGTTATTTAAATCATTTTAAATGTAAGATAAATGGGGAAGAGAAATAATTGAAATATTCGGTGATAACAATTAATTTGTTTATCGTGCATCTTTTAATTATCATTAAATTATAGGAGATTTTCCACTTTAGTATAAAATGGTGACATTTGTAAATTATTTATATTTTATTGTATATGGACAGCGTAAATGTATAAATATTTCAATGAGTATATTGGTGTTTTCTTGATTAGATACTTTTCAAAACATTTTAAAGGATTTTAATATCATTTTATAGAACGGTTTAGCACATGATAGGTAATTAAAATCCATGCCTTGTTTATCACTACCACTACCTAAATTTTCTGGAGAATGTTCTGTCAGGAAACAAAATGACTTTCAAAGACCCCGACTTAAGAAATAATTAATTTACTAAGATTCATACGATAAGCTCACTATTGCAATTAATATTATGCATATTTGAAGTTGTCTTCTTGTCAAAATCGCCAATTTTGCAATCAGAGCTATTTTGACATGTCTAGGTATTTTCCGTCTCTGTGGGGTTAAACTTTCCGTAAACTTAATACGAGCATAAATTTTATCTGAACGACTTCCACTTTCTTTGATCATATGAAGCACGGATTTAAGTTTATTTGGAATAATATGAGCTTTAAGCTCGCTGCACGGTCAAACCAGAATCACAATTTTCACAATAATAGTTTATGATCTATTTTTCTCCTTTCAATAAAATCGGCACCAGTCTCGCCTCTTGCACCAATACATACAGGTTTTTGTCATTAAGGAGGCCGAAACGTCGTGCTGTCGAAATTAGAGAGTAATGGCATATTGCAAATATCAAGCGACAATTTTTAAATGCGTTTGCTTATAAATTAATGAAAATAATTGTCTCCCTCGGAAATCGAAAATGTCTAAACACGAAAGCAAAATGTACACTTTAAAATAAAACTTGTCTCTTCATTGCAAAATCTCCCCTGAACAGTTTGCCCAGCATTGCCTTGAGGAATATTCACCACCCTTTAAAATGTGAGCGCTGCTGAAGGTCAACCGCTCTTCTCAAAGACCACTTGAAGAGTTATAGCTTTGTAGTTTGTCTCTTGAAGTGTTTGAGGAAAAGTTCGCCAGCCGCCCACTCGAGTATGCTTGGCGCTCCGCTGATACGAGATAAAGCATCAGGCACTACTTTACTTGTTGATGTAATGGAGACGTAAACAAGGTGACCGACCCGCATGTGGTGTACAGTGGCGGCTCGTTTTACTCTTAGCAATCTCTTCCCTGGTGGCCATACTTGTCTACAATAATGATATGCTGGTCGCAATATCCTCGTAAACTGTAAACTTGAAGGTTGGCAAACAGAATGAAGCATTCATTTCGTTTTATTTACGGACATTCTTTAACATCTCAGGCCATCAGCGTCCCATTCAAATCAGGGTGTGAAACAGCAGACAAATTTTGCTCAAAACCTCTTTTTTTCAGGCTTGAGGTTCTTTTACTTGTCGAAAATCTATTACATGGGACCCACGGCTTTACGTCCCTTCCGAAGGATTAGGATTTTTACGCCCGAAAAATCCATCGATCCTGGCCGGGATCGAACCTGCGATCTTGGGTTTAGGAGGCAAGTATTGTTACTACAAGACCACCTCGACCTACGTGATACTTTTCTAAAGATATGCCAATGCGTGAATGTCTCAGCATAACATCTGTTGTCATAACGTATTATTTATTTTCATTGCAATTGTTACCGCTCCACTGTCAACTCCCCAGCTGACGTGAAAGCGACGATAGAACTACGAAAGACGTATAGTAGATACCAGTGTATGGGAAAAACGTGTGCAACAGACCGTGAAATTAGAGGAATCATTATATGCTGGAAGATGTTTCACATGACATGCTTCTCCTATCATATGCATGCATGAATACGAGCGACTAGGAAGTCGATCAATAATGCCAGTAAGAAAAGTCGTGCATTTGCGTCATACATTTGTATTGGAACTCGCTGTTATAAACATCTCTAATCTTTGGTGTTGTAGAAATATTCATTAATATACGTGTATATAACTCGGCAGAACACTTACCTTCATTTGTTTATACAAAAGAGTCTGCATAAAACAAATGAAGGCGTAGAGTGATTAACAAAGGAGCTCTGTCGGAAGAAAAGAATCATACGCTGTAGCATAAACATTTCTTCGAGGACGTTATAGTACAATTAAATGAAATAATTCATACCAAAATTTTATAAAATGGATGTTATTATTGTTGTGCTTGGCATCTATAACGGCCTCTCCTGCGAATGTAAGGTTCTATGGTTCAAAAGCAGGCGAGGTCAATGTACTTTTCTGGACATAAAATGTTCGTGGTAGAAGCCCATGAATAAAATACTGGCCATTTCACATCCATGTATTACCTTAACATAACTAGATGGAACTTGTGGAGATGGACTAACCACCCATCTCTCTGATATTTGAAGTTGGTAAATGTAACTAAATTGGGTTGGTTCATATTGCCTGGAAGGACCCGGAACAGGCCTTAGCTTGTAAGTTAGTCATTATTATTAGAATAGAAGCACTTATCTTTGCATAAAGAAAAATAAATACGCTTGGATATGATTGAAAAGATGTTTTTTATGTTTATCCTTTACAATCTCTATATACTTTCAATTTTATCTGCATGTGCGTTCAGTTTTATCTGCATTAGCTTGAGCAATTTTCAGGAGAGCTTCAACTTTTTTTCTATAAGACAGATGTTTTAGGATTCAAAGTCTACCCGCGTGTAATAATAATAAAAAATAAATAAATAAATAAAAATTTCTCTCAACCGAAGCAGGCCATGGAGAAACCTTAATTGTTTCCATTACGTGGAACCTCTTGCTTGATTGTTTCTGCCAAAGTATCAAGTAGGACGTGAAAATTTTCCCTCACATATCGCTACACTATATGCAATGCTGGACCCAACTTTTGAAATTCCTCTCAGAAGTAGAGGCGGATGGCACCATTTCATGCAGCTTCTAAATGTGTACATCTTTACACTATTTGGAGAAGAGACGACAAAAGAAGTCAAGCGTTTGTTGCATCAACCTTCAGATTATCCTCTAATTCAGCTACAGTTTTATTTTAAATATATTTTATACAAGAGTGACTCCAAATAGGCCAACTATTTCTGAAAAAGAATAAGAAGATGAAGAAGTAGATGTAATAGTAGTGGTAGTAGTGTCAGTTTTAAGGTATATATAAGTACAGATATCGCATGGACCTTTCGGGTACATGTTATAACAATCTACATATACATACATGCATCAATATACACACATCATACTTTTTCTATGAGTAATTTTTGTATACTTCTCATTTGGAAGTACAGTCCGGGATGAGTCTCGGCTTGCCGCAGCGACCTCTGCTCCCCCTACCTCCGTCTTAAGATTTCATTGATAGAGGGCAGTATTGTAGGAGGGGGTGCATGTGATGAGCATATTGGCACCCCGCAGTTCGTCTATCACGCAGCTTTCGTGATCGAAGAACGCCACTTCTCCATCAGGCAGCTTTCCAATTGTCCTCAAGAGGCTAGGTTGATCTCGTTCCAGACCTCCCAAACTTAGATAAATTCTTAAGTAGATACCAGCAGTCGAACTCGGGCCTCACGGCCAGCTGTCAGCAATGCTAACCACTTTACCGAGAAGGTGGTAAATTTTTATATACATGAATAGAGCTCTTATATCTTACCCCTGAGCGCCCTTTCCGTTATTAACCCTCCTCCCCAACTCCCCTTTCCGCTTTATAGTCATTAACCTTCTTTGTCGAGTCTTCGCTAGAAATATTCCCGATTTGTGTGTGTATATTTCTCTGCACCAACACTTCTCGGCAGATGTTCTAACTTCTGTTCAATTCAGAAATTGTGGAGGTAAATTCTGATTTCTTAAAATCTCCGTTTCCGTGCTTTCTGCCAGAACATGCCTTCAGATATCGCTTTCTTCGCACAGTGAGCAAATTCTTTTCCCAAGAGCATTAACTGTTTTATTTCCTTTCTAAGTCCCTAATCAGAACCATGCGATACCACTTCTTTCTTCTCTGTCACAGGCTTCTAGATAATCCCCCCTTCCTCACCGAACCTGCAGGTTAAGCGATACTTTTTATGCACATTGAGTCTCAGTATTTTGCCTATCTACATCTCTGTAACTATTTGCCAACTATTGCGCGTAATGTCCTCTCCCCTTAACCAAATATACCCTGGTCCAATTTTGACGTACTAATATTATACAACTGCACTTAATGCAATAGTTGCGTTCTGGTAAATTGCTTCAAAATAATAAGACGCACAGAAGAAATAAAATGAACTGTAGTCAGTAGTACCGAAAGAGATTTTTTTACTGCAATAATAATAAGTTTACCAAAACTAATTGTTTTTCCATCCTGCAACTGGCTAACTTAGTATTATTTTTTTATTTTATTCAAAGTCAGACAATAATAACAGCAGTCTAGGTTGCCAGGCTATGATAGAAAATAAAAGATGTAATAATTGAATCCTGTTTAAATTTTGAGTATCAAAACGTAGGGTTTCTAAGTGAAGGTTGCTGGAGCAACGGGGTCAAACGTAAAATTTAATTAACGTTATTTTATTTTTAAACTTCAGGTTTTTCTTTGATCGATAGCCCCTTTATAAGCCGGATATCAGGCCTTTGGCTAATTTTGTCAATAATTAATTTCATCTTCCTTCATCAGCTGGATAAATTACGTGGTTGAAAGTTTTGTAAACATTGTAAACGTAAATTATTAATTAAGCCTAGAGCTATCTGAACCCACCTTCCGAATATTGCAGAAAATGTTCAGTCTCTGCGATTCTGCCTGCCCGAAACAAATTTTGCAAACGTGTTCTGAGCTACAAATGACGCAATAAATTTACAGAAGTAGAAGGATTTATGCGGCTTTCGGACCAAAGCGAAACTTTCGAGGTGACTCAGCGTTGCATGTACAAGTAAAGAACATCGCGACAGATAATCGATTTCTCGGGCACTTCCCTTGCAACGCTAATCTTATAAACAGGTATTTCATGAAACGATTCTTCCTTGTGTCTGTTTGTCTCTTTCTCACTGGAAATAGATAGGAAATGCGATAATTCTTATTTTCCCACAGCTGTTCGACACTCCCGCGTATGCGTTTTCAATACGAATGATAAAACATGAAGCGGGTCAGATATAAATTCAGCTTTCCCCGTTTGTTTTCGGTGTCGTCCACTTTAAACAAATACTAAATGAAAGGTATCCTGTAAAAGGATTAACTGGGTATAGATATTATCTGCAAGAGAAGGTTTTGCCAGTACTGGAGCCAAAATATTGCCCGAGTGCATTTATCTACTTTGTTTGGGGGGGTGGGATAAATGCTCATAAATAAAGTGAAAGGATTTATTACTCTAAACTGACAATGAACAATGAATACTGGTGAGTGTTTTTAGACTGTTAGGTACAGTTGCACTGAGCACGTAGAAATATAGTCCCTCTCAGGCCAGCATCTGCTACGGTCCTAAATAAGAAAATCATTACTGTATACATACAGAGGGTGCCAAAAATGTATGCACATTTTCACAGTAGATATCTACCTAATATATTTCAAAGTTGGACCGAAAAACAACAGTAATATGGAGTATGATGTTCTGTAAATAGATGTGACACATACATTAGGACAGCGTTGTTACGTGACAGGTAAATCAACAATGAACAAATGAAGCCAAGATTATTGTAAGGTGTTCTCTAAACAGATGTACCCACATTATGTCATGCTAGCGTTGCTACAATAAAATGAAGCCAAGATTATCGTTTGAACAGCGGAAAGCAATTTTGAAGTAGTGTTGAAAGAATATTGTTGAAATTCAAAGGCAATGGAAACGTGTGTACAGAACAGAACGGCCAACGCGAGTAACAATTTCACGCATTTGGGATCAATTTCAGACTCATGGTAGTGTATGCGATGTTCACAAGGGCAGATCCGGGAGACCTCGCACAGCTACAAATTGAAACAGCATGTGCTGCAATCGCTGAGGACACGTACGCAAATGTTGTCCAATCAGTAGTTGAACGTACTCACAAGGTAGCGATGCCGAAGGTGGGCATTTTGAGCAACTGTAAACGTCTAAGATGATTAGTGCGCATCATTTCATGTATGTATGTGTGACGCAGTACCGTCTTACATAAAAACAATGTTTTCAATAACAAGATTCTTTAATTATGATATTACAAAGTCTTGTAAAATATTGCTACCATTTCACTGATACTATTTTCGTTTGTTCATTTACCATTTCTTCATAGAGAAAGGCTATATTATAAAACATAACCTAAAATCACACCATAGAGTAGCATTGACGTCATGAAATCCTTGCTGAATAATTCTGTTCGATTCACGATCCGCCCATATCCTAAATTATGAATGTTATCACCTTCATTTAATTAACGTAGACCTCATCTGTCCACAAGATTTTGTCTAGCCTTCAACCTTATTCTCAATCTCGTTTGCAAAGCAAGAATGACGAGAAACTGCTCACTCAGTTCTTTGAGATCAAAACACGTTTTCATTTTATAGGAATAGAGCTGAAGTTGTCTTTTCAAATTTTCCAACACGAATAACTTATCACCAAAGCCTTTGCAACTTTATCAGCATAATAAACATTATTTGCAGGAGTTTCATGAATTTACTGGGCCTCAGAGCTGCACTTACTTCATTTTCTACTAATTTTGGTTCACCAAATCGCCTTTTATCCGTAATTGCATTGCAAGATTCTTAAATTTATTCACTAGCTTACGAAATTATTTTACAGAACAGGGTCTATTTTTTAATCCATATAACGTTTCTCAGTACATTGAAATATTGTCTATTACATTCGTAATAGCACTAAATGAAGCCAATCTCGTAAAGGAACAAACACGCTAAAAAGCACTGCTCGAAAATTGTTATCAATATTCTAAACCGCAATTATTTGTACAAGCGTGACAGAACGAAAGTTAAACAAATGCATATCTAAAAAAAGAACCAATCTCTATCAAGCGCAATAATGTATACCTGAAACCAAACTGTTAATATGTACAGAAGATGAAGGCAAATTGTGAAATTACTTTTGAATACTCTATATATGGCGGCCGTAACACGGAGTCTGGCTCCCGGGCGATAGGTCGAGCATCGGCCGGTAAATGTTCCATATACCTTCGGAAGTACAACTCACTTATGTAGATGTTGGATGTGGCCTTTTTCTGCTAGCTCTTTATCTCGAGAATGTTTTATCATTATTCATTTAGGTCACCAATTAAAATGCTGCTTATATTTCATGTCCCACATTAGTATGGGATTCGAGAATTCGAGCGAAGCACTTTGTTCCATGAATAAAAATGACATTTGGTTAATAAGGGAGAGCGCAAGTGCTATAAACCAACTCCAATTTCTTAAATATCGAATTTATTGTCTCGTTAAAAGTATTCACAGTCTCTGTATAGCAATTCTTTAAAGGGAATCGCTGCATAATAGTGTTAATAAACCCTCTTCGAGAACAACAATCAGAACTGATTTTAAAATAACATCGGCAAAGAAAGATTCGTTCATTAACGGTTAAATGTCGTGTCATCTTAAACACACATATCACCACCAGAAGAATTCTACTACGAGTTAGTATGTATTGTGCATGCATTTAAGTATCATACGGCATGATTTGCTTGTTCTTGGGCAGTTACCTTATAAATTCATTTTCAAGGGGAGTAGGATTTTTTTATTTATTTATTTATGGACGCTCTTTAACATCTCAGGTCATCAGCGTCCCATTCAACTCAGGGCATGAAACGGCCGTCAAATTTTGCTCAGAGGCCTCTCTTTCAGGCTTGAGGTTCTTTTTTGTGCCGTAAATGTACGACACGGGACCCACGGCTTTACTTCCCTTCCGAAGGAAACCATACTTAGGATTTTTACGCCCGAAAAAATCCATCGGTTCTGGCCGCGTTCGAACCTTCGAACCCGCGATCTTGGGTTTAGGAGGTAAGTATGGTAACCACTACACCACCAGGACCGACAAGGGGAGTAGGGAACAACACATGCCGTGTTATACAACAGCAGTATATTTTAATGGCCGTATACATACATATATATATATATATATATATATATATATATATATATATGTCGCAGGGATGTTGAAAATTTAGTCTTTTTTCCAAATCGCCTAGGTATTACAGAAAATGCGCGCAAATTGTCATGTAGAAAAGTATTCTACTGTATTTCAGGTATATTGAAAAAGCCTTGATCCAGTTAGTCATAATGTAAATATATATATATATATATATATATATATATATATATAATATTATTTTAAAAATACGAAAAGCATGACAAATCTGTTAATGCTTACTTATAGTTAAGATTACATTAGGTATATTGATACGAACTTTGCTCTGAAAAGTTATTAAACAGTTTCATTGTTATCGGCACTACAGCGCTGTCAAAATAAACAATTTTACGCTTTCAGTGATTCAATGCAATATATTTAAATATTTTAACATATTATCAGTAAAGTTATAGAATGGCATTCTATTTGAAAACTTTCCTTTTGTAAAATGCGTAGGCGTTTTGTAAAGTAACCACATTTCAATATACGCATAACATAAGAGAAATATTCCAAAATTTCTCGGACTGACCAAGAAAACGCAACGCTTAAGAGAAAAAAAAATATTTTTCAACATAGTTACCTTGTAAATCAATACATTTAGTCCAATGACTTTTCAATTTTTTAATGCCCTCGGTAAAACAATACTTGTCCAACTATGAATAATAAGCGTATGTCTCAGTTTTAGCCTAATCAATTGATGTGAATCTTCGTCCACCCAACCATCTCTTCAGATTTTGGAACAAAAAAGTAATCTCTGGGAGTCAAATCCATCGATTATATGGAAGGGAAGGAGGTGCGTTTTGCAGTAACAATCCTAGACGTGTGTGAAGGCGCGTTATCGTGATGAAAGAAAGCTTTCTTTTGCGCAAGCCTGAATTAGGTCCTTCAGTTGATCCAGTAGTAAAGCTTAATACTCCCTGTGATGATTCTGCCCTTCTAAAGATATTCTATGACCACCACACCATGTAAAACCGTAGCTATGACTTTTCCTGCATTTGGAACCGTTTTTACTTTCTTTGGTGCACTTTCACCTGTTGCCACGGACTGTTTAGACTGCGCCTTCGTCTCTGGCATATAGAGATGAATCTATTTTTCATCTACTGTTAAGAAACGTCGGGGAAACTCTCTGGAATTGCGTTTAAACAAGTGTAAATACTCTTACGAAATGTTCATTCGAATGCATTTTTTTGTCCATTGTTAATAAACGTGGTACCCATCGAGCGGAAAGCTTCCTTATACCCAAAACTTCGTGTAAAATGTAATGGACACTCTTTGCAATGTCAACCAACTCGCGTACATTCAATTGGCGATCATTGAGTACGGCATTGTTAATTTTTGTCACATCCTCGTAGCACTTTTAGGACATCCGAGCGCTCATCATGTTGAATGGATGTACGACCATGCTTAAATTCAGCAGCCCATTTTTTAACTGTCATAAACGAAGAGGAAGAATCGTTTGATGTGGAATATTAACTCATTTTGTACTTTTGTTGGGGCTAAACCCTTCAAAACTAAGTATTTTATTACAATTTTATCCATTTTGTAGAAAATGTTGACACTAGTTGGTTTACATGATCGTCACAAACAAATAACTACACATACGAGTCTGAAACTTTACAGTGAGTTATCTAAAGGATGATACTTAATAACTTTAATAGTAATTTGGCCATTATCACGAGTCAGGCCGGAAACTTTTGGAACACCCCTCGCGTATAGTAGAAATCATTAAATTCTTAATACTAAACGAATTGCTTAACCATTCTTTAACTGGATGACAAAAGAAGAAAAACCTGCGGCGTTTTTTAAAGCTAATTTTTATCAACTTCAGTTCAACTGTGCATATTTGGTAGAGAAATTTTATATAAAAATAAAAAGCTTTAACAAAGTATTTATTCTTTTTTTCCTTATTTTTGACAATTATAAAAAGTACTGATTATTTAATTCTAAGATTAACGAGGCAAAATGGCTTTGCACTGAATTACAAAATGCCTTCCGTATCCATCAATTATGGAAGCTTATATGATGTAAAACTCAACGTAATGTTCGTATTTTTTGAATGTGACTAAGATTTTCTGAACCAAGAAATGCCTTCCGAACTTTTTTTAACTAAACGAACTTTAAAGTCAGGTGCATTATAAGGGTAAAGGTGATGGGACACCTTACAGTCGGGTGGACGATCGCTTAAGCTCATTAACAGAAAAGAAGCTCAGAGGAAGTTTATCTGCGTTAGTCACGCGAACAAGGATTGCGTCACTCATCATCCAATTCAGCTTTCACGGAAAACGAAACGTTTACGGACTTCTAAAAGCAAACCATTCCCACTGCTCTTAATATTGCAATGTGTGTTTGGGATAAACTCTGCTACTTCTGAATTTATCGTTTCTAGAAAATCACGTAGCAGCCGACCTGCGGTGGTGAAATTTGTTCACTGGAAATGTTTTAGACCCAAGGTCTGGTGTGGAAGGCTCTCTTCCGTTGTGTTTCGGCTGCTTGAGGGGCGGGAGGGTGTGACTCAGTCCGCATCGGGTGCTCATTCCGGAAACGTGTGCCTTCGTATCCCTCATTTTCCCCCTTCCTCCCGAAGATTTAGTAGGATACGCTAGAACCTCGTTGCGACACGAATCTAAAATTCTCCTCTCTCCCACTTACTTTATTTTACCAATAAGAATTCGGGTAGTGAGGCTTCTGATATGCATTTTGATAGGTAAATAAAACCAAAACTTTAGCTGAGCTGCTGTAATTATATAATTGCTACCTAACACGAAGTACCTCACAAAATTAACAATATTTCCATGTGAAGCGTGTTTGTGTATGGCAGTCCCACGTTTTGTTATGAGGACTCACATTTTGGGCTTCAATTTGAAGCGGTTTGTTGGGGTTGTTATTGATTGCCTCGGCCTGTTGCCTATCTACGCTTTGAAAAAACAGAATCTTAGAGTAATTTTGGCTGTTTTGTTAAGCCCTGCCCAACAAGACTGGCAGTACTTTTCACGACTTAACATTTTACACTATACAATTTATTGATCCTATTATTGTTCACATTGTCAGGCCTTTCTGAAAATAACGGGATTCGGTATAGTGACCTTGACCTCTATCTAAATCTTGTAGCATTGCTTTGTGACGGAGATGATGATCAGAATCTGATTTTCATCTTAGGGCTGCACTTGTCCTCGCGTTTGAGTCATCGGACCTCTAATTACGATGCGTAAACTTTCCGCTGCACACAGCACTAGAAGTATTGATTTTTCTAAGCGAACGATCCATCAACAATTTAGTTCTTAGCGACGTAGCTCTTGCACCCGCAAGCCAAATGCGCTGTACATAACAGTAGAACGGTGACATTGAAAATGATGTGCATCAAAGTGTACGAAATCTTGTCAAAGTGTCCTGAAAAAGTGATCAAGTGATGAACAAGTGATTGCAGATGATACCAAGCGAAGAGAACTGTCTCCTTATATATCACTTGTTATGTTAAATAATAATAATAATGTTATATTATAATTTAGCTATTCATACTATCCGTTTTTCATTAATTATTATTATTATTATTATTATTATTATTATTATTATTATTGTTGTTGTTGTTGTTGTCGTCGTCCAATATGAAAAACGCAGTAAAGGTATTTCATTTTGCCCAAGGATATTTAATCCCATGGGCGATTTTATGAAATCCACAATTTCTTTTCTTTCCTCTTCTTCTTTACACATATCGAATGTATGAGATGAAGAGTGTGTCGATACAGATGAACTTTTTTTACAACATCGAGAACTTTGTGGCACATGTTTCCCACATTGTTAAATTCTGTAAAAATAAATATTTATTTCCAACCTGCATTGGGTGTTGGAGTCGAAGATCTGCCACGTTTTGAAGAATAGCCATTCTGCTCAAGTCAATTTGTAATAAGCAATTACACAGAATGAGGTAATTATTTCGTTCCTAACCTGGCTATGCATCCATCACTGGACGTTGCACTGAGTCTTGCACAACAATGCACAGCACGGAAAAACTCTGAGTTGACGATGTGTGTGCTCTCTTATGTGGTGTTCTGTTTGGAATATACCATTGTAGATATAAAACATTGGTTCCTTTCCAGAATTAATACAACATCGGGTAACGTCGATGGCAGAGATAGATTCACAGTAAAGCGAATTTATTTTCGTTCACTATGTTTACAGTGAATGTTGTGCGCGTTACACACCTTTTAACGCTTATCTATCATACTACAGCACATTAGCCGAACGGTTAACGGAGGAGATTAGCGTTCTCGAACCTCGCTGGCCCTTACCTTATTGCTGAGAAAACTTCATTACCTAAAGCATTAAACTAACTGCAGCATACTGAACCTAAAACGATTGCTATTTTTTATGTGAACTAGTCGCTGTACTGAAGTATAGTTTGAGATATTTAGGCTTCAAGAGTCGGCCATTTCTTTCTTAAAGTTTGCGTAATATTTTGTGATGATTCCTTTTCCTTTTCCAACATATTTTATTCCCTAACAAACACACTATATGAACTGAAATTCTATAAAATGAACTAATGTGATGTGCAAAAACATTTCTATGACTGCGCTGTCCGGACTATTTGATAAGCAGCAGAGAACATCAATGTTAGAAGACGATTCTTGTGCCCCGCTTCATAAAAAACGCGAGATAAGCTTATTGACTCTTGTCCATTGCATAAAAGTCTAGCTTTCACAACATACAAGACAACCGTTATGCCTTCTAATTTTTTCCTGCCATTCTCCTAAAAGAATCATCGGCATTTTTAACAGTGAATTGAAATTCTAACCTCTGACCGTATCTCAGATTAAGTTTAGCTTTGCTAGGTTGCTACGGGACAAATGATAATAATCTCGTCCTATCCGACTTTCTAGTGATATTTCATTTAAACAGCAGTACACTTCCAAGAGATGCCTGGTAATTCCCAGCATTGCCATTGTTACCTTTATATATGAAAAAATAAGCAGACACTATGAATGTTTCTACAGCTGCATAGCTGTAACCTCAGTTCCAGGAAAAAGGCATCAAGACTTGTCCTCAATGCAGGTGGTAAGAGACACGGAGAAACTAAGACTAATCATAACCTGTGGATACAACTCGTAGCTGTGTTCGAAACAACGTGTATCGTACAACAGGGGCTCTCTTCCAGTGACGTACCATTACATTCATAGCAGGATATTAGATGTGCCAGTATAAATTTTACCTGGGAAATGCATGGGTTTTGTGGTACAAAAATCAAAATAAGAATTAATCTATATTTATTACAATATTGGTGATTTATTTAGTTATTTCTTGTAAGTGGTATTTATAATTATATATATATTGGAGAAAAAATGTACAACATATTCCTTTTCAATGCATTGTTCTATGAAATGTCTTAAAATTAATTTTGTTAAGTATAAAATATAGTGACTGAAATATAAACAAACTCGATGAACATATTCCTGATACTGTACTCCGGTACTCAGACTTAAAAGCAGCAAAATCAACAAATTTAACTCTTTCTGACTCGCACATTTGTTTCAGTGCGAAGGTTGTGTTTGTTTAGTTCAACACAGTTCTTTAATGTCTGGTTCCAAATGCTTTAATTTTAGTCTTAAATTGGGATTAACATTAGACGTATTTATTTTCTTTTTTGTATAAATTAGAGGAAAAAAATCCACATTCATTTAGGTAAAATTTTTACAGCTTTTTCTGAGATCATCGGATATTTATTTTTTCTTACCAGTCAGAAGTCTGCTAAATCCACCTTGTTGATCATTTGCCTGAGACTTCTGTCACATGATAGATCAAACAATTCGTCTTTCTCTGAAAGATTAAGGTGTCGGCAAGAGAAAATGGGTCTCTAATCCAAAATTCCGAAGCCAGGTTTTCAGGGAAATATATTTTGAAATCTGAGATGAGATTCCCAAGGTGCTCCTTAATATTCACTACCAGTTCTCAATGAAGAGAAATTTCATTTTCATTTGAGAAAAAATTCAACAATGGAAAGGAAGTTGTGTTGCCATTATTAAACTGTTATCACAAAGCTTAGTTTTTTCTTAGGAGCTGCAATTTTATCCTTTACTAATATATAGAAATCTGCAAACATTTGTTCAGCTGGTTGAAGCGGCAAAATACACCTGCCAAGTAGGTCAACCAGGCAAGCCACAACTCGTCAGCGAAATAATTGAATTCATAGGATCTGCATTTCTAAAAAATAGAATTATAACTAAACTAACATTTGTTGATTGTAAAACAAATGTTAATTTGTATTATTTGCCAAGATTTTACGTATCATTTAACTCATGTACCATCAACAGTACGCGTACCATAGGCTGAGGATCTCGTCATAGAATACATCACCAAGCTTAACCTGCACAGCGTTTGTCCTGCGGTCATAGGATTATTTTCTTACTGATCAACTCCAAACTAGAATAAACCGGTGTTCCAGAGGCTCATAATAACGCTAGCAGTAAATGATATACGATTTTGCAGTTTAAAATTTAAATACATAAAGAGATAAAACGTAAGCTTAATATATATTAAATACAATTATCTTATAGCTAAATTGTGTTAGGATATTCGATAAACTGTAGCAGTAAGCCCATTTTTCATTTGGAAAACTGAAAATATCTCATTTTTTGTATTCCTATATAATGCTACTATAGCATACTTCAGTAAACCATATCAAAATATTTTAACTGCTTATTGGCAGAGACATTAAAAAGATTAGAAGAGTGATTGAAATTTTACTGTGGAGGGGAGTGAGGCTAATTTAGACGTATAACATACAAAGCAAATTTATTTTCTCTAACATTTTATTCCTCCTTTTTCAATTCAATATATGTGCAGAAACTCAATTGCGAGTTGATGAATGCTTGGACCGCTCTGGGATATCTGAAATATCATAATGCCAGAAAATGGCACCGTAATAGACATGATCGATTAAGGCTTAATTTTTCCCATTAGTTAACTTGACAATTGTAACAGCCAACGAGGGAATCAGCAGCTAGCAATATTACATTTATAACCCCGTACTTTTGACCTTTGATATGAAATGTCATATTACAAGAGCTACTGCACAAAGGGAACATGTGATTTAATATTCACACTATAACGTAACAAACATACAATGCACAGGATTGAATATACACATTATTTGATCCTCATGACTGCGATGATATATTCAGTATTGCAGAAAAACTTCACAACTTTATATAATCGAAACTGTAAACAATTAAGTTTACACTGTAAGTGGTAATTTTCCAATGCTTAACGATTTTCAGTTAGTGAAATAAAATTGCCCTATCCCAATATATTTTCCCTAAAAGAAGCACGATAAATTAGAAGATCTGAGAGTTTCTATTTCTTCTTCTTCTTCTTCTTCTTCTTCTTCTTCTTCTTCTTCTTCGGATTAGGAATATTCTGTTCCGATGTCACATTTTTTTTTATTTTTTCTTCAGTGGTTCCAAGGTCTACCTATAGAGCGTCCTCCTATCGGTTTACATTCCAGTTTTATTGCTGGTATTCTATATTTTGTAATCCTTTCAAAATGAGATATCCATTTTTCTCATATATGGTTGATTATATAAAGCTTGCGTGTTATTTGTCTCTTTATTAATTGTTTACGATAGTGCCATTTGGAATATCTGTATTTTTTAAATTTATATCGGATCTATTTATATGTCACATCACATCCTAAATATATAAACCGCTACGGATGGCTAAGGTCGTTAAGGCATGGACTCGTGAGCGGGAGGTCTGGGATTCGAATCCCGTCTACCCTGACTGAGGTTTTTTCCATGTTTTCCTCAGTCCTCATAAATGGAAAATGCCGGGGAGGTACCCTGAACTTAGGGATGGAACGTTTCTTTCCTTAAAATTTTTTTTTCTCGATATATCGTTTCGTTTCATATATCATGTGTCCACCGCCGGTGGTGTCGTAGTAGTAATAACGGGCGTTAAAAACTACCCAAAAGAAAGAAAGGAAAAAAACAAACAAATTTAAAATGTGTTTTCTATTGTAATATGTTTTCTATTACACCTTTCATTCTAATTGCATGTACGGACCATTGATGTCATCGGAAGATAGCGGCCCACACTGTCCCTTTCTCTGAATAGAATGCTTTATGTGCATATTCATCAGGTTTTTCCTAAACCATTTAAGTTATTGAGATGGCCAATCAGCAGCATATCACGTTCTTCAGGTCACCACCAGTTTTTAAACACCCCAGGATATTGATCCACATTTAATGGTGTTTAACGCCCTTTTTTACTACTGAGACATCACAGGCGGTGAACATTGATGATACATGAAATGAAATGATATATTGGGAAAGGATTTTTTAATGAAGGAAACGTTCCAGGCCTAAGTTTAGGGTACCTCCCCGGAATTTACCAGTATGAGGACTGAGAAACTTCACTCAGGGAGGATAGTCCTGGCGGGAATCGATCCCCCAGACCTCGCGCTCACGAGTCCGCGCCCTAACGACCTCGGTCACCCGTGGCGGTTTGATATATATTGAACACAACACCTGTACAGTAATGAACGCTTGCTATGAAGTATGGCTGCGTCAGTTCATGGAATTCTCTTTTGTAAGTATTACTTTGCATGCTATCTTTTACTCTTATTTTTAGGGGGTCGCCTGTATAATTAAAACTAAACATTTGTTTCTTGAAAAGTGTGTATAAGAGAGTATTTTTACCTTCATACCCTAATTTAACTAGTCAAAGATATTTGGATTCACATCGTCTCATTCAAATGTCAGAGAAAATTTTGAAATTTGTTGTACTGCATTGCTTGTCTCTGAGGAATCTTCCGGCGCTTCTGTTTCGCGGGCTAAACGCGGGTTTCGTTCAATAAAATAATCTCATGGTTCAGATCATTAAGACATAGAACTTACACTCCCGTAGAACTGCAGTAGGCCTTGAGATCAATCTTGCCATTGTTTAATTATGTAAACGGAAGACAAATGCGCGTAAATGTGACAATTCTAATTAAAAACATTGCTTTTTCGTTTCTTTACGTTGTATACATTCTCTGCTAAACTCTTATACTTCACCGGATTTTTTAAATGCTTTAAACCTATAAAACTGACTAGTTCTTGCTTTTGGGTTAGATATGTATTATCTGTCCCTGCATTTTATGGCTTTTATTGTGGGACCAAAGTTATTTGCCTTCTGTCGTTGTAAGAGCGTCGTAAATATAGGCACTTCCTTTAAGATCTGAAACTCGTTATAGAATTTTGGGATTTAATAAAGCTAACACTACTTGGCGATAGCCTAAGCTCAGTAATGTATGTTTTTGCCTGATTATTGAGGATAATCTAGAACTATTTGCTTTCAACAAGTGCAACGCGCTGTTTTAGGTAGCAAATTCCAAAATTTTCTTCATTCTTCTAATTACTTTTTTTTTATTTTCCGTGAATGGGAGAGGGGTCTTTGGGCTTTTGAACGCATTTCCACGAAAAGTGTTCTATACAGTATGAATATGCGAAATTCTACTACTGAGTGGCCTGCGAAACACCGTCCGGCCACGGTGAGTCAGCCTCGTTCGTGCATTAAGCCTTGGGGGAACGGCTTTTCATGAACCACCCTATAGAATTCCCTTTTTAACATTTACATTTTTGATATGGAATTTTGCATTCAGGTAATTTTCTTTTTTTATATATATGCGCCCTAGTTTGTCTCTCTAAGCTAATTATATATAAACATATGGCTCACCGTTTTATTTATTTATTTCTCTAGGAAATTGTTTGAAATGCTCAAACATTTCTTATGCCTTTGTACTTTTGATGATAAATGTAATGGTGCTAATATTTAACTTTTTTCTTTATTTTAGAGACAATATGCCAGGTGTTCCAAATCGAAATTACCAGCATTGTTTCTTTATCTATTTACACGCATTGTTTTGCTGTATTGAGCCTCTAACTCTGTAACAAACCAGCTCAATGCAGTTCTTGCTGTGTTTGTGTGAATACTTCTTTTGATGTTCAACTATATCGTAATATTTAATAAAACTGGTGCGGTTAGAGAGAATAAATCAATATATTAGGACATTCAAAGAGCAATAACATCAATGCTGTACCAAAGCTTTTAACGGTGAAAATTGGAAGCTTATATTACGCTATGTTTCATAAATCCACAAGATTGAAAGTCTCAAAGTAAGCCTCTTTTGTAAATATAGGAAATGTTTGTGATTTGTAGTGTTACCACCTTAAAAATGTTCAGTAGGAATGCACAATGGTGTGTGAAAAAACCAAGATTGCAAATGTAACTCAGTGCGTTAGGGCATTTGCAAGATGGTTGAAAGCATTCATCAAGGAAGTAAAGAAATATGTCACCACAAACCACGCGCTGATAGACCTGTATGTGTTCCATCTTCTTAGCAAGTATTGTGAAGTACTACAACACACACCTAATTCGCCAGATATGAACCCTTGTGATTATGTCATTCGCTTCCAAACAAAAAAGAAATTGAGAGGTTTAGATTGATCGGTGAGAGAAAGATGCTGCAGATGGAATACGCCGGTTTCCCAGGATTTGCCAACTTATTGTTAATATAGAAGACACTACATTTGAAACGTGTTATGCCAAAAATAACCTAAATAAATTTAGTGTAACTAAGTTGCCATTACTTTTGGAATATCCTAAAAAATTATAAATTATTTGTTATAGATTATTCCATTCTCTTTGCCTATTGCTTTCAAACCAAAGGATACTTAAATGAGGGATGCAATGACTAACAGAACTGAAATTCAAATAGCATTCATGATTCTTCTATAGAAGCACTTCAAGTCCAGATATAAATGTGCTGGAGGCGATCAGGAGCAATGAAAACCGATATGCTTTTCATTTATTAACGCTGAACGTAAACGTCATTGTAAATTTGCTTTCAATTCTCCTAGTTCTGCATAAACAGAAGACAGCTCCATATGCACGAGGATAAAAGGACGGTGGAAAGAAAATAAAATAGAGAATATTTTACATTATAGTATCAAAGTAGTTCTTTTCGGTGAAATTGTATTTCTCTAATTTTTTTTTCTTTCTCTGTTTTTCATTTCTTGTTTTATATTTTGAGCATGAAATAATCATAACTTTTATTTAATGTTCAGTTATGGACTTATATTGAATACTTATTTATCACTTTTAAGCCTTAGGAATTTTTTAATCTGTATGAGTTAATCTACTTTTGAGTCAAACTGTACTTATAATATCAACATTGCGTGATAAATAATGACACTTAAACTTAACGCTTCATGTGTTTCCTGCAGATATCCCACGTAAGTATCTGCCGATGGATCGAAAACGCCTCGATTTTTTTATTGGCACTCAGCCGTTGTTAAGTGAAACGTTTTATATTAGTCACTATATAAGGAGGAAAAAGACTCTAACCTAGGTAATGTTTTATGTTTTTCATTAGTATAAGTTACCGCCACGGGTGGCCGAGGTCGTTAAGGCGCAGACTCGTGAGCGGGAGGTCAAGGGTTCGAATCCCCCCAGGACCGTCCTTCCTGAGTGAATTTTTTACCAGGTTTTCTCAGACCTCATAACTGGCAAATGCAGGGGAGGTACCCTAAACTTAGATCTGGAACGTTTCCTTCCTTAAAAAATCATTTCCCCATGTATCATTTCATTTCATGGATCATCAGTTTCTACCGCTTGTGGTGCCTCAGTAGTAAAACGGACGTTAAACACTATTAAAAAAAGGTATAAGTTTATATAAATAAGCTAACTTGGACAAAAGTATTGTTTTTATCCTCTTCCTCCGAATATGTCCTGTAAAGGGTCAACCAACATGTCTTCCATACGTTGATGAGCATAAACTAACTATAGAATTAAAATATAAGGCATTCTCTATATGTGAAAGAACGATACATTACAATAATGTGTTTCTTTTACTTGGAGTTCTTTACGAACTTGTTCAATTTTCAGTCGATCTCCCTGTCTTTCGTAGAAACCTCATTTCGTACGTTTCTATTCTTATTTTATCCTTCGGCTTTATATCTAAATCTCTCTGTCATATTAACGCTTGTATATTATAATAAAGTGCATTTTAATTAGTAGTTTAGTCATGTGTTTTTCTAAATATCGATTAACGCTGAGTCAGTTGTATTTCTGAATATTTCTGTCAAAATCCGCATTCGTTTGATTAATCGATAGTGTGTACCGCACACATTTAAACAATTTCACTTGCTCTATCATTCCCGAATCAATAATATTTTAGCTACTCGTGAAAGTTTACCGTACATAGTCGCCTCTTTGTGTTGTCGATATCTTCATGTTAAACCTTGTTTCTAATTCGTAACATTTCGTTGCAAACCATCATCGAATTTAACAATTAGTAGCTTATCATCAGCGAATTAGACATTATTTCCCAGACAAATTGCTTTTCGGTTCATCTTTTTCTACAATTTTGTTTATGCATAAATTGAAAAACATAGGTGATAAACCACACCCTTATCTAAATATTTGGTTCACTAATAGAAATCCACTTCTTTTATTATCCTCGATTAAACTGTGCTAGTTTAATCAGGCAATGATTTAATAAGATAATAATGGTTGTATTCCTCTAAAATTCTCCACAATAGAGGTCTTTTTAACTCTAGCATATATTTTATTTGTAATCTTGTGATGTTTAAAATGAATTAAATATGATTCAACATTTAGCTAAAACACTCGCAATAAACCTGAAATAGCTGTCAGTCGTTATGTCGAACGGTAATGAATCGTGAACTATGTCCTTCATTTCAGTTAAAGATGCTGCAACTGTAGTAGAGTGCTATTTCTTTCGCACAAATGACGATTATGCCTTGCAGTGTCGAGAGGGCTTCAGTTGACGGTCCGTGTACTCACATCCGGGTCAAGGCCATTGTGGATAGTTTCACAGCGTCAGTCTTGGCTGTTCGGTAGTAATCGATAACGCTTCTCCGGTCGATAGCAAAAAGTAGCCATGTTGACGATGTAACTAGTAGGTCTCGCATAGCCTGAGGGGATTGCTAAAGTAGATAGCAGCATTAACAAAACATTTGAAGGAATGTTGCACAGGTGAACCTCCCTCTTTCCACGTTATTCTGTGGGGAGATCGACATGGATTATCGGAAATTTAACCATAGATACCTTCAGGGATATCTGCTAGAAAAATTCTATAAACTCTGATTGAAAATGAGCCCTAAGCCCTAAGGTCTGGCGAAAAACCTGTTGACGTTTTTATCTGTAGTCATATCTGCGCAGATTAACAAAATATTTTGATACAATTACTTATTAATTGCGCCATTTAAACTTAAAATTTATTGAAATGCTAAAAAAATACAAAAGGGACCTTCACTTATCCGGCCCACGTCATGTAACCCACAATTACATATAAACTTTAATAAAATAATTGATTTTACACAAACACCTTTATCTAGATTCTACATTTTTAAACAAATTACATTTCCTCCCTCATTGCATCGGGCCTAGTCCCCGGTTCATCAGCAGCATCCTACTGGAATTCCAGGGGACCAGGCTCCGACTCAGCCAAAGGTGCCAAAATAAAAACTAAATCAATAACTCCACATACACCATTATTTTGTCAACTATTTACACTCTCTACAAACTACTAATTCTTTTACTGCTCAAATACGTATTACAATGATAGATTTATTCATCTCAATTTCCAATATCACAAACTCAATAATTTAATTCAATTTAATATAATTCCACTTCCAGTCATTCCCAAACCACAGACATTTTTCCAATAATTCCATTCTTAAACTTATTTTTTTACTAAATTGTTTGTTAATCTATACAAGAGAATATGGTTAAGTATTCAATCAAGGCTGTTGGATCATTATTACTACAACAGTACTCAAAAATATATAACATAGTGCAGAGCAACTTTGTGTTTTATATATTGTTCATAATTTTCACATTTCTTCATCTATTTTTCATATATATAAATTAACAGTAATAATAAAAGTAGAATAGGATAAACAGATAAAGCCACACTTGAAATTACTGTATTTCGAACTCGTAGAGTTCTTCTTCTTCTTCTTCTTCTTCTTCCTCTTCCTCCTCTTCTTCTTCCTCTTCTTCTTCAATATTCAAAATATAGCAATTTGAAGTGTGACTTTATCTAAGTGTTTATCCTATTCTACTTTCATTATTACTGTTAATTTGTTACATTGTTAATAGTGTTACTTTATTTTTATTTTATATTATATATATATACTTTTAATAGTGTTAATATTAATATTTGCTATGAATTTAATTTTAATTTTAAGAAAGTAACGTTTTTATTATTAATTCTTATTTTCTTGTAAAGTATTTTAAATTTTTGATACGGATTAATCGGTCCTGGTGGTCTATTGGTAAAGATACTTATCTCATAGACCCAAGATCGTGGGTGCAATCCTTACCCGAATCGATGGATTTTTTCGGGCGTAAAAATCCTAAACATGGATTCCTTCAGGAGGCAAATAAAGCTGCAGGTCCTTGTCGTAGATTTATTGCATGTAAAACAATCTCAAGCCTGTGAGCTAAATTTATTGGTCCTTTCCCGCCTTGAGTTGAATGGAACGTTTATGACGTGAGATGTTAAATAGCGTCCTTAAATAAACCAAAGCAACAAATCATTTATCCAATTCACTGGCCTAAAAAGTCACAAGAATGAAATCAACCGAATCTAAATCTGTTTTTCATAATACTTTTTAAGAATCCTTCAGAATTTTCCATTACGCATGGTTTTGTTATGACACAATTTTAACGTTTTATAACATTAGTATCAAGGTAAGCACTTTACAGTGCTTACTTCTGGCTTACCAGAAGGTTGTACTATGATGCTTTTCAGGCATGTTAAGCTTTTAGGATATCACTTTTCATCAGTCAGCATCAGTTTCTCATTTGCATTGGTACCTATTTTCCATCGGAGAAATCTGCTGATAAAACGTTCATCATCGCTGACGGACCCAAGATTTTCTGGGAGGAAGAGTCAAAGAAGTGACATTTTATTTCAACCCATAGCTTTGTATAAAATCGCAACAACACTCCCTTATAACGTGGTAGTTTTCTGCTTCACGATTTTTCGGGGCGTAATAATCCTAAGTATGGCATCCTTCGGAAGGGAAGTAAAGCCGCGGGTCCCGTGTCGTACATTTACGGCACGATAAAGAATCTCAAGCCTGAAAGAGAGGCCTTTGAGCAAAATTTGTCGGCCGTTTCACGCCCTGATTTGAATGGGACGCTGATGACCTGAGATGTTAAAGAGCGTCTATAAATAAATCAATCAAAATGCTTCACGATTTCCAGAAAATTCAACATATATTTCTGAATTATTGCCATCCTGCTTTTTCCAGTAGATTTAACAGTTTCTCAAACTGCACATCATATATTATTTGTAGTCTTATGAAACATTCCTCATTCAGTTTTGCATGACGAACTTAAGGAAATTTAGTTTTCAAAAACAGAAATACAGCAATTTTTTTATCCGTTGCTTTCACAACATTTTCATAAGTGCCAGTTTTATATGCAGGGGAGGTAAATATACTTTTTCACACTTTTCTAAACCAGCATTTGACATATTTTCCGCTCAGCAATAAACGTTTCACATTTAGCACTTGTTTTTAATGTAGTGTCCCATTCAGACAAGAAACAGCAGAATTTAATGTACCCAGGTGGCAAAGCAAGCATTAAATCTATCACCTTCAAATCTTTTTTTTTTTTTTAATTAGTGTTTAACGCCCTATTTACCACTGAGGTACCACAGGCGGAGGACACTGATGGTAAATGAAATAAATGATATATTGGGAAATCTTATTTTTTTAAAGGAAATGTAACAGGCATAAGTTTAGGGTACCTCCCCGGCATTTGCCATTTATGAGGACTGAGGAAAACTGGAAAAGACCTGTCAGGGAGGACGGTCCTGGCGGGATTCGAATCCCAGACCTGCAGATCACCAGTCCGCTCGGCCACCCGCGGCGGTACCTTCAAATCTCGATGTATTGCAGTTATATTTGATACTATATTTTCTCTAAAACTAAATCATATTTTCACGTCTCTTTCATATCACTTTATACCCTACACATACTAGTGGGAATTCACTGCCATTATGCAGAAGTACAAATTAACTTTTGGTGAGCCTATGGACAATCGTCACTGACCTGTGTTAATGTCTTCCATAGCCGAATAAACTTTATTATAAAAATGTGCACATCTTTTTTTAGAGAAGAAGTCTATGAAATCCCAATACCTGTTATTTTGCAGCGAAACATGACAATATAAATTGAAAAAAAGATCAGAAAAGTTGGAAGTAGCAGATCAACATTTCCAATATCTTCTGTCATAAAGTATGAGCTTATTTTCATTGTAACTGTAGTTGTAACTGCGAGAACTTGAATCAGTTGGGCGGATATTACATCTGCTTCACCGGGAGTTGCCGCTCTGGTTTCCGACAAGCCAACTGCCGTGGAACGGGCGACGAAGCCATATGTGCAGATAGAGGCTAATTTTATAGGAGTTTGTGAATCAGTGTAAGATATTTTTATACTCGAAATGGTATTGATGACCTCAATAATACGAGAGAGAAAAATACTAACAATAATATTTGATAAAAATAAATGTCATAAAATATTATTTTACTGCTTTATCTTCAACTGTTATCCAAAAATATGTTTCTAAATTTTCTGTTTTCCTTGTCTCCTGATTCGTGTAACATTCTACATGTATTGCTGGTGCTGCCACGGAAACATATGCCTCTATAAGTCTAAAGATAGCCTAAAATATTCGCGGAATGTTGTATTATTTACTGTTTTGCCAACAGTAAATAAACAACCTCGGTTCTTCTCGAGGAAAATAATTTTTCTACCTTTTTATTTGAAACTTTCATGCTTAACATGACCAAACTTTCTATGTCACATTCTAACACGTGTATCCATCTTGTGCGTACACTAAACTACCCTGCGCGTACATCCTTGAGCTCACAACAGATTGTAGACCAGCCAAACAGGTGGATTTTCACTTCACACCTTATCGCTGCACACTCCTTAAAAACTATACTTTTAGCTTGGCAACGCCGCTATGCACAACGGTTGACTGACCTTGGTATGTCATTAATTTGTGCATTTAGTATAATAAAGAAATTGTTTCAGAGACACGGTAACTTTAGCAGTCCAATGATAATATTTGAAGGGTCCAGGAGAAAAATGTTCGAATCCACGTTTTCTTTACAGTAGAGTTATTTCAGAAATAAAACTGAAAAACTTCTCAAAAACCGAACTAAATTTTACTGGATCGTTAAATTAGGAATAAATATTCTTCAAGATTGTACAAATTGCATTTTTATTAAATGTCACATGTCATTCTTTATAATAATCACTTTGCTTTCATTGGTACAATCTTTGGAATGGAAAAATGATGAATGTCCATGTTACTGGCTTGATACACTCTATTGAAAGTTGATATTCATTCTTCAGTATGTCTTAGTTGGGAAAACATCATCCGCATCATCTGTTGGGTGGCTTGTGGGTAATTCATCATTTTGTAACTTTTAGCATTTACGACAATTAAACCCTGTGGCAACTTTAATGAGATTTCCAATATTACTAACTTGCAGCAGCCAAAAGAAGATTAATTACTGTTGTAATAATTGTTATTGCCTAGGGGAAGAACCGTGGAATCGACTTTTTTTTTTTTATCCTATGACCGTCTCCGACCTCTCGGTCATAAGTCGACAGGTAGCCCAGTACAAAGAAGAACAATAAAAATAATCACCAAAGACATGTAAAGAGAAACAGTTGAGAACAGCGGGGCAAATGCTGAGCTCCTCTTCAGTCCTGGATATGCCATGGTCGCCACCCATCTGTTTCAGTTAGTCCAATTCTATACAAGTGACTCTGTAAGTAGTCATGACCCGTAGCAAGTCTAAAGCAGGCCAAGCCAACTGATCTGGGTACACAACTAGGAATTCTTTCTGACTTGTTCAAAAGGGAGTTCCAATTTTTTCCAGAAGCTTTTTCTCTATACAGGCTGAAGAGGAATCGATTTGTATGTTGGTTATAATAAAGTGTGGATTTAGTAAGGTAAAAAAAAAATTATTCAGCAAATTGTAATGCAAATGCATATTACAAGCTGAACAAATTAAGTTTGCTTATTGCACATGAAATAATTAAGTGTAGCATTAAATAAATTATAATATTAAACAAAGAATAAAATATTGGCAATAAACAGTTTGTCATTTACATAATAAAACCAAACCTGGGTCACCATGGTAGGCAAGAAGTTGTTCTTTCAATTTCTAAAGGGGTTTACCGAAACAGTTGCATTCCCCATGAGAGCTTCTTGCCTATGACCTACCACTGCACATACTGAGAAACCGCCAGGGACGGTCGAGGTCGTTAAGGCGAGGGTTCGTGAGCGGAGGTCTGCAGTACGAATTCCGCCAGAACCGTCCTCCCTGAATAAGGGTTTTTTTCAGGTTTTCCTCAGTCCTCATAAATGGCAAATGCCGGGGAGTTACCCTAAAATTAGGCCTGAAACATTTCTTTCCTTAATTTTTTTCCCAATATATCATTTCACCTCATGTATCATCAGTGTCCACCACCTGTGGTACCTCAGTAGCAAACACTGGCGAAACACCATAAAAAACAAACAAACAAAAGAGCTCAGAAGGAAGAAGAGACGCGTGGTAACCATTCAAATTAAGTCTCATGTGACGTCACTATGCTCATGTGACAATAGCTAAGAAATGTACGAGAAATTGTCTATTGGTTGGGTACAAATTTTGATTTTTGAAATCTTCGCTGATTCACATCAGAATTTCTTAAAAACTTGCAAAACATTAAATTTTGCTTCAGGGACCGGGATTCACCATCTATAAAATGTGTCTGTTTCAGAATCTTTTTGGAAAATCTGTAATCCAGTTCTTTTCCTGCATTTCTTATCAGGGACGCCATAGTTCTCTCACTGTCCGTTCAATTTGCACTAAGGTTTATTGTTCTTGGGTGCTCATCTCAGTCACAGATCTTGTCTGGAAGAGACTTTTTTTTTCATGAGTGCCTGCATCATCTCCTTCACGTTGTGTAGTGTATAACATAAACACCCGCCCTCATTAACACTAGAAATAGAAAAAAAAACTTGTTATCATTCAACATAGTAAAATTAGTTTACTCTGAATAGTTTTTTATTCGTTGTTGGTTGTAATATTTTGTTTAATATAATGCTTCGACTTCGATAATTTTACATTTGATTTAATATTTAAAGTTCTCAACTTTTATGACTGTGATAATTTTTTTACAGCAAAAGGTTATTGAAAATGTAGTTCTGAATGCCTGTTATTGGGTGTCACTGAAAACCTTTTAAAAAATTAAATTTTGTTTGTTCTTACCCTGGACCGTTCATTATTCACATAAAATGTGTACGTGCATGCGACATGCACATAACTTATATAACATATAAATAACACATGACAAAAGTGAGCATTCATCGGCTGTGCTTCGCTTTGAAACAATAGAACGCCAACATTTCCCACAAACCATGCAGAGATTATTCGGATTAGGCCTGAAAAGGCAAATGCATTTATAAGAACTATATGCAAATGTGATTGATAACACCATATCATAACAGGAACCTCATTTCTATATGCAGTACTCTGTTGTACTGCATGATACAGTCGCTCTAGAATGCAGAATGACATAACGATATTAAAAAACGACTACTACGTGAAATTATAAGCTAACATTATCAGCTGCGTATCTATAGAACCATAGAAAAGATGCGTATATCGCAGAACAATAAACATAAAAGCATGAATGAGGGCAGGATGGTGTGGTGTGGGGATTAACTCTTTGAGGTAGCTACTTTATTGCCATCATACGTGTCATAGCTATCCGGCGACCCTCACCAATAAGATGTCACGAATTATTTTGTCTAAAAATATTACGTTAGTGATATCGTGAAGACATAGTCGTATATAGTTCCCACTAATAGAACACTATAGCTCGCTTGACAAGGAAGTTTAGACAGTTTTTTGTTAAACTCTTGTTTCAACACTACCACATAGCTTATAAAGTGTATTCCATTTTTCCAGGTAATCAAAAAGTGAGTATTAGCAATTTCTAGATACCTGGTTTTACTCGAGTACAGCTGTGCATGCTTCTTGGCTGGGGGAAAAACGTGACAAACGACACATCCTATCCGTTTGCTGGTCTGTTCGCAACTATTTCCTAGCATTCCCCACGATTGACTACATAGGGGGGAAACTCTCAATCAGATTAAAACACAAGACTTGCTTCTGGAATTTCTGACAACCGTCGGTCATTTTCCTTAACGGACATTCTTCCCCCAACAATAAACGAACACACCATAATAATCCCAACACTGCGTATGCCACAATACTTCCATTTGGTCTTTGCTTTTTTGATGCATTGTCTAAATCATCTCGCTCAATGCATTTATAACTGTTTTATGCGAACACATAAATTCAAAATATGTATTATGTTAAAAACTACACTCTACGTAAGGAATGAGTTCAGGACTTGCAAATTTGACCACAGCTTAGCGCAGCTCTAGCTTCGTGCTGCACTAGGACTGGAGGTCGTCAGTGAAGTCAAAAAGCTAAAAAATAAACAAATGAAATCGCAGCGCAGGAACATTAAAACCTGTTCGCCGCTCATGAACTATTCAAGTAGCCTGTAGAGAAACTTTGGATTTGCATAATAGCGTGAGTGGTAGAGTTGTGCATTTCAAGTGAAAGTTACCGGAGGTTGGTATTAGATGAACTAAATACACAAAGAATTAAAAAGTTATCTTTTGGATAGAAGCATAGCGTTCCAGAGGCGTTAAACCTGGCAGATCTGTGGCAAAGATGATGTACTTATTTTTGTATGTGCAATTATAAGCACCATTTATAAAAATAACGGTACATTATTACCTGTTTCCCAGATATAAATAAAAATAATCATGCAACTTAGTGAATAAAATACAATATTATATCGTGTCAATAACAAAATAAAATATACAAATTTTGAGAGATTTAAAACAATTCTTTCTTTAAATAAAATATTAATCCAAAAAAATTGGAAATATTTTTAAACGGCACTAATAATACAGTAGGGTGCCCGAAAACGGTCGGAAATGGTATTTCAAAACCAAAATTTATGCTGGCATGATCGGAAGGATGCTATTTGTTTCCACTACAATCCAGTTAGTAAAATGGATCAGTAGTAGGGTGAACATCATGCTTTTGCAATAAAATAATTTTGCAAAAATTATTGCTCCGAAGTTGCAAGACCCTGCGTCACTTTTAACGTTTGCTTAATGATCTGGTTCCTCAGCTCAAGCTATAAAGATTTGGATTCACAAATTGAAAACAAGTGCAGCATTGAGCAAAAAGTCCTATTCCAAGCAAAACTTCATGCCACACGCTGGGAAGAATGATTAAATATTTACTCCTCGATCTTTATAAAATTCATGTGATGCAGGAACTGAAAGTTTAATTTAAACATAAACACACCAGAATGGTTGCGTGAATACGTAAAACTTAAAATCTTCATTTAAAAATGATGACTGTGAATGTTAACACGTCTCAGACATTTTGGTTAATGAACCGGAGTCATTCCCAGTGAATAACTACTTGGTTCCTGCAGGATGTAGCGATTGCACATACCGGTGAGGGGAGGGGGGTTTGGAAACTGCATTATTTCCAGGAATGGGGATATTTTTCCGTCAACAAGATCTTTCTGGGTGATTTCTAAAAATGAAAATGTTAGTCTTCACGACATTAATGTACTGAATGCTAAAATTTGCGAAGATATTCAGTCAGTAATGTTGCAACGAGTTATGAGGAACCGATGTTCTTTCATTCAGCAATGCTTTCGCAGAGATCTAAAGGATGCAATTTTTGAGAAATTGCTTTGAAGTTTTGTTAGCAATAATTTGTATAAATATTTTTAACAATCATGGTCTTAGGAAAGTTAAATTTATTAAAGTTGTCCATTAAGAGTGATAATCCTTCAATAAACAGTTTAATCATGTCTACCCACTAACCCATCATTGTGTGTGTAAATAACAGTTTTGTTCTGCAGTTTCATTATGTATTATGTTCATCATAAGCAGGCAAAGTGCTTATCATGTAGTTAAGTTACTCTCTCAGTTCATCAGTATATTATCTTATAAAACATCAGAACAGAAATTTATAAGATTGGCAGAGTAAAGAGACAAGGTCTTCCTATTTCATTCCATCTCTGAGTCTATTTGCAGTGTGTCGTTATGGTGCAGTCATGGGGATATATTCTGCTTAAATTTATGAAACTGAAAAACGAGGCAGTGTATTTTGCCGACAATAGCTCGTGCACGTCATACGTCAAACGTCAGCATGTCAAATGCGAACAATACCTCACTTATAAAGGCATACGTCAATGCTGCATACAGAGGCAACGTGCATGCTAATACAATTATAATAAAGTTAATATTTTACTTTAGTTTTAATATGCAAAAATAGCAATAACTTCAAATTTATTACAGCATTTTATATGTTTTATTTTGGGTTTTTGATTGGAAAGGTCAATCATTAATTTACATGGTGTTACGAAGGTTTTGTTTTGGTGACATGCGGAAATACACGCCCATTGGTTTTCTCATAGCGTCAGTTCCTGTATATTTACTCACATATTCATAAGGCTCTGGTTATTTGATTGTTTATGGCTGAATGAATAAATAGCAAAGCTTTGATATGATTTACATCCTAGTTGTAAATCAGGCAAAGCTTTAGCACGCTTCTGTGATCGGAAGTCCTGTACATTACAGACTCGTAATATCAAAAGCAGCAAGAGTTATTTGTTAGTATTTGAGTGAATTAGAACTTACTACTGACAGAATGCTTCTGAAACAGCTTCATAAATGCCCAAAAGTGCAAATATTAAGGAAGTAATTTGCGAACAAAGAAATATTAAAATAAAAATGAAAAATCTGTAACAGTGAACAAATGCTTCTAAAATGTGAAGTGGCGTATTTGCAACATTTATAATATTAACGGACCTTGGGACCTTTTGTAAAATTCAGTACAGGTTTTTAGTAACACTCTGACTGTCAGTGACACAAATAAAGGATACTGGTGCTACCAAACTACATATATGTAGAATTTCGTAATTATGTACATATCTCATAAATATATACTTCAAATTATTTTGAAATTAATTGCGTCTGTTCTTCCTTTAAAAATGTAATGCAGCAAATGAGATACGGTTGGTATGGTAGAAAGTATTAAAAAATAAATAAATAATACACGCAGCGACACAAACCAGTTTCTACAAGGACTTAGCTGGATTTTTATAATACTACTCGGACCAAAGAAAGCGTTAAAATTGATTTATTGTATAAAATATGAATCACTAAAACTAATTTTCTTGATCCATACTCAACAACGGAAAAATCAAATACGGCATTTGTGGACCTCTTTAATTTACATATTAAAGTGCGCATAGTGACTTGGTATAACATACGAGAGGTATGTAGGTACAGTAACGTAAAAGGATTATCATTAAAACTGAAAATTATCATTAAGGATAATTGTTTTTATACTTGTATAAATCCGTCTGTGGTGCCTCAGCAGTAAAAACGGGAATTAAACACTATTAAAAAGTACTTGCACAAATGATAACTTTCTTGTGTAGTTTTAGTAACGATAATATATTTAATATTGCAAATAATAAATTAATTTCAGTGATGCTTAAAACCGAAATCTAAATAAAAAAATATGGGTTAACCTTGATAAAGTACACTAAATAAACCGTAATAACATTTGCCATATATGGCTTCCTTGAAAACGTGTAGTTTTCAAGAATAATCAGCTGGAATGTTTTTAAAAAACGCCCTGTACAAATGAAACAGAGAAAATAAAGTAGTCATAAAGTAGCTATTCAAAATACGATGTTTTGAATAGCTGGGCATCCTTATTCTGAGTTTTACAGAATAACTCGTAGTGGCAGGCATTAATAAAGTAATAACAATTTAGAACGGAACTTCAGAATAAATACATTACTCACGCCAGGTGTAGAGGGGTTGGAGGGGAGAGGTGAGCTAAGTGAGAGTGATAAGCATCATGGAGATAGTACTAGATGAGCTTATGCAAATAAACTCAGAAAGAAAGTGAACATTAATACGTAAAGTTATGGCCGGTAGAATACGCGCTTTATGCAGAAATAGCAGCCATCTCTATGTCTCTAAGGCTGCTTTCAGGAGCAAGGTGTAGTCCCAATTTTCCGATTGGGATGGCTCACATCAGGAGGTCCCGGATTCAATTCTCGTTGGGCCTACCATCCTCACCTTGCGTTTTTTTTTCCGTGGTATTCTCAAGTCACTTAAGAGAATGGTGGTAGTGATATTTACATTCCCTGAATTTTCCACTCTCCCATTTCATATCATATTATTCCATTGGCTCTGCTACAGAGTCGAAAGTGCCAGAGCGAAATGGGCTGGCGCGGTGTGATGGTGGCTTGCGCTTTGGGGAAGTTTCTGCCCCGGTATCTGGACCTTCAGAGGGGCTGGAACAACTTGGGAATGGGGCTCCAAGGCGTCGAGAAACATTAGGGGCCCCATCTACGCCCGCGTAGTCACCGCCCGTAGATCCTGGCCACACGATGTTTCCCTAATTTCACCCCTTCCTCCCGGAGGTGCCCCTATATTGAGGGAGGAGAACACATGCGTAAAGTACCAGCCGTGAGCACGATTCGAGTACCGAAAATATCATCCTCCACCCCAGACCCTCCATAGTCCCAATCTAAACAACTATTTCAAAATTTGATCGTTTGCTAATAGGGTTTTAAAAAGTTATTTGCTGTCATGTAAACTTGTGAAGCGTTCTACGCCAGTTTAAATTTTAAAGTTGTTTCATTGCGCATGAACGACCACAAACTGTGTGTTAAGATGAAGACGCCCCTTCGCCTAAAATCTTAAAATAATATACTGAACAAAATGCAATAATTTAAAAAATTTTACTTTTACAACTTAATCACGTGTGTATGGATGTAATTTAGGAGTTTAATTCACACGGTAACTGCAGAGAGAGAGAGAGAGAGAGAGAGAGAGAGAGAGAGAGAGAGTCAGGTTTTATTTCCCATTTCTGTGAATTTACTTTAAAAGGCATAGACTCCCCCCCAAAAAAAATAAATAAATAAATAAAAACCCACTAATGAGATACAGGAGTTCTTTATTAATTAATTCATGAAATGTTCCCTTTTTCTACATATATCTAGCAAATCGGCTGTAAAGCATCAAGAGTGATATTTGACAGTTCTTAGCCCAGGATTATGTATCTTATGATGTCAGGACTAGGCTCTCTGAGGCTGTTGTTTGGGAAGCTTAAAAAACCAGATATATAGAAGCTAACCTGTACATAATTTCAATTTATATCCCAATGCTTTTATATCCCAATAACAAAAAAATGCTTAATTATAAGGAGATGTTTTTAATTTGAAAATACCACCATGATTTTTTCTTGTTTCTTTCAAAGTTAACATTTTGTTAATCACTGAAAATTCTCACCTTAGTCCCCAAGAGTTACAGTTATTCTTTTCGATTCTGCCAGCAGTTACCTATGGCAAACTGGGAGTAAAGCAGATATTGGACGTGTCTAGATAGGAAAGACTCAGGAACACAATGACAAGACGGAAGGACTAAAGATGGACTCAAGTAATCGTAGACGGCGATATAAATGAAATTGTGTAAAGTGTATTTCTTAGTGTGAGGGTGAATAATATTGTACCAGGTCCAATGCTGCATCAAGCATAAAACCTTATGAGTCTAAATCATATTGATTGGATGAAACAGCTGCGTTTTTCCGCCCGTTGTGTGTGAAATGTTGCAAATATTCAGGCATGAAAGTATATAGAGAACGTTATTTTTTTTATTTGTGGCTTCATAGCAGATGAAATTGAAAATCCGTTAGTCAACAGTTAAACCTACTGTTTCAGAAACATATATATTAAAAAAAAATCTCAGCTGGGATGACATTTTAGAAGCCTGCAAGAGCAAAATGAAGGAACGTATTCATCATTTGATGATATTTTTGAATAAAGAAGAGCAAGCTTCGAATAACTTTTTTTTTGTTACGAATATGACCCCCTGTCAACACAACTAGTATTTCTGGATCGAGATATAAGAGCTTATCAGCAATATAAAAGTATTTTTACAAGCTCATCATACGATTGGCCGATGCAACGAAATATATCTTTTGCCACTCAGTTTGTTCTACATGCGATATTGTCGGTCCTGGAGGTGTAGTGGTAATCATACTTGCCTTTTAAACCCAAGGTCGCGGGTTCAAACCCGGCCAGGACCGATGGATTTTTTCGGGCGTAAAAATCCTAAGTATGGCTTCCTTCGGAAGGGAAGTAAAGCCGTGGGTACCGTGTCGTACATTTACGGCACGATAAAGAACCTCAAGCCTGAAAGAAGAGGCCTCTGAGTAAAATTTGTCGGCCGTTTCACGCCCGGAATTGAATGAGACGCTGATGACCTAAGATGTTAAAGAGCGTCCATAAATAAATAAAAAAAAAATAGATGTGATATTGTCAAGGCTCACTGTAAAACCACCAGGGTAAATATCATTCTGTACGCATCACATCGTCTTAGGCCGGACAAGGAGCATAGCTGCATCACTTATCTAGAAGAATTCTACCCATCACTACTCAAACTGATATAAAGCAATAAAATATTGACCGAAGTATTCTATGCAAATATAAACTTTACTCAATGCTAAATCATAATTTTGCCACCATTCGTAAAGTTGTTGTCATAAAGGTGGCCAGCAGAAATGCGCAACTTTCTTCACGTTCCAGCTCTCGACTCCCTCCCCCCTGCAAAAAAAAAAAAAAGCTATGGTTGCTCTTCTGCGCATGTGCAGATTTACTATCCGCACGTTCAATTCTCCAACCGTCATTATGCTATGATACACGCACTAGTTTCCCACATGTCAACACGGTGCCCCATCATGGTGTATGCCCCATCATGAATAAGCGAGCGCTAAGGATATTGTTTTGCGAAACTCTTCTAAAAGTTATTACTGGCGCAAAATCAGGTAAAGAAGTTCTAACAGCGCATTATTATCATCACTGTATGGATAGAGAATTTGCTAAAGAAGTCAATATTATAAAAATCAACGAATACATTTTGAGAAAACCAATGCAGTTTCATGTTTTATGGAGAACTGGTGCAAAACCTCATTCCAAAAGCAGTACACATAAAAGCGTATGTTATATTTTTCAAAGGAGTATGTGTGAAGCGTGAAGATATAGAATGGATAAGTCACACAAATATCATATGATGTTTACTTTTCGTATGACAGTTCAATTGTAACGAAAGAATACGATCAAGTTTTTTTAGCATATCGTTGATTCTGTTTACTTATGTGAATACTATGGTAATTCCTTTTTTCAGAGAATTAACCGACAGGGAGCGTGATCATGCATTTTTTCAACAGGACTCTGCCACTGCTCACACTGCAGAATAATTCCTTGAGAACAATTCACAGTATGTTTCCGTTTCACAAGACATATTTATTTGTAGGGATTTGTGACTCCACCGTTGCCCGATTTAACAGTTTACGATTATCATCTCGGGTAAATTACCCCCCCCCAAAATTCGTACAACACATTATACAAAAACTCAAAATAATATTCGTCAGGAAATAGGCCGGGTTACTCAAAATGAATTTCGAGTGATGGATAATTTCCGAAAGAGATGCCAAAAATGTGTGGAGAATGAAGGCGATAATTTGTTAAGCAATTATTTGATAATTTGTTAAGTAATAAGGCTCTTAAATTGGTTTGTATATTGTTATATGGTTGGTTTGTTTAATAGTTTCACCTTCCGAGGATAAATCACCGTGTTGAATCACCGAGATCCGGCTATCGAGCGTTGCGCTCGATTATAGACAAAACACTGCGGGGAAAACAAAACTAAACAAAACACTGTAACAGCGTGGCATAGTGCAACGTTAATAGTAATCTTAGCATGTCATGTTTCTTCCTTGCAATAGATATTTGTTGTGTTTGTTCTGGTTGCAAGATTGCAAAACTTAACTATTTGCATTTAGTCGCTGTCTATTCTGCCTTGAGTATTTTAAATATTTTCCCTTTTACATATAGTTTGTTCGTATTTTTTTATAAGCCAAGTGGTCTAAAATAAAAAATAAACAATGGCCAGATACCAAATCATAAACATATTTAAATATTTACAGCAAAGTGTAATTATACATATTTACGAAGAATGTTTAATGTGTCATCGGCTTCAGATCGAATTTATATACTAATCTAAATCTTAGGTAGAAATTTATGTTGAAAATTAAGGGTTTAGTTGCATCATAAATAACCATTTAATGTAAATTAAAGCTATTTTACTATATTATAGCTGTGAATGACTCTCTTTATTTTATTTAAGTGTTTGTTGCATTTGGTATTTTATTAGTCCTTTTAAATACTTTCATTTATGATAAAATATTTGTCGTGGCATTTTTAACGTCTTTTTGCAGGCTTAAACTGCGTTGAAAGTATGATTGCGTAAGGCTTGAGCATAGAAACATATAAACACTAATAACACAATGTCTGTAAGAAATAGTTAAACAAAGCTTTATTTAAATGGAATAACAAATATGCTATATAATTTATTTTATTATAAATTATATGTTATATATTAATACAACCTGCAACTATTTGTAATAATTTTTAATTTATTTTATTGTAAATTATATGTTATATATTAATATAACCTGCAAATATTTTTAATGATATTTACGAATATAACTTTTGTAAGGTTCGTTTACGATTTCCAAACTACGAAAGACAGATCACAGTCGAAATTGCAGTCATTAAAAATATTAAAAATGAAAGGCAATTAGAGTATCTCCTGGAGGTCCGTGTGGATACATACCCCATGCTACTTTATAACAATGGGAGTAATCAGCAAAACTCATCTTAATTCATCAGCTTATACTGTGTAATCTCTTCCGTGGTAGAGGACAAAATATTATCAACTCTGCTTAAATACAATTAGACATTCAAGTCTTCATCTCTGAAGGCGGAGCACTTTTTATCAAAGTAAATCGTGACTAGAATGAAATTAATAACCAGCCATGGAATTGTAAAACGTAGACTTTCTTCGACTTTACGACACACTCAATCTTAATTCTTTGTGCCCATGTTTTTCTTCCTAAATGAACTCAATTAAACATTAAAGATACACTGGATCTTAAAATTTTTTGTCTGGAGGTTCGTTATGATTGGAACGAGGTGTAAATTGATTACGCTAAAGAAGAAATAAAAATCTTATTGCATTAATTAAATTTAGTAAACTAATTACATTTGACATATTGGGCTTAAAATATATCATCTAAGTAATTAGTATTTGAGAATTCTTTCCCTCGAAATTACAATAGTTGGCGGTAAACAAATGAAGTCTGAAAATGAGGAAAGGTGTTTTGTCACATCTTAACTGAAATATACATAGAATATATTTGGGGGAGGAAGGTTGAAGTATTACTCAAAGAAAATTCTGGTGCCTCTAAATGAAAGCTTTGCAACTAGATTCTCGAGAGTTTTATAAAAAAACGGGATTAAGCTAGTAATTCATCTTTTACTTTCATTAGGCACATTCGTAGATATAACTAATTGGAAAGTATCTATGAAACGTGAGCGAGCTTAGTAGACTGGACACTAAACGCACATATCTGTTGCTTTGTATGAATTAGGCTAGGAAAAATATGAAATGAAAATAATAAGTGTGTATCCTATTGCTATGCGAGTGTTTATTTATGATTTATATGTTGTAAAGATAAATGAAATCATTAAATTAATTAACTTATGCGAGAAAGAAATAGTTGCAATCATTTTCCAATTCACTCTGCTGTAAGGAAGTTAATTCAAGAGAAATTTCCAGATGTTTCATTACAGGTCTTACTACCATCAATAAAGTTCGTGTATTTCAAGTATTAAAGATAAGAAGCGAAGGAGGTTATACACAGTAGCTCTGGATACCTCCTGGAAAAGTAATCTTAAAGTTTCTTCGTCGTATGTCGTAGAAAACGAGAATTTTTCGCAATTCCATACGATTGACTATAAATGTACTTAATTTTGCGATGCAAGAATTAAAACCGGGGTATCCTGTAGGCAGAGTGAAACAATTCAGTGATGCCTCACGTGGGCGCCAAATTTTGAAGCTGTTTAACAGGTTCCGGCTGAGTGCCCCAAGTTGTGCACCAATTTTGAAGCGGTTTATTGTGACGTCGAGTGGCCTCACGTTGTGATGCCAGTTTTGAAGTGGTTTGTGGATTGATTATTGGTCGCTTCGGTGTTGTTGCCCCACGCTTCAATGACAACTATTTCTCAGGGTAAATTCTGCTGGTTTTTTTTTTTTTTTTTTTTTTTTTGTTTTGATTGGGACTCAACAGAACCGGGAGAGGTGTTCAGTAATGCTAATAAGCGCGCGATGAGACATAATATATATTGTACTATTTTATATCCAAAATTTTCTCGTCCTCTGGTGTTTTGCGTACGATAGACTTAGCTGCGTGGAATATAAAATTATTGCCGTGTGCGAAACTTACAGATGAGTGCCGCGGCAGGTGAAACTGAAAACTCTTAAATGAGTATCAACTTAAACAAACAAACAAAAAAAAAACTGTCTAACTGATGTATCAGAACTGTGTGCACGCGTCCGAAGTAGAACTTGCTATCTCCGTCTGAGAACTGAGTTGCGTCTTACCTCATCTGTAACCTAGACTACTCGCAGCGTGTAAAGCGTCAAACTGTGTGTATCTTGCCACGTGTAGATCTTATAACTAGTGCCTCAGTAACGTTCGTACTTACAACTACTTCTGCGAACTGCTTTCTTCAGCCGAGCAAACTCTTCCTAATAAATTAAATTCAAATCAAGTAATCGATGGTTAATGATTACCATCAACTCAAAAAGGCACCCGCAGGTTTCGCGCCCATCTTTAAAAGTTCAAACATACGTTTTCCATTGACTGGTTTAAGTTTTCTTGCCACGCGTTTTATTCGCTATTTTTGAAATTTTAAAACATTTTGTTGGCATTGGCAAAGGCTAACATTATAGTGCATGTCGGGGTCAAAGGCCCAAACAAATTTAAAAGCCTGCCGTTTATTAACTTTACGATGGCAGTCTTTTTTTAAAAAAAGGGGAGGGATCCACGCGCTACCCTCGGGTTTCTTCCTATTGTGTAGTTTTATGACCCTCTGGTTAACTTTCCAAGCTGCAATTCTTACATTGAAGTCAAAGCTTATGATACAAACACACACACGTGTATATATATATATATATATATAGATTGGGCTCACATATAATACATTATAATTATATTTCAGTCTGGGGGATCGGAGGAACTGTTACAAGGGGTGGGTTTTGTGAATTTATTTTGACACAAGTGTATAACGGAGAAATTGGTCCTAACTTCGTTCTATTTTCCGACAAAGGTCAACTATATATGTATATATTAATTTTCAAAGTTGTCAATATTAAAGCTCCTTAATACCTGATTAGCTACCCCCATTAGTAATCCTTTCATCAGGCATCCACCAAAAATATATTAATAAAAATAAAAACAAAATAATAATAATTAATAGAAATATACTGCACAGGTAGCCATGATGCAATGGGACCGCCACGGGTGGCCGAGGTCGTTAAATCGCGGACTCTTGAGCGGGAGTCTGGGGTTCGAATCCCGCCAGGACCGTACTCCCTGACTGAGGTTTTTTCCAGGTTTTCCTCAGTCTTCATAAATGGCAAATGCCGGGGAGGTACCCTAAACTTAGGCCTGGAACGTTTCCTTCCTTAAAAATAAATCCTTTCCCTATATATCACTTCATCTCATGTATCATCAGTGTACATCGCCTGTGGTGCCTCTGTAGCAAAAACGGGTGTTAAACACTATTCGTTCATTCATTCATGATGCAATGGTATATCATTTTTTTTTTTTAGAAAATAATATGCACAAATGATTATACAATCTTCCTTTAACTGAATTAACTGTGAAGGAGGGTTATTTTGCGTTTTTCACCCGCGGAACCTTGTTTATCGCAGGTAGTTATCAGTATTATACTTCTGGGAACATTAAAGATAAAATTAATCTACACACCTTAGATTGACTGAAGAATAACATCCTTCAAGAAATAAACTTTTCTAATATACCTACGACTCTCTAGAGGAGGAAAGAAAAGGATGATATGATGGGTTGACGACAGAGAGGAAGAGAGGGAGATAGAGCCTTGGGGCAACACAGAATATACCGTGATAACGCTGCTGTCGATCACATTTGTCATCTAATGGAGTAACGACGCAACGGTGATATACCCAAGATAATTGATAAATGGAGTGCTAGTGTATGGACAATGCATATGTCTTATGTAGACAGTTGTTTCCTGATAGGTGACATCAGCCCGTAGAGCAGACGGCGTAAACATGGAACAATGCATGTATCGACTCACCGAATACGTGTACGGTATACACCCCCTGGCGTCGTAATTGTGTGACAGACTTGCAGCAGCACCGCTTACTGTTGTATGAGCACTGCATCCATACATATAGAATTCTCAAACGTTTCAGATTGACCTCCCTGCAAAATATATAATTATTCAGAAAATATTATTTCATGACGCGGTGAGTTGTTTTTCTGATAACTTTCATAGCATTAATCATTGTGTTGTTCAGAGGTTTCGATATTCACTGCCTTCTACAGAGAGGTTAATTGAGTTACGGGCCACCTGAATGCAGCTACTTACTGGGAAGTGCAGTCTCCGTAACTGGAAGAAGAAAGAGTTGCCGTGCTTAAAGTTAATGTTCATGTTAGTACTGATAGCATAAAAAATACTTTATTTAAAACTCATAACAACGAGCACTGTGTTGAAAATGATGTCCCTCAATGGCAATACATTGCGGCGGTGGTTCGGAACGAGTTTCTTGTCACTGAGAGATCCTGACTCTCGTAACTTTGTAACAATTTGGCGAACAGTTTGTCTATCTGGGACATCATTGCTGGGTACTTTCTTGCGAATCGCCTTATCACGTTTCTCTGCAAGAACCCGCTTTCACACATGTATCGTACTAAAAACCCCTTCAAGACTATATTTATGTATTATATAGCTAAAGAAGAACAATTAACACAATGAAAGCATCGAGTAGCACACGAAACCACTACAAAGCCTCCTTCAAACTAACTACAAGCTGCTACCAACATATGTACTATATGGCCTTGAACACTTCTCCCAGTACGCAGCCGCGCTCTGCTGGCTCGTAATTCAAAGAACCTCACTCTGGTTTAAATTAACAAATTGATATGCCATTCAGTGGACTTCTGAGAATGGATGAGTATCTATTTGACAGCGATGGCATATTCATCTCCCGTTATGAGGATATTATGTGGATAAACGTCCATTGCCAAAAGGAAGTACATGTCCAGGACCAATATAACATAAAGATATTGGTAATTGGGCAAAGAGGGTACCGCAGTGTCATTATCAGAAAGCTTTAAAAATTCTGAATGTTCATTTCAATGGGTTACACGATACTGTGTCTCTGGCCAGTAGAAGAGACAGTGATGTTTCAGTTAGGAAATGTCCTGATTTCTCTTTTCAGTTAGTGGTCTCTAATACTGCTGACTCATAAGTATGGTTTTCCTTCCAATGGAACGGTACCTCAATCCTACAAGGGAAATTTATCAGAAAACAGGGATTACCTTGTCGGGAGAGTACAGACCACCAAGTAAATGTGTTGTTGGATAAGGGAAGATGGCTCTTTTGAACATGGTTTGTGTATAAGTAGTAGGTACAACATAAACTATAAAAAAGTTATAATTAAAATAACTAACAACAATAAAATCATAAATAAAAATAAATTTCGAATACACAGTATATAGCAGCAACAGTATTTATATCTGTAAGATATATCTGCTCAAACTTTGTCATTTAGGCCCTATCCCTCCAGCATTAATAATAATAAAAATAAAAAACTCACGCTCCAAACATATTTAAATATACTACTTTAACTTATCTCTTGTAGATGTCCTCTTACCCAAATTCGCTCTTTTTAAATGTTATATATTAAAGTTTTCTTTAAAATAATTTATGAAATAAATTTAATTGTTTAATATCGTAGGCGGCTGATTCCAGTTAGAAGCTCAAACCCTCTGGCTCTGAAAAATATTCTATTAATGAGGGAATAATTTCAGAACCCTGAGAATAATTTCAACGTTTTATATGCCCTGGAAATGTATTTTGAAAGTCCTTCAGTATAGTTTCTCTTAGGTTGTTTATTAAGCTCACATTTAAAAGAATTAACTGTAATGAAAAGAAAATCGTTTTCTTTAATGATTGATTAATCTACCAATACTGCTAATCAAGCGGAACGTTCTATGTGTGTGAGATTTATTTCTAATGAAGGTGAGCTTGTAGAAAACACATTTAGTTCATTTCCCCTGGAAAATCAATATTTAAATGCACAGAACAAGAAATTGATCATACATGTTTGCTAATCGAAAATAATATTACTTCTAGGTTTGAAGAAGGCTCAAACTTTTCGGGTAGCATTTCTGGAGTACAAAGGAGGATTGATAATACGTTTGAAAGAGAAGCTTTTCATTTTCATTTATATTTTATCGCTTGCACTGAGAATTACAATAAATTAATTTCCCGAAATGAAAAGATTTTCATGTTTTAGAGACATAAGTAGTAATGGAACACTCCTACCATGGTCGCGGAGTTAGCTTAGCGTCAACCATACATCTAACTGACTCTGAACTATGTCTAGCGTTCCGATGTAAACAACAGCAGGTTTCTACGTTACAGTCAGAAATTCTTCTTACGTGTTAAATAATCTAGTTCGCGTCGGACTTATGCTGATATCTTGTTTCCGAAGGAAAGTTGTAAACTGTCTATTCAGTCCCCTAAACAAGGAATTGTTCCTCAAGAAGCACAAACATTTTAGAAGAGCCTGTATTTAAAATTCCAGAACCTACAGGTGTATGCTAGCTCAGTCATTTTAATAACTATCAACATAAGTGATAAATGCCATGTGCCAATAAGATGACTAGGGTCCAAATTATTAGGTTTTAAACTATTTTGTTCCTTGCTAGCCAGCTGTGATATTTTAACATAATTTCTTTGTCATGGGAGTCACACAGCTGAATCTTATGAAACTAAAAATAGTTAAATGGGATGTTGAAACCTAAAATGGCTAAATCTGTAGCTTAAAAAAATATTAAAATTAAATTGAAATGTAATTTTAAATTATTAAATTTAATACTATTAAATATTATTAAATTATTAATAATATTTACAATAAAATTACTTTTAAAACATTAACTAACATCATGATGAACTTCAAAGGCATATGATTGCATTTAATTTTTAATACCATTATTGGCATGTATTAATAGCAAGTTCGGAATTAACATATTTTTAGAAGAAAACTGAATTTAATTTCATAATATCATTGTTGTCAGTCACGTTCAATGCTAATTTTCTCAACTCTCGAATAAATGTATTGTGCTTCTTTATTATCGGTCACGTTCTGTTAAAGAAAATTGTCGGATGTAACTCTTATTTAAAAGCACACTAAATGCAGTACTAAGAAGCTTACACTTCCAGCCTATCAACAGCTGCAGCAAGATGCCAAAAGGAAAAGTTTCGAAAAGTTGGTTGATTAGACTGTGGATCGGCAACGATTCCAGTTTTAAAATTGTATTTTCCCAGGTGTACCAAAAGCAAGTGACCAAAAACAGCATTTTCTGCAGCATAAAGAGTCTTCAGGGCATGTCAGCAACATTGAGAAGAAACGGAGGATCCAGTTTAGGCCATTAATTGAAGTTTTTTCTGACTCTTCCGAAGACAAATTTAATCCAATTTATGTGAAGCACAGTATCAGAAATGTGCCATGGCATGCGGTACGAATCCAGTATTCAATAACTTTCTGCAAGACATAGTGGTCGAAAGACACCAGACGAATCAACCTTAAGGAAAAAATATTTGTCCCAACAATACGAGAAAATGATTGAAGTCATCAAAACAGAACTGTAACATCTGACTTTCAGCTTCTTTGCTAACGCCGTGGTGCGCAAGTTGAACCTCACAGAACCTGGTAAACTCCACCTCATATTACGCAAAATGCCGGACTAAACGAACCACAGCATCATAGGCTGCACCATCAAAGATGCTTTAGGCGCTCTGGCCATCAGAAAACCATGATGAGAAATTTCTACGCTTGAGACCAACAGTACAGCCTACATGATCAAAGCGGGAAAGACATTGAAAATGTTCTATCCTAACATGCTGCATATCACCTGCCTTGCTCACGGCTTATACCGATTGCCTGAAGAGATTGGAAACAATTTCTCAGGAGAGAACAGCATTATTTCATCCGTGATGAAAGCCTTTCTGAAAGCATTCAGTAGCATTTAGATTTTTCAAAAAAAATCTAGTATGCCTACTGTTTTGAAGACATCAAGAGAGAACCGTTTTACGTCAATGAAGCAGCCTGCATAGCAAAGACTAAATCCTGCTTAACAATAAGAAGAGCATCACTTCACTTGCCTTTATTAAGGCCAATTTCAGCGATCTTCCTGCAGCTATACAACGCTTGGAATCTGCATCTTTACCACTAAAAGGTGCAACGGAAATCTTGACACAATTTCAAAGAAGGAAATACCAGGGCCACTGGGTGACCCTGTTCTTTGAGGCTCAATACAGCGGAACCCAGGGTTTGCAACAATGAAAAATGTATCTGTTGTTCTTCAGGGGGAGCAAATATCAAACGACTCACCGTGGGAACCGGCTGCAATGGTATTATTGAAATTTGCACCGATGACTTCATGCTGTGTCGAGAGAACATTTGTTTACTTGTTTTAAAAGACAACAGAACAATTTGCATCTTATAGAATCCAGCAATATATTTCATAGTGCAGTGCAACAGTAACCTAAACAACTGGGAAATGTTCTAGTTGAGTTTGATTAATTGAAAAATGCTCTAAATGAGTTGGATTAATTGAAAAACGTCCTAGTTAAGTTTAGTGCTTTACAACTTAAAAACTTTAAAATATTTAAACCTATTAAAAAATTCAGTGTTGTAAATCTTTTTAGAAATTCATTGCCCTGATATTACAAAGACTTGGAAATTTTAAGGAAGTTCTGTGCCTTACAACTTCTAAAAATATACAGTGCGCTGACATTATAAAAACTTGCATATTTTAGGTGTTCATGTTGTTTTGTGTTTCAGAACAATGGAAAATACAAGTAAAATTAAATTAAAATTCATATTATCGTATATTTATTTCCATGTGTTTATTTTACTTTAGCTAAGATAAACTTGAAAAAACTACCCTAAAAGTGTTAAAATCTAAATTAACTATTTTAGCATGTAAAAAAACTAAAAAGAAATATTTTAATATGTTAAAAAACTAATTCAGGATTTATAAAAACCTAAAAATCAGGACCCTAATGTTAAAATGCGAGTATTTACACAAACACGAGGCAGAATTAGCTTCCCTAACAGGAGGGGTGCTACGTGAAATGACGATAATCTAGTTTTATTTTAACACACTGCAAATGAAAGTTTGTCCAGTTTAAGTGAATGTATGTATATGGGGCATTCACGCGACTATTAATTAAATCCGGCTGACTGGCCTTCCGTTTTCGAAAATTGAATCATAGCACGTTGATCCCGCGCAATCAAACGACGCAAGCCAACTGTACATTCTAACGGCGTATGATGATCTTTATAGTTGCCTCTTTATACAATATTTTCCCCACGTACAAAATAAATTGACGTCTCTACAGATGCTTCAAATTATTTGTTTTATCAGTTAAGTTAAATATACCAAAGCCTGTCCCACTACTGAACGCAGAAACCCAATCTCCAACGCTTCGATTCTTCTATTATCGGACCTTTTTACTGTTCATAAGAGAGCATGGGAACGATCATCAGCTTGTAAAACTTCATATGCGTGCATCTCCTTGTTTTATCTTTCAGTGCAAGTCGAATATATCTGTTAAAGTAATACATTTTGATTTTAATGAATGTCTTCATTTCTATAATGAGATACACCATCATAAATAATTAAAATTATGAATTACGTTCTATGTTCTATGTTCTCGTATAATCAGTCCATTTCTAACTAATTTTGCATCCTAAGTATGGCTAGTCCTAATTGCATCGTAATCTATGACATTTTATTAAATATTTATTTAATATTATGTATTAAAATGCCATAGATTTTGCTTTTGTTGCTATATGTTTAATATTTTGGGAAAAAAAATCATTTAATTTATTGACTGCTATTTGCAGTTGACCTCCGATTTTTCAAAAGCCAAGCCGAATCGTTCACAAACGAAATAGTGTCTAAATGTTTATTTTATTTTATTCGGGTCCTTACCATTATTGGGGGAAAATTATCATTTAAGTGAAAATATCCTTTGCCCAGCATGGCGCAGAAATTTTAAGAAACAAACGGTGTTACACTTTAACCCACGGTACATTAGGGACAGCTTGGGTAATTTTCAAGACGCAGTTCTGAGTGCACATATCACAAAATTGACTGTTACAATCTGTAATTGTAGTTCTGCATAAATAAAGATATGGCATAGTTGAATATTAACCGAAATACTTTCCGGTTTTACAAATAAGTTAATAATAATTTCTGTTTGGTTAAACTTGTCATGTTTAAAATTAAAGCACGTTGCATATTTCCAGGATGTTTACTTCTTCCATTTTTTTTAAAGCGTCAGAATGCTATATACGTGTTAACTTTTCTTTTGAGGATAAGCATTCCCAAAAATAGCTACCAATTTCCAAAAATAAAATTTCAACACCAGCATTGCTTAGAAACACCTCGTCAATTTACGTAGGTAGAACGCTTTTAGCACAATGATATGTTACAGGGGGGTCATATTTTGGGTATGAATGAAGACTTTCATGCCAAAGGATCTGAAACTACAGCGCCTGCCATCTAACAGTAAAAGATGGAGCAAACACCACACACACACACACACACAATTTGGTGCTATAAGTATGTACTACGTCAATTATACACGTCGGGGCATCTGAGGAAATAGAAAAACACTGATGCAGATAATGCATTAGGGAGTTATCTTGATTGGTGGTTTTAATTTCCTCCACCTATGTAACAATCAATGTGAGTTCGGATAACACGTTGTGGTAATAAGTAAGAAAAAGACAGTTCGTGAAATTGTCGCAAGCTAACCAGGATTAATGCCGCATCTTGTCATTTCCAATTCGTAATAAGCATGTGGAAGTCAGTAGTGATTGCAACTCTCTTTGGTAATCTGTGACATTTATGTCATTCAGTGAATTACAAGTGTCCAAATTAAGAAATGTCCTCTAATCTTCCTAATCAAGCGATTGTGATAATAACCATGTAGTTATTTTTTTTAGTTAAATCCCTTAGGGCTGCGTTATTATTCTTGGATGTTAGGCATCGTAATTGTAAACACTTAACAGTGAAAGAGACAAGAGGCATCCTTGTTTCACTTCTTTGATTTTGTCACAATATTCCAAAAACTTTATTCGTAACGCCCTATGGAAGGCTTTTGCGAAATGAATAAATTAAATGCATGTAAGTAGATTGCATTTTTGCCATTTTTGTATTAGTTGTTCCATGGCGAAAATTATATCTGAGCTTAAACACCTTTCGAAACCATATTGCCGTTTGCATTTAGTGCGTGTAAAATCGTTTAATCTATTTTATATACCACACAAATTAAGGCCTTTGTATTTGTTACAATGTTGTCTTTTAATTCTTTTTAACAATAGTCCATACAATTGTTTTCTTCTATTCCTCAGGGAAGATGTACTTTTTCCAAAATATATTAATTAATTGCAAATACTTTGTTCTAAAATTTTCACAAACTCCATATGTGTACAGTCACTTCTTGATTCTTTAAATTTTTCAGTGCTCTTTGTAATTCTTCCATTTTAATATTATCAATGGTTGCCATTATAGGTTAACATCTCGTTCTTCAGTATTTGTCCAAAGACTCTCATATTGTCTTACTCATGCATTTACTTAGGCCTGGAGCATTCTTTTCTTAAAAAAAATGTTTTCCGAGTTTATCATTTCATATTGTCTCAGTAGTAAAAACGGGTGTTAAACACCATTTAAAGAAGAAAAGCATATGCTTTCTTCTATGTTGTTAATTAAAGTGTCCCCATCGGTCGATTTTAAGTGTTTTTAAATCTTGTACGCCTTGATAACATAGTTCAATATTACTTACGTAATTATCTCAACTCTCTCGTTTTGATTTCCTTATTTCTCTTCTGGCTATAGAGGAAATATAAATACATTCTGCAATGCAAATAACTTTTGTAGCATAGCAATTGCATTATTCCTAAATAATTAATTCTGTGCAAATTCTTATAACGAGCTGCGTATTGCAACACTGTAGGGAAGCATCCACAATCTACACATAAATAAAACTAAAGCACGTTATGCATACAAATGAGCTATTCAGGACAGGCACTGGATTAAAACCACGAGTCAGCAAAGTCCTAAACTAGATAATACATTCCTTAGCTGTTTGATCCATTTATATTTGTAGCCTATGTAGCCTATGTCGGCTCCTAAACCGTTTAATAAAACAATTGGCCAGTTATAATATGTCGAGAGCATCACATTACTGATGGTTATATACTTGAGGCAGGCTACACAAAATTACTCACTTTACTAGTACAGTCTCCCAGAATTTTACGTATATTTTTTACGTTATTAATGTTATGGATATATGTATAGTGACCAAAAGAGCAAGCCAGTGTTAAATCATCACTATTGCATCCCTGAATTTCAAAATATGTTTCCCCTGTTTTTCGAAGTGGTGGTTTTGCCATTCTCTACCCGCGCTATAATTCATTATTTCAAATTGAAAGTAATTGACACTTTACTTTATCATTAATTGAAAAAAATAACCATGCAAATGATATAAAATGTTTGTTAAAAGAAACGGAGATACTGGGAAATAAACTGCATTAGGCGGAAATGAACAAAAAGTCCGGGATTTTAAATTTTGATGGAGTTTCCTCCTATTCTAATAAAATGAAAGATGTTGGTTGTCTCAATTATACTTTAGTCGGAAGGTCATTATTTTCATCTCAAAGCAAAACATAAGTAAATAGATAAATAAAATAGTTTTGTAAGCAAAAAGTTGGTTTATGTATATTCTGTGATAAATACTGCTTTTATTATTTATCACAGATGATACATAAAAGTGTGGCTATGTATAATTAAGATCGTTAAAGCGAGAACGTGAGCGGGAGATCTGGGCTTCGATTTCCGCCAGGATTGTCCTTCCTGACTGAGATTTTTTCCAGGTTTGCCTGTCATAAATGGCAAAGTCCAGGTGGTACCTTAAACTTAGGCCTGGAATGTTTTCTTTCTTTAAAAAATGATGTATCATTTCATTTCATGTATCTTCAGTGTCCACTGCCTGTGGTGCCTCAGCAGTAAAAATGGACGTTAAACACTTGGGGGGGGGGGACGCTTAAGGCCAGTTGGGCTGCACAGTAAGGGCGAGCGGGCAGGCGGAGAGTCTCAGGCTAGAAAACCAGTGCCATGCAGTGTCCTAGGATAAAGTCTAACAAAGTGCTCAATGGCAATTACTAGGCCTAATTATTCTAGTCCATAACTAGTATTGATTTATGATTCGTATGCCCATACCAAGTTCGCTCGTGCTGTCAGGAGATAATTTGAAAAGAAATTCCAAGATTATTTACTTATAATTCGTAATGCGGAATGACATTTTGCCTAATACACAAAACTTCGGGAGAGTTCGTCAAAGCAGGATTTTAGTAGGCAGGCTATTGAAGCTAAACAACTGAACCCAAGAGTGATATTGAACATAGCTTTATTCTCTCTGACTACAAAAAAAATTATGACAAATTTTTGTGTTTCCTTGAGGCACAGCATGCCATTGTTAATGAAAGAATTTGCTTCAGTAGAGAGGCTACTCTAATATCGACTGAATTAACAAATATTTCAATTGTTTTTAAAAGCATAACAATTGTGCCTTTTATCAATGGCCAATCGCCCTTAGGTTTCCCTACATTTGTCTCCGTCGTGAGGTAATTCATAACAGCGGTTTTCAATATATGTCGGAAAAGCAATATTGAGAAAATGAGTATATTTGGCATTTGCCCAGAAGTAAAAGAGAATAGAAGAAAGAAAATTGTGAGATAGGGTCGATATGAGTGCTCTGAAAGTAGGTCATGAAATTCTTACTTCCGTAGTTTCCAGAAGAGTCCCTTGCGTGTCTCTACATCAAGATCACAACAGCACCTTCCCTCATTAACACACACTTCCTGTGCGCATGACCATTATCAACCCAAAGGTTTGCAAGGCAGTATATGCTGTGAAACAGGATGCAGGTTATACCACCTGTTCATAAAAAACTGACTACAGTCTGGTTGTACTGTTTATTCAACCCAAACCACGATTCTCATATTTGTATTAAGATTAAGTATTAAAATATTTCCTTGTTTCTAAAACGTTCTAAATGCAAAAGTTGTTTAGGCAAGTAAGTTTATAAGCAGTGAAGTTTAATTGGATTTCTGATCTTTAAAAGTTTATAAAACTAGAAAGTCGTACCTCAAGATTTATTTTAAAGAAGTTAATAAATTTTTACATTCATCTAAATTAAAGTAATAAATTGAAACCAAAAATGAAAGTTAATATAAACTAGCAAAAAGTACCACGTTTTTAAATAAATGCTATTTGTTTTCTCCTCAGTTTTAATGGAGAGGTTTAGGGAATAGCTCTCCCTTCTCTTTCCCTCACATTCATTTTTACTTTTTCTTACTCTCATTCTCTCTGTCTATTGGGATTTTTGTTTTCTCGATACAGACCCCGTACTTTTTGTAAATTATTTATGTATTTTAATTGGTGTACTGGGGTTTAGCAATTGGCATTGTACATACAAATTTTCACCTCCTCTAAATGGGGTATTTAGAAATGTAACACCCCTTTTCCAAACTTATAAACATATTGTTCGCTTTTAATTTAAATATCGCACCTCACATACACAGTGAGAAACATTTAAAACCTTCCATTTGTAAGTCTGCCGTTTACCTGCGACAACCTACCCCATCATCGATAGTATCTGGCTGCGCGAAAACGTCACAACACTTCAACTTGGGTGCTATAAATACAATAAATGGATTGCGTGCGCAACCTTCTAACAAAAGATGTTAGGATACTGTCCGGAATTATTGTAGAATAACTGACGAGAGTAAATGGTAGTTTCTTAAGAAAGCATGGATTATGTGCCGCACAAAACTAGAAATAGCAAACACGATATCAATATTTTAATGTGTTAGCAATGTCGATGTGTGATATTTACCAATTTGTTTTATCCAATTAGAAATATAATTTAAGTATTAGTACGGTATATGCACCGAGATGAACCTCTTTCACATTGCGCTGGCTTCCCGTACTTAGCTTAGCCAGGGGTGGCATTCTCCCGCGATTCTGCTGATCTCGTGTTTGTCAAGTTAATTCCTTTGATTGACCGCGTTTAACTTTAGCATATGATTACGTTACACGAGATACCCACTTCAAACATGTTTAGAGTTAAATAAAATTAAATAATAATCTAACTCCTGCTTTAGACGTTTGGAGTGTAAAAATATAATTTTAAATTAACGTGTGCGATGAAAAGTATAATAAGAATCTGTAAAAGAGAGAAAAAAATGAGTAGAAAATGGAAATAGGTTGAGAGAAGAGAGGGGCGAGTAAGAAATGAATAAGGTAAAAATCGTGATTAAATGGAGGAGGAATGAAAAGAGGTAGAAGGATAAACTACAAAAACAGGAATAAGAGAAAAGCATATTTTAAAAACGGAACAAAAGAAAGTTATTTAGTATAAGCAGAAGATGAAGAGAAAGAAGTAGCGATAGATGGAATATGGATAATGAGCTTATTCATCCCTTAGTCAATTATATATTAACAATGGACATATGAAATGTGATTTTTCTTTTTTCACAAGAGCCGTGTGTTACACCAAGACAAAGGTTTTCCAATGCGCGGTAAAACTAGATTTTTGCAATCCGCCTCACTTCATTTCAAAGTGGCGGACAGTATTACAGAGTCGTCATCGATTGATAACATACTGCAGTCCTTTGCTGCTGTGTTGGGACTTGCATGACAACCCCTAGGTTAAAGTCTGCCATGCAAGTCATATCAAAGTTACACTCTTTGGCATATCGTACTGGTGTTCTTACCATCTGAATCTACATACCCCTAAAATTATCCCTTTGCATAGAGAAATCCGGAAGAGGCGATTCGCAATCTTCGAATACTTATGGCATAGGCTTCATAATTAACCACACGGTTAGGATTAAATTATATGAAATGTGATTTTGCTACAAAGTTTGTGTTAGGTTAAGGTTTGGAATGAGAGTCAGTGAAAATTCGAGGTGACCAACAATATTCAAGCCACCGATCTTCCGTTTACTGTGTTTGTGGTCACACAGGCTACATTGCGCAAATGTTAGGAGCATATAGGTACGGTAAACTGCAGGTTCGGGGTTTCAGTTCTGGCGGTGACCTCGACCTTCTTCTGTCTCTGATATTGGACATAACTATGTTTTCTTATATCTACAAAATAATAATAATAATAATAATAATAATAATAATAATTACATACAATATTTAAGTTCACATTAAACACAATCTCATTTGCGTTTATGGTGAGCACTTATTGCTAGTAATTAGAAAAACAGTACAGTTCTGTACAGCATCTAAAAATTGCTGAACATTGAAGTGTATTTCTGACAACAGAATGTTCTTTACACCCTTCTTAAACTTACTTAATTTTCAGTATTTTAATCAGAAATTAAGTTGCATGCCTCTATGAAAATTGCTATTTAGATTATTTGTGTATCTAGGACAGCGTGATTAGGCGCTAGGTATGGCAACTATGAACATCTTACATTTTATGACAGCTACTTATATTTTTTACGAGGGCTGTTCAGTATAAAATTAGTATACTTTTTACAGCCATAACTCCTCGCGCTTAAATTTAACTTTACAATATTTTGGGTTAATATTATGTTTATATGAGCTTAATGAGTAATATACACGTGGTGATAGTTTTATTTCGGTTACTTCCGGTTCTCCCTTGTGAGAGTTGAGACACGTTCAGTTCCGCCTACAGCAAAAGAGAGGTGACACGCGACAAGCAATGTTCTGCTTTCGTCTTAACATATCTTCAGCGAGATCTATGAAACGTTACAGTAGGAGGCCAATGGAGAGTTAGTTCTTCCCTATAGCACAAATCCAATTTTTTTAATGGTGTTTAACGACTGTTTTTACTGCTGAGGCATTACAGGCTGTGGACACTGATGATACATAGATGAAATGATAATTTGGAAAGGATTTTTAAGGAAAAAAAGACGTTCCAGGTTAGTTTAGGGAACATCTCCGGCATTTGCCATTTATGAGGACTGAGAAAAACCTGGAAAAAAAACCTCAATCAGAGAGGACGGTCCTGGTGAGAATTAAACCCCAGACCTCCCGCTCACAAGTCCTCGCGTTAACGACCTCCCACTCGTGGCGGTTAGATGGTTTGAAATGTTTAAAGAGGGGATAATCAATTCTAAAGGAAGGTGGAACCTGTTTTGCCAAATAACGTCAAGATCAGATTCAGCAATTCTGAAAAGATCCTGGGTGCCTCCCATGCGTTGCTAATTGCTGTTGCCCGAACAAAAGGACGTTCGGTGCAGGTTTGTATGTTGATGAAACTTGGTTACATCGTTTCGACCCTAAGAACAAAAGTGGTTGCTTCTGCTGGTAAAGTTATGATACTTTCATTTTTGGATATTCAAGAAGTGACTTGTCAGCAAATCGCACCTACACCCACAACTGTAACCGGGATGTACTGAAAACTCTGCAAGGAAACACCACACGCAAACGTCAACATTTCCGTATGACATACTGGATGTTGCATCATGATAATGCACGGCCGCATTGCAAATGTTGTTGCAGAATATCTCGCAAAACTCGATGTGAAGTGTTACCCTGAGCTTTATAGATGAGATTTAGCCCCGTGTGCTTTTTTCCCTTTTTCCCAAAGTGAAGAAACACCTTCGTGTGAGCCATTCTCCATCACCAGAAGCAATGCTGAAATGATTTCCAATGTGTCTTTGAAGACTGGCAGAAACAGAGGGACAGATGCATTGCATACAACAGAAGTTAATTTGAGAAATATCATCAAAGTTATAAGAATGAATAAAGGTGTGCTGTCAAAAATAATTATGTTTTTATTGAGCACTCCAAGACAATATTTCTGACAGTGTGTTAAATTCTAGTGTACCTATTACTTATTCTAATTCAGACTTGTTTAATTACGTGTACAATATGTTTTGGAAGAATAATATATGTTTACTACCTGGTGATTAATTTCAAGATTATATCATAAGAAATTAAAGAATGAACATATCCATAACAGTATATACACATTAATTATTCTAAAGATGTTTCTTTGCTGAAAAAGTGACCGATGGAATTCCATAAAAAGGGGGAAAGAGAATAAAGTAACGAAAATTAAAACTAAAAGAGTAATCAGCAAAATGAGTTATATTATTATAATTGGGAATGTAAAGATTATGATGAAACAGAACTTCGTGTAAGAGGAAAATTAATATGGTACTATTTGGAAAAACCACAACTTTAAATAATAAAATGGGTGTTTATAGAAACATAATGTAAGTAATGTAGAGTGGACATTTGAGAGCATCTCACCTTCCCTCAGGCAAGTAACCACAATATTACCGCCATCCTTAGCTCGCTCTTCCGCTGAGGAAAAGCTGGCTCTCTTGTTTGATGGTACACGTAGCCGAGGGTTATGAAACCTGCTGTCTCGGGTCAAGTATGTGTGTCACTAGCCCTCGGCACTAAAAACGCTTTTGTTCTATATTTTGTTTACCTTCTTTCCTGATGTTTATTTTCGTCTTCCACTCCTTTTTCTCCCTCTTGCCGGGATAGGTTTCAGGCTCTAAGACAAGGAGCTCGTTGTTTTCAGAAAGGAAAGTTGGGTCACGTTTCGTAGAGAAATGTTGCTGCAGATAAGTGAAAAAATATGTCGCGGCAACACTCATATCCTGGTCCAGATATTATGTCCTGGCCTGCATGCGACTTCCATGTGCATGGGTTTAGCTGTAATCATCTGTTTAAAATGTCTTTATTAGTGTTTGCTCTATAAAATCAAGTTTTATACACTGTTACAGATAATATTGGTACTACTGTCATAAACTGTTCGGGTTATTTTCAATCCATTCCAGCAATTGGAGATATCAGAATTCCACATTGTATTGATATTGAGTACAATGCTCGCACAGGGTTTATTTTTTTTAATTTACCTTTATTTTCTATATATTAAATAGATTAACAAGCAATAAGTATCGAAATACACTCCCAGAAGATCATATATACACTAGGGGTGTTTAAAAGTTCTTGGCCTGACTCAATGTCAGGAACATGGTCAAATTACTATGATAGTTATGTATTATCCTTTAGATGGCGCCCCGTGAAGTTTCAGACGCGCAACGATAGTCACTTGTTTGTGACGATCGTGTAAACAAACTAGTGTCAACATTTTCTACAAAATGGATAAAACTGAAATACGATCTGTGATAAAATACTACATTTTAAAGAATTTAACACCAGAAGAAATACAAAAGGAATTAGATTCAGCGTTAAAGGATTCTTCCCCTTCGTTTTCGAGGTCAAAAAGTGGGCTACTGAATTTAAGCCCGGTCGTAGCGCTGAGGGCGACCCAAAACTGTTACGACCGACGAAGAGATGGTAACAAGAATTCACAGTGCCGTACATAATGCCTATTGAAGGTATGCAAGCTGGCTGACAATGCAAAGACCTCGATAGGCAGTGTCCACTGCACGAAGTTCTGAGTGTGAGAAAGCTTCCCGCTCAATGGGTGTCGCTTCTGTTAACAATGGATTATGTCTGCACAAAACTAGGAATAACATCTTGCTGAACTACAGAACTGCAGCAAATCGTTATACTGCTATTATATATGCTTATAGAACAATAAAAGTTTTCAGATGTTGATTTTCGTGCTTCGTTATCATTACACTCTCCAGGGCATAGTGGTCACAGCCTTCAACATATTTCAATCAAATAGTCCAGGCGTCAAACCGTAAACATGTAACGAAGTTCGAAGCATGTGTTACAAGCTACAGTATCTCAGAGACGTAAACTGCTAGAAATTGTATTTTGAGATTGTTCACATATGACTTCTATATAATAAACACACTTTTAAGCACTAGAGTCATCTTATTTTTACATGATATAATAAATAAATTCTAGTTTTTATATTATACATATTCACTGTTTTATATCATTAACAGCAACAGCATTGCTATGGTACACGTATTACCCTCCCACTCTGGATACCTTAGAAACATAAAAACAAACAAAATCACGATTTTTATATTTCGTTAGTAAAAAATAGTTCCGGAGTTTTGAAATCTCAATTTTTTCTAAATACTGTGTTTGTACAGCAATAAGGAGAAACTGGAAATTTCACTACTCCTGATGACTGTTACAATTTGTTGACCACTGCAACGGAAAAGGCAATTTATTGGCTAAAATTCCAAGCGCCTAAGTCTGTAATCAGAGTTAAACGTGTGAAATGTGTGCGGGCCTGAACGGCAGGTTTCCTCTATCCTGAGAAGGTACCAGGTAACATTAGACGCTAGGAACTGACCTGCGTCATCTTTTCATCTTTTCTTTCGTCGTTCCGATCGAACCGTGGCGTTACCTTATTAAAAAATAAATAAATGCCAATTTCGAGCATAACGTGGGAGGGATTCACCGATAGGTACTTTCATACATGAATGGTATATGCAATTTAAAGATTCTGGTTGGCGCAAGAGGAAATACCTTGCGTCCATCTACATCTGCAATAGGCGTCGATCGTGTGCGACAATGCTACGAATATAGTCGTACAATTTTACATTACCATATTAAAAAAATAATAATAAAACAATAATTGCTATGTCTGCTTTTGCTTACTTTGCAATGGTAGCTTCATTGTTGTGTATAAAACTACGCTGTAAAATTCCGGAGATATTTTTTATTAACGCTGTATTCAACGTAAAAAATTAATTTAGATTCTGAGCTATTCTGTGTTATGTATTTCAGAGATTGCAGTATCCAGGTGGCAGACTGATATTTATTGGACACGAAAGCGATTTCACATAAGTACTGCGTGCAAGATTCCACTTTATTTTGGCATTAAGCTCTGTGTCGGTTACATCAATTTAGTTTGTGTTGTCATTTGTTTGTACTACAGAAATATCATAGCATTATAATTATGTTAAATAATGAATGAAATTAAAAACATGCTGTTTATGTTCACGAAAATTGTGGTAAAAGAATGACATTTTTGACCACGAAAAATAAGGATGCTCTTGCTGGTTGCTCGGTCTGCAAACAGACGAGAATGCCGAGGGTGTGAATTTAAATTAAATAATATGTAAATACAAATTGAAGCTGTTTGGGCGCAGGATGTTGTTGGCCCTCGTTGGTGAACCCAATTACTAGATGGCTTATTATGGCTTCGGCTATGAGCCACAGGTTGGGTACCAATCTTGAAGGCGTTGACCGGCCTCACTTGATGCTGATTATGAAGTGGTTTCATAGACTGATTATTGGTTGCCCACGTTTCAATGTCAACAATTCTCAGGGAATTCTGCCGTTTTGTTAATTCGTACTCTACGGGGTCAGGAGAGGAGTTCGATAGTGTAAATAAGTCCTCGATGCGACATAATTTGTATTGGTGTTTTATTATGTCCAAATTCTTAGCGTATTTTTTTATTATTGTTTTTTGCGTATATTAGACTTGGCTACTTTGAATACAACCTTAGTTGCCGCGTGTGAATACTGCGAACTGCTTAACTGAGTCGAACTGCGTGTAGATCTTATAGCTGCGTACTGAGGAACTGCCGGTATCTGGCCGTGTGTAAAACTTAGAACTGCCTGACTCGCCGCGCGTAGAACTTGTAAACTGCTTGCTGAGCGATGAGCTTATACGAACTAAATCTAACTGAACTGAGTGCACTGAGTCAACTGTAATGGCTGCCGCATCGGAGCGACATCCTTTATTATATTAAATTCAAATCAAAAATCGTTGTTTAGGAAACCTCAATAGGCACACACAACATACTTCTCCATTGACTGACTTAATTTCAGCTGCTTTGCGTTTCATTCGCTATTTTTGAGAGTTTTAAAATATACAATAACATAGGGTGGTTTAAAACGCGAGCTGGACAGAGCCAGTCGGGGTCAAAGCCCCAGCGATTTAATAGTCCGTCAGGTTATTTACCCTACAGTTGCTGTCCCTCTAAAAATAAGAAAGGGGGCTCCGCACGCCACCCTCTTCCATTGTATTGTTTTATTACCCTGTTGACTTTTCAATTATTGCAACGGAAAAACACCAAAGGCTTTCTCTATCTAAAATTCTCATTTTGTAGTTACAACTTGTGACAGAAACATATGTCACATTTATAGTTTATTACAAAGTCAGGATATGAAGATTGGGCTTGCATAAATATACATAATAATTATATTTTAGTGGGGGTGGGCCGTAAGCCTGTTTCAAAATGTCAGGTGGCATTAAGATACAGACAGAATCCAGATTATTTTGCTCCGTCTTTAATTCAACCCATTCATCATATCGAAGACCTTTTACATTGAAATCGAACGTTAAACGCCTACAAATAATTGAATGGAAAATTATGTTAGATAATGACAAAATATTATGCCTCCAAACTTAGTCCTGAACCAACTCGATTTGTAAAATATTGTTCTTTAATTAAATGACTGTGTTTTAGAAAGTCACTATCCTGAAATCGACACACAAGCCTCCAGCCACGAGAATTTCTCTGTGATTGGAAATGGGGGGAGGGGGTCGGCTATGTTTACTTGTTAGAATAGATACTTTAGCTGTGGACACTGGTGACACATGATATTAAATTATAAATTGGAGAAGGAATGTTTTTTAAAGAAGGAAGTATTCCAGGTCCAAATTTAGGCATTTGCCATAGAAAAACCTTGGAAAACATGGTGGGAATCAAACCCTAGGCCTCTCGCTTTAGAGTCCATGCCTTAATGATCTCAGTCACTCGTGTCGTTTATGCATTAGCTGAGATGGTGTAGATAGTGTATTTACTAGCTCTTTAAATAATATAACTGACGTATGTATTATGACCGCTTTAGCTTGTTAGCAGTAAGGAAGGAAGGAGGAAATGTTCATAGTAAATCCCGGACGGTAATAGCAAATATTATTAACATGTATGATGCGGACTCTACATGTAAACTGCTGACAGCGTTTCTTTCCTGCACGCTTGCCATGTCCTACGGTACCTCTGGTGGCGTTTGAATTGCGTAAGCAGCACATTCCTCTCAGAGATGTTCTTGTAGTAGGAAGGCAGTGTTAAGAATGACACGTCTAACAACAAATCATACAGCACAACTATATATAAGAAAAAATATAGCATCTTCTTGAAGCAATTCTATTTATAAACTAAAAGATGGCGGGACAAAATAAGTTTAGTTAATTAATTTCTCAGACATGGCTCCGTTTCACATATCGATTGTGTAGAAAATAATGTAAATTAGTTCGTAATTTAGGTGTGAAAGTTTTTGCAGCTTCATGTTTGTTGAAAGACACCTCTCTCAGGTAACGTGTTAGTCTTATGTTTGGTTTTATGTGTTAATTTCAACCCATTTTTTATTCCTAGTAATAATTTGAATTCATTAGGAAGTTTGAAGTGTGGCGTGTTCAATCTCTTGGTTCTTTCATCTGTTATTGCCCTGCAATATGATGACAAGCAACCATTTAATTTATATTCTGGATATAGTATGGTTATTTGCCATTATTAAATATTTGTAAGGTAATGGCAATAATATTAGAGAATACCTTCCAAATCATTATTAGATGTTAAGTTATAAGTGATAGTATTTGAGTTGTGAATTAGAGAACAAAGTATGAAAATATTATCTCTATGAAAACCATAAGAGCTGCTTGGTTGTACAGTGTCTCCCACTCGGCTCAGGCTTCCAAAATCGATTTCAACTAGACAGTCCCCTGGCACACCGCGGAGATGCCGATGTAGTCTAGCCCGGCGACTCTACTAACACAATTTACTAATCAAGCAACACCTTTATGCTTTAAATGAGATTCCATTGCTGGCAAACGGAGAAAGTAACACAGAAACCAAAAGTTAAAATGTATGTTATTTATGAAACATTGTTAGTGTTGGTACTGCAACCATGTAATTTGAATGTTTTCTTTTGTTGGGTAGAAACATCTTAGGTTTTAGTTGTTGAAAATAAACTTCGGCACGGAATTGTGTCTGTAACCATTTTATAACATATACCAAGACGCCAGGAAAAATTTTAGAATTCCTCATATTATAAACCCTAGAGACCTCAAAGATTGTCTCTGGAGACTGAATCTGTAGGAGTTACTCGTGCATTACAATATTCTTGACGTAAGCTTTACTTGTTATACGATTCCGGTTAGTAATCATGGCCACATCTTCATGTAAAACGTGAAATTGTTTTGAACTTGCGAAAGTTTTTTGATAAAGGGAAACTTCCGTAAATTGTACTTGTGAAATTCATCCTTAATGTCTCGTCTGATGACAGTCAAGATAGTGGTGACTAACATGAACAGCTGATACTTCATCAACTGCAATTTCCAAAACGAATCTTTACTGGAATCACAGTATTACATACATTTTACTTTGGATAGCACATGCAGCTAGTTTAGCTTAATTTCCTTTTCATAAATGTTCGTAACAAAATGCAATATAAATTATTGTTAAATGTTAAATAATCCTCTTCTACAATTTCTTAGCGACCTCCAGGTAGCGCGACATTAAGGCTAGGAATATGCAAGTAAATATTTGGGGGGGGGGCATCATTGCTATCATTGATTTAATCAGTATCACAATCGATGAAATGCAAATCTCCTAATATTCGCTGTATCTCTCTGTGGAATGAATTTACGTTTCGCCGATAAGGAAACTTCCGGATCAAATCATCTCTACACGAAAATTCTCTAAGACACCCAAATATTTCACTGCTAGAGAAAGAGAATATATATTCCCTTGACAAGTTTCACGTTATTTAAAATACTTATCTAACATGGGTCGAGGAACCTCCACGGGTGGCCGAGGTCGATAAGGCGCGGACTCGTGAGGGGATGTCTGGGGTTCGATTCCCGCCAGGACCGTCCTCCCTGACTGAGGTTTTCTCCAGGTTTTCCTCAGTCCTCATAAATGGCAAATGCCGGGGAGGTACCCTAAACTTAGGTCTAGAACTACCCCTTCCTTTAAAAATTTTACTTTCCCAATTTAACATATCATTTCATGTATCATCAGTGCTCGCAACCTGTGGTGCCTCAGTAATAAAAGCGGGCGTCAAACATTAATAATAAATAAAAAACAAACAAAACGGACTAAATAGAATTAATGAGGAAATGCATATAACCCACCATTAATAAGGCTAAATAAAGTCACCTAATATCCTTCAAAGGACCCGCCATATTGACGACAGTTCTTTTCCAGATGGTGAAAACCGTCATCCCTATAGTGTTTCGTTAAGGTTTTTCATGTCTTGTCGAATTGCCATTAAGACAAGACAATTAGAATGTTCCAAGATCTTCAAACACCTTGAGATATTCTAGACAGGAACTACTTCTTACAAGACGAGGTAACTGTCCATCCCTTCTGGCCATGTATCCCAACTTCAGGAACAGGATAACAGAATAGAACATCTCTATTGTCATACCCGAAAAAGAACACGACTTTTGTAAGATCGAGACTTATGCTTACGCTGAAAACAGATACCATAATTCAAATGACTGATGCTTAAGTTGCTTGTATGCTCTTACCGATGTTTCATCCATTGCAGTGATGAGATTGAGTGTAAAATATTCCAGACGAGTTCGCTTCTGTGTCTTAGCCTATGTTTACGGTTCTGCTGTGAAACAAGGAAGATCATTCAGATAGAAATACCAGTAGCCACATTCTTCAGAATACCAGGCAGGTATGCATTCACGTTTGAAGGCTTCAACCCACATTGCCACTGTCCGATATGACTGAGAACGGTTACCTAGTGCTTTGCACAACATTTTTACACTAAGTAATGCTATTTTGACATAGAGCGCTGATTCGTTTTATTTGATTCCATGTTTGAACTATGTCAGCAATACATCGTTTGGGGACATGAGAATTAGAATTAACTTATCACGTCCCTTTAGGTCTAGGGCATCTTGCTTGTACCAGGTAGCTTGAAGTGTCCCAGTCAGTTACTCCAGAATAAACTGCATGTTGTCTTGATAAGGCATTTTCAATCTTTTTTCTTCGTCTTTCTTGACCGCCGGTTGTCGAAGTTCGTCGGAGTATGTTCTTTTCTGCCTCCCTACTTCTCGAGCACATTTTCTCAATCCCCGTTTAGTTACTTTATTAAACAGGTTGGGTCGATCCTCATGCGTGTCCAACCCATATATCTGGCAGTGCTTAACACATCTCTGTCTTCGTATCCCGCCGTTCCCTAATGTGTCCCCATACTGAATGTCTTCCGTTCCATCCTTCTTTGGCACGTCCATAGCATCCTTTGTTCTCTGCAGATCACTGGCAATGTCTGAACTGTAAAAGGAAGTACCAGAAATATGCAGCTATACATGCATTGTTTTTAAAATGGAATATACCTCCTCCATAAGGACAAACTTCATACTCCTAAACGCTGCGGCTATTTCTCTTTGAACTTCTTTCTGGTTGGTACCTTCGAAGTGTACTATTGATCTATGTATCTGCATTTCGTGGCATATTCCAGCGGTTCATTGTTTATTCTTATGACTTTTTCGGTGCTCTTTGGCATTCGTTCATTATTTTAATGTTCTTGGGATTCATATTTAAACTTACCCCATTATGCTCCTTTACCTAGCATATAGACTGCCTCACGCGGTAGCATTGAGTGTATATTATAGCCTTCCAGGGGAAGAAAAAGATTATATTCTTATTGGAATAGCTTCATTAATAGCTCCTAACTGTTAAGACTAAATAATATTATATGCCTGCATCGTTTCTAATGCAATTTAAAAATTATTGCAGCAACTTCTTTTAAGGGTAATGTGCTTTTTAATTTTCGCATACTTATACTAAATTAACTCATCCTGGTACTGAAGTGGTCCAAATGAACACGCCCACACTGTATTCCGTACTATGGAATTCTGTGTTTATCTCCTAGAAAATAAATATTGTATAACTTCATTTTGAGAACCATATTATATTTATGTACATTTTATTTTATGAACTCGCTTGTTTTCAGAGTGTAAAACCAAGGTAGTGAATTGATATGATTTGTTTAATTAGAAAAGTATGATCTTTTTGTTTAGTGTAATTTTTTTACATTTCACACTTTTGTGCAACAAATTAAACAACTGTTTTGAAAACTAATTCTTACTTTTAAATGATTTACAATATTAATTAATTAATTTTCAAGCTATATAAGTACATTGGCACTAACTACACTGAGAGGAAAAACGGAGAAACGCACCCTGTCGCATCTGAATGGCTAATTTAAAGCTGATTGAAGTATATAATAAAGTTGATGACATTGTTGAACGTAACAATTTAACAATAGGCCCTGTAAAGTCCAGAGCTGGGAAAATGAGTTCGGAACTGAATTTATCGCCATCCACCAGATGTCAATGTGAACCCAGGTTTTCGGGAAAGTGAATCAGATAGGAAACGGAGACTATGGTAAGAATTGCTCAGTGATGGAGCATTGGCTTTTCTGGGATTTGAAATTCGTTAATGCCTTCGAATATTTCTACCGCAGTCATAGCTTCTTTTGAGATGCCCTCAACTGCAATCAAACCAAAGTTTACTGTTTCCAACCCAAGCCGCTAAGTTATGTGTTCAATGATGTGTGCTATTAATATTTGAGCATTTCTGTTATTGTATTTCTGCCTGTTCCTAATTCATTCACTTCCAGGCTTCTTTCATTTCATTGGTCAGTACTCGCGACTGCATATATTGATGGTAAGGAGGTAGTAACTTCAATCTTTGTTACACTCTTGCCAATACGAGCGAGATCCATGGGGGGGGGGTAACATAATTTTGGAACCCTTGATTTCTTTTCTGAAGGGCGCCATCGTTAGTTGGAAATCTTCCAAGCTTAACTACGCTTCTCACTGAAGATAGAGAAAGGTCAACGCAAATTTATTAACCCAGTGACCCAGGTATTAAGATTTAATTTTGCATGCTTTAATTGTGTGCCAATTCTTACTTTTTTTATAGGAATTTTAGTGTTAATTTTCTTAAATTTCTCAGTTCAACAAATTTTGCATGTTTTTGAAAAAATGTTATAATTTAAATTTAATAAGTGTGAGAAGAAATACTCTTTCATGCATTCATATGCTTGGATTATTTTAACGGTTGCAATAAATATAATAAATGTGTTTCACTTGTATAAGGGTAACTGTGCTTTTCTAGGTTCGATCAAGTACTTTTCTTAATATAAGTATTCGTGTTAATATTTTGCCAAATTCCAAGTGTCACAATGCAACTGCCAGCTAAATATTTGTCACTATCTAAAGCGGATAAGACGTCAGTAGCACTGTCATTTCAGATTTACTGTGGATAGATTTTTTTTAAATAGTATTTAATTCCGTTTTCTCTACTGTGATGTCATAGGAGGTAGTCATTGGTGATACATGAGATGAAATGATAAATAGAGAAATCTTTTTGGAGGTTGGAAGGAAGTGTTGCAAGCTTACGTTTTGGGTATCTCCCCATTAATAAGGACTGAAGTAAATGTGGAGAAAACTTCAGGACAGCTCTGGTGGGATTCGAATAGCAAACCTGCCGTTCATAATCCGCGGATCTTAGTTGTCCTATGTCTGTCGGTAGGAAGTGCTTTACTCATTAAAACACTAAAAGATTATCTTAACTCAGTAGCCAGGATATCATGTACACACATCTAGAACTTTCGTGCAAGCATAAGGGAGATAACACAAAAGAGCTAGGAACTCAAGCGGATATTATCGTTGAGAGCGGAGGTTTTTTATATAGCCCGGACTTATGAGCAGCGTAAGATTTAGGAAGTTGACCGTAAGGATAAACGTTTTCTGGAACTATTACTTTGTCCCTAAAATACGTGTGCGGAAAGACGAATGGGGGGGGGGATCTTTTGTAGCTGAGGCAGGAAGGGAAACAAATGCAGCGGGAAACACAATTCCCTCAAGCAGGATGAGCATAGAGAGTTTTTCACGGTCAGTAACGTCACTTCCTGATATTGATCCATTCGGGGCGTGACCTAACCTCTCCACCTTTCGCGTGATTTGTATTAGCTGTTAGGCCTAATGTTGCCACAGTAATCAGCAGTGTCTGGCGTGTGATTAGCGTTTGTTTTACGTTTTGACTTCTGATCGTTCCTGTTTCAGATCATTTAGAACCATTTGCGCAAATGCTGGCTTTTTTCCCGAACGAAAAAAAAAGTGCTGAGGAAACAGGAATGCCAGATTCATTTATTTAACAAATAATTTAATTCATTACTGCATTCTTTGTTAGAGTTAAGTCTTTAAAAATGACGGAGGGAACTATATAAGAATGAACACAAAGAATTAAAGAAGTAGTAGTGAATTTTTGTTGGTGTATTTCCACCTTTTCCTCGTTAACAACCGAAGAGCCTTGAGTGTTACAGAAAGTCTACTTGCCGAGTGATAGCCTCTCTGACTGCACTAATAATATTTTAGCTTCACTCAATAGCAGTGCAGGATTTAGCAGTTGACAATCGGATGGTAAATCTTACCTATAGTTGCGTGAGAGTTGGTTAGTGGTATTGTGGAGCCTTTCTTTGACCTACCGGTGGTTAACTAGGATACCGTGACTTTAATATATGGGGCGTTTGGAAATTATTTATAAAGTAGTTTTGTATCTTATTTATTATGCTACACGATTCGATGAACATGAAATCTCACTATACTCCCCACCAACTCAATGCAGTGTTCCCATAGTCCTGGTAGTTTCATTATGGAGTCACGAAATCATGTTTGGCATTACTATGTGACCACTAGTGAACAACTGCCTGAATTTTCTCATTATTGCCGATTTTTTTCTTTTCTTCTTCTTTTTTTATATACCTCGCAGCTAGTTCTTCATGTTGTCTAACTGTCGCTGTTGAGAGTGGTTCCTTGAGGAAGCTCTTACAAACACTTTAAACAGTCGGGAATAATTCTTCACAAAATAGTTTAACGATGAGGTAAATGCATATTTAGATATGTGATTCTAAAGAAGTAACCGAAATGAACGAAATACAATTAAAATAAAGGAACATTAAGGGACTTAAAATATGAAAATGAGTGAACTAAGCATACAAAGCTATGCATTGATTAAGTTAAAGGTTCTATTTCAACTTTGTTAAATCTTTAGTTTTAAATGTTCACGTAAGAATTTATGGATTGTTTATTAACATTTTAATAGAATTCATCAAGTAGCATGCTAACAATAAACCGTGATTTAGCTGACACACACACACACCAATCACAACATTTTAAAGCGAAATTTTACTATATTTTTAAAATGAACACATGAATGATAACGTAAATAAAATTCGTCATTTCTCCATTTTCATATGTCAGAAGTCTTCTTAACGACTATTTTGAGAGTTTTTGTTCGTTTTCATAAAAAGGGGATGAAAAAAATTGTATAATTTCGCATGCTCAAAAATGGTCAGAGAGAACAAATTGCCTATTTCATATACTACATGAAGCATGCTATTGTCTGTAAGAGATTTTTTTTTGAGCTCTGTCAAACCTCGCCCATCTCTGAATTAATAATAAATTCAGCAATGTAAAATATCTCCCTACTCTCAATGCATTCTGCTTTACATCGTAACCCATTGTTTTCTTATCGTCGTTAATATGTCATTTACCTCTTTCAATACATTTTTTTTTTATCTTCCTAGGTCAGTCTTCTAATTTATTGTTAAAGGTATTTAAAAACGAAATAAAAGTGTAATGAACTTAAAACGAAGGTTTATTTTACAAATAAAATAAATTATAGTAATAACTGAATGCAGAATGCTGCATTACTTAATTTGATATGAGTTATACATATATACTTTCAATTTCCAAGTTCACTCATTAATACGACATAGGAGTTGCTTGAATACTGTTAATATTTTAAAAAATAAAAGAGGCAGATGCATGTTGATACCTCTATGAAAAGTAAAAACAAAGATGCTCTAAAAGAATTGTTTCTGTAGGCTACGACGATGCAGATATAGGTCTGTACAGAATCGTTAGACTAGTCGTTAAGATTAACTTCATCGATCGCGTATTACTAAAGGAGTACTCCCAGCGGCTCTAGAGGTCAGGTGGGTGAGTGATTTGGCATTGCGGTGCATTATTGACGACAATCGGCTTGCAAGGTGAACGGTTGCCAACGCGAGTGCATATGTTTGTGAAAGCGAATGCATGATGAGGGAACATGTTTTAGGTGATACAATTCCACATTCAACACGTAATGAAGGCATTAAGAGAACAGAGAATCAATACATAGTAGCTAGAAAGAAAATAACAAGGCAAACTATGTATTTTAAATACATCCTCTATAATAAAATATGAAAACAATAGTTAATCATTATCCAAACAGACCTTTGACCCCTCCGTGGTCTAATGGTAGCGTTTGTGATTTGCGACTACTAGCTCGGAGGTCCAGCGTTCGAATCCCGACCAGGTCAAGCATTCTTTCGTAGTTTTTTCCTTGTCCTGAGAAGCGAGGGTCAGATAGTTCATGCCATTTATAGTTAATATAACAAATGTGCAACACTTTATATTTTGTAATTGGCTGTCATAAAATGTAGATACATTGTAAAACTGCCATTTTAATAATAATAATAATAATAATAATAATAATAATAATAATAATAATAATAACAATAATAATAATATTTCCTTGCACTGATCCCTGCTGACTTACACCCATAGTATTCAGTCCACAATATACAGATTTCGCGAGAATACCAATGCAGTCAAGCTTAAATAAATATAATATTTAAAAAAATATATGCATGGTAATATAATGCGCGCTGACTCACTTGTTATGCAAGGGCTCATCGCAGTTGCGCTATTTCTAACTAGACTGTACACTACTGCAGGATGTAATATACAGCATTTTAGTTCTAAGAGTGAATAAAATTTTTCTAGATTTTTTTGTTTTGTTTTCGATTCTTAGGCAAATTAATACGTTCTTCCGCATCTTTCTTTTCATTGTTAACTTTCATTATCAGATATGATAGATTAGGGAAAAGTGTGGAATTACTTTTGGAATTTTTCTAGCAACACTTGCTGTTCACTGTTTTGCACAGGGTAAATGTCTTCCCTAATATCAAATTTTGGTTTGAAATGTTTAATATGTACTACAATTTTATCATTATTTTTAACATTTACACTTTATACACTTCTTTATTAATAACTGCTCTTTGGAAAATTTAAATATGGTAGTACGCTGTACACTGCCGTAATTAGAGGTACAACCGGGACCACAACAAGAGCAACCCATGTTGTACTAAACAATTTTCTATTATACAAGTTCCTGGTGTAATTTCGCTAAATCAAAATTAATTGAATCCATGGAAAAGAACTAACACGCTCTGTTGATTTACTTCCAACTATAAACCAGGTAACTGCAATGAACCAAATAAACAAAATCATATACTTAATAGCAGCAACATGTTTATGCCTCAATCGCCTCCGTTTTATGTACTATCGATTCTCGCATTATGGACTGAGGAGTGGATTTGTTCTTTCAACTACATAGCGTATCAATGCCACGGTAGGGTCTCAGTTCTACCCTATTCCCATCTAAACTCTATCTACAGCGATATATGTGCTGAAATCGCTTCTAGTGACCGAAAAGACACGGATAGAACCCTCGGAACTCTCACCGCATGTGGCTGATGATTCTTACAAGACGTTTATCATACGAATGTACTGGTTTGTGCAGAAGATGGTTAGGATGTTACTGATTTTCCAGACTCTCAAGTAAGTTAGATTGTGTGCAGAGATGCTGTTTCCAAATATGTCATTTTGCATTTTGCAGCACGAACTGTATATGGGAACAGTGTTTGATACGGCTTAATACCTATAGTGTTACGCTGTATTTCGTTATCTTCATTGGGCTCTGCATGATGTTCAGTGAGGGACTGACTGCTGCACACTGTGATAACTAGTAAAGAAGGTGATGGAAGCTTAGAGAGTATTTGAGTATCACAAATTCCATTTGAATCTTAATTCTCTTATTTGGAGTCTGCAGTATTCTCTTCCACATTGTACAATTTCCGTTTCTGTGCCAAGTTAGAAACTATCTTACTAACAGTATAAAATTCACAAATACAAGTAATACTTGGCCCTCTGTAAATTCGTCCATCTCAATTTTTGTTTCGCTTATTTTTCGTTTAGGCGTAGACTATATATCAATCATATATCAGTACATATATCTATAAGCACTTGTTAAATAATGGTACATTGTGCACAATTTCACAAATGTGACCGCGTAGAGGACGGCCTAATGTATTCTTTAGATATCGAGACAATGGCCATTGAAAAAAATTACAATATTGGAAAAGTGCATGAAATTTCTTGCTTAAAGTAAATGAATAGACTTCCAATTTCACAGGGTTATACCCAATGGAGCACACCATTAGAAACATGCACATAACGGATAGTTATTTCTGCATCAACTAATGCACAGAACAAAACTTGTATTTTCATTACCTTCAAAACTGCATCTATTTAATTCTAGGTGTTAAGAATGACCTCTGGTGCTCTGTTTCTTGTGGTAGAGAAACAATACACTCTCAGAGCCCAAGACAGAAGGTCAGCTTGTAAGGGTTAACTGATATTCTAAACAATGGGCCAACAGAAGCGACCAAGAGGACAAAAGGTCACTGTCCCGGTACCCTTTGCCGGAGTAGTACTCTCAGAATATTTCTTTTCATTGTGATTAGCAATCCCGGGATCATTAAAAGCAAATAAAGCAAAGTAAGATATAAATGTATACATTCCGCCATTGAGACCCAACACCCAGCACTTCCCAGCTTACAGCGTCAGCGAATCACGTAAACGATGACGTCATAAGGCTGGACTAGCGCAAGAAATGTTGCACAGTAGCATCGGATACCACTATAAATCTTTTTCCTCCTACATGTAACTCGGCAAGGTTTTTAGATGTCACTTGTCACCCCCATTACGAAATGAGCAGATACTTGGTTGAACACCTACATTCATTTATCCTAGTGTCAACATCTGGAGGTATGAACGTGCTTAGCGAACGTGAGGTCTTGCCAGTAAATAACACCAAACACATCAGACTTTTAGAAACATGTAGTTATTGGCAAATAGAAATAACAAAGTTTTAACCAGGATAGTACTCTGAATGTCAGCATGAAAACCTGCTAATATAGCGCTTTATCATCTGGTAGAGCTCCGAAAGGGAGAAGCACTGCTAGCCTTCAGTCTATTTACCATAAGGACATTCTTAAGGTGATAACATGATAACGGCATGAAATGGAGCTTCTTTCGCTTTATCGATTTGCGGTTGCTGTTGTATCGACACAAAAATCAGTAAACTTCAGAACATCGAATGTTTATGCATGATTCAAATGTAAAAACAACATGAGGAAGAATAGCTTTCTTATAATGCAGTTAATCTTTTGTTCATTGACGCCATTCTGTCTACAGAGTCACTGATCTGCAGCTATCTCTACCGTAGCTTGCCGTTACACGGAGCACGGAAATCAAGCACCACTACAACCAAATGGTGTAGTGGTAAACATACTTGCCTCCTAAACCCAAGATCGCGGGTTCGATCCTGGCCAGAACCGATGGATCCTAAGTATGGCTTCCTTCGGAAGGGAAGTAAAGCCGTGGGTCCCGTGTGGTACATTTACGGTACGATAAAAAACCTCAAGCCTGAAAGAAGGGACCTCTGAGCAAAATTTGTCGGCCACATCACGCCCTGAATTGAATGGGACGCTGATGACCTCAGATGTTAAAGAGCGTCCATAAATAAACCAAATCGACAACCGTAACAGTATTATGGCCAGTATGATCCCCAGATTTTACCATATGCAATTTTAATTTTGAGGGAAATTGGGAAAAAAAAAAATACCTATCCGATTAACCCGCACAAGTTAAAAGAACTGAAAGAAGCAACGTTTTCAAAAGAAAACTAATGCGTATGAATGCAAATTTCTTATAATGTGTGAAAGCTATGTAGTGGCACCAGGACTTCATATCTACATCTTTGATAAAGATTATGTAATTGTAATTTGTATCAGAGATCTATGAGATTTAATTTAGGGGTCGTATCTGACTCAGCCGGCTCACAGCATGTTTCTCGCCGCCATACAAGCTGCGCTCTCTTGGATTAACATCCATTTAAAAGCATTGTAGTTTTAGCAGATTAATAATAATGTAAAAAATACCTATATGAGGCTGCGGAACTCTCTCTCTCTCTCTCTCTCTCTCTCTCTCTCTCTCGACATTCAAATATCACGTTTAGTATAATGCCGTATTATACATATATGATATACTAATTAGAATACATGAAATATTATGATTGGGCTTACATAAATGTTCATGAAAAGTGTGTATCAGCGGGGGCGGATAGGAGGAACAGTTTCAAAATATATTTTCAGGGTTTGAAAGTCTGCATTTAATTACAATGCTTCTAGATAGAAAACAATAAAGAATTTAAATAATGAACTGCTTCGGCTTACATTGTGATCTAAAATCAATACTGTTTGCATATGATTTGAAATGCTGAAACCTCTCTCTCAAAAATGGAACTAATCTTGGGCTTCGAGTTTCACAAGGTATTCCGACAGTGCGAGGACTTTTCTCCCCTTACGTCAAAATGCTATCTCGTCGCCGTCGTTCCCGAGAGAAGACGAATATTCGTTAGCATGACAGAGGGGCATCTCTTCACGCTCTGAATATCCACAAAGATGAACCCATCTCTCGTTTATACATTTTAATAACTTTCCCTCGAGAGAGCATTTTTTACCTTGCGTTCTTTTGTAGACGCCGACAAACAAAGTGCACCTTCCGATCAGCTCTTCTTTGTTGTTATTTTTTTTCCCTCGCTTTCATTGTCGAGTTCATTTCTTTCAGAAGGGAAGAATGTCAAAACATTTATCAAAGTATAGGCAAGAAAAACTCCGTATTCGAGTCTATTCGGCGGCCCACCGTTCAATCGATCACGCCTATAGAAAGGAATTAACCATTTCCACGACTTATTATAACAATGATGCCATGCTTAATAGAAATTCAATTTCCAGTGTACTTTAATACTTTGAAGCAAATACCCAGTCACTTGTTCATAGGAGTTTTCGCTTAGTCAACATTTTTCGTGGTCTGAAAATTTGTTCGAAAACGTTTTTAACTATTGTTGGTAATGCCGTTGCTACTAATTAACTATAGATAAGGATACATGTATTCAGAAGTGTTTACCATACGAGGACAGGTCCATAAGTTTCCGGCCTCGCCGATAAAGATTATCGCCTTCGCAAAATGCTTGTCTGTTGTCACACTTTATCTGTAAGTAAATAACTACAGCTGTAACTTCCTCTCCGCTGTGTTCAGTTGTTCAGATGTAGTTGTATAAAGCAGGCAAGCTATGTGTAGAAAATTGTGACATATTCAAAATAGAGATTCGAGCAGTTAAGGTCTTCACAAAAGAATAAATTAAACAGCGATTAGACTATGTATACGGGGAAGCACTCCCCCCATATTCTAGCGTAAAAGAATGGGCCAAACTTTTTCAAATGGGTCGAGAAACCATTAAAGACGAAGAACGTGCCAGTCGGCCTTTGGAGGTGCTCACTGCTGAAAACATTGCTCTTGTGGAAGACCAGCAGCTCAAAGTTACAGAAATAGCAGCAAGGATGGTCCTTTCTAAAACAACAGTCCATCGAATTATTCATTAACATTTAAACATGAATAAGGTTAGTGCAAGATGGGTGCCTAGACTTCTTTCTTCATTCCAAAAAAGTAGCAACGAGTCATCTGTTGTTAGGCATGTTTGAAGCTCTGTTGTGGCAACGAGAGAGAAGTTCTGCAAACCATTGTTACAAGAGATGAAACTAAGGTCCCCTACTATGATCCTTTGTCCAAAAGAGAATCAATAGAGTGGCGTAAACCTAGTGAAACACTGCCTCTAAAGGGCAAGGTCACTCAGTCAACCAAGAAAATCATAGCCACAATCTTTGGGACTGTGAATGAATACTCTTCATTGGCTTCAAGGAAAGGAACACCATAGTAAATGGGGAATACTATGCTGGCCTACTGCACAGACTACATGCTTCCATCAAAGAGAAAAGGCGAGGAAAGCTGAGTGGTGGTGTGCACCTTCTTCACGACAACGCGCCTGTACATACAGTTCTTGTTGCAAAAGAAGTTGTGAAGAAATGTGGTTTCAAGAAGATCGACCTTCACCCTATCTAGCTCCCAGTGGCTATTTTCTTTTCTGAAAACTCAAGAAGGACCTTCGATGAAGGAAATTTAAGTGTGACGAAGAAGTGAGGGGTGCTGTTTATGCCCATTTTGCTGACAAGACTTTCGATTTTTTTTTGGGGGGGGGGTTGAAATGTTAATCCAGCGATGTGAAAAGTGTATTGCAATAAATTGTAACTATTTTGAAAAGTGAAATGTAGTTTTTGTTTTTATCGTACGTAGAAAATGGTTAGGCCGGAAACTTTTGGACCTACCCTCGTATTTCTCGGCTCATGCGATTTGATCCATCATGTTCCAGAATATTAAACTTTCCGGAATACTCCCTTTCTCTGGAAGCACAAGTATTACGTTAAGTAAATACGAAATAGATTGTTTTGTTCATTCCGTTATTTTTCTCAAAATGTTGTTAGTTTCTGATTAACCCAAAGAAAAATTTGCAAAGGTTGCTTTCACTTTTACATGCATTGCGATAGCCATCTTCTTTTTAATCACAAGTACTGTTGATTTGTTTTATTTACGGACGCTTTTTAACATCATAGGTCATCAGCGTCCCATTCAATTCAGGGCGTGAAACGGCAAACAAATTTTGTTCAGACGAAGCCTCTTCTTTAAGGCTTGAGATTCTTTTACATGCCGTAAATGTACGACACGGGACCCACGGCTTTACTTCTCTTCCGAAGGAAGCCATACTTAGGATTGTTACCTCCGAAAAAATCCATCGGTTCTGGCCGAGTTTGAACCCGCGATCTTGGTTTAGGAGGCAAATATGGTTACCACTACATCACCCCGGTCAATCTGTCTATACGTTGTTGCACATTGTCTTCATGACAATTGAAGCATTCGACATATCTGGATGCACAAAAACATTGACCCTTTTATGAATGGTAACTAATAGGGAATTGATAGAATCGATAATCACACGAAAATAGGAGTAATAGCATGCGGAAACTATATTAAAGCCTGAAAGTAGGGTCGAAGATACATAAGAAGTCGATTACTATAGGTAGCAGTGTTTTTTCAATTGGGGGGGGGGGGGGTGTTGAATTATTTCTGTAATCTACTCAGAGTATAGCTCCATGTGATTAATCGAAAATAAGATAAGATTTTGGTTAAGGTTAAGCTGATCCCTACAAATAACAAATATAATTAAATTGTACTTAAGTCAATTAGCGCTTATAGTGAAAATAACGTACTTTCAATATTGTTTGTGCGTCTCAAAAATTGGATGTATTTTAAAATAGCACTTTCTAGTGATCACTATCTTTTGTTTTGTATACAACATAGAGGAAGATTATGAACTATGAGGGCATTAATATGTATATATTTTATAATATACAGGGCGTCCCTTTTTTTTTTTTTTTTTTTTTTTGCTGATCCAATGTAATCTTTTTTGTGTATCTTATGAAAAATTGTCTTAAATTTTTAATAATTTAAATAATTTAACTGACGACTCATATACGATTTCTTGAACACTCTTAGATCGAAACTTAAAAGATCATGTAATTTCTGAGCCAAACGTTAGATCGAAACTTAAAAGATCATGTAATTTCTGAGCCAAACGTTCATTTTTCGTGACGCCCCAAAGCGAAGTGTGAAATGGTGTATGATCACGGTGACTCTTTTTTACACTGTCCCTGGATTTTCTGTTCAAAAGGGCTATATCTAGTTTATTTAGTAACCGGGACTTCACTGAGTCAGTTTTAATTTGTGCCTAAAATGCCATTATATCAGGATAAGTTTTCATAGAACACTTCTTTACGTTGTTTAATTTTCAGAAAAATATCCAAAAGAAAAATCGCACAGTTTCAAGTTCTGTTAATGGACTGAATAAAAAGTTACAGCGAAATTTACTTTGTCATACATTCAGCAAGCAACGCGATTCGTTTAAAAAAATGTCAAATACTGAAATGTGATTTATACTCTTCGGCTATTGTTCCAAATCCCCTATTTCCATTTTACGAGGTCTATTTGTCTTCGAAACGAAACACTTCAACATTTCAAAGAGAGCTTTGCATGTGATCATTGCCGCCGGTTGATTTTCATATGTATTTGTTCTAGCATAAAAAGAAATAAAAAACAGGTCTGCCAACCTACAAGTTTGGGGCTCGGCTTTATTATGTCAATAACTCACAGCGTGTGTGCTTATAACAGTTTTTACCACCCTCCATAAAAATATATTTTGCCCTCACCAACTTCTATTTTGAGTTCCACAAGGCAAGACAGAATTATTTATGAGCCCTTTATTGAGGTGCTCTGTTCCATTTTGTAGGACATAAACCAATCATCACTAGTTCGGTAGTAGGTATTCTAAAATAGGAAATTTCTTAAACCGAGTGCAAAAATCAAGGCGACAAAACCTTTTTCCAGTAGAATTGCAAAGATCGACCAAAATTCTAATTAAAAAAAAACTGTAACTTAAAGAACAATTTTATTTAAATGTTGTCCTATAAAAATTTGGACATTCGGGAAAATTTAACTTTTTTTAAAATAAATTGTTATATATTATTATTTGGTAATATTCATGTCTTGACTTCTCCTTATAACTCTTGTGTAATTAAAAAAACGAGGCTTTTGGAGCAATCGAAGGCAATATTTTAAAATTTCCTGCTATAGTGGTCTGTAAAATTATTTAAATAATCACACGTTTTCAAAGTGTTGTGTTTAACCTCCTCTAACAGAATTTTAATTGCATTTCAAAGCAATAAAGCTTTTTATCTCGCTCCTCCTGCAGTTCGACAGTTTTAGCATTTAAACATTTCATAGAAATGTTCGGACACCATTGTTAGCAGGAAGCTGTTTTATTTAATTTGCTTTAGCACAGTTTAATGTTGAATTTAAAACTACAGATAAAAACAGCAAAACGAGACCTTTACACTGGAAGTTAACACGCTAAAATTATATTAATTGGGACTTAAAATTGTTTTTCATAAATTTATTCATTTCAACGTTTTTCTTTGTCTTTTAATCAGCAAATGACATACAAAACGCACATTTTCCTACGTTCCAACGTTCGTTTCGTTCTCTCCAAAGCTTCTGCAGGGATAGAATGAAATTTATCTCCGTTGTAAATCATTTGGCGAGCTTCTTCATGGAAAACTCGTTTCTTTCCTACGACTTTCCTTTCCTGTTTGGCGAGATAGCATGAAATATAAGCTAACGTGCAATTTTGTGCATACTATCAGTAGTTGTGTTATAAAACCTGCTCTGCCTGTAAAACTAATTCTCTACGTTGCTAGGAGAAATACGCGGATAATTCAGTGCAGATGGCCATTACGGAATTTAAACGCTGTAGTGTGTGCATGTAAGCGATGCTGACATTCATATGAAAGAAGCATTTGAATTATTATCGTTTGTACATTACGTATTTCATGTTAAAATGATATGTTTTATACCCTTACGGTATTTTCGTATATGGGTCACCCAGTTATTTCATGACCGACATAGCAACGGGTAAGGAATTGCTGGAACTGCTTGCTTTAATTTTTCACACATTTCTTGCATTATGATTTTGAACCACAATTCATTAGCTGAATTTATTCCCTGTACTGCCCACTAATTAAATCTTGTTAAAACTGCTGCTACTGAGGCTGTGGTGTTTTTCAACTTTGTTAAAACCGCCGAGTTTGTGGGTGACGAAGAGCGATGTTTTCTGCAATAAATAGAATTAAAAACAGGAGCATGAAAATTTTATAAGGCTGCATAATGTCCTTAAAAAGTTGTTAATATAAAAGATTTTAGAAGAAAATAATTATAAATTTATTTAATATCCAATGCACCTATTTTTGTTTTGCTCTTTTAGATATCATTTATGTATCATTAAAATGAGGTGTGAATTTAATTTAATTAATTTGGTTCATATATGTACTGAATGAAGTAACAAACATTTGGAATAAAAGACCGTACATCGTATCGTATACAGGGCGTTTAAATTAGACCGAAACTCTTTGGAAACATTTTTTGTTAAGAAGCCCATTAGCTGCGACGTTTTATTAAGTGCAACACGATTTTATACTATTCATTTGGTGATCTTGCATAAAGGTATTGAGCTAATTAGCTATTTGAAAATAATGAATGTTACAGCTGCTTACTTCAAATAATTACAGCAAATGCCGGAACACACGTTCATTGACTTCCAGACAAAAAGTTCGTCGACGTGCCATACTCTGTCAAAGGCTCCAGGCATTTCCCCAATTTTAACTGCAGCGCTGACTAGCGTGCTTCGGAATCAACGGGGGTTTCATAAATTACAGACTTTATATGGCCCCATACAAAGGTATCAAGTGGGGTAAGGCCAGGCGAATGTAGCAGCAATGGGCTCACCCCGACCTTATCCAGTGGTCACCAAATGTAGCTGTAACAGGACGATGTACTTCATTCTCAAAATAAGCTGGTGACCATCACGTTGAAATTATATTCCTTATCTGAATCGCAGAGGAAGGAAATGCATTGGCCTCAGAAATTTTACAAGAATATCAATTAGTTGTTGGAGTTTAGTCGTTGTGACAAAATGTATGGTTCCAAGACAGTCATTCACAATCCTTACCCACAAATTGATGCAAGTCTCATCATATTTGATGGCGCAAACAAAGCCTAGATGTTTTCAAAAACTTAAAGATGTGAAACATGATTCATCCCTGAAAATCAAACGAGTTTGGAAAATGTGGTTGGAGAAGAGTTTGGTAAAAATACAACAAAATTGCTAGTCTCGCAATGGATAGTTCCCTAGCTTAGTAGCATGGACTCTTTCAAGATGTTGAGTATGCAAAAATGTTCCTGCAGAATTCTCCACACCATGCAATGACTTTGTTCAAATGCTGAACGATAGCGCGAGTACTCCACGAAAATACCATCAACCGCAAGAGTTCGCAAGGCCTACCACCGTCCTTGACCCTCTGCTCGTCTTTCTAATGAGCCCAGCTCGCGTAGTCTGCGATCAATGCTGGAAAATATAGTTCGTTGATTTGGGAACTGTTTCTGGGTACAGTCTCTGAGTCGCAAGACCAGAACCATATGTTGGTTCGTACATCAAATGCATGCACATGTGGAAGAATTACAATACTGAGCACGAGAAGCCAACAAGCTGGAAAGACCAATTAATTTGAGCACAGAGAGTAAACAAACAAGAGTACGGTAGCAATAATGCAGACGTGGAAATTCCCAGAGCCGCGGTTTGACCTTGAATTGCAATAAATAACCCCATAGATCACACCATCTGCATATCAAAAGCTCTTGCTGAGTTCCAGCGATGAAATAACAGTCTCAGCATACCAGTCTATTGAGATTACGCTTAGGTAAACAGGTTACAGTTCCAGGGTGACGTTCGCCTCCTTGTAGTAGCCTGCACTCTCCTTCCAACCTCATCTCGTTTATAGTGGCTATCGTATTCTTATACTGAAACAGTGTTATAAAACTGTTGTCTATTCGATCACCAATTTTATCAGTCTAATTTAAAGAAACTCTTTGTATATTTTATCAAGCAATGATGTAAATCCTAAACCTATTTGTCAGCTTAAGCTTGTTCATAAGGGTATTTTGATTACATTTTGCACTTATAACCTCTCTACATTGTTTAACAGTTCAAGCAGCAGCTGATAAGTACTTGCCTACACCCAACTATATTTATTTTTATTATATTTTCTCTTTTTTGAGTTATAGAGTTGCATATGATTGGGATTTAGCTCTGCTTCACCTCTCCGGTACATTGAGAACATGTAAAAAACGTGAAAATTTTCCATAAATTTAGCCAAGTAATCGCGGAAATGTATAACTTTGTTAGAAAGTCTAAATACAAAAACTGGTCTTTGTTTGCGTAAAATAAGTGCTTTACATGTTTCTTTGGTTTTAATTAATTCATATAAATGTGTTTGATATCTGATTTTTTTTTCTCTTTGTTTCTGCAGGTAAGAAATGTGTTCCTTCTGCATTGATTGAAGAAGGTGAGTAGATATGATTAACTGAATTTATACAGAAATAACGGATCATGTCTTCTATAATATTTTAATGAATAGGCAGTTCTCCGATGCTGTGTAGAACTACGATAACATTGGTCGAGGAACTACAACTCCAGTTCCCTGTTGTTATTATTTTACTAAATTCTCTGGATGTATAATTTATTTTCAGTTTTCTGCAATAGGGAATCCAACTTGTTTGTTAATAGAGTCGAACTGTATGGTATGAGTCCATCCTGGAGGTGTAGCGGTAACCGTACTTGCCTCGCAGACCCAAGATTCCGGGTTAAATCCAGGCCAGGTCGATGAATTTTTAGGCGTAAAAATCAAAGCATGGCTTCCTTGGAAGAGAAGTAAAGCCGTGGGTCCCGTGTCGTAGATTTATGGCATGTAAAAAGAGCCTTAAGGATGAAAGAAGAGGCCTCTGAGCAAAATTTATCGACCGTTTCACGCTCTGAATTGAATGGGACGCTGATGACCGGAGATGTTAAAGATCGTCAATAAATAAACTAAAAAAATAAAAGCATAGAATGCGGGGAAACAATTTAATGAAACTACAAATTCTTGCTAAACATAAATATCCTAATGACTTCATTAGTTTATGCACGTTAATTATTTCCCCCTAGATACTGTCGGAGATGGAACTGAAGGTGCCTGAATCTAAGTTGCTTTTATGTAAGGAATTGTTCTCATAGACGCAGAGCATGAAAAACTTAACTTTCGTGTATTAATCCAGAAAAGGCTGCTTGGGAGAGGATGTATAAAGTTGCAAAAATTATTCTATCTGTAATGCAAAGGTATGCAGATTTTGTCTGTTCTGTATCCAAAATTTGGGGCAGTTTGTTTAACCTCGTTCACTGCAAACTCTCTGTAGGAAACACAATGAGAGAAGTTCTCTGGGTAAGGTGAAAAGTTATAAAACTATTTGCTCCAGTTTTATTTCTCCTCCTTACTGTGTATAATATACTTATGACTTTAATGCATAAAATGAAACTAGATTAATCTATAAAGCCAGTAGCTAGATGAAAAGTTTTCAAGTGAATAAATTTAAAAATTCTCAAATATTCCTCAGTCTTTTAAAGAACTTAGAGCTTTAAATAAAAAAAATTGAAGGAGAGCCGAGCAAGTAATAGACGATAAATTTAGGTTTCATAAATATTAAAAGAAAATAACAACAGGCTAATTTATAATAACCCCGTTAGAATTTTAGGGTCTTTAAAAGTTTAGCCGCATAAAACAGCATTTATTTAAACATTCTTTTAGAAATGTGCTTGGTTTTAAGATCACGTTAGACTTCCTTTCTAATAATAATCATTCTGTAGTTCTGAGAAACCAGAGATTATGACTTTATGCCGGGTGTTAATGAACTACAAGATATTCAGAATCGTAGGACCATATACAAGCAAATTCAAACAGGAAATCTATGGTATACACACATACACACAAAAAACTAGTTTTATATACCGATAAAGGAGTTTAAATTATATGCGCGTCAAACCGTTATGTGACCTTCAAAGGCTGAACGGTTCTAGCGAATCATTAATTTGCCGATGCCATATCAGAATTAGTTTCACTTTGCTACTAAATGCACATCGTTCATTGCGAGTTCCAATAGCTCGGCAGATTTAATGAAAATGAATTTGCAAGTATGTAGGAGTAAAAGCCTAATTTTACCTGGAACCGTTCCCTTTTATAGTTTTATTATAAAAGTTTTTCTTTATTTTTTCGAACGACGAAAAGCAGGTCAGTGTAAGGGGAAAAAAAAAAAAAAAAGAACAGAGCAGATGTTATTTGGCATTTGTAGATAGCTATCGCTCTTCGTTATCCATCTGGCTTGGAAAGAGAACAGGTACCTTTGTTTTCCTCGAATTTACTGTAACTGGATGCCTCACCCACACGACGATATGCCGCACTGCATGATGCAGTGATACGGCTATGCTACAATTGACTTTGGCCATATGCGCATTTCACACGGATTAAGATGCTGACAGCTCAGTGTTAAAAGCGAAATGGCGTAAAAATTTGTCCTAGAACAAGAAAAACCCAATTTTAATAGTTCATCATCAACAGAGAATGCTGTAACAATAATTAAAAATCTCAACTATGTGATAGTACAGCCCTGTACGGTTATACAGCTCGGTCTAGAACAGGCATCTCAAGGGCACGTCTGAATAGTGAGGACGGAGAGAGAGAGGTATCCGCATGTGATCACAAGAAGATATCCGAATGATTCTGATACACTGGTCATGAAATATTTATGCGTCATAAGCAGGGTCAGCAGGTCTATACTCCGGAATAGACTTATTATCTACTGATGTCAGAAATTGAATAATCAGATCAAAACTGCACAATGTGTAACGTAATCAAATGTAGCTTTTAACGGTTAGTTACGTAACACGGAAATACAGAAGCGAATTCCCCGTTCGGCGCTCCAATGCTAGTAGAAAGAGCAAACAGTGGTGAGCAAGCTTGGCTCGTATCTGACGCTTTTGAGACCCGGGGACTAGAAGGAGCTTTTTATATCGCTGAGTCGAAAAAGTAACCTTAATTTAGCAATCAAAATTCTGAATAATGTAGTAGAGTGTTGTACTGCATAAATAAATAACATAACCTTTCTGCTGGAGGAAAAAACTCGCGCGGCATCTTGGGAAATGTGACGTCAGCGACCAAAATAAGATGGCAGCCTCCTTGGAAACTGCATCATAGAGGCAAAGTGAGGGCAAGAAACCAACAGATACTAATCGAAGAATGAAGAGACGGTATGGAGATTCCTGTGTGTCACTTCAGCAGGTCTAGAGTGGCAGACAAAGTTTAAAAGTGGAGTGTCAACTGTGAGTGACGCAGCTCGTTCTGGACTACTGTGTACTGCTGCTACTCCAAACACTATCGCTGCGGTAGAACAAGTCAAAACCGACTCCCTTCCCAGACTTCAATGCAGGGGGCAAGGGGAAGGGGGACGGCGGTCGTGGTCGCCCAACTACTGCCATCCTTAGAAACACGAATATTTGACGAAGTTTACAAGATGACATTATTTATCATTAGAAAATATTTCGATTAGACTTTAGAATATGGCTGTTTTTACAAACAATATTTCTCATATGTAAATGAAACATAAATTACATGAATTCGGCTTACATGAAATGCATCCATGTATAACAAATGGATAATCAATTACTTCCATTGCCGTTTACTGCATTGCAATAAATAATGAAATAATAATAAAAATAATTATAACACCAACAACATGCATAAATAAAATAACGTAATCAAGTATTTTTCATTAGCTTAATTTAAGAAAATTTACTCCAGTGCAAAATTAATGGATCATTCAAACACAAATGCATCTATAAATGTACAGATTTGTCTTTTGACTTTTGTAAAGCCAAACGAATATAAAATGGTTAGTCATTCATATCTAAATGCAATTACAATACTCTCTACGAGTGAAACTAATAATTTTAACCATACTACTGGGAATGAAAATGTAATGCAAAATACAATTTACCTTAAATATGTATAAGAAAAGTTGCAGCCCATATCAAGAGCTCTACTGAATGTATAATTTGATTTGCATAAGTAAGCTTCAATTGTTTTAATGCAAAATTTATTTTACCAGCTTTCTTTATATCCAAATCATAATCTAGTGGTAAACTTTCCTTCACAACGTTTATTAATAAAGTCACTCTTTTAATGAGGAGATACCGCCACGGGTGGCCGAGGTCGTTATGGTGAGAACTCGTGAGTGGGACGTTTAGTTTTCCACCAGGACCGTCCTCCCTGACTGAGTTTTTTATTTTCCAGGTTTTCCTCAGTCGTCATAAATAACAAATGCCGGGGAGATACCTTAAACTTAGGCCAGGAACGCTTCCTTAAGTGTTCACCGCCTTTGATGCCTCAATAGTTAATAAGGGCGTTATATTTAATAAATAAAAATATGTATATCATTATTGTAATTAGAAGACATCTCATCAACTTTTCCAATTTGCTCCATTTGTCACATTTTGAACTCCTTACTTCCACATTCTCAAGATTTAACTGAACTTATCATATTTCCCATAATCTGTTTGAATGAAAAGGACAAAGTATTTCTTGGAAATAGTTAAAAACGGGTGTACCTGTCTTTTTCTTAATTTCACTTTGCAAAGGAGTCGAAACACATTGTAATATCCTGTTTCCGGATCTTTTCTTTCATTGCTAAGCCTCACTGTCACACATGATGGTAGATTAGGGAAAATTGTGGGATAAGCATCATTAGTGGATTTTTTCTAGGAACACGATTGGAAACCGTGTGCAAAATGGTGAAATATGCATATTAATATGTATATGTTTTATACATATTACATTTTTATCATTAACTTCCAAATTTTCACTTATCATGACTGCACTCTAGGAAATTTAAATATGGTAGCATGTACATTGCCTAAATTAGAGGTACAATCGGTTTTATAACAAGAACAACCTATGTTGTATTACACACTTTCTATTACACAAGCTCCTGCCTTAATTTCACTAAATCAATATTGCCTAATGAAAAACAAGAGAGTTTGCATGCTAGTGTTGATTTTCTTGCAACTATAAACCACATAACTGCAACGAACCAAATAAACAAACCCATGTAGCAACACGCTTGAACCTCAACCGCCGCCATTTTGTGTACTATCCGTACTGACTTTATAATCTGAAATGCTGGGTCTTCTACTTCCAGCCAGAGACTAAGCGAGCCAGCTAAGAGAGGCGGCATTCATCATACAGTTCCATACAACTGTGTTAGCCGGTAAAGTGATGCTTAAGTTCTTCCAGGACTATAAAAGTACAATCACTGAACATTAAATGTCCCAGAGGACGCAAAGCTAATAGCGGGGCGTATTGTAATCTGCTTGAGAACCATTGAAACCTCAGTCGAAACGTCGAGGTTTGCTCACAATTGGTTTACTCTTACAGCACAATAATGCAAGACCTCACACAGTTCATGCAGCGGTACAAGATTTTGATGTATATCATATCCTAATTATTCCCGGACGTGCATTTTTCCGATTATCATGTCTTTGGACATTTAGAGAAGCACTGTGGGTGAGAAGTTCAGCATTGACGACGAGGTGAAAGACGTGGTGCTCGAGTAGTTACGCAGTCAGTCAAGCATTTTTCTCTCGTGAAATCCAGGTATTAGTGAAACGCTGGTACAGCTGCAGTGAACGTGGTGAAGACTATGTTGAAAAATAGGAATGTTTTCAATGTATTTTTTTTTTGTTAATTAAACTAATATTGAGATAATTTTTGACTCAGCCTAGATATTGCGGCTGTCTGTGGTTTCAAAGATCGTAGGTTTGTGTGTTATGGTTTATTTCTTAATTTTATGATAAAGTATGCTCACATAAGATGTAAAATAAACATAAATTAATCAAGAGACACTGTTCCGGTTTTATTTGACACCAGTATCATGCCGTCTGCTCAAAGAGACGTGATACACAGTATTATTTCCATTATTGTGTGATATAATATCGAATTAGTAAGTGAGGCTTTAGAAACTTAATACTGTAAGTTTGAAATTTGAACAGACAGACCACAGTCTGTCTTTCAAATTGCTTGTCTAAGACCCCCCCCCCCTACAATCCTACTTTTAATGATATGTTCTTTAATTTGTGTAAGTTCAGAGGCCGTTATAAGTAAACATTCCTCTACATTCCAATTTAAATGTGTCTTCATTTTTTCTTTCTCATGAATACCACAGACTTAATCGACGAAAAGGACCGCTGGCTCATCTCGTACTTGACAAGGCACACGAAAGTAACAACACAATTTCCATCGTACTTTGTGAATTATTTTTGGAATTACGGGGAGAGCTGAGGTGAAAATAGCATTGTGATGTATTTTAACCACATGATACGCTGTCATTCCGACTTCACAGATGGCCAGGTTGGTCTGGAATGCAAAAGCCCCGTCCCTTCTTGTGACGAGCGCTTTGAATCAGGATACAAAGCGATGTTGTAAGCTGTTCAAAGTGTCAAAACGGGCACCCCATCCCCAGTGATATCGTATACAGCGATATTCTGGCTTCTTCTGTAGTGGAGCAGGACAAGATCAAAGGAACGAGTGTGATGCTTCGTTTAGTCCAAAGGGAATGGGATTTTTGTCAGCGAATAGAGAGGTTGTGTACACGACTTGTCGGTGCGAGATAATTCCTTAGATATCAGCACAGAGACTGAAAGGTGTGTTTATTAATGAGACCTGACTACAGCTTAGATTTGATAAATAATTGCATTAATAATTACATTGCTAGACTAGAATTTAAAATCACCTTTAGGAACATCCATTTCTCTCTAGTGATAGCACGTAAGACGGGTCAGAAGCCAGAAAAGAGAGTGAACAATACACATGAAGAGCACAAGGTAAACGGATTTTATCGCGTATTTATCTCAAAAATAAATAAGACATGTGAATGAACAATCCCCACAAAGGAAAACGTTTTAGCTTTGTCTTTAAGTCCATTTTCAACTTCTCGCTTCTCCCCATGTGGAATTTTGGTCTGAACACCTAACTTTACCACCTCTCTCTACCTGCATCAGGAAGGCGCTGTCGCTTTGTTACTCGTATATTTCGTCCATCAGTGTACGTTCTTGGGCACCGTAGCGGGGGGGGGGGGGGGAAGAAAAAAAAAAAAACAAGCTTCTGCAAGCAGAAGGGGAGAAAAGGCAATGATTTGTTGAAGTACATGGCGGTAGGACAGACACCAAATTTATAGCAGGTCGATAAGAGCTCACAGCAAACGCGAGGCTTGTGTTAGGTAGTGAAACTTGCTTCGTATCACAACCTTCTATATGAGAGCACAATATGTAGCTAGCGGAGGTACAGCATTTACTGGATTAATACATTCATTATTTTGTATAATTTAATTTGACATGAAAAATTGCATTTTTAGAATAAAGCGTGACAAGTGCAAATATTATTTGTATTTCGTCACATATATTATTAATGTCGTGAATAAGTATGATGGTTATTTTCTAGGTATGATAAAGACAAAAACTATATTTCACTTTTTAATATAGTTACCCTTTATTGCAATACACTTCTCACATTTTTGAATTAACATTTCAATCCCTCCCAAAAATAGTCAGAAGTTTTGCCTGCAAAATGGGCATAAATAGCATTCATCACTTCTTCGTCACACTTCAATTTCCTTTCTCGAAGGTCCTTCTTGAGTTTTGAGAAGAGGAAATAGTCACTGGGAGCTAGATCTGAGATGTAGGGTGGATGGTCGATCTCATTGAAGCCACATTTCTTCACAGCTTCAATTGCAACAAGAGCTGTGTGCAAGGTGCGTTGTTGTGAAGAAGGCGCACACCTCCACTCAGCTTTCCTCGTCTTTTCACTTTGATGGTAGCACGTAGTCTGTGCAGTAGCTAGCACAGTACTCCACATTTACTGTGGGTTCCTCTTCTTGTCAATAAAGAGTATTCTATCCACAGTACCAAAAGATTGTGGCCATGATTTTCTTTTTTGACTGAGTGACGGTGGCCTTTAGAAGCGGTGCTTCGTCAGGCTTACGCCACTCCATTGATTCTTTTTTGGACAAGGGCTCATAGTAGAGAACTAAAGTTTCATCTCCTGTAACAATAATTTGCAGAACTTCTCTCTCGTTGCCACGGCAGAGCTCCAAAAAGGCCTGACAACAGATGACTCGCTACTGCTTTTGGACTGAGAAAAGAAGTCTAGGCACCCATCTTGCACTAACCTAATTCACGTTTAAATGTTCATGAATAATCCGATGGACTGTTGTTTTAGAAAGATCCGTCCTTGCTGCTATTTCTGTAACTTTGAGGCGCCGGTCTTCATTTCAATTTCTCCTTCCACAAGAGAAATGTTTTCAGGAGTGAGCACCTCCAAGGACCGACTTGCACGTTCTTCGTCTTAAATGGTTTCCTGACCCATTCGAAAAAGTTTGGCCCATTCTTTTACGGTAGAATATGAGGGGAGTGCTTCCCCGTAATATCGTCCAATCGCTGTTTAATTTCTTCTTTTGTGAAGACCTTAACTGCTCGAAACTCTATTTTGAACATGTCACAATTTTCTACACATAGCCTGTCTGCTTTGTACAACTACATCTGAACAACTGAACACAGCGGAGCGGAAGTTACAGCTGTAATTATTTACTCAAAGATAAAGTATGACAACAGACAAGGATTTTACGAAGGCGATAATTCTTATCGGCGAGGCCGGAAACTTATGGACCTACCCTCGTGCTTTTTCCTAACATATGCTCAAACTAACTGGTGAAGATCAGAAAATGTGTGCATACAACAACTCATTCCTAACCCATGTCAAGCTACCAGTTAAAATCATAGTAGCTTTTTCAGGCAGTGACATATGCGCGTTGCAACTGAAATATATCGTTCTGTTTACTTCTACTAAAGGATTATTCAAACGAAGATTGAATAAAAATACTTTATTTATAAAGTTTTTTTTTCTTTGCAACATTTGCGTGCATTAGGGTGTGACAAGGTGTTAATGGCCTAATTTAATGTTGTCACTCTATGGAATCTTTTCAATGCACGAGCGAACTCTTCTTGCATGTATATAAATGGGGCGATCTCCTTGGGTGTGCATACAACAACTCTTGTATCAAACATTTGCTGGTTTAAGCTACAAACGATTAGCAATGTTTTCTGCAAGGCAACTTTTCTACTTTCTAAACAATATATGTAAATTATGTATACACTAGTAAAACTTCTCAAATCGAGAAATAATCGGTATATATCCTATAATGAAAAACACATTTATCTTTAATATTGCCGAGAATTAAATAATATAATTACGTACTTATTAAACACAAAACTATCCTTTATAATTTAAAATTAATTTATATCAGATTGATTTATCTAGAAACTGCCTTTCTTCTTCTGTTCTACAGAGGAGGATTTCGCACCGCAGCCGCTAATGGGCCTATTGTGCGCTTTTGAGGGGACATTTCCGGTAGGAAGGGTTGAGGTGGAGGATGCACCGGGCGGTCAGGAATCGAGGAGGACAATGCACGAGCGCAAGTGGAGTCCAAACGTTTCCGTCACCGGCAGTCCCCGAGAGAACCGTCCCAGGTTCATCAAAATAGCAGGGAAGTGTCCGAGGTACACGAATTGACCTTATCAGTCCCTGCCAGAAGCCAGGACAGGGCCTTTTCCAGAGAGAAAGCCACCAGTCCGCCTACTTAACACTTCCTACCCTGTAACTGATGCAGTGGAATGAAATGGAAGGAAATGGGAGAGCGGAAAATTCATTATATATACACGCATCCAACATTCGCCGAAGTGACCAGGCGAAACAAGAAAAGGATCGTCAGAATACCCGGCCGAACGAAAATTGAACCCAGGACTTTCCGAAGCGTTACCGCCTGAACCACCCCTTTCTGTAAAAATGTCTTTACTAACATTTGCTGGCAAGAACAACACTAGATGTTCAATATTTGAGAATATGGCATTAATGTTGATTTTTACATATAATACACTGAGTACGCTTGATTATCCCTCTTGCCAGTAACCGTAATTTGAACATTTAAACAAAGTAAATCTACAATATTTTGTTATTGTAGGAACGCTGTGTTCATCAATGACATAAATAAATGTTGAATGTTGAATCTGTGTTTAAATTATTGTTCTGTTTTACATGTAGTATTTTTAGTGCATTAATTTAGTAACTTTCAGTAATAACTTGAAAAATAATTACGATTCTATTACATTTTTATTATACAACCATGCCATTTTCTATTATTTTTTTCTTTTAGCAAAATTCTGGTTTCATTTCTGAAGTTCAGCTAATTGTCAGCCTATTCTAACTGTAAAGAAAAGTATTTCCAATAAATCCCTTATTAGTTGTTATTATTTCATTACTAATGGCCACAGTAAATTAATTTAATAAAACGTGAGAGAGAAAATTAAGTGGAACGCTATACACACACTATACATGGTAATGTAAACAATATACCTCCATATTAGCTTTTATAAAGCATTTCTTTATAGCTCTAAAATTTAATTAATTAATTTGCTTGAGTGCTAAACTAAGATGTCACGATGATTCATCTTTGAGGAATATAATTCTTCGCATAATGATTCTATATAAGTAGTTTCTGCACGCGTACCAGACATACGTGAGATCGAATACTACACATGTAAGAAATCAGTGTATTTAATTATAGTATATACATTCCGAGGTTGGAATGATCAGTACATAAAAACGAGAGGGAGAGAGAGGGAAATTGTATTTTTATAATAACAATTTTTTAACGTTCAGTCTCGATCTTTATCAGGGATATCATACTATCTAAAAATATGAAAAAGTGAACACGGAGAACGCGATATTAAAGTGGCACGAGCGAGTGGATTCCTAGGCACAAAGCACATTTTCACTGACGCGCGTCGCATTCCCAGCACCTGTTATTGGATTTTCCAAGTGTGACATTATGTGGATCCCATTATCAATATATTTTTATTGAGCCAATAAATGAACGCTATTTGTTGACCGCAAATGTGCCTCACAAACCGCTGCATTTGAACCCGTTGCTACGTGTATTGCTTCTTTGTTCTATGCACACCTGTGTATTGATAATGAGTAATTTGCTTGTACATAGAGTACAACAAAAGTAAAGGTACAAATAGATTGGTTCCTACTTCAGTTGCGATTGCATGACGTCAGCTGGTGCTGATGCTAAGGCGCACACGACTCTGTGAATGGTCTTAATTCAATCAAGAACTTAACGGAGGTCAATAAAACTCGGGGCGCAAACCGGCAACTCCACTGTCGACTAGTGATAAGATGCATTAAGTTTCAATCTGCTGAAATCCCCTTCACGCGTGTTTTATGAGTCAGCCTCTTTTCCAACGTCTGGTGAGTGGCTTATACGGTCATGTGCATTTTAAAATGGAACACAGTTATAATGTGAACAACGATTGCTAATTACGTGTTAAGTTATACCATTGAAATTGGAAGACAATTTGAAGAAAGACCCCGAAATGCTCTTAGCTTCACGCCTTTAACAATCCATTGCCTTATTAACACGTTTAGAAAGAGCATATGGATAAGCAATCGCTTGGTAAATATCCCTCGACACTTCATCATATTTCTGTGCAAAGAACTAAAGAGAGATTGAAATTAAGTTCTTATAAATTTAAACACATTTCAAAAAAGTACAAACCATTGGTGCAACTATCAAGGGCAGATTTTCTTAACTGTTTTTAAATCGTGTGCATGACGAAAAACTGAAGCTAATCTCCCAGTATTTTTGGTCGAAACATACTTTTACCCGCATTGTAATGCAAACACTCAAAGGTAGAAGTTGTTGCAGCTTTGGGTGTCAAAAAAAAATAATAGGCACAAACTTTAAATGCATACATGCTGTCTATAATAAACGTTTACCTCCGGAAAAATATGGCTTCTGTTTACAAAGTGTCTTAAGCAGGCGCCAAAATGGTTGCATCAATTAGTCGTATAGTTACAACTTCCTTTTCTGAATTTTGTTAAGTAAAAAATATAATTAATATTAAATGGTTTGAATCGCTGATATCCGCATATAGTAAGAAGCACGCCGATAGCATAAATTGCCACGTTGTAATCAAAACCTAATTGTTACATATGGTAGAAGCGAGCTAAACATAAAATCACGTGTTCAGTCGCGGCTAGGATCGATGGATTTTTTTGGGCGTAAAAATCCTAAGTATGACTTCCTTCGAAAGGGAAGTGGGTACCATTTTGTAGATTTACGGCAGTAAAAGAACCTCAAGCCTGAACGAAAAGGCCTCTGAGCAAAATTTTTCGGCCGTTTCATGCCCTGATTTGAATCGAACGCCGATGCCCAGTGATGTTAAAGAGTGTCCGTAAATAAACCAAATCAACAACAAAACTGGCCGGGAAACTATCGTTTTATTTAACAGCTATGATACATCTTTAGAATTCCTGCAAACCACATCTAGGCACAGTACCCAGCTGCAGATCTGAACGATAAAGGCGTCGGAGAAGAGATTTAAGACGTGTAAGAGCTTTGGTGCTTTCAGCGCGGGAAGCACATCAATTGTTAATGATGCTTGCTGTTTGCTGTTATTTGGAGTTGTTTTATAGTTTTAAAAAGGAACTTGTTGCACTCTCTTTTAATAATGTATTTATTTCCTATTTCCTGCCCCTATTTCATATTTGTGATATAAAGGCGAAAGCCACACCACATCTTTTGGTGGGGGAATAAGTTATGTTATATAAGAAATCATTTTGTGTGCTGACTCCGAGGAGGTTCTCATATTCTACTGACAAAGACCTCGTCAGCTTCCAGAAAACGCAGAATAATATACCGCACCTAGCAAAGCCAGAGCAGGTTGGCAGTGCTGTTTAGGATTCGCTTTTAATATCCCTGCGCTGTGCTAATGCTCTTCTTATGGCTCGGCAGATTCCCTGAAAATTTTATGACCCTAGAGGGCTGCAGTCAAACAGGGGTATAATGCTGCTTGCTAACCTCTGCTTCAGAAACAGTCCAAGCCTGTTGCTGCTATATAATGCTAGGAATGGAAGTGCACGCCTTCCTTTTCTTTTTCTATGATTCGTGCTTCTTCAAAACTAAAGTTTACTATGTGGTAACACAATTCAGACTCTAAGGAACTCAAGTGTATCTAAAACTATAAATGTAAATAAAGATTTTCCTTTATTTCCTTGTTTTCTAGGTTGAAAGGAAATCATATTTTTTTAAGTGTGAAATTTAGCGTTCTTATCAGATGCTGCTATTAGCTATTGCTTATGTTTTCTATCGCCCTGCCAGCATATAAATATTTAATTGTTCCATTCTTCTTTTTCTTGGAATTAGGCCATATGCCTGTTTGCAGTCAAGATATTTAGTCTCTCTATCTGCTTATTAAACATCCCACCTCTCCGTTACTTTTAATTGTTAGACTAATAATATTTAGGTATTCTATTAATTTTCGTTCTCTGTATATGATCATACTAACATATATTTAATATATGTATTTTTTCTAGCAAAGTAAATACATTTAGTTGTTCACTTATGTATTCATTGCGTTTTTGTTACGGAACGGAGGAAGATCATTTTAGTAGTTTCTATATTTCTCCTTTCTGGTCTATTTTTATCCAGTCTCACCAACATATGTTAATAAGGCGCTGTCGTATTATATAGAAATTTAGTTGCGTAGTTTTTAACGTTTTGTTTTTCAATGTGTTTCTCATTGTTCCAAACATGCTATTAAAGGTATTCAATTTTTTGTCTATATCTTTTTTTTGACAATAAAACACATTGAACCCTATATAATGAAAACAATTTACTTACTCTGTTGCTTTTCAATTAACTACAATTTTAATTCTTTAATGGTCACTGTAAATAAATGCCATTACTTTCGTTTTTGTCTCGGATATCTTCATGTTATATGTAGTTATTAGCTATTTCTCTTCATGCGATAGTGCCATCTGAAGCCATCTTCGGTATCATTTAGTATTATTTGGTCATCTGCGTATAAAGTAGTGTTCAAAACTTTTCCATTTATTTTGCCACTAATTAAGAACTTTGTATGTATGTGCACGTGTGTCTGTAACTCTAAACAATGCTGGAAACATTTGGTACCTTGTTTGACATCTTGGTTTCTAATTATATATTTCTTACTATTTGGCTCCTTTATTGGATAAATGAATTTGTTTCAAAATACAGACGTTGGAATAGTTTTATTAAATACTCTATGTATCTGTTTATACATATTTTCCATGATTTATTTTTTAATAATTTATGTAGTCTAAACAGTCTCTCTGAACTCTCGTCCCTTTTTAAGTTCATGTTGTACCAAAATGTACAGTATGAACGCGTAGCGACCTTTACAGAAACTTCTTTGCTCTTCTTTCAGTATACTCTAATTAGTTTATTGTTCAGTAGTTTATTAATTATCTTAGCATAAATCTTTTAAGCTTTTTAGTAAATTTACACCTCTATAATTTCGGCAGTTTCCTTTTTTTAATATAGATTGTATAGTATCTTTCTTCCATTCTTAAGGAACAATCCATCTCTTCCAGCACATGTTAATACGTTCTAGCAAATTTCTTTTAATTCTAATGGTGTTCGTTTATATTTATACCATTATATTTATTTTTGGACCTTAGGAGGACAATCTATAGTTCTATTTCGATAGAATCTACCTCAATTACTACAAAAGTAATATCGATGATTGTATCTTCTCTGTATATAAACATCTCTGTATATCAATAGGTGATGATAAGCATGTGAGCCAGCCTTTTTCAGCCATATTATTTATTTTATTGTCTTTCTCTGTTGAATTTAATTATTTTACATACTATATCTTGCGATTCATGCGTCATATTCAATACTACTTTACATAATTGTTCCAACTGTTAAGTTTCAGCTTTCTTATTCTTCCCTTAGATCTGTAATTCATTACTGATCTTCTAATCAATCCCATTTCGTTACTGAAGCTTCTGTATTCGATCTTTCTTTCCTAGTTAATGTCCGGTTTTCACAACCGTAGCAAAGTAAAAGCAATGCATTAATTTTATAAAGTAGTAGTTGCGTTGTACTTCACTTTTTACGCCCAAAATTTCTGCTAATGTAACTAAAATACTAAAAGTTATTAGAATATGCATGTACTTTTATTTATAGTTAATATATTTAACTATTCAGTGAAACTGTTCTCATGCTTTTGAAGGAGAGCAAGGAATGATATGCCCAAAATCACGTAATCATCATTAATCCCTAAAATTTCAGTTATTATGCTTTAACTTACTTTCATGCTAAATTGAAAAATAAATGAAAAACCGCAACAGCTTCTTGAGTTGCCTCCGTCTTCTTTTGCTGTATTTACACTCCCTCCTCTTGTACTCTTGGCACTTTACACACGAATTCCAGATCGTTGCTTGCCGAGGAGCTGATTACTCTGGACACACATACACCTAATACAGATGCAAAGTGAGGGGTTCCGTGAATGGATAGTTCTATGCCAGGACCTCCTCGATGACATCACAGACAAAGAAGACGCAGACACACACAAATAGATGATGAAACGGAAAGGGAATAATTGGCACAGAAATACTAGCCCTGTAATTCTCTTGGACTGAGGAAATCACGGTAAACCCCAGTCAGTTTAGTCAGCTACAGAGTTTGAACCCAGCACCTCCTGAATACCAGCCGCAAGCGTTACGTCTGAGCCAACTCACTCGGTATTTCCACAATCTAAGAGTAAATAAAGAGATAGTAATATTGATGATAACATGACATCTTGAGAAATACGTTTAGTTACTCGGTATTCCAGTCATTTAACCGCTGTTGATCTTTGAAATATGCTTCCTATTGCAATTACTAACAGAAAAGGTAAATATTTACAAATAAATAATCAATGTTCGTTTATTTTAATCGCATACTTAGAAACACCCGTTGTATCTAAAAAATTACCGAACGGGGTTCATATTCTTGGAGCCGGTCATCCTGACTTTGGGTTTTTTCGTAGTTTCTCCTGGTCGCTTAGGCGAATGTTGAACTGGATCACGCTTTTCCCGCCCTTCCAATTCGCCTCATTTCATTTCGTTGAGCTGCTGCAGGATCGAAAGTCCCAGGCCAGTGGGCTGGTGCTATGTGCGATGTTTTTGGAAAGGTTTCTGCCCCGATGGCTAGTGTGGAAACGGCCTTCTAAGGAGCTCCAATTTCTTGGAGTGGGGGCTTCGCCGGCGTCCGGGTGCTCTCTCTGAAAACAGTTAGGAGCTCCTCTACGTCCATGCACCCTGGCCGTCTTCATTCCTTCCTCCGGAGCAACCCGCATACTTAAACACACGATTAAGCGGAGACTGCTACGCGCGGGTAGGAACGAACGCAAGAAGCGCAAGATTGTGGTGGGAGCCCATTCTTGGCTGCACGCTTTGCGTTTCAGAAACGCAACGGAGAGTAATGGGAATTAAAATTCACAAACCCACGCGCATCCACGCCCGACAGCGTGGTGGATGGAGTGTTGAACTTTTCGAAATTACTACATGACGCGTCCAGGAGTGCTGGACATTTCTCTACAGCTGCTGGAATGTAACATTAAGCATAGTGAGTAAATTTCCGTACTTGGGTGAAGGAATACAGTCACCGCTATAGTCTTTAACTTCAATTAAATCATTATGCGATACGTACTCACATGCCTTTGAAAACTATTTAAGGATGGACAGTGAAGCATTTGATATTATTCTGGGATAATGTTTGAGGATAAGCACTTCAGCAAAGGAAGGCCTCACAGCAACACTTAATTCTTTTTTGCAAAGGTCATTCTTTGAGGATTTTAAGTTCAGCAAGATTAAATTTTTTATATAAAATTCCCATTAGCAGTCAGTAAAACTGGTTTAGATAAATCAATGAGATTACCTTTACCACAAGCCTCATTCTTCAAAATGTGGTTTGTGTACTCCTTACCTGTTACATATCATAAGCATTAATTTTGCTTATATTTATGAACGCTGTAAAATATTCTTTCGTCCATGCTTTTCTCCCACAGTTAGAATTGTGCCTGTAAAGGCGAGAGCAATTAGGTATGACACAGACTTGCCTACGCGCTTGACTGTAGGTATGCATGTGCTCCAACATGACCTTATACGAACAGTGTTCCCCTCATTTCAAATCACATGATTAGAAGTTTGCCTGTAAAGGTCGCTAATAGGGGGCGTAGACACAAACGGTCAGCCCTTGAGCACGATCGAAGTATCGAAAAGTTCTACTCTGTCCCTATTAATTTAAAAAATTAGCATTATTGTCTAAACATGTTTTCTGTCTGATTCAGTTTGCAATTAAACTATTTTCGGCTTCATTGGAATCAAATATGCATTCACAGGCATCTGTATCATTGTTTTTAAAGATTCTTATATTTTCCCAAGAACACTTGCACTAAAACAGTGTTCCCTTCTAAGATAAACTACAAAATGTTAACACTAAGTCAAACCAGGAGCAAACGCTACGATGTATAAAAATAATTTTCAGATTAAATTCTATTTATATCCTCCATATATGTTTCTGCTTAAATTTTTCATCCTACTAACTAATGACATTATTTTAAAATATTTTAATTAAATTGAAATATTTTGCGCATATAAATGAAATCAATACCTTTCTAAAGAATTCTAAATAAGATCTTGTTTAAGTATTTTCCTTTGAATTAACTGAAATTAATTTCTTAAAATTTAAAACTTAATTTGAGCAGACTTCGAAAATTGGGAAGATGAACTAAGACAAAGTAAATTGCCAATTGGGGTAACAGCTGGAGACGAAGCAACAGTGACAGTTATTTTTCATCATGTACTGTTTATAGCGCGATGCTATAGTTAAGTTATTGAGGCAAAGTAGAGAAAACGGCTCAATTTATTGTTCTTTAGTGCCAAACTAGCCTGTAATGTCTTTGTTTATCTCTTGAGGAAGCTAATTCCAGACGAATGTTATTGCCAGATATATAAGTCCATGATAGTATCAAGAGACAAAATGTGTCCTACTCTCTCTGAAAACGCCCTCTTTGTGCACGTCTGCTATGACGTTAGTTCTGTTTCTATGTATCCCTTCAATTAAGTACAAACCTTTAATGCGGTGGGAACACATAACGGCCCACACTGTCACTTTATCCGAATGAAATGGTTTCTGTACATATTCGTTCCGTTTTTCACAACTAAGAAACGAACATTTAGCTTATTGACATAGCTACTCAATCACCACTAGCTCTGTAGATTCTCAGATCTTGATGCAAATTGAACAAAACATGTGCACTTTATTTGAACACATGTTATGAACATGGGATACCGTAATACAATTTTATTTTTTAAGAATGGTTTTTCATACGATATTTAGTTACTTTTGGGGGGAATGTATAATGTAATAATCCAAAAATGGTTGAGAACCGCTGCAACACAACATTCAATGCTATGGGGTTAGAATCAGAGTTGCTAGTATGAACTGGAAGGGGTTACGCTCCTCAGCCGGCTATTTCATTGAGGTAGCAAGCACCATTTGGGGTTTCTAACCTCTATCGGTACCGCCTAACGCCCTAAGGACAGCAAGGAGTTTGCCGTAAACTTTCTACTGCCAAGGTAAGTAGTTGGTATGAATTGGTTGAACATCGCAAACATCACTTTATTTTATCTTCAGTGAAGGGGATGAACTTGGGGAGATAATGACTTGTTCCATTTTCAGACACAGCCCAAACTTCTGCATGGCTCAATGAGTAATTTTGTAATTTAGCCCAGGCTGATAGAACGCCCTAAGCAGGACTTGATTATTCTAGCGTTCAAAGAGAATGAACCTAACAGTAGGGTGATTTGTCCAAATTTCAACGCAGTCTACATTTGTAGAGCCACACACACAATGATCGATTAGTGGTCTGCCGACAGAAGAAATTTTGGCGTGATGGATCTGATGTCATCACGCTATATCACGTCGGTGTGTCGGTCTATTGGTAGAAAATTACTTGAATTAATGCTTATAGGTTCGTAAATTTTATGCTATTAATTTTAATGTAAATTATTAAAAATCAAACAGGGTTTTAAATACTTGGGAGGTTTGATACATATTCATAACAGTAGATATGTTCACTTCGCTTAATTTATATACATCATACAATTTATGTACGTATGTACTATTTTATAATTATAATTACCTCATATTAACTGTGCGTTTACTTAATGAATTAGATGGCATTAAGCCCTGATCTCTGTCATTAAAACTCAAAATAAATGCCCTAAAAAGAGATAAAAGATCAAATAGTACCGAATATTTGAAAATGTGTTACGTCAGAAATGCATAAGTAGACAAATAAAATTTCATCACTTCATCAACATGACACCCGCGCAAAATTGTGCTAAATTATTTGTTTGAAATCATTGATTTATTCTTCTAATCCTTATTAAAACAAAAGAAATATTTTGAGCCACAAAATACCCTCTTGAGCCTGAATCAACAAACTTTGGTAAAATAATTTCCTTTATTGAAAACACCTTTCGTACTTAATTGCAGTAATTTCATTCGTTGAGTATAAATAAACAATTTGTAAAAATCGACGTGAATACTAATTAAAAGCATTATATGAAAAGTTACCCTATATGCGACTTGTATTAGTAGATGAAGATCATAACGATGCACAGAGGACAGAATTAATGTCCATCGTATTTATTATGGCTGTCTCCAAGTCTAATGAACTTGCAGAATACGCGAAACTTCTTGTAGGAGGCATCAGTTTAAATGAACTTCTAAGTGCTGTGTCGTGCTGTTTCATTATCTCGCTGTAATGTCACCATAGAATTAAACAGGCGCGGAGTACTGTTAAATTCCTTATAAAGATGTCGCATTACAACAGACAAAGAGAGTGAAAATAGCATGTTTTTTTTAAGCTTTTTTTTAAGCGTTAAGCTCTTTGAAGCTTTTAGTACATTCTTGGAAAACGTACCATCAAGTACAAATAATATTACATATATAGGACTTTCGTTTCAAATCATGTCAGTCGGAACAGTATTATTTCAATAAACGTAGTGCAAATAAAAACATATCAATTTAGATTACATTTCAGGTGTCACCCTCGCCAGGCAATGACATAAAACAACTGAATCCTCTTTAGAAGTTAAGTATCAAGGTTTTTGACAATCATAGATAAGGACTCTACCATTTTCTTTCTGGTTGTTTTCTTCTGGGATTTATCTAGATGAACTAGGCTGCAGAATTTTTTCGACGCCGAACTCGATTTATAACTTTCCTATTTTTTTGTTTTGTTTTAGAATGAAATAGTCTGTCTTAAATAGTTGTTGTCCGAAACATGTTCGTCGGTCCTGGTGGTGTAGTGGTAACCATACTTGCCTCATAAACCCAAGACTGCTGGTTCAACCCCGGCCAAGGTCGATGGAATTTTTCGGGCATAAAAATCCTAAGCATGGCTTTCTTCGGAAGAGAATAAAGCCGTGGGTCCCATGTCGTACATTTACGGCACGAAAAAGAACCTCAAGCCTGAAAGAAGAGGCCTCTGAGCAAAATTTGTCGGCCGTTTCACGCCCTGAATTGAATGGGACGCTGATGACCTGAGATGTTAAAGAGCGTCCGTAAATAAATCAAATCTACAACAACGAAACATATTCTAGACGTTTGTTGTTTACTTTAATTTAGACTTCTTGTTAATTTGGTCTTGGTCACTTCAATTCCAACATTTCTGTTGATTGCTAAGCTCAAGGTATTATTCCCTCTAGTTCTTTTTTAAATTTTTGTGTTGGTATTTTGTTTACATTACTATTTCAGGACTCTTGAGTAAAATCCGTTTACATTTTGTTCTTTCTTGTAAGATATTCACCATTTTGAAACAATTTATTTCCAAAGCACAACTATTACATAGAATACTCAATTTTTGTACTTTGATCTGTTCAAATTAACAATCGAGACAATAGAAACAAAGTGTATAAGAGAATCCTCTTTAAAATGAAGTATCATAAAGTAGATGAGATATTTGAAATTTCAAAGTGGTGACTTGGGATGCGAATGTGGAACCTAAAATGTAGTCAACATTCATTTTAAGATGCATCTTAGGCTTACGAACGTTGTTATAATTGACATGTTAAAATCTTCCGGACTGTTTTGCCTTTTTCAATCTAGCCAAGAGGAAGGCAATAGAATTACAACAATATCCAAACAGTTTTAGCAGAGACAGTGAATATCACCTAAGTAGCAGAACTGGAAACCAGTTCTTAAAACACAAACAACTAGCCCGAGAATGTCATGACTTTGCTGTTACTCCCCGGAAGCATGAACTATAGTCAAATTCCAGGTCCACTGGAATACTAATGTTACCCCTCTTCTTAAAGAAATAGTAATTTACTGTTCCCACTAACGAAACCTTACTAAATATTCACAATTACTTTCACACCAAGCTGCGAATGCGTCAATATTAATTATGCCGGAGCACGCAATCGACAGATGTTGGTTGATTGTTTTGTTCTAAACGCTGTCTCGAGCTTGTGGAGAGAAAGAAAGGCGTTGCGAGTTAAAACACTTTTAAGTGGTCAAATTCCTCGTCCCCGCTAGCATCCTCTAAACGCGTTGTTCAGGTAAAGGGGCATAACATAGCCGGAGCAAACGTGTGAATCTTTCCTAATGAAATTTCCCATTGCCACCGACTTATTTAGCCAGATGAGAGACATCTAACAAACAGGTGAGAGAAACAACGAATAACACTTGCCAGATTTCATGTTTTATGAATGTTATGTGTGGATTTGAAGTTCTGGGTTCGGTCTTGGTTTTAATTTGCATGTAATGGAAAATCAATGTACTATATGGTTCATAGTTTATGTTAAGTCATAGCAAAATGAATCAAATTACTAAAAACCTAGTCAAAGTGCATTTTCAAATATTGTGCTAGGGAAAAATAATATTCAGCTGTTGTTATGTCTGGATCCAAATCCTTGCAAGTAACGAGGTTACTAATTGGTAAAAAATGATTTACATATAGAAACGTACACTTCATATTCCAACCAATTTCCATCATTACAGAAATGAATATCTCACTTTCATTTGGGCAAACCATAAATTTACGTAAAAGTATCTAATTTATATATGTAGCTGTTACATACAACAAAAATATTTTATTGATCTTTACACCTACTGTTCTTGTGCATTAATATCAACATTACGATAAACTACAACATACCTTCCTCTGATCCTTCTATTGTCAATTAAGAAAACGTTTGTATTCTGAAAAACACGAAGTGATAGGTGCACAAAAGCAATAAGAGTTAATTTTTTATCAAATAAGCTGGAGGTGCTTTTTGTTTTACATAGCAGGGCATACTTTATGTCTTTCAATATAGAACATTCATTTTAAAAATTTATTTTTACAGTAATCTGTGTATATTCTATTTGTTAATTGATTGCTTTATTCCATACATTTTTTACAGTTCTACATTTCTAGATGACGTTATCTCCTCAAATACAGCGATAAACGATCATATTTGGACATGTCTTCTAATTTCTTTGACTGTTGTCATAATCTAACGCCTTCTTTCTCTCTCTCTGTGTGTGTGTGCGTGCATGCGTGTGTGTGTGTGTGTACAAAGATAATGTACTTTTATTTGTGAAATGAACAATGTCACGATATGTGAAGGTTTTGCTATCGAAAATCACATATTTTTTCTTTTATTTTTATTATATATCTTTTTTCTGCTGGTTGCCATCAACTGACATTAACGTTTTCCAGCTCAGATGTTCTAAGTGAGATATATGCAGGCTGTATTCAATGAAGAGATGGCAGAAATTTCCATAATGCTACTTTTTGTTGCATCTCACTTGACTTCCTTCGCCTACGTCTCGTTCAAAAGGTACGTGACTTTTGTCTATAGGGTTTTATTATGCCATTTGTACTCGTATCTCTCCTTCCTTGCAATACTCCTTCTCTGTTCTGCTGCATTAAGAAACATGAGCTTTACGTTCGCAATTACCTCCTCTCTGATATTTTCAAGTTTCGTTTCCCTTCTTTGTTTAGTGTTTGTGAAAGTATTTTTAAGTTCCATGGCCAACAAAACTTTTTTACAACATCCAGTAATTACTCACATTATCCTTTTCATTCCTATAAAATATACTCTTTTATTTCTTGTCTTTGACTTTAAACTATTTTTTTTTTTTTTTTTCGTTCGAAAGCAACCTAGCAACTCTACGGTTTTCAAATAATTCACAGTTCCCCGGTTAAAAGGGAAGCTCTCTCTCTCTCTTTAATTAATGTAATAAAACTAGTGTCTGTAGAATCAAAAAATGTTTATATCCAACGACCCATCAAGGACAATGATACTGTTACTCTAGTAAAATGTTATCATTCACAATAACAACACCAGAAAACTTTAACCAGTATCATTGGTACTAGGTGCGGTTCATAAGTTTAAGGCCTGACAATATTAGGTAGATGATAGATTAAAAATGCAGGTAGCATTTTTTATTTATCTTCCTTTGCTTCAAAGTCTTTGTTACATCTCTGGATTAACATTTAATTACTCCTTAAAAAATAGTCCAAAGCTTTGTTTGTAAAATTCTGTAAATCACCGTCCTACAATTGACCGTTCGTTAATCTCCACCACCAAAGTTCAGATTGAAAACATGGAATAGTGACTAGGTGCAAGGTCTGGACTGTACGGTTGATGATCCAAAGCCTTGGTAACAACAAACGTGTGGACTGGTGCATCGTCGAGCAGCAGGCAAATTCTTCGACTCTTTTCCTTGACATTGAGTAACTAATGCACTAGCTCAGCCTGGTACTTCACAAGCCACCGTACCTGGCGGGGTGGCTCGAGCGGTGACACTTGAAGTCCCAGGTTCAATTCCCCTTGGACTTTTTCGTGGCTTCCCTTGGTCACTTAGGCGAATGCTCGGATGGATATTTATATTCTGAACTTTCTGCTCAGGCGCTTGAAATGGAAACGGACCTTCCGGGAGGCTCAAACAACTCCATCGGAGTCGTTGTTAGGATGCCATCTGCGCTTTCACTTCTATTGATCCTGGCCTTCAGGGCCAGTCTCGATCAAGACTCAAGTACCGAAAGTATCCTGCCCCGCCCCTTCCATCCATTCCAGTCATCGTGCGTTTCTTTCTTATCAGCAGAATTCCTCTGCAGTCCCAAAAATGGTAGCTATGATCTGTGCGGCCTTAGTGCTTCACTCTTCTTCCATCACTCTATTGACTATCTTTTTGAAACGGGGTCATATTAAACGGGGCCATAGTTTCGTCTCTTGTGATGATGTTTTCCTATACTGCCCGTTCAATGCCTCGGCAAAAGTTGAAAAACTTCTGATAACATTCCACGCGAACTTGCATTTGAAGGACTGAAAGAATTCTTACACAAGCACATATTGTTGGATGCAAAGCAGCAGTTTTAGAGAGCAGCAGTTTCTTTTGTCTTCAAACGTCTGTCACTCAGAACTTTCTCCTCTATAGGGGAGATGTTTTCTTGTACCAACACATCCACCGGCCTACCCTCTCTGCCCGAAACAAAAATTTTGATCACTCCTAATAGTGGAATGTTAAGAGAATGTTTTGTTTAATATCATTGGTCGAAAGTTCTTCTTTAGCTACCATTTAATCATTGTTTTGTATTCAACTTTGAACACATGACGTATTATGCAATATGTCGGACTTAAATGAGCTTCTTCAAGCAAACGAATGGTGTGGCCGGAAAGGAAATGTTGGTTACACTCCTGAAACACGCGTCAGATAACATGAATATCGCAACAATGAACCATGACCTTCTATGTCAGACCGGAAACTTATGGAGTGTACCTCGCATCAGTGCTGACATTTTGATGTGATGTTGAGCACGCTGTCATGCGACATATATGCATTTATTAGAGGATAGAATAGCCAGAACATTGTTATAGTTGTATGCTCCCCCCTCTTACTGCTCTGTTTCTCTTGATGAGGTGCAACAGTCTTCAGTCATGCACAGATATATTCTTATATAATTATTCTTTCAGTTTGTGTGTTTGTTCATGGAGCATTATGAACTACTTAGATTTTGTGGTTTGGAGTCAGACATAGAACATTAACAGACTTTAATATTTTCTTGGAATAATTTGTAATACGGCAGTTGTCGAAGTATTGCCAATCATAGTCTAAGGGTTTCATCACTATTGCCGCAGTCTAATGTGGAATGTCAGCAGTCGATCGTTGTAATACTTTTATATCCATAGAAAACAACTCAACTCTAACAATTATGAGCAGCCTAGTGATACTGTACTACAATTTTCTTTGTTTTTTCTAAAGGATAACAAACAGAACAAACATTATAAATCCAAGAGGTGTTCAAAGTGTTTTGCACCTTAATTAATCATTTCCTAGCAAACATAAGAACACTGCCATAAAAGAATTTAATTTAAATGTAAAATAGAAAGAATACGAGTGCATGGTAACATTAAATTGTATTCAGGTCATGAACATAGGCATTAAAAATAATGCATACATAACATTGTTTACTTCAATATGCACCAAGTTTCAACAAGTGCTCGGTACCCTTGCATTGATGTCAGACTATTTTTAGCTATAGAAAGATAACGGAAGAGCAAGAATAATTTATAATTTATAACAGTTTAAACATATTACTAAACAATAGAAGGTATATAATATATATATAAATGTATTTAATTTTAAATGAAAACAAATCGTATTAAAACAATAAAGAGCTTTAGTATAGAATTTTTGTAAACATAATTTATCAATACATAATTTAAACTATTATAAAACAATAGAAATAAGTTTGAAACTTTGAATCTTAATTTTGAACTGTAAATCATGAAATCTTTGCTACTCTTATCACAAATATTCAATCCCATCATTGGAAAGCAAATAATAGAGTACGAGCAATTCGTAATATCTACTACTACTTTAACCTGAAATAACAGACTTTAAATGTTGTTCCTTAAATACAAGAACTTGATATGTTGACTAACTAATACATATTCCTTGCCGAGAAAGTTTGTAGCAACGGAACGATAAACCAATATAATAATACGAACATCTTCACAATAAAATATTTTATAGAAGGTTTTACCTGAGACGCTGGGAGTAAGTTACGAAGAAGGCTCCGGGCCTAACAATTTATTACTGAAGATCTAAAAGTTTATGCACCTCATCCGGGCCGTAGTCTCCAGACTGTGTGTTGGAGGAAGAGAAGCGAAATGAAGTCGCAATCCAGCATGGGTCTCCCCTAATTTCATGGACATATGATGCTCATAAGCAAATGACCAACGAGACTGATTATCATACCATGCTTGCTGGCGGTATAAAAACGAGGAAGGAAGGAATATGAGCAATATAAGAATAACGCCTTTTTGACGTTTTATATTCTATTTAATTCTAAGGAAATTTTGCAAAATAGGGCGGTTTTCCTATCATAGATAGGTTTTACTGACTTCCCTTATACGACCCTATTGCGCATGTCACACGTCACCATGTTGCGCACAATGGCTGGTCAAGGTACGTTTCTCTATTGCAGGATATAGCAACACTGCATATTTGATTGTCGCCCTCTTATGCACATTCAGGGTTTGAATTGTTGAAATAAAAATTATTAGAAATGAACTCAAAGAAGCTAAAGGATACTAAGAACTAGAACTATATGACGAGTAAAATTACGTTTGTTATAGCAGCTACAGCTATACGCAGTGGCACACTCTTTTTGGAACAAGGTATGTATGTTAATACGAGTAATAAGACTTTCTTAAATAGTTACGAAAAATTTCACTGAATCTTTCAAAATAAATGTTCAATTTTACAGTGAAGTTATTTGAGTTATGGGCCGCTTGAGCGTGTCTGCTTATTGCTGCTTGCAACCGTCGCATGTGGAAAAGGGAAAAGTGGTAGGGAATAAAGTTATTATACTTATTTTACAAATACAAACTTTACTCAAAACATAACATGTATCTTAAACAATAAGCACTAACGTATGTTAAAAGATATGTTGAAATTGATGACCCTCAGTGGTAATACATTGTCATTGTCTGCATAGGAAATCCTATCATTCATCCAATTTTTCTTCCACGAGAATACGGCGGTTTCAAACACGTTTCTTGTGACTGAGAGATTTTTAACAAGTTTGAGTACAGTTTATCTATCTGGAATACTATTGCTGGGATGTTTTACGTTCTTGAAGACTAATATATATACAGTGGCAAAACTAATGAATAACAATTTCAACTAAGGCAAATCCTTATAAATAAATTATCGTCGTCAAAATAAACTTCTATTTCAGATGTATCAAATTAGCTTCAGCTTCTAGAGTTTACGGATTATCTTTGTTAAGCAATTAAGCAAAAAAAAAAAAACAAAACAATTTTTAGTCTCACTTTCAATGCTACAGATTGCTTTCTACCCCAGAAAGGAAAAATGTTTCCCTTTAGCTTAACTCCAGATTCAAATGCCTCGTTAATATTGTTGACTTTTTTTAAAATTTCAGAAGCACCATCGAGAAGCCATAAAATATCTATTAATGATACATTTTTATAAATATTCAAGATATACTAAGTTCTTAAAGTACCTTCTTTGATAGTGCTTAAGAATAAACAGCCTACCCGCTACATTACCGAAATGCAAATGTCTTAACGCGCTGTACCACCAATTCTAGTTCAACAAAATGAAATGGTGCTCTCCTTTGGCTAACATGAAAATGGTCATAAGTATTTAAAATGTTCTATTCCACATCAAGAAATCATATCATTTTTGAAACGGCTATTGAGTATCACAGTTAGCCATTTGTACGCCTTTATTGACATTTTACAACAGATGTAAACATTTCTATATTTACAGAAGTTCAAATTGGCGGTATATTGGCGGTATATTTGCATATTTGCCGTATATGCAAAACGTGATACATTTTTTATAGGTTTTCGTAAACAATGGACGCCAGCTCTCCAATTATGTTCAAAACCTACAAATTATCAATGAATAACATTGAATTACACTCTCAATTAGGAAAGGTAATTAACTAATGTTATGCAACATTAATGATAATAATTTCCCCTATGTTACTACACAGTAGCTGATTTAAAGCCTTTTAAGTTTTCTTTGTTGGAGACATCGGTATACCTGCGGGTAAATAACTTTCCATTCTAAAGGGGATTTCTAAAGATATTTTTCCAACATCTGTAAAGAAATGATTATAAATATTCTACTTTTATATACAGCGAGAATGTTTATCTTATTTGTGGCAATCAATGAAAACGGAAGGCTCTTCTCACACCTTATATGCATCAACTTCTCATAATTAATTAATGCTTGGTATTGCATCTTTATAACAAAAGCTAAATTTGCACGCCTCAACTCACAAAAGAACAATATAGCTTGTGTCTTTTGTACACAATTTCTTTGTGTATATTTATGCAATAATGATTACAAACCTTATTTCACACCATATTCGCTCCAGTGCGCTATATAAATTACCCTTTTAAACCCAAACTATTATTGACTTGAAAGATCATATACAGTTTGATACCCACTAGTAAAGAAAATCAAAAAGAAACCAGACTTTGCCGGTTGTTTAGGCAACGTCTTGCTCTTGCCTTGGTGGAGTACAGTTCCCAGTTCCCAAATAAAATTTAAGCATCCTGAAAACCTATAGGATGCACTAAAAATCACTTTATGGGACACATGTTTTAGCATAGTACATTTTTATTTGAAATTGGACTGTGGAAGCTCTAATTTTGCTTTCAGGACATTTCATCAGTTAAAAAAGAAAGTTGAATGGCTTTGAATATTTCCTAAAGACAACACTAAGTGTTTATGAACACCAAATTGCATTTCTCAAGATAGTAGGGATTGAGATTAGAATCTGTGAATTTGAGCTTTCGTTTTTTAATCTGAAAGACTAAAAAACATTTTTGTAATTATGAATTCAAAGATAGAGAATCTTAATAGTTGCTTAAATACCTTCTCAGCATGTGAAAGAAGTAATAAACAACTTAAAAGTGCTCATATTAATTCAGATAAGGTGAGGAAAGCACTCTCCCTTGTTCACAAAGAAGACAACAGGCTTCTGGAGCCAAAATGGTTGCTCACGGCACAAATTGCAGTTAGTACAGACATTACTAAATTATAACCGCCTAGTTACTTTGGATGAGTAAGACATAGACAGATGGAATGAAATCCTGTTGCCACCGCTGGAGATTGGGTTTCGTTAGGTTACAGACCTTAGTGCATCATAAAAGGTTACTGTCCCTTTACTGGCTTTTTGTAAGAAGACGATGTTGTCATTTGTTGCTTCCTCTTAGATTCATTACTAGCATCTGCATACACAAACAATCAAATGCGAATGTTTAATAGCAGTTTAATATTCTATGCAGATAGCCAGAATCATTCTTTGAGTATGGTATTCTGGGATGGAAATATTCTGTGAGAAACTCGCACATTTTATTCGAAACACATTCCTCTGGTAGTACAACATATAATCAGATAACTTAGAAGCGCTGCTCATTAAAAAAAGTAAATTACTTATAAAAACTCTTAAGTCTTCTATTGTCCATTCCGCCTTAGCGCAGCTAATTCACCTTTTCTCCCTCCTTGGCATACGTTTCCATTATCTATTCTGATATAGATAATGATGGTTAGCTCTAAGTAAAACTAGAAGTTTGTTTCTAAGTGACGTCAGCCACCAAGAACCCTAATAACAAATGCAATTGCTCGATAAAGCACTCGTATCTTGCCCTACTGTGCTTTGCTGGCATAGTATTTTTCGGGTTTTATCTGGCGTGGGTTTATCTCTGCTTATGCTTTAATGGCATATTTTCATTACCTTTATTACCTTAACATCTGCTTTTATCTATTGATTTGCAAAAAGGTTTATTTAAAAAACCTATGAAGAGTGCTTTGTGAAGAAAAGGTTCTGCTTGCCTGCTCCTGCCTTCACCCACTCTATGTACCGCCCTCCCTTCCCCCCTCCAGATGGCCCTATGTAAATCAATTTTTTGTTCTCAAATCCCGATTCAGAACGATTGGATAGTGGTGCCAGTCAACCGGTTCCCTATCCAAAAGTCTCTAATCCTCCCTATTAAACATTGGCTAGCCAAAATAAAGTGTTTAACACTCCCGCCGTTTGCATTTATTAACATGAGTTCTCCTTCCAGGTCACGGCCACACTTTCCGTTCACGATCTCTAAAGAATACCCATCACAGAGAACCAGCAGTTGCCTACCCTCAGCAAATTTCGGTTACCTCCGCGAAGTTCTTCCTTCCCATCCCCGCCTCCTTCCAGGGCGCCATTTGCCCTTCCTACTCTGGCATTAAAATCCCCGAGAATGATATCACCTGAACCTACACTACTTTTGCAAGCCCACTAAAAAGTGCATGTTTATGCCTTTTCGCGTATTTGGACACTGCTAGTTGGTTATATAGTCCAATAATAATTAAAATCGCTCCCCCAGAGCATAAAAGATATTCCAACCACCACCTCTAAATTTCAAGTCTTCTTTTGATATTGCCCCTTTCAGCTCATATCTGATTGCAATTGGAATTCCTCCGGGCCATCGTCTTCTTTTGCCCCTCGTTTTTCTCCCATACAAAAACTATGAGCAACTCAGTTCAACTTCTTCCTCGTTTTTCAGCTAAATTTCTGTTAAACACAATATCTAAACCGGTGAAGAATGCCACAATTTTATCAGCCGTTTCCTAAATTCCTCAATATTCCATGTTGCTATTGAGAATGGGAACAAGCTGCGGACCTAGATTCCGTGAGGGCATGTTTTCTGAAAGGAAATTTTGGGCACAGGGAATTGAGAATTAATAGGCAATTCAAAACGTACAACAATACCATTGAGTGTAAAATAAGAATAATAGTAGTCGTCGCAAATTATTCATGGAAACTAAACTTTAATTAGGATGTTGTGCCAGGTATGGGAGGGAAAATAACATGGACATCACTTTTAAGAAAGGGGTTGGAAACAATAGAGCTTGGCTCCATTTGGATGGTGGGCCAGGGGAATAGAAAGAGCGCACGGAGGAAGGTTAGCAATCGATTGAGGGATATGGGAAGGCAGCAAAAAATTGCGTGGTGCAGAGAGGTTAATTCGCTAGGAGTATAATAGGGCTAAAACCTGAATAACCTGAATGGGGGATGGAGTAGTGTATTAAAACAGGGATCAAACTCATTAAGATCACCCAAGATTATGAGCGAAGAAGGAATCATGGACAAATATACTGTTTGAGTATAAAGGTACAAAATAATGAAGGGAAAAATGTCTACTACACTCCTTTGCGGGTTTGAACAGAGGGGGATGGTTGTGTTTGGTTGTGGCAGGCAAGGAAGAAGAGGAGATATGAGGTAAATTTCTCAATGAAAGTGAGACTGCTCAGGTCCGAAAAAACTGATAAAAGGGGAGAGGGGGGACACTGATTTAATCCATCTGCGTTTGTATAATTCATAACGTGAGTTTTTTTATTTACATACCATTTTATAAAATTTCAATTACTTTGTTCTTTATTTTTCTTTGTTTTATTTTATTAAAATGTTTATTTTATTGTTGAATGTAATTTGTTTATAGTTTATTGTAAAATATTTTATTTAACATCTTGTATTTAATCAAATCTAGTGTATTAAAATCACCCATGGAGGTATATGACAGGTGCGCCTGTTGAAGTTTTGTTGTAATGTGTGTTGCCACTGAAATTAACACACTCTTAAGTTATACTGTGTAAAAAAGAATGAGCATGTATCCAAAATATCGCATGTTTTATGTGCCAGCCCTTAGCATTAGTATTGTTCTGAACATTTTGTTCTTATCACCAACTTTACCCATTATATGAATTACTTCCTTTTTTATAGTTAGTATAGATTACTTATTTAGTTATTCGACAATTAAAATGAAACACACTGTGTTGGCGTTCAAGTAAATGCCCTTAGTTCGTCTACGAAAACATATTTTCGTTTACTATTTTTTGGTGTTTTCTTTCAATTGTCTTTGAATTTATATTCTGTACAATTTTAAAAAACTAAATTAAACGTTAAGGGTGTTACAGACTAGTAAACTCCCTATGCCGAAAGCCCGACATTGACAATGAGGATCTGCGTAGTCATCTAAAGGTTAACGTTACTTTAGAAAGGTAGGTTAGTGAGAGGGGCTTTGAGCTGCGGAAACGCCTGGATATCGTAATGCACGAGGATTATACCGACACGGAAGTTGGGTCACTTAGAGGGCTTCAATTCACCTTGTAGCCATTGTTGTACTGTTACTAGTGTTGCGGGTCGATATACTTTGTGCCTAGCAGGGTACTCTCTGATGTAACAGAGAAACATTTCACCTTTAATGTATACAGGTTAAGGTTTCGCTAAACTTTTGTGTGGTACAAAAGTAGTTAAAAGTACTCGAATCTCAATTTAACTGAAACGCTGCTTGTTGTAGACGCATTTTAGTTTTTATGTCACAACAAAACATACCTGCAAAGTTGCTACACCTTCCCCCTCTAGATATAAATGAGATTTTAGTTTTTTATGCAGTAATAACAATAAATAATAAACCCAAATAACGTCATACATACCTTAAACACCAATAAACTATACCAAATTGCAATATGTACTACAGGTATCGGTATTTACGTGTCATCTGGTGATGAACATAGTTAATGGAAGTCCGGCATTATTTACAATTAAAATGTTATTTCCATTTTCTATTGTGTGTAGGCACTGAAAGATTATTATTCTAACGAGTTAAGGGGATTTTTTTTTGTTTCAGCTAATAATAACTACATAAAATTGATTCATGAATATGTATAAAATTTGGAAATGTGAGACAAAATTTAAGTTATTTCACGACACATATATTGGTTAGTACTTATTTGTTTAATTCTGTGCGGAACAGAGCTATAATTTTTAAAATTAAAGTTAAAATTATAAATAAATTTGCCTATTCCATCTAATTTTCCATCTCCAGACTAAGAAACGTTTGATTAATACCCGTACTTTTCAAACAGAAACACTAATTTAGTTATTGTGTCTATTTTAGTTGCCTATGTTAGTAATGAAAAAAAAATCTTAATGTTCTCTATTGGAAAAGAGATGGTGCTAATTAGTTCAACTGTTTCTAATAACACCTATATGCAATCTTTTGCTGATTTAGTTTTTTTTTTATATACGCTATAAAATGTCATATATGTTATTAGGTTTTGTGAAAGGAAAAATTAAATTATTTTAAAATTGCATAATATCCAGGCTTGTCGGCCAAAGTGCAGTATTTGAGGTTATAGTAACCGACGTTTCGCCAAGAACAGCCCTGGACATTTTCAAAGTAAATTTTGTTGAACAGACCTATTCTAGTACAGGACTGAATTCCTGCCAAAACCTCGATATTATACATATTACATAGTACAAAACCGGCCGTGAAACCTTTAACAATAAAATATTTAATTACGTCGTCATTATGTATATACGCTATTTCCATGTCGATGGCAATTTGTAAGTGTTAAGACATTTGGGCAGTTTACATTAGACCACGTAATGCATTTAAGCAGAATAGTGCTCTAATTACTGCTGTGCATGATTAGGGTATAACATTTAATAGAGCCGATTCATGACAGTGTTGTATAAGTTTGCTATATTTCACTACCACTACTGCATGATTCTGTGATTAAACGTCTGCCTTTAAAAAAATATAATCAGTCACAGAAAAGTCCTTCCAATTGCAGTTATCTTCTCACGAGATGTATGGACAAAGACCGTAGGGAATATGATCTTCATCCCTGAAGATGGACGTATCATTTGCCTCCCATAGCTACGACTTCTACAAGCAAGTGACCTGGCTGGAATCCCTAGATAGACTATTTATTGCACGCAGGAAAACTTTAGTTCTTAACTTCTCTCTGGTTTATTTATATATTTTCTATCCTAAGGGATAACCACCTGTATAAACTAATTTGTTTTTAGACATTTATCTGTTGCTAAATATTTGCGGAAATATACTAAAGATAAAAACATGTTAATTATGTTCATAAATATATAATAATTACATAGTATAATGTGTCGGTCCTGGTGGTGTAGTGGTTACCATACTTGCCTCCTAAACCTAAGATCGCGGTTCGAACCCGGCCAGTACCGACGGAGTTTTTCGGGCGTAAAAATCCTAAGTATGGCTTCCTTCGGAAGGTAAGTAAAGCCGTGGGTCCCTTGTCATACATTTACGGCACGAAAAAGAACCTCAATCCTTATTTTGATTCATTTTCAAGATATCAATTATAGCTAAAGCTACTAAGAATGTGTAGCATTGGCTGAGATTTCTGTAATATAGAAACAAGAAACAATATTCAAGACCATGCAGTTCATTAAAAACAGTATCAATAACTAATGAACTATCGTTTGCCCCTCTTTACAATAAATCTTTCAGATCTCGCAGACAAAAATGGAGGACCTGAAAAAAACTTCATGGTCTAGACTCCCAAGAAAGCCGTCAGTTTTTTGAAAAATCTCCCCATTGACTAACAAGCGAATATTTCCAATATAAATGTTGTCAAACATTGATGACTCAGAAAGTGAAGAAGAAAGTCATTTACATATGTTACAATTTACACAAAATTTTAATATTTTGTGTAATTCACAATTCTCTATTGCATTAATCATTTACTTATATTCATTTGCATTATTTTTGTACAAAAAAGCTCATGTCACACAATCTTACATCCAATAGATACTTAATGATATTTAATATGTAAAAACTTAATATATTTAGCAAATATTTTATTCTTATACTCTCTTGTTTATTTCTTTTATTTACGGACGCTCTTTAACCTCTCAGGTCATCCGCACCCCATTCAATTCAGAATGTGAAACGGTCGATAAATGTTACTCAGAGGCCTGTTCTTTCAAGCTTGAGGTTCTTTTACGTGCCGTAAATCTATGACACGGGACCAAAAGCTTTACTTTCCTTCCGAAGGATCTTTACGCCCGAAAAAGTCCATCGATCCTGGCCGGGATTGAACCCGCGATCTTAGGTTTAGTGTCTTTATAAGAAGGACCAACTTCTTATAAAACACTTGTGTTGTCTTATACATAATTTACATGGGTTGTGCTTTTGTGTTCTGCTGAAAAATCACACTTTTTGACAAGTCGGTTTTTGTAATAATGTCTTCAATTGCTCTTCTGTCTCTCTCATACTACCACAGTCTACATCTTAATTTCATAAACCGTGAAATAAAAATCGTATTTATCTTACATTGTACTCTAATCTAGGTAATAGAAAAGAAAGGGAGTTAAAGATGAACATTTAAGGACTAATAATATAGAATAAATAGAAAAAAATATAATTGAATGTCACTCTGATCTTTAAATAAAACATATACTCCATTGTGTTAATAAGGAATAGACAAATAGGAACAACGTTTCCGTCACAATTCTTTTATTATTCGAATAATTTAAGATAAATTACACGTTAAAGGATCTATATTGTATTCATAAAATTAAATTTGGCATCTCTGAATGAACGTAAAGAGTGAACGTAGAAACAATTTGGTGTAAAAAAACTGTTACTCAATGTAATGGAAAATCATATTGACAATAGATAAAACGTAATCATGAGATCGTGGATTACGGGGAGGTACCAGTTATAGAGTAGCTAATAAAGAGACGTTGCCAGTTGTTTTATGATAAAATCGTTTGTTCTTTAAAATCGTTGAAAATAGAAAAAATGTTAATACTCATTGTTCTGTATATTATTATTATTATTATTATTATTATTATTATTATTATTATTATTATTATTATTATTATTATTAAGCACGAAGTGTCTTACCATCCTGTATAGTGTTATTACTAACAACAGAAAAGAGCCATATTGTTTTATATGAATTTAAATTTTTCGTAAGAACAACTTCGTGAGGTAATGATAAGTTTGCGTTTGAACCGAGTCTTTGTGCCCGTTATGTTGGCAAAATAAACAAGCAATTATTATGTTACCACTATGCTCCATGACTTTAATATGTTACTTATATAGGGGAACAGTTCTAACGGTGAACATATAACTAAGAAAGATTACCAAATAGTACTTTTAGTTTGCCCGAGAGCATGCTCAAACATTACTCTCGTTACCGAGTTTAGTCAACAGACTTTCGCCGGCAACTCATGTTCGGATTAGCGAGCAAATCAAGATCGATGGCGCTTGCTAGCCATATTGAACATCTTTCGCCACGCTGTTACCACTCATAAAAATTTAATGTGCGGAGTATAGCATCCCAAACTATCCTTCGGCTAATTATTTCCTAGCTTCTACTAGGAAATATTTATGACTCTCCCATGTTTCATTGTATCGCTTTTTCCATGATTTTGAGTAATAAACCCATATGACCGCAATGTCGATTATGATTTCACGGCAGTCCCAAAAGGAATACGATTATGTTCTGATACCTTAAGATTTGTAATAGAGGAAATTATATAACACTTGGATTTAAATAAATATTTTTATTCACCTATTAAGATTTTAATGACCCTAAACAAGTCCAGTTAGGAAACTCAATAGCAGTTCGAACCTGGTCCGCAGCAAACGGTACCGCTAGGCTATGGCGGTAGTCTACTATAACATCTTACTTGAGAAAATTAAAATGACAAACCCAAACATATAACGTTATGTTATATCAAAGAGTAATATAAAAATGTCCAAAATATCTAATAACATATAGTTTCATATTTCATTATACCATTAGCAAATAGTTATAACTTATTAATAGGTAGAAAGGAAGAAATAAATAGAATATAATGTTAAATAGAAATCCGGAATCTGGTTATAAATAAGAGTCCTGGTTTGGGCACCGCAACAATGTAATTATGCATGAAGTATTGCTTAGCGGCACTCCACCCAACTTACAATCTCCTGCAGGTAGTAGAGGAGAGCCTTCACTGTTTTGACTCACCATGCTGTTCAAAACGACAAACTTTAACGTGTAAGCAAAGTAACCAGAAGCAGGGTTCTAGTTGTTGGCTGTGGAAACTGCGGAGTGTTTCACTCGCCTACGATCCAAAATTATCACAAGAGGGTCTGGAAAGCTCACACCCTGCAGTGACATTTATTAGGACTATTTCACAACTAAAATAAGAGTTTAAATATTGATTTTTGATTGATTGATTTATTTATGGACGCTCTTTAACATCTCAGGTCATCAGCGTCCCATTCAACTCAGGGCGTGAAACGGCCGACAAATTTTGCTCAGAGGCCTCTCTTTCAGGCTTGAGGTTCTTTTTCGTGCCGTAAATGTACGACATGGTACCCATATCGTACATTTCGAAGGAAGCCATACTTAGGATTTTACGCCCGAAAAAATCCATCGGTCCTGGCCGGGTTCGAACCCGCGATCTTAGGTGTAGGAGGCAAGTATGGTAACCACCACACCGCCAGGACCGACATTGACAAGTTGCTGAAACCAATAACACTTATTTGTTATCTTCTATTCGTCGGAAATGTCATTTCCTACATAGTAGTTACTAAATAAGTATGCAAACTTTCTTGTCTTTTTCTTTAATTTCATGTGCTTATAGAAATTGCATCTTCTGCGATAGATCACGTAGGCATTTCGGACTTCCTCCCTCGTGGGTTTCAGTGTCCCCAGTTTGTTTATCAGATACTGAATATAAGATTTTCCTGCTGGTTTCTGAGCCAAAATGCGCAGTAAGATGTATTTGGCGATTAACGTAGTTTTGCGGTAGACATTGTTCCACTGTACAGCGGTTCATACTGTACTGAACGTACTGTATTGTTCGGCAACTATTGATGATCCCGTAACAGCAGCACACACTATGTGTCACACCACTATCAAGGAGCTGAATACACAAACTTTATGGGCATTGCAACACAATAGCAAACCTCAAATGAATCTTCTTTTAAAAGCAAAATTGGGGAAAAAGAGAAAGAAGAAAATTTCCATGGTGGGATGAAATCATTGAATAAATATAACACACTGATAGAACCAGAAAGGAGGTAGGAAGAATTCAACTCTCTCGTGAACCTGCTAACTTAAAGACTAGAATTATTTTGATGTGATGATAAAAGAATCAAACTACAAGTCATGATGTCAACATTGAAAGTCAGACAACACCAGAGCAAAATTCGTTTAGACGTAGACTACGAATACGTCTGAGATATAAATAGTTATAACTATTTTATTTGCAACTAATTCTTAAGTAGGGATGGTGACTAAATGACCTCATACCGATCGGAGGGCCTCAGGTGAATGCTGAACCTAAGCGACCAGAGAAAAGCACGAAAAAACCCAAACTTAGGGAGCCGGTTCAAAATAATTTGAACGAGGGTAACGTGGCATGTAGTGATAACTTTAGAGAGATTTTTCTATCTATTACACCTTAGACTCGTTTAAAAAGAATGATCACTTCATTGAACATTAAACGTTGAACATATAACAAATGCTTAACAAAGGTTTACCCTTTACTTCTGTGGACACAAGCTTTGTGAGAGGCTCCATAAAGCAAATAATGACACTGTCAGTTTCGGCTTGGTAGATTTTTAATACTGTGCATGTATTATCTATGTGGCCAGCGAGAAACGCAATTTGCAGTAACCAATAATCATTAGTTTTCCAATAGATAAATGTCTTCCAAAATATTCCAAGTTTTGCAGATACTTCAATGGGTACTTTAGGCCACATTGTACCGCCACGGGTGGCCGAGGTCATTAAGGCGCGGACTCGTGAGCGGGAGGTCTGGGGTTCGAATCCCGCCAGGACCGTCCTGCCTAACTGAGATTTTTTCCAAGTTTTCCTCATTCCTCATAAATGGCAAATGCCGGGCAGGTACCCTAAACTTAGGCCTGGAACGTTTCCTTCCGTAAAAAAATCCTTTCCCAATTTATTATTTCATTTCATGTAACATCACTATCCACCTCCTGTGGTGTCTCAGTAGTAAAAACGGGCGTTAAACACTATTGAAAAAAGCTACATTGTAAAACTTCTGAAATATTTTCTTTAATTTTAAGAACTGATACGAAGAGTTCAACAGAATATTTTATAAATCATTTATACACCGCTAGCTATTCAATTTGCAATGTTCATGAGAGACGTGTTAAACCGATTTCCAATTTTCTCGGAAGGAACGAGTTTGATCATCGAAAATATGACTGCAATATCAATTTGATCAAGGGAAAATGGTTGCATACCGAGTGCGGGATCTCATTCTGAGAAATTGGTGGTCATAGGATGAAATTCGTCCACAACGAAATGAGTATATGCTCTGTGGATCGATGTAGGACAAATATACAGACGTGAAGGGTCCCTACAATGTCAAACTCCCGAAAGAGAAGATAGAGATCATTTTTGCTTGGCTTTGTAATTTTAATGGTCCGGAGTGTATTTAATAGTAGATTTATATTGTAATCAGCTGTTATTTACTATTTGATCATGCAGAGTACACTACAGTCTTCATCGTAAAACAACAGTGTAGTTGTCATCTAAAAGCGTATATATTCGTTGTATTGGTAAATATTTAATGACATGTTTGCATACTCCAGTTTGCCATGAAAGGCTAATTCCTACAAAAGATCGGGACGCATGTTACACTCACTACCCAGATTTTTAAGAAACGGAACACCGACAAAGTCCCTCGACACGTGCGACGGCTCTCAGAAAAGCGTGGGGAGAGAAGGAGCTTTTATACGCGTAGCACATGTTTTTCCTCAACGCAATTCAGTTAGGGAAAGTTGGCAATATGGAGGACGCCCATTCCATTTGCCTGTACATGTCGTCGTATGAGCGTGCTCCCGTGGGAAAACCTTTCGGAGGTTGCAGGCACAATAAATAGAAATGCCAAACTCGGTCTGTGTCGGAGACTCTTTAAACGTAAATGAACGGTCTCTGTTGGGATCTCGTTTTCACTTTGCCGCACGAGTTTGTGCTTCGCCGCACAGCGATGAGGTCATTGTTGTTTAAAGTAAGAGTAGCATTGCCCTGTTAAGCTTTTGTTCATCTTGATCGCTTCTTGTTCATTCAATAAGCCTTTCTCTTCATTTGTCATAGGAGCCAATTACTTGTTCGTGCCTCATTTGATGGAAGATGACACAGTCTTTAAGCTTATTTGACTATATGCAATGGAGAAATGTTAAAGTTGTCCAGCAGTTGGGAAGTACTACTACTACCACTAGTACTACTACTATTATTACTACCACTAGTACCATTACTAGTACTACTACTACCACTAGTACTACTACTATTATTACTACCACTAGTACCATTACTATTACTACTACCACTAGTACTACTACTAATACTACTACTAATACTACTACTATTACTACTACTACTACTACTACTATCACTACTACTACCACTACTACTACTACTACTATTACTGCTACTAGTACTACTACCACTAATATTACTACTAGTACTACTACTACCACTAGTACTACTACTATTACTACTACCACTATTACTACTACCACTACTACCACCAATGGTGGTACTACTACGACTACTATTACTACTACCACTAGTACTACTACCACTACTACCACCATTGGTGGTACTACTACTACTACTACTACTACTATTGCTGCTGCTACTACTACTAACTACTAATATTATTACTAATTACTACAACTGATCTACTGTTACTACTACTAGTACTATACCTACTACTTCTATTGCTGCTACTACTACTGCGTATATTACTACTACTACTGCTACTACCACCATCACCACTACTACTATTACTACTCCTGTTGCTACTACCACTACCACCGATACTACTATTACTACTAATAGTACCCCAACTATTACTAGTAGTGGTAGTGGTAGTAATAGTAGTAATAGTAGTAGAAGTAGCTTGCTCTTTATAAATAGGAGCACATTATTCAATATGCCTATTGAAGATTATATCATTCCAGAAAATTTGATGAAGCGTTCGACGTTTATAATTAACCTCTGACAATACTGGCGATATGCACTTATGTTAGAGCTCATTACTTAGGTACAAAAAGTTAGCCTTTATTTCTGGAACTAAAATCCAATTTAATTATAGACATTATAAATGACATTTTTACATGCAGTGAGTTATTTGTGGTATTTGTCAATGGATTCGGTAAGCAAAATTAATGCGGGTGACCTTCATATCACAACTTCTGCGCGACAACTTACTTTGACGTAAATTTTATTTTGAGAGCATCATGCTATGGCTTCTGTAGTTTCTTTTAGAGTACTAAATTGCTATTACAATGTGTTCCTATATAGCAGGAAAATAAGGATACTGTAACTTACATTTTGGGAGATCGTTGAATACATATTTATATAAATATTTAGGAAAAATAAACAATTGTGTAATCAACTTTCATTTAAAAATGTGTCAGTGTGAATAATAACCTATTTAAAGAAATGAAATTTTAATAAAAACTCGGCAGAAATTTAATTCCAGTTTTAATTACATTTCAATTTTTACTCCCTCACTTCTATTAAACCTCATTTTAAAACTTTAAACAACATCTCTACCTTATAATATTTAAAATAATAAAAAAATAAATAGCATAAAGTACCAATATTTAGGAAATAAACGTGGCATTTACTGCATTTCAACCAATTTGCTAGTAACTAGAGCTTCTTTGTACAAAGTGTGTGCGGACTGCACAGAGAACTATGACTTTGATGAATAACTTTAACTGGAAATTTTGTGTTTTCTTGCAGACTTTGCTACATTAACTTGGAAACTATTTGAGCTGAAAATGTATCAATATGCCATTTTGTAGCTCTCGTTCAATTTATAAGTTGAGACTGAACGTTTTTATTTACCTGCCCAATAAGAGTAAAAATAAACATTCTTCTGCTCAGGAAGAGTGAAAATATTTTGTTTCGCCCATTTTTTTAAAAATATACGAAGGAAAAGATTTGAAAAGGTGCTGCCGGCTGGTGATGTTAATGGCCACGCTTAGGCGACCAAATTTGTGACAGCGTTGCCTCGGCTGGTGATGGTTGCACGTAGATAACGTGTATTTGTTGCTTCCGTTCCAGAAAAAACAACAGCTACTCAAGGTAAATGCAGTGTTTATACGCCTGAAACATGTATCAGATAGCAAGGGCATCGCAGCAATATAACATGGTATATTTTGAGAAGTTCAGAATTCATTCCCTAATCGTATATAGTGTATATGTTATCGCGTTGCTCTTGAATTTTAGTGAATTTTGTCGAATTAATTTCATACTCGCACGGTGACCAAATGATCACGATAATAAAAATTAGAGATGAAATTAAATACGTTAAAACATAAAATAGTATGAAACGAAAGTAATGTTTGTAAGACGCAGAGCACTTATGCAATACGTGTTATATTTAATAAAATAAAATAAATTGCGGTATTTAGGCTTGAACGTGCTGCGTAATGTGATTTCACGTTCTACCGAAGAATTTACATGGCACATTTTCTTTAACAGCATGTCTCACACACTTCTCCTCTGTTCTATCTCCTTTGGAAAGTGTTAATTAAACTAAAAGGGTTTCCATATCATCACATCAAGTAAATACAAAAAGCAATTAGCTTAATTCTCTTAATCACAACACAAGTACCGGGGTGCGAAATGCTGGTATTTAGAGGAATTTTCCGGAAGCATTATTCTGTCCAGAAGATGATGAGTATTTTGGTATTAGTTCAGGTATAGGCCTTAATGGGTAAAATTAAATTCAAAATTTTCCGTTTTAGCTGCGACTCGTGAGCTTCACTTTATTGTATACTATCTTTTATAGGTATTTGCAAGCCTTTCTTTACCTTAGAAAACGTATGCAATAATTGCACATTCTTTACTGACTAAAAGTGAAGTTCACTGTAGAAATTTATTTATTTGTTTGTTTACCCTGGCAAGAGTTAAAGTCACGGGTTCTTCTCTTCCACTCTACCGGAAAAAAAAACACGGCAAAATAAAGAGTACAACATACATAGTTATATAAAATACAGAAAAAGCCAAATTAAAGATATATACTTATGTAAATATTACATATTTTAATACAGTAAGAAAGTTTATAAATATAATGTTAAAATTCCACTTGTTCTCCAATAATTTTTCTCGAGTACAAGGGGAAATGAAAAAAATAAGAAGAAGGAGAAGGAAAAGGAGGAGGAGAAGGAGGAGGAGAAGAAGAAGAAGAAGAAGAAGAAGAAGAAGAAGAAGAAGAAGAAGTTAGAGACTAATTAATATAATTTCTATAGTTAGGATGAAAATTTTATACGTTTAAATTGTTTTATTGTCCGACAAACTCTGATTTTAGCAGGAAGGGAGTTCCAGATTCTGGGAACTAACACGCTGAATGAAGTAAAGTCATATTCCGGATTCGAAGTAGGGCGAGATATACGAAGCGAGAGAGGGGATATACGAGTGACGGAGGCAGGAGGGGCATAAGGGAACGGTTCTTCATGACAATTGAATGCATAGGAATTTTATATGATCAAATTTACTAGTATTGAAGATGAAACGAACACTTTATGAATGCGTTGTAATCTGTCGATCGGCGCAGTACTCAGATTAGAGTACCACACATCAGAATAATTAAAGTGAGACATAACAAACACTTGAATTAGATTCTTTTTGAGATTGACATGTAGATGTTTTGCTACATGTTTTAATATGTGAATCAAATATAATATTTTATTGCATATATGTGTCACCTGGCTGTGCCATTCTAGGTTTTTGGCCGTGTTGATATAATTAATTACATTGTGTTTATCATTATGTACAGACATACTTGATATGAGGGCACGTTTATGTTCTACTACTATATCCTGTGACTTAACTGAATATTTTGGTCAAAATGTTTGTGCACAAATGGAGATAGGAAATTAGATCTGCAATTACTATGTCATGGCTTCAGGAGCAGACGATGCGGTGTGAAAGTAGTATTGTAAATTGTCAGCTCTAGGTGGCAATTGGAGTGTTTTACTTTTTTAGAAATGTCATTGATGTACCATATAAAAGTAGTGATCTGAGTATTGAACCCTGGGGAAGCCCTTTCTTAATGAAGCGCCAGAAGAAATGGTAGAATCTAAACCCAAAGCTGATATTTATTGGCAGAAAACATCATATCCTTCCGCGCTAGTCGGTCCTGGTGGTGTAGTGGTTACCATACTTGCCTCCTACACCCAAAACGCGGGTTCGAACCCGGCCAGGATCGATGGATTTTTTCGGGCGTAAAAATCCTAAGTATGGCTTCCTTCGGAAGGGAAGTAAAGCCGTGGGTCCCGTGTCGTACATTTGCGGCACGAAAAAGAACCTCAAGCCTGAAAGAAGAGGCCTCTGAGCAAAATTTGTCGACCGTTTCACGCCCTGAGTTGAATGGGACGCTGATGACCTGCGATGTTAAAGAGCGTCCATAAATAAATAAATCAATCAATCAATCAATCAACCTTCCGCGCTATGTTTTGGTACAACGGCTGGAAAGGGTAAGAGGAAAGGCACTATGACTGGATATGGACAGAGGTGGAGGGTTAAGGCGTGTTCTGTATCAGTCCCACAATGAACAGTGCACTACTAGCATAGCAGTTTCATACACAATTAAAATTATTATTGCTTAGAAAGCCTCTTATAGTTAGTTAAGGTACTTTTAGTAATTGATAACCTAAAAAACAGGTTAACTAAGGGGAGCATTTCGTGAACTAGTTACAAGAAGAAGATTTGTGCATTTGTTGGCATTGCATCTCAGCTTTTGTTTGGTTTGGTTTGTTTTTTATTTTTTTTTCGAAATGATTTATTTTCAAATGTTGAATATGAAATCTTCGTTTGCATTTTATTAATGCATTAATCAAGTTCTCAAAGTGTACAGCAATTAAAAGGTATCTTAAAAAACGTAAGATAATAAACAGAGCAGAAAACTTTAAGTTGTCTCTCAACATTTGAAGTTGACTTTTGAACATTTCCTTTGAACAAAAGCGTAAGAACATACAGAAATTCAAAGCCCATATAACAAAGAAGAGGTGACAAAGAAATCGGTAGCAAATAAATTATTTATATTGAAATTATGATACGTAACAAAATAAACTCTTTATAATGTAGGAAAGCCGTCGTTAAGTTTCTAGACATAAAATTCCATCTTCTGAATAGTTCAGTAAATGATACAACTGTTGAGAGCGCAGAACATTTATTATTGCATTGCTTTCAGATGTCAGTAAAATCGGGTCTTAGGGAAGCTACCACCCGGAGCTGAATTCTGTCAGTCAAATGCACCCCAGTATACTGCACTTTATGTACTTTTGATGTCAATATCTTGCAGATATAGAGTCATCATTATTCTGTCATGTTGTGGCACAAGAAACTGGTCACATTTTCATACATGTGTTGTGTAGGGTTTTGAAATTTACCCTGACTGAGAACCCAATTAAAAGATGTCTCGTTGTCGCGTACCCCTAAAATGTATTTCAAAGTTTAAAATTATAAATTTATCATCCTATATCTTTTAACGTTGTTCATCGCTCATTTACAAAATTTAAGTATTGGTTGATTGATTTGTTTTATTTAAGGACGCTCTTTAACATTTCAGATCATCAGCGTCCCATTCAATTTAGGGCGTGAAACGGCAGGCAAATTTTGCTCAGAGACCTCTCTTTCAGACTTGAGGTTCTTGCCGTAAATGTACGACACGGGATCCACGGCTTTACTTCCCTTTCGAAGTAAGCATACTTAGGAATTTTACGTCCGAAAAAATCCATCGGTCCTGGCTGGGATCGAACCTGTGATCTTGGATTTACGAGGCCTGTATGGTTACTATTAGACCACCAGAATTGAGTCAAAATTTTAAACAAACAAATAAATGAATATATTTTAACAGGTGCCTTTTTGTTGCAGTTATACACACAAGTAATCATTATAATAATATTACATTTAAAAAGCAGATTACCATTTAGTATACATATTATGACTAACAATACATGATAGCACGACATTACTTGTTAATTTTATTTCGTGAATGATACTCCATTTCACTTATGAGCTGTGATATATATCGAACTTAATAGAAGAATTTTGTATTTTGAGTTGTGATTATACTTGTTTTTAGAGAATAGTTTTTCATATAAGTAAGTTGTTAAAAAAGACATCAATGCTTTCATGGTCTTTTTTGATATTCCGGGAACATCTGGGGCTAGTTTTCTCCTTCTTGAAGATTCCGTTCGGAACAGATATCGCTTCATTTTTATTTTAATTTATTTCACATTAATAAATTCCCATTTTACATTTATATAAAACATTTCATCGTAGTTCATTGTATCTATGCATTCAAGAGTAAAATCTATTAACAGTATTGTAACGGTTCATGTACTCCCAGAATCGCTGCACCAAAGCTTTCAAACAAGTAGCCCTACATAGCGAGGTCAACTTGGATCTTCCGTGAAACAAATTCATATTCATCAGTTTCTACCGAAAAACTAATTTTCCAATTTCTAGACTTACCCATAAGATATCAGGACTTTAAAACTGAATAGCAAAGCTAGTAATTCAATGAATTTGTAAATCACTTTGAACCATAATTACATTATTGAATTTTTTGTGTGTTTGCAACATCACAGTTGTAGTTTGTTTCGCTTTGAAGTTTTCTAAATAGCATTGTGTTAAATTAAAAAAGTTACAAAGAAATGGAAGATCTTCAGACATTTATTAGTCATAAACACATGGTCCGGAAAGCTTGAGAAAACTCCTGCTGTATGTATGTACAGGCAAGGCACTGAGAGAGTTTGTAAAGCTTTGGTCACTTTGCCTTAGATATGGGAATTCGTTGTGAGCGCAATATCAACTATTCCGAAATCTGCTGGAGTTTGCTGGAACGAGAATCCACCCCCCCTCTCTCTCTCCAAGATTTGATTTTGCAGTTCGGTCAACCTATTCAGCATTTAGAGCAAGCAGCTGTTCAGACCGACCGCAGTCCCCGTCGGCAATTGTGTTCTACGAATAGAATCGCTGATTACCCTGTCGAATAAAACAGATCTACCAATCTCCTACCTCTTCAGAAAAATAGTTCATAGATGTTCAGTTTTTTAAACTTGCAACGAAATTAACATTTTACACTTTTCATTGACCAATTATTCTTTATGCATAAGGATTTTCAAATGTCCTTTTTCTTTAGTTTCACTTTAGCCCCTTTTATTGGAGGTGTTGTCGATAATCTCGGTTTATTATGTCCTTAATTAAAATATTGTCAAGTAAAAAGACAAAACATAATTACACAGTTTACTAATGTGTGTTTATACCTGTTGAATTTGTATTTGCATCGCTCTGACTAGGTTGTCATAGTTTCCTCGCATTTCTAAAGTAGACCACAAAAATAGCATCCTGTCTTATATAGTAACATACAGGACGTAAAAAAATGTGAGAAAGCTATAGTGAATTAATAGAGGGCTTAAAAACAAGCAGAGAAATTCATATAAACATGTTGTCATTTGTGTTTAGTTTCGGAGTTATGGTCATTTTGTGCAGTACAGATTAAAGCCACGTGTAATTTTCTTCTGTATTAAATTGTTATCCATTGGTTTTTTTTATTCGTTGTCAGCTGATAACAGTTGCAATTGCAGGATAAAAAATCAATCATTGCATTCATAAAGACATAGAATGTAATTTACAGTGTTAATGTCTTAGCACCAACAAGTAACATTTAGCATTTTTACGAAACTTTAGGGCTCATGGCACTCTTAAAGAGATGTTCATGTTTACCAACTTGCAGCAACAGAAGCTAAAAGAGAATAATCATTGTAGTTACATTTACTGCCCTAGAGGGTCCTTGGTATCGGTTGTTGTGTGTTTGTTAAAATAAAACAAGGATTTAGCCGCACGAACAAAATTTATTGAACGATTATCATTAAAACTTGATTGTAAATGTATATATTATACCTTAACCAACAAATTAATGTGAATATATTGCACATGAAACAATTATTAATGGCATAAAGTAAATTACAATATTAACAAGGAATAAGAATATTAACAATAAATTTAGAACATTTTAAACATTTAAAAAGTTTCCTTTCCGCAAGAAAGATAAACCTTCCATATTAAAACGACAAAGATAACTATCGCATTGGCTTGCAAAATGTATCTTCGCTAATCAGCAGAAAATATTTTACATGATTAAATAAATAACAAGCAAGTCCAGTACTATTGAAACTATTTAGTAGCAATCCTTGTCTCACACAGTCATATGTGTGTCATATATACTCTAACAATATATGATAACATCTTACTATTTTGCAAAAACTTTAAACCATTCAAATTAAACAAAACAAACCAAACCAAAAAGGCAAACCTGGGTGACCATGGTAGGCAAGAAGCTCCATTTTCAATGTCTAAAGATTTCTGAAACAATTTCCCAATGGGAACTTCTTGCCTACGACCTGACAATATGGGAGTTCAGAAGAAAGATGAAGTACTCTCATGGACCTAAAGTAATAACCCTCCTGCGTTTTAGATAAGGCATGCAGTAATCAATCATAGTAAGTGTAGCTATGTAACAATATTTATTATTGTTAGCTAACTACGCTGACGTAACAATAGCTAGGAAAGTAACGGGTAAATATCGATTGGCGGAAAGTTCTCTAGTTAAAAATTGTGCAATCTACGGTGTGCCGATTTTGAGCACAATCCGAATGCTTTATCCCTTCCTTTTCCCCATACTTTCTACCTGGCCACGTTAGGAGCGTTCGCCGATTAAAACTTGTTCGCCATTGGTTCTCTAGGATATCCAAAGTTCTGGCAGCGGTCACATGACCATCCTGATCGGCGGTTCCCATTCCTACCACTGAATGGGGAAGACCTTTTCTTATAATTTTTTAGACCCGGGGCCTTGGCCAAGAAATAGTCCTGTGGCATAGGTAAACATGTGATGTAATGCATTTTATTGTAATGTTAAGAATTGCACTGTGGTAAATAGGCATAAATGGTTCTTTTTGTACAGACTAAAATGAGTAGGGAATTTGTATTTTGAAAGCTAATGGTTTAATATTAATTGTAATTTTCGGACATTTTTAAAAGTGTTTTAATCATTACTCAAGCGGTAGATTTTATGAAATGCTTGCGCCGAATAATTCTTTTTTAATCATTTGATCAATTATTATATTATTGTGACAATATTTCGAGGGTTTGCATTTTGTTTTACATTTCACCAGTTTTTAAATTTCTATCTAAAATCTGTTTAATATGTGCATGATATTTATTATTATTTAATAATTTGTATTATAATTGTAAATCATTCTTCTATTGTAAAGTTACATTTATGTAGTCACATCCTGTTTTTTTCCCTCTCTCTCTTCCAGTATGTTTCCAAGGCTAAAACATACTCAGACATCAATGGGATGCTGTGGAATTCTGGTTATTGAATTACGTAACCGTAATATGAAACAATGGAAAACTAAAATTGGAAATAGTTTCTTTGTCCAAAAAACAATTTTTTGTTTTGTGAAATTGTTATTAACACATTTATTAAAACTATCAAGATAGTGTTTTCAAGTGTGTATATTTTTCCTTGGTGTTGAACATTTGCCAGTTTCTTACTTTGTTCTCGGAGTTGATTTCTTTCCTTACGAACTTTTATTATAATTTTTTTTTCCAGATTTTTCACAATAATCTGCTGCCCTCTTTCTAGCTTGGTTTACCGAAAACCTTGATGAGCTGTGAATTGGTTTTTCACATATTTTCTATGTTTTAAAAATCAATTAACAGGTTTCGCTATGTACTATAGCATTTTACTTACCTCTTTCTCAGTCATAACGAGAAATTAAAATTTTTAAAATGTTCCCTGGCAGAATTAATTCACACTATGTTACACACAGGTGCACTCCAAAGGTCTCCACGAACATCATTGATGCAAAATATGTGTATTAGCAATAGATTGCCACGAAAACAGGGCAATAAACATTCATTTCCCTTTATCTCTTCATCCGGCAGACGCCCCGAGCATTAATATTAATTTAACTCAAATTATAACATTTATTGCTAAACAACATCAGTTAGTTTTAACTCTCATTTTCCATGATGTTAGTTAGATGAACAGACAACTTTAAACCTGAAAGTTTTGATCCTATTCACACCAGTTTAATTATTTACCTAACGTCAAGGTGTGTACCTCGTTTCATGACTCTGCATATACCTGTAGGATACGCAATTGCTAATGTTGTCGGCACGTAAAATTATGACGATTTGAACTAATCTTTCTCGTCGCTGGTGTTCCAAAAAGTTAATCATGTGTAAATGAGTGAATGATTTTTTTTAAAATTTAAAATAAAATAACTAACAAACTGAAAGGTACTTGCTAAGAAAATTTTAGATTATATGGTTTTTTCAACTAAACATTTTTGAAAGTGTTCGGCATTTCTGGGAATAGAGGATGTTTGGTGATTTATTGCAAAGATAGCATTTAGACTTTTGAGAGATAAAGAATTCTAAACGGAAGAACATTTTGTGTGGGTTTATAAAGAAGCAACATGAAGGAACCAATAGAATTGAATTCGATTGACTCTTTAGGGGTGCAGGAGGATATTTCGGTACTTCATCCATGCTCAAAGCCTGGCCTTTAGTGGGAACACTTTCGGGAGGAAAGCATTAAGTGAGGTAGACACTCCCTAAAATTGCCTCCAGATAAAACATCCCGACGCCGGCAGAGCTCTACAACGAGTTCGAACTCCTCTGAAGAAGCGCTTCTATACCAGACACAAGAGCAAAAACTTTCCGTAGAGCAAATCAATGTCGAATGGCACCAGATAACCTCGCAATGGCATTTTCGAACTAGTAACAGAACAAACGAATGCGACAAGCGTTACCGCCTGTCACTCCATTCAGTGTTTTTCTTATTTTTAGTATATTAATCGAACGAGGAAAGTAAATTTCCTCCCTATAAGATCAGCTCCGTGTATCATGGGAAACAAATTATATAGGTAGTGTTTCAAATCAGATATATTAGCATATCTCTCCTCTGCCCGCCCCCCTATTCCCGACTTAATACTCTGTGATTTCCAGCTGTGGTTATTTTTGTAATATATTGTACATTCTCATATTCTTTAACAGCTAACGTTCTGCGTCATTGTCTATTTCTTCAAGGCTTAAATATTCTTTAATTGAAGTCGGTACTTCAAAGAATAAACTTCTCTATTTTTTGTAGTAAAATATTCAAAATAAATAACATTGTTTTATTTCAACACACTCCTTTATTGTGCCACATAATTATAAAGTTGTTTCAGAAATTGTCATAGTGTGAGGCCCATATGAACAGAGGCGTCGTGCTTGTTAATGCCATTCAAACAAGTTTTGTATTTTATGTTCACTTATTCAGATTCTCGCCATTTTATAACATTTCATGCGTACGACACTTGCCACACTAGTGGGTACACAAGTTGCAGCGAGCAACGTATTTTGTTTTGGAGTAATAAAATAGAGATTCTTACTTTTTGACTTACCCTCGCACATTCGTCGTATGAGGTGAGAAAAACCCCAGGTAAAAGTTCGATTAGGCAGCTTATTTTAAGCAATCATTCATCACCAGAAGGTATTCACTTTCTCACAGGAAATTACACGAATCTGGTCTATCTTTATTAGTGTCAACTTGCATTGTAATTGAAAATGTCAGCATCTATTTGGTTAATTGGAGTAAAGGTAGACTTTTAAATTTCTTACCGCCATCAATTTTTTAAGGTTTCAAGCCCACGAGGATTGCTTCTGTCTCATATGATTGATATTTCATTCCTTCAACATGTTCCTTCCAATTGTAATATAAGTACAAAAAATGTACTCAGGCTTCAAACAAAGAAAAAACTGTATTAACGTAACAAAACTGAATTCACACAAATAGAAAAAGATGAGCACAAATCGTCTTAGACTTTTACAGCTACAACAGTCGCCAAAAATGCCCACCATAGGCGTCGATGCATTTCTAAGTACGTTGAACTACTGATTGAGCAACGTTTGCGAACGTGTCCTCGGCAATTGCAGCACATGCCGTTTCAATTTGTTGCTGTGCGAGGTCTCTCAGATCTGTCCTTGTGAACATCGCATACGGTACCACGAGTCTGAAATTTTTCCCCAAAGTGTGCAATTGTTATTCGCGTTGGCGGTTCTGTGTTGTACACACGTCTCCATTGCCTTTGAATTTCAACAACATTCTCGGTTTTCCAATACCACTTCAAAATTGCTTTCCGCTATTCAAATGATAATCTCACCGCCTGTGGTGCCTCAGTAGTAAAAACGAGCGTTAAACACCATTAAAAAGGATAATCTTGACTCCAGATTGTTGTAGCAACGCTAGAATAACGTAATGTGAATCACGTCTGTTTACAGAACATCATACGATACTCTTGGCTTCATTGTTCATTATTGATTTACGATAATCTTGGCTTCAATTTTTCATTGTTGATTTATCTGTCACGTGGCAACGTTATCATAATGTATAAGAGTCACATCTGTTTACAGAACATCATACTACACATTACTGTTGTTTTTCGGTCCAACTTTGAAATATATTAAATAGGTGTCTACTGTGAAAATGCATATAAACTTTTTGGCACTCTCGGTATATTTCTGTTTTATCTGTTAATTAAACGATATGAAATTCTTCCCTAATTTCTTAATTTGTTTTTTTTTTATTTGTAAGAACATAACCTGCTATATTTCTGAATAATTTTATTTCGTCTATTGCTAACATCTATCACATATGTGTAACAGCATAGGGATAGCCATAATCTTATAAAATAACCTTTTATTTTCACAAGTAATTTATGAGGTTCGTATAGATATCTTCATTTTTAAAAAGGAGATGCTTTAATATTTAGTTATTTGTTATGGTATTGACTTATGTTTAACATAGTTAACGAGAAAACGTTTATCAGTCTTATCTAATGACGTACCCGCCGATAGCGCCAGTGTTTTTGGGAACGAATCTCCTTGCATACAATCTTGAGCTAGTTTTCACTATTAGTAACACCGCCAGGGGTAGCCGAGGTCGTTAAGACGCGGACTTGTGAGCGGGAGGTCTTGCGTTCGAATACCTCCAGGACCGTCCTCCCTGACTGATGTTTTTTTCCAGGTTTTCCTCAGTCCTATGGCAAATGCCGGGGAGGTACCCTAAACTTAGGCCTGGAATGATTAAAAATAAATCCTTTCCCAATTTATCATTTCATCTCATGTATCACCAGTGTCCATCGCCTGTGGTGCCTCTGTAGCAAAAACGGGCGTTAAACACCATTCATTCATACCATTAGTAACAGGATAAAATATTATTAAAACAAAATATATTGTGAAATATGTTAGGAGAAGCTAAATGACTAACATGGGTTTTTCACTTGATTTGTAACAACTGGAATGACGTAACAGCTCTATGACAAATAGGGCATCACTTCAGCAATTACGATTAATTATATAGAAATGGCAAAGCGATATAATGCATCTAATTCGGGAAATCTATAAACATACCATCTTGGGTATGTAGTTCTTCCATATACTGCGATCTAGTGTTTGTTCCTTTTGTGGCAGGAGTTCATCAGCTTTAATCGATACTCACCCGGTTGTGAACACAAAAGCAGAAGGATCTGTAGACACGTGGCAACGGGGTCACTGTACATCGACCGAAGTTGTTTCTGCCTCGTCTGAACAGCTGCCAGACTTTCGTGACTAATAAAGGAAAGAAACTTTTCACTTCCTAGTAAGGGAATCCATCATTCTGTGGAGGTTTGGTATTCAGTGGATCATCGCTCTTTGCCTTCTGGCGTTGTTTCACTCGAATCGACAAAACTTCGTGCTCTTCCTTGTCGTATGCTTGATCTTCATTAAAAGCAACTCTAATCCCTTCGTTTTTATGTTTTGCAATAGAAATAAAGTAACCTCTCTTACTGTTACAGCTTACGCACTGAGTTATGCGAACTTGAGTGCGAGTTTAAGTCAACTTTATGAGCCCTGTGTCCTGCGCGTTCATTAAAATTTCCGATAGAGTGCCTTAGCATCTGCGACTCTCCGCTTTATTACTTTCTACTCGCCACACTAGGCTTTCTGTGGACCCGCCTGCGTTCTCTGTGTTAGTTTGCTAATTTCTCCAAGCGCGGCCATGAACATTGTTTATATGCGCAAAGATAACAACTGAAGCCCCTCTTTGCCCCTGACACCAGGATTATCGCGGAGGGGAAAAGAGAAGGTATAATTAAATGAAATAATTTGCGCTAATCATTTGAGCACAGGCTTTTGTTGTAAGCCTTGACGAGCAGCGTGTTCTAACAAGCAGTCACATGAGAATTAACTATATTGTATGCATAGCTCTTCCATCAGTGAACAGTAAAGATATACTTACACAAGTAGATCGTACAATGAAATGAAGAAGAAATTGGAAGATTTGGTTTTCAACCGGGACATGGATCTTATGTGACACATATTATGCTGACTGTGTGACGTCATCTTAAAATCGGCCAATGAAACGAAATGAAATCACAGCCGAGTGAAATTGTTGGAAAAAATATCAAATACGTTTTATCACGCGACGTGCATTTGTCTTATGGTCAGTATAGCCAACTGTATACCTCCACTATATAATTCTGAACACGCATCCCTGACCACTTTTGCTAGAGGAGGTGGGGAGATATTGATAGCAACAAAAGCATGGACTATCGACAGTCATAATGCAAAATGGAGGGTTCTTCAAAGTGTTTTGGTGATGCATCAAGTGTGCAAATTGGTCTTATCATTAGGAATTCCAAACTACAGAATACAAAGACAAATAGAGACATTGTATGTTATCTTTTTTCTTCCTCGGTTGGTATTAGAAAATCGAACAGTAGCGATTGTAATAGTCCATTTTTGTTGATTTCAGTCTCATGGTTTTTGATATTCATAAGTTTAACATTTTATACCAGTATTAATATTTTGTGTACGAATTTCAAGTTTATATCACTTTTATTCTTATTCTATTTATGAAATATCCTAACCTTCAATTTTGCTCTTCTCTATTGACATTGTCGGCATTCTTCTGTCGCAAAATTACTTGAAAAGGTTAAGTACAAATATGCAATTAATACAATTTTATAAGTCAAGTTTAGAGGAATTATATTTAAATTCTTATTTTATTGGTGAAATAGTTCTAATAAATATCACTCCAGAGTTTGAGCTTTCCAGATAAATTCGTACTCCCTACGTTCGTGAATTTATCGGTAATCTCACAGCCTCTCGTGATATTACTTGTGATAATTCTGATCCATTAATTATAAAAAAGTAGAAAACTAAAGGACCAAGCATTTTTAAACTGTAGCTTTAAATATTTGTGTTCAAATGTCAAAGTCGCCCTAGCAAACCGAGCAGGTTGACTAAGAATTTACATTCGTGAAGTGCCGGGTTCAAATACTTTCGGGCCAGTCTTCCTGAACTTAGGTTTTTTTTCCTAGTTTCCTCTGGAATTAAATTGTCATTTCCACGAAATGTTAATATTATTTACTGCATACAAGATCTATCTAAAATCATCTAATCGTTTGAATAACTTGAGAACTAATTATGGAATTGATGTGTTTTTTTCAACCAATATTAATTTACAACTCAATTTTCACCAAAAGGGGTATTTAGAGAGCTTGCTTCAGTTGGAGTTTATTGAAATGTGTGAGGGGTGTTTTTGATACAAGTCGAGACCCCATCGGCGTTGATATTGTCATGAACCTGACCCTTATGTAAACAAATATCACGTTCTACGACATTCAAGCGTGGGAAGGGCTCACCTAACTGAAAATATAATTACATTCTTGTTATACATTCGCTTTGGTATGAAATTTGTTAAATTATACATTTGTTATGCACTCGATCAGATTATGCAATTTATTGATCAAGGAGATAAAGATACAATTACTGCATACATAATGTACAGCTCATGCAGTTGCCTTCGCCGAGAGAGATAAGATGTGACACGTCTGTCCTGTTTGATGATTGCTCTCCAATACTCTTTCCTAACTGCTTTGCACGCTTCCCTTCGATAGGGAGACTTCAAACCACCAATCAGAATGCAACAAATTGCTATTTTCTGTAGTAAATTCCCAGACGCTGTCACCTTCGCTTCAAAATAACGAAAAAAATCCCCAATAATGTTAATTTTTAAAAAACCTCCGCAATCTACATAAGCTGCATGCCACAACATGATGCTTCATAATTAGGGTCGGAAGTTCATGTGTAACAACTCGATAAATAGGCCCTACATTCATTAATGTTATTGCAGTACACAACTAAACAGTGACGGATGTTTTCTGTTGTCGTTCTTCAACTGTTGTCTTGCTTAGCATTGTATCGCGAAAAACTTCGTTCTTTGTACATCGCTGGAAACAATAGATTTAGTTGTTTTATATATAATTTCAGGTGATTCTCCTTCGAAAACATTTCGAATTCCAATCAGTTAATCATAACCAGAATTTTTTGAAAGACATTAACTACTTTCCCCTTCATTTTACTTCCTACAATTCCAAGTACTGATAATAAACTGGAGATTTTTCTATCTACGTCTACAAAAGATTGTTGCAATGGAATACCCATTGCTTTCATTGACTTGATACCTCAAAAATATAACGAAAATAGGCTGATATGAACACAAATGTACCTTCTATTTCATTGTTTGAAGTCTACCTGCAGTTCTTAACATTGGGCATGATTAAGTGGCGATATAGAACACTACAACGAAAAATATAATTCCATCGGCTGGAGCCACTCAGACGGGGAATAACTGTCGGTCCTGGTGGTGTAGTGGTAACCATATTTGCCTTCTAAACCCAAGATCGCGGGTTTGAACCCGGTCAAGATCGATGGATTTTTTCGGGCGTAAAAATCCTATGTATGGCTTCCTTCGGAAGGGAAGTATAGCAGTGGGTCCCGTGTGGTACATTTACGGCACGAAAAATAACCTCAAGCCTGAAAGAAGAGGCCTCTGAGCAAAATTTGTAGGCTGTTTCACGCCCTGAAGTGCATGGGACGCTGATGACCTGAGATGTTAAAGAGCGTCCGTAAATAAACAAATAAAAAAAAGGGGGGATAACTTTTCAACACAAACAAACGGAAATCTTGCCTTGTCTTCAAGCACGATACAAGATTACTAACAAAGAATGTGGAGAGGAGATAGGAAATTATCAGAAATTATCAGAAAAATTCAACCTGGCGATACGGCAATTCTCGGAATATTTATAAAGCTGAAGGAATTTCGTCATTGCGTGACATTTATCCAACTTTGCACATGGTATTTGAGTGCTGGAATTGCTCAGTCGCAAGGAGTTTCTGCCGTACAGATGCCGGATTGTTTACTTTCGCTAGTAAAGCGCTTGGGAAAAGGATTAACTTAGGAATGGAAAAAAATGCAAAAGAATAATTTGAAAAAACTCTGATTTTGCTGCGCGCATTCCCTCCCACGTGAATTACTTTAAATACGAAACATCTTTAGAAGCATATACTGCAACATAAATGTTTATTTTATACATTAATCGCTCTAATGTTAAATTTCTGTTATTAAGTACTTTTTAAATTTCTGAATGATTCAAATGTTTATGTCGTTTTAATAGACTGATAATTATTTTTGTGCTGCATTATGTATCTTTCACAAAGAGTGTTTTAATGTCCTAACGCATATGCCTATTAAATAGTAAAAGTCAAAGTTTCTATTCCTTTTTTAATTATTTCTGTGGCAAAGTATAATGGAAAATATTTCAGGAGATTGTCGTTCTGTTGAAACATTGTCTTACTACGTATGTCCTTTAATTCAGGAGTGAGCTCATTTTATAGGTAACTACATTATGTATATTGTGCAACTATCATGTAATGACAGCTGTTGTAACACAATTAAAAAGTAAGTTACAACGCCAGTCTTGGTGAGTAATAACATTCATTATGTGAAAGATGCATGTACTGTTTCATGACCATTTATGTAAGTAATAGGTAAAAGGATATTTACTGTATTTTAGTGACATTGACAATGTAGCTATGAATACCATCTGAAATAATAAGAAAGAAAACACAATAAGCGGTGATATATGGCTAATCGCCTTAACTGCGAATATGAAATGAAGTCACTTTCATTTTATTTATTATTTTTTTTTGTTTGTGGTTTTTCTATCAGTGTTTTATTTAAACATATCTGATGTAAGCGATACCAATGGTGCGGAAATTAATTCCAACACCTCATGAAATGTTTGAGATACCTGTGTAACAATTGATCATTTTAAACTTAGAAGAACTTCCAAGAATTGCCATAATGTTTCATGAAATAGAGAAGAACAAAAAATTATCACATTTTCTGACAGTTTGAGCAATAAAAAAGAAACATATTGAAATGAACCTCATATCGATACAGATACCACACAGTGAATAGGTACATTTTACTGTCGAAAAATAGATTTTGACATAGTGTTTATTGGTTTATTTTTGTTTTAATGGAGAAAGAGAGAAAGAGACAAAGAATGAACGAAAGAGATAGCAAGAACAAGGGAGAGGGAGTACTTTTGTAATATGTTCCCTATATATTTGCCGATGTGCATGAAATTGTATAAACGTAATCTTTACAACTAGGTAAAGTATATAGAACTAATTTAAAATTTTGGAACAACCACTCATTCCTTAATTTCATTTTCTTTTCCATATGACTTGAAAAATGAAAATTCTGCTTCATCTGGACCAAATATAAATTCTGCATTTCACAACCATGCAAAACTTAGCTTTACACCACATTTACCTCTATGCCTGACTTCATCCCCTACGTTCTGGGAAAATATAGAAAGAGATCGAAATCGTATGTCTTGCTATTTCAATAAAAATTAACATCTGGGGAATTTTGGTAACATGACTTTTTTTTATATAGTTCTAAACATCACTCTTGATTTCAATCCCCTAATAGCTGAATATCGTTTGAAAGATTGGACGAATTAGTACTTTGTGTTATACAGTGTAATGTTTATTTCATTTCAAGAGAAGTAGCAACAACAAAAGAGGCAAAGAAAGAATAGAAAGAGTCGGACAGAGAGAGACTCTGGCCTGGTCCGAACGGTTAAGCAAAGCTACGGGGTAGCGGGCTCCCCCATTCAGTTCACTAAGGACACGCTATGTCCCAAAGTTTCGCAAATGAAATATGTGCACATATCATATATAGATTGATTAAAAAATTCGAAGTGTTAGGATAACTCCATTGAGAAACAAATAGACCCATAAGCCACAAGTAGCAGTGGTAGTAATAGTAGTAGCGGTGGTAGTAGTAATGGTAGTAGTAGTTAGTTGATGTCGTAGTGCTAGTGGTGGTGGTGGTAGTAGTGGTGGTAGTAGTAGTAATGGTAATAGTAGTGGTAATAGTGGTAGTAATGGTGGTAGTATTAGTAGTTGTGGTGACAGTAGTAGTAGTAATAGTAGTCGTAGTAGTAGTAGTAATAGTAGTAGTGATAGTAGTAGTAATAGTTGTGGTAGTAGTAGTAGTGGTGGTGGTGGTAGTGATAGCAGTAGTAGTAGCAAGGTAGTGGTAGTAATAGTAATAGTAGTAGTGATAGTAGTAGTAGTAGTAGTGATAGTAGTAATAGTGATAGTAGTAGTACTAATATTGTATTTATTTCAGTTGCACTAATAACAATAAAACATCATCAGGTGCAACTTACTTTTATAATACACGGGATCTGTTTGAGGTAACGCAAGATATTAGATTAGATATATCATAATAAACTATAAAACAAGCATATATATTCAACAATAAATTTGCGAAAAATAAAAAACCAAAAAGGAAAATACTTTTGAAAGCATTAAAAATAAATATACTACAAATATATAAAGAAATCACGCTAGAAATGACACAAAACGGATGGATTCGATCAATTTGTTTCTCCTAACTCACCTACCCTTTTCAGACCTGATCTGCCTCACTTTCTTCAGAAATTTACCTAATCTCTTCTCCCCGTCCTTTCTGCCAGCATAGCCCACATGACCAAAAACGATTTGTTAGATCTCGTAAAGTAGTGTGATAGATACTTTTCTGCTGTTGTTGTTGATTTGGTTTATTTACGGGCGCTCTTTTAACATCTCAGGTCATCAGCGTCCCATTCAATTCAGGACGTGAAAGGGTCGACAAATTTTGCTCAGAGGCCTCTTCTTTCCTGCTTGAGGTTCTTTTTCGTGCCGTAAATGTACGACATTGACCCAGAGCTTTACTTCTCTTCCGAAGGAAGACACACTTAGGATTTTAACGCCCGATAAAATACATCGGTCCTGGCCGGGATCGTACCCGCGATCTTGGGTTTAGGATAATTGAAAGGAAATAGCATGCTACAATTGAATGTGCTGAAGGTGTTTTGCGGAGTTTTTGTTTACTCAGAAAAACTTACTTTTCAGCTACTTCTTAATATTACTTTAATAACGACAGCGTGAAAAAATCGAGCGTTATATTTCTGAAACTGGATGTAAACACATAGCACTGCAATTGAGAGAAAACTAAACGTGGAAATATGTGAAGAGTTGAAAGGTAAACCTATAGACATGTGGTGTTCAGAGTATAGGCTCTCTGACCAGGCTTTCCATTGCCCAAACTCTTTGTAGGTCAATATTACTCCTCTAGTGCTATAATGAGATCCAGATAGAGGGAAAATAATGACATTCTGTGCTGATTTCAAGTCCCCTCACCCTTCCTAAAAGTATTCACACTTGGGAAATGCTTCGTATGCCGAATTGGACCAGAAAACGGAGAAAGAGAGATGTGTAGTAGCACGCCCTGTATAGTCATCACCGGTCCAATTTTACGACTATTGTATTCTGTGAACGCATCGTCGGAATTTGAATCAGGACTTCTAGAAACTTGTATTGCAACAGCTATGTGCTTAGAATGAAAGTCATATTATTACTTTGTTCTTTGGAGACAAGTGCAGCTCTCTGAAACGACGATCCTGTAGGTTCCCCCTGAGAACCGAACTCGTTACACAAACTAGCAAATTTAGTTACGATGAAACTACTGGTTATTCATATTTGCAGTGAGTAGTTGTAAACTTATCTGTGTCATTCAAGTTTTAACATCATCGTACCCGTGGACCTCCCTCAAGCACACAAATTTTTACTGAAGTCAAAAGTTAAAAAATGCAGCAATTTACATGTAATTCCATATCTTTGTTGAAAACTGTTTACGCGTTGCAACATCGTCAGTGGACATACATTTTCATGCACTCTTTTGTGCCAAATAGTGTCCTTTCTTGTTTTTATATATTAAAAAAGAAGAATATTGCCGCATATTGTGCCGTTATTATACGACATTCCTTTGTTCATAATGACTTTCCCCTCCTTCCCATCCTCTTTTACCTGGCCATGTTGGAGGGGGGGGGGTTCACAAACTTGTTTTCCATTTGGTTTTTATTCTACAGAAAGTTCTACAAGCGGTGTCCTAACCTGTTCACTTTTCCTCATTTTGAATGTTGAGTTGCCTTGGAATGGTGGGCTAAGTAGATGATTTCGGATTTTTGTTCCAAATTGTTAGGCTCGGAGCCTTCTTCAATGAGTGATCCAGGTAAAACGAAAATTTAGAATATTGTATTGTAATGTTATGTATACATTGCATTTTGATATATTGGTGAAAAGGTTCCTTTCGGAATTGTTTAAATGAGCACGGAACTTATATTGTGAAAACCAACGGGTTAAATCAATTTGTAGTTTTTGTACAGTATTAAAGGTCGTTTATTCATACCCAAGCGGGAGTTTTTTTAAATGGTTGCTGCCAAGCATTTGATCAAATTATGTTTATTTACTGGGGCAATATTTCGAGGGGATATATTGCTGTATTCCATTTCATAAAATTTTCAGTTTTTACGCCTGAAATCTATTTAATATGTTAATTATATTTACAATGACTATTGTTTAATGAACTATATTAAAATTGTAAATATTATTCTCCCACAATGTAGAGTTGTCTTTCTCCGGCTACATTTTGGGGGTTTTCCTTCCATATACTTCCAAGGTTAAAACTTCTTCGGGCATCAATGGAAGGGTGTTAAATTCTTATTATGGAATTATAGAATGCACCTAATAATATTTTGGTCTGCGGGCATGCAGACATTCTTATTTTTTAAAATTTGAACAGCGACCCAAAGTGATTGGTCACCTTGTCCCAGTGTGACCATGGTAGATAATCATACAGCGTAAACCTCACTCTTGGAAAAGGGGATGCTATTATGAATATTTTATTTGTTTTAATTTCCTCTCTTTTACAATCATTTCATAAGTATCTGGAATTATTTTTATTTTAGCTATTTTTGTAAGCATATTAAAGGCTAGATCGTTTGGGACAGTCTTTGGACTGATGTGCATTTAATTTTGAGACCGAAATTCTCAGCCCAGTTTTAGTTCTTTTAAAATATTTACTCGCTGTACTTATAGCCCTCTTATAATACACTAATGGCCAAGCTCAGCGCTATAAATGTAAATTAGCTTTGCATATTCTCATAAATAAAACTGTATAATATATTCCTTTGGATGATTTTGGGAAAATATTTTGTAGACAGGGAGTTTTCCTACGAACAGGTAGGCCACCAGTCCGTCACGTTGCTAGTGACGTCACGGCCGAGAAATCGATCGATCGCTGCATCTAGCCGTGACGTCAGACCAGCCGGACGTGACTGGTTTGCTTTAATTGGAACGAGTAGGAGAAGCTGTCACCTCATCCTTGATTATGTTATGCAAAGGCTTATGTTATGCAAAGGCTTTCATCGAAAAAGATATTCAGGAGCCTTAGAAACTGTGTAAATGGAAGGCGAAAAATGTGAAATAAAAGGCCAGAATACACGGCTCATTTAAATTTCTGAAATAATTTTAGTGTGTTTCAAGAAATGTACCTTACAAGGGATTTAAACATTCCGGCTTAACGAATGGACGCTTCACAGGTCTTAGGAAATGGGGCAAATAGTAAACCTGTAAGAAGATAAATATAGAAATGGAATTCAAAGAAACTGTTATTTTTAATGTGTTCAAATAGGCATATTTGACTGAAAGCTCGTTTTTACGTCGTTTCGCATACGCTTTCAGTAAAATTGATATATTCCAGTTTAAAAAAAGGAAATTTAAAAAATAGCGGAAAAAATTAAAGAAAAATAACAAAATTTCATTCCGGGAAACTTTTGGGTGTTTTGTAAAATGTGAATGCGCGTTGATGCAGATTACAATGTTCAGCTAAGAATGTCGAAATGTTGCACAAGCTGTTATCATTGCGACCACTTTGTTAGATTAGTTGTTATCAGCGGCGATGTTTCACTTCAGTTGTTGCAGTGAATAGCTTGTTAAGTCATATCAACATCAGAGAGTTATTATTAATTATTATTATTATTATTTGTTTTATTTACGAACGCTCTTTAACATCTCAGGTCATCAGCGTCCCACTCAAATCAGGGGGTGAAATGGCTGATAAATTTTGCTCAGAGGCCTCTTCTTTCACGCTTGATGTTTTTTTTTTCGTGCCGTAAATGTACGACACGGGACCCAATGCTTTGCTTCCCTTCCGAAGGAAGCCATACTTAGAATGTCATCGATTCTGGCCGGGTTTGAACACGCGATCTTGGGTTTACGAGGCAAGTATGGTTACCACTACACCACCAGGACCGACTACATCAGAGAGTGTAGCATGCGTTAGGTAAATGTTACACATTCAAATTATCTAAGGTAAAGAACCTCTATAAAGAATACGACCCGTTATATGTTATTTTTACCATAAATTACAAACGCCTTAACTTGTCTGAATTGTTTACAAACTGATATTTAAAAATCTCTTTTTAACAGTCCTGCATGTCACAGATACACAAAACTAATTAATTTTATATCAACGAATAAAGACATGAACATGAAGGATAGCAACAGTGAAATAATAATTAAGAGGAGAGTAAATTAATGTAATACACATTTATTTGTTCCTTCCCACTGAAATGATGCTGCAAAATTAACTGAAATTGAGTCGTGACTGAATATGGGTGAAAATTGACTTAAATTTCCACCTTTTATTTTGCAAGCCATTAAACTTTCCACACTTTTCTCTACAAGAAACAAAAATTATTTAAGTTTCCGCCATTTTTACATAAATTGCCTGGTGGTATTTAAATTTTACGTCCCGAAATTTCCATTCTTTCACTTTTTCTATAAAATTATATCGACCTTTATTGAATTTAACACGTCATTACAGCCAACTGATGCTTCTCGCTTTGTGCGGTAGCTTGGTTTTACATTTCTCATAACGTAGTTAGTGAAAATACAAAGTATACGCGGGGTAGAAAAAGAAAATATTCTTCATAAAAATGTGTGAAACTATTTGATATATTGACAATGAATTACATGTATTATTACATTACTTCTGCATTCTGAACTTAACCGATGTATAATTTATTACTTACTTTTCCAATTTCATTACTATAACCAATGAACAGTCTTATATTTAAAGCTTTACTTAGCTGAGAATGGATTTTTGTCACGCATTCCTTCAAACATTTTTCCATACGATGTATTTATTATACTATTGTGTTTGATATTTTCAAAAAAAGTTATCAAGACAACGAATAAATTTTACAAAGTGATATTATATTTTACTTATATATAAATAAATTATTTTACCATATTTTCCAATTTATCTGACTTTAAAAATAGCCAAAATTGGAGTCAATATTTCAAACTGTTCTGTATTAAGTTTAGAAACCACACACATTTTCAAAATATTATATCAGTTGAGAATTCTTGTGCTATGTGGAACACTTTAATGTTAATTTTATTTTATAACGTCGATATCTTTAAATCTGATATGAATACTATACATTAGCCAAGTCGAAAAGAAATCGACTTTGCCTCTTTCCGTCGTGCTCTGTAGGAACTTCTCTGCCTTGCCTTCCTGGAGTTCGATATGCTTTTGCCAGCGGTAAATGATTGAGGCAGCACAGAAGTAATAGATAATCGATCGCTGCTAACATACCATACAGCCAGAAACATCACAAGTTCATTCCTAACGTTCAAATTGTGAATTAGTGGACGATTGTTATCGTATTCGTGACGCAGTGTGATAAGTTTATTATTATTATTATTATTATTATTATTGTTGTTGTTGTTGTTGTTGTTGTTGTTGGGTTTATTTAAGGACGGTCTTTAACATCTATGGTCATTTGCGTCCCATTCAGTTCAGGATGAGAAATGAACGATAACTTTTGCTCAGAAGGTTTCTGTTTTAAGATTGAGGTTCTTTTGCGTGCTGTAAATCTACGACGCCGGACTAACGGCTTACTTCCGTTCCTAAGGAAGCTATACTTAGAATTTTTACGCTCTAAAAACTGATTGATCCTGTTCGAATTTCGATCTACGGGGCAAGTATAGTTAGCACTAGACCACTTTATCGACAGTGTGACAAAAAGTCTCATTTGTAGCAAGAAAAAAACTTGGGTTCCACTTGTCGCTTCAGATGAGCGAATTTTTTAAAGGTATAACATATCTGTCCTTCCTCCGTATTTCTCAGATCTTGTTCCAGACGATTAGGTATTTATTATTCGCTTACGAAAATCAACAACTTGTTCAAAGAACGGAGGTTCGCTTCGGCCGAATTGATGAAGAGCATGCAACGCGTGCTCTGCGGGAAGTGACCAAAAGGGATTGAAATTTGATACTGACAGAAAAGTATCATTAACCAAGGAGCTTAGTTTGAACATGGTGTTATGTAAAAGGTTGCATTTCCTCTGTAAGAAACGTTTCTATATTTGTATCTATATAAGTTCTTTTATATTCTACTGGTATTTTCAAAGCTATTCAAATTTACTCATTGAAATATATGGTAATACTTTTAGAAAGACTAAATGATTAATTTAAATTTTCAGAATTAATTCATGCTCTCCTTAATTACGGGAAATTACAATAACGAACGTTTGTGGTTCGAATAAATTAAGATATTTAAGGTTTGGCCAGTAAATATTTAGCATTTTTACATACATTTTCTCGAACATAAATCTGTATATCTCTAAGGATAAGTTGACCTTTGTTTATTAAAAATAAATTTGAGTAAATTAGGTTGTTCTAAAATAGCACCTAGATCTGTATAATTAACAGACAGCCCCCTCCCGAAAAAATGCTAAAGTGACCCTATACAATAATAATGGGAAAGGAAATATACTCCCAAAGCTTAGGGAAATGCTGAAATGAATTCATCAACGCTGTGTTCCAACCACCTGTTTATTTCCCAAGAATATTCACAGGGTGAGATTTGGACAAAACAGAGGCTAAGTCAAACCAGATAACGCAAAGTCATGCTTTGATGGATGTATAGAAAAGTTTGACATAATATACATAAATATATCATTCAACTATAAATAAATGAAACAAAAGAATTCGATATTAAACCTCAATTCGTTTGTAAGCTGTGAGTGTTCTACTATTTATCTACCCGAGAATGAAAGAAAAGACTTACAAAAATTATTTTTGCTTTATTTTTTAGTATAGTTTACTGACAATTCAATACAGTTCATCCCTTTTTCCTGTAACGACTTAAAACCCTTAGAAAACTTTTCTTCGGGGTGGTCTGAAAACCAGGAATTAACAGTCCCCTTGATAACTTCATCAATTGAAAACCGCTGTCCGTGAAGAAATTTCTTCAAAACTTGGAATATTTAATAATTCATGGGCGCCATGTTACGACTGTAGGGTACACATATTCTTGAGCGTTTTGCCTGATATGTGTGCATTGGCGCATTGTCGTGTGGGACAGAAATTAATCTTGTACTAACCCTGTACATGACCAAATATTTCTGCAGTTTTTCATGCTGTACAACCAAAAATTTTTATTTCTCTTACAATTCGGAAAATCTTAATTAAATATTTCACTTTCTTTCACATTACTTTGGGAATTGCTTCCACATTGCACCCAATATGGAGGGCTGCGCATCTTGGACTCTCTAGTAAACTGCTTGCTATAAAATATACTTTATAGTAATATGGTGCAAACTGATCATAAACTGCAGCCATGAGTTCATGATGGATCTTCTTCGGCACTTTTCTTTCTTTTGTGAGAAATTTTATCAGCGAAACCAGTTCTGCAAATGATGTAGCTTCTTAGGACTCTCCAGATATCCTGCCAATGCTTGTACTGAGCTGAGACTGTGCATATGTAAACTTGATACATATCACAACATGCTCTCACTGTTTCAATAAGCTCAGAGCTCTTTCTCATATTCAGGCAGGGGATTATTGAACACTTGAATGAACTTGTTAATTATAATCATCTGCATCATACTAAATGGTGTTCTAATGTCTCCGTAAGTATGTCCAAAGCCACTTGCAAAAGTAGAGGGCAGTAAATTCAAGTTCAAGGCTCAGCGCCTGGCTTAGATTTATTTGGGGTTTTGCTTAGATCCACAAGATGAATATCAGGTAATTATAGTGCCTAAGGTCTCATTTTGCGCGAATATAATTCATGCTTTATAATTACCAAACACGTCACCCTGATATCTAAGGCAGTTGGTATCGTAGCGTATTGGTAGCAATAAATTAAACAAGCACATAAAGCATACGCAAAGAGCAGCCTAACGTTTGAGGCAACAGCTTGCTCTCTTGTCATCGGCTGCTGTAGGTAGAGTTTGCTGGTATTCCTTTTATGTAGAAGGTTGTTAAATGTCAGTTACGCGCGCCTGTCCAATCCGCTTTATCCTGTTACACATTATTCCGCTTTAAAACAGTTTTGCTCCTCTAGCTAGGATAATGCGGAGAGGACAGATAAATCCTTTGATGGGTGCAGCAGTGACATTAATAAATGCCTTAGCGGTACATGTCCGTTTGATTAATTAATTCCATTGGGTGCTCATGTGTAACAAACCCCATCATTATTAAGGAGTGTGTTTGTAAGTAGATTAAATTTCTAGGGAAGTGTAGAGGTTCAGATCGTGCCGCAGAAGATTTATGTGTCTGCTGAACGCCTTTCGTACTCCTCTCCCTTCAAAGTTTTTCTTGGTCGAGATATTAATCATCAAAGAAGCTGATAATAAGCTTAAACAAATTGAGATCGTAAATCATGAGACCTTGCAAAAGTTGGTCGCCATTTTTTGTTTTCTCTTTGGTAAAATGTTTCGTATAGAAGAGAGGCGCAGGTTGCAGGTAGCGAACCTCACTCAGCAAATAATTTTGTGTTCGAGAAAACAACGATGGATGTTTATCGAGCAGGGAAATGATATGAGCACCCCTTCTTTCTGATAATTATCATCTAATTATAAACCTAGTTCATTATTCTAACTTACAAGTTTATAGTTTTAAACTTTGCTTAAAGTTTTGGGCTCTGTATAATTTCTTTTTCATATTTTGAACTATATGTAGTGGTTTATCATAATATTAATATGACAGAGTATCCGATATTTAGAGTACCATAACATAACTTGGAGGCTAGAGGGTTAAGCTGCACTAGAGTAGAATTACCTTTAACTACTTTGGAAGCTTCAATGTACCCGCCTTTGTGATATATCAAGTTCGTTTGGCAAAACTGAGCCTTCGTTTCGCTACGCAATTGGAGTTTTTATGCACTAGTGGAAACCACTCACTTTTATTAGAGGCGCGGTTCCCGGTTAAGACTGGAGCTTAAAGCTCCGCTAAAGAATGCAATTAAACTTGCTCAGGCGTATTTATCACGCCAACTATTATAGTTTAATTTTGTAGGAAGTGCATGTTAGACTCTATACTGTGTATTTGTATATTGTAGAATTTGCCGAGCGTGAAATATATGCTAGAACAAAGAATAGTTGTTTAAGATTAATTGTATGCAAAAGAAATCATAGAGGAGAGAAGAACTTTGTGCTAAATTTCCAGCAGTAACATCTCCATAGGAAGTGCAATTTTCAGATTGGTGAACAAAGTCGGAACCCAACGCGTTTTCATTGACAAGAAGCCAAAAGTCAGGTTTTAACAGAGGAGAGCTTGATGAAACAGACTATCGATTAGGAACTTCTCTTAGAAAGTTGGTGTATCTGTCGGCAGTGCGTATAAAGCCACTCAGTTGCTGTATATTCATCCATATAAAACTACTGCGTAGAGTCGCTGAAACAAAATATCTGCGAAGCGGTCGAAATATTCAGGAGAATGAATTGCGGCCGGTGTATCAAAATCTCAAAATGAGATTTCAGACATGTTTCACAACGGAAGGCAGGTAGTTTACTTTGATGGTTAGAACAATATCCATTACTAAAAAATAACGAAAGAAGCAAATAATGCGCGTTATGAATTATGATCGCACTACATGATTTTCCTCAGCAGGTGGCGAGACTGTTACGCAATAATTTTGTTAAATTATTTTTGGAACGAACGGGTTTTGCGTGTTGCTATACATCTTCAGAAAGTTCTCTGTGTGCAAGACTCTACTTTTAGATATGAAATTATTGTTCCATACTCGTTTTCCTTGCAGCACAAATCTGCATAATATATTTATTTACCTTAATAGTTTTTTCTTTTTTCGGGCGTAAAAATCCTAAGTATGGCTTCCTTCGGAAGGGAAGTAAAGCCGTGGGTCCTGTGTCGTACATTTACGGCACGAAAAAGAACCTCAAGTCTGAAAGAGAGGCCTCTGAGCAAAATTTGTCGACCGTTTCACGCCTTGAATTGAATGGGACGCTGATGACCAGAAATGTTAAAGAGCGTCCATAAATAAAGCAATAAAAAAACTTTAATATTTTGCAGCTTTGATATGTTTATTTTTCATGGTCTTTTGGAAGGATAGTTCAAACATGCATAAAATACATTTTCTCGATACTGTTATGAATAACTATATTTTCTACAAGATATGCCTCTAAAAATGAACTATTGTTCAGATTTCTATTTTAAAGTGTTCGAAAGATAAGTGTCTATAAGAAAAGCATGTTTAATAAAATGCAGTAATTATGCCGAGTTTGTGCATGAAAATTATTAGACCTAGATATGTCGTATTTTACAAATTGCGTTCTTATCTATTTATTGAGTAGTAAACAATATAGACAAATTTAGAAAAGTTTTTTTCTAGTTGTTTGTCTTCCAAAATTCGGGCGCGCGTGTGTCTTGTCTTGCTCCATTATTGCCTCCCAGCTTTGGCCATTGTGGAATACCCTTGGGCCATTCCTCCTCTATTTTCTGATGGTGACTATTTCCAGATTTTTATTACATTAATCTTTGTTATTCTTATAAAGTTGAGGCCAAGCGTTCCCATTTTATTTAACTTTTCCCTGATTTCTCTTTTCTTTACATCTTTTCTGTTGTTTTTTTAAATACTGTAGATTCTCAAATTCAGTTACTTCTGTAATATTTTTGCTCCGAATAATATTATAAGAACATCATTGGTATGTTTTGCCATTGCAGCTATATATTGCATAATTATCGCGTTTACACATTGTAATGTCCGTAAATTAAAATGTCAGATATTTACATTTACCACATTTTCTAATGTGCATATCTTCAATAGATGCCTTTTCTGTATCCCTTCCTATTACACATATTCAGAATTTTCCCATGTTAATTCTTAGACGCTTTTTTCAGTTTTATCTTTCAGTCCACTCACCTCATATTACATTATTTTAATCCTGAGTGAACACATTTTTTGCAAATATTTCCATATGAATGCACAAACCGAAAACCGAGTTGGATCAGCAGTAACGCTTGAGGTTCGCCTTCTGTAGGAATTCTAAGGGGCCGGTCATCCCAACCAGGACTTTTTCGTGGTTTTTTCTAGTAGCTAGGGATGAGTAATTACTTGCCACAAATTTTTCTACCCTTCATTTCCTCTCGTTTCTTTTGCTTGTTCAATGTTTCAGGATTGTAGGGGCAGCCGACGTGCGTTGGATGCACGACGTGCAATGATAGACTTTGCTCACTGGCAGTTTGATGTCCGAGCGTCTCGGACTCTTTTGCAGGGGGGGGGGGGGCTTAGCTTGTGACATTCTGGAAATGTTAGGGACGTGCCTCCAGCCCCAAATTTAGTCTCCCTTCGTAACCCTCATCTCGCCCCTACTTTGTGTAGATTCAGTAGAGTTCAATAGGCCCTCGTTATAATTTCGTGTCTGAAATCTTCTTCTGTTCCACCCATATTGGTACATTTATATAGTTTATTGCTATTGGTGACGTGTTACAATCCTGTTTTAACATGTTCGGATATTACGTTGTCAGAGAATTAAAATTCTTTAAAACACTGCACACGAAGTTAGCAGGGGCCCACAACATTTCTCATATCGCTGTTTAGAAAATATTATAAGATTATTTACTTAATATTTAACTTAATAATAATTCAAATCAAGGTGCAGTAATAATTAAGTTGAATAAAACATTTATACAGTAGTTGTAAGTTGCATCTTATCCATTTAACGTCAATTGCTAAAGGTCGATGCATGGACTGAAATACGTAAATGACTTTTTAATTCGTCGACACCTGGCATTTCCTTTTTGGAGTGAGGGGAATTCCCATTTTAAATAAACCTTACTCAATCAACTTGACCTAAACAGGATTCGAACGTGCGACCTTCACTTATACACTTGAGTTAGGCGCCAATTAAAAAAGCACATTTCTATGCCTGCTGTATTTCTTAACTTCAACAAGCCTTAAAACAGCATATGTTATTCAGTATAGTTCCACTTCCAGCCTTCTTCTGTATATCATTAGTAATCATTCATTTCTTATGAGACGTGGTTATAGCAAATTGCCTTTAAAACAGTTTTTTTCTACAATCGTGAGGAATGTAGGGCCTACATTTTTAATATATGTAATACAAAAAGCACACACAGATACATACAAACCATCACGGGTGACCGAGGTCATTAAAGCACGGACTTGTGAGCGGGAGGCCTGGGGTTCGATTCCCGCCAGGACCGTTCTCCCTGACTGAGGTTTCCAGGTTTTCCTCAGTCCTCATAAATGGCAAATGCCGGGGAGGTACCCTAAACTTAGGCCTGAAATGTTTTCTCCTTTAAAAAAATCCTTTCCCAACATCATTTCATCTCATGTATCATTATTGTCCACCCCCTGTGGTGCCTCTGTAGCAAAACGAGCGTTAAACACTATTAAAAAAAATACATACACACTTGCTTGCTCTACTTCAATGACTTCTTGATTGTTAGGGACGGAGGCACTTCAGTTTTGCTCAGGGGCTAGCCGTTTGTGCCTACGGAAGGAAGGGATGCAGTGAGGAAAACAATGGGCTAGTGGTGAGGCACAGACAACACCGGGATTCCTAACAATCTTTTCAGGTAGAACAATTTGACGTCTAGGCGCTCAGAAGGCCCCCTTCTATACCAGACGCAGGGTCCGAAACCTTTCCAAAGCTCAAGCTACTGATACACCGCACCAGCACCAGCCCACTTCGCCCTGGCACTGTCGATTCTGTAGCAGAACCAACGAAATAAATGGCAGAATAGAAAATTTATCGAAAGGAAAGATTCATTCCAGCACTCGCCTAAGCGACTTGGAGAAACCATGAAAAAACTCAAGGTTTTCCCAAAAGGATTTGAACCTGGCAATTTCCCATGCGGTATCCCACCGATATTTCAATGACGTATTGAATATGGGATCTTTGTAACTGCTCATCCCATTCCACGCAAACTTAATTTAATAACATCTTGATTAAGACTTAATTGTTAGGACAATAAATGCGAAGCAGTTAATTTTTACTCTGAAACTACAAAACTTGGAAAAATCAAATTTAAAGTAAGCCAACTGATTAGTCTATTCGTTTCTACTTCGATTGTTAGTTTAAATGGAGAGCCGTTATCACCAATACGTTCATACTGCCCAATTTACTTTTCGAAGAGCCAATCTACAAAGAAAGTTTTCCTAAAAACTAGGAAAAAACATTATCAGTAAATTTATTAATAGCGCAAATGTTCCCAGGATGTGACGGAAATGTGCACTACAAACCTTGCCGTATCCAGGCGCATCTCAGCATTACACTGAGAATAGCGTAGTTGGGACCCACCTTATCACAAGTAGGAAAAGTGCCAGTTAGTCTCTGCATATAAATGTTTCACAACCAGCAACAAATACTCCACATGTCGATTTATGACTAATTAGTAATGAGTGCATCTTTCATGTTATGATGTGGTCAATAAAATGAGCTTGTCATGCAAATCTGAGTCTATTATAGCACTGTTGAATAAAGAACTGTTCACTCTACAACGTCAGGGTTTGTGTATCATTATTTTCGTCTGTTGGAGAATCCTGCAAGGCCATTTATTGCATCCGGTTGAGTGAGAGATAGCACGGCCATTGTACCTGTAAATGCCTCTCGGGCTTCTGCATCACTTCCGCCTGAGGAAACCGTCCGCAGTGCTTCCTCAGCAGCACCTCGCGCCGCCCACTTTCCTCTTACAATCGAATTATATACGATCACTGTTGTCCGGCTATAAGCCTGGCTGTTAATGGTGTAATGTTTAAGTTTATAAATGGATTTCAATCTTTTAATCATCCATCGCTATGGGAAATACTGAGATCTAGAGGTATTCCACATGTTTAGTTAGAGTTATTCAGAATTTATATAGAAGCATAACAATAAAAGTAAAAACAAATGAAGGAATAAGCACAGAAAGTAGCGATATTAATAAAGGAATCCATTATCGCCAACAGTAATAATATATCATATAATCAAAATATGGCAGTCTTTCTTCATTTACAATAAATGTCATACTTCTGAATGTTCTATTTTATGTTGATGCAAGTGGTATTTGCAACTTCAGAAGATAATCTACAAAGGTTACATTTAAACTGAATTGTATAGCTGAACGATATGACAAAATAAACAAAAATTAATAGACTTTCAGTGGAAAACTGTATCAAGAACAAAAATTATATTAACAATGAAGTTACGAAATGATATAATTTAATTACTTGGGCTGCATGAGAGAAATGTAGTTAGAAAGGACACATTATAAGGTTCTGCTATTCCACAGCTACTCTATGGTTTGGATGTTTGATATCAAATGAAACGACAAAAAAACTAAGGATAGAATAGGCAGAGATGACACTTTTAAGGCAGTTACGTAGATATAGACATCAAAAAGACTATTTGAAAATCCTAGAAAAGGTAAAATATTCAAATATCCTAGAAGTCATAAATAAATACAGTACAAAGTGGCATGATCATGTAATCAGAATGGTTCACAACGTATACTTAAAACATAATTATAATCCAGTAGGCCGTGAGGGGAAAAGATAGAGAGACCAATTTTAATGGAAATGCATAGTGTGGAGACAAGCACTCCACAAGACCTATACATGTGGCATTTGATGATGATGTTTAAAGTTTAAGGACGATGTTGAACCTCTATCAGAAGCGCATTACAGCAACCATTTAAAATATCTTCCACTAGCTTCCTTTAGAAAATTTGTAACTGATGATATCATAGAGAAATATGATCTAGGCCCTCATAAGATCTGATCGCTTAGCAGTAAACAAATCACTGAGATAACCGCGAAATATCGATTATTACTATTATTATTAATATTATAATAATACGTCAGGTGAACGAAAACTGAAATTCATTCATTTCTTTGGAAAAATATCATAAAATACATACTCAAAATGTTTAGAAACATAATACTTTTGGATAAATTCATAAATTGGTAAAAATAACTTTTTATACAAAAATGTAAACATGAAAATTCTATACAAACTATCTATCACAGATGGCCAGGCTAAGTGATTTAACAGTTAGCATAAATAATCTTCAAAAAAGGTTCTTTCAACTTCATTCCATATCTAGAGAAAACTTATGCATGAAGAATTCCTTAGAAAAATGTAAAGAGCAGAGTGCGATTGACGATGGAAATTGTCAAAATAAGTTGTTTTTTTTATATGGTGCGTCAACGCATATATGGAGTGAAAGAAAATGTTAATATAAATAATAAAAGATTAAAGATAAATAATAACGATGTGAACTATCATTATCTAGAATAAAATATGGAAATCAACTTTAGATAATATTTATCAAGCATCGAAAATTGCAAATTTTACTATTTAGAAATGAAAATCAGGTTTTCAAAGACAAATTCAAAAACTTATTATAGGCAAACAATATAATATTTTAAAAAAGTAGCAGAACGCAAAATGTTGACTAAAATATTATCTTGAAGTAAACAAAATTAAACATGATCTGTACAGACGGAAAGTTAAAATGGTTAGTGTTCTTTTTCGGAGGGTAAGGTTACACACCCAAATAAAAATGATTAAGAAGTATACCAAGAAAGAGATTATCGGTGATAATTCTAACACGTGATGTTAGAAGAACACTTTTACAAAGTCATTTTAAAATTTGGCACGAAATAAACTGTTTTTCTTTTAGAATTTGTAAAATTTTGTTAAATTGGTATTTCATTTTCAAGATGTAAAATAATAAATGATATAATAAACTTTTCTTTGTAGGTTATAAGACTATAGCAATAACCTTAAGTTTGCTTTATTTCAAAATATGAATTCATAAGATTTGGGAAAATTACCGCCACGGGTGGCCGAGGTCGTTAAGGCGCGGACTCGTAAGCGGGAGGTCTGGGGTTCGAATCCCGCCAGGACCGTCCTCCCTGACTGAGGTTTTTTCCAGGTTTTCCTCAGTCCTCATAACTGGCTAATGCTGGGAAAGTACCCTAAACGTAGGCCTGGAATGTTTCCTTCCTTAAAAAAATCCTTTCCAAATATATCATTTCATCTCATGTTTCATCAGTGTCCACCGCCTGTGGTGCCTCAACAGTAAAAACAGGCGTTAAACACTAATAAAAAAATTGGAAAATTTATGAATTCTGTATAATTTTGATTAAACAAGTAGGCTAAAACTTTTCTTAATTATGTAATATGTTATAAAACACTTTTCTGTAAACAATTAATAGGGTTAAATACTCCGGGTTATTTATTCACTAAGGTATCTAATGCATTATAAATATTAATAACTTCATACATAATATTCTTAGCTATTCTTACAATTTAAATGTTGAAGTGTATTTTATGACTGCCAACATATATTAAAGGAATTTAAAAAGCTTACTGCCATATTCTGTGATTTGTCCTTACAATATTGTTAATTTTTCTTCTATTTACCATTTTCAGCTTTAGCTGGATTACCTAAATGTATTTAACAAAGTTCTTTTTTGGAACCTATTGAGAATCATGTTGCTAATATACACATTTAATTAAAGATATATATAATTATAATAAGATATTTTTTAAAATTGAGATCTCCTATACTGACGATAATAATTGTTTTATTTTCCTTGTGATATACATTTTTCATTTGTTTATTTTGCTTGTCCGTAGTTAGTATTGTTTATTAAAACCTGTTCAATAAAGATTTCATACATGGAATAACAAAATAATCCTAGAGTTTTGAAGCGAGATAAAAATAATTCTTTATGGGGTCTTTTCAGGTACCAATAAGAAAATAAATAATATTTTTAAACTGCTGCTTATTGTAGAAGTAAATAATTCCGTTGCATGCGGCTATGGTAGTCATAAAAATACCTTTAAAATGTTCGTTTTAAGTATTTCAAAACTCTGTTCCTTTTAGATAGTTGTAAATTCTCATTTTAAAAAAGGGTATAATGTATATAAACACAAAATAAATGTGCATAAGCATACAGAAGTAACAAGGGAAAAAAATTTGTTTTGGCATGCATATCACCACATTTTGGATATTCTTTCTGTAATTTATATATTTAAAATAACCTCAATGCATTCAAAATGCAATTAAAGAAAAACTTTAAAAACTCGTTATTTTTAAATAGTAATCCAAACAGGACAGTCGGAAAAACAAAACAAAACTGTGTTACGAGTTTGGTTGTATTGTGCAAACTAAGCAATGATTAATAACTGGTTTTAGTTGTGAAGTGTGCCAACATAATGCATTTTTAATGTTTGTGAGCTGTCCCCCTCTTGGGATGTACTGATTCAGAGCTTTGTGACAATGTGTGATACTCCAGAGCGGTAATCAAGTGGTATTTCCGTGGGAGGGGTAGATCTTCTACTGGATTTGATAACCAGCCCTCTGTAATGAACACAACGCACGTTTGTAACTTTTAAATCAACACTAAGGGAATTGTCAGCTTTTCTTGTTAAGCGTGTGACACGGCGATCTCCAAAAGATCATAACCTACTAAAGAGGCCTGCTCTACCAATATCTTGCTCTAGGACCGTAAAGTTTAAAACAAATTGGATATTACGCATTAAAATAACAAAATTTGTATTGTTAGAAGATTATGATTTTCGTAATACATTCTGCAATATTTAATAAAAGGATTGTTTTATAACTACTAGGAATGATGCAATCAGCAAGCAGAAATGAAAATAAGCGCTAAACAGATATCTTTATGTAAGACTCCATAGTATTTTCATACTATAATTCGTATTATATAACACATTCATTCCATTCAGAAGAATGCTATCCTCCGTATTATATAACCAATCTATAAGACCGAGGTTACACATTTTTTGGTTTTTACGAAACGATTGTTTGTCAAAACATTTATATAATAGACCAAACTGAAGTTTGATCAAAATCACCAAATTTTCACCTCAGTGCTATATCCCTGAGCTTTTGTTTCAGAGTTTTTTTGTCTTTTGATCTTTATATTAAGGAATGTACAAGTATACTTGGTCCATGAGGTACAAATCTTAATGCAGATCGAAGGCTCAGATGATTTTTATATATCTGTAGATTGAGCCCATTTATATCACACAAAAATACATATTATGTACGCAAACGTAGCGGTTATTTTGTTTATTTAAATTATTGTTAAACACCCGAAATGTAAAATCAAATTATTGAAAATGAGTGGCATCAGAATATGGGCCAAAACATTCAAGTTAGGGAAGAAAAGAGGCAAATAAGTAAATGTAAGAATCACTAATATAGTTGAAATTAGTTCTTTCAATGTTATGACCACTAAAAACAATGGAGGAAGAAAGATCGCCAAAGAGTCTTCTGGGATGATAGAAGGAGATTTTGAGTCCAAAAATAATACGATGAGGTTTTGCCATCTAAAGGAGGAAGTTTACAATGACGTGAAAGTTGAAGGAGAGGAATTTGGAGTAACCATGAAAACTGGAGAAAAAAGAAGAATCATTGTCAATCTTTCTCCAAACACAACATAACTTATGTGTGGCTGGTACTCAAATTTTATACCAAAAATGTGCAATACACTTTATTAACAAAGTTTGTAATCCTTCTTTGGATTATTTGTTCTCCGTTAAATTCCCAAAGACAACAATATCGTTTAACCTGTTTAGTCCTAAAAACTAAAGAAAAGAGGAAAAACTTACATTTCTGCAGAAATTAAACGTTTAAAAGTACGTTTTGTCTAATTTAAAACTAATTCCAACTTAAAACAATATTGCAGCATTTGTTTCAATTCAACAATAATAGTTGTTTTCAAAATTGTCAATGAAGTAGAAAAGTGTCGTATTTATTTATTTGCATATTCCAGTCAGTTAGATTAAAAATAAAGTAAATAATATGTCTAAAATAAAACAAAACAAAATAAATTTTGGATATTATTGGTATTCTTCTGGAATGTTCTTCTAATGTGCTAAACATTGTTACTGAATTGATAAAACAATATAAAATAAAGGTTTGCTTCGTTGATACTGTACAGCGATTCTTAGATATTGATATAATATTTATTAAACCTTAAGAAAAATGGTAGTGATGGGACTTTCTGTACAGTTTGTGATGAAAACAGCACCCAAAGGAATTTTAAGAACCTGCTATAATTTTTGGACAAGTTCCACATCACCCGCTTATGTTGTTGCTAATAGGATTTTTTAAAATCGTATTTAACATCCATCTTTACTGTTGAGGTGGCGAGCACACTGATGATACAAGAGATATAATGATAAATTAGAAAAGGAATTTTGGAAAGGAAGCGTTCCAGGTATAAGTTTGACGTACTCCCTGGTATTTTCCGGAATGACAATTGAGGAAAACCTGAAGGGGAAAAAAAATCAGTCTGGCTGAACGCTTCTGGCGGGACTCCAACAGTAGATCTACCGTTCACCAGTCCTTGCTAGGACAGGTATAAACTTCTGAGCCCTAGTTAAATGAAGCTTATTAAGAGTTATCCGCCCCATTCAATCGCTTAAGTACCAGGCTGGAAATGTACCGCACATTACTGCCTACTGCGACCGCTAGAGTTCTTCATTCTGAGAATTCACTGAATTTATTTACAAGACATTTCCATTCTAATACTTTAGAGATTTAATAGGGCATATTACTTTTAAAATGTTTATAAAAACCAAGACTCCGAATTTTACTGTTTTACCTAGCAATCAGGCGAATGCACTACTTTTTGCTAATATTCATGGGAATTCCTTGAAAAGGGTCTGAAATTTCTAGACCTACTTGGCCTATTTTTATTTATAATGTGATTTATTTAAGGAGCTTTTTAACAACACTGGTCATTATCGTTCCATTCAATTTAGGGCGTGCAAAGGGAGACAATTTTTGCTTAAATGCCTCTTCTTTCAGACGTGAGGTTCTTTTACGTGCCGTAAATTTACAACATGGGATCCACGACATTACATCCCTTCCGAAGGTAGCCATACCTAGGACTTTTGCGCGTAAAAATTCCACCGGCCTTGGCTCTATAAGGCAAGTTTGGATACCACTAGATCACTGGGCCTACTTGGCTCAGAATCGACTAAATACCCCATTGATATTCTATTATCGTTTAGTTTTATTTTTATTGAAGTCAATATATATGTTTTGTTTGAAAAAATATTGTAATATTGTGATATAAATGCACTTTCTAACAGTTGTTCGAATCTTTGTATGATCTTTGTCTGAATTTCATTTCGGTGAAAATAGCACCTTTCGTTTCAGAAATGTTCGCAATAATTTTAGTTGAGTTATTCTGTATATACAATTATTATAATGAGTTCCTTTTATTTGAAGGGACTTGTAATGAGCTAAATAATTCAAATTAGTGGGGGGTTATTTCCAGCGACGGCACTGCAGTCTGGTCTTAGATGTTTGTGCTTAATATTGTAATAGAGATTTGCTGCCGAAATGTATTTTTGTTGAGACCGAACCTCTGCGCGTTTGTAACAAAATGTCTTATCATTTCTAATGAATGAAACGGATATTTTGAACGAAGAAAATATCCCTGCTGGAATCTGTTTCTGAAATGTGGTGGTTACCTGGTCCAGGTCGGCACAGTAAAGTACATAGCTGTTCATTATGTGCAGCTAATTCTAAATAGTACAATTTGTGTATCATTGGGAAGATTCTGAACAACGGGAACCCATGACTGAGATAGATAATGGCATGGACGTGATTAGTTGATTGCGAAAGAGCAAACAGATGTACTGCAGTAGCGATTGTCGCAATATCTTTTGTTTGCTTGTTGGCATAGCTTATTCAATCGCAATGGAGACCTAATTAAACTGGCAGCACTGGCAATACCTTTTACATTTTAGAGCGTATCTTTTGTGTTTGTAGATGGTATCCTTTTGCATTGTCTGGTAATAAAAACATCCAAATTTTTATTTTTTATATTAAATATTGTAAAATACTGTTTAGTATTCTCCTAACACTGTAAAAAATACAAACGGTGATTTCTCTGCTATCCGACATTAATATATACATCGCGTTCATTTCAAAGCTTGGCAGACTAAATAAGTTTAGTTTAAACAAAGGCAAGCCAATACAGATATCGTGGAGTAACTTTAAAATTAGCGTTGATTACATTTAAACATACTACCAGCCCCCTTTGAAATTTCAAATGACACCCTTACTTTATCATATTTATATTTTAAAGAACATTATTTTATTTTCTATTTTTGACTGACAACCTGGATTGTTGTTATAGTGATTTAAAATTGGATAGTATAAAATTTAGAAATTTAGTTTTACGACAAAAACACAATTTACATTCGGTAATATTGGAATATATTCTGTTTTATAGCAATTATTTACTGAAATCACAACTATAATTTTAAATGCTAAATACTTTTGTAATTTTTTTCTATCCAAATTCAAACATAACAATAGCCCAGGTCGCTAAGCAAACCTTTGATAACAATTAGTGTTGTTTAACGTTTAAGTTATTTATATGGGGTGCTGTTTAAAATTTAAAAAAGTAATATACAGGACGTTCATTTTAAAATTGCCAATCTAAATACCCATTTAAGAGAAATGTAATATAAAAACGCACTTAATTTAATAGTGAGGGGCGAGTTTAAAGCAAAAGTTGATTACATTTTGTATTCTCCCATCCGCACTATGGTGTTTTAAACTGTATCCCCATTTCAAGGAATTTATTTTTTAAAAAGAGTCGACTGTTGTCATATTAATTTTATTTTCTATCATTTCCTGGAAGCCTGGATTATTTTTGTTTTTGTTGGTTGAATTGAACAGAATAAAAATAAGTTAGTTAGTTGTAGATTAAAAAAAATGATAATATTACAAATTTACCAAATTAAATTATCAAACTGTGCTCTATTTTAGTTAGATAGCAATTCAGCCTATTTTGGCACTCCGCCTATATTCGTTGATCTAATGTTTTTAAATATTTTTATAATTCATAACTATAACATTAAATACTCAACCGTTTTTTTAGTTTCGTTTTATTTAGGTTAAAATAATAATAATAATAATAATATCCAGGTTTGTGAGCAACGGTAGAAAACAAAATATGTGATAACAGTTGGGTCCTCTTTAAAATTTAAATATAATAAAGCAAGGGTGTGATTTTAAAATTTTCAAATAGAAGTGGCTAGGGGTACTGGGTGAAACTTAAGTTAATTAACATTTTTTTTTTAATTTCCTACTATTTTATTTAAATTAAAAGTACTTTAAACAGTTTTAAAACAGCTGTTTAGCCATGGTTGATGGTTTAATATGTTACCGTAGCTTTCACCAACTACTATGATTGGCGTCATTAGAGTGGAAGATGAACAGCTGATGCTATCAGCACAGTAGTTGGTGGAAACCATGGACCACGGCAGAACAGCTCGTAAGATGTTTACTATTTTAATTATAACACGGACCGAGAAAGTTTAAGATGTATTACATTTTAAATAGTAATTTTTTAAATATTGGAGTTAGTTTAAATCTTGAAATATTTGGGTTTTTCTACATTTTCTCAGATCAAGGCATTATTTATTTTCTGTTAATTATGTTTAACTCTTAAGACTGCCACTCCGATGCAGATGTTTTGACAGTTACTATTCCAAACAGTCGTTGTTAATACTCTTACTCTATATTCTAAGCACCAGCATGTCAATAAATCAATTTCGTGTCTATCAGGAAACTACTAAATCTTCTAGATGGTTCTCGTCTTACTGATATTATAGGGCACTGAAAAGCAATCGCATGTATTCGTAAATTTAAAGTATATCAAATGAGCAATGAATGCAGAGTGCATTAGGATGAATCTTTTCTATTTTCAGAAGTTTATTTGACAAGGACAGGATTACATCTCATGGTCTTAGAGGCCAAAAACCCAAAAATTATATGAATTTTAAAAATAAGTTAATAGGAGATGTTAAAATTGAGAAACTTTTTAATGTTAGTATTGGGCTTCACTGTAACTGATTTGAAACAGCAAAATTATGGAACGTTGTCAAATGAGACACAGGGGATAATGACCTTTTTTAATTCTTTTATCTTGGATAAGCGCGATCTGTTGTTAATTGAAACATACTTGGATAGCTGTTTTATATTTATTTGTTTATCTTAATGCGTTCTGCTGTTACTTGCTGCCAATCAGCGAACTAAAGAAAACTTAAAGGCCTAGAGAATCTTTCGTCACGCGCGCGCACGCGTCTTAGTGTGTGTATTTGGTTTGCTAAAAGAAGATAAGGGTTTTTAGCAACATTTAAAAGAAAATTATAATTGGTTTCAAACCTTATTATAACAATTAGTGGTCAAAAAACACGTGTTGAGATAAACCTGATACAAAATTGAGTTGTGCACTGGAGATAAAAGTTATTAAAGTTTATCCTACAATAATTTATAAAATATTAATACAATAAATATGAGCTGTTTATGTTAACATTTTAAAACTTTCTTCAAGAGTTCCATCTGCTATGCACATGCCTAACTTGGCCAACACCGTTTAAATCGACCTCATAGTAAGCAAAGTTGCATAACATAACTAAGCAGATAACAAATAACTCTGGTTACATACCAGTAGTTGTCTGACACAAATTCTGTACAACATTAAAGCCCAGTAACTGCAAAAGCAAAAAGATAGCTTTTCTCGAGAAAGTTAGTGTTAAAACATTTTACAACAAAATAGTTCTGTTCTACATCAAACCTGGTCAACAAAGTAAGCAATAAGCTCCATTGACTTTCTAGAAAAAACCGAAACAAAAACTCCCGTTTCCCGGGAACTTCTTAACCTACGTCCTACCACTTGAGCAGCTCAGAGGAGAGGGAATTTTTTACTGTTCCTCAACTGTTGAAGACCAAACGTGTTGAGCAACGAAATATCGATCGTCGGCTTTGTGCAACAATATACAAATCAATGTAACAGATGCACGTATGTCTTTTTTATTTCGTTTGTAATCCATAAAGCACGCTAAGCTAGTGTTGTCTTATTATTTGTTTATTGTAAACTAAGCTATCTACAAAGTCAAACTAGTATATCATTATTAATGATGGAATATTTGCTTTCATGGACGCAAAATTGCCTTAGCATCCACAATATATTGTCTGTATAGATTTTATATGTATACAACAACAGGTTTCTATCATGCAGCCATAAACTCTGACGTCATATACCCTAATTCGCGTCGGGCTTAGGCTGGTATCTATTTTCCATTAGAATTGTTCCATTTTTAGTCGTTAGTACTTTGAGAGAGCATTATTATCAGTGTTATTTAAAGGTTATAACACTATTTTACTACCATTCTTTCTTCCATCGTTCTTAGTGTAATTTAATTATTTTATTTCACTTTTAATTTTGGGGGATTCTAGGAGGATCAGATCCCCAGTTCTTCTCCATCTTAAATACGTCCCTGCCTTGAATTAAAATTTCCCATCGTTAGTGACTGCCTTATTTCATTAACAAATTCGGTTGTGGCGAATTTTTCATGTAAATCTGTAGAGAACAATTACCTGGAATTTATAGGATCTTATTATGAATTACATAATTTTGTGAACGTCATTTATTTAACCAAAACAAACCTTTCCTGGTCGTTAATATATTTCCTCCGGACAGAGTTGGTTTTAAACGAAAGCTATATTTCGGAAAGTATACAAAACATTGTTATTCATCTGATAAATGTCACAATGAAGTATGCAAATGAAACATAATGCCATATATGTAAAATAAAGGAATGACATTAAATTAATATGTATTAATGATTATAAATGACATTTTACCTCAACAACAGGCATGTATTGTTTTGCTTTTAATCTTAGGTTAACTCCAAATAAGGATTTTTGTAAGGATTTTGGGAAAGTAAGTAGAATAATAGTTTCTGAAACGAAATAAATAATATGAAACGGCATTTATTTGTACAATTTTTTTAACCTTCCTAATATAAAATTGAAAATGTAAATAAACACCAACAAAATGTTTCTCATTAGACAGAATTTTTTTTTTGCTGCACTTAAAACTGTGTTCAAAACCATCAAATCAATTTTATCTTAGAATTAACAAGAATTCACACTCATTTTAAAATTTGCCAGTCTGAACAAGGGCCTAATGTAAATAAATTAGTTTAACAAAATATATCAATTTAGAAAACGAGGGAAAAGTTTCAAACTAATGTTTAATATTCCTATATTAGGTTCATCTCTTTAACCCAGTCGCCTCCACTTTGAAATTAAAAATTGCATCCCTACTTTATGTCTTACATTTTTATCTAATATTTTGTTTTCAATTGTTCTCTGTCCATTTGATTGTTGTTGTTTAAGTTTGAAGTGAATAAATATTTAAAATCTATTGAGATTTTAATGTAATAGTTGTGTTTTTGTAATACATTGTTTCAAAATGGTTTATATCCTACAAGAAAGAATCAAACGTAAAGGGATTAGTCAGGAATTTCGTGAAAATTGGTATTACTTTGCTAACAATGGAACACATTTTTAGCGTGTACTTTAATAATATTATACTGTTGCCCAAAATAAATTATATTTTAATCCTGCATTAACTGTTTTTTATTCTGTTCAAATTCAGACCACAAAAACTACAATCCAGGTTGGCAGGCAATGATAAAAAGAAAACAAGTAAAACACACGATAGGCGTTAAATATTCTTATAAATATAAGTATAGCGGTGCCATTTGGAATGGCCGGAGTTAAGGGGGTGAAAATGTAAATATTGATTTTGAATTTGCACTCCAGTATCTAAATTGGCGTGCTTTTTAATTAATCTTATTTTAAATACATAAACCGACAAATTATGGATATCATGGCTAGATTTGAAACCAGTTTCCTAATGCATATGGATTCCTATTTGCCAAAACTGTTGTCAATCGTTAACATTACATTCAGTTTCCGCACACGAAAATTCCTTTTAGTCGGTTTTTATAACACATTCCAGACGCTTCGCCTGTGGTGCCTCACTAGTAAAATGGGTGTTAAACACCATTCAAAAATAAAATAAAAAAAATCCTGACACTATCCTATATTTGGGATTATTAAATCACCACTGCACTGTTAAACATGTGAGCAACGAAAAGTAATTATATGAGAACAGCTCTATTCCCGAGGGTGCAGTACATGTACCTAGACAGCATATTTTCCAGAAAAAAAAGTATAATGAGAACCCTCTACCTCAGTGACAGGTTGCAGGTCAAATCTTGTTGATTATTGCGAAGTGCTAAATTTTCTCTCCTCAATCTAAACAGATATATCCTACTGTGGAGTTGACGTTCATTCTTTTCAAATTGAAGTACTTGAATTTCGAATTTGATGTTTTATATACATTTCATAGTGGAAGAAAGAAGGGAAAAATTTCTAAAAAAAGACTAAAAATATACTTAGCTTCACAAACCATTAGCAATGTATAGAGGTTAAAGAGGGGAGGGGGTGATAGGAAATTAAACCAAATTATTGTTCTTTTTATACTGACTAGATGAATAAATTGCAGGAAGATTCTTGTCCATAGTCTGTAGAACCCGTTTGAAACTCGTGGTTGCTAAATAAGGATAGAAATAGTCGAGGTTCCCTCAAGCAGAATACGTCGATATTGTTAAACTCTATGCGAAGGCTGTAGGTATGTTCAGGAGGCGAGAAGACGCTACAGGGAACGGTGCATAGTCCACAGATCGGCTAACCGGAATTGGATATTTCCAGAACAGCGTCAATGGACACAATCAGAGCTAGAGCTTTATGAAAACGAAATTTCTCAGACAGCTGAGCAACAGTCCGCATCTGAGTATAAGAGCCGTTCCTAGGTTTGGATCATTAGGGACGCTGCGCACCGCATTCCGGAAAAAAAAAAAAAAAGAAAGAAACCATCAGTGGCGATGTCGTATGGTGCTGGTGCAGGAATTTCATGGGGTCAATTTCGAAAGTAGAAGTGCTGCCAATTCTAGGTGAAGGGCCTAGCATCCTATGGTGTGATGAAAGTTTTTTTCTCCAAAATGCACTATAGACATAGCACTACTGTGCGATAAAATTCCTCACTGGATCCGACCTGTTGTGTCAACTTATAGTGTGGGATCCTCGGAAACCACAACATTGGATTCTTTCTGCATTCATCCGACAGGCTGCAGATTTCTCCGCTTCCCTCAAGGAAATCAACCCCAGATGTCTGTTAATGTTCCTTTGGAACTGGCGACAAACCGCCGGCTTCAGTCAGATATCGCACCTACTCATCACCACAGCTGCAAACTCCATTTTAAAAATGTTATTTTGTAGGCCACCTTTTTCTTGTTCTCCCTACTGCATTTCACTATTTTAATATGCATGTGTGAGTTTGGTGACTTTGAGGAGATAAAACAAAATTTACTTCATCTTTGATGTGAGCATTCAGTTCCCTTCAAGTTTTCGCAACAAGTCAAATATTTGTAGCCTCTTGATTTCTTAAAGATCAGTCTGTATTCACTTTTTTATGTACAATTAGAGAATGTGTGTTATAATATAAATCATCTCTAAAATATTTGTTCAATATGCAGACAAAGGGATTACTTACCATCTATCACGTAGCTTTTTCTGCTTAATATTTGCGTCAAAATGTGAAATAAATGTTCAACTGAAACGCCGATAGCTAAAACAATTTCAGTCCCTTATACACGTCAATTCTGCAGTACCATACCTTGAAATTTTTAATACTTTTGGGCATATTTGCGGAACATTTTTATCTGTAATACCAGGTTATCTCCAAGCTTTTGTAGCTCGTTTATATCCTTTGGCTATTGCCGTTATCTGCACACGAAGAGCGTATGTGGATACTTGTATTACCACATGTGACCCGCTCAGACTCAGATCTTGCACGCCCGCTGGACTTCTAACTATGAGTGAGTATCTGACAACACTGTTGTTTACATAACACATTCCTCTCGCTTGCCTTCTTCTGATCGCCAGACTCTATACGCACCACAGTTCTTCGCCAAACGGAGTACTGTTGCGCAGGTGTTCCTGCAGGAAAGATGGTGTATTTTAATGCGAAATCTGCCATCTTTGGGTAATTTTCAAAAATTTTGGAATTACCTTCGCACGTGTTTCTATTAGAAATATTAAAGAATAAGATTATAACTGTCAAATAACGTTACAGCAATAACAGTTATCTTAAATACTAGGGATAATTGGGATAGAACAGCAGAAGCCAAATAGAGAAGGTAGATGTTTTAAGTGCTTACAGCCTTAATGCCCATCTTAAGTAGGAGGAGCTGTGTAGCAGAATCCGTGGAATCTCATTGTGGAGAGAAATAATTGCGTACTCGAGCAAGCTCCAAAAATATCTGGTTCAATTCCCAACGTAACTTTCTGTTTCCATAATCCACCCATACAAATAAAAGGGACCCCACCCATTTGCTAATCGTGCATGGCTTCCGATAGATCCGCATTAACTCATATAGTGGAGAGGGCAGGTCGAGTTGCTTCGTTTGACATGTGATCAAAGGCTGACAAGGGCATAACATTCTGGTAACAAGTAGGTCAACAGACAAGATAGAGGTAAGTTTTTAATCTTGTAGTGTTTGCCCACTCACCACCACGCCTCTGTTCGGAACGTGACCTCGTATAGCCGTTAATTTAAAGCGGCGCATACCTTACTCCCTATCGATCCTGGGAAACCCTTATGAGTGTCAGTGGCGGTTTGTATGTTCAATATTGCATTTTTCCAATAGCCAAAATATATTTTATTATCAGTAAAGGGTTTGTAGGGGCCAAAATATTTTTCTAAAAAATACAGCAAATTTCTATAAGTGTTGGAGTGCTTTTAATTTCTTTGAAGGTAATAAAATGGCAATACGTACTGGAATGTTTTCATATTTTACATTATAAAATGCTTCAGATGTCTTCTAGTTATGTATTATTTAGGTATTGTTTCTGAAAATTTTCAGGGTGGCCTATAAATATTTAAAACAAGCATTTTAAAGTCATTAAGGATACTGGAAACAGAGAACGAAAAGGCAATTTTACACTTTCGGTACAGTTTAGTAATCATGGAATTTATTTTGAAATGTTTCCCCAACAATTTTCATTTTAAGTTCTGTTCTCATAATGTGCGAAAATAAAATCCTCTAATTCTTCTTAAGTGTCACTTATTACAAATTAAAAAATTTGTTTTTTGCAACACTTTTCTCCAAGTTCATATGTCCGGCACTGGTGAATCGATCAACACATTGTTCTGGAATATTTTTGAAACCCTCTGACATTTCTCATATTTTAAAATAAATGAAATAAGTATTGAACAAGGTATATACGTGTTGGCAACACTTCTCTATTTCAGACAGGCATGCCGTGCTAATAAATGTTTCCTTCCGCCCTTAATGCTGGGGTCTTAAACAAGGATTTGGGAAATAAATTTCTCGCATTTTGAGAAAATGGAGTCACTGGCGTTCTTCCTTTTGAAAATTTCACAATCTTTGCCTTTAAGAGAGCACGAAAATAATTGGAATATGGAATCCAGGAAAATATTTCAATTTTAAGAGAGATTTCATAGAGAGATTTTACCTTGCCAGTCAAACATTTGAAACAATTTTATTTGTAAAAATAAAAAAAAAAATGTTCTTTTTGCAAAAGGAAAAGAATGTACTTCGAAAATTAATTTTCAGTCATTACTAGAATTTCTTTCACGAAATAAACAGCAACTAGAAGAAAATAAAATACTGTGAGATATCCTCAATTTCCTGTAGGTTGCTAGCTACAACTCTGAGAAATTAGACGGTCGATCACCCTGTCTGTCAGATCGTGACACAGTACGGATTATGAAGGCCAGATATTAGGAATATATCAGCTAATAATGGGACCTCAGAACTTTTTTTCCGTTGTCATAAATTCGTGAGCATTCCACCTTCCCTGATGTGGCACATAGGACGTCGCTGTGTTGTATCAGTGTAGACGATTAAAAGTATTCATACCCAAATTAACAATACTATGATCACTATATGGATGATCGAACCCGGGACCTCAGGAAAAGTCGGCAACTCTGGCCATTAGAGCATAGGGCTGGTCGCAACCTCAGGTGTTCTCTCACTATGGGGTTAGATGCGCTTCATGATTCATAAACTGTAAACTTCATCAATATTACCGTTAAGAGTGGCTATTTTCACTGTAGCTTCTTGTTCATTAACGAAGAATTATGACCCAATGATGAAATTTGATACGAAACCACACCAGCAATGATTCTCCCTTCTTTTAGTTCTTATTTGATGTATTTGTTGTTTTAAACTGGTTTAGTGTTAAGACCTTAGCTCTGCCAGGCAAAATAAACCACTTAATCACAGAATGATAATAATCTTCATTGTTATTGGCATCGGTGGATTCATTTAAACATAAATAAGATTTGCAAATATGTTGTAGAGTAATGTGAATTTCCTCTATGGTTTGTGCCCAGAAATTAACACGAATTCTATCTGATAGCTTCCTTAAATTAAAATATTGCAGGGAAATAAGTTTGGTTGTAATCTAAGAACAATGTACTTATGTAGTCTTGCAGCTTTCCTGAAAGCTATTGCTGAATTTAATGCAATTCCTATAATGATGTAAATTACCTTCTGCTAGTGCGAATATTCTGAAGTAAACCTTTCAAAATAAAGCAATTACTTTCGGTACCTTTAGTTAAGAGTTCTGTTCCAGAAATTTCTGTAGTCATGAGAGAAAACAAAAATCCTAGAGCCACTGTAAAGTTACACTATTGAAAAATTATATGTTAAAGTATGAATTTTTGTGAACAAATTATCACATTATTTAAATATAAAAAACAAAATCTTATAAGAAACTAATATGATTTATGAACTAAAAAAATGTGTTTGCAAAGATAAAACCTCCCTCTATTATTAAAAACTTTCTCATCTTTTCGGTAATGTCCTGTTCGTTTTGAAGAGCTAAACTTTTCATATGCTGACTCACAAAAATCCGACGTCCTTTAATTACTCAGTTTTCATTTTCATTGTATGTTTTTGCTTTCTTACGAGCATATTTCTCTTAGCATGAATTGTAAACGATTAATTAGAAAATTCATTCACAATTACAACATTTACTACATACTACTTATCACGTGGGTTTATCTTGCACATTGAAGCGGTTTGTGGTCGGGTCTCCCGTTGTGATGCGGTTTAATAGGCTTCGGCTAAAGCCCTAGGTTGAACACCACTTTTGAAGCGGTTTGATAGATTGATTAATGATTGCTTCGGTGTTTTTGCCTACGCTTCAATGATAGCAGTTTCTCAGGGTGAACTCTGTTATTTTATTGATTCGTACTTAACAGAGCTGGGAGAGGAGTTAAATAATATAAATAAGCACGCTATACGACATAATATGAATAATATAGCTGCCGTGCCCTCCACGGATGTGAATTGAGTCTGAAATAGAACTTATTACGAAAGCCTGAACATTTATCTCGACGCGTGTAGAACTTAACTTGACTACGTCTCGCCTTGTGTAAAACTAAAATTGTTTCTCACTTGAGTGTCCAACTCAAAACTGCCTAACTAATGACTGCGTGTATCAAGTGAGAACTGCCTCTCGCCGCGTGTAGAACTTAGAACATCTTATCTGAGTCTCGGCTGATTTTGTGAACTGCGTGCCCCAGCGCAGCAAACGGCTCCTTATATACTCAATTCAAATCAAGTAATCGTTGCTTAATGACGCCAAAGGGGTTCACACGGCCACGCGGAAGTCTCACACCTATTTTAAAAGTTCAAACATTTGCCATTGGTTGTTTTAAGTTCACCTGTCTCACATGTCATTCTCTATTTTTTGAAAGTTAAAAACATTTTGTTGACATTTGCTAGTTTAAAGCTAGTTGTATGACTTCCTGTTGAGTTCAAAGCCCTGAATTTAAAAGTCATTAGGTTTATTAACCCTCCAACGGTAGTACTTTAAAAGTGGCATCACACTCGACCCTTGGTATGGAGTTTTATTGGCTTTCTTGGCTTTCCAAGCTACCGTAAACAGAAAACACCAAAGCACCTTCTCTTTTGTCGGCATACAATTCACAAGTTATACAGTGTTTGCATATATACTCCCATGTTATCCACATTATTAATTACTATACATAAAATATTATGCTAATTAAATTTGCAACATACATATTATATTATATTTCAATGGGAGCGGGACTGTTTCAATATTAAGCACAAAACTGTATAAAGTTTAAAGCAGTATTCACAATCGTCTTTTATCAGTCCAAAGCGGAGAGAGTTCGCGCAGACGCAAATACCTGGCTAGAATAGGTAAGCAGTTTCCTTGGCTTAGTATAGTGAGGTTGTTTGAGATACGGACCGCTTGAGCGCGGCTTCTTACTTGGGAAATGCAGCCGCCGCAACCAGAAAAAGAGAGAGTCACCACACGTAAAGTTAGTGTTTTATTTTAGTATTTATATTTTTACTGGAACCATAAAATGATCCCGTATATCGAGTAACACACATGAGTTGTTGATCCATATCGATGCTTTTGTCTCCATATTGAAGCATCTCTTTCTCATTCCCGAAATACTTGGTGTCAACCTCCCATTCTGGTTGTAAACGCCTTGTACTTTTTTCCCCTACTCTGTATAACAACATAACACAACTTATGTTGTCTTTCTAGAACAAAAGAAAATTTGAAAAAAAAATGGAAATTAGCCAATCTTATAAAATCTTCCTAAATGACCACTTACTTTTGGTGTTAATTGAAACTAGTTGTCCTCATATAAATGAGTTGAATTCACATCCATGAATATATTTCATTATCTACTTGTTGATATTTTTGCTGCTACTGGAATACCAACAACAATGCGCAGCTTTAAAATAAAATAAAATACATTATTTGTAACAGAACGTTCCATGCTACAATTGTTTCAAAGTAATTTCCAATAGATTTCATCACTCCGGCTGTTGTTTCAACGCTTTGTCATGCTTGCGTTTGTATGGCTTGGTGTATTTTCCAGCACAAAAGGACGTATTTATTTCAGCTGTCATTACCAATTTGAGTTCCGTATTGACATAAATGCTATACTTTAGTGAAAATGAGCTAATTCTAAAATGTTATAGCATTTATCATTGTTATTAACCGATTTTCATGACAGAGTAAGGATATATTGATCAGTGGAGAAAATAATGATACATTGAAACACACTGTGTAAATAGTGAGGGGAATGAGATCAACTGGGAGAGTAAAAGTGGTTAAAGAGATAAAATATGTAATGACAGCATCTTTATCCTGCCGTCTGCATATATATTATTTATATCATAGTTTTCCCAGGGGATTGAAAATACACCTTACACTTGCTTATCTGTCAGATTTATTAAGCCAAATGCTAAATACGTAAAATGTTTATTATTCATGTATTACCCTAAATTAAAGATAAACAAATGAATTAATTATTAAACACACCAACATCACCAGCAATGCAGGAGGTAGGTTCATGAGCCAAGTTGGAAACTGTTGATCTTAAAACTCTCAAACACAAATCTTAAGACAAGAGGGGCCTCAAATAAAACAATGCATAAAAAAGGGAAAATTAAGGAATGAACAATTTAAATTATTCCATCACGATGAATGTATTGTCTTTTTCTTTAGTCAACAAGCTCGTATGCAGCAAAGGACACCAACTTTGTTCGGACTCCATTCTCCATATTTCGCTTGTGGTGCCTCTGTAGCAAAACCGGGCGTTAAACAGCATAAAAAATACATTTTCAATATGGAGAATGAAATGAATGAGTAGTGTTTAACGCCCGTTTTTACTACTGAGGCACCACAGGAAGGACTGAGGAAAATCTGGAAAAAACCTGTCAGGGAGGACGGTCCCGACGGGATTCGAACCCCAGAAATCCCGCTCACGAGTCCGCGCCTTAACGATCTCGGCCACCCGTGGCGGTATATTGCAAATGTGGCACCTAGCCAGGATTCTATGATAAAACTAATTAAAAAAGCAATTTATTCCACTAAATTTGTAAAAAAGTAATGCTTTTACCTTAATCCACTTCCATTTTCCAAGAAGAAATATTATATAAACATATCACGGCCAGGAATCGAACCTTGGATCTTCGGCTTACTGTGCCACTGCTCTTATTACCTGAGCTACCGTGTCCTGTCAGATTACATTTAGTCCATCTGAATCTATATACTTTGGAGATTTCTAATGCTAACTGAAGAAGATTTTTATCCAGCAAAGGGGGCCTGAAATTTTCATGTAATTATGTCCATGTTTTAGTTAATCATACTATGAGAGGGACCGCCACGGGTGGCCGAGGTCGTTAAGGCACGGACTCGTGAGCGGGAGGTCTGCGGTTCGAATCCCGCCAGGACCGTCCTCCCTGACTGGGGATTTTTCCAGGTTTTCCTCAGTCTTCATAACTGGCAAATGCCGGGGAGGTACCTAAACTTAGGCCTGGAACGCTTCCTTCCTTAAAAAAAAAATATCCTTTCCCAATTTATCATTTCATCTCATGTATCATCAGTGTCCACCGCCTGTGGTGCCTCAGTAGTAAAAACGGGCGTTAAACACTACCCAAAAAAAAAAAAAAAATACTATGAGAGTTAATTAACTTAAATGTGATTTTTTTTCCTGTTGGACTAAGATCTGGAATAGTCAGATAGAAAAAACGGTAACCGTTCCGAATAGTTCACCAAGTACATATGCCGCATTTGTACACGGTATTTGGCCCAGTAAGATAACTCGTCGTAACTAGTGGTAAAATGAAGTTGAAACATGCCTGATAAACTCAGTTTTGTAATTAGAAACAACGTATTGCAGCTAGAAAGGTAAAAAATAGCATAGTCGTTGTATTTGCTGGAGCATTTGGATCTACTAGGTAATAATCTTCTCCCACAGTCCCAGCCCGCCGCCATAGGCGGTGTATCACTTAATAGCCTACTAGTGATAATTGCACCCCCTTAAGAATGGGCAGCATAACTGGGATTATAGCGTAATTTTAGTGGAAAACTCGGATAAAAACGGAATTCGCAATTAATTCATATAGACATAGTAACCTTAGCCTAGCCTCGGGTAAATCCCAGAAACCTGTGGACCGAAAGGTTTGCTGCGGCGAACTACGGCCTGACGGCCTCTGCTCGCCTCCTTTTCTTAAATATAAATGGATAGTGGATTGTGTGTTTGTATATTAGCTGATAAATCATTGTAGTAGTGGCAAATCTCCTTTAATTCCAGCCAAACGTACATAGAATCATCTAGCGGCAGAAATCATAAGCAACTAGTCATGACAAACAAAATAAATGAATGCAACAAGAATCTAAGTGCTGGATGAACTATTCGGAACAATTACCGAAACAATTACCAGTCATGGCTGAGATTCCAGTAACATATCTTCGACTTAGGGTAGCTCAGATGATAAGAGCATCGGTTAGGTGAACGGAATATCCGTGGTTCGTGTCCAATTTTGTGTATCTGATTTGATTCCAAAACTTAGCTTAAGACATGACTTGTTTGATGAGAATCACATTCCACATTATATAAACATTTCATCAGATTTTATGTTATTTATAATGGATTATTTCATGGTATTTTGTGCTAAACTTAAGATATGTTTTAGTATTATTTATTTTTCCTGTTCCCTGTTGCTTTCTTCATATGTTTTATAATGTTCTGCATTCAACTGCAACTATAGTGTATATATAAAATTATAAGTTCAAAAAACTGTCTCTTTCCCTCGTTAATTGCAAGGTTAAGCTCTAAGATCTGCTTTGGGCGCCCTGTGAATCACAAGAATAACATTGACATGAGAAATAGGCGGGACTCCATGACAGTATGGCTAGCATTACTCCTGGGCATTGTCGGTCCTGGTGGTGTAGTGGTTACCATACTTGTCTCGTAAACCCAAGATCCCAGGTTTAATCCCGGCCAGGGTCGATGGGTTTTTTCGGGCATAAAAATCCTAAATATGACTTCCTTCGGAAGCAAAGCCGTGGGTCCCGTGTCGTTTATTTACGGTAAGGACCTTAAGCCTGAAAGAAGAGGCCTCTGAGTAAAATTTGTCGGTCGTTTCACGCCCTGTATTGAATAGGAGGCTTATGACCTGAGATGTTAAAGAGCGTCCGTAAATAAACCACATCAACAAAGTCAACTCCTGGGCAATGCATTTTACACAACACACAGATAATAAACACATCTATTAAAATACGTACATGTTTGAGTCGAAACTCAAGTATGGCCTTAGGTTATGAACTACTCACTGCAATTAGCATAGGCACCAGGAAGGGGGAAAAATATTTATAAAAGCATTTTTACTCGAAATTAAAACATTGAATGAAAAAATCTTTTATATGTTCACAATATCCAAAATAGAAGTCATTTGAAATCAAATAGCACAATTTGAATACGACAGGGAACGAGGAACGTGCAATTTTTCTCGTGATTTGAAAGTCAAAATAGATGTAAAAAACCAAGAAAAGTTTGAAACTGTTATCCTGTTTTAAGGTATAGAACCTTTAATTAATTAAAAGTATAATCAAAGACCATATCAAGCATTATCAATGTAATGGCATTTTACAAAAAACAAAACTCTTAATTTGGCGACGAAGATTTCAAGATTTATAAAGGATAAAGAAACCTGATTCCCTAGTTAAGCCACACAGTACTTAAAATACATGCGGCAAGTAGAAACATCTATCTAATATGCAACTGTCATGGTCCTTGCACTGCAATGTAGGTATATAACAGTAAAAATACTTTAAAAAGTCATCATTTCTCTTAAGCAGTTGAGCGCTTTAGAATATACTGACAGGGTACCATTAAACTGTACCACAAATTAATATCCTTATGAACTTATTTATTCATTTTCATGCATGTACATTTAAGGGGAACTGGACGGAAAATGTCTATAGAAGTCCAAGTACTATTTTCGGTTTGTCTGGGCTTCAATGGAAGCCATTTCCCCTTGTTAACCCGATCAACACCCCAACACGTAATTAGTCTTCACGCTTTGCTGGTGTCACAAGGTTGAGGGGCAGACAAAGAGAGAGAGAGAGAGAGAGAGAGAGAGAGAGAGAGAGACGTGTCATAAATAGACTGGCATTCTTCCGCGATTGTGCGGGTGTAGAGACATAAAATTGTTTAATTTAGAGATACTTTTAAAAATACCTGATCCACAAAATAGAAAATAATCCCGCTCATTCCCAAATCTCGAATCAAAGTCAAACTAAGGATTACTAAAATTAATGTATTAGCAGCAATCTCTCAGAATATTAGAAAAGCTAATAACTAATGGGACATTTCAACCAATGCTGTATTACAAATCTCTCTCCTTCTAAATTTTCTAATATTATCATGGTAATTAAGGCCCTAAGTTAATACGCTAAACTGTGAAGTTTTAGGTTATACTTTTTCCGTTACTGTTTTAATTACACCTTTGCGACTAATCATTCTCCCAATATCCTCTTGCCAGGTTAATGAACCCACTTCATTGTCAGTTGAACAAGTTTCCTACAGCTGGCGCTAACTGAATGTTTAGATGCGAAATAAAAAGTTAACTTCCGGTTTTTTTTATTATTTTTTAATTTTTTTACATGGCGTTTAACGCCCATTTTAACCACTGATGCTTCTCAGGCCGTTAACCTACGTTGATTTATATAAACACTTGGTTGATAATAACTATAAGATTTTACAAAATAATTTTTGGAATTTGCAAATCTATGTGCATTATATTTAATGTAAACTTTATTATTATTATTATTATTATTATTATTATTATTATTTCACTGATAGGGAGAGAAGATTTTCAGAGCTTTGTTCCGTACTGTTCGTCATCCAATAGTAGCACTTGTGGCCACCAGATAGCTAACGGTAAAGAGAATCAAAGTCCGTCTGTTACTATGGCTTGTACATGAGCGATGTTTTCTGTGATGAATTCAGGGGGTGGCTCGGGGGGGGAGGGGCAAATTCCCCGGAAACTAAAAAAATCCCCCCTAAAGTGTCAAATCTCTTTGTAAGTGTATATATTATATTTAATTAAAAGCCAATATAATGAATGAGTTTAAATCATCGTCCATTATGGCAACTGCTAACTTGTAATGTGTAGTAAAAACCAATTGAAACTCAACAAAGGAGCGGCAGGGTTGGTTCCATTATTGTAACGAGTTTAAACTTCTTGCAGTAGCAAGTATTTTAACGGTTAGTCAGTCAACAGTTTATCTACTGTGGAAGGGTGTTGTGCTTGGCGGTCTTATCGAAAGAAGCGTTACCGAAATGCAGTGTCTAAGCAACAAACATTATTTTTTTTCTTTTATATTAAAAGATAACGTATTCAGATAACTTGCGTATTAAAAGAAATGCTAGTGATGGTGAATTGCTTAGTACTTCATCCAGTTTTCGAACAAGAAGTGTACAATTTCTGACCCATCTTAAGTCATTCTGAAAAAATGTTGAACGCGAATCCATTCGGGGTGGGGCTTTTTGCAAATTATATGAAATGCACCTAAAAATGATACTGAGGCTCAAAAAATCAGGTGAAATGTTCATTTCTACACCTATCACTAAATTTAAAAAAGCTGCCGGAAGCACGGGAAAAATACAAAATCACACCAAGTCAGAAAAACATGAAAAAGCCGTTTCACTTGAACATTGTAGATTACAGGGGCTCGTGGGCAGATGACTCAAAAAAAAAAAAAAAAAATATGAAAAAGTTAAATCGGTGAGCTGTGTCTTATTTAATTAAAGTATATGTTTTTAGTAAGAAAGAGATCTCCCATTCAACAAAATATGAATCTCTAATTCATAAAATTGTACTAAACAGCAACACCAAAATTGAAAAGCGGGTTACATTTCAAAATAAAAGGTTCACACATATTAGCAAACGCAAAAGTTGTATTGGTGCGGTCCTAGACAATCAGAATTAAACAATTCTCAATGGTAAATACTCCTCTTTAATGGCGGACGAATCTGCAAATATTTGTAACAAAGCGAACTGTATTTGCTACTTCGTTATGTTGCGTTCAGTTCCTAGCGACAGCGGAGAGAGCCGAACTCCTCGCTCACGAACGGCAGCGGGGGGAGAGGGGGGGAAACTCCGCTGTTGCCTCATGACTGCATAATCTGCACGTAATTGTTTTTATTTTACAGTGATTGGCGTAAGATTGCAGTCTTTTTTACAACTGGCGCGAAAACATTGAAGTTTTCGGGGTGTGCTATAGAAACATGCTTTCCTAGATGTTTGTTGTCGTCAAATTCCCCATCATATTTCAGGCATACGAACTGTTTTGATGCATTCATTATCACACAAATGATACACAACACATACACTTTCTTATTCACACTCTACGATACACCATGTCTTGAGAGAGCCGAAATCGTCAATCCCGAACGGCGGCGGCAGTAGCACAATCTTGCAGCTCTTTTTTTTTTTTTTTTTTTTTTTTTTTTTTTGTTCCTGCCAGAGTTAAAGGAGATTTGCCACCATTACAGTGATTTACCCGCCCCTATCAATTTATATTTACGAAAAGTAGAGTGTAGGCCGTCATGCCGTAGCGAGCCGCCACAAACCACTACATACATTTTACAAACTGCTACGAAAAGTTTTTAGCTATATTTCGCGCTAACATTGGACATATTAATTGAAAAATTCTCTGAGATGCTAGGGTTCTAGGGTGCTAGAACTGGAGTTCTAGCAGCTCCGAGAATTTTTCTCCGGGTAAGGGTAAGTCAAAGGAAGGGGCAGAAAACAGACGATATAAATTTAAAAGATAATATTTTGCTATTTTAGACGAACGGTGGAATATGAACGATGCAATTGTTTTTTTATTTTAATAGTAAATACAATTTACATAACTACTTGTTTTTAAAATTCATTTTTGAACTCCTTTAATTGCATTTTAGTTACGCGTGACCGATCCCTATGGTACAGTGGCAACTGTTAATGTATAACTTTTTCCCTCCATTTCTTCTTAATTGCCAAATATACCGTAACGCGCTATATCTTACTAGATTTATAGAGCAAGGAATGGTAAAAAGTTCAGTGAAATATCAAAAATTCGTTTCAAGAGTGGTTTATGCATATGCACTAAAAAGGATTGAGCTCGTATACAAAATGAATTTAAGGGTGAATCATTGAGCACAAATTATTTTTAATATTGCGTGTAATTTAATTTAATAATTAAAATTATTGATAGTAAAAATGTCATCATTTTGAACATGAAAACGTTTATGATACTATTAAAGAGCATTTTATAGTACATTGAACTTAAATTAGATTCACCTTCAATTTCAACAACCATTTTTCATCCTCTGCTATACACTGTTGCTTAGATTCACAATGTTTTGCTATGACTGTACACTGTATCCTGCTTTTCAAGGGTAAATTATTTAAATGCATTAGGAAGTATTTCCATATTCTCTCCTATATTCGAGGGGGATGGGACATGGAAATGATTGATATGGTTAGCACTATTTCAAAACTTCTGAATTAAAATCTTACTGATTCCAAGTTTAAACATATAATGTATAAAACAATGAGCTTTACAAAGTTAAAAATATAAATATGCGTATTAATAAAGGAAAGTTATGTGCATTGTTTAGAAAGAGATTGATGGCACAGGAATAGAAACAATGGAAGCATTTGCAGAATGCAAATGAAGTTCCTTAGTGGCATGTATGTCAAACATGTAAATGTATGCCAGGCATTGATGGGAAATCCCCCCATTGGCTGTTGCGGTCATTGATTTAGTGGAAAATTAATAGAGCGTCCCTTCCCTTTCAAATCATGATTTTCTCGCCTATGCAATATGTCCACCGCAACATCAGCAGCGTTTGTCACACGAAGCTTAACTGACACTGCGTATGTGTGCTCTTATGTCATTCCTGGCATTTTATTGTGCTTCAAATGCTCTTATTTTAACAGCAGGAGAGGATCATGTTTCGCAGAGAACGCGAAAACATTCATAATGGCGCGAGATTTAAAGTCATTTCCACATGAGCATTTATTTTAAAAAATTCTGGAGAAAAAAAATTAATACCGTAATTTTACTCAATATTCACAAAATTGTTGATCTTAAGTCATGCGTTTATTCCGATGGTTCTTTAAGGACTCATTGATGGCTTCATATCGAGAGTAGGTCCATAAGTTTCCGGCCTAATGATTTTCTAAGTATGATAAAGACAAAATCTATATTTCACTTTTCAGTATAGTTACCCTTTAATGCAATGCACTTCTCACATCTTTCAATTAACATTTCAACCCCCTCCCCCAAATAAAAGTCTTGTCTGCAAAATGGGCATAAACAGCATTCATCACTTCTTCTTTACGTTTAAATGTTCTTCCTCGAAGGTCCTTCTTGAGTTTTGAAAAGAGGAAATAGTCACTGGGAGCTAGATCTGGTCTGTAAGGTACACACCAGTACTAACTACTTATATCAAGAGGCTGTTACACACCAGTATAAACTAGATATATCAGAAGACCGGTACACACCAGTATAAACAAGATATATCAGAAGACCGGTACACAGCAGTATAAACAACATATATCAGAAGACCGGTTCACACCAGTATAAACCAGATATATCAAGAGACTAGTACACACCAGTATCATTAGTGCACACCAGCATAAACTAGATATACCAGAAGACCGGTTCACACCAGTATAAACTATATATATCAAGACTAGTACACACCAGCATCATTAGTGCACACCAGCATAAACTAGATATATCAGAAGACTGGTTCACACCAGTATAAACTATATATATCAAGACTAGTACACACCAGCATAAACTATATATAACAAGAGACCGGTACATGCTAAATTAAGAAGCCTATCGGTATTACCTACTGAAAGTGTAGCTGTGACCAACATGTTTTAAATATATATATATATATATATATATATATATATATTAACTTTTTATATTTCTACATCTATTTACTGTCTAACTATAAATTCTTTCCCCTGAACACATTGTAAATTTCTCCTTTGATATGAAGCGTTAAAATGAGTAAAAAAATGGCGGAAGAGAAATGCGAAATAAATAGGTTATGATATAAACGCATAAAATTGTCTAAGTATTTTGGTATTTTCCACTAAAAATATTCCATATTGGGTAAAACTTAAAAACTTAACTGTTAAAAGCAGTTCATAGTTATATCTAAAATGTGTATGCTTTTAGACACCGCATGGTTTGCTTGCTATGTTTTCAATGTTAACCGTATATTTAATTCTACTGCAGTTTCAATTGCAATTATGTATTTGGCTGGTAAGCAATGTACACTACCCCAGATCGCCGCGACTACAAGCTGATTAAAACAGTTATTAAAAATTAATACTCATATGAAATTGATTTGGTTTATTTACAGACGCTCTTTAACATCTCTTGTCATCAACGACCCATTCAATAAGTTTTGCTAGAGGCCTCTTCTTTCAGGTTTCAGGTTCTTTTACTTATGTAAATCTATTACATGGACCCCACGGAACCGCCACGGGTGACCGAGCTTGCCAAGGTGAAGACTCATGAGTGGGAAATCTAGGATTCGAATCCCGCTAGGACTGTCCTCCCTGACTAAGCTTTTTCATGATTTTCCTCGGTCCTTTAAATGGAAATGCCTGGGAGTACCCTAAACTTATACCTGGAACTTTTCCTTTCCCAATTTATCATTTCATTTCATGTGTCATCAGTGTCCACCGCCTGTTGTGCCTCAGTAGCAAACACCATAAAAAAGCACCTATGGATTAACTTTCCTTCCTAAGGATTTTTACACCCAAAAATATCCATCGACTCCGGCCGGAATTGAACCATACGAAGCATGCAAGAGATTCAATTTGAACATGTTATTTAAATATTAAATATTCATTAGTAATTAATGCTTATATAATATAACATTCGTGAGTTAAAAAGTATATGTACATAAAATGTATTCATTCCAGATGGTCTCCGGTTATGGGGCACAGAGACATTTTAACAATGATCAAACAAAACATAGCGAATTGACTGTCATATATGTGATTTCTTCTGCCTGCTGTTGCTTTAATGCTACTGTTAGATGCTAAGTTTTATTCTTGTTGCACCTACTTATTTACAAAACACAGTACTGGTCTAACTTCCCCGTTTCTCTGTATCTTTCTGAACTGCTTTTTTATAATTTTATTCAGTGTGTTCAATCTTTGTTGGTACTATCCTTCTTTTATAGCAGTGTATTCTCTATGGGGCATGTCTATACAACTTGTACAAAAAAGGTAAATAAATACTCAGTCGCGCACAATAGAGCGAAGAAGTTATCGGTTTTCTTTTTGAATTATGCACGCATACAACTGCATCATATATTCACCCCACTCTTTTCTTCTATTGGATTGTGAGAATAAATCAACCTAATCAGATAGTACGTTTTTCCTTGTTTAATGTCAATGGAAACAGCTGGAGGCTGAAAAAAGTGCTTGGCAGTTCTTTTTTGAATAATTACATAAACCCTAAAGAAGGAAAACAAAGCTACGGTTTGCAAATGCGTAGAGAAAGACAGAGAACATTTTATCTTCTCAATTATTCAGTGCTTCTCTGCTGCGTACATGTAATTGCCACCGTAAAAAAATATAATAAATAAAAAGCCAAAGGAAAGGCAACTAAGCGATTTTTACGAGTCTCTGTGAAAGTACCAGCCTTGGAAAAAAATTTAAGCCCTCTCCCCACAAAAAAACTGACTTTATTTAGGATAGAGGGTTGGTAAAACTACGAGGTGTAAAGCCTGCCCAGTATTATCATATTTCTTTTGATGTGGCGTCCATTACAAATATGCTTTTTATAAAACGTGACACCACGGTTTGGTGAAGTGGGAGTGACACATTATTTATTGAGAGGTTAAAATGAAATGGTTAAAAAAAAAACACTGAAGTGAATTGGGCAATGGACATGTTTTATTTAACCCCCAAAACTGACAACTACAAAAAATGAACAATGCTTTAAAATACAATTTTAATACTCTTTAAAAAGAACCTCGTATATGTGATTTAAAAATATGATCCAGCTTTACTGTAGCAAACCTCTAATTTCATATTTAATTCTTCTTTTCAATTAAATTTTTTGAAATTTTAAACCTCTCTGCGTTTCTTTGTACTGTCAATGACAACATATACTTTTCGTAAGAACGTTTTTTCTGATCAGCTAAACCTAACTTATCTATGTAACTTAATTATAATTTCTAGTGAATGGTATTTTCAGTACCAAATTTTCTTGAAAGGTATAACAGTAGTGACCATAATACTCTAAAGATTTACTAGAAAATCATCATAATTTATTTTCATCGAGGTGTTTTTTAAAAAAATGCAAAATAATAACTAATTAATTAATCATAATATAGAACTATAAGATTTACCGAAATAAATTAATATACTATACAAATCTAACTTAATACGTTAAAAAAATCTAAACCTGGTGATTCCTGACCAAGTGGTTAGAATGTAAATGGCGTTTGTAATTTCTGAAATAAGTTTTCAGCTAACTGCTGATATTCATTTATAGAATTGCGGCATGATTTACAAAAAGAAATTAATCTCTGTCGCTTGCAAAGGTGATGATAAAGTAACTTTTGGTTAGTAAATTGATATAACGAGATTCAATTTGTATTATCATTTTATCATACGTTTTGTTAATATCATTCATTTAAAAAACAAAGTCCAATTTTTCAAAACTATAAACCTTTGAAATTCAGTTTTGAATAATGAAATTTTCAGATTTTTTGATAGCTGTTATATGCTCAGTACCAAGTAAAATGCTTTAAATGAACTGTTATCATTAAATATACAGAAGAAAAATAACTAGAGTAAAGTACATACAAATTATAAAAGTACTTGTTATATATCATTTTAAGATCAAGTTAGCTACATGCGGTAAAAAAATTAGCTCGGATTTTATGCAATTTTAAATTTGAGTAGTGTTTAATGCCCGTTTTACTACTGAGGCACCACAGGCGGTGAACACTGATGATATACATGAAATGAATTATATATTGTGAAGGGATTTATTTTTTTTTAAGGAAGGAGGCGTTCCAGGCCTAAGTTTAGGGTACTTCCCCGGCATTTTCCAGTTATGTAGACTGAGGAAAACCTGGAAAAAAACCTGTCAGGGTGGACGGTCCTGGCGGGATTCTAACCCCAGATCTTTCGCTGAGTCCTGACTTATGACTTCGGCCACTCGTGGCGGTAATATCAAATTGAAAAATGTTTACATAAAGATGTAATAAAGTTTCTTAAATCTGTAAATAAATTGTAATGAAACAGTTATATGTAACATCAAATATTTAGTTTCTTTATTATCACAATGCTTATACGTGTTAGAAAATGCGTCTTCTTTTTAATTTTAAGCTTTAGCTAATCAGACGGAGTAAATAGTAAGTGTATTTCAAAATGATCAATACTCAACTAATCATTCCTGATACAAATATAGCATTGCAATTAATTTTAGAATCTTCGGAATAAACGCATGAGTTCTTAAAGTTAAATGTCCCATTTTAGTCTTTTAAGTTGATGCACAGCTAATTAAGTATTTATTTACTAAATATTTTGGAGTCGAGCATTATTTTTTGTTTGGCATGGTGTTATAACGATAAAGAACCTCAAGCCTGAAAAAAGAGACCTCCGAGCAAAATTTGTCGGGCGTTGCAAGCCCTGGTTTGAATGGGAGGCTGATGATCTGAGCTGTTAAAGAGCGTCCGTAAATAAACCAAATCATGGTGCTATGCACAGAGAAGGACAGCTTAACATTACAAGATGCCACCGGTGCATATTTAGCAATAATGTTCACCGGGGTTCTACACAGGTAAACACGAGACACAAAACCAGAAATGTTGAAGATTCGGGTTTCTTATTCAGTGGTATATCACAGACGAGTTGTCCAGTCGCGCGGCGGATCAGAGCTTTTACTCCCGAGCAATTAGATAAAATATCTAGGCAACTGAAATGACGTGTGATGAATGAAACTGATCTAAGCAATATAAATGAATGCCCTCTCTACAGTCTCTGCCACTCGTCGCAATTCATAAGCAGACAAGTAAATTACTAAACTTTATATAAAATGCATTATGTTATTTCGTTGCTTTTTAACATGCGTGCAGCTGTATGTGTGTATACCAATAGAATCCTCTATCTAAATATCGTCTGACCATAGCATCTCAAATCCATTTTTATTTTATCATACAATTACTGAATTATTAGCTTCCTCCAAAGATTTACAGCAGATGGAATAGAAATTGGATGCAACCTCAGGATCTGTAGACAGAAGCACATTGGCAGTAGGCTAGAAGTAAAATTCTGACAACACCATGCTAGAGATGCTTGCACACTAGTCTTGACCTGTGCTGATATTAATAACTCTCTTATTTCTTTTAGCGAATTCCGAAGGAATGGAAGTTATTGAGATTGTATTAATAGTATTCGTTTTTAATAGCTTTTCCAATCTCCTTCAATCGTACCTATTAGGCACGGAAAAAGACAAAACATTATAAACATCTCTCTCTTCTCTCACTCACTCTCTTAATATATTGCAAGGTGTGTGTGTGTGTGTGTGTGTATTGACGCTTTAGCGGTTACAATTTTTGTTTTTTCTCAACGAAACGCGGCACATAACCATCAATTAACAAACAATTCATCAAATTCGTTAACCAGCAAAATTGCATCATTGGGATTGTGGGTTAACCTAAAGCAATTCTTTTTTTAAATTGAAAAAAAAAAAAACTCTTTAGTGGCCGCAATTTTTGCTTTATCTCAACGAAGCTCTCTAGATTTCTTTAAAATTGATTGATGAAAGTTGTATCCAAATATCGGGCAATGGAGCCATTAGGAAGGGGGGTGTACCTGAAAAACAAGTATGAATTAAGCGAAATTTGAAAATCACTCTAGCGGCAGCAATTTAATGTTTTTATAGGAAATTCGGTGTGTGCACTTGAAAAAAATAATAAGAAAAACAGGATCCTAAAATCAGTGAAATCAATCTATTAGGAGGGGGTTAAGTTTTGGGTTTACCTAAAACCCAAAACTTAAAAGTTGCTCTAGTTGCATTAAGATTTGTTTCTTTCAAAACGAAGTTTCGTTTTGAAAGAATTATTTAAATAAAATAAAGGATATAGTTGCTGAAAATCACGGAAATCGAGCCATTAGGAGTAGGGGTTTGCCTGAAACTGAACATTTAAAAATGGCTCTAGCAGCACAAATATTGGTTTCTTTACAACAAATTTTGAAATATAGCATTTAAATAAAATGTGAAAAATAGTTTCCGAAAATTAGGGAACATGAACCATTACTGGAAAACAGAAATTTAAAAGGCACTTTTTCATTTAATTTTCTCTATATTGTTTAAAATAAAAGGACAAATTTGATTCAGCATAAATTGTTTTATAGCAATACATATATTTTATATTTAACAAAAGTATTACCCTGACGATAGGTGAAATATTAATCTAATATGTGTGTGTGAGAATTATATTTGTATGTAAGAGCGCTCTGTAATAACCTTCACAAAACCTATTCGTTATATGTTTTTAATGCAATAATATTTTAATTAAATTTCAAAGCCGGTGAAAATCAATGTAACTTTCAGTATTCTATTTGCTTTGTTCATTATAGTTGTTTTTAAATGGGAACATGTTTTTGTTATATTAAAACATACGAATATCATCTTCTTAAATACAGAATGCAATTCGAAACTTTCTGTTATTTCTATTTAGTGAATATAAAGGTGATATCAAGGGGTAGGTTCATAAACACGGTTGCATTTAAATTTGTTTAAAATACTCGAAAAGCATAGCTTTTTCTATCAGTGGTCACATATTTTATTTAATTAATATAATACAATTAATTTTGTGGTTTAGTCTCAATAATAAAATGTGGTTACTCTTTTACAATACTTATAAGTTGCAAGAATTCTGATTTTATTCCCCTAATACCACACAGTAATGCGATAAAGTATTTCATTTCATTAATGAATGAGGCCTAATTTGGATTTTATATTCCTTTTGTTATTCAACTGGGTGAGAAATTCGCTTAGTTTACGCAGCTTCTGCGTGACGGCCTTTTTGTGTTTAGCTATTGAATGTTCTTTATGTATATAACTGCAAGACACACATTTGATATTAATGTGTATATAACTTTCTAATAGTGGTTTGTCATTAAATGTATTTAAATTCCATTGAAGGCAGCACTAAACTTTATCTTACATTTGATTGTATTTTGTTCATTTAATCTTTGAATTGCGTGTGGCTGTAGCAAAGTTGTTGAGTGTTATCATTCGATTATTTCCTTGTTACAATAAATGTACATTTTGCACAAGTTTTCTCTGGTAAATGAAACTACCGTTCCCGCCCACATTTAGGGTTAGAGCGTCTGCCAAATTTCACTCGATATACAGGCAACAACCAAAGAATGCCCTTACAACATCTTTCATTATGTTCCAGAAGGAAAGATCTACAGTGCATGCAACAGCAAAAATATTTAAAATACATATTCTAAAAATGTTAACTTAATAGCTGCCACAGAAATATTGCTAATATTCTTGGATAAGTATCAATGTTCCAGCCTATGTTTACTATATTTGCCGATCTTTGCGCAAGACTTAGAAAGTATATAACGTTTTCGCCTAAATCTCGTCTTAACATTGAGACTATAATCTTTTCAATTTTGTAATATTATATCTTGAAAATAGTAAATTAAATGATTTTAATTATGTTACACTGCACACGTGTAAATAATATCACTAATTAAGTTTCACACATTAGAAAACGTTATTCATAGCCTATGTATATGGCACAAAGCTAGGAATTCACAGTTACTATAGGTTACTATTTACCATATACACATAGTTACTCAATACAAAGTATAAATATGATTTGTGAAATTAAAAAGAATAAACGCTTAAGCTTAGGGAATTTGGGTTACTTATTCATTTGTTTTTACAGTTTTAATCCAAAAGCACCACTGCTAATTATTTAATGCGAATATGAAAAAGACTTTATAAAGTATATAATTATATAAGCATTATCCTTGTTTTCCGAGCTCACGCTAATTTCCCAAGTATTTGCGCCATGACATGCTTAATTATGGGCAGAGAAAAGCCACTATCAATTTTCTACTTAAATAGCTACTATCCATTGTATACACCGTTTTATTTGTTCCTGTCTGATAACCATTATTTAAAAAGAACGAAGGGGAGCAATGAAAGTTGAAAGACTACTTTTATGTATCTTGCAAAGAATGCGCTTACACAGTTCAGTTGAGAGCGTGAACCCAAGAGGTTGAGACAGTAACAAAAGAGTATCGGCCACGTCATGCTTAACATCGATTTTCTCCAGTTTGCTAATCGGGTTAAGTCTGAAGAAATGTTCGCGCCACGTGAGTCTTTGTGGCACGTGCAAACAGACGGAGGCGTTTCTATCAGTTGCATGTGGAGGAATATCAGCATTTATAGAACAACGTCAGTGTGTTATATTAAAAATAAAAATATGAAAATAGTTTTTGTAAATGGTATAGAATTTGTATTAAATGATAAATGTTGAATATTTAGACTTCCAACAACTATATAAACATTTGTAAAGGGTTCTATAATTTATTTTTAACAGTTAGTAAAACAATTTCCTATTATTAGAGTGCATTTAACGTACTATGAACAAAATTACAATATATTACTGATAAGGAATAGATGGACACCAGTATACATTTGTTTTTGGATTTATACTGCAGAGTCCACATTTCTCAAAAAAGGCTGTTAGCATTTAACAGATTAAAACTGCTCGCTTGTTATTTTTTTATGCAGAATTCTCTCATTAGCTACTTTCTATCTCCGTTATGTGCGAAAACGTTACTATGTTGCATTGTTGCAATGTTACTCACGTATGTGCTTTTTCTGCTAACCTGTTCCCTCATTTATTATGCCTTGTGCAGACCGTGGATGCCAGTACACATTACATATATTGCGCTTGTTACAATAAAATAATAATAATAATAATAATAATAATAATAATAATGACAACCTTTAGTGCTTCTACCATTATATTTGTAAGAAATTTAGAAAGGAGTTGATATTTCTATGCTTGAGATGGAATCTATAATTAAAGCTATTGCAACATCTATTAAAAGAATCCTTTTATAGTGATGGTATTGTTATGTTGCCATCGCTACAGGTAAGCAACTAACTTTGCATTTGTTTATTTAAAAGGATATAGCAGGATATTTCATAGAATATGCCAAATAAAACTGTAGCGCAAGGTTATAATTATAGGAACCGAATAACGACATCAACAAGTACTGTAACGGTTTTGGTACTAGCCGGCGGTGAAGTTTGTGTGCATTCTTGCTCTGTAAGGAATCGTGCCTTCTCCCATAATCTTCGAGACCTCTGTTTATCTTATGAACCGCCAACTCCCCTACTTGCCAACAGGTAGGTAGATAGGCATCGTCTTCGGACAGTTAATTTCTTTGGAACTCCAGGCCAAGGATATCTTGGAAACTCACGTTCCACCATTCTTCAAGGGTTACCCACGAAATTCTTGTTTCAAAATTGGTAAATTTACATCACGATTCGTCTTTTTATTTATTCTTTTATTTAAATTGAGAGCAGCCATTTGAGTAATTTTTTTGTCAATTTCTGTATTATTATTTTTCTTTGAATACATTTTTTTTTTATTTGCGAAGGCGTTTAGCTTGTATTGCTGCAATTCCAGTCGTTTTCTTAAAGACTTCTTCCATCGTAGTTTTAGTTATGTAAAGAACATCAATTAAGACAATTCTTCTACAATAGAGTCACTTCTTTTGCAATCTTTCTAAGTATAATCAGCAATATATGTAAAAAGTGCATTTCTGCAGATTCAACTTTTTTGCTGTTCTACTTCGGACTCATAATCAATGTAGGGATCGCTAATGTTACACAAACTGTAATTGTTTCTTTTCAGGTTTCGTTTCTTAATGCCCTTTGGCCAGTTTTAGATATTTGTTGAAATCTCGTTAGTTTTAATACAAATGTTTATTTTGTTCTTTTGAAAAGCAGCAAACTACATAACTTCGGTTTGTTCTGTTATTGTATTATTCAAAACTTTTTTGTATCTAACAGGATATTTTCCTTCAAAAGCAATGACTTTTAAGTTTTTTTGTACACATTTGTAAATTATAATGTTGCACGGTCTTTAGAGTATTTAAAACAATTGTCCCTGTTTTCAAATGAATATTAATCTCACTGTACCGCTGACTAATGGTTGCGTCAACATATGTATGTATACCTAAATACGGAAATATATAAAATACCCTTAAGTAAGGTTCTTGAAATAGTAACAATGATAATACGCACACAATTCAATTAATATTTCCGATAGCTAGTACTTATATTGGCCTTCTGTCTGGTATTCAAGAGGTGACGTGTAGACTGTGAAGAAGGATACTTAGCTATCCGAAATATCGTATGAATTGTGTGCGTATTTTCGCAGTTATTGTTTTCAAGTGTACTTTATCGAAGCTTATATTACATTATATATGCCTTACTTCCTATCGTACACTCTGGTTAACTGTTGTTCTAAACGCATAGATTGCATAATTCATATTTCTGTACTTTCGTAAATATTCTTAATTGATTTTATAACATATATTGGATATACGTTCTTTTTGTTCCATAATTTATTTGTGCACTCTAATGAATGCTTGCACATATAATCGACAAACAGAAGATGAGTTCCTGAATTAAATTCTTTTTCTTTTTTCTTTTGTTTGTTATAACATAAATACACAGTCAGAGTAGAGTCTTTCTGTTATAATCCTGTTGTTCGTTACTTCAGATATAACTTCTAGTCATCTTGATATTATTTTAGCATGTATTTTATACGCAACATTGAGGAGGCTTGTGCAGTAGTGTTATGATTCAATTGTTAAAAACGGGCATATAAGAATTTAATTCCAGGAAACATAATGTTTATGTTGGTTTGCACAGTTACTCACGTAGGTATCTTTTTAATTCCAAAGAAACAAAACTTTTGGCGTTCCAACCGAAAATCAAGAACGAACCAATTGATTAGAACTAAGCACAGAGGTGGCTTTTAAGTAGGTTATTGTTGCAGATACGTGGGGTTCGTAAACAAGGATGCATTATCAGTTCTTAATTCGTTTTAGTATTTATACCTCCTCCTTTGCTCAAGCGTCAAGATTATTCCCATGGTGTTAGCTAACAAGAAAGGGTCGCAATATATTGTCACATAAATTATATTCATACGAGTTTTATTTTTCAACCTCCGATGGGACATAACAAAAGGACAAATGTGAATTACAAAAATGTTTTAATACCAGCAGCCAAGTACAGTCACAGTTACTTTTCCTTGTAGTCACTGCGAAGATTAAGACATTTGTCATATCGAAAGAAGAGCTATCCAATATCTTCTTTATAGAAGGCTACCGTCAGCGTATAGATATAGATATTTTTTGGGAACCCAGCGTGCATTAAGTTTTCAATAGCCTAGATGTTCTGTAACAATCGTGTACAGAGCTGATTTTGGAATGTCCAGGAATTCCATAGACAGCTCCCTGATGGCAAACCTCCGTCTCTCTCGAACCACTTAATCAACTCGCTGAACAAGATCTTCACTAGCGACAGACCTGCGTCCTTGTGTCCACCTTCATCATGAACATCAATTCGGCCTTCTTTACCATTCACGCACAATACAGTCGGTCCTGGTGGTGTAGTGGTTACCATACTTGCCTCCTAAACCCAGGATCACGGGTTTGAACCTGGCCAGGACAGATGGATTTTTTCGGGCGTAAAAATCCTAAGTATGGCTTCCTTCGGAAGGAAAGTAAAGCCGTGGGTCCCGTGTCGTACATTTACGGCACGAAAAAGAACCTCAAGCCTGAAAGAGAGGCCTCTGAGCAAAATTTGTCGGCCGTTTCACGCCCTGAGTTGAATGGCACGCTGATGACCTGAGCTGTTAAAGAGCGTCCACAAATAAATCAATCAAAAAAAAAAAAAAACGCACAATACCCTCGCTCATACAGTGTGTACCATAAGCACGGTTCATTTTGCGATGCATTTCTCCTGCACTATTCCTTTCTGCCTGTAGAAAACGAATGACGCTTGGCGGGAGAATCAATCATTTCGGCCATGTTGAAGTGCCTTTAATTGCTGGCAAACGTCTTGATGTTCGGTAAATTGACATTCAAAAGACACGTCTGCTCTAGCAGAGAACGCACGTTTCTCTCTTCTGATCACTGCGCTGGTTGCAGTAAGATATGGGGAAACCTACACCTCTGTCTCGTGTCAATATCAGTGCGTCTTAATAGCTAAACATTTGCAAGCATTTTTATATTTATCATTCTTAACAAAACTAAAGTAGTTTTGTTCTATTCTTTGTGATCCTTTTCTATGAGCACTGAAGGCATCATTTATCTTCTTCTTCTTCTTCTTCTTCTTCTTCTTCTTCTTCTTCTTCTTCTTATTATTATTATTATTATTATTATTATTATTTCATTCAGTTGTGGGTATTAATATAGAACACTTAAATGGAAGTTACACATAGAATACCCTTGTTGCACTAATTTTACAGGATAACATGAAATACAATTCACAGAACGAAGTACACCAATCAATCAAAAGCATTACACCGTGGATGAACATTAAATTAATAGAGACTTGAAACTTACAGCAACATATTTGAAAGAAAAAAAAAAAAAAAAACAACGAAAAACCATATCTTTGTAAAGACGTGATATAATATGTAACGCCTTTATTTATGTGAATTTACTAATTGTTTTGAGTTGAAGCTCTGCGAAGCTACCTTTTCCGTTTAAGCAATGTCACTTAAATGTGCTTATGTTGACATATTTAACTTAAAGGAGTACAGTGAGGAAATTGTAGTTCAAGACCTCTCCGCCCACCCCCTTTGTGTAGCCAACAAGAAATCCGTTTCGTACGAAATTGGCTAAAGCAATACAGAAACCACTACAAAGCACAATGGTGCTTGTGATGAAATGACCGCATTCACTTCTTAGAAATAAGTTTTCTGTTATGAGACACGAATAAAAATCTAATATTTCCGACAACACTAACATAGTCTTTTATATTTAGCGATTTTAAGTTTATCAGCGGCAGGAGGGCATCGCCCTCATTCACAAACTTCTTTACTAAATTTTTGTAGGTTTACTTTTCTATTGTTGCGCTCAAGAAGTTCCTTTCGGTTTATTGTTACATATTTGCGTGAGTGTGGCTCTGCTTGTTTGATACGCGTTCACGATATTCCATGAAAAAGCGAATAAACAAACCGTCGTTGTAGAGATTTATAGAACAGGTCTTAATGCAGCTAAGAGTCGGCAACATATGGTTAGAGTTTTTATCACATGTTCGAGGTTAATTGCACAGTTTGTGTGCAGTCTCCCAGATGTGCTCTTGAGTGCATCAGTTCACTGGGTAATGAGATGTCATGGGGTCAAGCCTTGTACACTGTACGGTTATACGCTATCTAGTTGCATGTACGAATCTTCCCACTAACTCTCATTTCCCCTCTTTCGCATCGGGGGATTGTCACCTCTTAATTAACACCTGCACATCTATACGTAAGCTGTTAAATAGAAACAGGTGTTGTCTATAGGAAATAAGGTTTGTACTTTAGAGGGATGGCTATTTTTAGAATGAGCTGTAGCAGTATTCACAAATTCTCAGTAAGTAAACTTCATTCCTTTAAGTCTTGGTGATGCTCCTGCGACATCAAACTGAATGCTAAAAGTAGAATTTGTGAACAAGATAAAGGAAGTTGATATAGCGTATAGGTTAGTTTAAGTTGTGAAGGAGAAACAATGATAAGAGAGCATTGAACGTGAAAAGCCTGCAATGTAAACAGAGAAACCGACGATGCCTCTTGAAAACGATTTAAAAGCTGGTCTTTCAACCTTAATATGTACTGACAAATTGCAACACATTAAACACAAATTTCACATTAGCAGGTGAATGTTGATAACAACAGCAATAATCATGAATATGAAGATGATAATGAAACAACATTATTCCAGCCCACACTACAAATTACTTGCCAAATGAGTTCTGAGTGTTCTGTTAAGTACCAATCCAAAAAATTTGGAAAGTGCTGTTATAAGTGCACCAAAAGATAAAATGTTGAACATTTTGAAAGACAAGAAATAAATAAATTTTGCTCTCACAGTTATAAAATAACTGAAAGCTTCTTGCACTGCTGAACTGCATATTTGGTAGCCAGATGTCGCTTTAAAAGGCATCTTTCATTTCTGTTTTCTTACTTGTTAAAAGTTTAGCATTTTTCTACCTAAAAATATTCTTTATGTGAAAATTTTGTTACAAGTTTATTAGATTTCATTTTAAAGTGAGTAAAATTGCGTCATATTTAAATGTATCTTTTGAATGCTTTTACAATTTTAATATCTGGCTATTTTAGATGAAAAATTTAATAGAAGATAGAAATTTTAATTTAAAAAAATGTATAACTTTAATTGACATATATTAAAATACAAGGAAATGCACAAATGAGCATATGTGCTGTTGTTAATTACAATACAAATTATATTTGTGTTGTATGGAGATTTTCTAGTGAAGGACTAAAATAGAGATGTAAATTTAACTATAACTTCTAAATCATAACCGCCAAAATTGTGGTATTGGGCGAATTAAAACACCTGTAACGTCAAAAACATTTGCTATAAATTTAAAAATACCTGGCATTCTTAGTTTTACTTTTAAAAAATTCACTCATGGGTATTCCAAACTGAAAAAAAATTACATTGTATGGGTCCTAAAGAACGGTTGAACTTGCTACTTTTCACTTATGATACTTGTATTCTGCAGCAAATGTTTAGTTGTAGTATTCTGTTCATGCTATGTATGGATAAATATTTAACATTTCTTTTGATTTAAAAGAAGGTTACCTAGGAACTTAATCTAGAGCTATAACACACGTTAGAGATGAGAGTCATGAAAAACGCAGCTATTTGAACTTAAATCCAAACAGCAAATGAAACAAGTTTAAATTTTGCATTTCATTTTACAACAGAGTTATAATAAGTTATTATAATCGTCACTAAATTTTAAAGCTAAAGGTCTGCCTCGGCTCCCTAAGGACTGATAATCCATTTCAGACATCGACACAATGGCCGAATTCTGTGGTTATGTTTATCAGCTTTATGCAAGGTCTCACCTACGGTACAGCAAGCATTAAAACCTACTCACTTTCCACTAGAAAATAAGTTACATATTACTATTCTGTTTTGTTCTAAACCAACCTCTAAGCTCTGCAATCTCTGGGCTCTATTGCATCAATCCAGTATGGAATGAGATGAGAACAAATGAACTTTGCATCTCGGCGTCACAAAGTGTGAAGCAATTTCCGTTGACTTTCCTTCTTTCTCCGCGCTGCGCGCTGCTAACAGACACACCGCTGAACTAGTTGCTATGCGTGCTTGAAATGCAAATTGTTCTATCAGCTAACTCACTTGGAATACATGAGTAGTTGATCGTACGATACACATTTAGCTTTTGCACAAGAATAAATAACTTACTTAAAATTTGCCGGCAAAATCTCAAGCGCCTTTCGCATTTTAAGTGCCGCGAGATCAAACCGAAGAAACTGTCAGTAAAGACCAAAGTTTGTAATACACCTACATGGCAATTGTTAGCCGCAAAATGTATGTACAAGTATTTGTTGTGAGCTTATTCTGGAAAAGATTTCGGATACAATGACAAAAATAGGTAAGCCACATTTCTATGTTGTGCTTTTTTAAATATTAACTAGGTAGGTTACAAGTAAAATCTTACAGCATTTATTATTAATACATTTATGTTTAAAACAACTGGTTCGTAGTTGTGATCTGAGATTGTAGCGTATATTTTTTTCTTTATGCATAAGTGCTAAATCTCGGGACATTATTTCTATGGTAAATACTTCAAAATTCAATGATATCTGGGAATGTCATTGGTACCTTTTTCATAATTAGATTCTCTGCTCTTCCATTTTACTCCAAGTATTTGCTTTTCTATAAAAGCAAAATTAAAATTAATAGAATTAAATCCACATTCAAAGCCTTTCTGAGCCATATTTGCTAAGGAAATTGGTACAAAAGAAGATTTGGGATTATTACGAAGTATATCTAGAACATCAATATCTTAAACTGACAAGATAGAAAAGAGTTGGAAAATTACAGACAGTTTCCATAGCAGCTAGCATGTCAGTTTGATTAACCAATGAAGAATCTATAAAATAATGAAGGTACAACGGCTGAAATGACTATTTTGCTAGTACAAACTCGCGTGCTTTTTAAATGCATTTTAAATGCCAGCGACCTGTTTTGGAATCGAACAAAAGTTGGGTGTATTGCCAGTAAATGCTGAAATTCCTAATACTGCAAAACCATTTTAACCGCAGAAAGTATATGGAGTCAATTTGATTTAAAGATGTTGTAGAGTCATTGAGTCTTGATGCACTTTCTTTTAAAAAATCATGCAGATCTTTTCTGTTTTAATTTCCCTGTGTTGAAATTATTATTGCTGAGTAGGATGTCGTAAAAAAACCTTCCTGTCATATTTAGCAGTCTCAAATATTTAGCAGTTCTCTTTGATAGCGTACATGAGTTTTTGCAACAGTTTTTACTGACTGTATTTTTAATATGTCCCAATGAATATTTTACTAAATTGTAATAATTGTCAGTGTGCAACAGTCTTTGAACCACCATCCGCAACCAGACGTAGTTTTGCAATCTATGTACTAACTATAACAAGTATATAACATTTGATATCGTATATACTGTGTAATTAATACGTAATAACTCATAAAATAAGTAAAACAATTTTGTATGAATAACGAATATGCAGTTATACTAAACTATGTTTTTTTTTTTTTTTTTTTTGGTGCTCTTATCACTCGCTGGAGGCTGTTACAATAGAACAAGTGGACACTGGCGAGGGCAATCTACGTTCAGTCTTCCGTTGGTGGCACCACTCGGCGGCAAATAGCATATACTTTCAATCGTATATCTTAGATTTTTCGTGTTGTTCCTTGTTCGTGAGAAAGAAAGTAGTTGCCATGATTTATAACTTATCCCTCATATCGCATTAGCGATAATTGTACCCTGATATTACATTAAGCACGAACAAAGCGCATTTGACCATTAGTGCCCATATATATCCTTCTGTATAAATACTTCGCGCTCTGGAAGTATTCTGTAATCTTCAAATGTATTTCAAACAACGAAACGTCTATTCTAACAGTGTTCCATAAATTACTTCAGTTTTGCAATTATGCATGTTGCACTTATACATAAGGTTATGAAATATTGCAGTAATTTGTACATTTTACACGTATGTTATTAAAGATATAAAAATTGTATCACGCGAAAGTCGAATCTCAAAGTTGGACAATCCCAATTTGGGAAGTGTTACGTAAACTTTTGAAGAAGTAGATGTCTGTAGTTGCCTGCAGACGCTGTAAGCATCATCATTTAGGGACCACAGGCGATGGGCACTGTGATACACGACATTTTTTTTAATAGTGTTTAACGCCCATTTTTACTACTGAGGCACCACAGACGATGGACACTGATGATACATGAAATGAAATTATATATTGGGAAAGGATTATTTTAAGTAAGGAAACGTTCCAGGCCTAAGTTTTAGAGTACCTCCCCGGCATTTGCCAGTTATGAGGACTGAGGAAAACCTGGAAAAAAACTCAGTCAGGGAAGATGGTCCTGGCGGAATTCGAACCCCAGGCCTCCCGCTCACGAGTCAGTGCCTTAATGACCTCCGCCATTTGTTGAGGTTTCATGGAAGATATACTTGCTTTCTGAGAAGAGACTTTTTTGAGTTTCAAAGTAAAAAAATATAATTAATATGCATATTTTAGAAATAAAATATCCTCACCTCTTTGAGGAGCAACTAGATATTTCTCTCTCGCTCTTTTGTGCAGCTTCAATTCAAATGTTGTGTCCTTTATTCTTCGCGTAAGAAATCATGAACATCCCTCATGCTGGAGAGATACAATGTCTACTGCATATGTCAACAAGATGGTGCTTCACTGCATTTCCACCGTGACGCCCGTAACTTCTCGAACACTAAGCTGCCAAATAGGTAAATTGGTCTTGGAAAGAATGATTATTCCGTGGTTTCTACGACATGACACCTGTATCTTTTTTATTTAGGGGTTCACATAAACAACCTTCGCCTGAATTAAATTAGATACTGTCACACTTATGGGTGAGCTGAAAGGGGGTAGCGGTAGGAGCACTTAAATTACAATTAAAGAGAATGTTACTGCCATTGTTACTTCTTTTAGTGAATAGTAATAATACAATTCACATGTTAAGATCTCCTCTGATGCTGGAGGCTTACGTTAACACTTAGTGACTGGGTGGCTAACTGGGTGGCCGAAAGAGAATGCCTCGCAAAGCCGAGGGCGCATGCGACGAGTGGAGACACAGGCGTGGAACACGCACTTCTTGAGACTCTGCTACCTGCTCTCATAGCTCAGCAATCTCTTAGAGCGGTCTTTACATTATGTTGCATATTCACCAACATTATGATATACCAACGTCCTAAGTTTGAATTACAATGGCCAATGAGAAAAGGGTCTGTAGGTGTAGTAAGAATCTAAGTCTACCATAAATCTGCTGGTTGCTAAGCGGACGATTACGTCATGCTAAATTCCTTTAACATCTACAGAAGTGGTAAACAAAATGAATGTAACTAAGTTAGCACTTTCTGATTCAACTAGGTGATGTAGGAATATAAAATATTCAAGAAAATAAAACTAACTGTTCCCATAATAATTTTGACCTATTACCAATTTAATGCACCCCTCGGCAATACATTTACGGACTAAATTACAGAGTTGTATGTGTACAGAGCTACAAAAGGAACATACACTGAACATTTATAATTTAAAACTTTGTGAGGTTTCTATATATTTGAATACTAACTAATATAACGTATAGAATACAAAGCTAGCTGTAATGTTAAAACCACTGCACTTTCTATAATGCTCCTTTATTTATTCTATTGAATGCAGCATTTTTTTTGAGTAGTGTTTAACGCCCGTTTTCACTACTGAGGCACCACAGGCGGTGGACACTGATGATGATACATGAGACGAAATGATAAATTGGGAAAGGATTTTTTTTTTTTAAGGAAGGAAGGAAGCGTTCCAGGCCTAAGTTTAGGTACCTCCCCGGCATTTGCCAGTTATGAAGACTGAGGAAAACGTGGAAAAAAACCCAGTCAGGGAGGACGGTCCTGGCGGGATTCGAACCGCAGACCTCCCGCTCACGAGTCCGTGCCTTAACGACCTCGGCCACCCGTGGCGGTGAATGCAGCATGAAATCCCTATTTGTAATGAAGTTATTTTAAACACTTGAATATACGTATAGTTTTATTAACCGTCTGTACTAAAGATTTGTAATATCTACTATTAAGTCAATATCTAGTAATAAATATGATGTGCGAATTTGTTTAATTTGAGCATATGCAAAGGTTTACTCTTGAATCATTTCAGTAACTGAAATAGACAACTGTTGCTTATCATCAGAAAATGTGCAGTTTCTAAGCTTGTTAAACAGAGATCAAATAAATATGCTTAAATTGAAATACATAACTTATCCAAACATTATGCATAATTATTTAACAGACATACTTATATGATAAGAAAATTATTACATAATGGAATTGTGTACTTGACTACAGTAGGGAATAGCCGTGTTCCTAATCATGAAAATTAATTAACGTTTTTCTCTCTCATAAGCTCAGTATATTCGGCGCATGCTTATGTACGGAGTATTTGCAGCATTCGAGAAAGACTGGATCTAGTCCCCTGCAGCCTATCTGTTCTAACCACTGCACACACAACTTCTTACTAATTACAGAACGGCTGATTCCTTTGCGTATATTGCAAACTCCTCTTTTCCTACAATTAAACTTATGTTTCAAAGTAGCTGAATGGGATCTCGTTTCAAAGGGCATTCAATCAAGCTTTGCTCTAATCCAAATTTGAAACTTTGCAAAGTTGTTTGAACAAACTTCGGCATTTGCTTTGTAACGGCACAAACAAATAAATTATACACCTCTTGAAATGCTTTAATTTATTTGAAGCTAGTTTACTTTAAAGCAGTAAATAACAGAAAGCTTCTCTCTTTCTTCATTTCCTCGTGTTTCTTATGATGCCTACTTAACAGACGATAAACCCAATATCTTTTGCGCAAGTGGATGCTAAGAACGTCTTTCAACACAAAGAGAAGCAATAGATATAACTGAGAGCATTATCGTACATAGGATGTGAAATATACAAATATCAGCTGATTTTACAGAATGCATGTATGTGTGAACACATAGGTAATCACATCACTGATTTTTATATAAAAATGCTAAGCACATTTGTGAATTTAAAATTATGTATTTACAAATCGTACAATAATGCTGAACACTAATTTGAGAAAAAGAGTAAGCCATTTTTTTAAAAAAAATTTGATATACATGGGTCTGAAACATTTACTCAAATATAGTGCGATCATTTTATCGCACACATTATTTGTCTTGAGCACCTGACATTGCAAATAGTATACCCTAAGAAAAGAAAAATAAATTGTAGACTCTCGAAGCGTGTATTGGTTTAAAGTTGTGTTGGTTCAGCGCTTGATTCACGACATGTATCTGCGCACTGCTCTTTAGCCTCATAACCATGGCAGACGTATGTTGATATTAAAAGCAGATGTCTAGCAATGAGAGCTGCTGAAGTTCGAATCCTGCCTGTGTGTTAATTATTTTAGTTGTTATATTTTGCATGTATGCAAATGATAACGTGTTTATCTGAATTTCAAGGCATTTTCACCCATACAAACACACGCACAAAACCAATGTCGTCTTTGGTTTAAAAATAAATAGGAAATTATTGCCTTTATTTTAAAATGAAATAAAGGAAATACATATAAAAGTTTAATTTTCACCTTAAATATTCATTAATGTGGCATTCATTTTTGAAAATGACGATTATATGTTCATTTTATTAATTGAGAATAAATGCCTTAAATTCAAATATATATTTACTATTAAATGATTTAATTTTACCAGAAAAATCTAAAAAATAAAGAGTTCCAGCATAACGGAGCATGAACCTACTTTCACCTCGTTATTAGAGAGGTGCTTTTGTCTGCTAAGCATAAAGGCACATGTTTCGAGCAAATGTATTTCCTGTTTATAACAAAATTTGAACATGAACTGAAAACGTAGTTGTGAACGCAGCGTCAGCGAATGTTTCCGATGCTTTCCGAATCGGTCATAGTTTCTGACAGTTCTTATTTTTTTGCTAACGGTGTGCAATTTTGTACTACACCCACACGTTTCCTCAAATATTTATTATATAAAATATACTTATTATACAGTTAATTATAAAGCTGACCTTCCTTTCGTATACAACAAAACATATATGCCTGTATTTAAAGAGTTTTTCTATATTAACCAGAAAGTTGGGCATTCCGTATGTTATTAAATAGTACCTTTATTTTCAATTGTCTGCCTTCAGCCAGAAAGGGAAATAAGTGTTGAAAGTCTGAAATATAAAAGGTTACATTTAAAATACGGTTTAATTTGAAATGTTATCTTTGGCAGTTATAAACCATTTCAAGGGAGGCGGTTCTGTTCCCAGGAGTGTAACTTTATAGACCACTTTTTTTAACATCTTAATTTAAAAATAAATAAGCGCTAAATCGCAAAAGGTAAAATATTTTCTCTAAAATCCTTGGAAATAGCACGTGCTTATCTACTGCTCTGTAACTGGTTGGAGGCATAGGTTTCGACAGTAAATAATACTCTAAAGTTACCACCAGAAACATTCACAGTACAAAGATGAAAAGAACCAGTAAAAAATTTACATTTAAGTAAACAATATTCTTGAGGTACTGGGTGGTTAGCAATCGTCGTTCCATTCCGAGCGCCTCTTATGAGGGAGGGAAATTTCAATTGCTTACAGAAGGCAGAGAGAGGGTCATGTGCTGGCAATCGCCTCTAACGCCATTGGCAGGGAACTTGCATATTATTTGAACGTGAAACGGCCATTACTTTTTGTCACAGACCTTTTTCAGATAAGGCGTTTTTAACGTGCCACAAGTAGAGACGAAGCCGTTTCTTAAAACATGCTTAGATGAAAATATTGTAATAGCTGGGGAATAGTCTTCACTTTTTGTGGCACATTTTTCATTATTAAAAAAAATACAGAAGTACTGTCTCCCTTATAAACACAATTATGAAAAATTGCTTTGTCCGTCAATTGCTATGACATAAAAATCTTCATAATACTAGCATACATATTCATGAGATACCTATGAGATTTTATTATATCATTTATAATCTATAAACTTTAGTTAATTTGTTATAATAGTTTATTAATCCAGGAATCTTTAAGAAAGTAAATGACAAATACTTTCCGTTACTGATAAAATTGTAGAATTTCGTGTGATATATTATTGCAAATTTGGATATTGTTTGGATTGTTTTGAAGAGAGTTAAATAAGGTATTCTTCTTTTCATTATGGTTGAATCCATGGATAGTTTTCTCTACAAATTTTGAGCAATGGTTTCGTAAAAGTAGGTAATGAATTCCTCCATTTTGGCTTTTGAATGAAAACACTACTTTATCAAGTGTTGGGGATAATTTTGTTGTGTTACTGTACTTTTCGTATTGTGAGTTAAGTTTCATGTGCAATACTAGTTTGTTTTGTTTTTACGAAACTTGACGTCAAATCTATTTCGAATTTGTTTTAATGTGGTACGTAATTTGTATAAAAAGAAATATCTTAGTATTTTAATGCGCACCGTCTTGGGGTTATATCTGAGCTAGTAATTAATTCTTGGAGTGCGTTTATGAACTTAATTCTTTGTTGAAGCTTGCTAAATAAATTTAAGGCAATGTGTTAGAAATGTTTTCTTCTCCGGTGCTGCTGTTATACGTAAAAACTTTTCTATCACAAAATTTTGGGGGCTTTTTAAATACATTCACTAGATGGAGAATACCGATCATTAATACGAAGACACCACATCAAAATGCGGAAAGCTTCCTGGCTGTGATATTAGTGGACAAATATGCCACGTTTCTAATGTTTGGAAGCGCAGTAACAAGTGGTGGGATGTAGTAGGTTGTAGATAGGGATGCTATATGACGCGAGTGGCTTACTCCTTAAAAAAAATGTGGGATCGAATCAAGCTTAGCTTAGTTCTACAGTTTAGCTAAGGAATTCTTAAAATATTTCTCTTTTTTTGCTCATGTCTTAACTACCCACCTATATGGAAAAAGAGGACCTTATTATTAGAAACTGCGGGCTGAGAGGACCCAGCAGGACGAAGGCTGTTCGGAGATAAGATGGAACAAGTTGATTTGAATACACCTAAAGGATAAATGAGAGTAAGGAAAAGATGAACGTATGATCGAAGCCAGTAACGGTGAGATCTGAAATACTGCGGAAGAAGTAAATAAATGGTTGTAAAGAAATGAAACTGTCTTCTTTTTAGAATGTGTATACTGTGGATAAATACATGATTGTTATGTCTTATTCTGGTGTATCTGGTGTATTCGTTTTATTGAGAGAGCTCCTCCTTAGATAAAATAACATTGACGTTATGTACTGTACAAGGGTTGTTTGAAATGACTAATCAATTTACATGAAATGACGCGAAAAATACTATTTTTAGTAAGCGTTTAACGCCCGTTTTTAATACTGAGGCACCACAGGCAGTGGACAATGATGATACATGAGATAAAATGATAAATTGGGAAAGGATTTTTTAAGGAAGGAAGCGTTCCAGGTCTAAGTTTAGGGTACCTCCCCGGCATTTGCCAGTTAGGACTGGGGAAAACCTGAAAAAAAAACCAGTCAGGGAGGACGGTCCTGGCGAGATTCGAACCCCAGACCTCCCGCTCACGGACCTCCACCACCCGTGGCGGTAACACTATTGTTGGGAAGCATCATTCTTGCATTAGCCCATAATAAAAATTCAGTCAGATGTGTTGCCTAATTAACGTCTGTTTGCCGAATGAATAGACCACTGTCTCATCTACCATAAAAATTGGGAAGGAAGAGATCCGTGAAATGGTTAAACATTTTAATTTGAGGAATTGGACAGCAGCGCAGATCAAAGCCGAATTGGATTAAATTCATGGGGTCTGTACACTAGCGTTGAAGACTTTTTTTTTTCTGAATAAATAAGTTTAAACCTGGGTGTACATGCACCGAAGATGAAGCGCACTTCAAGGTTCAATTAACTATATAGGTAACTATAAAGGATACCTTTGGGGGGGAAAAAAAAACATTGTATCATAGTGCGATACTACCGAGTGAAACCGTGAATATTATGGCGGCAATGGGTCTCTATTGGCAGTGAACCAAAAATACACAAGAAATGGCGTTTCACTCATTGATATCTAATGACAATCTGCAGAACTCTATGAGTAAATTCACGACAGAGAGCGCAGCTTCGACCCATTATTGCATTCTGTAGGCGGTTCAAACATGACCCGTCGAAGATAATTGATTAATCTTGTATGCTCTATGAATTTAAGCTGTGAGACAATACGGAAAATATGCCAGATAACCGTCGAGGGTGAACCACGGGCAGGAAGACCAACAATAATGGATAACAGGCTCTCTTAACTGAGTGTGGTACAGAAGTTCAACGGCAGTACAGAAATATACGATTCCATCTCCGTCAACAAGGAAACACATGATGTCTTCGTCACTAGCTGGCATTTCATGCATCTATCCCCAAACAACCGAAACCACCACTGCACCAAAAGAAAGTATGCTCTGTGTTTGATGGGCTGTGCATCATAAACAACTGCCAGTTTTATATTCGTATTAATATACTTAATGCAGAACCTACTTTTCATGAGGAAAAGAAGTGTATTACAAACATTTGTTCTTTAGATTTCTCTCTTTCTGCAATTTCAAGTTCACTTCAAAGTAAAAGTATTGTGTGTCAGAAAATCGTGTTCCTTTATTAAAGAGTAACCCATTTTTAAAAAAAAAAAATAGGTAAATATTCCTATGGTTTTGATTAAAAAAACATTCAAACTAGCTGGGTGAAATACCAATGATAATTATTATTATTATTATTATTATTATTATTTTTTTTTTTTTTTTTTTTGCAATTATTAATTTCCTTACTCGCGTTAGAACCATGAACCATAATGTGTTAATTGCCTGTACTTTACCTCAGCAAATGCAGCCATCTTTGTGTCCCGTGACAAGAGTTACAGAAGCACAAGAAGGGACGGAAGACTGCTCCATGACAATAGCTGGTATGGCCAGACAATAGAATTATTTGCAGCGACACATGTTCCTGCCTGGAAGCGTTCCTGCGAACAATACTCTGATAATGGCCTTAATTGCAACACTTGGAGTGATACAGCGCAGCCCATTTGCTTCTTGGTTCATGACAAGAAGAACTTCGCTTTCTGCTTATTAATTATTGTCGTCTCTTTATTGAATTGCCTAACGTTTTCTCCTTTTTAGGCTAATATTTTTAACATTGGACAGTTAACTTATCCGTTGCTTTTAAGCGTTAATTCTACTTTTATAATTATGTTCTTTCTCACTTTACGTCTGACTAGTAATGAGAGTTATGTTTATTGACAAATCGATTTAGGCACAATGTAGCTTCAAAAGTATCTGAAATTTTGGGCTGTTGTTATAACAGCCCAATTATAATGAATTCACAAAATTCTTCTATCAGGATTGTATCTGAATGTCCCTGCTAACTTTGAAATTGTTTATATATTTAAAAAATTCTCATTTGATTGACGTTTGATCCTAGCGCCAATTTTGTAGTGGAAGCTTTCATATTTTTTTGCACACGGTAAAGAATATTAAATGAAATAATCTCGTCATTTACCCTTTTCAGGTGAATTGATTTTGGTAAATCCTTTGCACTTCCAGTTCCAGAAATTTCCTTACTGTTAGGACTCCAATCCATATGCATTTCATTAAATGTTAGGTAGATACATAAATCCGTAACGTTTTTGTTCTAGCGCTGCGTTGTTAGAACATTGTTTATCGTTTGTCATCTGTCATTCGTTATTGGGAGCGTTGTGCTTGTGAAGAACATTTGCGCTTTTTGAGAGCTAAAGAATATGCAATTGTCAAGTGAAAAAAATAAATAAATAACAAAGGAACACATCAAACATCTTCTTTTTGAGTTAAATACAGGAGCAGAGACATCGGAGACGGCTCAAAGCATTTGTGCTGTCTACGGGAGAATGCCATTGGAGAAAGCACGGCAAGAAAATGGTTCTGTCATTTCAAAGAGGGCCATTTTGATGTGAGCGCTTTGCGCTTCAGGAATACCATCGGGCTTTGATGAAAACTTTCTGAAGTTTTATTCCATAACTATACACGTCAATCAACCGGAGAATTAGCAGAATTGAAGCATTGTGACTAATCAACCATCGGTGACATTTGTATTCTAAGGACAAGATTAAAAAATCCGGCAGGACAAGATTAAAAAAATGGGTACCACACACTGTAAGTGAAAGCGAAGGTGTAAAGAGGATTCAGCGGAACTGGGTTCAATATGGCAACGAGGTTATGAAAATAATAAAAGTAAATGGAAAAGAGTTAGAGCAAGGATGGAGGATATCAGGAGGCAGAAAATCGAGGCAGAATATAACACAAAAGTCTGCTTGAGCCTATCGAATGAAATGAAATTAGCTTTCGGTGAAGAGGTATATATGCTCGTTCTAGGGAAAAAAGTAAAGTCAGGAAAGCATGCGCAATCTTCTTACCTATTTTTAAAAGTTCAAACTTACATTTTCCATTTGCTGATTTAAATTTGCCTTCTCTACGTTCCATTCGATATTTTTGAAAACTTAAAAAACATTTTGTTGGCATTGGTTTATTTAAAGGGCTAATATACAACGCTTGTCGGGTTGAGAGACCTTAACGAGTTTAAAAGTCTTTTAGGTTTATTAATCATGTGACGATAGACCTTTTAAAAATAAAAGGGCTTCAAAATCGATCCTCAGGCTACTTCCTCCGAATATAGACTTTATAACCCTTTTGTTGGCTTTTTAAGTTCCTGTAACAAAACACCAAGGAGATTTTCTTCTGTCCAATTCTTACATTGCAGTTAAAGCTTATGACACATACATATATACATAATATTTATTTTACTAATTACAATCCCAAAATATGATGATTGGATTTATATAAATATACATTATAATTGCATTTAAGTGGGGGGTGGAATGGAGAAACATTTACAATGTATACAAACTTAGATTACCTTGCGGAATGATGGCACGGTATAATCTTTCGTAATGCACAAATGAAAACGTAAAGGACCAAATAAAATATTTCCTCTTTCCGAATTTCTTCTTACCACAAAGGGGCATATATGTTCGCTGCTTCAACAGATGGATAACATAGTAGTATTAGAGTGTACAACAGCAAAACACGTCACAAAATACATTTGCAAACATCTAGCTTTTAATTTGTTTGTAAAATGTGATTATGTACCTCGTTTATTTATCAGCAAGGGTTGAAATTCAATTTGCTTTGTGGATTAGTGCACAGTATCACATTCATGAAAAAATAATGTTTCCATATTTACAGTCAAAGAGCTTTTCATCATGTAGCTGTACAGAGTTGCTTGTTAGTTTACTAGTAGGGAATTTATCTTCATCCTTTGTGTTGCGCAGACTATAGGTACCTTGAAAACTTTAAGAGAAGTTGTGTTAGGTTATAAGGAAACGAAGGGAGCAATGGGTGCTTTGCAAATTATATTATATAGCGACTAGCAAATTATAGAAGATATTAATATTTAGATGGTTTTTGTATATCTTAGTTGGATTATTCAAGCTTTTATTTTGTTTCTTATTCTGCATGCAAGTCCTGATTCCCAAGTCAGAGGTTTCATTTTTGTCTTAGTTTTTAAAATCACTTTTTGTGGAGAGGATTTTCAGCGTTTCATTATGTTCAAACCTTGTAATTTCATTGTATGTTTTCAATTTCCTAATACCACGCATATTTGTACCGTAACTTGACGAAATAAAGGGCAGCGCGTCAATAAGCTTTCCTTTTTTAAAAGGTGGCATTGATATTTTTTTTAAAGAATTCCAATTCGTTTAATGACTCTTTTGAAATTGGCGGACTTTGCGGCTTAGAAAGTGCTGGCTAGTTGGCTGCTATAAAAACATTTGGATATGAATAAACTGTTAGTCGCCGGTGAAAGTGGGGAAAACAGCACAAAACAATACAAGCTGATTGTTTTTGTTGCCTTTCGTGGCGTACTCCGGGTGTTTATTACTCAAATAAATATACATTTAAGCTATATACGAGTATATAGTAAATAACACTGTGATAAACTATTATTCTCAGCACATACAGTGCTTAGTTAAAACATGTGTATAAATGGGTTAGGTTGTGCAGTGAAATAAATAGGGTATTGATATTGGTGAAGGGTAAATATGAATGACATCAACAACCTTCGCTGCAAAAGAAAGAAGTCCAGGAAAGGCATGAAAAATGCTTATTCAATGCAAATGGAGAAGTGCAACTTGTAGTCTGAGAAAATATATCCGAAACTACAGAGAATGGTGGAAGTTGTGAAAAATTACTTCTGCCATTTTAGAATTTGATATGGGGTTAGTAAAAAACTGAAAGAAAGGGTGACAGGAACAAAACGTAAGTGCATTATGACAGAATTTAGTGTTGTGAGGGACGAAGTGATCTGTCAGCACAGAGAGGGCGTAAGACAGCAAGCAGGAAGCTGGAAACGACAAAAATTGTAGCATACCCAAAGATGAAAGTACAGACATTTTAGGTCACCAGGAGGATTTTAACGTATTTTGTTTTTTAGTTGAATTTTAAAGTTGCTTTTTCTTTAAACATCCTTTTTTCATAATTTTGGAATATTCAAAGTGCTCCACATGATGCAATATTCGTCAAATTTGTATCATATATTCCTGGCGTATAAATAATGAACTAATAAATTCATTTATGCTTTTATATTGTCATAATTATTATGTAACTTAATATTTCTAGACATTTAATTCATAAGGCGAGTAAAGAGTTTAAATCAATACTTAATATTTCTATAGATAAACTGAAAACGTACGAATATTTCTGATGTTTTTGATAAAATACGAAATTTTTTTCAAACCCATATCAGTTTGTTCATATGGGTCTTGTAAGACATATATTAAATGTTGAACCAGAAATGTCTAGCAATTCATCGCATGGAGCATTTAATGAAATACAAAACCAACAAAGACGTATCACAATAATTATCAGGATGATAAGATTTAGGTCTAAGGCGCGGGTCCTAACAACTACATGAACTATTTGATGTTAGTTACACTTAGCGCCTACAGATGTCAGAAGGTCAGACCATCGCTTCAGGTATCATCTAATATAATGCTAGGATATAACTTGGACTTGATATAGTCGGCTATGTTGTCCAGGAGCCTTTTTTCAGGTATACAAGACATAAATCTCTTAACATGGGACCCATGTCAAATAAAAAATAGCAACTTAAAAAGTAATAACTCATTAATGGCTTGATGCTGAGTCATAAAATTTGACATGTAGCAGTCTTATTGCATTCTAATGGCCAAAACAAAACTTAAAGTTGATAGATTAAGAATTACAAATGTAATACTCCTTAGGCTTTCATGGCCGGTGTTGTAATTAGAACAGTTGAAATCTTTCTGACTGTTTTGCCATAATATTGATCGACCTTCTAAAACCAGACAGAGCTGGATCAATACTGTGGTCTTATAATAGTCAACTGTTGCTCATCGCCTACTAATGATGCCAACCGCAGTAGTTGGGGAAAGCTATAGTAAGTAAACCGTGGACCAGGCAAAACAGCCCCGAAGATTTTAACTGTTTTAATAACAGATGTTTTCATTTTTACTGATGCATCGCCTTAAATTCGGTTGAATATCTGAAATTCTGTATTTAATCTGCAGAGAAAACATTAATTCAAAATAAAATGTAAATCCTGATAAATTTTGTGCATGATATATTTATTGTGCACACGAAAGAAATTAAATGCTCATGTGTCAACTATTTTCCGTGTGTCGAATGTATTCAAGCAAAACGTTTCATATACTTTGAATTTGTTCGCACAGTTTTGAGATGTAATATTGCATTTAAATCAGTTAATCGTTTGTTTCATATTTATAAACCTTTAACGTCCTCAAATCATGGATGACATTAAAGGACTCTTCCCCGAGACTGTCGGCGTCCCAAATTTTCTGAGTTATTCCCTTTATACAATGAAAAAAGAAAGCTCTGCTAATGGGCAAAGGTTAATTCACTTTAGGTAATTTACTTTTTCAGTTTTTTTTTCTCTGATCTGATCATGTGAAGGTCATCTACAGACTAATTTGCTCATAATCAATTAATTTATGATTTTCAGAGTATCATTGGTAGCCAGCACACTACGCAAAAAGCTTTTAAAAAAGGACCTTGTCCCATTTTGGAGTTAAAAGCGGTACCTCTAACTTGCAATCGGGCACTAAAAGCATTACAACAGTGTTCTAACTAAAGGATGATAAATGGCATGTGGTTTTTAGTTCTAATGATATTTTTAGACCATGCTCAGCTCCATTTACTATAGGATCATAAATATCTGAGAATCGACAGTACTAATTAACCTGCAGTTTAGTCGTATTGTAACCGCTTCGTGTGTTGTACCCTGTTTCCAAAGTGTTTTTAATTCTCGGCTCTTTGCAGTAAAGTCATTCCCGCTCTAGCTTTCTATTATTTTTAGTAATGGCAGCAGTAGGGATTTCAGACTTGCGTGTGATATTCTGTAATTTTTTTCTTTATTACATAGAGGACGGCTTGTATTGTGGTAGATCCCTACTTTGTTAAAATGTCCAGTCAAACAATCTGTCTTTGACGAACCTATTGGTGCTGCAGTTTTGCGGGGTACTTGAGATTAAAAGTTCTGATTTGCTGATAATACTGCTCCATTTTTTCCTTTCTAATTCTTTATTCAATGTATTTTTGTAAGTGTGTCTAATTATTCCTTTTATGAAATGATAAGTTGTTTATATTTTCATTAACCTGGCACGAAAACTAGTATGGATAGAAAACTGTGTTTTGTTTTCAGAAAGTTTGGTTACACTTACCTCTTTTCTCATTTTGTTATTGATAATCTTATCACAAATTTCCATGTTACATTAGGGCTTGTTTTTCAAGTGCTAGGCATATATACGGTGCCCCACAATGAACGCAATTTTTAAAACGTCATTTATTTGAAAAGTGCTAATATTATTAAATCAATATGAAATACACACACTGCCATTAAGCTGGAAAAAATACCAGACAAATGTTCTCCATACCTTCACTCTGTTGACAATCTGTTCAACGATTTTAGAGCAAAGTTCCGGCTAAATTACACTCATGACACATCTAATTACTGCCTCGATTTGAGGGATGGTTCGTGGATTGTCTACATAAAATCAACATTAAAATTCGCTGCAGTCGGAATGGTTAATTGTTGAGAATTGTGGTGAATGGACTTCATTGGGCTTGTAACAACGCTCTGTCTGACGATGGCAACATTCTCTACCGAGAACAAGGACACCCAGGTGATTTGATGTTTTCTGTCGATTCTGTATCTTCAATTTTCAGTACCAGTCTCTGCCCTGCACTGTTGGCACGTTAGACTCATTTCTTCAACCTAAAAATACAGAATGTTTTGAATGGTCCCTGCATAACATTCACTGTACTTAAAATTCACTTTCAGAATCTGGGTGCGTTCATTCTTCGTGTATCGCTCCATTTTAGCTGATAACAATACAACAAATGACAATCATTAATCGCAGTACAAACAAATGACAGTCTGTTAAATTTTAGGTCCGGCAACCTGAAATATCGATAGAGGCGCTCAGTTTAAATTTTTCTTTCATTATGGGACACTCTATATATGGATTTAGAGATTGCGGATTTTTTAAATGGATTTTTTAAACTCCGGAATGTTTATTTGTAGGAGTCCTCATCATATGATTAACGCATAACCGATTTTTAAGTGTGCGCCATTAAAAACTAACAAACAATCCCCAATATACACCTGCCATTAGTTAGTAGGTGCATTTTTCTTGGCCGGAAGTCGTATTGTATAGTCCACCATCCGTTTCGTCAATTGCCTGTTGAGGAAGAGGAACAAGTGTTCTGCACCTTTACATTCTGTTTGTGGATGGTGTGTGTTGCAGAAGCTGCTGCAGTTTCATGCCGACTTTTTTATACGAATGGTTTAATTTTGATGTCTAAACAATTGACGGCTGCAAAAGGAACTACACTATTTGAGACAACGTATTTTTTGGAAATGACAAATTACATTCGATGATGAGAAAACTGAAACGTTAACTTTCAACAACTGTAGGAAAGAGTCATGTGTTAAAAAAAGTGAAATAATTCATAGCTATTAACGAGAGATGAGCAAAACTTATAGGCATAATAGAGTGGAAATGCCCGCCAAGTCCTAAATTAAGTTAGGCTTATTTTATTTAAGGACTTCTTGAAACTAATTTGGTCATTAGCTTCCCATTCAATTCAGTGCGTCAGATGGCTGCTGAGTTTTGCTCAGAGGCCTCTTCTTTCGGGTTGAGGTTCTTTTACGTACCGTAAATCTATGACATGAGATCGACGGCTTTACTTTCCTTCTGAAGGAAGCTGTACTTAGTATATTAACGCCCTAAAAAATCCCTGGTCAGGATTGAATCCCTGACCTTGCGTCTACGATGCAAGTATACTTACCACTAGACCACCAGAATCGCCTAAGCGCTTGAATGCAGACATCCATGCGTTGCATCATGAACTCGTTCCAGTTTTCCAGAGTGGCGAAGGTTTCACTGACGTGTTGTTCAAGTGTCTGCAGATCAGGCTCCGGGTCTAACAGTTGCCCCTATCGACTCTAATTACAGTGTTGTGTACATTTCCGGACATATGTAAATATGGACAATTTTGTTCGTTTCTCTATCTGGAATCACCACCTAAGGTTCGTTCCGAGTGTTCGGCCTCTCTCTGTGTATCTAGTAGACATAGATAAGGCGAACCGTAATTCCAAACACGTTTTAATTGCTTTTTTATTTAAACTGAATATTTTCATTATTATATGATTTAAATTGTTTATTATATCTTATTATTAGCAATGAAAACTGCTTTGACGTCTTGTGAGCTGTGTTTACGTATTTGTATATCTATTATGTAATTCGAGAACGCATTCCTCCCATCTCATGCGTTGATTAAAAATATCAAGAAGCTTTATCAAGTCGCCTCCTTCATGAGTATCCCAGACTGGGTCTCAGGAAAGGGAATATGCGTATCTCGGCGCTTCCCAGATCCATACACAATGATTACTGAAAGACATTTAGTACATTACTCTTCCGTAATGCACCAAATGTCAGAATATGCTACAAATTAGTGCAAAAACGTGCAACTGTAGTTAAAATACGCTCGGCAATCACATCCGATTTCAGAACCAATTTACTTCAACGCTATTTGATCTGATGAGTGCAGAAAAAACTTTATTTTTAGCTTCATGCATCGTAGACATTACCCAAATGATAACTGAGACAAGTTAAATTGTAAATGCATTGCAATTTAAAACAACCTACCTCTGTTTTAAATACTTCGTTCAAGCAGAGCTGTATTCTCTTATTTTTCTCTCGTTACTTCCATATTTATGCTTTTTGTTATATCCCATTTCATTCAAACTCAGATAGACATAGCCTGTATATTTTGTTCAATACGCGCATGCAATGATGAGAGATTGATATGACTTTTCATAAACAGGCTTCATTATGCATTTAGCGAAAATGCAATTCATTTACTAACACTTCTGCAGATAATTAAAACAGTTTCCACCAAACTAAAGTTAAGAATAAACCACAGTAAAATTTAATGATATCCTTAGACTTAACACCTTGCTGTTCTACACTTTGTGAAATTAGATGGTATTTTGTTTCTTATAAAGTTGATAATAGTGATAATTGGATTAATTATTTTCATATGTATTTGGAAAGGTTGTAATGTGTAAACCGTAATCAAATACGTAAATATTCTTTAATTTTAGTACATTATAATTTGTCCTATTATTTGCCACGATGTCATTCTTTCCATAGCTTGGACGTATATTCATTTCCTACTCCCAGGACATGGTAGTGGCCAGGTGTAGTTTCTCCCTCAAATCTTGCAACGTCTAAACAAATGAGGAAGCTGTAAACGCGATACCTACACGAAACGTTATCATATTTTTGGAGGGTGTCTCCGGATTTTTAATTACCGCTAGAGTTCGTTTGCTCTGGCACTAACCATTAAGGCAGCACATTCGCTAATTTTATCTACAGCCAGGTTTTTGTATTCTTTTGGTTGCTTTCAGTAGCTATAAATCCCATGTGAAAACGTACAAATGCGAACCCAAGGGTTGCAGTAAAAAATCTGAAATGTACAAAAAATAAATAAATAATCACACAGAAAGAGCATCCGGGATAGTGGAGGTGGGGGAAACCACGCGGCGATCGTTTTTTTTTTTTTTTTATTTTATTTTTTAACTCTCGCCGACACGTTGGTGAAATTTACTTTTGCCTGCCATGTTCTTTTATTGAAATATTTGCATGGGGAGAGTACCATTTCACTTGGTTGCGATGCAGTTATTCAGTAAATCTTGGGGTGGATATAGACCCCTTGCCTTTACACGGATAGGATGTAGTTATTCACACGATATTCCCAATAGAAAAGAGGGTCTGGCTGGCATACAAACTGTATACTGCAAAATGGATGTTGCCACATTTAACAACGAAGCAAAAATGAAATAATTTCCAGAAGTCTCGCATTTTATTAAATATAATCCTTGGAAACTTATACAGTGCAAAGTTATTGTAAACTTCATAAATCGAAATATTCAAATATATACAAAAATAAAGTACATTAATTTATTTTCCTAAATGCAATATATCATGAAATTGCAACGCAAAGACATTAAGGCTTTGCGATACATAAAATAACATCTTAAGTTATATTTTCACTGGCTATTTATAACACACTATGAACCAGTTGTATAAAGGTTGCTGCTAACTGGAAATTACTTTTAACTCTAATTTAAAAAGTAACTAGAAATTAGTCATTATGTCTATTGCAAAAAAAAAAAAAAAAAAAAAAAAAAATAGCTTCAGGCTACTTAACCTCCAGTTTGTAGTAACCGTCAAACTGTGGCCACATCACGAAATAAGGAGATTCGTGTTTAGAGCGTGTTGATGTTCAACTGTTCAACCTTAAGTAATCAATAATTATTATTCAGTATTTCGCCTCTTTTTTTCTTAATATGTCTTCGGACAAGGAAATGCCAAAGCGAATATGAACAAATTTTAGTAAATGTGAGAAAATATTATTATTGATCTGGTGTTAAAATATCAGGGAATAATTGAAGAAGAAGAAAAAAAAAAGGATTCAGAAAAAAAGAACGTACATGGAGGAAATTGCCAAAGAGTGTAATTGTATTCTTGAAACTTCTGCATTAATATCCCCATCTATGTGCAGCCTATAGCACCTAAAACTCCAGGTAAGTTGTGAATGTTACAGAAACCTAGTATCACTTTCCTTATCTTCGGTTGCAATTTTAATGAACTGAACTCTAAGAGCTGCAATTGCTGTAGTAAGTACCTTTATGGATGGTTCTGCTGGCCGTTGCTTTCTCCACTTTAATATATCTCCAATAACTATTTGGAAACTCTCTCGCATAGAATCTAAAGTTAGTTGTATCATGAACATCGAAATCAAAGCATGATTTCACTTAGTTTGTGATTGTAATCGGAAACGTAACATTTGTTCCATTTCTTCGACATCTTTTGCTAAGCGAAATCGCATTCGGAATTATTTGGCATTCAGTTCTAGGAATGGTTTTTTTTCTCTCTCAAGAAATACACGAGAAACACAGTGAAATTCATCATCGAATGAGATGTCGGAAATCAGTAATATGTACAATATACCGCCCATAAAGTTAGCCCAATATAACCTACAATTGAACGCAACTCTGGTTGATTGATTGATTGATTGATTTATGGACGCTCTTTAATATCTGAGGTCATCAGCGTCCCATTCAACTCGGGGCGTGAAACGGCCGACAAATTTTGCTCAGAGGCCTCTCTTTCAGGCTTGAGGTTCTTTATCGTGCCGTAAATGTACGACACGGGACCTACGGCTTTACTTCCCTTCCGAAGGAAGCCATACTTAGGATTTTTACGCCCGAAAAAATCCATCGGTCCTGGCCGGGTTCGAACCCGCGATCTAGGGTGTAGAAGGCAAGTATGGTAACCATTATTATTATTATTATTATTATTATTATAATCAATGCATTTGTCTTTTTGCTTGTCCGTGATTCTTTCAGCTTCCTTCTCAAAGCTCACATCTAAAAACCATTACTTTTCAATGCCCAGCTTTCACATCCATGCTAAACAATTGGAAGTATTAACTTAATTCAAATCCTAATTAATATTCCGAAGAACTTTTATGACATCGCTTCATACTATTCTCCGTTTAACTTCTTCTGTGCAATTGCTTGATTTTGATCAAATTACTCCCAAGAAAATAATTGTGTCCACCACTTTCATATTTTAATCATTTATTTTTATTTAATACCTTAGCCTGTGGTCATGGTTGCAGTGTTCCTGAAATAAAATTTGAATCCTGCTTTATTACTTCCCCTGACACTCTAATTATCAATTTTTATACATTTTTTTACAATAATTGTGGTATTGCCTGCCTATCTGCGGATTAGTCTTAAGACTAACGTCTAACTGAGCAGCTCTGTTCGGTATGTAGGTTGAATAAACAGGGGAACAGGATTCCTGTCTAAGGGTTAATAACAAGTTGCTAGAACCTTTTGAGTAAAAAGTTTAAGAGTGAATGCAAGTTATACAGTATTTGTAAGTGATAATGTAAAATAATATTGATTAGGTTTTATGCACTTTTTATGTATTGTTTCCTGCTCATGTCAAAGTAGCCAAGTTCTGTTCAGAATTCACTCTGCTTATGAAAGTTGCAAGATGGATTATTTCTTGCACGTTAGTCATCCATTAACAGATTTTCAGGAAGATAAACATTGAAACTCTCTGCTGTAACACAGGAGCAATAAAAGGCATCTACGTAAATGTTGGTAGGTGCACCAAGTAAACGGCTGTGTATGTATGTCTGCGTGTTAATCTGCTTTAATGGCTTCTCTTTCACTCAACTTTGACCTTAAAGTCAACGATAAGTTGTTAACACTGAGGGGAAACCCGTAGTTACAGTGCCCAACTTTACTCTTCTCTGTTTAGACTTAACGGACACAAACGCTGCATAATGGAGCGCCTCCAGAAACAAAATGTTGCTTTGTATAACCAAATGGTGTTAGTGCGTTTTGTTTGTGAGTGGGATGGTGTGAAGTAAATAGAGGCAGGAAAGAGAGATGGATAAAGACGTTTACGAACTTCGATTGCAAATACAGTAATAGAAGTGACATAATCTCTTAATTCTCTCCACCCATATTATATTAGCAATATTTATATGTTTATACTTTATAAATATTTAAATAATGGAAAAGAATGTTCATGAATTATCAAATAAGGGGTGGAAATAAAAATTAAACTAGCAGAGATTTAAAATAAAAAAGAAGTAATATTTTCCAAAATAACACAAGTTCTTGAATTACACATAGAGCCTATGGCATTATGTCTTTTTATTGGTGACCATCAGAAAAAGTACAAACGTATAGAAATGCTTGTGAAGTTTCAAACATTATCTGAAGGTTTTATTTTATCTTTTTAGTACTCTACTGTCTATTTCGTACAATTTCGCTTATTTTTTTGTAATATTTTTATTATTTTTTCAAAATTTCTTTTAGGGCGTTGGTTTAATGCTTGAAGTAATTATTTGTTCTAATACAGCAGTTGTATATTCTGCGGATTAAATTTAATAAAGGAAATGCTCAATTGCTAACGTCCTTCAATAGGAAATTTTTCATAAACATTTTAACTGGAGTAAGTAGATCGTTTTTATTGTGGACGGGAGGTATTCGTTTGTAAGCTGCTGATCTCAGTTGCATACACTTTTTTTTTCAATGCCAGCCCATTGTTTTTATGGGTATTTCCCCCTGGCATGGCGGCATTGTAACCGTCTTCTGAGGCCGGGATGCCCCTTGGGCCTTATTCATTCTCTTAAAAGTTTTGTCGCAATCAATAAAGAAAAAATAAATTGGTACGTTAAATTACACACGTTTCCTTATTCGCTGTATTATATGAATAAACAAACTGAGCATGATATTTTACGGAGGCATATTGGATATCTAATAACATTCCATAAAGCGTAGCTGATAATGGCTTCTTTTTTTTACTGTTTATTTCCTCTCCTGGGACTTATAAGCCAGTATCCTGGTCACTCGCCTGTTAGAGCTAATTATCCCTGAAGTTTCCAAACACTCTGAATGCGTGGTCACTGTAATGTAAGGGCTGCTGAAAGGTATGACAAGAAGTAAGACGCATAGTTGTAATGAAATTCAAATGAAAAGTGAGTTCGTTCTCTGAAAGCTGACAGAGAAGAGCATTGAATTTGAACCTAGGACCTCTCAAAAACGATTTCTAAGTGTTACTGCTGAGCCAACCCGCTAGGTTATTATTATTATTATTATTATTATTATTATTATTATTATTATTATTATTTACAACACGCATTGAGAAGGTTGACACCGCGATAGTTTTAACATTTATATCTGTTGCCTCATGTGTATTAGAAAATAGGGGTTGCTTAAAATTATAAACAATAAGATAACGAGAAAATTAAATTACTTGTATTAGGGAATTAGGGCGAAAATAAAATTAATAACACAGTAACGCGCCTTTCTTAATGAAACAAAGTAGAAATTGGTAATTCTTTTAAACCAAAACGCCAAAACGAACTGGCCATCGTTATGTAAGCCTCATTTATACTCTTAAGAGATGATGAGACAACGGAACTGAATGCCCGGCCCCATTCATCCCGTATTTAGTCTCTAAGAAACCCAACCTCAGTTCCTGTCTCTGATCCCACTCGCACACTATCTTCTGTTGAGTTCAAGTCGTAGAATGTATCGCTTTTATTTCCTGTTGGTTCTCCTGGAGTTAATCTACACGAGGTTACTGATTGGCATTTCGCCAGCACAGTCCTATCCTCAGTGACAAGGATATTATCTTCGGATTGCATCCTGCATGAGGCCTCTGAATAACTGCTGCTCTAATCCACTCCCAGAAGGCGAAGGTAACGCGGATCGCATCTTGCTATGACGATAATGTTTGCTTTGTGACACCAACTCATCTTTGTCATACCAAAATGTGTTTCATCTGAATCAGATAACTGTGTCTCATAGTTCCTTTAAATTCAGTATTCACGAACAAAAGCTATACATACTTACTGTCCTCAGGAGAAGTCCTTTCTAGCAGCTCGGCGATGGTGGTCCCCAAAGAATCGCTTGCACGGAGGTACAGGATCTGTTTGCTTGCAGGGAGGAAGGAATCAGTTTTCTGTAATTGGTAGTACCAGGAATTTTGTCATTGAAAACTTCAATCGAAAGATACGATGCGAGCCACTTACCTTGTCTATTTATGACACATAAGGTGCTGCAGCTCGAAGCAAGTTCAGTATAAACGGAGCGGAATTGAACAGTCACTATAAAGCAGTGTAATCTTCGGTTTCCACGCGCACTTGAACAAATGTTTATAGTTTGTAATGATGTTTCCACATAAACAAATATCTATACCTTACTAGTTCACTCACTGTCTTCCAGTTCTTCTACGCCTGATAAACATGTGTAGTGGTGCACCTTTCTCTGCTATGCAAGAAATGCTCTCTACCTCGCTGTCACTGATTTCAGCACCATTGTCCTGAATAAGTATTCATGTGGATGCATGTAAAATATTGAAAGCAATTCCATATTCTAAAGTAAAATTAATTCTTTGTTAAACGCCATTTTTGTTTTCATAGCGACTATGGGTATATTTTATATTTCTAGACCAACTTTCTTTATCTATTGGTCAAATACGGTTATTTTTTAAGTAAGTCAGCGGCTGAATCCAAAAATGGCATTACAAATATTCTAAAATATTTGTGTTAAGTTAGGGAACAGAAATTATATCAATTTGAATGTTTAAACAAGTTTATCTCGACTGCAAAGATTGTGAATAAGAACATTGTGTCTTTCAGCACTGCATCTTTCCTAATTTCGTCAGTTCTTGCAGTCTAGACTAGTGTTCTAAAAGAACTAATAAATCCTCTCATAATTGAGGAACTCTAGGCATCTCTATGCCGTTTTCTTATGTTGAATATGGCCTGGTGAAAAGGTCACTTTTTTGTCAGCTTCATCGCCGAGGGTTTTGATAAAATAAAGAAGTGAATGAAAGTGAATTTTTTCTGACACTCGGCAGTTTATTGTTTCTAGCGAGTACCTAATGCCTGTAGTTTTCTTCTGTTCTGTTTCCAAGCACACCTTTAAGTGAACGCCAGGCTTTCAGTTCTATGTTTCGAACCGCAGTGAATGAAGTTTAACATGTTGCTAAGTCTTCTGTGCTTTACCTTCACTTTTCCAGCCAAGTACAAGAAATATCCAGTTTTGTTAAATTGCACGTTTTTAATTTCTGTTAATTTTTCACAGACATTACAGATACTATTTGGGGAATAAAAACCTTTTCACTTCAACTTATAAGGGTGTAACAACAAGGTAGGGCCAAACTTTCAGGCCGCATTCCTCGCACGTAGAAGAAGTAAATGTGTTATATGAACATGGACCCAAAAACGCTTTATTTCCATGTTAGAACTCATTTTCTGTAACTCTTCATAGTACATTAATCATGGGATACACACAGAAATAGAACATACCAGCATACCACGTGAAATTCTTGCTTACAGGAAATGTTCAAAATACCATGTTTAGATTCACCATCATTTTTGTGTTCCATTTGAACGAAGGTAAAGTTGATACTAGCGGAGAACTGGTCAAAGGTTTTTACAGACCATCTACATGTTTTGTACTTGCTTTTAGAGCCTAAATGTTGACATATGATTAGGTACTCCCTTTTGGGCTAATAGGTCACAATGAATTTTGTACTACATACCTCCAAAAAGTACGCACTTTAGGAAGGCACCACCTTACTATTAGCTGCCACATTGAGAAAAGTTATTACCCCCGCCTAACTTAGCCAGTTCGAGGTGTTAGTGAGAGAGAAAAAAATGACATTAAGCGGAGGTCATTGCCAATTTACCGTTTCAGCGCGCTTCTCAGTTTCTGAATTCTTTGTGAAGTGGCTGGTGTGGAAAATGCAGTCAGTTGTAATAATAACTTATCTCATGAAATGAGATTTTTATTCTAAGTCTCTGTGCAATAAACGTGTATCTCAAAACAGTGACCTCCTGTAGTTTCGTTTAAAGTATTTAAATGTATAATGTACTCGTATTTTCTTTGTATTGCACACCAGCACGATTTTTTTCCCACTCTCTGTCTGTTAGAAATATAAAACCTATCGATACACTTGTACGGGGAAGGAAGCTCATGAATTCACGGAAAGCCCCCCTCCCCCTTTCAGAACATTGTCATTTGTTACAAAAAAACAATTTTCTGTATCTTGGGTGGTGCACTGCGTATCCGTAGTGGTGATGACGTCACAGCAGCGCGCATTCTAAGAGGCATTGTGCCCTGGGAGATATTTGACCCGGCGATAATGTTGTTGTGTTGGCACTGCAGACGCTGCGCCCGATAAACCATAATGGCCAGTTGTTGCATGGTCCTTGTAAGATCGTATCTCTACGATGTTCTTTTTGCCATTCAGTTTTACACGAAGATGTGCGTGCCTGCGATCATTTACTGCCGTGGGGGACATTCAGAGCTGCTCTTTGGTTTTAAGCCTACCTTTACATTATCGGAAATGGAACGCAGAGCACTGGTTTCAAACTGCAATTATTTTTCACCTCACACACACACACGCGCGCGCGCGCGCGCGCGCACACACACACACACACACATATATATATATATATATATATATAATATTTTAGCCCCTAATAAGATTATTGTTCATTCTTTATCAAATGTTCGCGGTCTTAAAGAGAAATTCGGCAATGGATGATTGTGTTAAATAAATAATACATGTTCTGGATACCTATCTAATGACCCCCATCCACGTTGCACCCCAGGGTTTTACACCAGAAGACATTACTACGAATTAGAACTCCAGATAGTCTCAGATATGAGTTCTTCAAGTAAAAATAACATCAGAGGAGGATTCTTTATTGCAAAAGCGATATACACTTACGGGAAGGAGCCAAAGTGAACCAGTTTCTGTTCAAATAATTTCGCTAAAAATGCAAATAGAGCAATTCTTTGCTTCATTATAACACAATTTCACAGTCCCTTCTTTTTTCTTGTTCTTTAATATGACAAGAATATGCTATTTAAATTTTGAAACTGCAATCTCAAATGATGCATAAGAAATTAGTTATGTCAGTTTATCCTTAGGATGGTACATAATGGGATTTCAGTATGGGAATGACAACGACGAAGGCCATAGACAACGTGGATGAAGGACATCTAAGAATAGATACCTAAAAGAGGAATGTTTTTTAGCAGTTCATGCCATATGTTAATTATATAACTACAAATGTGCAACTTTTATATTTTGTAACTGGTTCTTAGAAGATGTTGATACACTGTAAAACAGACCAAATAAAAAATAAAGATAAACATAATTACAGCGCAAAAGATTTTCCTATTATTGCGCTGTAACTTGATCGGACCGGAAACCTATGGTCCCTGTACTGTAAGAATCAAAAGAACATTGAAAATAAATTAGTAGAGCTGTGTTGATTACCAACGAATTTAAATGCTTTGGGTATTTTCACTTATTACCTGGAAATGCAATGCATCACTGAAACAGTAAAACTATAAAAAGAAGTACAGTTAATGTTCTTTCCAAGTTAGTACCAAGTAAGCAAAGAAATTGCAGAAACCATGTCTTTCAGATCGAGCGGGAAAAGATCATTATAAAAAAATAAGAAATACTTAACTCAAAGAAAAATGCTGCTAATTGTAACGCAGAAAATTTGTTGATTTGTTTTATTTACAGGCGCTGTTCAACATCTCAGGTCATCAGCGTCTCATTCAATTCAGGATGTGAAACGGCTGACAAATTTTACTTAGAGGGCTCTTCTTTCAGACTTGAGGTTCTTTTTCGTACCGTAAATCTACGACATGGGACCCATGGCTTTACTCTGCTGCCTGAAGAAACCATACTTAGGGTTTTTACGCCCGAAAAAATCCATTTACTGTAGTCGGGATTGATCCCGTGATTTTGGGTTTACGAGACAAGACCACCAGGACCGACCCCGCAGGAAAATAACACTAGACAGAATGCTTTCAGGGCTTTTACTGTCATGCCCTACAGAGAGGCATATCTTACCGTATGAAATTCCGTGAAACATTTTAAAAAGTCACCACAAATACTCAACACAATATGATAATTCTTATGCTGATAGAAATTGCCGACCAAAGCTACAGAAGGGGCGATACGGTTGCGAATATCCTGCAGATTAGCGGGGCATGGATGCATAAAGACGGCATCCTTCATAATCCCCTCAGAAAACAGGCTAAACCTGCGCCTTAACACGTCATGTTCTTGTCCTGTGCGTCCTATCCAACATTGTAGCCGAGGAGCCTTTCTTAACACTGCTGAAAACAGCTGCTACCTCCTAGAACTTTGCAGTGACAATAAACGAGGTTCTTGCGTATCCAAAACACAAAATAAATTATATGTAAACATCATATTTGCTACTACGGTCTGCTAGGGGCAAATTATGAGCATGGGCTTTCCCTGAAAAGGTTCATCTCCGTAACTTTTTAAAATAATTCACAGACCCTGCAAGATCCTGTATTGTGAAGCAACCCACTGCTAATTTTGATGGAAGCTATGCATTCAGTATTCAGAAATTTAGCAATTCACAGCTAGATTATGCTACTGCCATCCTTGGCCTTCGAAATGTTTCTATTTGTGATAAAATCTTTCAAAAAGAAAATAAGCCAACATTTTTGTAAGAGGGTGTATATAAAGAATGATATCAAAGGACAAACTATGAGTTTGTGCAACCCAGTGAAAACAGTAATAGTAATGGTTAAACATGAATACGAATTGCTAAGACATTCACGGATAGAGTTAATTTAAAATGAACTATCCGGTAAGAGCCGCCTTCTTGAGGCTTCGGTTTGCCAACGTTCCACCCTTTCTTTGCACAGCTTGTCAATGGAGAGGCGGAACATCGTCAAACCATAGTCTGAAGTGATGGCCCTTGTTAGAGCCCTTTTTGTACTCCTGTATCACAAAGCAGAATATTCTGCCTTACATTTACGGCATGTAAAAGAACCTGAAGCCTGGAAGAAGAGGCCACTGAGCAAAATTTATCGGTCGTTTTATGTCCTGAGTTGATTGGGACGCTGATGACCTGAGATGTCAAGAGCGTCCGTAAATAAAACAAATCAACAAGCATGCAATGAATATTTCCCCAAAGTTTTGACATACTTTGCTATAAAGTTAAGGGTAATAATAGCTGAATAAGTGCCTAATATCACTATAAATACTTTTAACAGCTTGTCTTTTCTTCCATGAAACAAAAAAGGGAGAAACTTGGAGCAGAATTACTAAACTCGTTCTGCTAAAGAATGTTCTTCAGGCATTAGTGACGATGTTCTCCTTTGTTGCAGTATCCATAACTACTGGCATGAAAGCAGAAGGCGAGGTTCTGCTCATGTCTTTCATAAATGGAAGAACGGAGGGCAGATTTGGTTCCTTTTGGGATGAGGACGACGAGGAGGAAGGTCCATGCCCCGGCGCAGAATGGGCTGCCGTTACTTCCGATCCCTCCACAATCTTCAATTGGAGCGCCCCTTTCAGCCCTGAAGATACCCGAAACTCTACCGTCAGCTTTCGGTTAGTGCCTACTTTCTTTTCTTAGTGTGACTGTAATTTATATATATCTTAATAATTGCATCATCTTATTACAGCAAATATGTGGGTTTACCATACCAAACAATGCGGCTTCCTTCCAGACCTGTCAGATATTATTAGACACGTTGTTATGAATTATACAGTATTGCATGAAGCATTTAGAAGGAACTGCTGGCTCTTCGGGCAGTTCATTAGTATGAATATAAAGTGTCACTGTGTGCTCCGAAAGGGAAGAAAATAGAAAACCTTCTTAAGAAACAAAATATTAGTATTTATGTTCATAGAGCTATTATAATAATAAAGTTTTGATATACATATGGAATTATATATTATTTATATTAAATATTATATAATGCTAGGTGTTTCATGATTTTGTCGCCCGTTTCATGGCAGTTGCCAAATCGGCAGTCTGAGCGGTTACTCCCGGCGAAGCAGATGTAATATTTGCGCAACAGATTCCAGCTTTGCAATATTCTTCAAGCAGTGCGGAGATATTACTTTTGCTTCGCAGGGAGTTGGCACTCTGACAGTCGATTTGCCAACTGCCGTGAAACGGGCGACAAAACCATGAAAGATCCGGCATATTTACTGTATATTTCTGCTTCATAGCTGGTCCAATGTAAATTCCCCTTATACATGTGGCGTTTGAACCGTTTCACATATTTTCCTGTATTAACAAAAGAGTATGTCTTTAATCAAGAAAGAGGTAATGTATAAAAACTTCAGAAATATTTGCACGAGTAAATACATTTCTGAAACAGAAGAAATAATAACGAACTTTACATATTTTATGTATCACTTGTTCTGTGACGGTAAACGACGTAAAAAACTATATTTCCTTAGAAACACAATCGTTTCTGAAGTGCTTCTATTTTAGATAATAATAAAAGATAACAAAGTCAAAGCACTTGACGTTTCAGAAGCTACTAGTAGGTTTCCAAAGTATTCAGCTATTAATACTTGAGGTAGGAATAGTGTTGCCAACAAATTTGGATTAAATTTCCTATAAGTATAACAAAATGTTCTAATTTTTTCCAACACAATATTTTTAAATACGCATATCATTTCTTCAGAGATAAAATATAACTATAAATGAAATTTCCTAAATAAACATTTCGCATTTCATTACCACAAAGCAGCCAGCAGAGATTCGTGCTCTCAACGGCTAGTCAAGCATAAGCTTCGTGGTATTGAGTGAAGAAAAGGGGCATGTTCCCAATATACTTTACTCACTTTTCATTTATGATTTTACTACTTTGATGCAAAATACAAATTTCTTTAATCTGTTGGTATGTGTAATAAGTAAAGGCCATCGTAAATGTTACTTAGCAAAATCGAAACTTTCAAATATTGTAATGAAATATTAAATCTAAAATTATTTTTAATTCTTAATTTAATTTTTTCCACCGTCTTTTAGTTTTCGAAATGCCTGCACAAACTTCTCACATTGAATAAGAATGTTTAAAGCAATGATAAGAACCATAACTATTAACGTGCATACTAAAAAGTTTCCTTTTTGCATTCCATTGATTGTTTCTATGCCTGTGGCATTAAATGTGAAACTTTAATGTAGCAATGTAAAAAGTAATTGATACGGTAAAAGGCACGCGCTTTTAACAGTATAAAATTTGCATATTTTTAACCTAAGCTACCCTAATCTATAGGAAAAGGCATATACTTTTAATAGTATAAGTTTTACATATTTTTTTTTAAACTTAAACTAAGTTAAGCTAAGCAAAACTTACCTAAACTTGCAACGTATATGAAATAAATGTAAAATTGCAACCTTTGTGTTGTCCTTCCTAAAGAATGCAATATTTAATATTAAGAAAAGTGTAGAAAATTATAGAATAAACAAAAAGAAAAAGAAGTTTGTCCCAGGAGGGGCAAAGCCACTACCTTCTGGTTGCCAGCATGTCGCTCTAATAAACTAAGCCACCAGGCCGGCATGGAGAACGTGGTAATTATTTATCTACATTAGTTGATTGGAATTGGGCTCGGTTTTCTCCTCTGCCGTTCATGAAAAGAAGCGTGACTGGTTCCAGAGGGTTCAATCTGTACAGATAAGTCATGTTGCCCGCATCTGCAATAAACAAACGAAAGAGGTCATTACGAAAGAAAGCAACAAGTTAGGTACAGCAATCGTAACACTTAACCTAAATCTCTATCTCAAAAGCGAGAATTTTGCCTCACTGTGTATATTGTGAAATTTGTGGGCTAACTCTAGGGCATTTCTCAGCCCAATCAAAAGAAATAGGGCCAAAGAAGGTAAGAAAGTGGAAATGGAAACGAAAATCAGCAGGATTGTATTGGTCTGTTTTTCTGATTTGAAGCGAAGCAACAATAAAAGAACGCAGTTGTGAAATTTATCTGTTGGTAGCCTTGGTTTAGATTTGATCCATCGCAGTTTGTGATTAGAGCGTCGTGACGTCATTGCGAGATAACATTTTCAGTTGTTGACCGCGAGGCCTCGTGGAAACAAAGAGATGCTCGTTAGCTGAGAAAAATCCGTGTGTAGAGCGAGACAGTATAAAAATATTACGAGAGTAGTGTAGCAAGGGGAAGAAAACGAGAGACATAAAGTACTTGAGAAACGAACACAAAGAAGACACGGGATTAAATATACTAGCACACGTTTTATTAAAAGCAAATAAACAGCCTTGAAGGAAAATATTCAGCGCGTTGAGCAGAAGGAAAATCTAATGCAAAAATATACGCTGTAGAGCTTTCGTATTTTACAATAAAAGTCATACTCTAACACTGCCATATAAAGAAGAGTTAGAGAAGGAAGAACTGGAAGAAAAGTGCAACATTTTCATGCACGTTTAAAATTTATTTCTAAACTAAATGTTTTATAAATATTGCTGAGTTTTGTATTGCTGCTTTAAAATATTAAAACGTAAATGATAAAGAAGTATGTTAATAGCATCTGAGTATCTGAAACATTTACACACTTCACATAATGTATTATTTAAGCTGTTTTGCAGACGGACATTCACTTGGCTCAAACTAGCTCAAAGACTGTAAGCCTGAACTTATCCAAAAGTAGTGTTTATTGACGATTTGAAATATGTACGTCCTTATTTGAACAGTGCGCTCTCTGTGACGTAGATAGTTGATCAGATCAGCAATAATACGGTCGAAGGCTCAGCCTGATTTGCGCAAGCGCAGTAGTGATTTTTCATTTAAATGTCAGGGGGAAGTGAAGGGGGTGTAATATGGAGTATTCATTACTATCTTAGACTAGCCTTGGATTGATCCCAGTTAATATGTCTCCCTATTCAAGGATTTCGTAGAAATCAGAAGATTCGGCAGGCAAATGATATCAATTTAATATATTGAATGATGTAATTATTTTATTTTAATAGTGAAAACCACACACAATGATTTATACTCTTAAACTCCCTAAATCATATTTTAGTTTGCCCGGTAGAGCTTACAGATTGCTAGGCTGGTAACTCGTAAATTACCAGAGCCTCGAAATTCAGGCATTTATTTTGATTAAAATAGGTAGGCAAAAAGGCACTTAAAATACTGAAAATAGGCAGTAATATAATTAAAATAGGCGCTAATTAAAAGTTAAAATAAGAAGTAATATTTACAGTCATTATTAATAAACATGGGTATTTAAGATACTTAATAATTTTTTAATGACACAATTAAAATACTTAAATTTACTTTTCTTGGTTAAAACAACAATAAGTTCTTTTTTCAAGGTATCAACTGTCATAGTCAGCCGCTTGTCAGAAAGAACATTTTTCATCATGTGAAAAGAACGTTCTACTTCCACTGTAGTGATTGGAGCATATTTAAAACAAACTTATTTCCGAAGAACTCATACCAATTAAAACAGGACATTCATCTTTTAGGACATCATGAAAATGTTGGAGCATATTTAAAACAAACTTATTTCCGAAGAACTCATACCAATTAAAACAGGACATTCATCTTTTAGGACATCATGGAAATGTTGATGGAGACAAAGTAAAGCAGTTTTGACAGTCTAGCGAGCAAAAGAAGCAGAGTAAGTTCTGGTCGAGTTCATTTTCTATTTATAGGGGAATCAGATTAGTATCTCTCTTGCTTCCGTACTGAACACATTGTAGGTACGCTTTATAGCACAGCTGTACGACTCTCATCTTTCTCGCTTGCTGTTGTTTGTATAGTTAATCCCACCACAAATTTTCTATAATTGTCGCGCATATCGATACAATGCCTTTTTCCAGCACTATTAAAAATGCACTACTTCCCTAATCCGCTCCATTTCCTGATATTCGTATGACCGAAGTAACCGTTCGTTCCTTTCACTAATGAAAATGCTGCTATTTAAAGAGCTTAAGTGAATGAGTTGAGGAGAAAGTTTATGGCTGCTTGAAAAGAAAAGATATAACAAAATTCCCAATAGAAATTTTTGAGCGATGGACATGCCATTTTTATAGCTTTTTTCACTTCGATGTGTTGTAGTTCTTTATGTGTTTTTTTTTTTAAATTCGTAAATAATTGCATAAAATCCTAACAGGCAAAAAAAAAAAAAATTAAGTTTTAAACCTTAAAATAGGCAACAGATGCCCAGAATAGGCAAAAAAAGAAGTCAAAATAAAAACTGCCCAATCAACCCCTAATGTACGGAAACAAGCTCAATTCTAATTCTTAAATATATCCACCCAGATAGCAAAGGCATTTTGCCTAACTTCCGGACCCCGTTCATAGCTTATAACTGCTTTCCCGCCATGTCTGTGTATGTTAACTGTAACAGAACGACGCAGTGGTGGTGGTAAAAGGTAAATTAATTGCCATGAATTCGCTTCAATGCTTGCTGTATTTGAGCAGAAAAGACCCGGAGGATTAGGCTTATAGATAAATATGTTTAAGGAGATAATTCTTGGAAGTTAGTTTTTTTAACATTGCATGTAATTTAATTTAATTAGTATTAATGTCAGAGTATCATAATTTTGGACATGAAAAATATTTACGATACTATTGCAGAGATATATAATTAGCTGTTCAATCAAAAGCATTTTTAGGATTCTTTTGGGTTACCCCAAAGGATTTGTTTTGCACCCTTGACTTTATTATTAACTAAAAGTCTTTCAAGAAAGGAAAAATTCTGTATAAGATGTTAGTCATAAGTCCCCTTTAAGAGTAAGTACATTTTTATGCTGTTGTGGTTTCGATAAACATGTTTCTGACACAAATACAAATTGAAGGGGAGCTTTTGATAAGAGGCTCAACCATGCTCTTCTCTTTGTCTTCTCACCACTTTCGTTTTTGCTTCTCTGCGTTTATTCTCGTCTTTCTGGAGTCCGTTGGAGTTGGAGCCAGTCTAATGGTCAAGATGAAGGCTTCTCAGCACAAAGAAGTGGATTGCTAAGCCAACTTTGCGGTGACAAAAACGTTTTACCAAATCCTCGTCGACTGATGTGAGGGAATGGCTCTTTACTAAACCAATTTACTTAGAAGCTCCGTTGCAGTTATTTTCCTTACTTTTATTTATTCCTTGCCCATAAATCTGATTGTGGATAGGAACAAAAATACAGGGAACAAATAATAATAATAATAATAATAATAATAATAATAATAATAATAATAATAAGCGTGCAGTCTTAAATCATGAACGGTCAGAATTCAAGTTGTAATGGAGAGCATGACATTTGATGCTTATAATAGTATCGTCGTATTAAATGTTTTATGGAAGAGTTTAGCCTTAATATTCGATTCCAAATGTGATTTACTATTTTTTCCTAATATTAGGTATCTTCATCAGCGATACTCAAACTGTGGTCCGCGGAACCCCGAAGTATTAGTATTAGAACCTCATCATTTATTCTCGAATCCATGTATATTTATTGAGGTAAAGTAAATTAAATTCAAAATTGAAAGCGGCGCCCTAAAAGTATATCTTTACTGAAAAGATAAAATGTTACTGCATTTAAATTGATGATAATAAGCACTAGCCCGTGTTATAAGAGCTGTTGAAAATGATGCCCCTCAGCAGCAGTACATTGCCGTTATATAGGTAGTAAATTCCTGTATTTCATCTAACATTTCTTCCGGAAAGATTGAAAGATCCTGACTCTCGTAACTTTTCGATGTGTTGGCACATACTTTCTCCATGATTGCCAGGATATTTTCTTGTAAATCGCCTTGCCACTGCCGTATAAGAATCTATTTTTACTTAAGTATTGTGTATAAGTCATAATTAACAAAGAACAATCAACTTACGATTGAAAACGCCGAGTAACGTGCTTACCACAAATAGCTGACAAATCTTCAAAATAATGCAAGTTACTACCTGCACATGCGTTATACGCTTTTACGGCTTGCTTCTCCCCGTATGCAGTCACACTCTGACGGCCTATAACATACTCTCACTCTGTATTACAATAGAAAAAACGATATCAATTTTCTATTTTCCTTACTATTCCACATGAAATCGCCTGCATTCCTTTTAATTTAATTAAAATGGTACGCATATCTCAAGTATGCAAACCACCACCCCAGGTTATGTGGCAGAATGATTTGTAAAGTAATTAATCACTCTGCCATATCTTCATACATTTAATAATAAACGAAACGTTTGTTGTGTAATCACTAGATAGAGAAATGCTTTCAATGAACATGTACGTTCTTTCTTATATTCTAAGGAGAGGACATCTCCATATTATCATGTCTGTTATCAAAATGCTGCTCAAATTAATTAAAATTTCACATTGCCTTAAGTTAAAGAAGCTTGATAAATGGACATTTCTGGTTCGCAGCTCCAGCTGTTGAAGTTTTATTTTCAAGCTCGACATAGAATGATGGGATGCCGTTTTTTTATTATCACGAAAATGCCGGCTCGTTTCTTCCAACCAGCGCCGAGCGCCGTCTTCCAGGCAGGAGGATTTGTCATCTTTGTTTGGCGGTGTCTATCTTTCGAGTTGCACATTTTTCTCCACACTTCCACAGTCTGACGTGGAAAGGCGTTTCCATGACAACGAAACATTAGTGCTTTCTCAGTAACATGTGTCTACTTCCATGAACTCTTCCTTTACTGCGATTAATCAAATTGAAACTGACATTTCAGCCATATATTTGTCATGAGCAGTTACGTATTATTAAAAAAAAATATTTTTGTTTACATTTAACAATTTTGCGCACAAAATCAATGTCCGAGAGAGAGCGATTGAGAGACAGAAATACTATTTCAAGTAATGGGGATACAACATGAAATAAACTATGATATAACGCCCGATTTTTTTTTGATTGATTTATTTATGGACGCTCTTTAACATCTCAGGTCATCAGCGTCCCATTCAACTCAGGGCGTGAAACGGTCGACAAATTTTGCTCAGAGGCCTCTCTTTCAGGCTTGAGGTTCTTTTTCGTGCCGTAAATGTACGACACGGGACCCACGGCTTTACTTCCCTTCCGAAGGAAGCCATACTTACGATTTTTACGCCCGAAAAAATCCATCGGTCCTGGCCGGGTTCGAACCGGCGATCTTGGGTGTAGGAGGCAAGTATGGTAACCACTACACCACCAGTACCGACAATATAACGTCGGACAACACAGTTTGCAATCTAATCTTTACAAAATTTCAAGCGCTGTATACAAAGATGATAATAAAAATGTTAACAGGTTCTTGTTTGGGAGAGTTGATTTGTTGATTTTTTTTTTTTTTTTTTTTATTTATGGACGCTCTTTAACATCTCAGGTCATCAGCGTCCCATTCAATTCAGGGCGTGAAACGGCCGATAAATTTTGCCCAGAGACCTCTTCTTTCATACTTGAGGTTCTTTTTCGTGCCGTAAATTTACGACAACAAACCCGCGGCTTTACTTCCCTTCCGAAGGAAGCCACACTTAGGATTTTTACGCCCTAAAAATCCATGATTCTGGGGTTTGAACGCGCGATCTTTGGTATATGAAGCAAGATATGGAACCACTACAACACCAGGACGGACTTTCTCCAGTGAAGGAAGAAAAAATTAAGACTGGTATCGTTTAGCGAGGAGGAAAACATGTTTAAAAAGAATTTTTGTCTTGAAATTTGAATTAATATTAAAAAAAACGCCATTTTAAAAATATGCCTATCAAGGCGCTCATCACGGGCGTCTAGTTGGACAGGTCTACTGTACATCAACGGTAAAATATCTACTGGCTGCAGGCATTATGAATAATTATGTGTGCCGTACAACCCACGCCAAATCTTTCAAAAGCATTGTTCTTTTCTCTTCTTTTCGCCCCACCGAAATTTACATTCGTGTTGTCTGCTGAAAGTGACATTAGTTTGTCAGTTTTGCTTCTTCAAGAATACATAAAATATTCCTTGTTAAGTCTGCAGAAGTTTCCCCAGACAAGTTTGTAATCTCCGGGATTTTTATTTTAACTTTTTACAGCGGAACAAAATAGCACATTAAAATGGGAACAAGTTTAGTATGTTTATGAATAAATTATAATAGAAACAGAATTGAAGTCCTTCTCTAATTTGGTGTATGCTTAAAGTTGGAATGTTTAACACAATAGAACGACCCTAATAGCATATAAACTTTGGTTCAAATAGGAATTACTGTCAAGGTACAGCCCACGGATTTGCAAGCTTTGATTGTGCATAATATTATTTGTTTTTGCTGAAAACGATTCTTGTGCTAATTTGTAGTGTCATTTCTGCTCCAGTTACACACAATACAGCTCACCTCTCACCCTCTTTGCTAACAATAATTCATGTTTTTGAACGCTAATACCACAGTACAAACTACTGAAAATTTATATGTCTACAGCTTTTAACATATGAGTAGTTTGATATACTATTTTTAAACCGAAACATTTTATAGTAGCTTTATCACATGTGACAATGAACGAAACGATAACTCCAAGCAAACAGCGTAAACAAATATTATATATAACTATTTTCTTCGGAAAGCGGGACCAAAATAAGTCCCTCAGTGCGCTGTAGTAATTCCTAGTTTTTAGCAAATGTAGAAAATGAAAACGAGAAAGTTTTAAATATTCTTCTGATATACCGTTTGACATAATAAAAAAGTCATCTCTTGAACACAAACAGCGCGCGGTTCACAAGGAATGCAACAAAGCAGTGTAGCCACTGCGGCAGTTGTATTGTGTGCACTAAAGGTGCTGACTAGTATGTGTTCTGTTAGCTCTGTGGCAGAGTGTGCAATGATGCCGAAGTTAAGAGTGCGGGTTCGCCTTCCGGCATGAAACACCTTTTTATTTAATAAATCTTTGTAACATATTATTACAAATTAGTTTCAAAATATTGTTTTCCCAAACACGCAAGCTTTAACGTTAATATGTGTTATAATGAATATAGTATTTTTTCGGTGTTTCTTCTATCTAAATGCATATAGGCGCAAATTAAAAATCCTGGGATGTTGTTGCTTCTCGTTCACACTCCTGTAGAAATATATCATCATCTTGCCCCGAAGATTTAGGACAGTTGTACACTCGGTATTAATTTGTGTTTATTTCTATGCGTTTTCACTTTAGATAAACGTTTCTGTTCGTGTATATATTTAGTTATTTGTAAAGAATACGTTAGTTTGTGTGTGCATAGGAAATGCCATGAAATTCAAATATGTTAAAATATATTATATTAAGGCAACATATGTTCTACATATACATTTATAAAGTCTATAATGAAAAAAAAAAGTGTGGAATTTGAACTCGGGAGCTTACGCAAAAAGGCATCTTCTAAACAGCTCGGTCACTACTACTCTACCCTAATATTCTTTTTCCAGATGCTTATGATTGTGATCATTACATTTACAGGAAAATCGCACACTGCAATGTCGCTGCATGAGTTTTCCTTACTCGCAGTACAAATTCTCGAGCGGTAAGAGCTTCAGTTCCGAGCCTTACTGAGCGACAGTGGAGAAAACCGAAGGTAGACTGAACAGACAGCTGGATATTCAGGTATTTCCTCACAACGGCATAATAGCTCAGACGGTTAGGGCGCCATGCTATGGTTGTGAAGATAGTGGGTTCGAGATCTCATGAGCTGTTTTTTTTTTCTTCTTTCTTTTCCCGCCGGAGTTAAAGGAGAGTAGCAACCATTACAATCATTTACTCCCTGACATAGTACCACGCATATAATGCGCTATAAATTTATATTTACGACCCTTTTTCCCGCTGCATTCAAAGATTAGCCACCATTACAGTGATTTAACCGCCCCTATCAACTTTTATTTACGAAAAGGAGGCGACGTGAACCGTCCACCGTTACAATATTTTACCGACATTCCCACTATTGCATTAAACTAATGGGCCCATCGGTTTCTAGGATTTACCCGAGGTTAGCGTTACGTTAGGTTAGCGTGTGTGTAAATGAAATAATTGCGAATTCCAATAAGAGGAGATTTGCCACAGTTACAATATTTTACACCTCCGCTATTGGACAACGCATAAGTTACATTACCTTTAACTTAAAATTAATATGTGCAACATTTATACTTTTACACGTGGTCCTGCAAACTATCTCCCGTTCGGGACAGAGCAGTTCGGCTCTCTCCGCTGTCGCTCGGGACTGCAGCTCTACTACTGGAGAATTTGTGCTGTGGGTAAGGGCAAGTGCTGCATGCGCGTTGTGAAACAATGTTTACGAGCGTCCCAAGTTCTTCATCGACGCAATTTTGGAATACTTAATTTTTTTTTATCAAAGGGTGTACGTATATCTACAGCAAATTGAAACATTAAACACAAGCATTTACAAAGGTAAAAATGTATCACTAAATGTTCTTTTATGAGAAAAATTGCTATATTTTATGTGCTATTTGAGTTCCACTGTAATTAGACCACATTATAGTACAAAAGTGTTGAGAAATTGTTGAAACTTCATCAATTCGTGGCCCAAAAACGAAATTTTGCAGAACGAAAATACTGCTTGGTTGTACAGGAATCGAATTCATTGCAAGAGTTCCAATATCGGGCAAGGTTAGTGCCCCGAGTTCTTTCAGCAAGTGCTCGTGTAATATTGTAAAAGTTTTTGACCCTTCGCGGTTGTAACCGTAGAACGTGGTATTATAATCCATCGGCATAGGGAACGAAACTATGGCATTCTAATCACTATATTCGGTAGAGAGGCGGAAGGAATGAGGTAACCCCTAGAAGGTCAAGGTCACACAGTCCACGAAGAGAAGATCATGGCGATGGATTTTGGGGACCTCAGAGGAAATCTGATGATAGACGTCAAAGTAGGAACACAAAGATGATTGAAAAGTACTGTACTGAGCTATGGCATCTGTTACCGAGCGAGATGGTTCAGGCGGTAACGCTTTAAAAAGTTTCTACCCGGTGTCTGATAGGTGAGTGAATTTTTTGAGGTACTAGCAAAACTCAGTGAGGTAGGCTCCGCCACCCGGCGTCGAGTTGTTCTTTCAGCTTACATGTGAGGAACTCGTCTGCGTCCTCGCAGTCCCCCACCCATGAATCATGACCTCCCGGTGTCTGCCTCTCCTCATTTGGGGCGTAGACACAAACCTTTCCAATACTGCATCAATTGTGCAGTACCATCAAGGAAAAGAGGCGTGGAATGCGAAGTCGAGGAGTTCTTCTACAGCACGACAATACATTACTTCACACGGCTGTTGTGAATACACGTGGCTTGCAAAAACTGAATCATCCACCGTACAGCCCAGCCCTTGCCCCTGCGACTGTTTTCAAAACCGAAATATGCATCTTATTTAGCAGAGAAATAGCGTCTGCTCTCTTTTTAGGGAGGATTTATATGTTAATCCAGAAATGTGAGAAATGCATTGAAGCAAAGTGAAATTATGTTGAAAATGATACCTGTGTTTTTATTTTATCAGTGACTAATCGTGTTTAGACGTAAACGTATGGACCGTATTATATTTAAGACGCTTTAGGGACAAGTTTAAGCTCTTCTAATGCACCTGCATAATTCCATTCTTGATACCACTGACCTAAAAAAAAAAAAAAAAAAAAATATAACTCTCAATTGTTTAATGTAACTCTCAATTGTTTACATGGTCCTTCATGTTTCAGATTATATTTGGTTTTGTCTATAAATTAAAAAGTTCGTATTTAATGTCAAAAGTAGCACAACAATTTTGTCTTAGTCCTTTCCTGTCCACTAAAGTTAGCTAAAGTAATATCTTGTGTTTTTCATTTATTTTATAATTGACTGGAAGGGACTCCTTCTCCCCGATAGCGCTTGAATAAGCAGGGACGATGGTCTAATCAGGCAACAGCAGCAGATTCTCACGGAAAAGCATAATGCTTCGAGCAAAGGATTGTTTTCTCCTTTCACAGTTAAAGAATTTAAATTCAAAACTAATACATCGTTGTTGTTGTCGTCTTTTTCATCATCCAACTATGGAAGGAAAGTAAAGCCGTGAATCCCGTGACGTAGATTTACGGCACGAAAAAGAACTTCAAACCTGAAGGAACAAAAATGTATCGGCCGTTTCACGCCTGAATTGAATGGGACGCTGATGACCTGAGGTGTTAAAGAGTATCCGTAAATAAAATAAATCAACAATTCATCATCCAGGTCGAAGCTTCTCCATTAACCCTTCAGCATCAGAATAACATGCGAGTAATGGAGCTAACAGGAGCAGAAAATCTTCCAGAATGAAACCTTTGTGTATTTTAGCTTTCACTTTGAATACAAACCGTAAACATAAGTGGGAAAATAAGGGAAACAAAAGAAAAGCAGTTATAAATAAAAAGAGATACAGATGATGAAAGAAGATAGAGCAGAAACAAGAAGAAATGGAACTCCGGAATAAAAATAAAATAAAATGAACAGGATAAAAAGTAATAATAATAATAATAAAATAATAATAATAATAATAATAATAATAATGTGGAAGAATAGGAAAAGGAACTAGAGAAGCCGGAATGCTAATGAAGTAAGTAAAACAAGCAAAATGGTGGAATAATCACTGTGTTTTGCTTGTGAGAATTGGCTCTGTTTGCTGCGCTGTTATTACTGAAACAAGGAACGTGAGAAGGGACCAGTAATCAGGCTCATGAGCTCCGGCACAGAGCACTTTCGGTTGTGACGTCACGGAGCTGCTCTTTACCTGCTGTTCCTCATTACGAGACAACTCATCTCCCGCTGCATGTATTATTCATGTCCCCCACAAGGGCGCACGTTACCATTACAACGTACTCTCTATGCCTACCATTGACACAGTGTGACGTCACGAAATTAGATAGGCTCAGCTGCAATTTATGACACAGGTTATTTCCAGAACTGGACACCATACAACTGTCAATTGCTGCTGCAAGTCATATCTTATACAATGTTGAAACTTACAACGAGGCAAGTGGAACGGAATAATGAGAAGGAAGCCATAAAATGTACGAAAAATAACTTCTAAGAATGAAGAGGCAAAATGTATTCTGTATTCACAATGCAACATTCTAGAGTTCATGGTATAGTGGCATTTCCAAGTGGCAAGCTTGACATTTCTGTTTTGTAATGATGTATATTTTTATTATTTTTTTTCACTAATTACGCAGTTATCAGCAATGGCGTTGATCTATATTGATATTAATACAATAAGTTTATTTGAGATAAGGACCGACAGAGTGCGGCTGCGTAATGGGAGAGGCTAATTATCAAGGACATGTCGTGCATGTACTGGTAGTACCTTGTAGTTAGTTTGAGGGAGCCTTTGTCAACAAGAGATTTATGCGATGCTTTATTGTGTGTAAATTGTGTGCTAATGTTTCTTCATTAATTATGTCACTACATAATTACGATCTTGAATATTTTATGTACGATACATTTGTAAAAATGTATGCTTATAAAGTAGTGGTAAGGCGATTGACAAGAAAATATCATAGTAATTGAAATTACAGGTAGAGAAACTGTTCACAGTGTGTTAAAAAGTTAAGCGAAATAGGGTCTCTTAGTGATAAGAAACATTTTCCAAACCGGAAGAAAAGTTTCAGGAATTTCCTAAACAGATGCTAGCAATGTATTGCTGCTAAAGGACATGTTAACATCTCTTATAAGACAAGTAGATGCTCATTATAATTTATTTATTTATTCTGGCAGAACTGAGGCTAATCTAATAATAATTTACTAATTTTATCACAATTATAACATAAACGAAACAAGAACAATACTCGAACACATATAATCCAAAAACATGGATATCGAAATTGAGTATTGAAAAGTTAACTTAAAAAGATGAAAAATAGAAAGGACAATAATAAATAATATAACATTCACAAACAATGACAACTTCTACAGAGATAAATCTGTCAGTCACGAAAATGAAAATAAAGATGCTAGTAAAACATACAATTTTAAGTATAGTATAACTTTTTCTTTCAATAATAATATAAATACTAACTTTCTGGGTGCAGGAATCGCCCTTCCCAAGTAAGCAGAGGTGCTCAGGAAGCCCGTAACTCAAATAACCTCACTGTATGGTGCCTAGGATAATCAGTCTTATAAAATCATTCAGACGCGAGCAGTGTTGAGGCAAAGAATCAGATCCTGTTGATTTTTTACTTTAAATGTTTTTAACACCCAATTTCATTACTGAGGCATCACAAATGGTGGATACTGATAGCATGTGAGAATTTTTTTTTTTTTTTTTAAAAAAAGAAAACTTTCTCCAGGTCTAAATTTAGGGTACTTCTCCGGCATTTGCTATCAGTAAGGACCGAGGAAAACTTTGAAAATGCTTATTTAGGAAGGAACTGATTGGGTTCATCGCGAGTTCGGCCTTAGCCCATAAGGTGGTATACTGGCATGTGACGTACAGAACCTGGATTTCCGGATTTTTCTCCGGTTTTGTCGTTTCTATTGTTTCATCCCAGCAACACTCTTTATCTTCCTCCCTCCCAATTGTATCATTCCATTTCTATTTTGGTATTTCATCTCAAAAATTGTTTAAAGATCTTAGATATCCTTCATAAGGCTGGCAGACCTGCATACTGTTCTCCACCATTTTTCAGCTTTTGTGAAAATCTGCTGCGTCTTGCTTCTGGGGAGGCAGTGCCGAAACTCCGCGGCGAGCCTGGAGCGAGGGGGTTGGATACGCAGGTGGTCATGTCGGCAGTCGCAGACCCACAGCTTCAGCCGAAAGCCCAACACGGATGAATATCCAGGAATTGTATTCAATAATGAACGTCATTAAACCTCAATTCTTGCAAATCAATTTTCTCACCTTTAATTCTGCCTCTTGTGTTTTCGCTTCAGGCCTAAGTTTAGGGTACCTCCCCGACATTTGCCATTTATGAAGATTGAGGAAAACATGGAAACAACCACAGCCAGGGAGGACGTTCCTGGCGGGACTCGAACCCCAGACCTCGCGCTCACGAGTCCGCGCCACCCATGGCGGTTTCTCCATAGATGCTTGCTAAGTAGGTTTAGATGAGAATGATGTAGGGAGAACGAGATAGAGGTGGGAAAGAAGTGCTCAATCAGCATATTTTTGTTATGTGTGATAGTCTGTTCAAATTCTTTCTTGCTATTGTGCTAGTGTTCCAAGAAAATGAGTAAAAGAATTGAAATAAAAAGGAAAAATATAATAATTTGAGAAAAGCAGAACAATATTGTGTAACAGAAAAGTGTGTATGTAAAAAACTTTCAGAAATACTTGTTTAATATGTTAGTTGCCTTGAGGCAGAAATTTCGGAGTATTTTCTGTGTGACAGGTAACAAATTTTATTAGATTTACATAAATGTTTAGTGGATTTTTTTTGCTTACTTTTTCAATATTTTAACTTTATGCTAAAATGCATTCCAACTCTAATAAAATGTAGTTTACATGCATAAGGAATTAGTACCGCCACGGGTGGCCGAGGTCGTTAAGGCACGGACTCGTGAGCGGGAGGTCTGCGGTTCGAATCCCGCCAGGACCGTCCTCCCTGACTGGGGTTTTTTCCAGGTTTTCCTCAGTCTTCATAACTGGCAAATGCCGGGGAGGTACCTAAACTTAGGCCTGGAACGCTCCCTTCCTTAAAAAAAATATCCTTTCCCAATTTATCATTTCATTTCATGTATCATCAGTGTCCACCGCCTGTGGTGCCTCAGTAGTAAAAACGGGCGTTAAACACTACTCAAAAAAAAAAAAAAAAAAAAAATAAGGAATTAGTAAAATATTCAAACTCCTTCCTTTAAATTCATTTAATGCAGAGGAACACCCCCTCCCCTTTCAAGTACGCGTTAGAGAAAATATTTTGGAGTCCTAAGGTTAGATATGCTATCAGCACGCAGTTTGGAACCTGGAACGTCAATATAGACCAGCTATATAAAACGTTATGTTATTTAAATTAGCATTTTTAAGGCACCACGAACTTCTTTGCATGAAAAACAATTTTATCGCAGGAAGCACCATTAAACTGGGGCATAATACACATTAGAGCTCACTCGGGGTTTCCTATTAAAAACAAAAGACTGTCATTAAATCCACGCGATGAGAAAAAGAAGCAAAGCTGAAGTTTGTCCTTTTTTATACTCGGAATTCATCATAAAATCCTTGAGGGGAAGTGGATGTGCACTAACATTCAGGCAGAAGAAATCTCCGCGTTCGAACAACATCGTGCTTGTTAATTATAAACTTGGTGGGTAATGTAGCGCTAGAGAGCGTAGCTGAAGTCCCATATTGTGGCCTGAGAGAGGAGAATGAAAACAAAACAAGCTCTATCTCAACGTAAATCGCTCAATAGAAGACAAAAGCTTAGTTCATTCATGAAGAGATGCAAATATTATATCATAAAATACGACTAAAGAAGAATAAGTATTTAAGAGGAGAAGGAATTTTTAAGAAATGTGATGTCTATAACCACAGAAAAATGTCACAGGAATCAAGTCATTTTCTAGCCTACCATTATTACACATATTTAATATTTCCTTATATTTCGACCGATAGATTGCAGGTAATGAGTAATAAATAATTTAATCTTTATTGTAATACTCACAATGCAAACTTGCATTAAAAAACGTACATTTTAATTATATTTTGCATACTTTTTGAGAGCAGTAAAACTCTCAATTGAAACACTATGCTTTGTTGTCAGTGTTGTCAAGTAATTAATGCTAATTCGTGGCATAAATAACAGTATGTAAAATATTTCTTAAGTTATACATTATTTGGGGTATACATTCATCATTAGCTTCTGGGTGTACACAGCTGTTTTGCTCATTGTTTTACTAATAAATACCAGTGGGAGGCATTGACTGATCCATGAAATGTATAAGTATCTGCCATAAAACTAGATAAATTAGCAATTTTTGTAATTGCTGTGGTCAAAGAGCGAGTTGGCTCTGGCGGCAGCCATTGGGACTGGAATTCGAGGTCTAGGGTTCAAATCCCATCATGGCCTTGGGGTTTTTCGTGGTTTCCTTTGATCGCCACAGGTGAATGCTGCAGTGGTTCTTTCCTTTCCGCGATTATTTCGCTCTGCCATTTCATACATAATTTCTTTGGTTCGAAGGTTCCAGGATGAGTGCGGTGTGACGGTCGCTTGCACTTTGGAAAGGTTTCCGCTCCGGTGTCTGTTATGGAAGCTGGAACACAGGAGCGTTCTATCTAAATATATGTTAAGGATCCCACGTGGCTGCCACTTCTTGTCTTCCTCTCCTCATCTTTTCCTTCCGGAAGGTCCCTCACTGGGAGCCTATGCACAAACGACCAGCTTTTGATCAAGTCTGAATACCGTAATATCCTCCTCCTACCCTAACAAATCAATCCATTTCAGTTCAATGGTTATGGCCTGGAGATTTTGTATGTGACACATTAAAAAGTTTACTAATAAAGAATTTTGCTTGTGGCGATGCCTTGGCTGAGCGTTAGGCTGTTCGCCTCCAGCTGCGTTCGATCCCAGCGGAAGGAAGGTGTTAGGTGAGGGAGACACCGGTAGGTGAGGTAAGAATATAGACGGGGTCCCTAACATTATTTCTAGGTAAAAACACCCCGACACCAATGAAGTCCCCCCAAGGAGTTCGAGCCCCTTAGAAGGTCCAACCGCCACGGGTGGCCGAGGTCGTTAAGGCACGGACTCGTGAGCGGGAGGTCTGGGTTCCAATACCGCCAGGACCGTCCTCCCTGACTGAGGTTTTTTCCAGGTTTTCCTCAGTCCTCATAAATGGCAAATGCCGGGGAGGTACCCTAAACTTAGGCCTGGAACGATTCCTTCCTTAAAAAAATAAATCCTTTCCAAATATATCATTTCATTTCATGTATCATCAGTGTCCACCGCCTGTAATGCCTCTGTAGCAAAAACGGGCGTTAAACACTAGTCATTCATTAGAAAGTCCACTTTCATAACAAACTCTGGGGCAAATACAAAGCGCAAGTCATCATCTTAACGCGCCAGCCCACCTCGTCCAGGTACTTTCGACCCTGTAACCGACCAACGGAATGAAATGAAACGCATTATTTACCTAGCGATCAAGAGATACAACGAAAAACCCAAGAACAAGCCCAAGAGATTTGAACCCGTGACCTCGGGAATGCGGGTCCCAAGCTTTACTGTTCGGTAAGCAAGGGATATATACTTCTGGTCATAAATAGCAGTCATCTTTCTTTGAAATATTTCCCACTGCATTACGAGTTGCTTTTTCATCACAGCTGCTTCTGAACCACATTTACATTCATTAATGATAAATGACCTTGTACTGACTGGCATGTAATACAAACAAATGTAATATACGCATTTTCTGAACACAATAATAATTGATACAACTCAACAATGAATTGCAGCTAAAATATTATTTTTGTCACACTGTGTGAAATATAAAAATAAAAGTAATTTCAAAATGAAGAAGACAGGGTATAATATTTTCCTTATAATCGTTGACTCCCATCCTTATAGATACTCGTATGCAATTGTTTTAAAGAGTGCTATGGTTTTGTAGTATGTACATGAACAAATAGTCCTTATAGATTTGATTTTTTTTTTGTTGCTTAAAAGACTTTTCTTAAAAACTTCTATTTTATGCCACATTTCCCTTTACAAGAAACGGCAGTCTAATTAGAAATAAATCGTCTGTCACTGTCTGTCATCGCGTATATCCAAGAGCAAACATGATGGAATAGCATCCATTAAAAAGGATAGGGGGTTTTAGAGAAGGGTTAGAGAAATACAATAACATGCGATTTATTCTGATGCAATGTAAACAAGAATAGCTTCCGAATCAATCAATATGAATGATGGAAACATATTAATGGTGTACTTGACTTCTCCCGAGTAAAATGTTCTGTAAAATTGTGTGAATTTTCTATTCGCCCAGTTAGATGATATTTCTAGCCTGGTCTTGCAATGTTTTGCAATACTTTAATTAAATAAATTAAATATTTAATGTTTAAGTTATGAAAAATTTCCCCCGATGTAAAATCTATTTTCATTCTTAGTGCTACTTGCTGGGCAGGGGCTCTCATTAGGATTTAAAAAAATCCTACGTTCACAATATGATATGATTCTCGCACCTTCCGCAACGGTGCAGTAATACTAGCTGATGCTTGAACTATGCCTTATCTCTGTCAAAAGTAATAAATCCCCGGAGGAAATACGCGGGCGTCTCATCCACCTGCCGAGATATTACAAGCTCTTTACGATCTTTGCGCTGGATGAGCATCTTTTGAAAGAAAACGTCCCGGTGTATGGCTAGAAAAAACATTTTTTTCAACAGTTTAGCCAAGCAATAATTGCTGCAGTGCCTTCTTCTAGCATAATGTTGGGTTGATGACTTGATCGTTTACTGTCTCTTACCTGCGTCATTCCCTCGCCCCAATTACCGGAATCTGGAGCCGTGAACCATGAAACTCAACACTCCACCAGTCTGTGATTTTTATCTCTGGACAACTTCGAAAAGTAGAGTCTATACCACTAACCCTTACACCCTGGATGAACTTGAAGAAAATATTCAAAGAGAAATGAAGTTCATTAAAGCAGAGGAACTGACCAGTGTAAATGACAGTTTCTTTAGAAAGTGTAGAGCGTGTGTTGTACGAAATGGGCAACATTTCCAGCATCTTCTGTAAGAAGAATGAGTTCATAATTATTTTATTTTATTTTTACCTCCAAGGTTTAAAATGATGAGGTGTTATGGCGTCAAATGTGGGCATAACAGCAGGGTGCAGGGCCAGTAAGCGGCCGACTTATCATTGGAAGGTTTTATGTGTGCTTCACTGTATTAGTGTAATAATCTGTTCATGGAAGAAACATTTTTATTTTACAGCACTACTGACAGTAATTAGTCAGGAATTATGCAAAGAGAGTTCGAAATTTTTAAGTTACATTAGAATAACAGAAAAAGAATTAATGAAAAAGTTAAACGTGTCTATAAAGGGTCTGTCATGTAACAAGTTTTGAATGAAAATTATTATAATGATGATGCTTATTAAAAATTGTCTAAAGAATGGAAGAAGGTGAAACTTATGAATTTATCCCTATAACAAAATACTTTTTTTTATTTCATAAATTTTAAGTATTAGAAAAAAAATGCAAAATTAAAATACTTAAATTTTTTAACAAGTTATTAATTATATATGATTTCATTATTACCAAAAGCAATAATAAGAGTGAATTATAATATTCAGAACCCATAGAGTGTTTTTACACATTTACAGTCTGTCTATGTTCAAAAATTTTGCTAAAGATTAGTGCGTGAGTATAAAATGGGCAATTTTGTAATGAAAATATGATAATAATGTTATAAGAAGTAATAAAACTTTTCTTATTAATTAACTGTAGTGATTGCATTGTAGAAAAAAATATTCTCTTAAATTCGAAACTTAGTTCGTACTGCGCAACAAACAGTGGCGAAGGTGCTTTTTGTAGGGTAGGCTGAGACATGTGTCAAAATTAATGGAACATTTAATCTCTGTTAAATAGAGAATGTAAATAGCTTTGTAATGTTATCTTAAAATGTTTCTTTACAAAATGAGGATATTGTGAATATCAATAATGTAAGTGATAATTAAATTACATGCAATATTAATAAAAGTAATGTCCCATGGCTCACTGATATCTGTTTGTACCTATAAAAGCTGAATCTTTCAATTATTTTCCCCTGCGCATACACTGATTATCCTTGAAATGAATTATTGACATTTCACTGAACTTTTTACCTTCCCTTTCTCTATAATGCTGATAACCGCGCCGTCCCCGCTACTGTTGACAGTTACATAAACCAAAATACAACTGAGGGATTTTAAAATTGTGTTTTAAAAGGTATAAGTCACAGTAAATTGTATTTACTGTAATAGTAAATTAATTTACTCCATATTACGACAATGGAAACAAAATAGCGACATTTTAAAATGGTATCGTCTTCATTTCGGTCCTTCTGTTCGGCTTCGGATTCTACAAAATATCGGAAGAGGACAAACATAATCAAATGGGATGAGACCAAGGCTAGCCTGCACAGTAGCGAAAACTCCATTCAAGAACCCGTTTATTTCTCACCAGTACCGCACTTGTGAAAGGCAGGCCGATCCTTGGTGATGATCAGCTATTTACGTCACAGACAGCACAATAATTCTAATAAGAAATACTTCAATTCCTGAATAAAAATAAACACATATGAGTCAACACATTAATTTTGGGTAGGCTTAGCCTTACAGCCTTAATGGACACTTTGCTCGTATTAACAGATCTCTCATTTTCATTGTTTATAATATTCTCGATTAATAGCATAGAAAATAATTAATAAACAGATGCTTTTTGAAGGAAGCATTTTAGAAATGTTTAAAGAGGCCGTTGTAAAGTTCATAAATTAGGAAAATTTTAGAACGATGTTGTGAAATTTAATTATACTGTATTCATAAAGTTTAGTTATATACTTCGAAGTTCATTAGTACAATTATCTTTACCTTTAGTTTCAAATTTATCACTAAATCAAAATACTGTTTGCGAAGAGAATATGACAATAATACTTAAGGGTAACGCTGTAACATTACTCCTTCATTATGAAACGTGTAGTTTTTTTTATTATATTTTTAGGGCATATCTACTCATTTATTCATGGCATGTAAGGTTTAATATTATGGGGTAAATTATAATTCCGACATATATACTGAAAATGTGAAAGTGCAAAGTTATAGAACTGCCTATAACAAGTATCCAACGCCCTTAATGCCTAATATAGGATAGACTTTCAGCTCTAAGGGGTTTTTTCCCGCCAGTCGCACCTTATGGTATAAAAAGAAGAAAATGTGTTTTATTCAGCAATATGCCACACACAGATGACTTAACTCATAGATTTACTGCGCTTGTTTTTAATTACTTAAAGGAAGAAGAGCTACTTGTTCCAAGTATGGCTAGTGAATTGCTCTCTTAGGAGCGCGATGGTGTATGAGACGAAGGTTGTCCCTTCTTATAACTCGTCCCATCCATCACACCACACAAGTTCACTTCAACTCGCAACTAATCAAAACAGTGTGGAGAGACCCTGGGGAATATGCCAAGTTTTGCTGGGCCGTCCAGGCGCTGAGCCAGCATCTTGTGACGCAGTGTCTGCCTTAGCAGACTTTACAAATATTAGCATTTCTTAATCTAAGGGTACATGGGTGACTACTTCTACATACCAAGACTTATCAGAACTATAACAAAATTATGAAATTAATTATAATATTCTGATTAAGTATATAAAGAGCATAAACGCCATATCATTTTTTTTTATTTCGGATCCTAATTATTGCTGTGAATAAGTTGGGTGGACGTAAAATACAGCTTCCTTAATTTAATTTCTATGTTGTTGTTCACTTTTCATTACCTCCATTTCTAACTACTGCCGCTCATCAACTGAGACACGCAGCTCTGCTCTGGTAGCTTCATTCGAAAGTATATTCCATACACTTTCAATTGTAATTTTTCTCTCATAGAATATAGATGAACTTTACGGAAACTGTGGGGATATTAGAAAAGCTGCACATTAAGATCTTAATGGAGAGAAGAAAGGAGAGTAGCGAGGAATGATGAAACCATAAAGAGACGCGATGTTTTTGGGAGAATTTTCAGGATTTCTGCGGTGACGTTATTGCGATTAATTAGTGGTAGAATGTGCATATTATTGAATAGAGCTTATGGAACGAGAGTGTTCGGCGGTGCAACGAACATAATTCGATATCCCAGCAATTACATTATTCGACACAGATTTCCTGAAACTTTATGATCGACGTCTGCTCTGGTACGTGTCGCAATATATATAAAGTAAAAATAAAACCATTAACAACATACACCGTGTACCGATTTCTGGAGCAGCTCAACCGCCATCCAAAAATACCCTCAGATTCGAACCTCAACAATCATTTTTCCTCCCCATACCACTAATCATCACGTGAAAGCTAAGTATACTGAATATAACAGCAGTGTCTCACAGAGATGTCGCGAAATCTTCGACAAAAGGCAAGTAGACGACATTTTTGTTGTTGATTTGTTTACGCTCTTTGACATCTCAGCGTCCCATTCAATTAAGGGCGTGTGAAACGTCCGGTAAATTTTGCTCAGGCGCCTCTAGGATTTTACACCCGAAAAAATCCATCGATCCTGGCCGGGATCGAGCCCGCGATGATGAGTTAAGTATGGTTACCACTACACCACCAGACAGACAGACGATTTCGCGAGCAATGCATGTTTGTACTTGGAAAATTCCTTTCCCCATCTGTTTAACCAACTGGAGCATGCTTGAAATGCACTAAATCAGTGGCAGTAAGATTCTCAATGCAGGAAATGCTGGTCAGCATAAGAGAAATGCCATACAAAGTTTTCTATCCAGAGGGTTTATCTGTAGTGCTGTCGATTTTTGTCGAAATGTTTTTTTCCAATTTTTCCCCTCTACATTTTATATCAGATGTAAATGTTTCTAACTATAGCTAAAGAACGTTCGAATCCTGTAAACGTGTGATTCCATGTGTTGAGGAACTGAAGTATCCTTGTTAAAGGATAGCTGTCCTTCAGTTTCATGGTTTGAAAATGTCATCTTAGCAGCTTCTACTGCACTATCATAAGCAGAGTTCGGTAATTTATCATCTGGAAATGGCCGCAGTAATAAATTATTGAATCTATACAGATGATCACCAGGTTGAGACAGTTTCTAGTAGGAGCGTAGCACCGGAAGGCATGGATTTCAAGAGCTCTTTATGACCGGGAGCCTTGATAACATTTTTCTTTGTCTTAGACGCAAGACCATCCTCTTTAGGAACATTCACTCTAACTTACTTAGCCATCCTGTGCATAGCGCGTGCTAAGTAAAAAACATGCACCATTTTCAGGTAAAAAGGGTGTACTAACTTCTCTGCTCTGGGGATGTATGTTGCTGCTTCGGTCACAAAGAGCAAAACATCATCACGTCTCATATCCTCAGGCCATAAAAATCGTATATATTTCAAAGAGTACAAATTGAGAGAAACGCTTCGCCTGGTTCAACTATCTCCAAAGTAGCAACCACTTTATTGTAGATTGCATTTTGTTGCATGCATTTCTTCTTACTTACTAGGTGTTTTTTTTTTTTTTTTTTTTTTTTTGAGTAGTGTTTAACGCCCGTTTTTACTACTGAGGCACCACAGGCGGACTTACTAGGTGTGCTGCCCGTATGTGCTAATTACGACCGTATCGCCTTCGTAGGATAAACCTCTCCGAAGTCAGTTAAGGTCCGTCTAAATGATACGATTTAAATGTGCAGTTGAATAAACTACAGGAACAGAAAGCCATACTTTCCACTCTGAAGATCTTTCAAGGGGTGAAAGTGAAAATAAAACAAAAGTTTACCGCGACTATAAGTAATTAACACCAACTTTCAACATGGACTTGTACAAAGTCGAGAGACATGTTGATTTGTTCCTAGAGATGCATGACGGTGAAAGTATCCCTGTTTTTCTTATCTACATCAATATGATAAGCCAATTATTACAAGTAGCCACAAATGAAATGTTGTTTTTAATATAATTATTGCGAAAGTTGATCAGAAAAGAACTTAAAAGGCATTAAACGTAATTAAATAAGGAAGCAGAGCTTGAAAAATGTAAAAATTACCGATTAATGAAAAAAAATCATTTTTGCATAATCAGAATTTCGTATTCAAGATTTTAATACTGAAAAATAAAGTGTAAGAACGAAAAAAGAAGACGTCATCAAAACCCAGGTCCTATTAATGATTTTCAAGGAGACTGCTGCAAACGAGCCCCAAGTCTTCTTGCCAAACAAATAGTGCAATGCTTGTGTTTGTAACTTCCTCGCTAAGGCGAGTACTGTGTCTCTCTTGGGAGGCACTCGCTCGCCGTGCTGTCTCTGTAATGCTCTTTGCATGGCAAGTTGCCAACGATGAAGCTCGATATCCAATAAATTTTGTATAAAAACGCACGCTGACAACAAGCGAAATTGAGGAAGACTTGACATTCCCAATTTGTTGACATCACTCGGTCACCTTGCAAGTACTTCGACAGTTTCCACTATTTTTTAAACGAAGTTCCATCAGAAAGTGTCCGGTATCAAGGTATGCAAGTTTAATAGGTACTACTTGATGATCATTTGTAATATATATAGTGTGTCCCATTTATCTTGCTCGCTAAAAATATTCTTTTTTGTTGCGTCAAATGGAAACTTGTGTCAAAAAAATGATACTGCCTCTAGTTAACGACGTCAAATATAAAATGCTTATTTTAAACATATTGAATATGCCAAAATGTTAGAATGAACACACGTTTAGTTTATACATATTTAGATTCAACTTTCTGTTAAAAATATATCTAAACATTGTTATTACCCTGCAATGTAACCATCCAGAAATAATTTGGGCATAAACAGCAGCCATCATTTCTTCGTCACACTTAAATTTCCTTCCTCGAAGGCCTTTCTTGAATTTTCAGAAGAGGAAATAGTCACTGGGAGCTAGATCTGGGCTGTAGGGTCGATGTACTTGAAGCGACATTTCTTCACAGTTTCCTTTGCAACAAGAGCTGTGTGCACTGGCGCATTGTCGGGAAGAAGGCGCACACCACCACTCGGCTTTCCTCGCCTTTTCTCTTTGATGGAAGCACATAGTCTGTGTAGTAGGCCAGCATAGTACTCCCCATTTACTGTGGTGTTCCTCTCCTTGAAGTCAATGAAGAGTATTCCTTCACAGTCCCAAAAGATTGTGGCCATGATCTTTTTGGTTGACTGAGTGACCTTGGTCTTTAGAGGCGGTGCTTCGCCAGGTTTACGTCTATTGATTCTCTTTTTGGATAAGGCATCATAGTATAGATTCGTAATTCCATCTCCTGTAACAATGGTTTGCAGAACTTCCTCTCTCGTTGCCACGGCAGAACTCCAAAAGTGCCTGATAACAGATGACTCGTTACTGCTTTTGGACTGAGAAAAAAAGTCTAGGCATCCATCTTGTACTAACCGTATTCATGCTTAAATGTTCATGAATAATTCGAAGGGCTGTTGTTTTAGAAAGACCTAACCTTGCTGCTATTTCTGTAACTTTGAGCCACCGGTCTTCCACAAGAACGATATTTTCAGGAGTGAGCACCTCTAAGGGTCGATCTGCACGCTATTCGTCTTCAATGCTTTCTCGACCCATTGGAAAAAGTTTGGCTCATTCTTTTACGGTAGAATATGAGGGGGGGGGGTCCTTTCCCATATAAACCGTCCAATCGCTGTTTAATTTTATTTGGAGTAGGTCCTTCTTTTGTGAAGAACTTAATAAGTTGCTCGATGCTCCATTTTGTACATGTCGCAATCTTCTCGACATAGCCTTCTTTATGCAACTATATCTGAACAAGTGAACACAGCGGAGCGGAAGTTACATCTGCTGTTATTTACTTAATGGATAAGGTATGACGCCAGACAAGACTTTTATGAAGAAGATAATCCTTATCAGCGAGGTCGGAAACTTATAGACCTACCCTCGTACTTGCTTTCCTCCGATAATAAAGCCCTCTACACATTACAGCATTGTTGCCTTAGTTTTTATTTAACTTTTGTATGGTCATTATAAAGGTATATTTTAGTTATAAATTATAAAATCTACGAGAAATACAATTCCTTTTTGTTCAAGATCAAAAATAACTGTCGCAAAATTATATCGCCTTAAAAATTGCAATGTTCATTTAAAAATGCAATAAGCTGTACCACATTCGTTCTCTGTTCAGAGCCTTGGACTTGAGATGTGCAGTTGTGCACAGAAAGTTGATTTGATATTTTCAAAGGCTTATTCAAGCATTCGCAAAAGGAAAATGTCTCCAAACAATCGCGATTCCTTCTTCTTTCTTTTGAGTCAGTAATGTCGCAAATATCAGCCCTAGTTTACTTTACAGTATCCTTGATTTATGTGTTTTGTTTAATTTCCGTTTTGGAAGAGGCTGCTGCAGTGGGGGAAGGAGGAAGGAAGAGAGAGAGCGGCGTTCCCGGGAGAATTTATAACTATCTGCAACTAGAATGTCAAGAACCTTAAAGTTGGTCTCTCGCATAGTTTTATTTGGCGCATTTGTTTGTTCACGAATACATAACCTTCCGTTAGCATTAAAGGGTAGCTACCGACTTCCGTCTTGTAAGTACATCTTACAGGCAATCGATGTTGCAATATTTCTACCGTATACTCTCAAAGTATGGCACATTAAAGGAAAATACAATATCACGAAAAAGTTTAAAAACCAGATTTTATACAGAAACTAAGCGTTACATTGCAATTGTTATTTTAACACATGTTTAAATACAATAATATTAAGTGCTTATGCATAATCCTGTGACATTTGTTGCTAATTTGTATAATATTTGCTCTTTTGAATTTCACGGTTTTGTACCACTTCAGCGTGGTACTGTTGCTGTGTTAAAACCAGATTTTCCATTCTTAAATGTTGAGAAATGTCTCAGACACCATTGCTTTATATTAAAAATCATAGATTTGCAAAAGCAAAATTTTAAATCATGAGAAAATGTCACTAAGTGACTGACTCAGCCGTATTCAGGAGGTCCTTGGTACAAATCCTACAGCCAACTAACCTGACCCAGGTTTTCCGGGGTTTTCCTCAGTTAAGAATCTTGGATTAGTATTTCTCTGTCACATATTCATCTTCTATTTCATCATTCTTCATTATGCCATATGTCTGTGTGTCCACCTCTTCATTGTTTGTGATGTCATCGAGGCGGCCTTGACAGAGGATTGACCATCCATTTGGGAGTTCCTCTATGTGCTTCCAAAGTAGAGAATGAATGAGTAGTATTTAACGTCCGTTTTTGCTACAGAGGCACCACAGGCGATGGACACTGGTGATACATGAGAGGAAATGATATATTGGGAAAGGATTTTATTTTTAAGGAAGGAATCGTTCCAGGCCTAAGTTTAGGGTACCTCCCCGGCATTTGCCAGATATGAGGACTGAGGAAAACATGGAAAAAACCTCAGTCAGGGAGCACGGTCCTGGCGGTATTCGAACCCAGACCTCCCGCTCACGAGGCCGCGCCCTAACGACCTCGGCCACCCTTGGCGATCCAAAGTAGAGAGAGACTGACCCTGGCAAGGGTGTGTGAGTTTCAGGAAGTGAAAATCCTACAAACATAGGGCAAATAGGGTGTCCCATTTATCTTGCTCGCCCAAAATAATTTTTTTTTGTTCTTCAAATGAAACATTGTTTCAAACAAAAGTTTTTTAACATCATAAGTTATTTTTTGTGTGTAAGATTAATGAGGCACCCTGTATACAGTGAAAGAATAGAAAAAAAAATCGCACTTTTAATTAGAATTTGAATATATATGTCTAAAACGTATCGCATTCTGTACTTAAGTTTGGATAACACATTATTCATTAGTCAGTGAATCTATATTTAACATTGAGTTCATTAATCCTTGCAACAATATGCTTTTGCTAATTTATACCAAGATATTGCAACTTTGATTTTCAGATTTTTAACACTTTGTTGTTGTTGTTTTATTTTCACTAAGCATCTCCTCCCACACACCCTAGAGATTTTCTGTAACATATAAGTCAGTAGATCTGAAAGGTCGCAGAAGAGGAGATTTTATAGTCCAAAAATTACGGAAGACGTTGATGTAATTTGTCTTAAGTTGCATTTCGTTTCGGAAAAACCAAACTCCAGCTTTCATAGATGACAATAAGTCAGAGTGCTTATTATTTAAACCATATAAAGGAAATAAATGATAAACGTGATGTTAACGTAGCCGAGGTAGACAGTAAATCTATGCTATGTATCTTGTTATTAATATTCTAATGGAGACATGTCGCTTTGTTTGTGAGACACAAATGACTGTATTTAATTAACTAATTCCGCTAGAAGCATTAATGTTATATACTTCACTTTCATAGCTTAAATAGTCATTGTTAAAAAATATAGTTAGGAAACCTAATACATTAATTCACACAGGTTTTCGATCACAACATTATGAGTAAATGTTTTATAAAACTAAATAATTTAATTTTTTTAGCAAATTAAATGTACATATTGATACGAAGTTGTCACAGAAAGGAAAAAACGAGCCAGTTTTTTTTTTATTTGCATTCTTTTAAAAATCCATGAAATTATAAACAATTATTACTCATAGTTATTCCACTTTTTAAATAAACAATTTTATTGTTTTGCTAAATTTCATTTGCAAATATCTGATTTAGGTAGCCACACCGATTACATAAATTATGCACATTTAAAAGAAATAAAAATACGAAATAATCTTTTAATCTAAGTTTAATTTAAATTACACAAGTCACAATTTAATGCAGACGCTTTACTTTAAAGTGTACAAACCAGAAATGATCATTTACGGCACAAAGCAGCAAACATTCGCGGTAACCAAGAAAAGAAATTAAAAGAAGGAAAAATAATAATAAAAATAAAATAAACGGTTTCATCCTCCCTCCCCCCGATTGTGCATTATTTTGATCAGGTACTTTCGCTACAATGTTGCCAGTTTTTAAACTTACATTTTTTGGAGCTGAAGAATTACTTTTACAAATTCCTTTTAGGCAATGAATCGGACGCTGTACAATTTTTACTAATGTAATACTAAAATATGAGCATAAGCATGTAATGTACGCTGCAGTAAAATATTGTGGAATTAATGAAAAAAGACAATAAAATTAAACACAAAACATGCTTTTTTTCTGAAAATGTCCATAAAGGAAGAACATTTAATTATACTTTTTGGTTATCATACTTAAAGTGTTATTCATTATAAGGAAGTTATTTTTCAACCTAGAACTAGCTGGCTCATTTATTATTCTAAGCGTATTCAACCAACAATCTAATAATAAGCTCAATTTCAAAACCAATGTTCATTACATTGTATATTTCACCCTCCCATTCCAAGGCACCTACAGTATGAAATTCCAAATGAAAACCTTGTCTTTTGATACTCCAGTTTAAAAATGATTCAATATTTATCGCATATTTGATTTCTATTGTTGCCTGGCAACCTGGACAGTTATTATTGTTTTAATAAAAAATAAGCCTGAATAAAAAAACTTTACTTTGGGTAAAAATACATTTTATATTTTACATTGATACAGTCCATTTCTGAACGTCTGACTATTACATTCTTTCTTGTAATTTTGAAACAATTGATTACGAAAATATAACTATTATATTCAGTGCTCAGTAGTTTTTATTGTATTATTCTATTTAACAACAATAATAGAAGTCTAATTTGGTATACAACGATAAGAAATCAAAGACGTAATAACAATTGCATCCTCTTTCAAATTTAAGCATCACAAGTTAGGAGTGCCATTTGAATATTCAAAGTGTTGGAGGCTAGGGATGAAAATGTGAAACCTAAAATTTATACACCTTCTTCCTCAATATTAAATAGACGTTTATTTGGTTTGCAAAAATTGTTTTTCAGACTGACAAGTTTTAAAATGTATAATTTTAAGTGCCTTCATACTTATTTATTAATACTCTTAATTTTAGTTTGTTTATCCTGAATGATGTGCCTAGTGTGGCGTTCAAGGAAATGAAAAAATTTTAATTGCATGGTTTACCTAGCAGAATGTTTGCATTTACAAAATTTCATATAATATTTTATGAAAGTAAAAATACTTGAGGTGGATGCAGTTTTTTTTTTCCAGTAATTGAGAATCATTTCTTTTGTTATCGTTTCCAAGAACTTAAATATGTCTATGCCTGGTATGTTCTTGTAGCGTTAACGGTTTATTTGCAGCGATTTTTTACTTCATACGTTTTACAAAATGTTAATAGATTCTGTACTGTATATACCTTTTCACTAATTTGTTACACTGTCTTACATGGCTGTGAAATTATATTTTTTATTTTGACATTTCAAATGCATTGTAGCATAACAGCACATTACTAATGACAATTGAGGCAGGGCAAATCCAACAGCGGAGGAAAAAAATGGCAGTGATGGACTACCAACAACGCAATGCTCATGTGACAATTTCTATCTCTTTCACACTTACTAACTCATTCATTCACTCAACCACCCACCTACACACGCTTTTTTTTTTTTTTTTTTTTTTTTATTAATTTATTTACGGACGCTCTTTAACAGCTCAGGTCATCAGCGTCCCATTCAACTCAGGGCGTGAAACGGCCGACAAATTTTGCTCAGAGGCCTCTCTTTCAGGCTTGAGGTTCTTTTTCGTGCCGTAAATGTACGACACGGGACCCACGGCTTTACTTCCCTTCCGAAGGAAGCCATACTTAGGATTTTTACGCCCCGAAAAAATCCATCGATCCTGGCCGGGTTCGAACCCGCGTTTTGGGAGTAGGAGGCAAGTATGGTAACCACTACACCACCAGGACCGACGACCTACACACGCACAAACACAAAAAATGTAAATGTAATCAAAGAGTGATGGTCTAAGAAACCAAGGGTTGACCATGATATAAGTCCTCATAGCCCAATCAGAAATGAGCGGTCACTTATAAGACCGTTACTGTCAAAATCTTGCCACCACGTTAATTAACTGTTAATATAACTTCACAATAGTGGAAGTGTGTCATTTCCAATGTTTTAATAGAATTCATTTTAATTTATTAGAAAGGAAACATTTTAATCGCTTCAGTAAGTGAATAATAAAGGGAAAACACTTTTTGCGAGGGACTGTGAGCAAAAATCTTACCCAAATTGGGTCTCGGGCTCAAAAGCTTTGGGAACAACATCCGTACTTTAGAGTTTTTATAAAAGAGCTATAATTTTTTTTTTCGGGCAAGCACCATTTCAGAAATGTCAGTGATATATGTAAAACTTAACAATAAAAATTGTCATCCAAAGTTCCCAGAGTTGAATTTACAAATGCGAGCATTTCACAATTAATTTAATGCTTTGTAAGTACTGCGATGTTATTTCAGAAAACCAGAATGAACTTTCTTGATCGTCTCTTAAAATGCTCTTACATACAATGACATCAACGTTCCTAGCGCACAGCATGTGCAAACAAACTGAACCACAAATTGTTCAACTCCCCGTGACGCTTTTACCATCATTGTTATACTCAACCTAACAATAACAGTCCTGTAGCAGTACGTAGCGTTCTGATAATGAATTACAACAAATCCCTCCCTAACCACACATTATCAACAACAGCGATGCCAACAGTGGCTAACGGCCTCTCTCGTTAGCCACGAGGTGCGTTAAGTCGGCGTATGCTAGTGGTAGCGGATTGGAGAGAACCTTCCTTGTGCGCAATAGTGCAAACAAGAATTGCAATTTCCATCATGCATTAAGGGTACAACGATATTGGTGATAACCTTAAACTTTTGCGCTCCGGGTTCATAAAATAAATAATTATTCATCATCTCTTTCGACCTTCCTAGTTATGAGATACATTAAAATGTTATAAACAAAAGAGGTAGATTCTACCCCAGTTCATTGTTATTTTTCTAATGAATGATATTCACTACAGTGTTTATCAGATTTAATTGTATTAACGACTTTAAATATAAATACAACTTTACTATTATTTAAAAGTTTCTGAAATTTTCTAACAGTTCAACAGATTTTAAACATTCCAAGGAAGGCTATCTTATCTTTGGTAAAATATTGTTTTGTATTTCTTTTATTTATATATTTGTTTCTGATAGCTTTGAATAACTGAAAAAATCTTGGCAATTATCACTAAATTCAACATTATTACTTGGACGTTCTTATTTAATAATGGATACAGGTGCGCACATAACACACCTTGTTAAACATAAGAGCTATTTGTGACGTTCCGTAATTCACAGCTGTCTTAATCTCTCAGACATTATACTTGATGTGAACATAGAATAGTATATTATGCAGAGCTATTAAGACTTGGTGAACCCTTTGAAAATGTATATGTTTATGAGAGTTTCATGTCTTGTTTTTTCTACAAATTGTACAATTAGTTGGAAAAAAAGTATACATTTAGTGTTATTGACTACATGAAAGCATGAATACCATTCTGAAATAGTGAGAAACAAGACACTATAAGCGAAGATGGCTGCCTAGTCGCCACAACTACCGAATTAAACAAAATAACGATTTCTTTTTTACAAGCTTCTATCTTTTCAATCAATATTTTAATTAAAAGTTTATGATATGAATGATATTGATGACGTGGAAGAAAGTGAAACATCTCCTGAAATAATGCGAAGAAACTAAAACCCAACGTTTCTAAATTAATTAATCTGTATCTAAATGAAATCTGAAAATGAACATTTAAATGCAGACAACATATAGTAAATAAATGAATTACAATATGGAAATAGAATTTTGGATTTTAAAATCTGTCTAATATGCATTTGCATCTTGTAGAACTTTATTTATTTTAGCGTACGAGAAAGCTTTCAAAAAGGAATTTTGGTAAAACAAGAAAATTCTTTCTTTTTTCTTTTCTTTTCTTTTTCTTTTTTTCTTTTTTTTTTATTTCAACACTCAGATAAAATTTTAAATTTAAATTATGTTTCCATGTATACCTATCCATAAATCAAATTAAATTCAGAAAAAATTTAATTTCTAACTAATGACGCTACTAGGAGTTCTCCGCTTGCTGTAATTGTGCATCTGCACCAATCAAGTTTACCAGTGTGAAGCAAGCGTTAAGCCATTAATGTATGGAGAACCTGGGCTCGACACTCGGCTTGTTTTTTTTTTAAATAGTGTTTGACACCGGTTTTAGCTACTAAGGCATCACAGAGGGTGGACACTGATGATATATGAGATGAAGTGATAAACTTTTGGACGGTATTGGACGTTGGCCTGGTTTAATAAATGCCCCACGTTGGAGAGCCAAAATATGGGACGGTAATTGGTTACGACGTTGCGTCGCAATGTATTCAATAGCCCCACGTTTAGGAGCCAAAATATGTAACGGTAACTTCGATGACGACGGCTGGCCCAACTATAGTCGGCCTCTTATAGATTCGAATTATGTAGACTCGCTTATTATGTTACTTTACTACTTCTGTCCTATTTAGAAGTAGCAAAGGTCTCAGGGGATTTAGCTGTTTTATTGGTGTTGAATCAATAGGTTAGAAAGTGCTGCGGCTGTTGTAAATCAACAGTCGTTTAGAGCAAATTTAGATGATAGTTTATTAAATAATTCTCTTCGAAGGACCTAAATGCTCTGCCCTTTGTCGGGCGAATGCTGCAAAATGTCACGGATAATTAGCGGAATGTTTCACCCAACATAACAGTAACTACGTGTGAGTATCGCCTTTGGATTTATGTGTAACTGCAAATGCCTGTGGCTGCTAATGCGACTGACCCCGACTGCTGTATGTCCGTGAATGTGAATCTGAACGCCTGACACTGTCTGGCGAAAGTGTGAGAATGTGAATGACCATGTCCCGGCCTCCAAGTCACAGAATTCGAATCTGGGACATTGGGACGGTTAAGTCTCGCGGCATTTACAAAAACGTCGCGTCTAAAATCCATCTCTCTTACGGGCTAAATTTCAGTTTGCCTTTGGTCGCCTGATTCATTCCTTACTTACGCTTCAGAAACCTCTCTTGCATCGCGATGATTTAAAGGTCTTAGACCGTTGGGGCTGTTTACCTCTTACGGGACTTTAACTCCAACATGCGACCTCGGTTTTACAAAAGGACCTGGCTTTCACCAGCTTTGCTATTTTCCGAAGGGTTCTCGCTCTGATGGCAGGTATGCGCTTTTTCCATCTTAAAAACAATTTAGTATACCCAACACATGAACAATAATACAAATTGATGAATATACATCGCTTATGATTGCCACATATCGTTTAAAGTAACGCATATGTCAATAATAATAATAATAATAATAATAATAATAATAATAATAATAATGACAACTTTAATAGTAATTGTGATATTAATAATGATAGTAATAGTGATGGGGCGATACCGTTAATACTGCTTCAAACTGGGAAAGGATTTTCTTTTTAAGAATTGAAGCATTTCAGGCCTAAGTTTAGAGTACTTTTCCGGCATTTGCCATTTATAAGGACTGCAGTCCTGGTGGGATTCGAACCTCAGACCTTCTGCTCACGAGTCTGCGCCCTAACGACCTCGGCCACCCGTGGCGGTCTTTGCAGGTTGTCTGGGTAAAAGTTTTTCCCCCGTTTTTCTTTTCCATGAAAAAGTGCATGGTGAGTAGCTTTGTCTCAGAAGTAATTAATTCACATATTGTTCCCATCTATGACAATCACTATGACACGCTAACGTTTTGTAGAAAAGAAATTTGAAAATTACTCACATGGAAAAGATGCATTTTGCTAGGTTATAATTGAAGGACTTTCTGGAGGAGGGGCTGTAATGGAAATATGGGGAATTGAGACATTTGCAATCAAAGATTTAATACAATTGAAACAATTAAAAACTACATTTAAATTGCATGTAAGCCTACAATTGAGTTTCGTAAAAAAAATACATTTTTAAAATTAAAGCACTGCTGTCTTTAAAATATAACAATAATACCTAGGTACTTATGCACAAAAATCGTCAATTTATAAGTTGTATGAAAGAAAATAATATTTATCTTAGATGCAATGCATTTTAAATACACATTTTTAGAATAGCATGAAATGGCATGTACCATATTTGTTACAATCTACTATGTATGTTTACAGTGTACTTTTATCAACTACAAAGGGCACTGTTTGTCATGTATTGAACAAGTCTTGAACACAAATTTCTTTCACGTAATTTACTGGTACCTCATTCAATATACTTTAGCTGCTGGATGCTGTATTTCTATTTCTTCAGACTAAACGGGGTAAATGTACCCAAGTAAATTAGCGAGCACAGATGTGTCTTATGGTTATTTGTATCTTCATGTAATGGGTTTATACTTCAATACTTCTCCAGTTCTTTATTAGGGCTCTTTTTATTTTAGCTTCAAATGGTTATGCACCCTGGCATAAGATATTGAAACGTGTTGGGATAGTTTCTGCCTTCTTCTATTTCGTTTCTGTCGCGTTGTCAAAAATGTTCTCGAACAAAAAGAGGTGTATAGCCTCCACTTGACAAACGCTGGCTATTTAGGAACAAACTAAAATGATAACATTTTTATTTTCCCCAAAGAGACCATCAGAAAGTAGAGTAATATTTACCTTTTTCACTTTAGGAAATTCATTAAGGTTTTTTGTAAGATATGATTTAGAAATGAGGCCACCGAAACGAAATAGTTTTTGGTCTGCACTTCTATAAAACATAAACGAAGGATTTTAATTATGCACATGCACATTAAATGCATATGGTCATGTAATTTCTTTACGTTTGCGAGAAAAAATCATAAATGTCAGTTTTTGGTTGTTTGAAAGCATAGCCTTATGTTCCTTAAAATATGTCAAAAAATTAATTTTTTTATTCTACACTTATGGTCAGTTCGATCCAAAAATATTTTAAATAATGTTTCAATTTTGAAACCAATTTAAATTTATTTTAATGCCAAACTATTGATTTTTCTCACTAGGAGAAAATACATAAATTTTCCTTTAATAACTCAAACATTTGATTCCATTTTATACAGACGATTATTTTGACTGTCCTTCTTTCTTCAAAGGAGCCACTATCTAATATTTTTGCGTATTAACCCAAGGTGGTTTTTTTTTTTTTTTTTTTTTTTTTTACAGAAATTAGAAAAACTTAGAGAATGCTGCACGGAAAAGTTTTTAATCTTAGATCCTAATATAAATAAGATATTTCGAAAGACTCTTGGATTTTATTCTTCTTGCTTGATTTCTTATCTTTTCATTCCATGGCACATGATAAATAGAAAGCTTGCAGTTATTTGCCATATCTGTAATAAAATACTTTTAATAATTTCTTATGCTGATTCGATGACACTTTCAGATGACAGTTTTTCTTGCAACAAGTTTCAAATGGTAAAAAAAAATCCCTATTGCCATACCAGTTCTATTTACATGTTCCTCACCGCTGACCTCCTGTTTTTAAGTTCTGTCCTCTTGAAACGCATGCTGCAGTAACCTTTCTCCCCTTTTACGAGGGTAGGTCCATAAGTTTCCGTTCTAATCATTTTCTAGGTATGATGAAGATAAAAACTATATTTTACTTTTCAATATAATTACCCTTTATTGCAATACACTTCTCACTCTTTGAATTAACATTTCAACCCCTCCCCCAAATACTCAGAAGTCTTACCTGCAAAATGGACACAAACACATCACTTCTTCGTCACATTTAAGTTTCCTTCCTCAAAGGCCTTTCTTGAGTTTTGAGAAGAGGAAATAGTCACTGGGAGCTAGATCTGAGCTGTAGGGTGGACGGTCGAACTGCTTGAAGCCACATTTCTTCACAGCTTCCTTTGTAACAAGAGCTGTGTGCACAGGCGCGTTGTCGTGAAGAAGGCGCACACCATCACTCACCTTTCGTCGGCTTTTCTCTTTGATAGAAGCATGTAGTCTGTGTAGTAGGCCAGCATATACTCCCCATTTACTGTGTTCCTCTCCTTGAAGTCAATGAAGAGTATTCCTTCACAGTCCCAAAATATTGTGGCCATGATCATCTTGGTTGACTGAGTGACCTTGGCCTTTAGAGGCGGTGCTTCGCCATATTTACGTCACTCCAATGATTCTCTTTTTGGACAAGGCATCATAGTAGAGGACCATAATTCCATCTCCTATAACACTGGTTTGCAGAACTTCTCCCTTGTTGTCACGACAGAGTTCCAAAAATCCCTGATAACAGATGACTCGATACTGCTTTTGGACTGAGAAAAGAAGTGTAGGCACCCATCTTACACTAACCGTATTCATGTTTAAATGTTCATGAATCATTCGAAGGACTGTTGTTTTAGAAAGACCTAACTTTGCTGCTATTTCTATAACTTTGAGTCACCGGTCTTCCACAAGAACGATGTTTTCAGGAGTGAGCACCTCCAAGGGCCGATCTGCACGCTCTTCATCTTCAATACTTTCTCGACCCATTGGAAAAAGCTTGGCCCATTCTTTTACGGTAAAGTATGAGAGATACCTTCCCCAATAAACCATCCAATTGCTGTTTAATTTTATTTGGAGTAAGTCATTCTTTAGTGAAGAACTTAATAACAGCTCGATGCTCCATTTTGTACATGTCGCAATCTTCCACACATAGCCTTCTTTATGCAACTGAATACAGCTGAGCCGAAGTTACAGCTGCAAGTATTTGCTCGGCAGATAAGGTATGACACCGAATAAGGGTTTTATGAAGGGGATAAGGCCAGAAACTTATGGACCTACCCTCGTATTTGGATTTAGCTATATTTCACGTTGTTTTTGAATGCCTTAAACGAAACTTACAGGGAATATTATTAACAAAATGGCGGTTCGTGTAAAATGATTTCCGGAAAAAGGATTCATAGACCTAAAGGTTCATCTTACAGAAAAGTTGTCAATTATGCAATTAAAATAGATTTCTAGCCATATTTTTCAGGCATCATTTCTGGTATTTCTCTTTCTTCATTTACTATTGTTGTGGGTCTTTTTTTTAAAATCAGAGTACAGCTCTTCGTGTAAGCTTTTGCTCCATCAACACGTCATTACTAGCAAGGTGAAACTATTTCTCAACACTTGAACTATTTTCATCAAATTCCTTCAGTTAATCGTTGTCAAGTGACAGAAGCGCAAACTGCACTCTGCTCATATTTAAGTTCTCGTCTTCACCACGAAATTCACGCTCGGATCTGCTCCCAACTTCCTGCGCGCGCATTATCATGAACAGTTTGTGTGACGTGAAGCCCATGTTAAACTTGAGGAACTAATTAAATTATAGTGCGCTTGCCAACAACATGGAAGGGATTGTCAGAGGCAAATTTAAGAGATAATGCGATGTAATGAATAGAACAAACCATTCTAATATCATTAGACTTTTGATTAACGTTTTAGTACAAATAATAATATCTGTGTTATTTTTGAGTGCTATACTGTTAATGCTCTTATAATACTGAATGGACTAACAGTAAAAAACATTTTTTTTTCATAGTGCAAAAAATATTCACCTAAGTTCAGTTTAAACTTTTTACGTAAACCATCATTATGTTTGCGTCACTGTATTGTCATAGCAACGTATAGACGCTCCATAATAATCATGTTGTGAGTTTGGTTTTAAGGTAAGGCCAAGGTGCAGAATCAGCTACAGTCATGCATTTAATTTAACATTTCATAACTTGCCGATCTGTATAGCTACCCGTTTAGCACAAATTTGATTTAAACAGAAACATGTCAATTTAGGGGAACTTTTAAAATAAATATTGATTGTATTATAGGTTTCATCCCTTACCCCCAGCCATCCATGCTTTGAAATTTCAAATGGCTTCTATACTTTATAATACTTAAATTTTAAAGAGGATTAATGTGTTACATATTTTGTTTTCCTGCTTTGCCTGACAACCTATACTTCTTTTGTGTGTGTGTGTGTGTGTGTGTGTGTGTGTGTGTGTGCTGAATTTAGCTACAACAAAAATAAGTATGTTATTTTATTTTGGACAAAACTACAATAATACAGTCTATTTCGGAACTGCTGACTAACCCGTCTGCATTCGGTTCTTTCGTGTAAAATATATAACTACGTCACGGGAGGCAGGAGGCCGAGGTAGTTAAGGTGCGGGCTTGTGAGCGGGAGGTCTGGAGTTCGATTCCCATAATGTTTCCTCAGTCCTTATAAATGGCAAATGCCGGAAAGGTATCCTAAAGCTAGGTCTAAAACGCTTTCTTCCTTAAAATAAAAACTCCTTCCCAAGTTTTATTTCACCCCATGTATCATCAGTACCCATTGCCTGTGATGCCTCAGGGGTAAAAACGGGCGTTAAACACTATTAAAATGTATATATCATTTCTAAACAATTTATTACTGAAACACAACTGTTATAATCGATACATAATAGCAGAATAATACGTCAAAATTTAAAAACTATCAGTCCAAGTTGCCAGGTATTGTTAGAAAACAGAAATAGGTGACAATTGCATCCTATTTAAATTGTCAAAGAATGGGGATTGCATTTTAAAGTGGGGGTGATTACGGTGAAGGAATGGAACCAAATATTTAATCAACGTGAGTTTTAAACTTTCCCTAAAATCTAAATTGACGTATTTTTATTTGAATAAAGTTTGTGTTAAATAGATCGTTCTTGGAACCTTTTTTAAATGGAAGCTAGATATATATCAATTGCCAGTCCTTAAGTATAACCGTGATAAAAATACGGCGAGGGAAGTATTTGCAAGAAAATCACAAAGCGACCTGTGAAATTATGCATTTAGATAATTTCAGATATTCGGTAAATAAAAAAGTATTAACACTTCGTTACAAGCTAACTCAACGAGAATATTGTGAAACATAGAACATCAAAATGCGCAAAATTATTTTTATTTTCATTTCCGTAAGGTTTTTACACGAAGTTTGAAATGCCTTCTTCTTTAGTTGCCCTGGCGGTATATGTTTAATAAAGTGTGCTTGTTAAGAAGTATTTGTAACTTTTGTTTTAATGATCCAAGTTCCTGTACGGTATCTGCTCGCGGGCCTTGTCTTCTAAGGAGGTGGCAATCTCTACCTTTATACCGGTATAGGAGGACGTGAATTGCGTTCTAAGTTGCGATCGTGCTCACTATGTTTATAACACAGAAGAAACCACTGTTTCCTATTGAACAACACGATGATGACCATATTTAACTTTTTCTGCTTTATTGTTTTATAATATTCTTTTTATTGTTACATTGCGGTCACTTTTCTTTATTAACAAATTGATGGCTTTTTACACAATATAAAAATTTGCCAAAGTTATAGCAATTTGAAATTGAGAGCTGATTTTTTAATAATCCATGATCACCATTATGACTGGCATACATTCAATGAGGCCTTCTGTCTTTTTCGAGGGCTGACAGGAGAAACGTTCAGTCTTCTATAACCATATCACGTTCAAGTCTGAAATCCTAGGTTTTACAGCCTTAGAGAGCTTGTACTGAGATTTCGGCATTAACAAGCTGAAATATCGCATTTTCAGTGATGGGTTGAAGGGGGCAATCACTAGGTTCATTATCCTATCCATTTCCTAGCGAACTGGTGACCAATTGGGATCTCAAATTAAAGTGAATTGCGCCATAGACCATAATATGCTATAACAAAGTTTGGTTCTCCTCTCTCTCTCTCTCTCTCTCTCTCTCCAGTGTTCCTTCGGACGCTATTACACAGGTCATTTTGATCGAGACAAAGACTGAGGTGCATCACTGAACACGATTCCACACCATTCTCTCACCGAGTATGGGCTTAATGGAGAACTCTGTGTTGAATATAATAACGCTTCTGCAATTAATTGTCACCTGTTTATCCAATAACGCTAGCTATCATTATCACGAGTTTGAGCAGCTGTTACTCTACAGTCCACAGATTCCGTGCGAATAATGCGGCAAACCTGTCTTCTCGTTGATCTATGAAGCAGCACTTATCATGGGCGCTCTCGACTGTAATATGTTTATATATAAACACACATATATATATATCATTTATTTTATAGCATACAATACTATAATTATGTAAATAGTAATGGTAATTAGGTTAAGATTTTAATATATGAATAAAAACAGAAATGGAAGAAACTGGCAAGGGAAGGCTTTTCCAAAGTGGAAGTGAAAAGAAAAAAACCGCCTGAAGCTACCGAGCGTCAGTAAGATACATTTTCGCGTCTTTCTAGAACTTTTTTTATGGGAACCGGCCAATCAGCCGTGGGTATTTGAAATTTTTGAAGCATTACTGTGTTCATAGGTGTACTTCCGTGGACCGTAAGCTTGGAGTGCTTACGTGGACCCTCAAGCCAATGTTTTGTACAAAAAAATGCAATTTGCCTAGTTTCTGGGCTCTCTCTTATAAACTCTTATTCAGGCAATCACAATTAGACAGAGTGCATTCACTTTCGGCGACCTCTTCAAACATTGGACGCTTCCATTCAGGCAGTCAACAATCAACATTCAACACTAGAGAGCCAAAATGAGATGCAAGCATTCATAGTTCCAGAATACGTGCGCAGTAACCCTTATATCACGCAAGTTGAAAGCATAGACGTGTGAAGCGAATGTCCATCTTAGATTGAAAACCAAGTTATAGGTGATCGCAAGCTTTTATTCGTCATAGATATGCGTATGATAAAATCAATATTTAGCGAAGTATCACCTGAAAGTACCAATACGGTGATTAGGGGATTAGAAGACACCTCAAAGCCCTTGGCCATCAGAAGTAACAAGCTTGCCGGCGCTTAGAATCAATAGGCTTCTAGGTCAAAGTTACGGTGTATTCTACCTGTTCAGTATAATAACCATTTTGTAATGCAGAAGTATGCCAATAAACACACTCTTCGGACGCTTACCTTCTCGTATTTTTGTTGTGAATGAACTTCCTGTACTCTCCCTTTGTGTCGAGGCACAACGAAACAACGATATGCTCTGAGATGTAGTTAACCTTTGAAAGCGTAGGTTATTTGCTACACCCATGCAACATCAGCTGACTTCAAGAATAAGATCACCCACAACAACGCTTCCATCTGCTAATGTTTGATCATATATTGGAATATTCTGGACTGTGCTCAACATTCCTTACCCGAGGATGTAACTTCTGTCAAATTACTACAGTAGTATGATATACCTCTTTTTCATATTCTGAGCATTTTACTTCAAGAGCACTCTCAATATCTACCTCACTATCCTTTGTCTACAAAATTTTGTTTACTTCTTACATGGCATCTTAGAGCTGCTATACAAGCGAAAATACGAAACTGAACAAAAAATATCATGGTGTTGCAATTTCCAATTAGTGTATTGTATATTATATGTAATGATCCGAAATAAAAACTCCAGTAGGCTGTTCATAGATTGTAAAGGAAGAATCAGATCTGAAAAGTAGGATCTCAGCCTTCTAACCTGTATAAGCTGAGTTCCTTGCCCTTCCGTGTCACCAGGAAGGTTAATTAAATCTGATCGCCCGTTTCCAACTAATGTCTTACACACTATCACTAACCAAAAAAGTTGAAATATGTCTTTGTTAATAATGTTTTACTAAATATTATGCATTTTTTTCCAAATTAAGCCTGTTAAAGTTGAAAGCACCTGCTTTATAAACCCACACCTTCCCACAAGGCTTGAACTTCTGATTTGGGCCTGTTTTAGTGTCTAGTGTATTTTTAGGAATGCATGTTGTATATATTGTGTAGATCTACTAGGGTTGAAAACATTTAACACATTTATAGAGATATCTACATTCCCAAGCTTCTGAAAAAATGTTTACAGGGGACCCAACACATAAACGAGTTTTTTAATTCTCTGATTTAGACTGGGTGAATAAGTAAGGTTTGCATAGCCAACAGTAGGAGCAGCTGTTAATGAAGTAGTAGCTTGTTTTATTGATGCAAGTATAACAATGAATAAAGTTATAGGGGAAATGCAAATCATTACTGGGAATTTCTGTGTAAAAACTAAATGAAGCATCAGAATAATAAAATGTGTTCAGCAAGAAAGAAGAGAGAAAAATGCAGCATCCAGGAGCAAAGAGACTGAAGAAAAACATAATTATGGATACCACCGGTAGTATCTGAAAATAGGCGAGAAAGTAAAATTATATTACAAAATGTGAATTTTTTTTGGGGGGGGGGTGTTTTCTACAAACTTAACTTTTATTCGTGTGATGTAGATTTTCTCAGAAATTATTGAACCTAATAACGTGACATTTTTTGTGCTTTTTAATATACATTAAAACAAACTGAATAGTTTAAAATGCAATATTCAGTATTCTTTTAAAAATAGTATAAAAACTGTTTAAATATTTTTCAAAAGTGAAAACCTTTTTTTAAATTTGTTCATTAGGTTAATGAAAATACTAGTTCAGTTTGTTAATGTACTTCCAACCTAAAATGTGCATAAGTTTAGTGCACTGGACTCAGTTTTTGGGAAAAGGTATAGTAAATGGGTTAAAGTGTTAATTTAAGTTTAACAGTGTGTACACAGTTGTTAAAAATAATAGTTAAAAAGAGACCAAAATTGAAAAACGCAATATTAATTTTGTATGTAGAATGAACACCGTTTTTACAGCATAATTTCTCGTGCTTAAATTTAACTTTACATAGGCTTGTTAGCTTAATGCCTAAAGTACACGTGGTATTAAATGCATTGTTGTAAGCTTTGGTACCCGCCTGTGAGAGGTGTGCAAGTTGAGACATGTGCCTACAGCAATATGGAGACGAACAATATGCTGCTGTGAAAGTCTGCTATGGTCTAAATAAACCTCTGTCTGAGACCTACAGAAAGTTTGTTCTTTTCTACAGAAGAACTCAAAGACATTGAAATGTTTAAATAGGGAAAGCAATCATTTTCAAGGATGGTGGTTCCGGCTGTTTGTCATTGTGAGAAAGGACCATGGAATAACATTAACAACAATTTCAGAAATACTGAAAATTTCACTTGTTGTCACCCACACTTCGGTAACTGAAAAGTTGCATATGAGAGGTGTTTGTGCACGGTGGGTTCCAAGACTGCTGATTTCCGAACGAAAGGACATTCAAGTGCAGGTATACATGCAGTTGAAAATCATATTATAGGAAAATGTTTCTTTCAAAGGTAATCACTGTTGCTCAAAGTTAGCTACATCATTTCGACCCTGAGAGCAAACAACAAAGCTCTGTGTAGAAATACCCAACATCTACTCCTCCCTTAAAAAGTGTTTGCTTCTGCTGGGAAAGGGACGGTAATCTCATTTTCAAGGAATGTATGATCAATGTTAGTGCCTGCACACACAACTGTAACAGAGATATCCTGAAAACTCTGCAAGGCCATTCCGTACAACAAGCTGGATGCTGCACCACGATAATGCACGGCCGCACTCCACAAAGGTTGTTGCTGAATATCTCGCAAAAATCAATGTAAAGTGTTCCTCCCTCTTCCTAGATCAGATTTAGTGCCACGTGTCTTTTTAAATCTCCAAATAAAGAGTAACGGAATATCAAAAGAGGGGCTTGTCGCTTCAAGAGTGAACAGTGTGTGTGTGTTGCTTAAGTGTTCAGCAAGGGTTCCTTCACCCTCGTAGTTGAAAAATCTCTTTTCGTATTCGGAATAACACAATTTTACTGTCTGGGTTTTCCTGGTCATACTAAAACACATTTTGCTGGGAGATAGGAAAGTAAAGTGACGTAGCAAGTATGAAGGAGAAGTAAATCCGCAGTCTAGAGGATCATTAAGGAGGGGTTTACAGCTGGAGTCACCCTTGCCTTATTTATTGTGTTTTAACGGTATTTCGCCTCTTCCAGCCACTATATTTACTATGAAAATTAAAAGCGCAAAAATGCCAAATTCTGGACATAGCTCCATTTCCCGGCGGCGTTTACACTTACAGTATTAATAAAAACGCCTTTAAACTCAGATATTTGCCCTGAATTATTTCCTTTTCTTTCTTTGTTATGTCTAGAAAAGATACATTCTGCTGGATTTTTCCAATGTACATCTTCAGATAGAGGTTTTCATTTTCATATCTTATGGCTAGAGTTTAAACCTACCACTGTCATGTGGTGATGAATGACTTTTCATTTCCCTAAATACCCCATGAAGTACCTAAAATTACTAATAATTCATTCTGTGGTTGAAGAAAAATTTCAAATGTGTATAAAATTCTGCTTAATAATTTATGAATAAAATCGCAATTTCCTCCATCTTGATTTCAGCACTCTTTTAATGTATATTTGGTTGCATGCAGGCTGTAACAGGCTGCGACTGAGCATGGGTCAATATACGGAGAGTTACTTAACATGTGGAAAAATCCTGCGGAGAATTTAGAGAATCTAAAAATAAACGAAATAAACTTAATATGCACATGTGGTCAATCTCGTTTGGTTTTTTAGATACAGTTTTGCATATAGAGTACTCTCAACAATCCAGTTATTTTGACTTTACAAATTGAGAAAGTGATGTGGTTTATGATCAAAGTCATCTATCATCCATATGTAGTGGTGGTAGTAGTAGTAGTAGTAGTGGTAGTGGTAGTGGTAGTGGTAGTGGTAGTGGTAGTTTTAGTGGTAGTGGTAGTAGTAATAGTGGCTGAATTTATTTCAATAATAGTTTACCAGATACATAATGAAATACTTAACGAGTATCTAGTGCTTGGGTATAGTCAGACCGTTCATTTCCATTTATATATAAGGAATGTTGAAGGAAAAACCCACGCATAAACCCTCAGAATTACGCATTACATACAAAGTCATACTCAAAAATAATTAGGAAATAACCTCCATTTCGCAGCCATGAAAGAAAAATTATGCAAATAATAGCATCTTAAATTTATCTTCTAGAGCACGAAACAAGAGAAATACATAATTCAATACATATATAAACAAAAAATAAAACAATAAAATAATTTAAAATATATAATTACATTATATGCTATGCCTTCTCTAACCACAGATTTTCTCTTGCCCACATTATCTTCTTAATCAATTTACATAGGTACTGCCAATTATTCTTATCCAATTGAGCCATCTACCAAAGTAATCACACAGTTACATTAAAATGCACTTCAAGTGCGAGTATTTTACAATATTCGTCCTTATATAGTTTTGAAAACAAAGACACCTATAACAGTTTACCATTACTTTATGTATAAGCTTAAAATTGACGAAGCAGTAATCTGTCATTTTATTTTGCCTGGGACACTGATAGGAACATTATACAAATTCTTTTAAGGGATCATTTTAATGTTTTATTAAAAGAAATTTTACTAAGCATAATACCCCTTATGTGATTGATGCATGATGGGGCACCACCTCATTTTTCTTGCGGTGCTACAGACTCTCTAAATAAATGGATTGGGGAGCGACACCTGACCTGTTCCGTCCCCTGACCATTTCTATCACATATTGATAGCATGTTTATAGGACATTGCATGTTTCAAACCTATTGATAGAGTGGAAATTCTTCGCCAGTATATTGCACTAAGATTTTAGCAGATATGACAAACACTTGAAATATAGGAGAGAATAAGACAGACCATGGTCCACTGTTCTGTAGAATAATGAATAAAGGAAAAAAAAAAAGACTAAATAAGGAACTAAGCGAAATTGATCATATGTACATTGCCTTTTCTGTTTCTTTTAGATCCTCTAGTTCTCTAGAAAATTTTCACAGCCTAAGTAACATGTATTATTACTTGAGAATATGTATAAAATTTTCTAATCTAATTACTATAGTCAGCTATATAATTTTAGTACCCAGTTATATTGAATTGTCTTACTCATTCTTAAGAAAGCGTTGAATACTGAATAAGTTTCAGAGTACAAACTGGTCGATATCCTTTAATGAAATGGATAGATTGGTACTTGAAAGAGGATATATGGGTGCTTTAGCCTTCAAGAGCAGGCTGTTTGTACCTATAGGAGGTACCTTCGGGCGGGAAATGGCCAGGATTCTGAACAGTGAGGCACAGATGTAGACGGGGTCTCTAACATTGTTTCCAAAAAAGAAAATACGACGCTGGCGGAGCCCCCCACCCCTCTAAAAGTTCAAACTCCTTAAAAGGGACACTTCCATACCGAGACAGAAACCATTTCAAAGCTCAAGTCACCGTCACACCGCACACAATACCACCCCACTTGGCTTGGCACTTTCGACCCTGTAACAGACCCAACAGAATGAAATGATATGAAATAAGAGTCATGGAAGGGAAAGTTTCATTCCAGCACTCTCCTAAGGAACCATAGGAAACCACGAAAATATCGAAGGTTAGGATGGCTAGCCCCAAGGATTTGAAATTGGAATCTTCCAAGCAAACTAAGCCATCCTGCTCGGTATCCATTGTGGGGGACCATCTAAGTAAGTGCACTTGCCGGCGACAGACATTGTTGAGTATCACCTAGGTTCATATATTCTTAAACAGTTGCGCAGGAAATGAAACCCAAAAGACCGAATTTGTCACATTTTGTACGGAGCTACATATTAAAAAGCATAGAATAAAAAAGTAGTTTCAGTAACAGCTATTGTGACCTCTATTTTATGTTTATATTGTGATAGCAATGGCGGAAAAGAAACTGTTGTTCTTTTACTCCTTCTTTATGAAATACCTACTTGACTATGCTGACTATGCTTCCGAAGTTTTGGCAAGCTATAAAATTGTATTTGCATAGTTTCTTCGCTTGTCAGGCATATATTATTACTGTTCTAAAAGAAATTTTAAAAAACGTAAACAGCTTGCGGATCCGCAGTGCTGGAACTACGAGTATTTTTTTTTTTTTTTTTTTTTTTTTTTCCAGTATTCGGGGGAAAGCATTATGGTACCACGCGAACTTGGAACTTTCATGTCGAGAAGGGAAATAACCTCATCGATTTGAGCTGGTTCATCACGCAAACCTCGGCAACAATAACCACTTTATGTTTTAGTGCGGAAATTCAGTGGAAGTTTTTCTTTATTTGCATATAATGAGCGCACTGTTCTGTTTGCCTATAGAACCAGGTATTCATAAAGTCGATCAGAAGAGAAAATTTTTCTATTGTAAGGTTTCAGGGTTCAAATTGGGACCGTGTTCCATAGTACAAGCTCATTTACAAATGTATGATATTATCATTTCCTCAATTAGTCTTTCGCGCGGTTGTCATAATAATTGGCACAATGAGCTTTCACTTAACATTGGTAGTTAGCTTTACCTTGGGCATTTAAATAAAAGAAGTCAAATTTGACTTTATTTTATTTAAATGTAAAGTCAAACTTTTTTCAATTTTCTGGGAATTTTTTTTAAAGAAAGCCATTATCTAAGTTTTGATCACAAGGTTGGAAAATTTTGCATGTATGTTGTTTCTCTGTCAATGCATAACTATACTTTCCATCATAATTTAAGTAATGGCGAAAGTTACACTGATTGACTGCCAGCAACTCCAGATATAATTCCTCTTATTAAATTATAGTGCTCTTTGTTTGTACAACTTATTTTTCTTGTGCTTTTTATCTGTATCTTTTTATTAAATATGCAAGGCTAATGTTTAAATTTCTGTCAAAACAAAATAGTTTTTATGGAACGAGCCTAACCCACAGTTGTTTTCCTGTTTCATAAGTGCATTATTAATCTGTTTCTATACGGTTCATTGTCTGTGGGAATTAAATTATCTTTGCAAACAGTAGCAAGAGTTTGTATTGATCTCTCAGTTATGAGACAGAAAGGATGAAAAGGGATGAAAAAAGGATTGTGTTATATTTTTGTTATAATTTTTTTTTGTCCTGCGTCAACTACAGACGAAATAGTGAAAATAAAATTGACAAGTATCTGCATCTGCTGATTCTAGCGCGGGGGAAGGGGAAGAGAAATTTGTTCTGATGTTGATAATTTTACAATAACTGAAATTGATCGAAAAGTGCATGGTTTAGTTTTACAAAGCGAATCCCGAAGCCTAAACGAAATTTAATAGCGCTCATGATTTACCCATTTATATGTCATCTGTCTTATGCAAGCTTTTAAAAGACATGGGGTGCGAAATTAACAGCAGGAAGAAAAGCGTACAGTTGATAGAGACGACATTACGGAAGGAATCTGCTAGCTATTTAAAATGTGAGAAATGTTTTTGAATTACTATATGCTGTGTCTTTTTTATTTTGGATAGCATATAGGTACATGTTTTTGTTTTTATTGTTACTGCTACTGCCAGCGCTTCAGTTACAATTTTCCCAATAGAACATCAAAAGTAAACTTTGTAATAATTATTGAAACAAGATTAACTCGGCAGTAAATTCCAGAGTCGATAAAAACAAAGTGGTGGGGAAAGCTGTAAAATCTGACGGTTTTAATGGATGGATTATGCAGATCCTATTGAAGAGCTTCGACGCTGTAGTTCGTATTCATTAAATCACATGAGTATATGAATCTGGTAAACAATTTGCATTTTCTAGGTCTTGCTCTGCTATTTTTTACAGAAATTATATTTGTCCGCTTTCAGGTTCCCTTCATTCGAATTTTTAAATTTTTATACTTCGAGTTTTTATATCGGAAAAAGTTTATACTTGTGATTCATTAATAGAAATCGATTAAAAATTTTTTGGTAATTGTCTGCGTGCGATCAGTTTTCATTGTGTTTCTAACGTATTGTAAAGCTGCGGTGTAAAGTTGGGGATTCGATTGCAAAGCTATTTTTGTATTGTTGTTAAGTTCTATTGAAGTTTCGAAATGAAAGTTACGACTCAAAGAGGCACACAAGCCACCAGATGTCAACACTGACAGAGGGCAAATCCTCGAGAGAACCTCAGAAACGTTAATATGTTATAAGTATTCGCACTATATATTTATCACAGATTAATGAGGACATTTTTTTCTGGAGGATTTAATAATTAAAACATGTGGTGGCGACAAAGTACAGGAATACTGTGAGGGATTGTGTGTGTGTGTGTGTTTTTTTTTAATGGTGTTTAACGCCCGTTTTTACTACCGAGGCACATCAGGCGGTGGACACTGATGCTACATGAGATGAAATGATATCTTGGGAAAGAATACTTCTTTTAAAGGAAGGAAACGTTCCAGGCCTAAGTTTAGGGTACCTTCCCGGCATTTGCCAGTAATGAGGACTGAGGAAAACCTGGAAAAAACCTCAATCAGGGAGGACGATCCTGGTGGGATTCGAACCCCAGATCTCTCGCTCACGAGTTCGTGCCTTAACGACCTCGGCCACCCGTGGCGGTTTGTGTAATGCTGTTCTGCTGTCTGGTCTTCATAGATTTCTGTGAAACATTAGAAATATGTGCGATTTTATGAAACGAAAACACAATCTCACTACGACTCTTAAAACCAAAGCAATATATAAATACGTTACAAGGACAGGACAATATTAAAAGATATGGTTGCTTGCTGTATGTAAGTGAGCAGTAATTGTGACATAAGCGCCTTCTTCCACTTATTCGCATTTGGCACTCGAAGCAAATGTAAAGTGCGTGCAGTTCTCAGTTTTTAGCAGAGTGAAATTCATTGCAGGTTAGAAACTGTTTAGCCCAAACTGTTTTAAGTCGAAAGGATGTGTAGATTTGGTGCAACAAATTTCAAATTATAACTTCATGACGATCCAAACGATTCCAACGATCACTGTTCCTGGAATCATCTCTGCTCTTAATTTCCGTAAAATGTCTGCTCGCTGGGTTCTGCAAATGCTAACCGAGGGAAACAAACGAATGAATGCATTACTCTACCGTTGCCAAGAGAAAGAAATTTCGTTTAGAAATCATCTTTACGGGTGAAGGAGCATGGGTTTACTCGCTCATTTAAGAGTCCAAACGAAACTCTGTGATGGCAAAACATTCTTGTTCCGCCATCAAAGAAGTTCAGGGTTCAGCCGGTCTGAAATGAAAACAATGTTCTAGGACTGTTAAAACCTCCCGTGTGTGAGCTCTCCCTTCCAAAAACAACAATTAACAGTGACGCGTACTGCAAAACTCTCATGAAATTGAGCGCAACCGTTATACAGTTAAGCACTAGAATAAGATTCGAAGACCAATGTGCAATGCTTCAAGGGCGGGAAGGTACAGAAGGAATATTTAAACTCGTAAGTGCCGGAATAAATACTTGAAAGTTTGCGACGACTTTACGGAGAAATATACAGCATGCTGTATGCCAGGCATGTGTCATACTTTGTAGAATAAATACATTGGTATATTTTGGATTTGTACTTACATATCGCAACGTCCTCGTACTGTTAGCTGTTCATTATTTTATTACATATGCTATACCTAATACTTAATTATATGTGAAGGTCAGTCAATCCCTCTGCCTAGCGGCGTTGCCAAACTAATTGGGAGTGTGCGGTTGGAAGCTTTTAGTCCAATTCAGTTCTTGAGTTTTTGAGAACCGTACTTTGGATAATTATTTTAATGTTTATACTTAATATAAACAAAAGTTCATCTTTGACCAAGCAACATATTGCACCGAAATGATTGGTTGACGTCGTTAAGGCACCAAAAACCTGGAGTTCGATTCTCGCCAAGACCGTCTGTGATATCTTAGCAGTAAAAACGGGTATTAAAAACACTGTCTAAAAATCGCATTCATGAATGCAAAACTCTTTTGTACTTGCTTCTTGTAATATTTTAAGTATAAGCGAACACTAGCACACACTAACGTAAATACATACCACACACTCACACACTTATTTAAACTCTAGCGTAATGTAGGACTACAGGACTATTTTATTCACTTATGCATATTGAAAGTGCTTTACGTCATTCTCTTTGCTTATTGATCGGACCTGATTGTCTAGTGGTAACCATATTTGCCTCTTACACTGAAGGTGCAGGTTCAAACCCTGCCATAAGAGCGGATTTTTTTAGGACAAGTTCGGAAAGGAAGAAGAGCCATTGCTACCTTGTAGTATATTTACGACACGTAAAAGAACCTCAAGCCTGAACGAAGAAGCCTATGAGTAACTTTATCGGCCGTTTCACGCCCTGAATTGAATGCTACTCTAATGGCGTGAGATGTTAAAGAGTATAAATATAAAAATCTAATACTAAAAGGTTCAATTTTGAGTCGGACTAGCCAGATCTAGTGTGAATCAACAACCAATATCTCACTAATTACGTAAAGATTTGTACATTTACATTTACAATTTTAAACTCTTCCGCAATTGCACTGAATATTTTTCGAGTGTAAAATAGAAACACTGCCCTATCGATTATTACAAGTAGAATGTGCATAACCGACAATGCAGCGGAGTAGATATTACACATGATTGAACGCAGTCTTTACCTTCCTATTTCATTATGTTTTGCGTTTGCTTTACCTATAAATATTTCCGTTTATAAAATAATATTTTTTAAAAAAAATGGAAGTGCCAGAGAAAAACTGGTTAAATCCAATGCTAACATCTGTATTAAAAACGCCTTATTTCATGCAACACAAACATAAATAAAGATACCCTTACCTGTTTAGTGTCATTGACGCAAAGAGTGAATGGAACAGTGAAAACGACATAGCATTATTAAATCTGTGATAAGCTTGACACTTTAAAATCGAATTATATTAAACGATTTGAATGCTAACGTTAAAATATTGTTTTCACATAATCAGAGCGTACATTGTGAAAGAAGCAGAAAAAGAAAGCACGACTGCCAGTGGGATTAGAAATGTTGAGAAGAGACAAAATAGTCACTCGGATCTACTGAAGAAGCTGTTAATCTCAGAAGTTCGCAAATGCAGCATTAGCATGGAAAGTGGCATCGTGTGCTTGTCGGTTCTGGCGAGTGTTCCTCTCTCCCACTACACTTTCTCATGGTAAGACACAATTATTATATTATTCTTCCGAACACCATGGCAGTCATTCTAGGGCACTAAATCTCAAAAACTGTTAGTTATTCATTCCTTCGAATACCGAAGGAAATTATTATTATTATTATTATTATTATTATTATTATTATTATTATTATTATTATTATTATTATCATCATCATCATCATGATTATTATTATTATTATTATCATCATCATCATCATGATTATTATTATTATTATTATTATTATTATTATTACTGTCAAATCGACTGCTTCTTTCCATCGCTTATTTCCCTTTATTTGACAGGTACGTATGAAGTCGGTTTGCAAGAATCGATCCTTTGCTCTTCATGCCCCACCGGCTGTTAATTTCCGGTTCCTTGGCGCATAACGTGCTCAAAATTGTCTTAGTATCCTGTTTTTGCTTTTTCATCACCTCCCATTTCCATTATGCATAATTTACACAAGTTTCAGAACGCTAATTTCTCAAGAGATACCATTTGAATTGCAGGTTCAGTTCAAGTGCACTATCTTGGAATTGCTAATTAGAGTAAAAACTGGGAAATGTCGCTAGCAGCGAGCACGGTTCATTTTAATGTACAAGAAAACAGCATGCTGCTTTTTCATTAGTTTTTCTGTCTCTTCTTTTCGTTCTGAAAGGCGTTCAGCGGATATAAATGAAATTATATTACAATATTTTTAATCTGCTATATATATATATAAGAAAAATAAAAATAAAGCAACACTATCAACAATGTAACAAATTAGCAGTAATTATTATAAAACACAAAGATAAAGCACAAAGAAAAAGTCACACTTGAGATCGCTATATTTCGGACTCGTAGAGTCCTTCTATGGCAAGAGGACAAGTGACAAAGTGACAAGTCACAAGTCACTTGTCTTCTTGCCATAGAAGGACTCTACGAGTCCGAAATATAGCGATCTCAAGTGTGACTTTTTCTTTGTGTTTTATCTTTTTCTGCCATCTTAATTACTGTTAATTTATATATATGACAGAGCATTTACAGATTTGCACACTTTATTTGTATTAAAATAGCACTGTGTCTTATCAATTTGAACTACACCAACCGCCTGAGGATACTTTGCTTATAGGCAAAACTCAGGTTCAATCGGCAGAACTGCTATGGCTTAGTTCAGTATGTATTCGTGACTGACCTTTGGTGCATCATCTTGGAATATTAGTGTGTTTAAACACTACCTCTAACTATTCGAGAATTTCTCTGTCATACGTGTATTGGGGTTTTTCAGTGCCCTCCAGTGATGTTAGGGGTTGAAACGTACCGGGATCTTTCGTGGTTTTGCCACCAGCTTCATGGCAGCTGACCCTTCAGCGGTCAGAGAGAATCAGTTGTAATGTCCGCGCAGCTAATTCAATTTCTCGTAATTTCAACTACAGTTACAATGAAAATAAAGAGCCTGTCTTATGACAGGAGATGTTGGAAGTGTGTGAATGCTACATTCTCGCATTTCTGGCTTTTTTTGGAAAATTCTTATTAGTATGTATCGGTTCTTCTTCCGAATTTGAGTAAATTTTAGCATGATATTTTATTTCAGTTGTTCTAATGTATGAGAGTTTAAATTTCAAATTTCCTAACAATAAAACTCACTTTCTATCAGTATATCATTTCTGTGTCTTTCTGCATTTATGATATTCTCATAAAAGATAGATTATGTTATTCTGTATGCATTTATTGCGCACCTCGTCATGCAAGGGGTTTCGTGTGTAAAATCTTTATTTTGTATCGATAATGACCACATAAATGGAACCACACTTCATCAGTAAAGAGGCTTTAGCGTGCATCAATTGCTGTATTATTAACATTACAGAATATTATTTAAATTGGCTCAACTTCGGAAGATGAACTGATACCTGCCTATGACATTTTTTCTGAAACATTAATAGAAATGAAATGAATGTAGCAAAACAACATTTCCAACATCTCCTTTAGTCGGTCCTGGTGGTGTAGTGGTTACCATACTTGCCTCCTAAACCCAAGATCGCGGGTTCGAACCCGGTCATGGACCGATGGATTTTTTTCGGGCGTAAAAATCCTAAGTATGACTTCCTTCGGAAGGGTGGGTCCTGTGTCGTACATTTACGGCACGAAAAAGAACCTCAAGCCTGAAAGAGAGGCCTCTAAGCAAAATTTGTCGGCCGTTTCAGTTGAATGGGACGCTGAGGACCTGAGCTGTTAAAGAGCGTCCATAAATAAACAAAAAAAAAAACATCTCCTTTCAGGAATATCAACTAATTTTCATTGTAATTATAGTCACAATTGTGAAAACTTGAATCATTTGAGCAGACATTAACATCCGCTTCGCCGAGAGTTACAGCTCGACAACCGACTGGCCAACTGCCATGAAACAGGCTACAAAAGACGGCTTGTGATACAATAAAATAATTTAAATGAAAAAAATCATGTTTATAGAAATAGAATTGGGATTGGGGATTAAAATAAATGAGAAATATTTATAATCACCAAAATGTGTTCTTATAGCGTTATATATTTTTCAACAGCAGTAACAGGAACTGTGGACCCTTGTAGGTTTCTTACGGATATCAACATGACCCGAAAATTAAAAAGTAAAAGTTTTCAGAAAGTCCTACTAGTGTTATTGTTGAACTATTCATCTACATAATAACGGTACAATATAAGTGCTATCTCTTTTTGCAGCCATGTGCGGTTTCAACAATCTATTAGGAAAAAAACATTCTTAAATGCCTTAAATGACATTCTGATAAAACTTATTGTCTATTAATTTTTTATGTTATAGTTGTGTAAATCAGGGTATAAAATATCACCGAAAACAATTTCGTCATAAAATAATCTGCTTTTCAAGAGGAAGACGTACCGGTTTTATCCGGATCTCCATATAATTTATATAATGAAGTGCCTAATGTGGAATGAAAATACGTTGTAATTTTTTCAAAGGAATAAGAATTATCGAGACAACACTTCTGTGATATAGGCTTAATTTGTTTCTCTGTGTTCTGTGAATTCTTTTCATGAATGCTGTTTTTTTATTTATTTACACGGTAAAATTTGTAAATGTATTGATCATCAATATCTTTACATCATCATGTTTACAATTTCTTTAATTTTAATTTTAGTTAGCTAAACTTTGTTTTCGGCTCATCAGCAATTTTCCACTTGACTATCCAAAGTCCTTGGATTACATCCAAATATTATTTCACATAAAAGCAAATTAATAAAATATTAGATATTTTTATTACCAATAAAAGTAGAATAGCTATAAATTCTTTATAAACTACTAGAATACTTATTTCTAAGTTGCATGCATGTCTATGATTAACTCCAGGTTGTTCTTTATACCGATAAAGATAGTCTTATATTTTCTTGAATCATCTGTCCAGTAAGTACCCGCTCTCGTTTGAATTGTTTTCATTCCTAATTAACAAAATTTTCACATTTATAGCATCCAATCTCTCTCATTCATTCATTTGTGTCTTAATCTTCTCAAGTATTTTGCTACCAGTTTTATTTTATTTTCTCCTTTTATATTTAATATTCTTTTCCTTAATATCTCATTCATAGCGTTGTCCCATTTTCTTTGTCAATCTTTTGCCTCTAATTTTTTGACTCTTCACAGTGTAACAAATAATGAAAGCTATTGTGTATTTCTCCACACGTAACAATTATTAATATTTTACTATCTCTCATACCTCTTAAATTAATTGCTCTTTTCTAGCCTATGCAAATCCCTCTCTACTCGTTTTATCTCACAAATCTATATATTTTTCTCTTTTCCATTCTTGTTTCTTAAATTAAATTTTGCATATAATTCAGGATACCGAACATCTCTTGCCTAATTGTATTTTCGATTCTATGTCTTACTTCTTTTCGAAAGCCTCTTATTTTTTATTTTGCCTCCAATACATCATTGTAAAATCCCATCACTTGGACAACCCAAGATCCTTTCCACTTGCATTTCTCTATATATTAAACTTTTATTTTACTATATTTCCGTCCTCTAAGCTTATTATGTATAGATAAATGTTTTTTCCACTATCCTGCTCTCAGTTGTAAACCTACCTAATTCTATAAAAGCTGCCATATTAGGTGACCGTGGTAATCCTAAAATTTGCTTTCTCATTTGCACCCCAAACTTCTACCTTAAATGACATTTTTCTTTCCACCATGGTACTAAATATTTTTCCATTCAGTTTATTTTAATTTCCGGTGTTTCTTTTAAACAAGCTATTATTCTAATAACTAAGCTTTTCTTCTGCGGCTTCCATGCCTCGTTCACTCTTTTTAACCTCTAAATAACATTTCTTACTACTTGTAACTCTTCTCCCTCTTCTAATTTCCAATTTTCATTCTTTATGCTTCTGCCCTAAGGAGAAGTTCGCAATGCGATCACTAATGGGTCTATTGTACGAACATGTACGAAGAGGCACCTCCGGGAGGAAGGGATGAGATGAAGGATACACCGGGTCCGAGGGCTTAGGCCTACTCCCTAATGTTTCCATAGATGATAATTTCCAACCATGGTGGATTCCATTAAGGTTTCATTTTATGTGTCCCCGAGGTCTCCCGAGGGAGCCCTCAGACAAAACCCAAATGCAGGGACAGGAATTTTTCTAAAGTGCAAGCCATCCCCACACCAAAAGCACCATCTTGCTCCGTTTGACGCTTCTGATCCTGTAACTGAAGCTATGAAATGAAATAAAAGGAAAATTCGTGGAATGTAAATATCCGACCCTGCATTCCCCATGCTGACCACAAAAAATCCAATGTCAGGATGGTCGGCCCAAAGTAAATTGAACCCGGGACTCCCGACTGCTAGTCTCAAGCGTTTCATCCTCTATTATTTTATAAACATTTGTGAAGACCATACTTTTAGATTATTCTTATTTATTTTCAGAATCCACTCTGTACAACAGGCACCAATCACTTCAATTGCTTTCTTCAACTCTATACTGGACACAGATTCGACTTCCATATAAACCTGGGATTACTCTGATGTTAATTATTTATTGGCAAATGCATCTTTTTACTTAACTCTTCTAAATTTTTGTCAATGGACAAATTAAATTAAATTGAACTTAACCTATGTCCCTTTTATTCTATATGCATCTGTTACCGTGTCCCTAAGATATTTGAAAGCAATTTGATTATCATTAAATAATTTTTGTAACGAATTTATAAAATTCGTACCGACTTCTTTATTTTGAACACATAGAGCATCTTAAGTTATTATTTTGTTGTGTTATCGTAGTTGATCTGTAGGTACCGATGTATTTATGCTGTTAACACTTTGTGCGTGTTCATAATAGCCGTGTGGAAACGATTGCTTGTCAGTTGGTTCGGGGTTTTTGACATGGCTGTTGAATCCTTCCCGTCTGTGCTTTCTTACTACCCCGATCCGCTAATTTCATATTAGTTTCAAATGTGGGCGAATTTACTTCCAAATTAGCACCAATTTCTCATCGCACTCCCCCTTGATCAAGTTCAGACATCTGCTAGTACTGCTGTATATTTTCGACGAGTCATATTCGTTACTTTTGAGAAAATGTGAGGTCGTTTTAATGCGTTTTATTGGTGTTGCAATTTTGATGGCCAACAGTGTACTAAGGGAACTTTCTTTTTTATATATTGGGGAAGACACATGTTTTTACTTTTGATTCAAAATGAAAATATTGTAATTTATCCGCTAAGAAATACACTTTTGTATCTCGGATTGAAAAGCAAACTTTAACATTAAAGCTCGTTTTGAGTAAACTAGTTAATGTTTACATTGTATGGAGCTTTTAGTTTCAATTAATACACTTCTTAATAATGCCCAACAGATGATTAAATACAAAATTTAATTTGAAACTTTGAGGACAAAATGGATCGTTGCAGGGTTTTTAATTATTTAGCGTCCATTTGTAGAGATAATTAGCAGAGTAGGAAAATATTTAGGTTACCGAGAGTAGAACGTAATTAAACGGGCACTTTCTGTGTTTATTTTAAACTGTACGCGATCATTAGAAAGTTTCGACTCAAATGAAATGTTGGGTTATTGTAGTTCTATATTAACATCAGTTAAGGGGCTTTCGCTAAGGAAATTCCTGATAGCATCACGGCACGCAGTTGCTTGTAGTAATATATTTAATGGTGGCCTCATCATAGAAGGCTGAAAGTGCAATGAGGCCGCATTGCCACCAGGGAATTTATGCTTATTTTTGTTTGATTTGATGAATATAAATGCATTATTAATTAATATATTAAATAAATAATGCACAAAAGCTAAGTGAGCACTGCACAAATACAGTAAAATTCCTGTCATTACAGTGTGATAATAATTGCATGTTATAAGCTAATATAAATTCATATTAATAACGGCAAATAAGTCAAATATGAAAGTCATGGTAACACTAATTGATGCAATGAGGTCGTAATTCCCTGGTATGGAGAACTGTAAGACCCTCGAAAGTCAGTTAGTAATTCTTTTATTTATTTACGCGGCATTAGCCGAAAAATTATTTATCATAAAAAAACTTTAGCCGCGAAAGCACACGTAAGAAAATGTGGTTCTGATTATTTTGAAGCTTTTTTACTAATTACTTTACATAACACGTTAAAAAAATTCAAATTTCAAAATGTTCATTAATGCGTTCGCTCAAATCCAAGGGTGACCGTGCAGAGTCAAATTCTGTTATACGATGCCCGCAAAGCACAGTAGCGGAGGATCGCAGTGCTTTTTTGTTTATTTACGGACGCTCTTTAACAGCTCAGGTCATCAGCGTCCCATTGAAATCTGGGCGTGAGACGGCCGACAAATTTTGCTCAGAGGCCCCTTTTTTCAGGCTTGAGGTTCTTTTTCGTACCGTAAACATGCGACACGGGACCCACGGCTTTACTTCCCTTCCGAAGGAAGCCATATTTAGGATTTTTACGCCCGAAAAAAATCCATCGATCCTAGTCAGGTTTGAACCCGCGACCTGAAATCGAAGTGATACGCCGTGTTCTTACAGAGGAAAAACTCGATGACATCGAAGAAAAGTTAGAACGAAGTGCAAAGAAACCTCTGAGAAAGCTTGCACAGGAATCAGGAATTTCGCAAACCTCGGCTTGAGATGCCACTAAACTTTTAAAACTAAAACCCTATAAGATAATTGTAATTGAATTGAAACCATGTGATAATAGCAAATTTCTGTTATTGGTGTTGGATAATGTTAATGTTCTATCTATTGACCCGCGTTTCGTTTGTTTTATTTCTGTATTTATTTGTTTTACGGACGAAGCATAGTTTTATTACATGGCCATGTAGAGAAACAAAACATTAGATACTGGAATGCAGAAAATTCGGATCTTGTACGCGAAATGTCATTGTATGATAAAAAAATTGGTGTTTGATGCCCTGTAGAAATCTATGTGCTTAAATTTAAAGAGCTATGAATATCTGACTCCGCAGGCAGACAGCGTGCTTCCGGTAAACTCCCTCTAACCCGGCCACGCGTTCAAACGAGAGTTGTGTAGTATTGTAGAATAAGTATATAATTAATAAGGAATGGCAGTATAATACAGAAGGTACCAAGAAGGTATACACACTTCAAGCAAAGAAAAAACGCAAATTGGGAATATTTCTAGAGAAGACCCAACAAAGGAGGTTAATGACCTTAATGAAGAGGGAGAAGATTAGGGGGGTGAGTAAATGGAAGAGGGGCTCAAGGGTAAGGGTTCCATTCATGTATATGTATTTGTATATAAAATTACTTATAGAAAACGTGTGATGTAAGTATATGTATGTATGTATGCATGCATGCATGGCCATTTTGATTGTTACAAGGACGATTCGACAATTTACTTATTTGAATGTGTTTTAAAACTGTTACAATAAAAAGTCCATTACTATCACTACTTTTCATAATACATACTAATTTTTATAAAATGCATGCTACTCTTATTTATTTAACGACATTCTTAGCAGAATTGTTTACTATTTTTAACAAATCTGCTTGAAGATGAGTGTGGATTAAATAAAAAAAGAACTAAAGAAACATCTTAAATGCTGTAAGCTTTAAAATATTTTATTGCATTTATTCCTTTGTTAACATATTTTTTTTCTTCTGAATACTGCAATTTTGTTGGTATTTATCCTTAAGACATGCCTTTAATTTTATGTTTTCAGGTTAAAGCAAATAAGGTGCATATTGATTTAACTAAATATTATAAGTACAACTTGGCATTTTCTGCCAATGTCTGTAGATGATCACAAAATTCTTATTAAAGACCACAGTGTGCACTGAGCAGAAGTCAGCTGAACAAGAGGGCCGCGGAATTTCCCATTTTATGAGCCTGCATAATGAAAAGCGCTGGCGAACAAAGGCGGGCGGCAGGTTTCATAAGAAAGAAACACGCAGCCTCGGAATTAAAACGCTGCAACTTGATCCAACGTTTCATTTTAATTAGCACAGAGCAAAGTCGGAAGGAAATTACGACAACATTGCTGTTTCATATGTTGGGTGTTGTTCATCTGTCCTGTAACAACGCACAAGTCTCTGCAAAGTTGTTCGGAACATTCAGGCATGGAAATAGCGTTCTTTAGTCAGACTTTCTCGAAGATCAAATCAACAGTTCTTGCATACGAACTAATAACTTAATCAGTGATCTAAGGAGAAAGACACAAGATTGAAAAATATGGACAAGTACTCGTAAATTCGCAAATAATAATTATACCAACTATTGCTATAATGTGACGTCATCTTAAAATCGATCAATGAAACGAAACTTTGAATTTTGACCAATCAGAGCCGGATTACGGAGTGAAATCATCGAAAAAAAAATATCAAATCCGTTTTATCTCCCGAAGTGTATTTGTCTTGTGGTCAGTGTAGCCAACTCTATACTTCCACTATATAATTCTTGAACACGCAGCTTTGCTAGGGGGGGGGGGACTATTGGTAGCAACAAAAGCATAGACAATTCAATAGCGGTAGCGATTGAAATATTCCACTTTTGTCCATTTCAGTCTCGCGGTTTCTGAATAGAATAGATATTCATAAGTATAAAATTTTATACATGTGTTAATATTCTGTGCCCGAATTTCAAATATATATATATATATATATATATATATATATATATTTTTTTTATTCTATTCATGAAATATCCTAAACCCGTATTTTTTCTTTCCTATTGGCATAGTTGACAATCGGCATTCTTCTATCGCAAGATTGCTTTGAAAGGTTAAGAGCAAATATACAATTATTGCAATTTTGTAAGCTAAGTTTAGAGGAATTATATTTAAATTATTATTTTATTCGTGAAATAGTCCTAATAAATATCACTCGAGGGTCTGAACTTTCCAAATAAATTCAGGAACGCAGTGAGTAATCTCAGACCCTGTCGTGAAATTACTTGCCTTAAAAGAAAAAGAAACATCTTTGAGAATTGACGGAAACAAGGCACAGAACAGGAAGAAGCAATTCGTAGATAGAAATAAATACCATTTCTCCTTAAATACGTTACTTTACAGCACTGTTTGGAGGAGAGAAGGAGAAAATCAAGTTTACATAAATTTACCGTCCTTGTAGAGCGAGGGAAAAGGGCTTAATCAGCTTCGTGTAACAGCCTTAAACATTTGAAGGCAAGAAATTGCATGTTTTAAAATGATATGCTGAACATTTTCCTCGCTTTTAACTTCTGCACCATACACTGAAGGCAGAATATTTTTATTATTGCCAGTAATTTTCTGTTAGCGCTAATGGCCGTATACCATAATCTGCCTTAATGTGGTTTTGGGAATTGCAGTCTTGCTCTTGTAGTTTATCTTCGCCTGTTGCATTTTATCTTAAAGCATAATCATTATGCACAGCTGCTGAGAGAACAAAAGAAGTATGACATGAGACTCAATTACTCTTAAATATAAACTATTACGAACAAATAATGCAGATACAAAGACTGTTCTTAATTTCCTTTACCAAATCAAAGCAATTGAACAGGTGAGTGAAAAAGGATATTCCAAAAATTTGATAAATTAAACTGAGATAATCGTTTATTGTTTAAGATTTCCAATATCTGCATAAAGGAAAATGTCCCTTTACTGCTTTATTGTTATAATCAACATTAAGATTTTGCTGAGCGGAAGGAGGGTAATATTTCAGTAATATTTTGTGCTCACGATTGCAATGAAAATGTTGCTACTTTTATCTGTCAAGTTAACAGTCTGGTGTTTTGTTGTTCATTGTTGTAATGTACGCGACTCTGCGTAGTTATATTGTTCATATTTTGTATGAATTTTTAATGTTTATCGTTCGGGACAGTTCGTTGTTGACTTCGAGTGGCAGCACGTTGGTGAGCCAAATTATTAGGCGGATGGTATGTCGCCCCCGCGTTGGGCGCCAAATTATTAGGCGGATGGTTTGGTATTGGCCTCACGTTGGTTATACCAAATCATGAGATGGATTTCGGTGGTGTTGTTGTCGGCCCCATTTTGTTGGTGATTACGAGGGGACCAGTAAAATAAATAACCACACGATGATACTTGATATATAAATTGTAAATGACTGTGCTCAAGATCTGTCGTGTCCTCTGGTATTTTGCGTACAATAGAATTTGTCTACAATGAATATAAACTTAGCTGCAGTGATTTCCACGATATGAACTAATCTGGGAACTGAGTGTGAAGGTCAATTTATTATGAATGTCTCAGCATATATCTCGATGCGTACAAAATTTATAAATGTCAGTCGCAGCTTGTAGACTTTAGCAATGAGTGTGTCTCGCCGCGTGTAAAACTTGCAGATAAATATAAGTGTCCCCGCAGAATGTGAAACTTTAAACGCGTTATTTAAAACTCAAGTGACTGCGTGGACCTCCTCTAACTGCGTTGATCTGCTATCTGATCTACTACTGCGAATTGCTTATTGAATTTCTTACCCATTCGAGCAAACGCCTCCTTAATTCAAATTAAATAATCGTTGGCTTAACTAAGCCACGGGGTTACACATGAACGTGCACGTCTCACTCCTTGGTTTAAAAGTTTAAAATATATATTTACTATTGGCGGTTTAAATTCACCTGCCAGCACGTGCCATTCGTTATTATTTGAAAGTTTAAAACTCTTGTTGACATTTGCTAGTTTAAAAGGCTAACTGTACAACGCTTCAAAACCCTAACGAATTTCAAAGTCCTGGGGTTTATTAACCCTCCAACGGCAGTCTTTTTAAAAGTGGCATCACACTCGATCCTCGAATTTACTCTCGCCCTTTTGTAAAGAGTTTTATGCCCATTTTTGGTTTTCCAAGCTACTGAAAACAGAAAACACCAGAGACGTTGCCTTATGACTACATACAAATAAAACATTACCGTTACATCTCATGAAACACCTGCATGATATCTACAACACTAAAATATTATTATTAAGGGTATACATTTCCGTGAGAGTGGACCGTGAGGATTGTTGCAAGTTTCAAATAATAAAAAAGAGTGGTTTTATCCTCAAATATGTACAACTCAGACGAAGCATGTGAATCTCAACAAAGAGAGGTAATGTTGTTGTTGAATGATGTTTAACACCCGTTTTTACTACTGAGGCACCACAGGGGTGAACACTGGTGATACATGTAAATGAAATGATAGGATTTTTCTTAAGGAAGGAAACGTTGCAGGTCTAAGTTTATGGTAATTCCCCGACTAGCTGTTATGAGGACTGAGGAAAACCTGGTATAAACCTCAGGGAGGAAGGTCCCTCTGGGAACCGAACCCTCGCGCCTTAATTACTCGTGGTGGTCTACAGGCATCGAACTGGATCTACGTTAAAGCTATTTTGCCACACACATGGTTCATAGTCAGTCAAATGTAAACTACTGTCATTTGTGGAGATGCAAGCAAGTTACATACTATCTCTCAGTAAACAGGACTTCGTGGAAGTGGTAAGGCGTTCTTGGAACTAAAGTAGGTACATTTTGAATGATTACTTTACGTGTACTTCAGTTAATTTATTTGCATATTTGCATTTACTTTATACGCTGCACTACTGTGTTGTGAAAGGAGCGATAATTGACATATCCAGAGGTATGGCGCATCAGCGGCAATGCAATGGAGGCTCATTTTGAACATTTATGTATTACGGCGTGTGATCCCCTAAAGTAATTCTCTGTTTTTGAAAATAAACTAATATTTTAAGTTTTTAAGGTTTTTCATTGTGTTTTCAGACCTCTTGACCATTCAAAAACACATTTGTAGCCTAAGAGTTAACGACTGCAGCAGCACACGGAAATGTCCGAGACAATTTGTTCCTGCTTTTGAGCTGCCAATTTTTCGATTCCCTTTCTACTAGTAAATTCGTTGTCAATTTTTCCCGCCCCGTGTATTTTATAGAGTGATGCAATGCTTTCTTAATCTTAATTTCATGTTAATATTAACAATGGATATAGCTTCTTCCTCTCTCTTACACTACGATCAGTAAGTTGGCAGGAGGAAAACTTTGTTGATCGATAGAAGGCTATGGATCTCCTTAGCGTATGATGTAGATGCATTACGTTGTTTATATGACACAGCAATGCTTGATTTGGATGTCAGGATTGTTGCATTATTTATTTATTCAATTTTTTGTAATTTGTTCTATTAATGACTGTGGCATACAAGAATATCTGTAATTGTATTTAGGGGAATTTTTTAACATAGACTGTAGAATCTTAAGAAAGATTGAAAAGCAAACCAAAAGACAATTTCGTAGAAACCGCAAAGAAATGTCGAAAACTTTATAGAGATAGAATCTAAATCTAGGTTCTGAGTAACAAATAAGAGCGAACAGAAAAATATATAGCAATAATCACTCCGAAATGAGTATAACAAACCATAATAAATCATTTTAAATGATACTGCAGAAAAAGTCTCATACAAACAAACAATGCCTATCGAATTCCATTAATTACTATGGTTTTTTTTTCCTTTCTGAAAAATGTAGAATCTTTTTTCGAAAACATTACTTTTACTGGGTAAAAAATTGGATAAAAATTTCAATTTCAAAAGTTACGATAGAAAGCATATCTCTAGCGTTACATAGAGCCACAGTCAACGTGAATGAAAAAGTGGCAAAGGAGCCTTGCTACTGTAACGTGCTCCTTCGCTAATAATTAGATTAGGCTAGGAAATGGGTTGAGATCAGCTGCAAACAGGGAATGTACAAATTCGATTATTATTATTATTATTATTATTATTATTATTATCATCATCATCATCATCATCATTATTATTATTGTTGTTGTTATTATTATTATTATTATTTTGATTCAAGACTCTTGGTGAAAATTTTTGTCCAATTTTTCCCCTGAATACAAAGTTTGGCCCCTCTGGTATCCAGTTTATATAGAGATACATTCTTTATTTTAATAACTACCAAATGTCAAAGATCTAGGCAATTTGCGTTAATGATAAATAAATAATACCTCTCAGAGGTGAGTTTTGTATCCTAAGGGATACGATCTTTTGATTTTGTACTTGAAATGATACCTTGGGACGTAAGAAGAGTATAAACCTTGAATAGCTGAATAAGATACAGGGAGAAGAAAAGTCATACTGATCCATTGACATCAGATGTCGCATAATCCTTGCCTATGTGTAGGAAACATCTAAAGAATAAAACATGAGAAGGAGTGAGAATGAAATACTTTCTAACCTAATTCATCCTGTTTTAAATATACACTCAAATTAAGCCAAATTACACGTTCTAAAGGAAATGTTTTAACAGCATTTTCACGAATGCATACAAATAACATTTTTAGTTGCATGTTGTTTTCAATTCACGGTTCATTTTACCTCCTCGCTTTCAGGCTAAGACATAAATGCATTATTAACAAATATTGTTACTCTCCCATTGTATCCTTTGTTTATTTTCTAAAGTGTTTCTGTATGTAGTGATGCACTCCAGATTGTTGTTACGTTTTTTATTTTGCACATTCAGTTTCTGAGAAATGATCTGTGTAGCAGTTTCATTTTGCTGTTCATCGTTCACTTTTATAAACAAGCATTCATATCTGTTGCTTTAAAAGCCTTATTGCTATATTTTTTATTTCCGTTATGGCTTAATTAAAGGTAAACAGAGATTCTTGTAAAATGTTGGCTTTAGCGAGTCTAATTAAACTGAATATTTCAGCGATATGAAAGAAAGGAAATGGAAAAAAGCACGGCTGAAGCGTTGTGATAAAGCATGATCAGTTTGTACCGCATGTGTTTGTTCAAACATGCAGACTTGCCAGCCTCTACATTCACAATTGAGACAGACTCAGCAGGTATTACTTAAGTTCGCGAGTTATTCTACTAATTCCCTCCTCTCGTCCTCTTTTACTCCATAATTCCAGGATCAATTTGCATGGACCCCTTTCTCATTTCCATTAAAGCTGAAAATGCAAGCATCAGTTCGTCTGTACAACCGATGTCCGCCTAGGAGATTTTGCCTTAATAAATAATAGCACAGCGAAGTTTTATCGCGGTACAACCATTTCCAGTTTGTCTCAGACATGTACAGATATAGCGCTATGGCAAAAAAAAAAAAAAAAAAAAAAAAAAAAAGGTTTTGTATATTTATACTAACTATTCGTAAATTATGATAAACTGTTGCATTTTCTGGATCATTTCACTGCTATAAGTGAAAAGTGGAAGGCTTAAAACTATTTATGAACTATTTTAATTTTTATAAACATATTTATAAATTTCTTGATCTTAAAATTAAAAAGAGCTAATTGTTTAGGTATGTGGTAATAAGTTAACAACAATTATTTCTGACATTAAAACAAACAAGCTGCATTGTTGAAGCATTGTTATTCTCAATGGAATCATTTGAACCGTTAAAATAACTTTTTTTTTTTTGCTGTGTATTAAGAGACGCCCCTTAGTAAAATTGGGCGAGTCAAACTGACATCGGCGTTCACAGCCCCCCCCCCTCAACCCCTAAACACTTCCTCTTAACTAAACACAACGCGAATGTCCTAGAAAACAGGACTTGGGAAAGAGTGGCTGGTTGAACCTCAATCGTGAATGCATGCAAGCACATATATATATATATATATATATATATATATATATATATATATATGCGCTAATGCGGTGCAGAATACTTTATGTAAGTCTTTCAACAAATTTCATAAAGTTGTCAAAGCGTAAAATCAATGCAATTCAAAGCACCGCAGAACTCATAACAATTTTGATATATGCGCTAAACTTTTTAATAGCATGAATGACTTACTGGAGTGTCAACATTTTTAACATAAACAGCAACAGAAAATCTCAGAAAAAATAGCTTTAAACAGAATATACATGCTGAAACATTTGCACTTATTCGTATTTATGCAACCCGCAGGTTGCTAAGTTATTTGAAAAAAAGTCACCCCTTTTGCTAGGCAGTACTTTTTTCAGAATTTATACTTTTTATGTGTTTTTCCCTCCATTTCTGTACCATAATGATTTGTTGTTGCACGAATGCAAAGAAGCTGCAGAAAACGACTGTTAAGCGTAAATGTTAAAGCAGGATGTTGTAAAGTGTTTTCCGTAATCCTCGTATCCTACAGCGCCAGAAATCATCGGATGCGAAATTTGGTGATTCAAGTTTAATTATTCACTTTGTCTAGCGTACATCCATGTCTCTATTCTACCACAAACTAATGCGTTCTTTAAAATCGTTGTTTTCGTCTTATTCACATTAATGGTGGAGTTGCTATGTCGACCACTGTACTATTATTTATAACTGTGCAGGTTTCAATTGGTTGGTACTGCTATACTGTTTATCAGGAAATTTAAATTAATATTTGCAAGCACTAGCATACATTCTATCCTATTATATAAAAACCTTTATTGCGCTACGTTAATAGTTGAAAGAAACCAGTCGTTTGAAATGAGATTTCTGCGTTTTTCTAAACGATAACTTTTATTGCAGATAGCCCTGTCGCCCATGGTTTCTGAGAAATAAGAGCAGTTGGAACCGTAAATCCATTTAACATGATTAACGGCACATTCCAGTGTGCTGGAAGTGATATCGACTGATTGACATTGCGGGATCTTTCTCATAGGACTCGTCCCATTTCCCTCGGGACATTTGCTCCATTCCCAGCGACATGACATCTCTCTGCTTTTTCGAAAAGAAAATCCAGGCGTCGCTGAAAACTTCAAATTCTTTGCGCTTAAGTGGGTTGGCTCCGTCATTTGCTCGGCTTCTTTACGCTTCTCCTAGAGTTAAATAAAACATGTACACTTTCGTCGTAGTAAATAAAAAATCCTGACGTCAATTGGATCCACTTCTGTTTCTTCATATGATCTAATTCATATTGTTTGCAATATATACAATTTATAGCAACAATGCTATAAATTTTAAGAGGTTTTATCACCGAAGACAAAATATTTATAATTCCTTCATTGTAATCCCCCTCCTACTCTTTGAGGAAGTCATCTTAGACCACTGGCGCGTCCCTCTCTGCTGATATCTTGAAGTGTTCGTCCTAGGCTCGGATAATGGCGCCTCTTGAGTCGAAATACTTCGCTTGAAGTGCTTCTTTAACTTTGGACATAATCATAATTCCGGAGGGAAAACCCGAGATCAATTGTGTAGCTGTCAATTTGGGCCTGTATCATCCATATATTTACCTATAGCGATTCTTCATGATTTGGCCATGCTTCAGACAGATCCTAATGACATTCCTATGCCACTATTATTTAAAGCATCTTCAATTTGACCTGCTCCACTCTCGTAAACACAGCTTATTGTTTGATCACTTGCACTATCTTTCTGAACTTTAAGGCACCACAGAAGTTGACGAATTGATTAAAACTGTTACCACTGGCTGAAATCTGACTCACTACTACCGCAGGCAGCAGTGCTGCCATTACTTTTTATCCAATCCTTGTAGCTCTCTATGCTCCTGTTGGATTCAATCTTGAGCAGCGTAGCTCTCATGTTTGTAGATGTACTTGGTGAAGGAACTGTTTAATACGAACATTTTTAAGCAAGCAATGGCGTACCAGCAATTTACAACATTTAACTTAGACTATTTTACTCATGTGATGTCATCTTGAAATTGAGCAATTAAACGAAACAAAATTTTGAATTTTGAACCAATCCTAGCCGGTTTACGAAGTGAAATTATCGAAAAAAATTATCAAATCCGTTTTATCACGCGATGTGCTTTTATATTGTGGTCAGTGTAGCCAAAGCTGTACCTCGAATATAGAAATCCTGAATACGCATCACTGACCACTTGTGCCAGAGTTGGTGGCGAAATATTTATAGCAACAAAAGCATGGATAATCGACATTCATAACGCACAATGAAGGGTTCTTCAAATCCTTTTTGGTAATGCGTCAAATGTGCATTGATCTTATCATTTGGAATTCCAAACCACAGAATACAAAGAAAAATAGAGACACTGCATGTTACCTGTTTTCTCTCTCTCATTTGGTATTGGAAAATCTAATGGATACGATTGTAATAGTCGACTTTTGTCCATTTCGGTTTCACGGTTTCTTAATAGAATAGATATTCTTAAGTATAGCAAGTGTTGATATTCTATGCCGGAATTTCAAATATATGTCACTTTTATTCTGATTCTATTCATGAAATAGTCCTAGTCATATTTTGATCTTTCCTATTGGCATTACTGACAATCAGCATTCTTCTGTCGCAAGATTGCTTGAAAATATACAATTATTGCAATTTGTAAGTCAGGTTTAGATTAATTAAGTTTAAATTCTTATTTTAATCCTAATAGTGCTAATAAATGTCACTGGATGGTCTGAGCTTTCCAGATAAGTTTACTCATTACGTTCGTGAAATTATCGGTAATTTCAGACCCTCACTTGTGATAATTGCAGTGTTTCGTGTGATCATTGTGTTTTAAAATAATAACTATGTACACTATAGATAGGCTTGATAAACCACGGTAGGACATCGTGCAAGATGCAAGCAGCGTGTTCACCTGCCTCCAGAATTGTTAGAATATTTCAGTATTTCATCCTTAGGCAATAACTGGCCGTTTGTGCCTCAGCCACCAGTGGCACCTTCTTGAGGAAGAGCTGCGCTGAGGGCAACTCCGAACTTCCCGACGCCGGAAGACCCCCCCCCTTTCCCCAAGGAATCCACCACCTCAGAGGGACCTTTTCTGTACCAGACACCGGGTCTGAAACTTATACAAAGAGCAAGTCACTGTCAAACCGCACCAGCCCACCTCGCCCTGACACTTTCGATCCTGTACAGAACGATCGGAATGAGGAGATATGAAACGGGAGGGAGAGCGGAACGTTCTTGAAAAGGAAAGATCTGTCCTAGCATTCACCTAAGTTACCAGGGGAAACCCCGAAAGAATCCTAGACCTGCTCAAAAATTGAGCTTGATACCTCTCAAATGCGAAAACCCAAGCGTTACCGCAGTTTTTACAAGAGAAACCTTTTCGTTTGGATAGCAGACTGAATGAACTTGGATTGGTCTGGACATGAAAGAGGGAATAACAATCTCGGGGACGAACACTGGACACCTTATCTGTAGCAGAACTCTTTCAACTCCTCCTACTGTTGTAAAATGTGTATAACTCGTAACAACAAGCAAATTGAGCAACGTCTGCAAGAAAGAACAGCAGTTAAAAAGTGAAATAAATAAGTTATTTGGAGGGTCAGCAACTATTGTCAAAGCAGCTGAAAACTGGGTATAGTAGCAAAGCATTTAAGTTAAGGCTGGTTAAATTTCTCAAATGTTGTAACAGCTCTGAAATTTCTCACCGGGCAAGACGATAATCTTTCACGGCTGAGAATGCGACAAGACCCGACACATTCTGTGTGTTAGAGCAGTACAAAATTATTAGTGCGTAAGTAATCCGGAAATTTTTTCTATCAATCACTTTAGCTAAAGTATGTAGAATGCATCACCGCTACGGGTGGCCGAGGTCGTTAAGGTGCGGGCTTGTGAGCGGGAGGTCTGGGGCTCGAATCCCGCCAAGACGACAGTGACCCCTGACTGGGGTTTTTTCCAGGTTTTCCTCAGTCCTCATAATTGGTAAATGCCGAGGAGGTACCCTAAACTTAGGCCTGGAACGCTTCCTTCCTTTAAAAAAAAAAAAAAATCCTTTCCCAATGTATCATTTCATCTCATGTATCATTAGTGTCCCCCGCCTGTCACTAATCATGTCATTGTTTTTTTAATTATGCTGTGTACTGTGGTCTAATAGGGAAAACAGTTATTCCATTGAATTCTGCAACTCAAAATTAAGCAATTTTCACATATTTATCAGTTCTAAATGTAATTGTTTTGATAAGTTTAAAATCATTAACGTGCACCTACATTGTATTGCATGCGTGTATGTTAGTATTATGTATCTAGGAAATGAGACGTGATATAAAACGGTTTTTACTTAATGCAGACCCCAAATTTAGGTAGGATCATTATATTTCAAAGCAGAAACAGAAAAAAATTGAAATTTGTTGAATTTTGTAATTAATAATGATTCAATTGATAGAGATTTCTCTACAATAGATGTACATAGGCAGAAATTTCCTACAGTAACTAGAAACTCTTGCGCTGCTAAAATATTTTAGTTGACAACAATAAACTGCATATAAAATTACCTAAGTGTTTTACAGATAGCTATAACCAGTTTATTTATAGCTTATAAGTATAAACCGTGTACTACAATCGCCGTATAATTTACGGCATAGGCAACCCACATAACACTCTAAGGAATGGGTAAAGCAGCAGGTGATTTAACCGTCAATACCTGACTGCTGAAATCGTGCCACAGATATTTCATGCATATATTTTCTTTGAAAACAGTTATCTTTGTTTTACTGACAAATAAAGAAATAATTGCATCAATGCTTTACCCACTGAACTAGCATTAAATTCAACAGGTCAGAATCACTAAGAATTAATTTTATTTAATACAGGAGGAAATGAATGTGTATTGATATCTGTGCACCGATTGAATTTTACTTATGAGTTTGTTCATAATGTACATATTACAGAGATAACTAAAGAAGAGAAACGTACTTAAAAGGCGAGGCATGTGTGCCAAGAAAGTAAGGAGGACGTAACGGTCGTTCTGAGAAAGGTATATAAAGGCTGTTTGAAACAAAATATTTGACTTCAGAAGCAAAGCAACTGAAGAAAAATCGCTTGTCTTTACCACTCAAATATACGAGCTGATTGAAATGTTGTTTATTCATGATGTGATAACTGTAGGGGCTCTTTATAGCATTTTGTTAACATTTCAAATACATGAAACACCGTTTTTAACACAGCGGGTGTAGCATGTTTCCCTTCATCATCTGAAGCGAATCTCTTTCCATGCTTTAGATATGCTAAAATGCTAAAAATTCTATGACACTAAGTACCTATATACAGGGTGTGCCAGTGCTGTAACACCAGTTTCAATTATTTCTTCCGATGCCGCAAAAACCAATGTCTTTTTCGTGAGAAAATCACGTCTTTTCTTAGTCACAGCTGCACGCAATGGGGTTTCAGGACGTTTGCTTAATAAGTATTATTAACTCATTGCCTACAGGGAGTTCATTCTTGTTGAATCATTTGGTGCGCATCAAAGAACGGCAGAAAATTAATGTACTCGCCGAGGGAGATGATCGTAAGGTTTGAGCCGATTGTTTTCACACACTAGAAATGATTTGATGTAGGTCACGATCGAAGACAAGAAATCCGAATGTGAACAGGGTTTGCCTGAGCTCGCCATTTGCTCTTCAGTGAGGTTTGTCGTACCCACTGGCACATAAGCAGATGTTAAGTGATGTCGAATAACCTTTCTGTCATTGTCAAAGAGCTTTGCAACAAAATTCACAGTGGATGGCCTGCCAGAACGCAGCTTGTTCACAACTACTTTGAAATGCCTCCACAACTGAAATATTGCAGAACGACTAAGTGTTTCATCACAAATGCTTTGCTGTAACATTTCAAGTGTTGTGGTGAACAATCTGCATCTATAGAAAACACTTTACATTTTTAATTATACACCATGTCCTAATTATCATCACATACACAAATTTAATAGTTAAACACAAGAGAGACCATGATAGATCATTATAGATAAATATCTATCTCAGCAACATCAGTTGCTTGCATATGAAGATCTGGAATACAAAAAATAATCAGAAAACTCGTTAATGTCATCATCAGCAGTATCAGTGAGAATCAATTAAACCAGGCAAGTAAACGCTACCCAAATTGTTACTTTGTTTCTTTCCATGTTACGCCTCAACAGTACTGACTTCATAGGTTTAGCAGCAATATAATATACTTTATTTAGTTAAACAGTTTTTAATTTTTATTGTTTCTGAATTTTATTATTATATCTTGAACTTCCATTATAAACAGAAAACATTTTGAAAGTTGATGATGTTCAGAATGATGTAATTTCTAATTATAAAGGTTGGATGTAAGTGTGTTGAACATACAGAGGGTATCAAAAAGATGTATACACACTTCAAACAAATAAAAAACAGTATTAATAACAAAACTGAATTCACACATACAAAAAAATCATCTTAAACTTTTATAGTTACAACAGTTGCTCAAAATGTCCATCCTCGGCATCGATACACTTCTGATACACATCAATACACTGATTGAGAAACGTTTGCGAAAGTGTCCTCAGCGACTGAAACACATCCCGTTTCAATTTCTTCCCGAAGTGCTGCCAGTGTAGCTGGTTTTCTACGGTATACGGTACCATGCGTATCAATTTTCTCTTGAATGCGTGCAATTGTTACGCGCGTTGGCGAATCTGTTCTGTAAACACGTCTCCATTACCTTTGAACTTCTTCAACATTCTCGGTTTTCCAATACCATTTCAAAATTGCTTTCCAGTGTTCAAACGATAATCTTGACTCCATTTAGTTATAGCAACGCTAGCATAACGTAATGTGAATCACATCTGTTTACAGAACAGCATACGATAATCTTGGCTTCATTTGTTCATTGTTGATTTACGATAATCTTGGCTTCATTTGTTGATTTAACCGTCAAGTAGCAACGTTATCCTAATGTATGTGAGTAACGTCGTTTACAGAACATCATACTACACATTACTGTTGTTTTTCGGTCCAACTTTGAAATATATTAAATATATATACTGTGAAAGTGTGTATAAGTTTTGGCACCCTCGGTGTGTGTATTTTATCCGTTTTCTCAGTTATTGCAGTAAGAATTAACCCTCCTTTCTTGCGCTTTAGTCTCCTGTTAAGCGTTATGATATGGCTCCCAAGCCTTGTGTGAACAGGACTTAACATTCTTAACTTATTTTTTTCAGTGCTTGACCAACATCTAATTACATGTTTCATGACAGTTAATTATTTTTTAGCAATATTATTCTCTTCAATTTCTTTTATTCAGTATGCCTACTTAACTCTTTCTTTCCTTCCTCATTGATGTGGGGCCTGTAAGCATATGACAAGAGAGTTAATATTGACAGAAACACGCCCCATTAAAGAGCGAACCCACAGTGTAACAAGGCTTGGGAGCCATATCATAACGCTTAACAGGAGACTAAAGCGCAAGAAAGGAGGGTTAATTCTTACTACAATAACTGAGAAAACGGATAAAATACACACACCGAGGGTGCCAAAACTTATACACACTTTCACAGTATATATATTTAATATATTTCAAAGTTGAACCGAAAAACAACAGTAATGTGTAGTATGATGTTAAGCAACAAGAACTAATAAAATGCAGGCGTTTTTCTTAGAACAATAGAACATTTCGCAAAGATGGGCGTTTCGTAAGAAAACAAATATTTCAATGGGAACAGTGAATATTGTTTGCAGAGCCTTTTATTTTTAAATGGGAGTTTTTACTTATCCTGATGTACTAAATGAAAGATTCATAATTATGTTTTTTAGCTTTTCCACTTTCTTAAATTGCACATTCAGTTGTTTTCCTTTATAGTTATGCAATACTTTCATCGAATTCAGATGTCACTCTTATTTCTTTGTCCCCTTACTTTAGCGTTAGTGTCCAATAATGAAAATTCTTAAAACAGAAAACGAGTGTGGATCTTTTCATGCTTTACATTGTAAATATTTCTTCAGCTGATAATCAAAATACTACACATAAAAAATAGCAAAACTTTGTGAAGTTTTCCCAGGTTATTACTTAAATTTTAGGTTATAATAATAATAATAATAATAATAATAATAATAATAATAATAATAAGCTGTATAAAATTAGTAAAGAAAATATCATCATGGACTTATCAATTTTAGACCTAAAGTCTGTAAACTGAGTCCTTATGGATCATATGAACTACCTTTAGCTATATTTGCTACAGACGTCAGAAAATTAGATGGTCAGCCCGTCGCTTCAAGAGATATCTATTGGATGCTAAGATATTACCTGGACGTGAAATGGTCAGTAATTTTATTCACAGAGTTCTTTTTTCTGATGTGTGCTCTACAAAACAAGAAGTCCTTTTCAGAGGACTTGCGCTCAAGGTTTTTACACCTCTAAAATTGTTGACCTCGGCTGGATTTGAGCCTGTGAATCTTGGATCCAGAGGAGGGTGAATTATCCCTAGATTACCAACTTCGACAGAGAAAGTACATTTTTTGCAAATTTCTTCAAATTTAGGTTTTAAAAATATACCTTTCAATATGTAAAAATTTATTGCTAGTACTGCCTTGATTTCATTATGAAGACGTTCAATTTATCTACCCTAGTACCTTCCATTTTTGCTACAGAATAACTTGCCAATGCAGTTTTAGTTCAACCGGTAACAAACGCATCCACTTGCGAGTCTAAGAATACATTGACAGATTTGGAACATAACGTGGTTAACAGAGGAAGGAAAAGCTTATGGAAACTCATGACAGGATGTATGCGATAATGTTTTTATTGGTTTGTAAGTTAGTTGAAAGTATCAGGTAGCAACAATTAAAGAAATCAAGCCCGAAAGTGAAATTTATGGTAATGAAAAAACGTCATGTGAAGACTAGTTTTATAGTCCAAGAAAAAATCTGGGACGGTTTACTGGATGATATCAGATGAATATTTCTAATGCTGCCATTTGATCAGAATCCATGTTATCAGGGATTGAGCTGAAGGCCAGCCTCTTTATAGCAAATATAATACATTCTTCACAATGCTCAAAGTTGAAATGTTGGTTCATCGCCATGACATTGAAATCAAACGACATATAAGAAGCAAGGAACATCAGCATACTCCAAGAATTTTCATGTTCAACTAGATCGGAAAGACTGTGCAACACAAATCTCATATTACTTCCAATAGAAAAGGCATGAGAAATATTCAGAGATGGTTACTGCTTCACAATAAGCCATATCTCCCTCATCCATAAGCTAAAAGCCGATATCAAAGTAAAGGTTTAATGCAGTTAACAATCGTACAATTTAATGAGCACTTTGTTTTTAAAAACTTTTGAAAAAATTTTATATGGAAGATGATTCTTCGACAATGAATCAGTAAGGCTGATTGGAGGCCCTGGGCGGTTGTTGCAAACGGATTAAATCACTGATTAAGTGCATCGAGTGCTTTGAAATCAAATTAGTTACATTGAAAACAAGCAAAATTAATTTAGCTATCGATTTTTATTTATTTATCTACTGAGTGTCCCCCTTAACTCTACGTTTGTTAAATTTGTTTTAAAATGATGTGACATTTTATTAGAATGTTAGTGGTGAATTTTTTCAGGGGGGAAAAAAGTTTGCCTTAAACATTTTACATAAAGCTGCATTTTTTCATTTTCTTTGCACAAAATAAAAGTCCTTCTAAATGTAAACTATATGAACTTAAGATAAAAAAATAATATTAGAAAAGTAACGAATCTGTTTAAGGAATTTAAACGAAACTGTGACCTAACAACACAGACTGAATAAAACAAACATATGTGGCGCTTGGATTGGTTTGTCAGTGAACTTCTTTGCTTCCAACGCATTCATTTTAAATGCCATACACCTCATCAGACTAGCGTGTCTAACAGGGAGGAAGGTATCACCATCCCCACCTCGAAAGTCAGTTCTTCTCTCCTAACTATATTTGCAGCACGAGCGTGTCTGGGTTACCATTTCGCTGATTACATTCAGCAAAGAGCAAGGCAAACTGTAATAATCTCGCTCCGTCCCACCACGTTCCAAGTGTATATTGTTTTTGCTTTCGTCTAAACAGTAACACACTGCCACGAGACACTGGTAATTCTCGGCGTTGTCACTGTCACTTTCGTGCATCAAAGACTGGGCAGAAATTATGAATGTTTACTTTTAAGGATAACTGAGAACACTATAATTAATAAAGAACAAATTAATAAATTGTTTACGCCCATTTCCCCATCTGTCGAACTATTCAACTGAACATTCCACGCCTCTTTTCTTTGCTAGCATTGCGCAATATTCTACCCAGCCAGAGTTGTGTACCTTTCTTTGAAGTCTACCATCAGAATTTCTCTTCAGTCACACACACACACACACACACACACAAAACCCTATCACCATACTCTTTTTCGTGGACTGTGTGACTTTGAGCTTTCTAGGGGGTGCTTCACCCTTCTTCTGCCACTCCAAGGTCATGGTAGAGACTATAGTTTTGTCCCCTTCAACGATGAATTGAAATACTGCTCTCTCATTACTGCGGCAGTTGTTGAAAACTTTTGATAACATCTCACGAGCATTTTCATTTGAACTGCTGAAAGAACCTGCAGCACTGACCTTATGGACATGCAAATATTGACGAAGGATGTGAAGCACAATTATTTTGGAAAGCCCTAAGCGAGCAGTAGCTTCTTTTGTGTTCAGCCGTCTATCACTCAGAACTTCCACAAGGGAGATGTTCACTTGTGGACATCCACCCGTCTACCTTCACATGGTTCACCTTCAAGGCTTTCTCTACCCAAACGAAGTATTTTGACCACTCCTTTACAGAAGAATATGAAATGGAAGCGTATTCATACACACCGTCAAGGCGTTGTTGAATATTGCTTAGTTAAAGTTAATCATTGCTCTGCATTCAAATTTGAGCATCACGTTGTATTGTGCAACATCCCTAACTCAAATGAATGGCGTGGTTAGAAAGCATTGCAATGCTTAAACTCCTGAAGCATGCGAGTACCAGATAGCATGAACATTGCAATAATGCACCATGGCGTTCTAAGACAAGGTGTAAATTTAAGGACACCACCACGTACTATTTGACATAGGCATTTAAGGCAAAAAATATGATATCCAATTAAGCAAAATACCTGTATAATTATGCCACAGCTCTTTAGCAGCATTCGTCTTTGGAAACTGAGAGCTGACAAGGGAAATACTATCCTTTTGTTTCCGTACTCCACGGTAGCAAAATACTGAAGTATACGTGGGGCTCCCCGTGACGTAGAAAGCTGCGCTTACTCGCCTGAAGCAATATGGAATTAAAGGAGGAAAGGATCTATACAAAGTCAGGCCGCATAAATCTTCCACAAGCTGCAAGCGCTGTTGGTATAAGCACAGCTCGATTCACAGAAGCAAAATGCTCTTCCTGAAAGCAATGGCATGGTTTGCTGTGCACAGAAGAACGTCTCCTTCAGAAACCTTTATGGCGGCAATAGAAAACTGCTGTTGAAATACAAAGGTTTGCACTTAAGAGACTCGAACCGCTCAAGACATTTACCTTCTGAAACGGACTAGCGTGGTCTTAGACCAGTGATATGCAGTTCTCTCTATACGCTACTTCCGGAGGGGACTTATGTTTATCTTTTGGGCTGTTCAACTAGGGAAACAGTCAAAAATGTATCATTTAAAACTTTAAGGGACGAGTATTTAAGATGTTTGAACATATAATGAGGAGAGTAGAGAATATTTTGAGTTGTTAAGTATAAGAAAATAATTTCAAATCATTTTAAATTAAAGTTTTTTTTTGAAAACTGCGAATGTTTTACATTCTTAACAAGCTGTTATCACTGCGGGTGATTTTTGCGGAAGAAGCAGTCAGCCACGATGGCCGCCAGTTCTTGTAGAAACAGTATGTTGTGCTTGAATTAACCAATTCGGTTAACACAACCAAATTTAGTGATTTCTGATATATAGTAACATTGCTGTGTATAGAGTGCTTTTTAGTTAAGTTGACATTCCATGTAATATGAAATGTAATCGAAATGTTTCGATAACGGGAGCTGAACACCTTTAAAGCACCAAAAGCTGGTTAAGATTAACTTATCTCTTCTTTTTCGAGAAAATACTTAAATTGGCACTTAACAGTTGAACTACATTTTTCAAAAGCGCGGACTACAGCCCCAAATGAATCAGAAAGTTAGTACAGAACCTCATTTCGACACGTAATCGGAAATTGATTTTGCCGACTGGAAGTAACTGTGTAATGTCCTCGCCACTGCCGAGAGAAATCATGTCGAAGGGTCGGAACTCAGAGCGCGTATTTTTGGTTTCTTTCGTTATTTTTAGTGGTAAATATTGATTGATTTGTACTTACCAGCATTGCCGATATCTGCCCTTAACTGTGAGACATGCCCGAATCTTTTTTAATTGAGATACTCGCCGTAGTTCATCCTCCTTAATAGTGTGAACTACCTCCTTTCAGCGCCTCCAAGGATTAAATTTAACATGCAGCAGTAATTTTATATATATGAAGATGTATCAACTGATTGGCTTTATACACACTGCCAACAGATACACCAATTTGCTTGGTTAATCGTATTAATGACCTTCGAGGAGAATTTTCTATTTCATTTAAGCTCTTCCTCTTGTCGGTCCTGTGGTGTAGACTTGCCTGAGGCTTGATGTTCCTTTACGTGCCGTAAATATACGACATGGGACCAGGCTTTACTTCCTTTCCGAAGGAAGCCAGGATTTTTACGCCCGAAAAATCCATCGGTCCTGACCGGGATCGAACCGGCTATTTTTGATTCATATGGTAATACCGAGTCCTGCTAAGAGGAGATTATTTGAAGAGAAGTATCCAAATGATCCAGTTTCAAGTTATAATGTGATTCATAAATTATAATATTCACATACAGTTCCGAAATTCATTGCGTGAATTTTTAAATGTATTGGAAGTTATCTGTCACTATCACTTTAAAATATCTGTCACCGACTTGTCTTTTACTGTCGTGTCCTGCCCGACAAGCCGTGAGCCTATCGGCCGATGCAATTTTACGCCGCCGTGTAGGTTATCAGATAATTGGACGATCGTATATTTAGTATTAAGGTACACTGGGAGTGAGTTTTTGGTCAAAATGGGTCTTTTTTTTCTGAAAATGTTTCCTTGACCCATTGAATGTCCACATAGAGTCAATAGTTGCATTTTAGCTGCAGAAATAATGTCTCTTAAAAACATTATAATCATTCTTTATTGAATATCGTATTTTATCATCAGCTTACAAGATTTAGGCTTAGTCCTGAGGAACCATAGAATCATTTAAATTTGTTACGCATAGCACCTCTCAGAGGGATAGGTGGTCAGCCCATCATTTCAATTGTAGGTGTTTAGGTGTTACTTGAACGTGAAATGGCCGGGAGTTGTTCCATGTCTCTTAAAGAACGCCGCTAGCACATATCAAGCTGAAGGGCTAAGATTTACTGTACGACTGTCTTGCGACGTCATAGATAGAATGCAGTATTGCAGACTGTACATTTTTTTTTTTTTTTTTTTTTTGTTTTGAAATGTATAACGCCCGTTTTTACTACTGAGGCAACACAGACAGTGGACACTGATGATACATTTGATTGAAATGATAAATTGGGAAAGGATTTCTTTAAGGAAGCGTTCCAGGCCTAAGTTTAGGGTACCTCTCCGACATTTGCCATTTATGAGCACTGAGGAAAACCTGGGAAAAGCCTCAGTCAGGGAGGAAGGTCCTGGCGGGATTCGAATCCCAGACCTCCCTCTTATGAGTCCGCGCCTTAACGACCTCGGCCACCCATTGCGGTCAGAGAGTACGTGATAAGCGAACCGCAACCCACGGTATTCTTGATCTGGGGTCGCTAGCTCTCCATCGGGTAGCTACCCAATTGCCATCACCAAGTTCGGTGAACCTCGCTCCAGATCTCCCTAAAAAAAGAAACCTTCTAAGGTACACGGAATCGAACCGGGAACCTGCCAGACAGTAGTTAACAATTCTAAAGACCATATCAACTCTAAACACCAATCCCTCCAGGAGGACTTGGACCCACGGTTTGTAGGTCTATCGGACTCGGGCGAATTTGAGCTCCTCGAGTTCAGAGGAAAGCGTGTTAGAGGTCGACATTAAACATGCAAATATAATAATAAAAACATTTCAACCAAAATTGGTAATGAGTTTTACAATTGTTAACGTACTGTTTGTTAACATAAATATTCAAGATCCATACATAATACTCAATAAGGAAAAATTCGAGCTCCAAAAATTTAGGGATAATAGAAAAGATGAAAGTAAGCACGTTGAGCTGTTGGTCAACCTGCGCATTGCAGTCAAATGCACAGATCCTTATATAAGACAAGCATTTTTAGCGAAAGAACTCTCCTCTGCATCGCTTCTTTCTTTGTAATGAGGGCATAGGTTCGCTGAATGTTTTATTGTAAAGTTCATTATTCAATATTTTCAAAGCTAATTTTAATAATAGTTACCGAATAATATCATACAATATCGTGCTGTACACATCCATACCATTAGCACTCTCTATCTAATACTTTCCATTTTTCTATAAATCTAGGCATTTTGAACGCCCTGTATACACATTTTATCCATACTGTCGTCGAAAGCCAGCATCCCAGACGGTCATGGAAGAAGATATGAAAATGTATTTTATCGGGAAGCAGCTGTGATCTTTGAAGTTGCAAGTTCTGAAAAACTAAAGGAAAGTAATAAAAGAAGACTGCTGCAACTTAGACGAGGAGTTTTCCTCTACTTGCTGCAAATAATTTGATCTGCAGATCCGTATCTGTACGTGGACCCGGATTAACAAATACGCTTGTGTAAGAACAATGCTGTTTCCGTAAAGGAATGTTTTGCACTTGCGCTGTTTTCATTATTAACAAAATAGTGAATGAAACTTTCCTCTTCAAGGTACGTGGCTCAGCAAATCAATTTAAATAATGGGAAAGATTATGTTATACTCGCAACATACCATTAAACTTAATTATTGCCATAAATAGTTACATATATGATAGAGGAATTGTTTATTTTTTGCAATAATGATAAAATCCGGAATATCTAGACTTGTATCTTTGCATTACACGTTATCATCATCATCGTCGTCGTCTTCAACTTACTGGTTAGGCAAATGATATGTTCTGTCAACGCTCTATCTCTCCGGAGTCCCATGTCTTTGTTTCCTCTTAGTTGGTTTTTTGGTATTTCAATATGATTTAACCATAGATTTCTTTTGTCATTATTGGGGGATAGTGACAAACTTATCAAATCGTTAGAGAGCTAAAATCCCCATATACCATATTGCGCGTAGTAGGGTAAAGCTGGATGTTTTTCAACGGTTTTTAATGAGTCAAGAGTTGGAACTTGAAGTGGATATGTCATCAACTGCTTCGTTATGGCCATCTTGGTCGACGTCCATTCTATGTGTTACCCATAGATGTTAATAAAATGCCCTAATTGAATTTGATAATATTTATGTTTTAAGTGAACATCTCGATCCCTTATTTTCCTTTTCTTATTTTATTTTGATTAGAGACTAGATAAGTATTTTGACCTCGCTCCCATATTCCTCTTTATGATTATGAATGTATAAAATGATGTTTGTTTAAAATGTCTCTGCAGGTGGCCGCGATGTGCGTTCCATTCATCCTCTGTGCTTATTAGCGCAAATGTACATAATATATATTTGTTAAATACATAGGTATGAGGTAATCAAAGAAATTACATGTACAAGTAACAGCAAACTAATAGTTTTAAGTGCAAATAACACTTCAGCCATTTCAAACTCCCGGGAAGCGAAGATGCACGCTTTGAGAAATATGCCGACAGATGAAATGACATACTAAATATGAAGGACAGTTGAAACAAAATGGCCGAGTCCCTAGTTGTGTGCACTGTAAAAGAACAGCGAGCAGTATTAATATTTTTGTGGTTAGAGGGCGTAAATCCTCGACAAATCCATAGAAGGATGTTGGAAAGGTATGGAGATAGGTGCATTAGCGAGAGAAGAGTATGTGAGTGGGTAGATGCCTTCAAAGGACTGACGTACGTCAGTCACAGATGAGCAACGCTCTGGTCCTCCCAGCAAGGCCGTTACTGATGAGAATGTGGGAATGTGATTCGTGAGAACCGGAGTATTTCTGCAGAAATGTGTATCAGTGTCGGATCCGCTCATATAATTATTACAGAGGTTCTCAAGTGCCGTTTTGAGTGTATACGGTGGGAGCCTAGGATGCTCACTAATGAATACAAGATGAAGCGTGTTCAGACTGCCACGTCGTTTCTGGCGCGATATAACGCTGAAGGAGACGGCTTTCTGACACGTTCGTCGCAGAAGACGATATCTGGGTGCATCATTATGAAGCAAAAGGCAGTCTTCAGAATGGAGACACATGTCTTCTCCAGCCAAGAAGAAATTCAGGTTTCAGCTCTCTGCCGGAAAGTTCCTTTTCACCCTCTTCTGGGATATGAATGGTTCAATTTTAGAGCACTATCAGCAAAGAGATGAAACGGCGAATAGTGCCCGGTACAGCACCATGTTGGAGAATGAGCTAAAGCCAGCAACACGGAGCTGTCGCAGAGGATGCTCTTATTCTTCATGACAACGCGCGCTGCAACTCTTGACGTCATTCAGAGATTGAAATTTCAGGTCTTACAGCATCCCCAATACAGTCGTAATCTCACTCCGGATTATCATATATTTGGACTCCTGAAGATAGCTCTCAGAGGACGACGATTTGAAAGTGATATTGAGATTGAAGAAACGGTGCATACTTGGTTACGGGCACTACCGAAAACCTTTTACTCTGATGGAATAAAAAGTTGGTGCAAGGCCTGAGAAATGTATCGAAAAGGGGGTATTTATGTTGAAAAATGACATCTTGTTTGTGTCTGTAATCGAAATATATAATTCGCGAAAATTAGTTGCTCGTGTTTGATCTTATTTATTAGGAAAACTGAAATGAATAAACTGAATTTTTACTTCAACTTTTTTCTTCCAGTGTTTTTCTCCTCACTTTAAAAAGACTAATCCTATATTATTTTGTTCACTTTCGCCTTCATTAACCGTAATATATATAACTGTATATTTTAAATGAAGTTAAGCATCTTCATTCAGTATGTAACGCCTGGGAACTGGAATGCATTATTTTTTTCAATTTTTTCGAGCCTTGGAGTATACATATAACATATTCTAGGGGGAATTCTATACACGGAATTAATTTATGGATCATATCCGAGCGCGTGGTTTATTCTTATACATTATTTTTACATTATAATTACTTAGTACATATGTTTTCACCTTGTGGAATGAGAAAGGAAGCAAATAATTCAGTTTTAGAGTAGCTTTCACAGCTATTTTTATATCCTTAGTAACCGAGTTTCCTGGAACATTTCGAGCGTGCACAGGAAAGGCGGAATTGAACGAGATTAAGAGCGGCTTTCTTCCCGTGGGGACGTTGAAAAAGTGGTATTACTTTGCACTGCAACTCTTCAAATTAAAGTAAGTGTTGAGTTCTCCACTTGCCAATCACAAAATTACGGTCTAGGGATTAGGGATTGTGCAATGTAGAAAGGATGGTAGTAATAGTAGTAGAAGTGCATTTATTACAGTGACACAGCTTCTGCAGGCGCAAGGATGTTTTTATAATACACTTAGTCGAAACAATGTAGCATCAATATTTAAAGTTATACTCATTGAGACACGTCGCAAGCCATAAACGTATAACATGCAAGGAATGTCATTCAGTTGCGGCCCACTGAAAGAGTTGCTACCAATGAAAACTACGGCAATATCCTTAAAAACGACCACAGAGTTTCGTCTCAACTTCAACATACAGTACTCGAATTTTGTAACATTTCCTACTATCCACCCTACTGAAATATAATTATGTTTATTAATATAAGGCGCAATCATCATATTTTGACATTGCAATTAGCAATATAATATTATGTATAATGTATGTGTCATTAGCTTTAACTTCAATGTAAGAATTGTGCAAAAGAGAAATCTCCTTGGTGTTTTGTTAGGAAGCTTGGAAAGGCAAGAAGGTCATAAACCCGATACAATGGAAAAAGGAGAAGTATTTTTCTACATTTGAAAAAGACTGCCTTGGAAAGTTAATAAACTGAAGGACTTTTAAACTCGTTAAGGTCTCTGAACCCTACTAGCGTTGTACTACTCCTTTAAACCAGCCACGATTACAGAATATTTTAAACTTTCAAAAAATAGCGAAAAGTGGGAGGTGAACTTAAACCAGCTAATGGAAAATGTATATTTGAACTTTCAAAGATAGACCCGAAGATTGCGCGTGCCTGTGTGACCCCGGGACATCGTTAAAACCAACGATTACTTGATTTGAATTTAATATATAAAGGAGCGTTTACTTGGCTGGGGCATTCAGTTCCACGTTGCAGAGGCACGCCATTATAAGATCTACACGCTGCAAGATGAACGCAGTTCTGATACATCAGTTAGGCAGTTTAAGTTTATACTTAGCTGAGAAGCAGTTACAGTTACGCAGTTGTCGTTCACCAGCTAAGCAATTTTCAGTTATGGGTGCCTGGGCATTTATCTGTAAGTTTCACACGGGACAACTAAGTTTATAGCTGAGTCTATTGTACGCAAAACACTAGAGGATGCGAAAGATCTTGAACATAATAACATACCAATATACATACTATCTAGCACCGCGTGCTTATTTCTACTACTAAAATCCTCTCCCAATTCTGTTGAGCACAATTCGACAAAATAGCACAAATCACCCTCAGAAATTGTTGTCATTAAAACGTGGGCAACAACACCAAAGCGATCAATAATCAATCTACAAAACCACTTCAAAATTGCCAACACAACGTAAGGCTACTCGACGTCGACAATTAATAGCTTGAAAATAGGTGTCCAATCTGGGGTTCATAGCCGGAGCCCAGTAAACAGCTTCATTATTTGGCGCCAACATGGGGCCAGTCTCATAATTAGGCTGTAATTGTTGGGGCCAACAAAACCAATTCAAAATTTGGCGCCCATCGTGGGGCTTGACAACAACACCCATCTCTAAACCAACCATTTCAACTTTCAATCTAAAGAAAATGAAAAGAAGTTATGGCTAGCACATGCAGTAACTTGCTTGGAAAAATGCTGTTATAGCAGATCCTTTAACTTTCTGATTCATTTTGTGTCTTGTTAGCACTCTGACTAGTGTCATCACGTCATTTTTATTGGTAGGATTCTTCCGGACACTGAAGTATGGCTACTTCTACAAAAATACGCCTTAGATAATGCAGCGCAGTGGCAAGTACTTATTGTGACGAGAATAAAGAAAAGTAAAATGATGTTACTAATTACTTATTGAGAGCAATTTATGTACTTTATAGAAAGCCACAGCAATGCTCGTTAAATGTACCTTCATAAGCTGCTTAAAACGCTTCTATGAACTCTCTTCAGAAGGAATAGGCTCTTCGTCTTTCAAAAAGAATAGGAAGGAGTTTTGCGGAGAATGAGATGCTGTACACAAAGCGGTACTTCTACGTAACCTATGCGTTGTCTTACTTAACTTTCTGGGTGTAATATGTACTTACTTATAACAAAACTGAGTTATTCACTTTTTACCACGCGTTGTTTTATTGGAATTGCAATTAATACACACACACTAACCTTAACGCTAACCTCGAGTAAATCCTAGAAAAAAGGTGGACCCAGTGGTTTACTGCTACGAGCTATGGTTTGAAGGCCTACGCTGTCTTCGTTTTTGTAAATAACAATTTATTTGGGATTGTGTACTACTAAGTAGGCGGGTAAATCATTGTAATAGTGCCAAATCTCCTTTGATTCCAGCAGGAAAAAAGATCGTAAATATCATTATAGCGCATGGTGTGCATGGTACTATGTTAGCGAGTAAATCATTGTAATAGTGGCAAATTTCTTTTAACTCCAAAAGAAAAAAAGAAGAAGAAAAGCCTCAGGACGTAAGGATTTGAGCTCACTATCTTTACACCTATGGCATGATGCTCTAACCATCTGAGCTATCACGCCCTTGCAGTATGAACATCTGTAGAAGTAGCACTACCCTCTAATTTCTCCGCTACCGCTCGGCATTGGCTCGGGAATTTGTACTTACCTGTAACGTTAAGTGCCCTCCAGCGTTGCCTTCAACATATGCTACCCGCCTTATGGTGTGTCGGTAGCATTAGGGAGAAAAAATAACAAGGTTTGAATCCCAGGGTATTTTTGGATGGCGGTGAAGCAGGTCCAGAATTTGGCACACGACTCAGTATATTTTTGCAATATGTTTACTGTGATATGTAACCGATAGAAGGTTTAGAGCAATCTTTGTCGAATAATTTAAACATTATCGCATTATGCTCTTAAACACCCTCGCTCCATAAGCTTTACTCAATAATATAAACATTATCGCATTATGTCCTCAGCCCGTTAAACACCCTCGCTCCATAAGCGTTACTCAATAATATAAACATTCAATCACTAATTAATCGCAGTACCGTCATCGCAAAAGTTCGGAAATTCTCCCAAGAGCGTCGCTTCCTTATCGCATCTCGTGTCTCTCTCGTCTCCCAGTTCACCTCTACATTCCTTGCTATGGTTTTTGGTTCTCCTCATAATTCTCCTATAGCTTCCGGGAAAATCTATTTATTTTATACATGTCCCTTAACGAGTGATTCTCACGTGATTCTAGTTTTTATCCTATCCAAAAATCTGTAAGTTATTTATTCATTGTTTATTTAACCGAAGCGTACATTTACACGGTTCGCATCTAAAACTTTCATACGTTTTATAATGTTGTAGTAGCATGTTGCTATGATTTCATTGGCTACTGAATTGGAAATTCCAACGCTAGGGGGGGGGGGGGCTTCTGCAAGGATTTCAACAGTGAAGCTTACTCTGCTTTAAATTTCATTGGACCAGTCATTTCAACATCGTGGTAATGTCAAACACATTTTTATTGTAATGAATGATGCTCTAAAAGGCCATGATGCTTTTTCTATGCTGCTTTACGAAAGTTTTAATATTTGCATTTACGTTTTTGTTTTTTTTTTGTTTTTGTTTTTCTCTTTTTTCTCGCTTTTTATGCATTCTTCCTGCTAAGTGCGGAAATTAATATAGAACTAATAAAAAATAATCAACACAGTTCAAATTACAATTATTCAATTTTTAATATATGCTACTGATAAAGTCAATATTTTAAAAATACGATACGAAAGAATTATAACAGTATTAGCTTTTTAAATGCAGGTTTTAAACTTTTTTCCTAAGCTTTAAAAAAGGCGATTCAATGTTATATGTGAAATTCTTTTAAATAATGAATAATTTGTGTTTAGAGGAGGTCGATTTTCTGCAGACTGTGTATTAATAATAAAGCAAATAATGCAAAAAAGAGAGATTACAACCTCTAGACTTACGTATAATTTGTTGGCTGTGCAAAATATTTTACAAAGGTATACGTAAAATATCTGAGACATTGTGTTAAATGAAGGATATCCCAAACATCCAGTCTCAAGGATACGACAAATATATGCAGGAACGGTATTAATGCTGATAAACTGAACTCTATAAGCCCTAAAGTAGAATCTAGTGTTCACTTAAGAGTAAGACAAGGCAGTCCGAAGTCGCCAAGGCTTTTTAACTCACACTTAGTCGCAGTTACAGTCAAATGGCCAACGGGGCTAAGAAACCATTTAAAATAAGGTCTAATGTTGTAAATACAGTTTTATTCACGGACCACCAAGTTGCTTCGCAAATAATGAAGATCAACTTCAGTTAGCCTCATTTCAATTTAGCAAAATAATGTCTACATATAATTTAATAATATCAACTGAAAAAGCAAAGTAATGGCCAATGTGTAAAATTATCTAAAACGATCAAAACTCATACTTTATAATAATCTAACAGAACAAGTAATAGTTTTAAATTGTTTGGGATATGATGTGTCTTATAATTAAAGGTATTAAAACATTTTTACATTTCAGAATCTATTTGTAGCCATAAAATTAAAGAAAAATGTTACAAACTGCTGAAATGAAAATTTGTAGTTATGCCTAATAAAAGATAAGCGAAAAGGTCTTAAAATATTCAGCGAAAGGTGCCATTGAGATGATTTCTTCTGAAGCGAAAGAAGTTAATCTGGCATAACTTAAATGACGATGATCTTCTTGTGCATTTTGTTTTTATATCAATCACTTACCTGCCTTTTCCTTGCTTATTTTTTCAAAAGTTTGCTACATAATTAATGTAGACATGTAAGAAGCGAGCATCAATCTTATCACAATACCTTCCTTAATAGCCTGCTAATTGACTTTTACATGCTGTCATCTTTTCCGCTTTAGGTAACAGCTGAAATTTTAACATATCATATCATCAAATTATTTCCAATTACACTAATTATGTACAATATATGTATATATCGGATGGTATGTGGCGACCAGTTTCAAATGTCCCTCATGAGGGAAGTGACTTATAAAAGATCGAGGAAGTGATTTGTCATGACACGCCCAGAAATACAAACATACAACTAGAAAAGGCATGCATCAGATATTCATGTCCTAGCTAATACAGAATTAAATACATTTAAAAATACAAAAGGGGACATAAACTCTGTACTAACATAGGATGACCCTTGGAAAGCCAATTTGTATATCTAATTACAATATAAAAAGTAAGTATACAAATATTATAATAAAACATTTCTGTCACGTCCTTCATGTGACAATTCTGAGCATTAATGTCTCATTTTCTAGTTTGTATGTCTAGCACATGGAATTTCCTATCCGGTCACTGCACTATCTCGTCCCCTGGTGGAATGTTCACTTTTCTGTCCACTAGCGCCATCACACTCACAATGTGTTGTGTGTGTGTGTGTGTGTGCGCGCGCGCGTGCGTGCGTGCGTGCGTGTGTGTGTGTGTGTTATTTTCGCTTTGACTGCGTTGGTCATCTCGCGACATCTGTAGATTGGACATGAATACTGCACGTGTAAATCTGCAGTTATGAATGAAATGAATTAATGAAGGCACAAAAGAGCTCGGGGTGTTTGACGCCATAGCTATCTGGAATTTATCTCCTCAGGGTAAGGAAAAACTCCGAAGAAAACCTTAACCAGACAGCTTGATCTGACCGGGATTCGAACTCAGGACTTCTGGATTAGCAGCAGTAAACACTACCATTATATCACTGAGACGGTCACACAGTGTTTGTTATTATTATTATTATTATTATTATTATTATTATTATTATTATTATTAGAGTTACACAATACTGTATATTATTTGTACATAGAAAACAGAAGAATAAAATTAAGTGAATTGACGTGTTACAAGTTTACAAGTTCATTATTATATCAGATGCAGTTCCATTTCTTTGTGGTTTTATAAATACAGTGTGTCCAGTAGCATCACTACCAATAAGCAATGTGATTTCTCTTATTTTGTGTAGAAATTCTCCAAGTTTTGTAACATTGAAAATTATGATGCTAGAGTGTCTGCCAGTGGTAGGACAATACGTAGAGTTCTGTGAAATGGCATAATCAGGGGAAAAAAAGTATCTGCCAACAGGAAATGTGAATATTCTTTTACGCTAATTGTGACAATAACCGGACTTAGAATTTATGTCAGAAAAACTCACCAAGTTTCAATACGCGATCACAGAATCACAAGTCAAAGCACATTTCGTTAACTTTAGGGCTGTCACGTTCGTATTCCATAACGACATATTTGGTTTTCTTCTCCCCGTATTTTACAGTTAGGCCTATGCACTTTACCATAAGTGAGAAAGGTAGCTTCATCTGAGAATGCGACATGATTGAGGAGTCCATTGTTATCATCAATATGGGAAACATTGAATTGGCGAACTCGGCCCATCTAGATTTATCATTTGGCTGCAGCTTCTGCATAATTTGGATTTCGTATGCTCTAAGTTGCAAACTTTTAGGAACAATATCGTGAACAGGACTTTGGAGCAGAGCTGAACTGGCCCGTCCAATTGATTTCTGCGGCTGCGCTGAAATATTTTTTTAAATAGTGTTTAACGCCCGTTTTTACTACTGAGGCATCGCAGACGGTGGACACTGATGATACATGAGATGAAATGATAAATTGGGAAAGAATTTCTTTTTTTTAAAGGAAGGAAATGTTCCAAGCCTAAGTTTAGGGTACCTCCTGGCATTTGCCATTTATGAGGACGGAGGGAAACCAGTCGGAAATCGAAGCCCAGACCTCCCGCTCACGAGTCCGCGCCTTAACGATCTCGGACACCTAACACAGAGCCTGTTTTCTAACAACGGCTATGCCATTTCACAATGGTATGACGCTCGGGAGCATTTGCACCACATTCCTGCCTCAATCTTCTTTGCACTGCAATTGGAAACTTTAACCAATAACAACATTTCCCTTTCTGCTGAACTGTAAATTCCGCCATTTTAACTCTTATATGTTGTCATACCACGCGCAGGTGCGCTAGCGTTATAATTTTCACTGTTTCAAACCTTGGAGAGTTTCTACACAAGATTAGATGAAAATCACATTTTCAACTTAACTGAGTGAGGAGATATTCACATTTATTATTGGTAGTGATTGTACTAGACACGCTGTATAGACGCTATCATAAAATTAACGAACTGCTGTATAAAGCTATAAGGTATAAATTACTTAGTATCTCGGTTTAAATTCATACCGAAAAAGAAGAGAAGGACCCATGTATACAATTAAGTAGCGTAAATAAAGAATGAATTGCAAAATAAAATATTCAACATGTAAAACTTTTTGCAATGCTCACTGTCATTCAGTTTTCGAGTTAAATAACAACATTTAACATTCCATACATCTTTTTATAATTACAGAAGTGAGTGCTAGTAGCTAATAGGTCTATAAGGTTTCACAAGGTAAAAAGCTTTGCTGCTACGGTAATATGGATAAACTCGCAAGTTGTGTTAGCCTAATCGCACAATATGCATCCATGCTGAAACGACCTACATTTGCTGCAAAGTGCAGACTCAGCTTAATTTTCCGTTTACATTAATTACACGCTTAAAAATTTCCGCTTGGAAAGGGGCATCGTCCTGGAAGTGATTCTGTTAGTGTCCTTTATTTCGGCTCCGAAGCGAGAGGCCGCAGCGCTCTAGCGCAGTACATTTCTAGTCAAAATGGAAACCGTGCACACTTGTTTATAGTTCAAAGATAATTCCGAAGCTTAAATTTATGGGACGCAACGGTGCAGAAAGGTGGGCAATATTGCATAGTCATATCTGTTCACGTTCCAGATGATTATCGAGTCCAAAATGCGTCGGACATTTGCACTTCATATTTAATTAATTTATGAGCCTCTTTCTGTTACTTACAATAAACATAATAGACAACACTTTTTTACTCTCATTAAATTTCTGAAAATCATCTCTAGTGTTCAGAGCCAAAAATATTACAAGGTACCTCTAGATTGACTGAACGTGTATGAAGCATTGTTTTTACAGTGAATTCGCAAGTGTTGAGCAGTTCATTAGTAAACGTATACATTACAATACGCATTTAAAAATGTTGTAATTAATATTTTGCAAAAGTAATTTATAAAATTCTTTACGTTATATATTTTTTCCTATATTTCATCAAAATCTAATAAATATAGAACCACATTTTACAATCACTGCATCGATAACAATAATTTTTAAATTACATAACTTGAATGACCCAAAAATCTCTGTCTGTTACGTTATATTGCTGGCTTTTACTACTGCTTTAACAATCCGAAACGCACGAAAAATCTTCATTTGCAATTCGCGAGAGGCTAAAGTCTGCCTGGATCCTGTTTCATTAAGTTGACAAGCTTGACAATTGTGACAAATTTGTCAGAATAGGGTAACAACTAACTATTGCATACTTAAAATTATGTCACACATGACATATACCAAATTGTAATTTGCCATAAAGCACCGTCGTTTCATAAAGCTAACAACTATGTAAAAACAAATTACTCTATTGCTATGGTCGTAGAAACATTAGCTATATTAATTTAATAGTCAGCTATTTACCAAGCATTAATATTTACTTTCTCTTTTTTATATTATAATATTAATTATGTACTATTATCGTGATGTAAATCAATTTACATTTGACTCCTCCACTTTGTAACATCATCATAAAATCGACTAATGAAATGAAACATAATTTTGAATTTTTACCAACCACCGCCCGATATCGCAGTGAAATTGTCGCAAAGTCTTATCAAATAACTTTTATCACGCGAAATTCATTTGTCTTGTGGTCAGTGTAGCCAACTGTATACCTTCACTTTATAATTTCTGAGCACGCGTCACTGACCACTTTTCTGTGTTTTCAGTAATTGTAAAATTTAAGTAACTTAATGTTTATTCACTCAAGCAAGCGTTTTTGCGTATTCAGCCAGACAGTCTGAAATCATTTTGTAAATTATGTGACATATCTGACTAAGAACCATAAATCTTCATAAACACGTTGTTCAAAATAGTAATCTGTTTTGTTTTTCTCCGTTGGTATTAGTACATAAACTGTAGCGACTGTAACAGTCGACTTGCATACATTTCATTCTCACGGTTTCTGAATAGGTAGTATATATATGCGCAAATTTCAAATATATATTACTTTTATTCTTATTCTATTCATGAAATAATCCTAAACAAGTAATTAGCCCTTCTCTATTGGCATTACTGACAATCGACATTCGTCTGTTGCTAGATGCTTTGAAAAGGTGAAGTGTTTATAAGTATTCATAATTTATAATTATTATAATATTGTAAGCCAAGTTTACGGGAATTATATTTAAATGCTTATTTTATTTATGAAATATTTCTAATAAATATCACTGGAAGGTCTGCTCTCCTTGTGATATTACTTGTGATAATATTTATCAAATAATGAAACTATTATTAGCATCTCATTTTAACTATAATAATCTATATTAGTTACTTTTACATGTTTTTTTACAATAAATTTAAAATAGCAACACAAACTATCAGTTGGCTATGACCGACAGTGTTAACTCTGCTGCAAAATTAACTATTCTAAATCAGTTACACATCAATGCAATATACGATGCTTAATGATGAAATAAATGGATAAAATATAGACTCAATGAATAAAACATAATAGTCGCTACTTTGTACTGTAAATTTTGAAAAAAGAAAGCTAACTTTATCGCATAGGATTTATCGTATATTACATTAAGGCTAAAATTATCATATCATTTATTACAACATATTATTGCTGTGAATTGTAAATATTCTCCTGTCAAATTTATTTACCTATTTTATAAATATTCGAGCTGGTCACTATGTATGTGACAATATTATGTTTCATATGGTAAAAATATTTATGACAAATTGTCATTTTTTATCAGTCACACCAGAAATTTTATGAAACAAAATATGACAACTTTGTCGTGACAATTTGACAGTTGTCAAATGTCTCCATGCAAGTTACTTAGAGTATCTAGTACTTGAGTTTGACTTCACATTTTAGCAATCTGAATTAAATCTGTAGTTACCATGTTGTAGAGCTGAATTTGTTATTAGTGAGTTTAGAAATGTATGTGTGTTTTTTTAATAGGACCTGTTGTATTTCATTCCGTAGCTGTTTTGGAGTCAATATCCTTAAATATATTGTTTATTTTTTCTGGAGTACTTGTAAGAAATTTCATAAATATAATTTTGGCAAATGACTTAAAAATGTATATCTTATATGGAATTACTGTTTGAATTCTATTCTGTTATTGGTGTTTTGAATAATAAGTATTTCGTTGTTCTTTTTTTTTTTTAATGAGACATAATCGGGACAAGTTTTTTATGGTAATATTTATAATTTCTCGAAAAAGTTTACAAAATATCGTAATTATGGTTAGTAAAAATTTCTTGATAATATTTTAAATTTGAAGATGATATACACTTCATATACCGTCTTAATTAGCAATAATAATATTATATATCACGTTATATATGCAAAATTCATGATGAAATAAAGTTGTTAATAACAAACTAATAATAATTGTACGATGGCTAGATCAATCTTATATTTAGTAATTAATTTTTTTTTAAAAAGAGAGAAACGTGAGTATAATAATCCATCTCTTGACTTATTTTAATCATATTAATCCAACTTAAGCATACAACATGTGCCAATATTCCTCTTCTTCACACCTCTTCCCACATGTGTCGTCCTGGTGGTCTATTGGTAACAATAACTGCCTCCTAAAACCAAGATCGCGGGTTCAATCCCGGCCAGGATCGATGGATTTTTTCGGGCGTAAAAATCTGAAGTATGGATTTCTTCGGAAAGAACGTAAAGCCATGGGTCCCATGTCGTAGATTTACAACATGTAAAAGAACTTCAAGCCTGAAATAAGAGGCCCCGGAGCAAAATTTATAGGCCGTTTCACGCTCATTCTTCAAACGAATCTCTTTTGTTTTCTGTGCTTCTGATACATCCATTACGTTGATCTAACACGTTTCATTATCACTAAATATATTCATAACGTAGAAACAAATCATTTTGTTTACTAACATTCACTAACTGCGGCAATTTACTGAATGTCCATATTATAACACAAGAAACTCTTGAATATATATGCAAATTCCGCTTTAGTCAAGTTAGTGAATAAATAGTTTTTGTCTCCGATATCCAGGTTTATTTGTGGTAACGGCATTCATTCTTTTTGTTTACTAGACTCCAAGATTTAGCCCCATTTAAGCAAAGTTTACACACAACATCTGCAACTGCACTAAAGTGCAAGACAAAGCTTAATGATTTCACCCCATCACACCGGGCGCCGAGTGTCTTAGTGTTATTGCTTTCGTCTAAACAGTAATTCACTGCCAGAGATACCTGAAAGTTCTCCAGCGTTGCCATGGTTACTTTCGTACATCAAAGATTGGTAGAAACTGTGAACTGTTTCTCGTTTATTAAGAATATCGGAGGGTGCCTTAATTAATAAATTACGAATAAATGTATAAATTATTTACTTTCAATTACACATCCGATCTCTCTAAGCAATAAACATGTACTGAAATATATTGCAGAGACGTGACAACGTTGCTTTTTTGAGATACATCTCGTTCCTCACTCGTATCATATTGACGAGACAAATAAATTGGTGGGTAACTGTAACCTCAATTTCGGTTGTTTTTTTTTTTTTTTTCGAAGCTGTGCAATGTGCATGATCTTCCCCTTGAAGGGGATCTAATGATTACACCCTCATCGTGGCGAAAATCAGCATCCAAAATAGAATATAACAATAAAGAACTAATAACACTTGCACATGTGTACCAGCTGACCCAATTTGTTAAGGCATCAACACAAAAAAGCTACAAAGTTGAAAACACCTATTCCAATTGTTGATCTACTTATAATTGGATGACGAGCGGCTTTCGGGGATGTCTTAACACTTCTGACCTCATCCCTCATCCTTATCACTAGCGTTAGATGGTACAGATAAGTTCTATCATAGTACAAATTTTCTTTTTATACTCATTTGCTTCGCAAGACTTGCAACAGATCTTCCATATAATGCTTCATTGCAATATTATTGTGATTTGTATTCAGTTTACGATCAAGTATAGCACACACAATCCTTGTTACTGATATAAACAACTGAGAGGGGGTGACTCAAGCGGTAATACTAGAAACTAGGTTTTTTTTTTTTTTTTTTTTTTTTTTTTTTTTTCCCCGTAGTTTCCTCTGATCACCTAAGCAAATGCTGAGATGAATGTTTACCTTCCATGAATTTTACGCTCTACCCTTTCATTCCGTGGTTCTCTAACAGGTAAAAAAAAAGTGCCAGGACAAGATGGGCTGACGCGGTGTGATGATGGCTTGCGCTTTAAAAGATTGCTACCCCGAATCTGGAATGGAAGCGGTCTTGCCGAGGGGCTCCACCGGCGCCAGTAGTACTCTATCTGGAAATAACATGGACTTCATTTCCATCACTGCCCGTAGATCCTGGCCTCCCAGTGTCTTCCTCGCCTCATCTAATCCTCTCGGAGATGCTCTTATTGATGTGCCTATTCATCGGGAACATGCTCAAGTGCCGAAAGTATCCTCCGTCCCGACCAGCCATCCACCAATCCATTCACCAAACTAGTTCTGTGCTCGCCATTTACATGCTGGTTAATAAAAATCGTTTGAGGTACTGATGAGCCAAAAACTGAGGTTAGATGTGCTGGACTCATGCATATTCTCAACACTATTATATGGATGTCAAACTTGGAGCCTAATACAAGTGGAAAAGGGTAATATTAGCATCTGCCAATGTGAAATGTAGCGGAAAGTAATAGGATATCCCTCATGGATAAAATATCATCTGTGAAAACAAGAAAGATGTCAGAACTAAACAATATGGCTCAACGTGCAAACAGCCTGAAGTGGAAATGTAACAAGGCTATCAAGCAGCAGATGGGGACATATAGCTATCACATGGGATATACACATCTGTAGGAGAGGAAGAGGGAGACCTAGAACGAGATTGGCAGACTCCTTCAGAAAAGCAGTCGGGCCACACTGGACCAGCGTAGCACAGAACCGCAGTACTTGGAAGAACCGAGGAACAGAGCAGCACAACCGAAGTCAACAATGAAAGTGATACCAAACGTATAATGCAAAAACTTAATAGACTCAGCACTTGAACCTTCTAGTTAAAATGTGTTAAACTTGTAAAATAAGAAACATTATAGACTTAACAAACTCATAGGGCCAATAGCTCACGTGGACTAGCTCACCATATGAGAAATCAATGAGCCCTCCTACGGAGGCCCTAGCCCTGGATAAGTTATTTAATTCAATTCAATTCAAACTAGTGAACACCATTATTATTATTATTATTATTATTATTATTTAACTGCGCTCTTTAGCACCTTTAGTCTTTAGCGTTCCATAGAATTTAGGGCGTGAAACGGGCGACTTATTTTGCTCTGAGATCTCTACTTTCTAGCTTGAGGTTTTTTGTGTCCCGTAAATCTACGACATGGAACTAACGACTTTGCTTCTCTTCTGAAAGAAGTAATTGGACGTTTATCCATAAAACGTGCACATCAACACTGGTCGATGTGAACTCGCGACCTTGGGTCTACGAAGCAAGGGTTCAATATCTATCGATCCTTAAATGGCATAGGGATAGTATACTATTACCTTTCTATTGAGTGTTTTACTTGTTTTCTATTAAAACCTGTTATTTGATGCCTTACTTTTTTTCTGTTAACAACACTAAATGTTTTTCTTGCAGGTTACGTTTCAGGACGCAATCTGGGAAGGCCGTGGTATATCAATTGCAGTTAACCTTTCCTTTGCTCAAAGGTAAGTCACAAACTTTTTCTGTATTATATTAGTTTTATATTTTAGCAGAAAATAAAACTAATCAGCATTCTGTACTATCTCCATTACAATTTCAAATGTTACCGTAACCTGTACCTGTAGTACTATGGCCGGAGTTGTCATCTTGACCCACTCACATCTCTCTCCAGAGTCACCACTAGCAAGCAAAGCCAAGTAAACTCCTACGACGCGCATGCGCAGAGCTAGGCTTTTTCTGTTTCACACACTCCAGACGACATGAAATTAACTAGCGATTGTTGACTTCAAGAATAATTTATTGTTGCAACAGTGATGAGTATCATTGTTTATATTTTAATTATTAAGATATATTATTAAATCCCCCAATTCCACAGTAATTCATTACTTTGATTCGATAAACTAGTAGCACTATGCATCACTTAAGCAAATTTCTGATTGGAAAAGAGTGCTTAAAGAGACATTGCTATTTCTCTTTTTATTTTGATGTTTATTTTTTAAAGTTTTCCTTGTCATTAAAATGTGCTTTGGGTGAGTATTTTGGCGCTAAAGGTGATTAAATTAATTTTAACAGTAATTTATATCTTATATGTGTATAACATTACTAAACGATGCGTACATGTTATTGTTGAAGATGAAATAAAGCGTACTTCTTAAATGTTGCAATACTTCATTTAACTTTAAAATTAAAAGTGGAACCTTTAATTACAAAGACATTGTCATGTCGGCAAGAACGCGGGAAGGATAATAAGGCGAGATCTCTGCTTAAGTAAACCAGGAAGCATAATCGGTTTGTTCCGTATCTCCAGACATTTCCTTTGTAATGCACGTAAAGTTAAAATTAACGGCACGCTGATAATTCTTCTGGGATACATAAACATTTTCGTTATCTACTCTGTTTCACACAGGTGGCTGCAAAGGTGGTTCAGTTAACTTTGACCTTTGATTCTCGTTTGTTACACGTACCGTATATAAACGTGCCTGTTTTACCTGCATGAAGTATGGAACAGCAAAGGTTGCACGTTTTTACAATGTCGCGCCGAAGTGCTGCCTTTCTATTAATGCATTGTTTGAATTACTGAACGGGTGTAAATAGTTACAGTTTATCTACAATTATTATTAGTTATGAACTTTTTAGAGTATGTCACTTGTTTAATTCCCTTAGCTTTGGCTTTCTTGGCCACATTTTTGCAGCTTTTCGGGTTATTGTTTATAATTTTGCATTTATCACCTTTCGTCTCATCATAGTGGGAATTAATTAGTTTTTTTGAAGAATTTAAATTGGAATAAAAATAAAGGTTACATCATAACCTACTTAAAGAATAATATACTTAGTACGGAGTATAGTCACGTAGGAAAGCACCGCTTCGGGTTCCTTGTTACTTTTATCTTAACCTAAATATATTCATTTAGTGCAGCTCTTTTCTCATTGCTCCAGGACGACTTACTTCTCTGCTGTTACGCATAGTAGTCCCTAAAGGAAATTACAGTTTAAATTTTAATAAGGGCTAGTTTTCATTCAGAAAACCATATTGGTGAGTGTTGTAATATCGTGACAGATGCCAGTGGTTATGAATACTTTATTATGCATTTTAATCATTAATAATTTACCTACATTTTTCTTTCAATGCAAAGAGACGCCATGACGGAAGTGGGTGCTGCCGTTGTAAAAAATAGTCAAGGATATTCTTTGAAGTGGCGAAAAGTTGATGGTACAAAATGTTTATTAATGAAGTTTGTAAATAGTAAACTAGAGCAAACACCTAAATACGTTGCATCAACTGTTTTTAGCATCAATACTGCTACTTAACCGATCGGAGCCATGCACCGCGGAGTGATACATTGGTACTTGTTTAAGTCGATATTGAAGTGACAATGCTTGACCATTTTTATCCTCCTTTAAGGTATTTTACCTTGGAAAACTCACGTTTTAATATTTTCTTGCTGTGGCTGTATATGAAAGGAAAGGTTCTTGAGCAATGATATTTCAATAATTATGCACAGTTACACAAATACTTACTACATACTTCTTTCCATGAAAATTTGTATCTATATATGTATGTTCTGTTCATTTCATTACGACACGAAAAAATGTGGAACATTTTCATAATTTTAGATACATTAAAATAAATCCGAAGTAAATTCATATAAGTTTGAAGGATTTTTTTTTTTTTTTTTTTTTTTTCCACTTTTTAGGACAGAATGAAAATAGGAAGAGAAATGTAAATGATTATAAACTGAAATACTCGAAAGTCCGTAAGAAATGGATAATCCATTAGTGCCTATATAAGAGGAAAATTAATGACTTCTGAAAGCACATCTAATAACAAGTGCTAATTAATGTAAAAATAATTAGACTACATTAAAATATAAAATTATTACAGCTGTGATATAAGCACATATACTGTCTAATAGCTTTGACAGAAATAATTCGCATCTAGCAACATTTGTGAGCTAGCAGTAGAATAAAGCTTCTATTATTTGGGTTATTTTTCAGTTTTTTCAATGACATCAACGATGTGACGTTTAAACGTTAATTTACAGTCAAAGTTAATGCCGCATACTTAAATTTTGCAACATGTTCTAAAGTAATGTTTCTGTGCAGAATGTTTCGTTTCATTTGACTGTGTCAAAGGGGGAAGATTGGCTAGGCAGACGTTGATTCATTTGCAGTCATTGAATTTTCTAAATGTCATTTACTTGAAGCGATTAAGGCGCTGCTGGGAGTTTTGTTCAATAATTTGCCATGTCTTTTTCTTGAATGCTGAGATACAAATAATAAGATCTTCAGCATAAAGGGCTTTGATGTTTCTGATTCTACTTAACATAATTAAATATCAAGTCATTAATGCAAATGTTTGTAACGGCACCAAGAGGGAGACCGTTCATAGCGGACTTGTGAATTAATTCTTTTAAGCATTTCAACATATTTCCTTTTAAGTCACAATGAAGAGCTTTAATGAAAGTTATGATTTTCGGACTGAATCATGTGCAAGGTTATAATCGATCGTACAGTACTGTTGCATATTGTTTGACCATCGTGATCTATGGCCATTTGACCATTATCGCCTGAAACTTGCTTTTGCAGAATTGATATTGTTATGAATTTCAAAAAACCAGTTATCTCTTACCATAGTTTTGACAATGATATCCACTTGTTCAGTGGTTGGAAGAATATTTAATTGATCTATTCTTCTTTACTATAAATATCAATTGATAACACTCTGGACGAGTTCAAAAAGAAAAGATACAGCTGCCAGTAATTAATAATAAAGAGATGTCAGGATTGCTTTTTGCAGATGATTTAGTAAATTTCTAGTGGAGGATTGAGAAGGGCAATCAAAATGGTGAACAGTTTTGTAAAGAATGGGGGATTGAAAATAAATAAAAAGAAATCAAAGATCATGGTTTTTAAAATATATTATAAATTGAAAACGGGTGAGAAATGGAGCTAAATGGAAGATAAACAGAGTTGGTAAGGAAATTTAATTATTTAGGACAAGATTAAATTTTAATGAAAGTGTAAATGAACAGAAAAAATGCAAATTGCAAAAGATGTAGTAACTATGGGTTTTGTAAGAACACGTTTATGAAAGATCCCGGATATAAGACTTATTTGGCTTAAAAGAATTTATACAATCACAGTATAAGCCAAAATGTTTATGGGGCAGAAATATGGAAAGATATTGATAAAATAAATATATCTTTATGTAATAGGCTTGGTCTACCAATAGCATTGCTAAATGGTATAGCGCAGTTAGAGCTAAGTAGACATTCCGCCAAGTTAAAAATCATTACAAGAATTATGAAATGCATATATAGAATTACCATATTGTAAGGAATTATATTATTGAAGAATGCTTCCGTACAATAGAAATGTAAGAGGAAAGGATCATTGTATCTCAAAGTGCAGAAAGTTTTGCAACAGATAGGTATGGGAAACTTATGAACAAATAGGCACTATCAAAACAGAAGATTCTGGGGAAAAAAAAAAAAAAAAAAAAAACGCATGCTTTTCTTCATAAAGAACTCCAACAATTCCTGAACGAACTAGGTGTTAATTATTTACACCTTTCTTATTTTCAAATTGACAAATGTACAGAACATACTTAATTCAATTGTGAATTCTTTCTAAAAGAACAACATTTATGGGTTATTCATAAGGAAAGTGTTTATGGATGTAAAATTTGTACTACTTTCTTTCCCTGAAATACACCGTGCAGAAAAAGCCAAATGTCTTTTTATTAAAGTATAAACATACTTCATAAAATTCATTTAAAAAGTTCGCTGCAACACTTCGAGAATTTTTGATGATGCAAAGACATTGCATCTTGCTCTATGAATGATGGTGAACTTAAAACTCTGGCGGAACAAGTTACCTTGCTTAATATCGCTGTCGTTTTTCATTTTGCTTGCTGCATTTTAAATGCCATCAGGCGTGTTTAAGCTGCTGCGATAATGAGTCAAAGGTTCATAGGAGCGTGAACAGTAAAACAACGTAAAATTTCAAGATTTTTTTGCATTGAATAGTGACATCAATGGGAGGACGTTAAAAAAAGGTTTTACTTTATAAAATGATAAGTTTACACGATCTTGTTCGTTGTTGAATGAATAAATGCTTTATTTTCTTCTATATATTTACATTGCAATATATTTAATTGTTCGTGGTGTGTTTGTTGCTTTGGAAATCTGTACAATTAACACCCTAGTTGTTATGTACCATGATCCCAACTATACATTATGAACATAACTATTGGTTTCCCTAAGAATCTCATCTTTCCATCACTGTTTCTTTGTTTTCTTTATTGCATCTTTTTTTTTGGGGGGGGGGGCCTTGAACGCCTTTCCTCCACCCCTTTTCTCTCATTTTTCTCTCCCAATTGTTCCCCTTCTTGTCCCATATTTCCTCTCCATACTTTGGTTTCTGTACATTCTGATATACAGTACAAAGTTTTGTCTGGGTTATCAGACAGTGGGCATAATTCTTTATCAACTTTTACGTGTTCATTACTTAATATATATTTATTTTCGGGTGATGGCGTCATGCAATTACAATTTAAAATTTATAAATGATCGTCACCCGAATACCAACATATTTTAAATAAAGTTAAACATTTAAGACTTTAAAAGTTTAATTTTCCTTACTTGTTTAATAAAGTACTTTTTATTTATTATATGTAAACAAAGGAAACAAGTTTGCTCTATTTTTCAATAAAACTGTGATCATTAAAGCGCTTATCATATCCATTCACGAGCTTGAATATATTTTCTTCATAGAAATCTGCCGTCTGTGACCTGAGTCAATAATTCCTACTCACTTTCAGCTCACCACCATTATCTCTGAGACTGAAGTCATTTCTTCAAGTTCGAGAATAGAGTAAGTCACTGGGAGCCAAACTTGGACTATATGGAGGATGCTGAAACCACTCCCATTTGAAATGTTATCTTGAGTGCGCAAGCATTGTGCTTGAATGTTGTCTTGGGAAAATCACCTTCAGAACTGAACTTGTTGCACCATTTATCTTGTACTGTCCTTCTTAATTTCTGTATAATGCACTACAGCATTTATTGTGAACTTCGATCGACAGTAATACATTTTGAATGATCGAAAACGTAATTGTCATGAGCTTCTTCACCAAAAACAATTGGCAACATTTCAGTAGTTTTTTTAGGCAAATTCAACAAAGAATTTAAGTGAAAAATGATATAAAGAACAACTTTTCAAAGACAATTCACAAATAACAAAGCGTGAAAAACACACAACTCCAGCCACAGTAATAAAAACAAATCAAGAATAGACTCAACAACAATCTTTTGACTAAATACCGTCAGGTCTGCTTCGCAGCCCACCTGCACAAACTAAAAGTCAGCCGAAGTAAACACCGTATAGTATTTATTAACCAGGCAGAATAATGAGTAAAGATAATCTACTGGAATACGAAAAACATAATAATAATAATAATAATAATAATAATAATAATAATAATAATAATAATAATAATAATAATAATAATATAGTTGGAATGTATTGGAAAATCTGAAGGAAATCTTCAGCACCAAGCAGTAGAAAGGTACCACTTATTGTTTAATATAAAGTATTTAATTAGTTTACTTGAGAAAATAGGCTGCTAAAATTAGGAAATATATCTGCAGCATAGAATGAATATCATAATTAGGCAGTGGCAATCTATCTTAGACTCAACGCTCGGAAGAGATTATTCTTTGCGTCCTATGCAAAAAAAAAAAAAAAAAAAAAAAAAAAAAAAAAAAACACTCTCATATTTCAGAATTATCAAACTTATTCTTACTATGCTCCTTGTATGATGATCCATTTACAATTATTCCATGTTGACTGCTCGTATTTGGTGATTCACATAGGTCTACTGGACTCGAGGTCCTTAGTATTTCATCACAAATGACACATATACTACTCAGTGTTTTTCACACACATATAGGTAGTTCAGATCTAACTACTGTGTCTGGTGTTAGTCTCCAGGTAAAGTTGCGCTAGCCCTCACAGTCATAAACGTTTGCGCTTTCTCTTATCAGAAAGGGCCACTTGTAAGAGTTTTGATTCACCACTAGTTGCTTTTATAGTCAACTCGGCTATAAAATGCTCCAGCCTGCCACCATTTGCATATCTGAGTAAGCAAATGTCAGCAAAGTGGCTATCCACAGCTGTTTTGAGTAGTTTGCATCTGATTAAAGACCATGTTTCGTAATGAAATACCCTGTTTTTGCTCTTAGTTGTTAATAAGGTTTACTTTGAGAGAAAAATAGTGACACAAATTCTGTGCCTGGAACATTTCCTATTTGCGTTTATAATCTGGCTTAATTGCTGGTAATGAAGTAATAAAAGCGTTCTGATTAGGCATGTGCTTCAGAAAAAAAATCTCAAGTAACAGCGGAGCGCATTATTTCTTAGACATTAGAGGGAAATTATTAAATATTGTCATTTCGAATTCAAAAAGAAATCAAAGTTAAGTTGAGAACAAAATTAAGTAGAATTGTGTGTTTTGCAGCAAATGTAAAAGGATGTCAACTCATGAAGAATGTCATTAGCTAGTAGTACAAATGTTAGCAAATGCAGCCAAATCCGATTTATACTATGCCCACAAAGTATATGAATGAATGATGACAATGTGTTATCAATCCATGGCATTATGTTATGAAACTTATGACGAATCTAGATTGCTGTCCACCACTAAGAAATGCGCATGCGGGTTGCGCACCGCTGTATACAGGTATAACCGATTCGGGTGGCTCTCGTAAGCGGAAAGTGAGGACAGTTTATCGTGCCGTCATATCGGATTAGGCCCAGATGTATAAAAGTTGCTAAATGGAGATTATTTTTAATTGTAGTTTAAAAAGTAACTAGAGGTTAGTCACTTCTGTTGCATAAAAATAACCTTAGACTACGTAACTTCCAGTTTGCAATAGCCGTCAAACCTAATTTGACGTTCAAACTACTTTGTCCTCCCTAACGGAAAGTGACAAACCGTAGCGAAGAAAACTGACTGATTACGACTGCGTAATGGTGAGACGACAAAAAAGCATCAACTGTTTTAAACAAGTTCGTAATAGACACTGTTTCATAAAGTTGCTTTCAGATGGGAAAGCGCCTAGCGGTTGCCTCCGAACTAACGAAGACAGTTGAACAAAACTACTTCGAGCTTTAAATGGTCAAATGCAGTCATTTTTTCACAATAATTAAATTAATAAATAGTAAGAAATTAACTGACTAGCTTATTAATAAAAAAACACCAAGCTTCAGCTTGTTTATAACTTTTTATATCCTTTCTTTAGACTATGGCTGTTATGGGGGTATTAACCTGTAGGTATATTAAAAAAACTAATAATAGCAGGAATTATTGCTATTACTATATAGGAGAGTAATTGTGTGAAAGGAGTAACCTGGTGCATTTTCTAGTTGATGTGCAAATATCAAGAACTATAGGGTATAGTATAAAATAAATGTTGCAGTCAAAGAAATAAATCCAGCCCAATTTGGCTATTTTTAAAAGAGCATGTGGCACAAATTAATATCTGTAGTTAAAAATGTATGTAAACATCATAAAAAGCTTTAAAAACTAGTTTAAGGGGAAAACATCCTGCAGTCAATATCTTCAGCTCAACTAAAATTTCTCAGAGAATCCCAGAGAACCCAAACTTTCCTATTTAGTTAACAAAAATGTATTCCCTACCTCTCACCTAATATCTTTATCATCATAAAATCTTCTGTTTCTTCCTTTCTCATAACCATGCATTTTATTTCAATATTTATTCAGGTATAAAGAACTATGATAGCAACACAAACTAAGTTAGAGCTTGATAGGTGCACATTTCAAGTTTCCTGCCAGAGGAAAGATCAGTCAAACTCAAATGTGTTAGTTTTTCAACCTTTCTCTATTGTATAGGACTGTGGATTTAACAAGTTTATCAATGATTTGAATATAAAAGTAATATCCTCTATTTTTCTACCAGCAACATATAAGAAATGACTCACAAATGTACAGTAAAAATTATTGACTACTGCATTTATCTCCCTAGATATTCATGAACTTTAAAAAACAATTATCTATTTTTGGCTGTAATCATTCATTTTCTAACTAAAAATTATGAGCTAAATAACTTACTGCTGGAATAGCCAACACTGAATCGGTCACATACAAATAATAACTTGACTGCAGAGATAAAAAACCATTATAGACAAATTTATCTAAAAAGATTCTGAAAATTTACTGCTCTGAAAAGATCTTAAATGGAAGCATTTTGACTGTAATCTCATTTAATTGTTCAAGAAACACTAAAAATTATAAATTCATTACAAGAAAAAGTAAAAAATACTGTTGAGCATATCAAATGCTAACCAAAGACTGTTAGAATATCAATCACTCCACTCAAGGAATAAATATTTATAGAAAGCCTATTCATATCACACGGTGGAACTGTATTATATATGTTCAGTCATTTTGTAGAACAGAAGGACATACCAAGAATAACAATAGCATTGAACAGTAATGAATTCCTTAAACTATCAGAGTAGGAATGGGAAACCTGTACTGAAATGCACAATGATGAAACCAATATTGAATGGAGAAAATATACACTGAGAGCAAGTCCATACACATAATACATGTGTTGGTTTAAGTACGTAAAACCATGTTGAAATAGAAGTTCTGTGCTCTCTGTATTGGACATTTTAAATGAGCAAATTGCCATAAAATTAAAGAATGGCAAACAAAGCAGGGTATTAGCACTATGTGCTTTCTTAGATCCCAGATAGAGAATTCCTAGATATTCTAATTGTACTGTTGTAGAAGCACAAAAAGACTAAAATTAGCTACAAAAGCATTCAGTTCAGAGCGACAATCACAAACTCAATTTGCAGTAAAGAAAATCACAAAAAACCAGCAAAAGTGAATCTTCCTTAAGGGACAAAATGGACAGAAAGATGCAAAACTTTCAATCTCAACATAAGTCAAATTGATAAAATTTTCTGCAAGTTATAAAAACATGATTAACTAACATATACTATTAGTTATATTTCAGTTTCAGAAAGTGGTAGACAGGGAGCAACAGAAGTAGTGTAATGAATGATTCCTGCAGAAAGGCTTATTACCAAGGACTGCATATCCCCTGCTGTTGTAAAACATTACCACAGTTACCCAATAATTTCAAAAGTGATGAGAGAGAGAGATTTAGAATGGCTACCTCCTCATTTACTTGCAAGCTTTTCTTTCAGAGGATAATAGAGATCTATAGGAAAAGTGACTCGGCCCAGAACTTTTATTTCTTTTGTGTTTAGCTTAGTGTTTTGGTGTCGAACTCGATGAAGTCACAAACACAGTAAACAAAGCGACCTTACATTTTTGGTTAGGTAGGAGCATAGGAGAATTATTTTTATTGTTCATTTCCACACTATAGACGAAGAAGCAACTTATATGAGCTGATAATTTCTTACAAAATGCTGTGAAATTACCAGAAATGGTCATTATGTATGAAAATCTTACTCAAATTGTAGCATGGATTGAGAGAAATTAGCAGATTTTTTATTTAAATGACTTTGCAATAGTAACATGTTCAACATTATTATAATTATTTCTTGTTTTCTAGTTCTCAGAAGAACGATGCCCTTTAAGTGAGGAGAGATTTTTCTCTGCCGTACCTTATTTCCGCTTCCTGTCCACAAATAAAATATTGGGGTACTGTGAACCCTTACTAGGATCGACAGTAGAGCTATAACGTAGCAGTTAACACTCACCCTTGTTATTGGGGAGAATGGCATCTATTGAAGAAATGGCAATCCTAAGAGCTTCCGTCACCGTTCTCTTTCTTCTTAATCTGATCAGTCTTGGCTTGATATAAGCTTTCCCATTTTGTTCCCTGCTTCAAGGCGCATTAGATCTCAGATTGGAGAGGAAAAGTTAAGAGCCTGGCATTGATTCTTCTTCCACTCCGCCCAGAATGGATAACTTCCAGACTCTTTTTGTTTACGGAAACGTCAGTAACTGCGCGACGCCCTTGTTAAAGTTGTATTCTAGTCAATAAAAGGGTCTAAATTTAGAATTTCAAGAAAGCACGCCTTCTGCTGTACTACGGTAGAAAACCTAGCAAATTTGTAAATTAGACAACAGGGGAAATTTTTTGCTACGTAAATATTTCAAAAAACATCTCTAAGCTTCAAGATAATAAACAACTTATAATTATAACTTATAGGAATTGTGTAATACAATATTAAGCAGATTTAGTGCATATAATGATTATGATAGAGCTGTTATGTTTTACATTTCATTCACGTAATGTTACACCTTACAGTGCAATATCTAATGAGATGTTACAAATATTATTCATTTTTTCACGATAAATATTGTTAATATCTGTAGCAGTGATAATTTCCTAATAATAATGTAAAATTAGCTAAATTCTCATTCTTAATTAAAATTTAATTTCAAAATCAATAACATATATTAAATATCAGATTAAGTTATTGCAGGTTTGAAGATGATGAGTGACATCTCCATGTGCACACGACTGTTAACATTTTTTCGGGTTGAGTAATATCTAGACTACAGGCAAAGCACCGAGCAATACCTACCTTTTCTTTAACAGTAACATCATATCCCGAAAAAAACAATCGTGTACAAATGGAGATGTCATTTACTGTCTTCAAACCTACAATGTATTAATTTGATATTTTATGTTTATTGATCATTTGAAAAACTCTATTTGCCGTTTGCTTCATTGGAAGGATTAGCAATGTCTGACGGGAGAATAAAAAATTATTAAATTCTTTGCGATTGCCAAGTCCGCTCCAGTGGTAAACATCCTTGTGATTTCAGATATTTTGGTCAAACTAATTGGATCGTTATGCTTTTCTCGTTAATTTTGATGAATATGTTTATCAGAATGGTTCGATTATGAATTGCAAGTATTTAAAAAAAAATCATTCCTCCATGAACTTACCTAATCCGTCAGTTCAAAATCATGTTGACATCCACAGGCGAACGGAATGTTTCCGTGATCTGTTGGAACAGACTGTTCACGGTACCATACAAACCGAAGGATTTTTTTAGAAACCTGAATGGCACATTCATTTTCTGGCTTTTCGAAACTGAAAAAAACTTTTATCAGGACACAACAATGTCCGAGTAAGCATTATTAATGCTTTAAACATTCTAACGAGAATATCATGATCCTTCAGTCTGCACATGGTAGTTTCAAAGCTTATACTACCTTTAAATTCATCTATTATTTCCTTCTAAAAATATGTTGACCTTAGTTTAGAAATTGGCATCAGACGCTCTTTGGTTGAACAATAGAGTTAAAAGCAAAACCTAAATAAATAAATAAAAATATAGACATAAGAATTCTTGACATGTAAATGTAAATAAACGCTTCAAAACTGTATGCATTAAACATTCAATTAATAGTAACATCTGTGAAATAATAAGTTATATTTTGGAGTCGACCGTACTCTGTTCATACATTTACCATGACATTATTTCACAAAGAATTTAAAATTTTTCGAGAATATTCCAAGGGTCTTAGAGGAAATTCCACCAAACTCTCCCTATAAAAGAAAAGTTTATGATGTTGATACTAAAACGATTAAAAAAAAAAAAAGAAAACAAAATATGTACAATGTTCTCTCTGTGATCTTAACATAAATTTATCCAAATTTGTGTATTTGTCTTGAGGATTCCAGAGCGTATAGACATGCTACTTAAACAACTTAAATAATCTGTTGTACAGAAGTATCGAGAAGGGGGAACAAACTTTGGTTCTGAAACAAAAGAAGATCTCCCATCCCACGAAACTTAAGTGGTAGCGTCCTTCCTAGTCTGAAGACTCTCCAGTCAAGAGAGTGAAGGACTCGGTCGCCTTTTCGGAAAAACCGTCTAACTGCAAGCTCTCGTTACTTTGTGTGTCTAAACTACTTCAGAGCAGGTGATCACATACGATATGTAAAAATAAAATATGTCCTATGAGAGTATTGTAACATAATAAGGGCAATGGAAATTCTTCTAGCATTCCTCATTTAGAGCAGTCTTTTGAAAACGTGCAATTAAAAAAACAACTAGCTTCTATAGTTGCAGAGCCCAATATCGTAAAAGCTAACAGATCGTCTATCGACGCCCACTCAGTGAACTATACATATTAACGGGTGTAAGTTTTAGCGTTCATCTTATACAATCCATTATCAAGTTAATATATTTAGAAGTTTTTATTCTTAAAACCCATAATACTGATCAAAATTCAGGTCGTTATTAAATTTGAATAATTTTAAATAAAAAAAAATGTTACGATTTACTTAAGTCATGTTATGCTGAAAAGTATGATAGACTTTTAAATTAAAGTTAAATATGCAACACAACATTGAGAGCATAGACGAGTAAAATAAACTAAAATAATATAAGACTGTGCACGATATTGTATTAATAAATGTATTAACTGTTCAGAAAACAAAGTAAAAATAATTTTAATATTTCATGAAATGAAAAAATAATCATAATAGTATCTCCTTTCATGTTACGGGAATTGTTCATGAACTTCTGAACATCTGACATGTAATGCTTGAAAATGTTGGGAAGGAGCCCATACTCCATATAGAAGCACGGAAGTCGAACTTTCCTGAATAAAAAGAATTGAAAAAACGCACTATCTGGATTGGTTTTTATGAACAGCATTTAACATGAATAGCAACTTTACTGTAATGACATACAAACAGACTTTGAAAGCTCCGTGCCTGAAGAGAACTGTTTTGCTCAGTGGTAGTAATAGATAGGGCGTTTTATATAGTGTTTAGGCAAGTGCTTAGATCTTTAAGGTGCTAAGTAGGTGACTATATATCATTGCCTATTTTTATGCTTACCTTGTGTATTAAGTGTTGAGTGGAAGTTTCAACCTATCATCTTCATCCAAAAGCACCTAAATATTTACCAACTTGACAGCGAATCTACCCTCTAACCAATTGAGCCACGCCATGCTATGATGATGCTGATAATAATATTAATATAATTAATAGTTAACATTTATTTATTAGTCAATTGGTTTAATTTTCTTAGCGACCTATTGAGAAACGAACTGTAAGCCCAATAAAAGAAGTGCATTGAGATAAAGCAATAATCAGACTAGCAAGCAAGGCTGTTTAAAAGTGACTTTGACCAAATGAGAATTTGAAGATATCTCATTGCAGCACATCACTTGGTGATTATATTTAGTGTTCATATTTTCAAATAGGAATATTAATTTTCTTTTGTATTATGTTTTTCAATAATGTTTAACTACTGAGGCATCACAGGGAGTTAACAGTGATGATACACAAGATGAAATGATAAATTGGGAAAGGGTGTTTTTAAAGGAAGGAATTAATTTTGGCATAATTCCATTTATGAAGACTGAGAAAAACCTGGAAAAAACCTCAGTCAGGAAGTACAGTCCTGGTGGAAATCGAGCCCCAGACCTCTCGCCCACACGTTAATGACCTCGGCCACCCGTGGCGGTTTTGTATCATATTCAATAACAGCACAAGATTATCATGCAAATGGTAACAGTTTGCGAAAATAACAAACATTTGAGATAGTCTTGAAAAAGTAATTAAATTACGGTTAAATTAAAATTAAATGTGCATTCTACATAAAAGGTTTTAGGTTAAACCGTTCATAAATTATTTACGGGCTTCCGTGAAACACATCTAATCTGGAAAACGTTTTTATCCTCTTTGAATTTTTCTAGACATAAAAGAAGAGGCTTGGGGTTATTTAAATTGTGAGCGAAGATTTATCGGTCGTTTCACTCCTTGGGATGCTAGTGACCAGAGATGTTAAATAGTGTCCGTAAATAATAAATAAAGCTACCCTTGGCATTCTTAGAATATTTTTTTTTCAATATAAATGAACGCCTCTCTTTTCAGGTGTTCTGTAGGACCTTACACAATAGAGCACCCTGTTCGTAAACGTCGAACTAGCAGCTGGGTTGAGTTATGGTGATTGAGGAGAGGGGTAGTTCATTTAAATGTAAATAATTGGATAGTGTTTCTTGTGCTATAAGAGAGACGTGCGGTTGAAGTCATCTTGTCGTATAGCATACCTATGTTCAACAAGATGTTTTCCCTAGGACTACATATATCGAGAAAGGAGAAATATCAGAGTTTTTTTTTTTCCTCCATTAATGCAGTGAAGTGTACCAACTCTACGGAAGACAAAGGAATTTTACACTATCACTTACAAGGCCACTCCCCCCGGGTCTTAGAGATGCAATTCTTGACATCATTTTGCCAGAAATATCAGCAACTGCCTATTAGACAGCGTTCACTATTTAAAGATACCTCTGTATTGTGATAGTTAATGATATTGTTCTGGAATGTCAGGTGCCTTAAAATTTCCATTGTTAGTTATGAACATAATTTGAAGTGACCCTGGTCTTCCACTTGGTTGTCTCATTATTATTATTATTATTATTATTATTAAATGTAATTTTCATAACGTATGATTCCATTAGTAACTGTTGAAGTTCAGGCTATAATATTCTCTATTAAGTGCATTAATAGCTAAAAGCATTTATATATTGTGTCAATATCAGTTCATCATCAGTAAAATAAAAAAATTATAATTAAAATATATATAGTGCATATGTTTTTCTATCATTCTTAAGAAGTTGGTTTAAATGCAAAAAATATTTATTGCAATAACTTTCTCTCCAGAAGCTGAACTTTCTGTGCGCTGGGTTTTTACTCGTAACTGTTTCATTCTATTTGGATAATACACATCTCTTATCTGCCACTGATAGAACAAAAATAGAACATTTGTACATTCATTTAGGTGTAGCAAGTCAAACTTTGGAAAACAGCTTTTTAAAACTTACAAACTGTATGCAACAAATATTTCGAGGTTACACTAGTGGCGTGTGTGGAAACTTGTGGTCTATAAAGGTTTATAATAGTTTAATTGAATATTCAACCATTCTTCAGTTTGATAAAATTTCTTAAATTGCATTTCGTTACCCAGACGCTTATTTTAAGGTTGTCCCTATGTTCTGTAGGCTGCAGAGCCCCACATTTCAAATCAACCAAAAGCAAGAATTTCAGAACGTTATACACATGACTTTATTGTCCGTAAAACGATTGTGTTTGCTCACTGTCAGTTAAAGATTGAGAGTTATCGTTTAATTGTGGAAGGAACCTATTTTTTCAGGAAAATGTATACCTCATTTTATTTGCATCTGAAAAAGCCAATTATCAAAATTAACACTGCTCTGAGTTTTACTGTTTGGTGCTAAAACTGGAATATATGCCAAATTATAATAAAGTTTCAGATTCTAACGATGTCTTATTTTGAGTTTCTGGCCCTGCTTATTTAAATTCCAATGAATGAGGTAGGCACTCCAGTTATCCTAATTATATAAACAAACGTACTCTGTTGATTTTCTCCGTACACAAGTTCAGTTAAATGCTGATTTCATGGTAACATCGAGTAGAAAATGTGACTGCATACATCACTTTTGAATTTCATAATCCATTATTTATATAGTTATGACTCAAAAAATTTAAATTGTATTCACAAATCAAAATAAATCATGACATAAGAAATAACAAACATAAGTGTCGTATTGGTGAAATTTCTTTCCACATTGTTCGCTTAATCCAGTAGGCATCTTTCTATGCACGTGCATTAGTGTCACAAATCCTCAAGAATTAATGCACTATTTACCGAATAGGAGTTAAACTTTCTGTTATATCATGTCTTCTCTGATTCTTCTTAAACAGTAATATCGCCCATACATATATTAAGATAAGAGATTAAGCTTTTTTTTTTTTTTTTAATTTTAAAGATCTGGCCTTATTATTTATTATTACTAATCCGATATTGACTCTTAAACAGTGAAGTACACTTTGAAAAGTAAAAGATTAAATGCACGCATGCTCAGCTAAAACATATTCACTCGCGCCTTATTTCCATTCTTCAAAATTATTATCAGCGTATAAACTTCAAATTATACCCGACAGAAGTAGTAGTAGCAGAGGTGATGGTGATGTATTTATTTCAGAGATACCAATACAATAAAACCAACAGGACACGGATCCAACGTACGTGCTTTTACAATACATTAGGTCTATTCGTTTTACAATATATTTTATACCTAATTCAGTAATTAACTTATTAAAAATGTATTCCGTAATTAACATTTTTGGTTGATTTATTTATGGACGCCCTTTAACAGCTCAGGTCATCAGCGTCCCATTCAACTCAGGGCGTAAAACGGCCGACAAATTTTGCTCAGAGGCCTCTCTTTCAGGCTTTCGTGCCGTAAATGTACGACACGGGACCCACGGCTTTGCTTCCCTTCTGAAGGGAGCCATACTTAGGACTTTTACGCCCCGAAAAAATCCATCGGTCCTAGCCGGGTTCGAACCCGCGAACTTGGGTTTAGGAGGCAAGTATGGTAACCACTACACCACCAGGACCGACGTAATTAACATATAATCTACGATATATAATTTGTTTTTAAGTTGAAGACGCATAGTTATTAATATCACCATCAAACGTTTTAAAATCTCAAATAAACGCACACAACGATTTACTATTAATTTTGGGCACCAAGATAATAAAAATGGTGATGTCGATGTTCCAAAGATAGCGCACTTCACGCTTAAAACACCCATGTGCTTTTTTTCCCTCGCCTGGAGAATATACAATTGATGTGACTTGCTTTTGTCAACGCTGCAACAGTAAATAACATCTCTAATTGTCTCATATGAGAGACCTTTACTCTGTTGAGTTTACTCTGTTGAATGAAGTGTTACAGAGGGTGATAATATCTTCAAGACGAGAAATCTACCTAATTCACAATGCGGGGTCCATATGCTTGAATATTCACTGTTCGTTATCTGACACTTCCAGCAATTTATAGTTTAGTGTACGTGTATATTTGCTTAATTTTTCCATTATTTTCAACCACATTTATATTGATATCTTATCTGTACTTTCACTAGTTTAGGATAAGGTAAAAAATATAATTTAAATAACGTAGCTTTCTAACATGACGTTAAATGTTTCCCCATTTTCATTCAGCCACGATTTCCACGCTTAACCAAATCCTAACACATTAATTTTAATGATAAAATATTTGCAAAGGAATTATTGTATATGATTTATTTATGGACGCTCTTTAATATCTCAGGTCATCAACTTTCCATTCAATTCAGAGCGTGAAACGACCGACAATTTTTGCTCAGAGGGCTCTTTTTTCAGGCTTGAGGTTCCTTTATGTGCCATATATCTAGGTCACGGCCAAAGAAGCTATATTTAGGATTTTTATGCCCGAAAATACAAGGAGTTTAAGAGTCTGGTTGGAAAATAGGTATTCTTAAAGAGTAATATTTCTCTATTTAGATATTAATCAAGGAACTAATAACCAACAACATTCATAAACTATATTGTTTTTAATTGGGCGAAATATTTTGATGCTGTAATATTTAAAATGTGTTAATATCACGATTTTTAAATATTATTCGCTGATAAATTAATATATAAAAGCAATAAAACTAAGCATGTAGAATGTATGTGATGTTATTTATAAAGCTGCAAGTTTTCTTGTAAAATGTATTTAGCATATGTTAAAGTTTATTTGAGAGAATCTCGTTTGATTTCGCTTCAAATAGGAACTTAGAGAAACAGGCAATTCCGTGGCGACAACACTAGATGTCAGTTTTCCTATTAGTTGTGAAACGGGTTTGTAGGTGGGCGACGGGTTGGTTGCCAATTTTGAAATTATCGCCATATTTCGAGCGGTGTATCATTAATTGACTATTGATCGCCTTGGTGTTGTTGCCCTCGCTTGATGATAACAATATCTGAACAATTGTTCTGCTATTTTGTGACTCGTGCTCAACAGGGCTGAGAAAGGATATCATTTGTGCTAATAATCACGTGATGAGTAGATCTGAATATATATGATACTTTATTTTTCGCAAGATCTTTTGCGTCCTTTGGTGTTCTGCGTACGGTAGGACTTAACTACCGAGTATAAATTTAGCTGCCGCGAATTCCAAGGGGACGAACTCAAAACTGCGTCCGAAGTAGAACTTACTGTAGTACCCGCGTCGGTTGTAGAGCTTATTCTGCTTTCCCCAGCAGAGCAAGCGCCTCCTTATATATTCGATTCAAATTAACTAAACTTTGGCTTCACCAAGCCATAAGGGGTCACACAAGCACGCGCAAATCTCGCACCTTCTTTAAAAATTCAATTTACTATTGCTGGTTCATATTCATCTGCCAACTCGTGCCACCTTCTATAATTTGAAAGTTTAAAACATTTATTTACATTGTTTGGTTTAAAGTTAACTATACATACGGCTGGCGAGTTCATTCCTCTTAACGTATTCGAAAGTCTGGCCCTATTAATCCTCGCCATCGGAAGATCTTTTAAGAAATTGCTTAACACTTGTTCCTTTCTTTTGTATAGCGGCTCTGCCTTGTTTCTGGCCGGGCTACCGTAGACATTTGCACCAGAGAACTTTCTCTTTTGAATGACATACTATTAACATATTAAAAGTTATGTTTTATAATACACATATATTTGTATACATAAATTAAAATGAATTAAAATGCACAAAATATGGTGATTAGGCTCATAACATGTGTATTATATTTATATTTCAGTAGGAGTGGGCTATAGGAACTGTTTCAGCTGTTAGAAGTAATTTTAATGGTGTTACAGAATGCGAGCTGACCCTGTGGCCGTCCCAAGGGAATGTATCGTGGTTGGACATACCCCGAGAGTCTTCAGATTGCCTGCTGCACTTCCCAATTCCTTTCGAAAGACGCGGAATCGTCATCGAGCTCGTTCGCCTCAACGTTCCTTGCGGGATCGGCGGCTTCTTGCAGTTCAACACCAGCCGTTTGTGTGGAAAACTGGAGGAATTGCCGCCTTCAGGTCGACGGTTATACTTTCCCTCGCCCCCTGCGTTGCCACTTCATATTCACGGCAACCCGGTCTTCGCCTTCTCCTACCGTTTCGTCGATTACTGTTATAACGTAACGTTAACCTCGAGAAACGACACATTAAGCCTTCGTCCGACCCCAGGCCTTACATGTACCTTCCGCATACATCTTCCGTATGGAAACAGGGTGTCCATGAGACTACAGACGGGCGTGGAGAGCAACCAGATCCCAACGACGGAGGACCCCGATCATCGCAACGTCCATCTTTCGGAACCAACGCAGAGAGGCATCTCCGGGGAGGTGCAGCAGTGTCCGGGCTTGATGACGTGGCTGTGGGACGGGGTTTCCACATGGACTCATTGCGCGAGGGGCGGGGAGCCGCGCCGCGACGTCAGGGTGATATCTCGCGGCAATACCGTCACCTTAAGGGTAGAAGTAGGACCTGGGAGTGGGATACCGACGTTGCGACTGTGGTACCGTGCGGAACCTGTGAATGAAATCGTGCAGCAGTGTCCCTACGGCTGGGTCAGCATCCGCCAGTTCTGCGTCTCTGCCATCGAGGACATACGCCTTACATGGCACGAGGCAGAAGAGGAGTGCGTTCGTCGCGGAGGTCACCTGGCAAGCATCCGCAGTGAGCAAGCTCAGGCAATTGTCGACAATCTCCTCGTCAACAGGTAGGACATTATTAAACCTATAACGTACAAAAACCAACATTTACTTTGTCTCACAGACGGTAACAATAGAAGAAAATAGCGTAATTAACAAATGCCAAGTAAAACCAACAGTATTCTAATGCACATGAGTGTTTTGTAACTGAAATTTATAAATAACGTAGTTGTGATATCTTTGTGACAAAATTAACTTTAACTATCATTTGTAACATTAACAAACATCCTCCCGTATACGTATGCAGTTGTCACTATACGAAACGCACTGTAAAATTAAGTCCTACAGGTACCCTGTAAAGATGACTGGATAATACGGAAGAAAGATAAATTGATAAAATTCAAACATACTATTTAAATACAACGTGTTAAACATAATTCTTCATATATTTCACACATATTCCGTTTCATGCCGGATTTCTGCAAACGAAAGCAAAACTTCAACACACCATATTGCTCTTCACAAATCAACTCCATTTTGTATTAGGCGACTGGCGAATTGACACCGTTTGCTCTCCCCTGTGTGTACAGACGCATGCGCGAGCGAACTTCTGCTTTTGTTCACTAATCAGCGTTTATCAGTTTTCATCATGCCACATTGTTTCAGTAATGCTTCTTTAATGTGCGCAATAAAAAATGCTGAGTCTTTTTTAACTGGCCCTCGTATTTCCAATTTCATTTGTATATTTTGCTAATATTAAACTTATTAGTTCCTATAGAATGTAGAAGTTACTTTTCTTAATCTTATAGAGCATTTTATCCTAAGGCCCGTTCTATGTCAACTCTTATTTACTTGTAAAAATGTTTTCAAAACGTTACATTTAGTTATCGTAACCATTTTCTTTTTTAGGGTTTAAGTATTTCTGTCTAATCCGACCTCAGAATTGCTAAATGTTGTGTAGTTCATTTTTTCATGGTTTTCCCAGATCGTCTTTCCTATAGCCTTTATAATATACAATACATAAATTCTCCTCTCGATTCTTGGCTTCAGAACCATGCGAGATCGATAGGATTTTCTCGAATTAAAAACATTGTTCCTCGGGAGGGACTTAAGGTCGTGGCTCCTATATGGTAGATTTACGGCACATTAAAAAACTGCATATATGAACAAACAAGTCCCTGAACGAAATTATCGGCCATTTTAAAGTTGAGATAACACCTTAATATCATACTATATGGCACTTAAAGCGATGGGCTGATCACCTATCCCCCTTACATCTGTAGGTTCCATGTGTAGTTAACTTCAAATAGTTTTGTGGTCCGTCAAGATCAGAAATACTTGAAGTCGATGATGATAATATAACGACTCTCTTTTCTACATTCGTTTACTTTTATCTTCTGGTTCTCGCCTTATATTTTCTTTCCATTTTTGATCTGGCAGTCTATGTCTTGCCAAGATCTCAAAAATGCCATATCAATATTCTATATTTCTTGATAAACTTTGTTATCGTCGAGATTTTATTTCCGTATAGAAACATATGCAATGCCATCATTTTATAAAATTTCAACCTACATACGTTCCCTTTAAGGATTCTTATGGCATACATATTTTGAAGAGTTCTATTTTTATTAAGTAGTTTTTATATTAGTTAAAAAGCTGAAGATATTGTGCTCAACTGGCAACTCGTGCTGGGATTATATTAAATAACTCAATAAAAGGATTGCAGAATTTCATTTTACGCAGGTTGTATGCAACGGGCGTACTGCCGCTTAAGATTAGACCACGCACTGATGGAACAAAGCGATAACACACTTCGACCTCTCTGCTCTTCCCTTTTATTTAGCACGTGACTTGGAGGTTTGATTAGAAACGCCGACGAGGCCGGTAACAGGAGTAAACGATGTGGAGGGGATGCCTAAGACCCTTAGTTGATTTGACATCATTTATCATTGGCAATCTGCAGACCTTGGGCATTTATCTGTCTAGAAAGTGCTACAGTTGGGAAATGCTGCCTTGGTGCAACTTTTGCAAGATTTGAGTAAATATTTAATTAATTTAATTTTAAAATCATGTTAATATGGTTTGTATTCAGTTGTGTGGGCTATCATTTACTTCATACAAAGGAAAGAGGAAAGAAAAGAGTATAATAAATTATTTGCCATAATCAGAAACTACATATACGTCAACAGTACAACTTAATACAAATGAATCAGGCTAATGTGGACATCCATGCCAACTTTTCCATTATGCCACGTTTTACCACAGTTTTTTTTTGCTGCTTATGCAGGAAAAATGATGCTGCGAGTTAATATTTAGACAAGATCCCTGAATGAGGTTCACTCAAGGTTTCCTCTCGCCCTAAAATGAAAAATGTCAAATGACTTTGCATGTCGATGGCCACCAAATTCATTAGAAAAATCACAAATTCATCACACTAATACCTCATACCTAAAGCGGTTGAAATGGAAACAGACGTTTAGAAAAAGTCGGTCATGCAGGAGCTGCGTCAACTAAGCAAATGCCTCATCTAGTAGAGTAACTTTAAAAAAGAATACAAAGTCCAAATTATGGCCTTATTAATTAATGAAATGAAATAAGCTATGGCATTACTGTGTGGTATCAGGGGAACAAAATTAGAATTCTTGAGAAACCACATTTTAGAATATTATTATAATAATAATATTAATAATAATAATAATAATAATAATAATAATAATAATAATAATAATAATAATAATAATAATATGATGATGATGATGATGATGATGAGATTAAACAACAAAATTTAATGAAAAGCTATTAATTAAATGAAATGTATGACCAAATATAGACAAAGCTATATTATGTGGGTATTTTTAATAAATTTTAAATGTAACCATGTTTATGTACTGAGCCCTTGATATTCACTAAAATAGAGAAAATTGACAGAAAATTTCGAGTTACACTGTGTATTTAAGACGTCCATATGCTTCAATAAAACAAAAACATGTTATTATTTAAAAAAAAATACAATGTACTAAGCAAATATACACAATCATCAATAAACAATGGAAAGTTTCATTAATTTTCATTCACTCTGAAATTTAATTTAAATGTTATTGTAGTAAAAACATGTAACGCAAACGCTTTCTGAAGGTATATTTTGCATAAAAATATAATTTCCACGCACATATTAGATTAATATTTCGCAATTGCTATCTTCACGACAGTGCTTTTGTTAAATATAAAGCATGAATCGTTATAAATACATTTTATATGCTGAATTAATTTGTCCTTTTATTTTAAAATAATGTAGAGAAAATTAAAACGCAAGAGCCGTTTTAAATTTCAAGTTTACCCCTGCTCCTAATGGCCCAGTTTCCCTAATGTTTCTTATTTTATTTTAATGTTTACACTAAATTTTTATGAAGAAACAAATATTTGTGCCGCTAGAGCTATTTTTAAATTTTGGGTTTCTGGTAACCCCCACTCCCAATGTCCCGATTTCTCTGGTTCTCAGGAACTATATGGAGTTTCGTTGCGAAAAATTAAATATTACTGCCGGTAGAGTAACTTTTAAATTTTGGGTTTCAAATAAACCCCCTCCCTCCTAATAGTCCGGTTTCACTGATTTTCATACAACATTTTTATTGTTTTATTTCAATGCCATACACTCAGTTTCCTTTAAAAAGTTAAAATTGCAACCGCTAGAGGGATGTTTAATTTCGCTTTAACTTTCACTCGTTTTTCAGGTATATCCGCACTCCTGATGGCCCGATTGTCATGATTTTCGGAAACTACTTTTATTAATTTAAATTGGATTTCGTTGAAAAAAACAAAAATTACGGATACTAGAACGATTTTTCATTTTTTTAAAAAATGTTTCCTTTTAGGTTCACCCCTACCCCCAATGGTCCAATTTTGGTGGTTAACGAACTCGATGAATCATTTGTTAATTGATACGCCGAGTTTCGTAGAGAAAAAATAAAAATTGTAAACACTAGAGCGTTAATGGACAAACACGCACAGTTTTCTTTCTTTGTCATTTTCGGTGCCCAGAAGGTAGGATCGATGAAGATTTGAAGAAATTTTTCAAAAATCATTTCAAGGGTACAACCTCAATAGCTTACTTCCTTCGAAACTTGCTCAAAGAACTGCATGCTATCACTAACAGAATAACATTATTAACCACTGGCACCAAAAACACATATTGAGTTGTTATGTAACAAAAAATAAGTTCTGAGAAATAATCATAAATATTTTAAAGGAACGATTAAATAATTAACTTTGTAATAATTATATGTAGCAAGCCCAAAGACAGGAAATATTTTATTTTCTAGTGAAAGCTGCAGTTCTATTGCGAATTGTAGACCGTTAAGGTAAATACAGAATTAATCAAAAATAATTAGGGAGTTTTATAGTATAACTGTATACGCAGTAATGAAGTTATAATGAAAACATAAGTATCAACAAATACAAAAACTACACCAATATTAATATTTTATTTATTTCAGTAATGAAAGTTGTGAATTTTAAGATAGGTTTGGTAGCATTGTCACACACTGCAGATGTAGATGGCGCAGAGCTGTTCTCCTCTAGTACAAAATCTTCAAAGCAAGGGCGCGTTTAAGGGGAAATCAAATTTAACATCATTGAAAGTGTTGGTGATATAATTTCGAATAGAATCAAATCATAAATAAGTTATAATAAGATGGAAATGATTCCTCAGTTTTGTACATCATGTCTAGTTCAGTATTATACACCTGCAATGCTCGCCTATGAACAAACTCCCACTTTCACAAATAGTTTGGTAAGGACGATTATTTTAAAACTGGGAAAAGAACGTTAAGTGATTTAAAAACAAAAATCGCTCTTAGAACACTTGGCTAAACTGAATAGTTTTTAATCAAATTGTCTTTTTGTTTCTATTTTTCAAATGTATTACACTATACGAACATTTTATACTTACTTAAAATGCTTATAGTATCTTTTCTTAAACACCTTCATAAACAAGCATTTTCACCATCTGTTTTATGTTGTTATATTACTTGGTATAATATAGTAGTCTTCAATTAGGCCAACTATTTCGGATGCTTGGTAACTGGAAACATATTTTACCACATCTACCTCATCAAAAAGAACGCGAGTATGTTTGTGGCAGGTTATTAAATGGTGAAAATGACTCATGGAAATGACAAGCACCTTAATTTCCTGGCTATATAACAGCAATTGGATAATCATATTTTGTTCTTTTAAGTCTTCAGTAATATTTACTTCACCGCAGGCAGAAGGGGAAACGTATAAACCATGTGCTTGATAGCCTGTTCTTTGAGTCTTCTCTAAACTCGCCAACAGCGACTAAAAATACTTTTAATTTACCGAAGGAAAATTTATTATTTTTCGTTGTCCAAATGTTACCTTGACTCTGAAAAACTTTTGTCCCATTACATTATCAGAGCAGCTACTGTAGTATTAATATTTTGTGTCTTTACATTCTTTCTAATACATTATTGTTATGATTAATGCATCTTAAGACACACTACAATAAAAGGACAAATGTTGAAAATAATGTGTATTTGTTTGTGTCTTTATACCTTTGCATTTTATAAATCAATAAAACAGCTTTAGAAAATGGTACTGGATGAAAATATAGGATTTTAATCTCCGAGTTAAATCTCAGGCGAAAGATCTTTAAAGGGGGATCTGTGATCAAGGAAAGTTCAAGAACCGCTGCTCTGCATTATTCTATTAAATGCCAGCACAAATTCGTTGTACATCCATAGATTCATATTAACAACTTTAACGCTTCGGTTTTTAAAATTACTTCTTTTAGAAACTGCTACAGAATAACAACTACGAAAAAAGCTAATAATCCATACTCGAATATAAAATGATATAGGTAAACATTTAGACAATACATAACTTACTAAATCACATGTCAGAAAACCACAGGCATTAGCCTGTGAGGGTATATAAAATGAGTTAGGGTCGCTGACTCCCCAAAGACCAGTCAGTACAGTTTTATAAACACTTAATTGAAGTCTCTTTTAATAGTTTGTTTAGTTCACTTTAGTTTAGTTTGAAAACAGTCTCAAGGCGCTAAATCTGACGAACAGTGTGACAATGTATCATATTATCATGATGAGTCAGACCATTTTCTTGGTGTAGGATCCCTGTAGTGGGAGTAAGATGTGGTGTTTCCATGGCAATTTTCTATGTCACTTGTCCACACTATTGTAGACATCTCTTTATTCAAAAGCACATAGCTTTACGTGCACATGTATATACACGGGTGAACTCTAGTTCTTTTATGCGTTCTACTTTTGTTTCTGACTTTAATGGGAAAGCCTTGTATTCACTCATAGATGTGTTTGAAAAGCTGGTCCCCTTTGAAACCTGTTAATCCACTGCTGGTACGTGATAGGAAAAACACATGGCTTATATTTTACTAAAATTTCTGTTATGCCTGTGTAAATATGTAGGTGTGCCGTTATTGCACGAATTTCCTTTCTTTCCCTCTCCCCTTCCCCTCCTGTTTACTGGCCAACTAATGTGTACTTGGTTCTTATTGGTTTCTTCGTATCAAGCTGTGACGTAACCGTTCTGCTGACATATTCTTGCTCCTGCTTTTTCTCACAGAGTTGGCTCCGGGACAAAGGGCGATAGTGTTTCTTTCGGTTTCCTATTCAAAATTGTTACACCTGAAGCCTTTTCTGAAGAATAGGCCCTGCGACTCAGGTGCCACATGGTTTTAAAACTTTTATTATAATGTTTTAAAATTATATTTGGGTATATTGGCGTAAAGTTGCCTTTTGCAATTCTTAGAAACTTATATTTGAAAGCAAATGACTTAGAACTAATGGTTACTTTGGGCAGCAATAAAACTCTTTTATCTCTATCCGAATAAGAGATTTTGTTGCTGCTGTCGCTTATGTAGCTTTTCATGAATATTTCATTAATTGTATTGTATATTTCTTGAATGTTTGAGAGTTTATAATTGTTTTAAAAAGACATTACTTATTCAAATGTTGCATAATTTGCATTTTCCAAGCTAAAATTTCTTTTAATGTGTGTATTCCATTTACATTTATCGCTGTTTAATAAACGGTATTGGAATTGTTAATCATTCTTCTCCCGTCCCTTTCTTCAGTCACTTCCAGAAATTTTACTATGCATTTAAATACCCGTCAAACGTAGCAAACCTTTGTTACTGTGCTCATTAATGTTGAAGTTCACTTTTACCTCGCTTTCGTGGTGCTGAGTTTCTGAAGTGCACAATCGCATTGAATCGTATAATAAAGTTTCCTTGTTAAAAAGTCTGCCATATAATTTGCATCGCTTCAATTGCAGATGTATAGCAAATAAAACATTTTAATTTTAGAGCGCTGTTGCATGTTTAAATCCATGATAAGTATTAATTTACATTTTCTAACAAGGTAGTTGTTTCACTTTGATACAGTCCCTGCAGCCAATCGTCACTGAAATATAAATATGATAGATATGTTTTAAGCCTAATCATCCTATTTTATGCTTTAATTAATTATGTAGATATAATGTACATGTGCGTGTGTGTATATTATGAGATATAACTGTAATATGTTATTTGTATGCCGTCAAAAGAGAAAGTTCTCTGGTGTAACTGTCTACGATAGCCCATCTTGTAAATGATACATGCACGTGTAGCAAGCAGAGTCAGAAATTTCGTGTCCGAACACGTTAGCACTCAACATGGCCGCCATTGCGGAGGCGACACAGATATACCACGAGGACAAGTTGCACCAGGGCTTGCAGCTTTTCTTAAGTGATCTATTCAAAGGCCGTTTAATTTTCCGTCGAGATTGGCTGCATTCTATGGTTTTTGAGCCATCAGCGATGAGTTGTTCTATTTTCACACACATGCACACGCACACGTGCGCGCGCACACAATGAGTCTGGCTTAAATGATTCCACACTATGAACGTCCAATATGGTGGAGGGTCATCCTGTTGAATAACGGATTCCAGTATCTCATCTTACTGTAATTAAGGGCTGGAACTTATACAGGTAATTGACAGCACAAACAGTGTCCGGAAAAAAAACAAGGGCCGTAGAGTTTCTCAAGGGTTACTCCGCACATACGTAGACTTTCGGACTGGAAAAGTGTGAATCGATTCCCCAACGATACAGTTGTGCTATTGACTCTGCACTGCAAACGAAGTTACTTCATTTAGGAAGAGCCAACAATGTAACTAATGATCGTTGTTTCCTCCCATTTACATGCCATTATAACAAAATACAGACGGCTTTTATAATTAAACTTTGTCAGTGGCATTCGCTAAATGTGGCATGGAAGCATCTTGAGGCACTGTCATGCTCTGACACGTGTATGTAGCAGCATGCTCTGCTGACAAGTGGCGGAGTAACTTCCGTGGATTTCTAGAGCCATGGCTTGCCGAATGTCTTTCTCCCTGTTTGTATCATACACTCTTTCGCCTATACCAGACCATCGGCCAAGAACACGTACCATTTAACAATGCCTCGATGTGAAGGGACATGCTAGCAGTAATGTTGACGTTAAAAGATCCCTGAAGGAAAGAAAGCCCTTGAGCAAACCTACGCTGAAGGGCTCCATCGCATACTCTCTGTGATAGATATTCAATAACAAGAACTTATATTTACATTTACTTCTCCAGTAGCATTGAAGAGGGGCTATTACTTGTAAAAAAAATCGTGGATTAGTACGATACCTAGAAGGTATGACAGTGGGTGTTAATGCCAAAACTCTTAATTTTTGTGCAATATGCCAGTGCCAGAACTTTTAAAATTGTGTGAAAAACGAAGAAAACACGAGCAATTAAAGTTATCTACCTCTTACTTTTGAAAAATCCCAAAAATTTAAATTTTAGATATTATTATAATAAAAAAATTTATGTAGGCAAATAATTATCAGCCTGTTCAGAAACGGATACGTTTTTACTCTACCAATAGCCCGTATGCAACCTGAATTTAAATATTACTTGTGTACTCATATACTTTTCACTACAGTGGGAAATTTTCTTAAAAAAGTAGTTACTTTTAGGTGTGTCATAGGTAATTCTTATAAATAATTGTATTTTTGAGTAGTGTTTAACGTCCGTTTTTATTGCTGAGGCTACACAGGGGGTGGACACTGGTAATATGTGAAATGAAATGAGAAATTGAGAAAGGATTTTTTTTAAGGAAGGAAACGTTCTAGGCCTAAATTTAGGGCACCTTCCCGACATTATCCAGTTATGAGTACTGAGAAAAACCTGGAAAAAACCTCAGTCAAGGAGAACGATCCTGGCGGTAATCGAACCCCAGACCTCCCGCTCACAAGTCCGCGCCTTAACGACCTCGGCCACCAGTGTCAGTTTATAAATAATGAGCATTTTCTAAAATAAAACGGGATACAACAAAATGCTATTATGTTTGCTTTTACTTATGATTATTATCAGAAATATAATCCAACATATGCAAGGTTTTTACAATAAAAAGATAGTGAAAGAAAAAAATTGAGTCTAAAAATAAAGAAATATACGTGACTAAATTAAATAAAAACATAAGCACGATGAAACTTTAATGTTGTTAAATAATAATAATAATAATAATAATAATAATAATAATAATAATAATAATAATAATAATAGGAAGCCAGTAATTATGTGGTTAGCATAGTGCAAGCATAAAAATACTCAGTTAATTTTCAAATATCCTTACTCTCCTAAATCGCATTGAATACTGAAAAGTTATCTCATTCAATAAACGTATTATACGCAACAGGCAGAGAGGAGAGAAGCAAGATTGAGTTTGTTTGAACACTTCTGACGACATTAATTATTACAAAAGTATTAATTAATTACAAAAGTTAATTACAAAAGTTTCATAAAAATGGCGGATTGAAAAATGAATGTAGATGTTTTGTGACAAGAAAGTTGAACTAAATCAGAAAGGGCAGGAATACGCTCACAGGATATTCAGTTCAACGCTGAAGCCGAATAATTAGCCTATGACGCGGGATAAGCATAGAAGGAAACTCAAAACAAGGGGAAAAAATAATAAGCAACTGAAAGATGAAATTTAAAATAAGGTTATCCTCTTTTTTCTAGAAATGAAGATGTATCCCCCCCCCCCTCTCTCTCTGTAGTAAAGATAGTGATATTGTTTATTTTTAAGAAATATAGAATTGTTTTGAGCTGTAACAGTTTCGTTGTCATTCACAGTTAAACAGTTTTAATGGTGAAACCACATTTATTAAAAAAAAAAAAACTAAGAATTAACTTTAAATAAGGGGTTCGGGAATGGAATTTGTAATGCTGAAGATGTTTTTATTTAATAGTTTCAGCTACATTAAAAGTTGTATTGTGGTCTGCATACATGAATTACTGGATAAGTAAAATGTAATTGAACTAAGCGAAATTGAACAATCTTATAGCGAGAAAACACTGAAACACATAAATACAAGTTGGATAATAGAGAAATATCTTCCTGGCTATCTACGCTTTTATAGTTATTCGTTATACACGCAGTTCTGTATTAATTAACATGAATAGCAAAAGAATAAGTATATTAAAAAGAAAATGTCTTTAATTGTTGAGAACCTAAGGAAAGCTATACAGTATTTTTGTACATTTTAAAATGGCGTTCGACACAGTAGAACGAAGCGCACTATGGGAAAAATGAAGACGTAAAGACCTTTCTGAGAAGATGATTAACGCTGTTATGTCAATGTATAAGAAATCAAATTTGTTATTAAGATTGATCGATATAACAGATCGGGTACAACATGGCGCCGAGGAGGTTAAACAGGGTTGTATGTTTTCATCTGTTTGTCCATGATATCGTTAATGCAATGATGAACAAAGACATAGATGCGCTGGTAATTGTAGACCAACAAATGCCTTTTCTTTTATATGCCAACGATATAGTAATTCTCTCTAGGCCGTTAAAAGGCCTGTAAAACGCCTAAACGCCCTACAAGACTATTGTAAACTGTGGAGTATGAAAATAAATACAACTACAACCAAAGCTCTCACCTTAAAAAATGGCTATGTCTACGGCAAGCTGGAAAAATGAATACATGGAGGAGAAATAATCCAGACCGTTAAACAATTTGACTATCTTGGAATACGATATGACATGAATGGAAAATGGAATAAACAAACCTGTGTTTGCCAAGCACAAGGCAAACGGTCAAATTTCACAGTACTGAACTTCTAGCGGATATGCCAGTCAAAACACTAAAAACTAATGAGGCAATGGTTAGGTTCTCGTTATTATGTGGAAGTGAAGTCTGAGGATGGGATAAAATAGACGATCTAAATAAATTACAATGTGATTTCTTGAAACGAATTCCAGGGGAGGGGAGGGGAGAGGATGCTGGGAAGATGCAGTCTACCCAAAATAAATATAATTAGAAACTGGCTAAGGATAATTAAAGGACAACAAACAATCCTGGGGGCAACATGCTACGGCACCAGTTAAACAACATGCATTGTCCAAAATGGTGGACAGCGGGAATTTTTAAAAATCAGCTTAAACGATATTTGAGAGAAGGGGTATTGAAAACAGGTGTGGTGTAGTAAAATAAAAAAGACGCCTGTCTGACATAAACTGGCAGGAAATAGAGGCGCAATGCATGCAGATGTCATTTCTTATACATATCCTGGATATAGAGTTCGTTTTCACATATTGGGGTTCCAATGAAGAGCTTTTGGTACAAATATTATAAATAAAAACAAAATAACACAATAACTAGTGACACCACACCATACCACATACACATAGATGGGGGGTAGGATGGAATGAATGAAAGTAAGGTAAGGGGGAATGAAGAGTGAAGGGACTGAAACAAGGAACGGAGAAAGGGACAACGGTAGGGAAATTACAAACATATCAACAAACGGTACGACACTGGACACTGTAATACTGAAGTTAAAATTATTCATTCTGAAACACTCGTCATTATAATGTACGCTAAAATGCACGTTAATCTTTTAGTAGGGGAAAAAAAAAAAAAGAAGTTTTAGAAATAAGTCATGTTTCGACGTCTAAATCTCAAATTTGAAAATTTTACTTTTTAAAACTTTAAATTTTATTTTGATATTTATCATAACAAGTCCGAAACGGGCGTAACTGAGGGCCCCGCAGACCTCGCAATGCGGGGGGCCCGAGCTCCTAGGGAGCCCGATGCTCGCAAAAAACGAAAAGTTTGAAATTAAAAACCGGAAGAAAGGAATGTAAATAGGTTGTCATAAAGGGGGTAGACATGCAAATTAGTAAATGAAAAATAGTTCGCAACTTTAACACGCCAGTGCATGTCAACAATCAGCAAACGGAGTATAGAAAATTTACACCAGCCTGTCGTTTGTCGCTGCGCCGCGGGTTTCCAACAATGCATATGTAGATTACATTCGTGAACGGTAACGCAATCGGCACTTCATTGTGCACCCAATCGGATTTCTTTATTTCGGCAACAATGGCGTATAATTACTGGCCACCTTTTTCAGACCCTTTGTATGGGAGAGTTTATCAGTGTTATTGTTGGGATAATAAATGTGTTGGATTACTTTCCGTTGCCTCTGCATTATTGATGCAGATAACGCTTGGATAGAGGTGGTAGAAGTGAAACAAAAGTGTTTGATTCGTGTCACTTACAATATTTGACTAAAAATAGCCAGTTCAATTTTGGTGTTTTTCTTTTATATATATATATATTTACCCTGCTTTTATTCCTCTTTTCTTTTCGAAATGAAGTCATTTAAAACTAGTTTTGAAAATTTGTGTGGTGCCCAGAAACTGAGAAAAGAGAGAGAGATTATTTGTTTAAACATATGACTTTTACTTTGTTACTCTAAAGTGGTTCAGCTATAAAACTTGCGTTTTATAGCTGAATAATTACGTAAGTGAAAGTTACTCTTGTATGGGTGAATCTTGTGTCAACAACAGTTGAGGACGCATTATCTCCTCACAAGAGAATAGGAAACTTAGCCTGAAAGATTTTCACATCTTTTCCCCCAACAAGAGCGTTTACACCACTCGCGGCACGTTTGTAAGAGGATTTCGACTTAAGCAGGGGAATCTTATGGCTCGCGTATTTCCATTTGTCCTTAGCTTGCCGTCTCTGTTAGCACAAGGGATCGCACTCTGCGTATTGTTTCAACATGTTTATGCTGTTTGTTAAACAAGTAAATTACTTTTAGGTAATCTTTCTTTAAAATGCTTTGTAAAGCTATCGCAACGATACAACGTTCAGGTTAAGTTAATATAATATTATACCTTGCTTGCTTGTCATCAGTGATGTGAGTTTGTTAAACGCCTAGTGAGATGAATTATTATAAATGTATTTTCAAATACTTTTCTTACTAGAGTGTATTCGTTTATAATTGTCTTATTTATCATATTTCAAGCATTTAATAGGTGAGAAAAATTTAAAAGTCGGACATGCAGGAACTGCATAAACTAAACGAATTCCTCACCTAGTATAATAATTTTAAAAAAGGATATAAAATCCAAATTATTGCCCTATTAAGTAATGAAATAAGTCATGCCATTACTGTGTGGTTTTGGGGGAACAAAATTAGAATTCTTGCAATATATGTCACAAAAGAGAAACATTATTTTAGGATTGTCATTATTATTATTATTATTATTATTATTATTATTATTGAGACTAAACCATAAAATTAATGGTATACTATTAATAACATAATATATAGTCCGATTTCATTGATTTTTAGAAACTGTTGTTTTTATTATATTTCAATGGCATACGTTGAGTTTCTTTTAAAAAGTTTAAAGTTGCGGCTGTTAAACCAATTTTTAAATTTCCATTTAATCCCCACTCGTTTACCTGATAAATCTGCACTCCCATTAATCTGATGCTTTTCAGAATCTACTTTTTTATTTAATTTAAAAGGAATATGGCAAGTTTGGTTGTGAAAAAAAATAATAATAATATTAATGGCATTAGAGTGACTTTAAACTTCTAACAGTCCGATTTCACTGGTTTTCAGAAACTAGTTTTCTTATTTTATTTCAATGGCATATACCGAGTTTTCTTTAATAAAATTTTTAAAACGCGACCGGTAGAGCGATTTTTAATTTCGCTTTAACCCCCAACTATTTCATTTTTAAGGTAAACCCCCACTTTTAATAATCTGATATCACTGATTTTCAGAATCTATTCTTCTTGTTTGCTTTAAATAGTACATGCAAAGTTTTATTCTGAAAAGACAATTAGCGGTGCTGCTAGTGCGATTTTTAAATGTGGGGTTCCACGTAACCCCCCTCCCTTTCCTAATAGTTCGATTTCACTGATTTTCAGAAAATATTTGTTATTTTATTTCAATAGCATACACCGAGTTACCTTTAAAAAAATTAAAAATTACTATGGAATGAAATTATACGAAATGGGAGAGCGGAAAAGTCGTGGAAAATAAATATCAGTTCTAGAATTCGCTAAAGAGACCAGGGGAAAACACGTTTAAAGCCCAAAGTATTTGTATCCGGGCTTCCCAAATGCAATTTTCATGAGTTATTACTTATAACTAGCACATAGCTTTGAAAATGTTGAGTTAAGAACTTTCGACACGCTACTAAACGTCTACTTTACAACATCATTTAGCTCTCTATTTGATTTTTACTTTCTGAAAAAATAATTTTCCAGCGCAATTTCTATTTCTGCTTCTCAATACAATTATGTTTTGTTTTGCATCATTCAAACCGCCACGGGTGGCCGAGGTCGTGAAGTCTCGGACTCGTGAGCGGGAGGTCTGGGTTCGAATACCGCCAGGACCGTCCTTTCTGACTGAGGTTTTTTCCAGGTTTTCCTCAGTCCTCATAAATGGCAAATGCCGGGGAGGAACGATTCCTTCCATAAAATCCTTTCCCAATATATCATTTCATCTCATGTATCATCAGTGTCCATCGCCTGTGGTGCCTCTGTAGCAAAAACGGGCGTTAAACACTATTCATTCATTTGGCATCATTCTTGTGTGTCATCAAATATTCTATAAAGTACCTCCTCATTCAATAGGAGAAAGCGACTTGCTTTGTAATTCTTACAACAGGAGCAAACGTTACCTCACTTTATTTGCGTTCTAATGGAATGCTGATTTGGTAATTTTCACCTTTGACTACATGATTACATAATGTTTTTTATATAAATATTCTATCACGATTGTTTGATTAAAAGTAATGCGATTGTGACATCCCATAGTACTGTAAATATATTTTGATAGGTTTAATTTATTATTATTATTATTATTTTTTATTTTATTTTATTTTTTTTTTTTTATTCTTCATTGTGACCATTCAACAAGGGTGCTAATTTTAGCCATTCGTCCATAAGATTGTTATATTTCTGACTATGCTCTTATATTTAGAATTGATTTAAGAAAGATGCTCGTATATTTTGCTTGACGTTATCGCACCAAGGTCCAGGCAGTTGGAGCGATACGTTTAATATAGGAAGCTGCATTGTACATGAGAAGACATCCAACACGATGAAGCTCTGCCATTAATAATAGAGCAGGCTATGATGCTGCCTGTGCGACTACCTGTTGATAGCTCGGCTTGATTTCCGGTAAAACTTTCAACTTCGTTACACAGAGAAGCGCTTCCTTTCCATTGCCGTCTTAGCCATAGCCGCGAGCCGTGTTCCGCTCTCTTTGCGTGCGCATCTCAAACTTGCCGTTCTCGCAGAAGCGGGAATAGATACACCGGTAAAGTCTTGGAAACTTAGATACAATAGCTTTGGAATTATGGGCTGCAACTCACAATGTATTGTGTGAGGATCGTTCGTCTTGAAGGAAGACTTGAACATCGAATTGCATTGATAATCTGATATTTAAGAAATGGAAGGGAATCGTCGAATATTTTCTCTCGCCTGCATGGGTTTTCTCCGTACTTGACATCGGGAATTCTTTTGAAACTGGAATCTCCATAGTGCTAACTTATTTCAACGCTAAGCATCAATAATCCTTATCCCGATTTTGGCATGATAAATGTGTGGGGACTGCTGCATTCTAGGTCTGCCGTGTTTAATGATATATCATTCATTAGATTGCTCACATTGGAGAATTAGCCCTGTTTGTTGTACAGAGAGACACGGAAGCTGAAACAGGTCTTTTGTTGGCCCATAGTGTCCAAGTTTTATATCAAAACATGGTAATCTACAAAATGTTTTAGTTTTCTTTTTAAGGGTAGGAGTAAAAAATACTTTTCATAGTTGCAGATACGACCAAAATATGCTCTTCTTAACATGATATGAAATAAATCACTAAGATACATAATTATTTGACCATACATATGCATAAAAAGCCCGTGTTTGCTGTGAAAGGCAAAGAAATTGTTTTTTAAGAAAAATTTTCAAGCGGTGGCTAATGCTACTCAGTTGTTTCTTTGGAGAGAACGTTTGCTTTACTTTGCACTTGTTTTCCAAGTACTCGCCTTTTCTTGAAATATATATAAAAAATATTAATTGTTTAAAACTTTTAACACCAAGAAATATTTGTTCAAATTGTGTTCAAACAAAATAGTAATAGTAATAATAATAATAATAATAATAATAATAATAATTGTGCAATAATACTCAAAGTTTGAAATGGTGAATTTCGTATTTTTCAATTGAAACAAATAAAAATTCAAAATTCAAGCAGATCACACACGTCACTATGGGTGGTCGACCGAAATCGTTAAGGTGCAAGATGTCGGGTTCGATTCCCACCAGGACCGTCTTCCTTGACTAAGATTTCTTCCAGGTTTTCCCCGGTCCTCATAAATGGCAAATGCTAGGGAGGTTCACTAAACTTGGGCCTGGAACGCTTCCTTGCTTTAAAAAAATAAATAAAAAAATAATAAAACCTTTCCCAGTTTATCTTTTCATCTCGTGCATTATTAGTGCAGAATACCTCGGTAATTACAAAGGGCGTTAAACACTATTTAAAAAAGATTGTAGGCCACAGTAGGTATACAAACAATGCAAAACAAATTTAATTTTTTCAAAAATGTATCGCTCGGCCTAACAATGAGACAATGGCATTTTTCTCAGCACATTTTCCAATAAGAAAAATAAGTAACTAAATTGATAAAAGAAAAACGTTTAATTAATAATTATAAGTTTGTATGGAATGGTATGGTATGGACTCGTGAGCAGGAGGTCTGGGGTTCGGAGCTCACCAGGACTGTCCTCCCTGACTGTTTTTTTTTTCTAGGTTTTCCCTGGCAAATGCCGGGGAAGTACCCTAAACCTAGGCCTGGCGCATATCCTTCCTTAAATACTCCTTTCGCAATATATCATTTCATCTCATGTATTATCACCGCCTGTGGTGCCTCTGCAGTAAAAACGGGCATTAAACACTAATCAAAAAAAAGTCTGAAGACCTAGCTCCACTTACAGAGAATTTTAATTAGATACTTAAACTGAATAATTTAAATTGCATAATTATGTGTTTTGCACTGCATACTTAGTATTATTATATTGATTCTTGAGTAAAATTCTTTCTTTCTTTCTTAGTGCTGAGTGGTTAAAATGGGTAGGCAGGTAGACACTCAGAAATTACATAGCAGCAAAATATAAATAGTTATTTAAATATAAAGACAGTGGAATATATTTCAATCTAACAAAATATTTTAATGTACATCTAATCAAACAATCTAAATATTACATTATAACAATTCTACCCTTGTTAGTTATCGTATTACAAATGAAAACGTTGTATTTTTTTCCTAATTTATCAACATAAGTTTCCATTTATTTGCTATAAAAGTATTTCTGAACTGTGTCGATTTGTCTTGTACGTCATAGGAATCTGAGCAATAATTAAAACTTGCCAGTTTCAATGGGCACATTCCGCTCAACTGACTCCATTTCTTGTCAACACCGCCCTGCTCACTTCATCTTTGCCTTGTTTACCAAGGGAATATGTCCAGCTTCCAGCCTTTAACTATTCATATCAGCTGACCATATTTGCCACTAATAAATGCGAAATACCGACAGTGGGATGAGGCAAAAACTGAATATTCTTAAGTTGTCTATATCTGCGGTGTACATTAAAGTAATAAATATTCTAAAAATGTACAACTTGCAGAATGTCACACATTTTTTCCTGGCGACTCTCCATAAGACCTTTGGAATTTTTTTACTTTTGATTGTCCTGTTTACCTCCCTTCTCATTTACGGTGTTACTTAAAGATGCATTAACCATATTAAAAGGGTTTTGGTTAAACTGAGTTTCTAATTAAGAGAGAACAGTTATGATATTCAGGATATGAAGTAAACAATTGAAAATCATTTATCATAAGTAATATCACTAGAGGGTCTGAGATTATCGATAAATTCATGAAAGTAATAAGTGAGTTTACCTGGAAAGATCAGACCCTCGAGTGATATTTATTAGAACAATTTCACAAATAAAATAACAATTTAAACATAATTCCCGTAAACTTGACTTACAATATTGTTGTAATTGCACATTTCTACTTAACCTTTGCCAGCAATCTTGTGACAGAAGAATGCTGATTATCAGTAATGCCAATAGAGAAGAGCAAAATACGGGTTAGGATTATTTCATGAATGAAATAAGAATAAAAGTAATATTTGAAATTCCCGCACAGAATGTTATACTTATGAATATTCTATTCAGAAACCGTGAGACTGAAATGGAGAAAAGTCGACTATTACGATCGCTACAGTTCCATTTTCTAATACCAACTGAGGAAAAAAAAAAAAGATAATTTACAATGTCTCTATTTTTCTTTGTATACTGTGGTTTGGAATTCCTAATGATAAGATCAATTTGACGCACCACCAAAAGGCTTTGAAGAACCCTCCATTTTACGTTATTATTGTCGATTGTCCATGCTTTTGTTGCTATCAATAGCTCCCCATCGCCTCTAGCAAAAATGATGGTCAGTGATGCGTATTCAAGAATTATATTGTGGAGGTATTATGTTGGCTACAATGACCACAAGACAAATGCACGTCGTGTGATAAAATGGATTTGATTTTTTTTTTTTTTTTCCGTTTCATTGGTCGATTTCAAGATGACGTCTAATGAGTGAAATAGTCTCTCTAATTGTACAGATTTTCTCAGCATAATAGAGCGTGGAGTTCATGTTAATTCTTTAATTATTCTTGACGTTTCTTTTACAACACATTATATTCTTCTGTGTTAAAACTTAATCCTGGTTTATTCCGAACTATATGCGAGAGCTGAGTAGCTACACTTTTTTCACATAAACGATAATCAAGACAAAAGAAGATGTCAAATCTATCTCAAAATATCTTTACGAGTCATGTATTTTTTTTAAGGACGCTCTTTAACATCTCAGGTCATCAGCGTTCATGTGATTGTATTTGGTAGAATGTCCATACCTATTATTTTCATGAATAATAACAAAAAGATCAATTTGAAGCAAAATTTATTTATTTTGAGAAGAGTATAAAATTCTAGCAATATACATAGAATATAACGGTTTGCAAATGTTCCCAGATGTTTGTGCGTTAGCAAATATATACATACCGAAAACGAATTGCCTTAAGTGTAAAAACTCCATTCAGTAAGAAATTAACGACTTACCTCGACCTTTCATAATGTAAATGTTACACATAATGCAAATACGAGTAAGTAACAAAGTTAACGAATCTGGCTATACGGTTCTTATGTTCTAGGGTTTTGGAGGTAATAAAAGAATTGGTGGGGGCTTCAGGTATATTTTTCCCACAACGAGATTGACTATATGATGTTTCATTACGCCCATCATCTCATCTACTGCCATTCATATACAGAAATCTCCTATATTGCTTTTTATTTTTTCACCATAGTTTCTCGGTAACAGACAATAAGGTCGCTGGCAGTAATTTTCCGAAAAAGAACGGTATTCTGGTACTTGCAGGTTGTACGACGGTATGTCTGCAGCTCCCATCGCAATCCGCACTTATCAGCATCTAATTTCATCATATAGCTCTCTTATTTTCTTCATGTACCATAGAATCCTTGTCTGAGATCCCTTTATAAAAGCTGAAATTATTACGGTGTACTTTATTAACATCCTGTATATTTCAAACATAACACATCCCTTCACCTTCAGTTGAGGATACGGAAATCTACATAAAACCTCGCTTCCTATATAGTTTCTTCTTAATTAATGGCTGCAAGCAAAAGGGCGATAGGATAAGAACGAGACAGGGCAACTCAGCTTAAGTCTTACAGCCGTGCAGCAGAGCTGACCTGGCCATTATTGGCCGGAATATGCCGTAACGAGGATTTGTGTTCAACACAAGCTACATGACAAATTGAGTGGAAGACGCAATCCCTATAATAGCGCGCACACAGAGCAGCTAAATGGAATGGCATATCCAGATGACCTCACTCCGATATGTTGCCTAGCAACGCAGTTCTCTTCCTCATACACAGTTATATTATGTATTAACTGCATTTTGTGAACTTTTTGAGCCCAAATTATATTCTATTCCTTTTGTTTCATTATAAACCACATAAATCTTAATGCAGTATTACAATCTCGTGATATAAAACGAATATTACAATTTTAGAAGTTGTGTGCTTGCCAAGAAACAGTATATATGTAATTAGTGAGCTAACAAGTTTTAGATAATTACAATTTAATGTAAACAGGAAAGCAAAAATATATTTACTAAACTAAAACGGGCACTTTTTGACTCAAGCAGGAAATAAAGAAGTGACATTCTGTTATAAAAGGACTTCGCAGTATTTAAAAAGACTATATTCCCAGAAAATAATTTGAAAATAAAACTACATTTGTTATATTACAACTAGTGGTTTAAAAATGTCAACTTTTCTTATTAAGTGTTTCAAACTCTTCCTTAGATTTCACGATAAGAGCAGCATGTCGTGTTTCTGGAGTGCTGTTGCCTGCACTTTGTGGAAAAGTGTGCTACCTGTGTGGGAACACGGACAATTACAAAAATAAGTCTGTAGAGAAAGCCCATGTTTCGCCGCGAGATCCAGAGAATTATGAATGAGAAGGGTTTTGTTGGCACTGGGGGGATTTGGACTTAAGCTGGAAACCGTTACGTGCCAGGAAAACGAACGCCTTGCATTACTCAACAAATGAATTGCAACAAAAGCTCTACGCCCCAAACATTTTCAGAGGAATGATTGTTGCTAACAACCGTACACAGTACAACTGCAGGTAATACATTTAACGAATCGTTAGGAGGTCCATTATGTGGAAGATGAATGATAGTCAAAACAATAAAAGATGTATTTTAATATATAGAATTAAAAATATAACTTAGAGTCACCTTATATTTAGTTTTGTTTTAGAAAACTTGGAAAATAATGAACTGCAAACAAAATCAGCAGTTTCATTAGAAGTTCTTCACAAAATTTAATTGAGGGAAATGCATATATTTTGCCTTTTGAGCGTCATTATATATCCCAGAGTTTTAATACATTTACTGAAACTTTTATACTTCTAAAGTACATTCCCTGCTACATCCTGATTCTTGAATATTGTATGAAGCGTTATCAAACATCAAAGAACTAATTACCAATAAATATGAACTGGAATATGAGATCTCATAGGGTGTCACTGACATGTTTGAACTATTGGGATAACACAATTTTATACAGGACGTAAATTAATAATAGAAGTGTCAATGAATTAAAGATATTTAGAAATATATGAACGAAAACAAAAATAGCTTGACATATTTTGAACTATTAAATAATTATAAGAATTTAAGAATAATACAGCTAGTTGCAAGTATTCCTATGAATGGCAAGCTAACAACATTTTTGAAAAATACTACAAGAAATGATATTTCGATATTACAATAAATTTTCTGTCATAATGAAATTGAAGAATGCAAAAGGTATACAAAGAATATTTTGTCATATTAACCTTTACTAAATATAGAAATTCATGAACGTTTAAAACTATATTACAACTTTAAATTTAAAACATTTAAAAAATGAGATAGTAATTCTTAGAATCAAGGGTTAAAATAATAGTTGCTACTATAGATATTGTCGATCAAATCACAAAAGTAAAGTTATGTTTGGAGGAACATGTAAAAACAAATAAATGTAAATGTAAAACGATAAGTTAGTTAAAAATTTGGGAATAGATTTTAACTATGCCATGTTACATATGCTAAACTATTGAATGGGATGTTTGTGTAGATTTTAGTTTACAGGGCAACCGTCATATAACGCAGTATTATATAAAGGAAATATTTTATTCTTCATAACCCCTGACAAACCTTTGTGAAGACAGCTAATCTCAAGCCAGCAATTATCTGGAGTAGTCGAAACGTTTTAATGCATTAATCTTGAGATTTGTTGATCTTATAAGAAATTAAAACTGCAAATAAATGGAAAATGCCCAAGCTTTCTAGGAAATGTGCAGCCAACTCTTTGCAATCGATCATTTAAGTAGCTATGCGGCATGGGTTAGGTCTGTTGCGGAACTAGGCTGCATGCAGATCACGTGCCGACATCTTTCTAAATAAACTATGATTGCGGTGCAATATATCTTCAGCATAACCCAGCAGCAGCAATATCTATTTTATGTAAAATATCTTATCCCACCATACACTTTGCACACATAACAAAGTATTGCAATTTTTTTTTCGTGTGTTCACCATAAGAAATCATCCTAAATCAATTTTAAAGAGATCGTTTACTGAATTAAAGATGCCAAACTTACATCTAGGATGTGAGCTCAGTTATGATCTTAGTTAATACTTTGCAATACTCACTTAAATAGTGAACATAAGTTTTGTGTAAAATATATGACATTTCATAAATTTTAGAAACTAATCCAAAAGCATGCATATATAATAATAATAATAAATTAATTAATAAAGCACTGAAGCAGTGCAGATATATTTTATGTCTTTGAAGAAGATCCAAGCTGTTCAAAGTGATGTTTATATCATTGTTTCAGTGTTTTATTCATTTCAGTTTCGCTAATTCTCGTTATTTTAGATATTTGTTCTTTTCGGGTAACTAGTGTTTTTATTTTAGTACATGCTGCTTTTAACTTTATTTTTTTCTGACTTTTTAATATGTATAGATCTACCTATTTTCCTATCGACTGCTTTATTTTTTTTATTCTATTATTTTTGTCATTTACTATCTCACAGTATTCTAACACTTTATTAGTATTTTATGTATATTTTTACGTTTGCAATTACTTCTTGTATTTGTGTAATTGCTTTAGTGTTTTATTTGATTCTGCTTCTCCAGTTCTTATTATATATCTTGTTAGAATATGCATGGTGACATTTTTCGAAATAGACAAACACCATTAAGCTGTAAGGGTTGGTAAAAGCAACAACTGATTTAACAATTAATACTGACCAGTGAGAATGTGTTTCAGATACTTCGTATATATTTTTCTTTTGTTTTACTGACTGTTCTTGAGTAAAAGCTTTGCCATTTGAACTGACAGTAAATTTAGTAATTCAGAATCACTAACAACTTAAACAAAATGCATTTAATATGCTTATTCCTTATATACTATCTTTAAAATGTCCCGACGTGGTCCTCAGAACTCTTCGGGGTCCTCATAGGCGCACCCATGGCTGCTGAGATTTTGAAATTGTTGAATGCCATTGGCAAGCTCTGACTCACCCATGCGCGCTCACTTTTAACTTTTCAAAACTTTGGTCTCGATAGGTGGGTTTTTAAACATACTAACTTGTGGTGTGAGGAAACCATTTACACTTTCACAGGCTGCTGAGGAATTCAGTAACAATTTCGAGAGGATTTGTAGCTAGTGAAAATACAAAGAGCTTGTTGTTCTGGCTTTTACTGCACACCTGCGTTAACTTAGCTATTGTTACCGTCAGCAGCCTTCGCTCGGGGCTATAAGGGAACGGAATCAGGTAGCCTACAAAATGAACATACAATTTCTTATTACATGTAATTTTCTTTGTGCACTAATACAAGTTATAAAACATTACATAATTATTATCATTTATTAAATATATTCGCTTTCGGGACAGGCGACGGTGTGGAAACTACCTGTCCCATCTTATTCGGTAATGAAAATAATACAAAGCAAATTAAAGGGAAGAAATGTATAATTTTGCTCATTTCTGAAACATCTGCAAGATGCAAGCATTGTGTACAAGATAAGTACACGAGGGTATAAATTGAAAAATATGCGACGATTCTGGTACAGTGTGTATGTGCATATACATATAACACATATGTACGTATTGCCTTTGTATCATAAGGTAACGAATGAACAAAACTGAAGAAAAAAATCTATGTGCTTATTTACATATGTTAATCAAGAACTATTTTTACACACTGTTTTGGAAATTAAATATATTTGTTGCAATTTTTAAAAATGTTGCATACGTTTTGCAATAATAATTACATACATAAAATAAAATATTTTTATAATAACTAAGCTACTAAAATGATTATAATTTTGATCATTAGCAATAATAACCGGAAAATTTTAAATCTGATTGATATATGCAATTCTGAGAAAAAAAAGAAAAAACAATTAAATCACAAAAAACAAATTCATGGTAAAATGCTAAAGAAGCTTGTACTACTGAGTAATATTATATCTGTTTTCGGCCTTTTATCTTTTCTTCTTTACCTCATATTCGATTTGCATAAAAAACTCGTGTTTTCGATGTTACAAATTGCTTTTTTGGTAAGGTATGTGTATATTTATCTGCTATTGTGCTTACATCGAATGACAGTAAAGAATAATTAAAATAAAAAAATTACTTACAGCAAAATACTTAAAAAACCAATTAACTAATTCTAACATTAATTACCAGTTCATCTAATACTCTTTCTTTGCTATAATATCCTCATTTACAGCCAGAGCTGCATTAAACACACAAACCACTCCACACCTAACGGCAGATCGATCTGTTCCAGTTGGTACCTTGGTGAACAGGAGTGAGAAAGTTCGCAATTATAATTGTCACGTAACACTTAAACACTTAAAAGGTATATTTATTTACTCACCATTTTCAAGCAAGAAAATGCTGAAACTGTCTCCCTTCATTTTCCATACATTTCTGACATTTGCTTACGAAATTAACCATTACCATCTGCAGCTCCCTCTGAGAAATGGAAGATCTTTTTTCACGAATGTTATTTTTTAGTTCATTTAATGTGTGTGGATTTATCTTGTGATGTCCCTAGGAATAAAAATCGCAGGCGTCAAATCGAGGGACCAAGGGGGGTCATATATCGCTAGTGATGACTCTATTGTCGAATATTTCATGAATCATACAAGGAGACATGGGTTGTGTGTGCCGCAAAAAAGCCTCTTGTTCTCCCCGCTATTGGAGCACTATCCACATATAATTTGATCATGAAAAAGTTGCTCGTGAAGCAGATTAGGCTTTTCTGAACTCCAGTATCGGCTGTTTTATGAATTAACATACCCACTGCCAAGATTCATCCGTAAAGAAAATTTATATTAGGGCCAATTTCTCCGCCAATGCAAAATATATAAAATCCATTCATTAAAAGCACTCCTGGTTGCAGGGTCACCCGGTCTAAGTTTTTACACTGCATTAATTGTGTAGGGTTTTAACTTCAGTAACTTTGTAGCCGTTCGAGCAAAGGAATAGGACATTCCCGTTTGCTGATAAACACATGGAATTGATTTTAGGGGAACGTTACAGGGCATGTCCATGGGTTGTATAATAACGGTTATAAATATAATCAAATACAATATTTACATTTGGTATCAACGCATACCAAATGTGTTCAATCATTTTATATCTGTGTCCATATTGCTACAAATGTCTTCTGCATTTATATCATATACACTTGTAAATTTACGAAGTTTCACGTTTATTTACACTGTTTAGGCATCTGTTGCCATGAAACTTAATGTTTTTACTTCTCCTACCCATTTTAAGCCACATAAAATATATTTTATATAACTATACGGTTTTATTTCTCGCTTTCTATATAAAGAGACGCTAGTAACCAAGTGGAAAAAGCAATGCTAGGCAGCATAACCAATGTAACAAGGAAAATACAACCACAGAAGAATGAAAAAACGTTCTCTCATAGAAAAGAACGAAATAGATTAAGGAATTATAAAGAGGTATGGTATTTAAAAGTCAAGACCTTTGGAGCTATCACTTATTACATTATGTATATAATATATAGGCACCGAACAGTGTTTTATGTAACAGATTATACTAAAAATTATTTAGACAATAATGCAGGTTTTGTTAGTTTAAGAATAGACACTTTATTACTATTTCACAATATCTGGCTGTCTACATTTTTTAGTAGTGTTTAATGCTCGTTTTTACTACTGAGGCACCACAGGCAGTGGACACTGATGATGCATGTGATGGAAATGATAAATTGGGAAATATTTTGTTTAAGTAAGGAAGCGTTCTAGACCTAAGTTTAGGGTATCTCCCCGGCATTTGCCAGTTATGAGGACTGAGGAAAAACTCCAGTCAGGAAGGACGGTCCTGGTGGGATTCGAACCCTAGACCTCCCGCTCACGATTAGACAATGTGAAATAAATAAAATTTTGAAACAAAACCTGACTCTGAGGTTGTTTCGAGAAAAACAGGGAAGCATTTTAATAATAACATTGCCTTGAAGATACCTTTCAATTTAAAGCACTGTGATATTTTGAGTTCAGTTGCCACAGTAATCGCATATCTGAAATATAACTGGTCCCAATTTGTTTGAGTAATTGACGCTTTGCTGTACTTATTTATTATCACTACCTGTTCGGGATTGAGGAATGAACTATGTTTTCACTACATAGCTGCCCGCCTGTGGTGCCTCAGTGGTAAAAACGGGTGTTAAACACTAATCATTAATAAAACTACATAGCTGCTCTTGTTCAAGGACTATAATTCAACGTGACTCTCCGCGTATGTACTCGTATTTGGCTAAGGCATACGCAGGACACTTGAGCGTCCTGTGTCCTGGCAATAGGGTTCAGCTTATACGAGTAAATCAAGTTTTATTTACAAGCCATCTACCATCTTGAGCTACCATAGCCGGAGCTGTGAGTTTACTTGAGCAGCATATCCTGCCTACTGGCCAAGAGATGAGTGGATGGACTTGGGGAAGTGCCCATTTCTCCCTCCAAAATTGGAAGCGCATATGAGGGTACAATAAAGTGAAGCACTCTGCATTGCAGGGGACATAAATTGTTTAAGTTACTGCGCCCTAGGAGTGGGGGGCATTTTATGAAATGGAGAGATGAGGATAATATAGTGTCACTAGGGATCTGAGAATCGAAGTCCTTCCATCCCGCATGCAGTCGAGTTTCAGTAATTGGAATACATGTAGCAACACAGCGTGCTCCGGAAATACAAAGGTGTATTTTCTACATTTGTGTACGGTAGTCACACTCACAATGGAAGTGTCGCTGATGCTCTATTCAACAAATAAATGAAAATATCACCCTAGATCACTGCACGGAGAGGTTGGCATTTTAAAATATTCTGTCGCTGTAAAGAGGAAAACGTGAAAGTTAACAATGTATGGTGCTATTGTCCTCTCTAAGAGTTAAGATCAAATTGTCATGCTTAGAGCAAACCAATGAGACACAGTAAGCACAAAGCTCAATCTTAAACAAATAAAATGCCGGATCTCTTTCTATCCTCACAAAAAGAAATATTCTATTGTTGGTATCATCATAAACCTGACTAATGTTTGCCAATGAATGTTATCATCAATATTTAGGATTCATATTTCATTCAGATTTAAACAGGAACAGTATGAAAAGCATAGACATGCCCTTGAGACGTGAAGTCGTTTTAATATAGGATATTGATGTAGTTGTTGTTTACCCGAGGGCCCCACTTCGTACCCCGGGTTTTTCAGGGACCAGAAGTTACCTTTTGTGCTCTCGTAGTCACGGGAGAAGGGAGATGAGAAGAAAAGGCTCCAATGGCACGAAAGTGCTTCATCAAATGCCTAGAAGTGTTTATTCACACGATAATTTGTTATCGGCCACCTAGTTCGCTACCTCTTTGACATTAACACCACGAGCTACACACTCTGCCTGAAATTGCAATTACCGCCCCAACACTACATTGTGTGCCTCTCATCTTTCACATACCTACACTGCTGACTTGAAAAATATAAAATGCGTAAATTCAAAAGTCCGGACTGTATCTGGAGATGCCTTTACTGTTCCTGGAACTGCGTCGTCTTCCACTTAAATACTAACATGGGGACCCATAAGTTCGTGGGAGCTCACGGGGTTCACAGAATAGTGCTCACGGATTACTAAGCCTTCAAAATTTTCAAATATTATTGGTGAGCTCTTGCGCTCCCAAACGCGCTTCAAGTTTATTAACTCTTTGACTTCTCATTGGGGAGCTCATGATGATTTGATGTAATGACATCATTGCCAACACTTGTTCCCTTTGCTATCTTTAACGAATTTCGAAGCATCTCCAACAACTAAAGATACAAAAGACCTGCATGCACTTAACTTTGTCACAATAGAGAGACCTACTGCTCGAGCCATTATCAATAAGTGAGCATACAAGAGATTACAATAGGCAGCCTTTCCCTCTCGTCAGGAGGTACGCGTCCAGGACATGAAATGTTCTTGCTTCTTGCTACATTTCTTCCGAAAGAACGCGATATGTTTAGCATTATGACACGCTTGTGCAACACCGCAGAATTTAAGGACTAAAATACTTTCAAGGCTAGAAGGTAGAACCGAAGGAATTTCTCTTCGTTCCCGGCTATTCATTGTTCAAGTATCTTACCCTTGCTATTTTTTCGCAACTGTTTAGTTAGAATTTTGGATCTATTTAATTGTTAATTGTAGTTTAAATGGAATTTCCGGAGCATGCGGTAGTATTGCGTTGCATGACAAAATGTTCCATGCTGTAATACGAGGCGAGGTCTCGAATTAAACCCGTCCTCCATATATCAAGCTGGTATATGGCTTAATGAAATGAAACGTATGCAAATGTAGACTCTAATTGCCTACCTTCCTCATATATATCCATATATAAGTATGAGAACAATAATTTAATATCCTTAATGCTTTCTACATTCACCTCGAAATCACTGTTCCCACTGCGAAAACATTTCTCAACGCAGCTTTAATTAAAATCACTAAGCAGATTCATGTACATTAAGATAAATTGAGGAAATAAGGCTGTCACTGCAAGCGTGCTTTCTGTAACAATACATTAATTATTACTTCACATATTTGAAATAATTAATTTTGTTTTATAGCTTTGCTTCATCAATCAACCTTTTTTATTTGCTATAGCATAATACGAGATTAGCTTATTATGTGACATAAAAATGAATATAGAACTTTAACAAATAAGAGTACTGATTTTAAAAATACTTATATTTCTCAACATGTGTATTGTCTCATCGTTTCATAAGCCCCTGAAATCCAGCAGCATAAAATTCTTCGGTCTGCTGTCAGAACCAGGCGATGAATTCCCTTCTACACTATCGTCATCGAGAAAATGGTCACCCGAAAGATGATGTTTAAGAGCGTTGAAAATGGAAGTAGCTTGAAGCCGATCACGGCTGTACGGGGGATGCTCGAGGACTTCCCATTTAACATTTCACAGCGTCTCGATTATCTTGTTGACAGCATGAGAACATGTTGATAAGCAAGACAACACGCCTTTGGTGAAGGAGTCTGGTCGTTTCCATTGAATGGCTTTACGAAGTTTCCTGATGATGTTACAGTAGGAGTCGGCATTTTCTTCTCCGGCGTATGGTGTCGTTAATCCCCCACCCCGCACAGGCGAGATAGATGTTCCCATTTCACTGACGCACGCTTTCTCTGGTAATGGTGAACCCAAGATACGGGCAATCATAGCTTTAATCGTGAAAGCGATTGAGATGTTGTAATGCCATAAAAAGTATTTGCGTGTTGTGTTGTGAGGTCAGCGCTCGCAGCACCCATCATATACAGACTTTTTCAAAACCTAGCTGTAATGCATTATAGCCATGCAAATAACCAATAGCAGCGGATGTAGTGTTTATGGTTACCCTTTTGTCTTCATTCTTCAACTGGTGCAAATTCACCTCTGTGGCAATCTCCGTTGGCTTGACGTGATAAGCACTGATCACTGTAGATGGGAAGCATTTCTTTATGAATATTCTTTGATTCCATACCTTTCGCCTACAAAATTTACACAATTGAACGCTGCTCGAGGGTTTTACGCTCAGTCAGAAGCACCACCATCTTGCAACTGCTGATCCTCTATTGTAAACATCGATTATCTCGTGTCGAATGTCCCAATTGTCACCGGACTAACGCTGGTATCTTGTAGCAACAGCCACAGGTGTCTCATTGAAACATATAGTACATTAATTTGTAGCTTACTTAATGACTTACCCTTGCATGTATAAAATCAATAATGTCTAAATTATGCAAAGTATAGAAATATATTACATATCTATAATTTTAGTTCCCGGTTAATGTTACTCAGTAATTCCAAGCAATGGATACTACAGCTCTGCCAAAGTTATTGGTATTGCTCTATTATACTCATCGTAAATTTAAAATTTAGCACACAGATATAAAAAAGCCAATAACTATCTACTGGACCTAAACTAAGTTAATTTATTAAAAGGAATAACGTGAAATGCTGAAAATAAAATAATGTTATATTTATTACTATTATTATTATTATGATGATGATTATTATTATTATTACATTTTAGATAGGATATTTAAGCAGAGAAAACATTCGGCACTATTTTACTTATTCCTTATTTCACACTGATGTGGTTTACATTGCAGATAAATCAAATATTGTTGAACTGCAATGATAAGAAGGATGTTTAGTTTTCGAGATTTAAAGATTTGTAAGATAAAAGTTTTACTATAGCAGCACTTGAAATAGTGTGTCTTGATTAGTAACTATGGCGGAAGTTTGCGCAAGACACTCATTATTGCAGCTGCAGCAAAATTAATTCATGGACGTGTTGTCACTGCAGTGTTCTAAGATGGAGGCGATGATTTTTTGCGATTATAGATGTGGCCTGAACCTACAAGTATGACTGGAAGAGTTACAATCAGTCTATAGAGTCTTGAAAGATAAGGCGCACATAGGGAGTCCACCACAATAGTCAGAGAAAAAACATCGCTCGCGTAGAAGCCATAGTGAAGAACTATCCTCGAGTGATTTGCAGGGAGATATAAAACTGTCTGTCATTCATTAGCCGCAGGTATCAGAAAACCCTGCATAAATACTTTTTGTGTGAGGAAGCTTTGTTGTCGTTACGTACCCCCATAACCTCACAGAAAAACAAAACGCAGCAACAGGGAAAAGTGACTGGAAATTGTTCGTCGTTTCAATAATGGCAGCTCCCGGCGAGTCACGATGACGAAAGCTGACCCAGAATCAAAGAGGCAGTCAACAGTTCGAATCTTCCTAAATGATGACTCCCCAGTGAAGGTTAAGCGATATCTAACCTTCACGGTAGGCCGTGAGATGGTTGGCAGTGCATTAAAACCATTCCATTCCAAAAACAAAAACCAGTCACTGCCAACGAGACATCACAGTTTGCAAGAATGCGAGATAAACCACCCACCATACAGTCCAGATGTGGCTCCCCGTGACTTTTTCCTGTTTCCAACTAAAAGGAAAAACTTTGGGGCTATCAGTTTGCATGTCCGGAAGAAGTTGTTGCATTCTATGAAGAGGAACATGTTCTCTAAAGGAACATGGCGGGGCTGACTCCATGATTGGTTCTGGAAGATGAATTTATATTGAGAGTGGGGGCGTCTACTTCAAAAAGAAATAAACAGAGTTGCTGAAGTGTAACCTTCGACTTAGTACAATCTCAACAAGTAAATAGCTCCTAATCTCGCACTTTCTTTCTAAATAATTTGACTACATTTCTCTTTACTTTAATGTATGTAATATTAAAAAGCTTCTTTAACCGTTTGTCTTTCATAAAAGAAGAATGAAATACCAGTAAATTATTATATTAATTTCAGTTTGCCCGTAAGTGACACCAAATAATAGGGTATTTGTGTAAAAAATAGGAATGATGAATAAAAAGCATATATGTATACAGTTATCAAATATTTTAGACAGTGTAAAGCGATCTAGAAGTATAGCGCACTCTGCTCTGAAGAGCGGGTTAAAGCTCGGCATATTATAGATATACAGTATGTTCAACAATCCTATATCTGAAAATAAAAAGAATTCCCTGTATAAAATATTTGGCCATTTCATGCCTTCTGACAGCTGTAGGTACTAAGTTGATTCAATTCTAATAGTTCATATAGTCTTTAACCCTGTTACTATGATATGATGAGACTTATAATACGTCATCATTAGCATTAGCATTGTCGGTTTTTATATTTGGATTTGGTTTTTACACAAGCAGAATTTGAATTAGAAAGCAAATGGAAAGTCTTCGAGGTTACGGTCGGAACCTGAATTATAACTTTGGTTCTGTCTGATTACAGTTCCTCTAATGTCAGTCTAGTATATCTAGTATACCCTAGAAACTTTGAAAATTATTCATAAAATAAACTAAATTTATTCCGCATAAAGTTGGAATGTTCTAAAAAAATATTCTAGTTAACCACATTAATTTCATATTTGCACTCGCTTTTTAAATAAAGCATGTGTGCTGCATAGGATTTGAAATGAAGGTCAGGAAAATTCCGAGCTCTATGGATTATATAGACTCAGATGAGAGAAGATGTGCTAGCTTAATGGTTAAAGCATCTATATAGTAAGCCAAAGAATCTTTAATAGTTCCGGCCGTGGCCTCACATATTTTTATTTAACTCTCACTTAAAACATTTACGTTTTGATTTCACATTGTAATTAATAGGAGGCACCATCTCTCCGTGCCAGTTTTGATTTTTGAAATAAGAACATTTATGTTAGAATGCCTTACACTTTGCAAATTTTACCCGTACTTAGTGCACAAATTTACATCCACTGTAAAGGGGCCACCTCTGCTGGCCGAGGTCATTAAGGCGCAGACTCGTGAGCGGTTCAAATCCCGCCAGGATCGTTCTCCCTGACTGGGTTTTATTTCCAGGTTTTGCTCATAAATGGCAAATGCCGGGGAGGTACCCTAACTTAGGCCTGGAACGTTTCCTTCCTTTAAAAAATCTTTTCCCAAGTTATCATTTCATCTCATGTATTATCAGTGCCCACCGCCTGTGGTGCCTCAGTAATAAAAACGGGCAATAAACATCATTAAAAAAATATAAAGGTCCACGGATACGATTAATGGAAACAAATATTTTAATAATGACAGAAAATATACACAGTCTGGCATTCCTTTTCTGAGGTCCTGAAAAATCTTCACGCAGGCCACTTAATCCTATCGGCTTGTACCTTCGTTTTGTAGCTGCTTGGACCGGTGCCTTACCAACTGATCTATGAAAATGGCTTTCAATGCATTAATACGAGCTAGAAGAATGAGGAAATTTATCAGTTTGTTTTTAAATGTTTGATACTTTTTGTTCACTGCCACCAATGAAGGTATTCTGTGTGTTTTTGAAATGAAACTAATGAGAGAAAGATATGAGGCAGATTGAGAGAATAACCTTCCAGGGAGTAAAACAGTAGGACAAGGTAGCTATGCCACGGAACTGCGGTTTCATTTCTCTTCAAACCCGCCCCCTCCTGCTGGTTCGCCTGTTGAAGGTCCTATGGATTGACAGCAGAAGAGAAAGCCATTATGAATACGCTGTTGGTTGCAATAGAAGATAAAGAGATTTAACCGCAAAGGAGCTTCTCCTTGTCGACTTTTTTGATGCGAAAGCCTCTGAGGATTTAAGAAAGGTGGAAGAAGGAAGCGATTAATAAGAATATCGACAAAATTGGCAACCGTAGTGATACGATCAGAAAGGTTTAGTGCCGGATAAAATGTGAGCCATGCAATAACATACGGATTTGCCAACTTTACAGAATTCTCTCTTCGAAAAAATCAAAAGTGAGAAGGGAAAGAGCACGATAAAAAGTAATTCTAGGATTAATGTCTAACATACAAGAGTTAGGTATTGAAAAGAAACTAATTCCTCTAACCCTCTCATGCATATAAACCTTCCAGAATACAGATTTATGCTGACTAGTTCCAAATGGTTGGTCCCTGTTAATTACTGTAAATTTTCCAAAGATATATTAGTATTATCTTATGGATACTTTGCGTTTATCTTTCTCTATGTTTTTCAGTAAGAGATAGACATTTCTAATGTATTGTCCACTCAGGCTCCGTTTTGTAGACATTCTTTTCTCTATTCTTTCCTATATTGAACTCGCTTCATGCCGCACGCGGAGTTTTAATTCCGCATATATTTGCATTACATCTGAGCAGAACTAATGGCATGTGCACCATTCTTGATCAAATCCGTGCTAATCGAGAGTTACTGAAATGTAACTGCTGTAGCTGAGGTGCATCATAGTTAATTCTCGTTCAACGAACCGCCATCAGCTAACCGGGCGCTAGGTTGCTGAACGATCACGATTCTACGATATTTACTCAAAAGAAAGCGTCTAACTCTGTAGCCAAAGAGATTGTAGTGCAATAACAATCTCCTTGTCTATATCGCTTTGCTTTTGTTTTGTGTTTGATTAACATATGTAGGTAAACGAAAATGGGAAACAAATGAAAGTCTCCAAATTTTTCTTAGCGTGCGATAGACATTCTGTTGGAACTAGCTATCTCGTGTTCCAATAAAATGTAAAATAAAAAGAACTGATTCATGTTTTTTAAAGGAAAAGAAGGAAGTGTGGAATGATTTAGCCATGCATTTCAACATGACACCAGGCGATTTCTAATTACCAAATAGACAAATAAATCGATTGTTAAAACAGCGCGTGCCATGTAGTGTAAAATTCTATTCATGGGTTAAACAGTATGATAGCGTTAGTAGGAAACTCTAACCTCTCAATCATTTCATTTACTAGCCACCACACTTCTTTGATAGCCGAAATCTTTCTTCCATTTTTTTGTTATACTGTTTAACGCCAGTTTTTACTACTGAGGCACCATAGGCGGTTTCAAGTTTCTTGTTCCCGTACTCTTCAAATGGGTTACTTCTTTCCACAATGATCTGGTTTTAACGCTGGTCCCCATTTCAATACATCTCGTTCTCAATACCTTCAATTTTGTGTAACTTCACCGCAATCACCGGAGTATTGTAACAGTATTCATGGTCAACTATTTCGTTTAACTTTGATCATTGTGTATGCACCGAAAAATCGCATTGAACCGCCTTCAAATATTGATCGAGGATGGTGCACATTAGCAAATAAATTAGTAGCGTCATGGAGCGCATGAAGCAAAGAGCTACAGCGGAGGACAATCGCTGTTTCAAGAGATGCTAGCAATTTTATAAAAATCAGTTCATGTAACGTAGTAAAATGTCGTGCGTTTAATTTTGATCGTTTATCCTACGAATGGCGGTAGCTCTTGGAAAAGTCCACAATTCAAGAAAAGGTCAGTATAATTTCACAATTATTTATTGTTGCATAGTGGACAAGTCAGGAACAAGAGATGTAGGTGAGGAAACAAATTTCTCACACTGCCGTGCAACTCATACAATATTTTGGTTGAGAAATGGGGCATGAGGCTCGAGATATGTCTTCCAAACTACAAAACAACCGAGCTTATTAGGTAAAATTCCCTATGACAAAGAAACATTTGTATAAATGAACAGTGGATTTACCAGCATTGCGTTAAAAATAAATTTCAAACTCAGAAATGAAAATTTAATAGGTATCCGTCGTTAAAAAACGTAAAGTTCAGTAGCCAAGAACTTTTTATTTTTCATTTTGTAAAAAAAAATATTTTGGATATTTATTTACCAGGAGGTATCTGTCATTCATTATTTGCGAGGATAAAGTTAAGCGGAAACATCGTGACAGTTTGAAATGAAGGTCATAGGTCAACGCTGCAAATAACGGGACGTTACTTGTAACGTTGATGGAATATCGAGTTTGTTCATCTGAACTAACTCCGTGCTCTTCTCGTAAATGAAAGAACTTAGTCAGAGAAGAGATTTTCGCAGACTGATAAAACAATGCGGACTGCGAATCAATCGTTTACAGAAGTAAACAATTTATCTTCCAGGAACTGCAGAAACGTTAGAGAATCGCAGGGGAAAGTGCATCAATCTTCATTATTGGTACTTTTATATCAACTAAAATCAGAGCAAGAACTTCAACTTGTGAAAAAAATGTTAAGTTAATAACAGACTCTCCTTTAACGAATGTAAATTTTAAATAGTAATAATTTCAGAGTGACATATTTTGGCTATTTTGAATTTTAAAATATTTAAGAATGAACGAAGAAACAAAAAATATAAACTTCTTTTCATTATCAGGTTTAATGATTAGGCCTAATACTTATTTCAGGTTCTCTGCGGATTGTATATACACGGAAACAAGCATGGTCACTGTCTATTGTGTGACACAGAACAATGAATAGAAAGCGGCGAGAATGGAATCTTAAGTCACTATGCCGCCCCTAACCGTCTTCAATAAGACTATTGCTGTATAGTTTGAACTATACATTCACCAGTACTGCTGACCTAGTGTGGAGCCTGTCAGAGGGAGTTTTCTTCAAATGAGTGTCCTTGCGTATAAGGCGGCGAGGCTGCCTCCATCCTAATATATTCGCGCGTACATATTTCAGGAGTTCTCTATTCATTTGCGAGAAGTAACTCCATACATGCAAATAATGTTCTGAGAAGCTCTAAATACCATCTAGGGTTCCCATTCGTATCGTTTTTTTTCCCAGAAAAGTCCCTCCTTTGTTTATTTTTTGATTATTCCACTTTATAAAACTCTTTCTAATATGTGAACACGGAATTTATTAATTTTAAATTGCTTAACATTCCTAATGGCTACTCTTTGAAGTGTTGGTTTTACTACGATATTTGCAACCTTGAATGATTGTTCATTTTAGAAAGAAATATTTTTCCTAATGCCAGCCCATTATCATTCCCCCTGATATGGCGGTATAGTAACAGACTTTTAAGGCTGGACGCCCATAGGACGCCGCTACGTTATACCAGTGGAGATGACGGTAAAGGTGATACTGTTTTGGTGCATCAAATGTCCTTAAAACTATAGATACCTAAACAGAGTCTGTAGGAATGATTTAATAAGTTAATAAGTTCGTAGTCCTTGGCACCTTAAAGTTATATAGTATTCACCTTCTCAGAAACAGGGAAAAACTACCCAGACAGCTTGACCTGACCAGGAATTGAACCGAGGGTCTCCGGATTAGCTGTTACTACCACCAGACTTCGGAGGCGGTCAAGAAAGTAAGATAGAAGCTGATATACCTGGTAAGCACTGCAGTAGTCGAGCGTGGTTTTTTCTTTAATAAATGCATCATGAACAAATGAAAAAACAGACATATCTTGACGCAGTGAAGGCCTTAAAAATTATAAAACGTATTTTAAGGATTTGTCTTGTGCTAGTTTCCATGTCCATATAGAAAAATGTTTCTTCAACGTGTTAATTAGTCGGATAAATACTTCTTTGAAAATGAGGGATTTTACTTTGAGTATTTTTATCAGTGTATGCTTGTAATATATGCAGTGTGGTTTGTTTTTATTATTTTTAGGCTGTCCCGTTGTTTTACGTGTTCCAGGCTTCTAAATTAAATTGTTGAAAACATGCCGTTTTTTCTAGGACATTATGGAAACCTATCCCTGCCAAGCACAGCTTCTCTCGCTAATACAGTAGAAATTCAATCTGGGCAAATTGGTTCCGTTCTTGCCTATTATGGAAAAATATTAGGTTGGTACCTTCGGGGAACAATAAAGACAGTGAAAAGAGATTGGAAGTCTGATATGATAACGCCTCTATTTCTGAAGAGAAAACATTTACTTAAGTGGGCTGGTGATATAATGTTAAGTGAATTTAAATAAAGTACTAGGTAAAATTTATGAAACGAATTTTTTTAGGTTAAAAAAGAAGTCGTTGGTCTAAACAGCTGAAATAGGGCAATTTTTGTTTCATAAATTCAACATTTTAGAATACTGTTTGATATTTTATGACATTTTAAGTAAAAAAAAAAAGTTATAAATTAAATTAAGACACTAGGCAGCACGTGAACTGTTTCTATACATTCTCGTTTGTTTAAAAATGAGTAGGAATTAAATATTTATAAACATGCTTGAAAACGTCAGAATGAGTTGCTCAAAATATTATTCATAAAATGCTACATGAGAACAAATAGCTTTTTATATAAATAAGAATGTACTTTAGATTAGATATGCATGTTCAAACACAAAGGAATGCAAACAGTCCGTTTGCGAAGCTACTTGTTGTACTCAACTCTACTACCAAATGATATACAGTATGTCCGGAAAACCTGATGAAAAAGTAGAAACCTTACCTCAGAAGCTAATACATTTATCGTTTCGCGATTTGCACAATCACAAATAATTGCTGTTGATTAGTGTTTAACGCCCGTTTTTACTACTGAGGCACCACAGGCGGTGGACACTGATGATACATGAAATGAAATGGTAAATTGGGAAAGGATTTCTAATTTTTTTAAAGGAAGGAAGCGTTCCAGATCTAAGTTTAGGGTACCTCCCCGGTATTTGCCATTTATGAGGAGTGCAGAAAACCTGGAAAAAAACCTCAGCCAGGATGGACGGTTCTAGTGGGATTCGAACACCAGAACCCCTGCTCACGAGCCCGTACTTTAACGACCTCGAGCACCCGTGGCGGTAACACAAAGAGAAATTCAATTTGTTGGATATATTGGCAGTGAGCTATGCACATACAACACATGCCTTTGTTTCTCTCGCACAATCATATCTCAGAAACTAATGCGTTTTACACGTTCAGAAAGAAAGAGAAAAAAAAAAAAAAAAAAAAAAAAAAAAATAGATGCACTGTCAGCTATGCGCGTGCATATACTTTTGTTTATTTCTTCGACGTTGCAAGTGTTGATATTGGCCCTGTGCAAGAAATTAGTGAGTCTCTTTTTCTTAATTTAATCTTGTTTCCACTGCACTTGGAAGCTTTGAACTGTATACGAGAAGAGGCACTGAATTGTGGAATGACTGAAATGCAGAGTGCAACGTGGTTTTTAAACGGAATGGCTCAAACCTACGAGAGTATCCTACATTTGGTAAGAAATTGGGTTTTGCCTAGATGTAATCTGTCACAATTAGCGATTATCGAGATGTATTAAAGCGTAAACAATACTTTCTTAAGGTGCAAACCATGAATTAATAACTACATTACTTCTTGAGATATTATTTCTTCTTTCTCACTAGTTGTTTTTCGGACACCCTGTACAGCTGCAACGTTACACTGCACAGCATTTTACTAATCCTCCAAAGTGCATGACAAATGGTTCATAAAACGTTGTAACAATGAGAGATATTCGGGGAGAGCTTGGTATATGTCACTGTCATGAATGTCTGTTACGAATGTTTCCGATTAGTTTGTGGAGCCACAGTTCTCTCTGCTGTAGTTTGTGGGACTGCCGAGGGTTCCCTAGGGACTCTCTTCCCATTTACTGTTCCAAAACCGCAATCGCCGGGCATGGTTGGGCCTCAGAGTCATTATCCATATACTAGCCACCATATATTCGTCGTGGAAACGCTTGAGATACGAGCTACAGTAAACATAGCAAAGAAGTATTGTCACATACAACACAGATTTCTGAACCTTTTCTATTCACGATACAATATCCTGCGGCACACTAATGTGCGAGTTCGCCGATCACGCTTGCGCCGCTAACGGCCTGACTATAGCATCAAATATGAATTCTAGAATCTTTTTTGTTCTTCGGCTGGTAACATGTGATAATCTTAGAGCATTTTTCAGGCCGCTGAATTAATTACATTCTAATTTGGTTGGTTAAAAATTGTGCTATAGCTAATATTTTACGGGCATACACAAATCTATGTTTGAATTATTTAAATCTAAAAGCTGTCTTTAGAAGAATCAGTTAAAATAACTTTACAAAGTCAAAACGAGAAATTTTACTTTACTGTATTTTTATATAGGTTTCTATCTGTAATTGTCTGTTTTTAATTTTCTTTATATCCTTACTCAGCATGTTCATCCCATTAGTTTTTATTGAATATTATTTAATGGTGTATTGTCTTATAAATATCGTTGCGTAGGCTTTTCTTTAAAACTCCTCACAGGCGTTGCTACTGCGAATGTTTGGCCCACATTGTAGGAGGGCATATAACCTCCTCAGAGTTAAAATAATCTGCAAGATACTCACAAAACAGTAATTTCAGTTCCAAGTTCGGGAACCACATTTGCCCATCTATGCTATCTAGGTATCTATATTTGCATTGCAATGATACATTTGATATGGTGGCGTCGGGGCCGGATAGTTAAGCCGCTTCTCTTACACCAAGTGACCCCAGTTCGATTCCAACGACTATAAATGGAATTAGTGATTTTGGGCAGTTTTTCTTTCGATACTCAGGAGGTGGTTACGTTGAAGCCACTCCAACGCGCCCAATAAATCATTATAAAAACACACATCCCAATATCCTGAAATTAATGCATCGGCAACAGTTTTGTCGAGCGATTCGTTCTTACGCATTCAAGTATATCATAGCAACTATGCTGAACAGAAATGTAACTATAACTAAAGTTTTATGATTTCTCCTCTGGTTCTGCAAGTAATGACGACTATAATTCATCTTAGTCATTACTACATTCCCTTCTTAAAAATTATCGGTAGAAACCTGCCATGACCATAGCAAAAATCCACAGTTCGGATATAAATAGCACACAAATAAATCACTCCAAAATAATTACATCCCTGATACACATTAGCAATAGCCGAAATATAAGTACAAGAACGAAAAATTATTGCATGTAACGTGAGAAGAATGCCATGTCTAATACAATGCTCATGAAACCCTTAAACACATATAAAGCTGCAGTACCAAATAATATGAATATTTAACATGAAGTTACATAGCCTAAACACTGAAACGGATGAAATATTAGGAGAAACTGCCTCATGACAGTTACGATGACGAAAACAAAATATGGGCGCTGCCATTCGCAGCCGCCTCACTTAGTTTCAAAAACGGTATTCAACATGAATGAATGTTAGACTAACGATTATCGCCACGAATAAGAAATTTAATTATTAATAATTCTGTGTATAACCTAAATTATAAAAAAAAAAAATACAATAGCGGCGAGGTACCTCTAACAAACATCACTACAATAATGTTATCATAATAGTAGCTTACAATTAATTTCACAGAAGAGGAAAAGAAAGAAAGAATAGAAAATGAAAGTCAGTAGGGAAAGAAATAAAAGCTTAGAAGAGTCATTAGAGAAGACAAAAGAAAATAAAAGATGAAAGGAGAAGAAAAGAGGAGAGAAAGGAAAGGGGGGGAGGGTGAGGAGAGAGAGGAGCAAGCGTATTAATCCAAGTTAGGCAATAAGGTTAAACATTCCATATCAAAATAAAAATCACTAAAATGAATTTACATTTAAATAAAAAAAGTATTACACCATGCCAATTAGAAAAACGTATTAGGAAGAAAATTACCCGCGTCCCAGCATATCTTAATGCGTGGAAGAAACATCAACTAAAGAACTTAAAAAAATGACAGCCACCTAAACTTTACACAACCATTATATTTATACCCGGCGCCTCCACCATTTATGTCTTACTCGCTTGGATATGTCTGTAACTAACTGGGATCGTGACTGGAGGCCAAGCTTAGGTACTCACTGAAAACACAAACCTATTTAGATATTAATAAGGTAGTCTTTATTAGGAATACTTACATTAATGATGATCGTTAACTAAGATGGATTCTCAGGAGCGATGTTGCTACAACCTCTTTCCGCATTCTCTCACTCACGATCCTCTACTTTTGACCGTTAAACGCATGCCTCATCTTTAGTCTGCGCATGCGCAGATTCTAATTTGGCTTATGTACAGTTAATCTTTCCCTCAATTGTCATTCCTACTTCTTAACCAACTTAACAATGCAGTCCTCACATTGTGGTTCCCCTATATGCCACGACATGGTTGCACGTGGCTGTTAAGTTAGACCGCTTCTCATACACCAAGGTGACCCGAGTTCGATTCCAGCGATTATAAATGGAATTAGTGATGAACAAAGCGGTGTTTTGGCAGCTTTGCTTTGGATATTCCGGTTTCCTCCGCTATTTATTCCGCCACTGATTCCTCTTCACACATGTACACAGCGCATTCGTCTAACATGATGTATTTCTTCGAATTCCGGAAAATGCCTATAGAACATGTGAGGAATTTCAGTATCTTAGTTGTCTTTAGCCGGCCTGTTAGTGCCGTAACCATTGAAAATGTGGCGGCTGTTAAGCACATACTTCATATATATACACAACAATATATAGCGTAAACTCTAAGCATCACTTAACCATCAGTGTGAGAAAGGCTTGTTCCCGGAGAGCGCCACTCGCGTTAAGTGATGCCGTTACATGATCCGATTTAATAATTAGCCCTCACATGTACCAGATATCGCAACACGTGATGAAAGCTGGACTTACCAGTGCGACCCAGAAAACAAACGTCAGGCGTCAGTTTGTGTGAAAGTGAAGCGTGTATGGGCTAGTTCATGTGCAATTGGAGAGCATATCTCCTTCTATATGTATATTTAACTGAAAGTTTGTGAATTTGTATAGACAGTAGAGGTTATGTTTGCTGAAAAATATGGGCAATTTATCGCTGTCGAAATAAATAAATAAACATAGGTAATATACAATATAAAAGCTTCAAATAAGGAGGTAAATGTATAATTTAAAATCCAGACATATTCATTTTAAAAGCAGAATTTGTCTGAAAATGCCAAATATTTAACATTTATTATTACAAAATGTACTGGGAAGAGGAGTTTCATATTTTTCAGAAACTTTGTCTTTTCATGCTCCATGCATTTAAATAGATAAATTTCTTTCAATATGTTTAAGGTCAATTTTTCTAACGCCTTATCCGATTAGAGATGGAATGTCTATGTGGTCACTGACCCTCTGAAGGACAGAGAAAGAAAATACTGCAGATTGGTATATGAAAGTTTGCCTGGCAGAAATTAAAAAAAAAAAAAAAAAATCCCTGAGAGGGGACCGTCAAACAACGTTACAGCAGACAGTGTCGATGATAGCCTTTCATTGCTAAACTTTATTTATTTTTTTTCTGGTTCTCTTTCTAATTGTACATTGTGTATATTTTAATAATCAAAGTCACATATACAAGATCTTGTTTCCACAAAGGTGACATGAGCTATAATTTATTTCTAATGTTAAATAATGTGTTATTGTTGTTTGTTGTATAAGAAAAATTTAAATCAAACAATTCACGTGAACAGGAAACAAAATAGCTTCTAGAGTGTTATTTATGTTTTTTCTTACTTTTAGTTTTCCCCCTTCCTTATAGAGTGAGGTGTTTCTGCTTTTGTATTTTAATGTGTGCCTTCCCAAAAAACAAACTATGTTCTTTAACTACTTAAGAGCAATGGAGTACAAGTAAATCTGGAGGAATTATGCAGGTCCTTACACCAAGTTAAATGAGCGGAAAGATGTGGGCGGTGCCGAAGCAATATTCCCAGCTGGAATGTCTGCATCGCCCGAATTCCACGCGTCACTCAGCGAAGCACATTCTCGAAAAGAAGTGCAATAGATAGACACTGCCGAAACTTACCTCCGTCCAGAGTAATATTCTAACACAGAATGAACAGGTGTATACTATAAAGTAAAGATAAAATGAGTCTTTTAGACCCAACACAAGGGACAATAGAAAGTTTGCTGACCTAAATAAAGTGTTTAAAATAATAATAAATATATACGCCGTTTGGTAGCCCATACTTTTACCTGCAAATATTCATAATTTTCGCCAACTTTACCCGTGGAACCTCAGCAATGTGAGAAAGGAACGCTTGTATCTTTAATTCAGAGTTGCGCTTTGGAGCTGGGATAAGAACATTATGTGCAATGACTTACTACGATTTTAAAAATGCCTTAAACCAAGAACTGTGAGAGGCTTGCGCAGGTTTTAGGGGACCTTGCTCCTTCTGGTACAGCAGTCTTCAGTTTGTTAGCAAAATTTAACTGACTGAACATCTTTTAAAAATGAATGGAAAAAATCTTCGATGGCAACAAAGACTGCAGACTATGGAGAACATGTTTCAATAAGAACCCCAGAATGACCTATAAGAATTTACAGGCATCTTTTAATGTTGGATCGGGAGATGTCTAGCAATTTTTAAATTGTTATTATTGAAGGATAGGGAAAGTTTCCTGTTGGTGCTGGATGCTTCGCAACCTCAGAACCGGGTAAAACACATACACAGAACATGACAAAGGAACTCTCCATCTGATAGAGCTTCTGTCTTGATTGCCCAAGAAAAGCAGCGGATGCCAAATAGGAACACAACATGCATGTTGAGTGGCAATTCTTTGTCTCTCCATAGTTGGTTAATGAAAACGTCAAGTGTCAAACTTTGTGATTACGTAATAATTAGTAAGGAATTAGGTACTCGTTGTTTCTAACAATCTTATTAAGCTGTACGAGGTTAGTAACTTGTAATATATGTATATAATGATTTTATGCAAGAACTCGCACACTGCATTGCTTTTACACAGCCAGTTTTAGCTGCTCTGGGCTTAGTTTTTTATGACTAGCATTGATTTTTTTCTCTCGCAATGGTTGAAACGTTCATGCATAACGAAATGAAAAAGTGTAGAATATTTTAGTTCATAATCTATCGTAAATTATGCAGTCCCCAGCATTATCCGCTTCATTAAAATGCATGTCCTTAATCACAAGTTATAATATTCCGCACTCTATTATTAAAGTTTATTATCTCTTTCCCATTCTCTTTGAAACCGTTACAACCGCATTTCTTTAATAAGTATCGGCTTCGTGCAGCCGTGATATGAATATCTCAACGTTAAAGTTAAACGCATACTTTTAATCCACTGATGGTGATACATTCTCGAACAGTTTCCCCTAAATATTTTTCTGCAGAGTCCAACTAAACTTAGGCACTGTATAACAACGCAAGGCGTTTCATTAATATGGGGTTTAGGCAAATAGCAGAAAATATAGTGTATACATTTTATTTTTCCTCGTAGATGGAAATAGAATTAAGGCGGCGGTACACAGCGCAGTGAGCACACAAACACAGCCCGTCGCGCGAACAGTGAAGCACAGAAAATATGCTTGCTTTTTTTCAAAAACTTTGTTGAAAAAAATTCCCTTTTGTTAGAGAATGCGTTATAACGCTTAAAAATATTTAAAGATCCGAAATTTTTACTAATTTCTTCTGTGTTTTTGCCACTCATTCAGAATTCAAGGATGGAATTAGTAGATATGTACTCTCTTTTAAATTACCCCGTAAAATAACATACTTACTGCTCTGAAACTCAATGTATTACTGCCATAAAAACATGCAACCGTCATGTATTGACTATATGCCACCTTGAATGACAGCACGCTTAGGTAGTTAATGCCGACGCAGGTATCGTACTCGAGCATGGAAAGATAAAATGTATGCAATGCAGTTTTTTACACAGGTTTATTCATAAGTGATGATATAAACGAAGGTTGAAAAACATACGGTAGAAAAAGAGAAAAAGTCTCACAGTACATAAATGAACCGTTTGGAAAATGCACAGGTACGGCGAAGATCTGCCACATGCTTGACTGTTTTAACATGTGTGCTTTTTTAATTTGTACACTGTTAGGAGCAAATAACTAAAACAACGTTTATACCTCGCTCCATTTCATTAATTAAAAAAAAAAGATGTTATAGTACCTTTTCGATGACCCGAAATACAAAAAGCGAAAGAATAATCTTGCTACAAAGAAAAGGCCTGCCTTTACCTCTCCAACGTTGAAAATATTTCCGAATTAGGATATTGTCTAACGGTTGCAATAAAACGTCTGGTGCATCATCATGCACAAACCACATTCTCTGATATGCTTTCGCAATCACCTTGTAAGCAGTTCACTTACTACAACGTTTTACTAATACTTCTGTGTATTTTTCACTCCTTCATTTTGTATCACCATTATGAAACATCCCTTATAATGGACAGTTTGGAAGAAAAAGTAATTTAAGGTGAAATGTGAGAAAACTTTGTTTTTGGTATTGGCTCAAGAGTTTTCCTTATTCTGAAAAGGCGAATGGCAAATCACTTAAGACGCTGACTGTCTCCAAATTCGTTTGTTTAATTTTTCGTAAGAACGAAATTAAGGTCTATTCCGTAAAGGCAATTTCAGAGCACATAACACAGGATCTTCCCAATGGTTTCTATTCAACATTTTTATATTCTAAATTCTGATGATACCACACATTTATGTATATGTTGAGATCATTTAAATTTCATATCACAGTATTGCTCGATATAGAGAACGCGATCTTCTAAATTCTCTTGCCTGTCTTGATAACGTCATTTTTGTTGCTTTCTTTATTTATTTTTCTCTCTTTTGAGTACCTAGTTGTTGCTCTCATAACTGAGAATAGGAGCGGCTAATGCTTTGTAAAGTGTCATCATTGAATTGATTATGCCCTTATTTTAAATATAAAATGTTCCACCTTATACAAAAGTGCTACTATCTATCTTTTTAAGCCCTTTTCTTTTATAAAGGCAAATAAGTTACCTTATATAATTAAAGTTACCTTAATCTTAAGTTAGATCCTTCAAAACTATTTTTTTCTAGCTGGGAATTTTCTGTAAAAAATCGGGCTCTTGTTTCATTTAGAGCATTGTTTCTCAAATTCTGGGTCGCGGATTGCTACCTAGGGGTCCGCGGTGAATAGCCGGAATTAAAATTATTATTATTATTATTATTATTATTATTATTGTTGTTGTTGTTATAACGGTAAGGAAAGATGGAATTCAGACACCCAAAACATTTAAACAGTTCTATGTTTTATTGTTAAGGAACATATAAACACTATTTCACAGATCTGTACAGGAGGTTTTAAAATTATTAATTACTACACTGCATACATTTGTAACAATATATCATACCAAATCACTAAAGAAACTATAAAATAAAAATATGGATTTATGATTCCAGAGATTTTCCTTGAATTTTTAAATTTTTAGATCATTCTGTTCCTGAAAAGAAAGTAGTACATCGCAGCTGATGATGAACTAGTTTTAAACTGTCCATTCTGCATTCTTGCCTTGTTAGATGTATCTTTAAGAAATGTCCACCTTTTTTTTGAACTACAGGAGGACAAATAAACGTTACAATGCAGTAAGCAGGACACGTTCTTAACCGAGGATGAGACATTGCCATTTACTAAATAAAGCGAATGACACCCACAAAGATTAAAGACAGCTCTAGAAGCAATTGTTGGTAAATGTCCACAGCTTTCTAGAGGTGAAGGAGCAGACCCTTCTCCTCTTGAGTTAAATATAAAACAGGAAGAAAGGAACTTTTCCTTAGTTCGAATTTGTTTTTAAATAAACTAACAATTAAAGTGAATGACAGTTGTTCTTGGTGACAAATAAGATGCACAATCAGGTATCACTGAAAATTGCATCTTTCTTAGTCTTGTTGATGCTTTCATTCTTTACCTGGTTTCCAAGAAATGATTTTACCCAGATAATGGTCATTCATTTCTTTTGACAGGATCTTACTGATTTATTGTATCATAGTCAAGTCGTATTACCCAAGAAGTTGTACAAGGCCTGAAAGTTCTCGTTGTTTTTTGCAAATAGCTTCTTATCGCTCCCCTTAAATGTCAAATTACGCTGAGAAAAAAATATTTCCATTAAAAATTCTAAAAACTCTCTCAAATGATCAACTCTTTCTGTATTTACTTTGAAGCTGACCATCAATAAAGCTATTACGGATATCTTATCTGCAGCGCGTCATTTGTCATAACATACATAATGTGCTGTTGCAAGTATTGCTTGCCGATGTGTTTTCAATTGTTAAACATATTTTCGCCAGGCCATGATCTATAATTCCTAACAGTTTGAGCAAAAACATTAAACCCAACTTTTTATTTCACAATATTGAATCCATTGGCTATAAGATGTTTCATTACTGACTAGCTTTCTTGTGCAATGGTGCAGAGAAATATCTGTGACAGCAACTTGATATATTTTCGAGATTTTTCGGAGCAATGGAGACCGCAAATAAGGGCCAATTTTTATGTGCATGTGCGATGATCTTTCTCAAATTTTGAGGTTCTAAATTGGGTCATAGATATGTCATTTAAATAATCTGTCTTAAAGTCATCTGTTAATGAAATAGGTGTTGATGTTTTCAGTATTGTGTGTTACAATAGAGTTCCAGAGATATTCCTTATTCATTAATTTCCGCTTTCGTGCCATTATAGTCATTAAATGACTCGTTTTTTTTACATGTTCACTGTTAACGTAATAAAAGCAAGACAAAGTTTAGCGTATGCTCTCGTATCAACTAAAGCTTTTGCTTTCCATTTTCTCTTTTGAGCGCCAGGCAGTTTAAAAGTAATTTTCTACTCACAATAAAAAACTGACCTATGTAAAAAGTTTAAAAACTAGAAAGCACGGTTTATTTTAATATAACTAACTTTAAACAAAAATACTATATCCGTATACTCCAAATACCAAACTGAGCTCATCTCCCAATGTAATAATAAAATCGCATACATTGTTATGTCATTTAAAATTTTACTCCAAAAATATGAATACAATGGAACTTAATTCTCAGTGATATTTATATATGCAAAATAAAGCTTTAAGGAAATTAATTATTTTTTGTATGTAACACGATTTATTCTGTTATAAATTAAACAGTAGCTTAGGTGGAATTTAAAAATAATAGTCAGACAATAGTGAAACTTACGGCCCTGTCTCCAGTAATAAGGTTTCCATTGTTGGACACGCGCGCGATGTAAAATCCATCCGTGTAATGCAGAAACATTAAATGCAGAAGCTGCGACAGAAAGTCCATATGATGCAATAAATAAATTTTGATATTTTATTTTCGTATTGTAAAATAATCTAATTATGGGATACAGCTACTGGATATAATTATTTTTATAAAATATGACCTTTAATTAAATAAATAATACGAATGTTATTTCCCGTTATTTTGAAGCCTCCACTAAACCAGTGCCCCGGGCTGTATCCGTCTAGCCGACTCCTGAACCCGCTTTGCGTCCCACAACAGAATAACGATCACTACTTTTTTTAATTTCAGGAATGTGGTTAAAAATGGGGAACATTTTATTGTTTGTTTATTAATTTTATAGCAAAATATGTCATCCAAAGGATTTGTGTAAGGAAATGCGTAACCAGTTTCAATGAAAATGCGTCATTGAAAGTATAAAATTTGCTAATAACAGTACATTTAAATATGATAATATAAACGATGAAGATTTATATGCTATGTCAAATGCAGCTGGATTCTCATGATTTTTTCCAAAAATATTTTTTCATTAATATTTTTTCATTAATAAACATTTAATTTTTTTTTTTTTAATTTTCCGTCAACAGTAAACTTTTCATTTTTCTCTTAAAGTTATTAAAATGTTTAAAAAATTACATGCTGTTGTAGTGAGTTTTAAACTTTAAAGTTAATTTTTCTCTACATTGGATCCTTATAGTTTTTCCCCCCTTATGCTGAAAGCTTATTATGATTCTGTATTTAAAACTGATAAATAACGCATTAATCTGTGTTATAAAAGATGCTCAAATGATGTTCTTAGTGGCAATAATTTGCTGGCATCTGCGTAAGAAATGCCTATATTTCATTGGCATTGAGAAATTCTGTCTGGCCAACAGTTTCTCTACCTGGAACATGATTTCCAGTATATTTTCATGCAAATCACGTTTTCACTTCTTAGCAATACTCAGTTTTAACATATGTACGTTCTTCAAGACTATGTTTATGTAGTGACATCACTAACGAGGAACAATTAGCATACAATTTACTCACAATGAAAGCACCGAGTATCATATGAACGCACAACCATTCGCTGACAAAGCCTCCCTCAGACTAACTACAAGGTACTACCTACAAATGCAGAATACGGCTATGGCGACTGGCTTCTCCCAGTATGCAGCCACGCTCTGCCGGCCCATAATTTAAATAACCTCACTATATAACGAATGTATACGCTTAAAAATTATCAGTCACAACATTTGCTATGAAAATTGAATCTTGAGGGTAAATATGATTATTCCATAACCATATCCATCTTTTGTCCTTTCACATCAGGCTTATAAAAAGGATTGTATATTAAAGAGGTGCATAATCTGCGTCAGGTTCCTGTTTACAGTGCACGATATCCGAAGAATGTTCTCTGCAGTCACAGTAATCGATAGTTCGACAAAGGTTCCCCCGGGGGCATTACGTCCTGCGACCTACAGAGAATGGTGGCAAGGAAGTCATAATAAGTTTTTCTTCCCTTTTCCCTTTTTTTCCGCTAACCTCTGCAACAGACACGCAAAGGACCACTTAGGGAAAGCAGGACTTTGCAACATCTCATTCTTATAAATATTTAATTCTCAAACTTTTCTAGCAGGGAAATGGTGCAGGTTTTAGAGCTGACCCAAAGAACAAACTTTTTTGCATTCCTAAACGTCATTATGAAGTTGTGTGTGCACGTAAAATTGAAACAAGCGACGCTGAGTGCTACATGCTACGTTTTCAAACGAATAATGGGTCACCTCTTTTATGTTTTTTCTTGTCAGGAATATGACAATTAATTCAGCCATCATATTCACTGAGCAATGGCAACTGTTTCAGCTCGAGAATTGCATTGAATGTATTTTACTTATTTATTGGTTTATTTGTATGTTTATGAATATTAAGTAGCATTATAAAATAAAGTAAATGCAATCGTAGCTGAAGAAATCCAACAACGTCAACACCCAGCTTGCCTCGCGATCGACAACAAAATGCTGAAAACGTGCTGACATTTTTCGCAGAAAATTTAAGTTCTCCTTTGCAAGTCCGTGGGCTGCAAGGCAATCACTTCAGTAACCGTATAGGGACAAAATTTTAGTACTTTTTTTTTAGCAGAATGTGCTAATATATGGCTGCCCTTCGCTTGTTGCAACGGATTTTTGTGTTTGACGCCTGTATCTTTTTTTTTTTTGGGGGGGGGTCCAATATTGATCCTACTGTTTTGAATTTAAGCACTGTATTATGAACGGATTCATTTTTAAAAACTTACAGCAAATGAGAGTGCGTTGTTCTGCATTAAATTTTTGAACTATGGCAGAGAAATGAAACGCAATAACACAGTAACTAATTGTTCCTAACATACACACGCACAAGCCTGTTATTAGCAATAATTCGCATTCTTGACTGTTGGTGTGTGCAACATGACCTGCCAGCATCGAACCTGGTCCGCTTGCGGGAAAAACAAAATGAAGAACTCGATTTATCTAAAATGTTTGTACTCTATATGCTTAAAGTAAGTAAAATTTAACGCTAATTTAAAAAATAATTTGAAACATTTTAGAACATATGTAGGTAATAACAAAACCGTTGTACAGCTTTGCTTTACTTTGAATGACTGCGATGTTTTGGAAACCTCTGTATTTTTCATGTATCCAAGGTTACATTGAATGCATACTTTTTGCTTTTAGTTCCTAAATTCCCATTTTATTGAGGATTAGGTCATGAGCCTACAGCTACATTCATTTGGCTTTGAGGAAGGTGGTAAATACGCTAGTGAATACAAATAATATACTGTTTCCAATACATGTGCCTTACAGCCGCTCATAAGCTTTCCTATCCTAACTTCAGGCAATATCATAACAAATTGCCTGTTGATTCAATGCAGTTCAGTGCTTGAATTTCTTCTTAACGTTAAAAGTTTTCGCTGCATGCATTCCGTATCTGCTGCAGTAAACTGTAATAGTTAATTTTTCTGCTAGAGAAATTAGAGAAGTATATTACAAGAAATAAAAGGAAAAAATCACACCCTAAGGGGGGAAAAAAGAGCAGACTCTCTAAGCGTTTACTTGCCTAAGCTCTGCTCGCCTCAGCACCCAATTCACGGCATGTCTATGCGTGTGACACCCCTACAGCAAGAAACATCCGATACTGCTGGTGTGGTAGAGCTGCAGTCCCGAGCGACAGCGGAGAGAGCCGAAAGAGAGAGCGGACTCTGCGTGGCCGTTTCTCACAGTGTAAATGTTGCATGTATTATTCTTTTGCTAAACGTAATGTAACCTGTGGATTGTCATCCATAACTTTCTGGGTGCAATATGTTGTTTCTTATTAAAAAACTGAGTTATTTACTTTTTACCACAAGTTTTTTATTGGAATTCGCAAGTACTTCATATGTACACACACTAATCTTAACCTTAACCTCGGGTAATACCTAGAAACCGGTGGACCCAGTGGTTTTCTGCAGCTCGCTACGGCCTGACGGCTTACGTTCGCCTCCTTTTCGTAAATATAAATTGATAGAGCGGGTAAACCACTGTAATGGTTGCAAATCTCCTTTAACTCCAGCAGAAAAAAAAGCATCGGACGTGAGAATCCAAAAGCACTACCTTCAAAACTATAGCATGATGCTCTAACCGTATGAACTATTGTGCCTTTGCGCTTGGAAGCCTTGTTATCTAGCTATATCTCTGCAAGTCACTAACTTCGGCTCTCTCCGCTGTCGCTCGGGACTGCAGCTCTTACCACACCAGCAGTCGGATGCTTCTTGCTGTAAGAGTAAGTGTACGTGGGGCTTAACAGCATTTCCCTCGTTCTGTCGTCTTCATTCACATCGACTTCTCCATGGCAGATGTACGCTGGTAGACGAACGGTTAAAAGCAGATGTCAAGCAATGAAAGCTACCAAAGTTAAACTCCTACCCCATATCTGAATTATTTTGTTACTTTTTGTTACTTTTTAAGGAAAAAGAAATATCCAAAATGCATCTATAATTCGTTAATAGATTATTGTAAAAATAGAAGAGTGTACGTTAAGGTTGCAAACCAGATCATTACAAAGGAAATTACCAAAGGATGTCCGCAGGGATCAATTTTAGGGCCGATATTATGGGACATTTTTTGGAATCTCTAATAGAAAAAATAGAAGGATTAAACAGTATAAAAGATATTATCGCATATGCAGATGACTTACTAATAATAATAGAAGGAAATAATAGAAAGGAAATTGAAAAGAGATCAAATATAATAACTGATCATGTAAACAATTGGTGCATAAAAGCAAAATTGGAAATTGCTCCTCACAAATCATCATATATGTTTTTAAAAGGAAACTTAAACAGAAATCCGAGTATTAAAATTAACAATAAAAATATTAAGAGACAAGCAGTAAATAAATATCTAGGTATATATTTGGATGAAAAACTAAATTTTAAGAAACATGTAGAAAACACAAGAACTAGAGCAGAAAAAGTTATGTTCAAGTTAGCCAATATTGGACAAAGATATTTTAATATACATGCTAACGGAATAAAAATCTATCACAATAGCATCTTTGCAGCCATATTAAACTATGGAGGAGGAGTTTGGGGGGGAAAGGCACGCGAGGTTCATTTTATACGTACTTTAAGAAGCTCACAAAGAAAAATTTTATTGAGATGTACAGGGGCATTTTCCACTTCTCCAACAATGGTACTACTAGTAATATTGGGTATATGGCCAATTGATTATCTAGTTCGATTAAGAGCAGCCTCTTATTGACTTAAAAAACAAAATAACTAAAAAATAATGGACATTGTTGGTAAAAAGTGTAGGAATAAAAAAGAAATCAAAGATTCTTTATTACAAATATGGCAACGAGAATGGGATGAAATAAAAGAAGGTAGAAGAGTGCATGAAATATTTCCATCCATAAAGGAAAGATTACTATTTAAGCACATTCATCCCAATAAGGGTTTAGTGCATTATGTAACAGGCCATGGTCCATATTGCTCATATTTGCAAAGATTTAAATTACAAGCAAATAATACATGTACGGACTGTAACGTAATCGATACACCGGAACATGTCTCATTTGAATGCCCTAAATACCAGTCATTTGTAGCAGAGGAAAGACGACTACTTGCTGGGAAACACATCTGGAACATCATGAGAGACGAAGATGATTTTAGGGCATTGAACGAGCTAACAAATAAAATATCAAGCAAAATGGCAGAAGAGTATAAAAACGGCAAAAAACAAACAAGAGAAAAAATCCAAAGGCCAGAAATGGTATATTCCCCTAGAAGATCCGAGAGAATCAGGGAAAGGCAAGAAAGATATTTACAACTAGAATTAGTTGAAGAAAAAGATGATAAAGAAGATAACACCCAATTTGAATAAGAAGAAGAGAGCAGAACTGACAGAAGAAAGGAATAATGGCAGTTTTCGGGCGGAAACGAAGCAGTTGAGAGAAGAAGTAGACAGAGGTCAAGAGAAGGAGAGAAGCGAAGGAAACTACACTGTCAACACACCATGGTCCAGTACACCTGCTGCTTGAGACCGGCAGCAACTCCACTGATGTCCAGGTTCTGTTGCCAGGAATTCCAGTGGGGAGCAGCCCGGATACCGAGCGTTAGCAGAAATAAAGACGCATAGAGTAAATTGGATAATAATTGTAAATTAATAAAGTTTAAATGTAACAATTGCTACTGCGTACCAGTTGCAATTGTAGATGTTATTATAAGTCATAGTAAATAGCCGTAGTGCTGGATTCCAGTACCGGTTTTGTTTATGAAGTTTTAATTTTGTTTAGTCATAGTATTAGTAGTGTAGATTTTAAAATCTGTAAAATTTAATTGTAATTTAAATTGTATTGAAAGATATAAGAGGAATAAATAAATGAAATCTGGAGTATTACGTCCTGATGTAGAACCAAGATATCAGGATGTAAGTATTGCAGAATTAAAATAAAATAAAATAAAAATATTTTGTTACTTTTGCTAGTAAAAAGAATGTTTAGTCTGCACATGATAATAACTTTAAATTTCATAATTTTATTTGAATATAAAGCATTTATTCCCACAAGAGAGTAAAGTAATGTTTGTTTTAAAAATAAATGATAAATTAATCAATACTTTAAATTAAATAACTTGTTTAAATTTTATTTTTAGTTTTTCGCTTTATATTTATTAATGTTGCAATTAACTCGGAAAACGAAGATGATTAAATTATGTTATATGTCTTCAATACAAATATATATTATTCATTAAAAGATGTATTATTATGTTATATGAAACATATATTTTACTTGCGATAGTAAAATTACGAGAATTCAAACTTAGACAGTTCTACTAAACACGTGCTTTTGTCTTTTTCGTCATCGCACATGGTCCGAACAAATGCACTTTCTGTTTATTGTATAATGTGAACAAGAACAAAAGGCGTCATTAAAACGTGTATTGTGAACCCAGCGTTAGCGAATGCTTCTGATGTTTTCCGACCCAGTCATTATTTCTGATCGTTCCTCTTTTTTTTTTTCCTAAGGATATACATCTGGCAGAACAGTATTGCCATTGCTGGTTAGGTTAAAATGAATGAAAACTCCCCAAAACTTACGTAGTGCTCGAGATGACTATAAATATAGAGTACATATGCGCTGCCTAGTTATGTCCTAATTTTAAAAATGGTAGTAGGTCTGAGCAATTAGAGGGAATTTACATTATTTGAATTGCGAATCTCCCTTTCAGTTGAAACTGTCCCTAGCCCCCATCAATTACACAGATAATTGAAATAATAAACATTTATAATTTTAAATAAATGAATCTGCGATTTCTTACAGGTATGTTGTGCTTTCTGTATATAGGAAACTTCGATGACAAAGTCATGTAGTAGAATTAAGATTGTATAGTGTTTAAGACTGAGCATAATGTCTATAATGTCTAATTTTAGTAATATGTAAGAAATAATGTGTAATATAGCAAAGGGTAAAGATAAACTTGAATCTCACTCTCAACATGTAAGGCAAGGGTTGGAAAAGTCAGACAATGCAAGTTAATCCCTTCTGGTATGCAGCAGGCAAAAAATGCCCGTCCCTCTGGTCAGCCACTTTTCGCTAGGATACGCGACAGGTTTCCATTCGCTGGTCATTGACAGTAACGTGTACAATGTGTTTGAAGTGACTGATTGACGAATAACGAGCTTGTTTGGTAGCGAATTGGAAGAGTCATACGTGATGTATCAACCTATGAGCATGGGGAAAACAAAACTGGCAGGAATATTTCGCGTCACTTTTAGGAGATAGCTCAGTTTTTCTGGAGTGTATAAGACATAGATTTTGCCTCAGAAGGGGCAGTCTCAAAATTCTCCGAGCCAAGATAGTGCTGTTGCATTGCCCGGGCATTTAGAGGAAGAGGACCTAAATCCGACAATCAAGATCCGGCATCAACGAGGTTCGACAATCAATCAACGCGCGAGTCACATATAACACCATTGTGCCACATTAAATAGCATTGAAGTAGCACTGTCTTTATATTAGGAACCATTTGGCGAATGCAACCAGATTTACGTGTTTGCCAAGTTTACCTTCCCAGTGATCCGGCGTGAGACGTTTATTCATGTTTGGGAGAATAAAAAACCTTAACTACTAAATAACGAGGCATTATTTATCAGGCATTCCATTCACTCAGCCCTGGATAGCTTACAGCTGCCAGCAATCAGTGGAAAACCGCCATGGGTGTCCGAGGTCGTTAAGACGCGGACTCGTGTGCAGGAGGTCTGGGGTTCGAATCCCACCAGGACCGTCCTCCTTGATTGAGATTTTTTCCAGGTTTTCCTCAGTCCTCATAAATGGCAAATGCCGGAGAGGTACCCTAAAACTTAGGCTTGGAACGTTTTCTTCCTTAAAAAAGTCTTTCCCAATATATCTTTCATCTCATGTATCATCAGTGTCTACCGCCTGTGGTGCCTCAGTAGTAAAAACGGGCGTTAAAAAAAATCAGCTTAAATCCCTGGAGAGAGAGTCTCACACAAGCAAGTTGGTGGTCTGCAGCAACCGTGGCAAAATCTGCGATCGGCAGGCTTAAATTAATGAACACAGCTACCATACAGCCCATTTCCTACCCCCATCAACAATCCTACTTCAAACTGGCGCTCACGACTTGGGGCCAACTATAACAACATTCCCCAGCCATAAACTGATATCACAGTGCACTACATGCTTTGTGTTCTTTTGGGATGAATGCAGTATTCAGAATGTATTTTGATAGAGAACATTTTATTTTTAACAAAATTATAAACCGTGCGATTTGGGAAAGGTTGGAGAAAGTCATCGAGGCATATGATTATATATATAACTTTGTTTTAACGAACGATACTAAATGCGTCACTTTCAGTTAAAACGTATATAATGCTCGCGATTGCCAAACTAACTGCACCAAATAACGTTATTGTTAACTCACTAGTTCGTAGATTATCTTATACGAGCGCTGGCATTTTCCCGATAATTTAATTGAGCTTAACGAACGTTTGTTGTCATAATTGTTTTGAAACATAAGGGTGAGTTTAAAAGCAAAATTAAATTACCTCAGAAAAACTACCAGCTTATGCAAGCTGCATTCGACAAGATAATTGTAGAAGAACAACCTTGCCATTTAATTGTATTATAAACAGCTATACATAGATTTTATTATATTAAATTGGAGGTAAATAATAGTGGAACGTTTTTCTTATCTTGATAGGTTATAGGAAAATAATCAAGTAGAAGCAGAGGGGATAGAAATGAAAATATCCTAGGAATAAATACATTGAACATTTGAGTTTATGACAATACTTCATTGTGAATTCTTTCATCTATAATAAAGCATGTTTCATTTCATTGTGAATTACTTTTGCTCATGTTTGTAGTTTTGTAGTAGATACCAATAATAAACAGAAAAAATTATGAGTTTCGTTTTCCCCGCTCAGAAATTGATTCGAAACAGAGATAATAGGAATAAAATAAATTAATGTAGGAGGGAAAAAAATCTTAGTTTTGGGGGCACACCCTATATATTATCATGTAATTCGAGACCGCCTCCATGTTCTAGTAGTTTGCAACTATCATCCCGTGGTCCTGGGTTCAACTACCGGTTAAGTCAAGCTGCCTTGTTAAGGGTTTTTTCGGCCTTTTTCCTTACCCTGAGAAGATAATTCCCACATAACCAAATACTTCAAACTCATTAATTCATTTCATTCATCCACAGATTTAAGAACTCCACTGGTGCATCATAACAGTATCACCTTCACAGCATCTTCATTGGGTTAACGTAGCGGTACCCTATGAGCCTCCCGGGCGCGAGTCGGTCCTGGTGGTGTAATGGTTACCGTACTTGCCTCCTACACCCAAAACGCGGGTTCGAACCCGGCCAGGATCGATGGATTTTTTTGGGCGTAAAAATCCTAAGTATGGCTTCCTTCGGAAGGGAAGTAAAGCCGTGGGTCCTGCGTCGTGCACGGCACGAAAAAGAACCTCAAGCCTGAAAGAAGAGGCCTCTGAGCAAACTTTGTCGGCCGTTTCACTCCCTGAGTTGAATGGGACGCTGATGACCTCAGATATTAAAGAGCGTCCATAAATAAATCAATCAAAAAAAAACCTCCCGGGCGCTACAATACTATCAATCCAGGGGGAATAACCACAAGCTCATAAGAACAATAAGGAAGCATTGCATATAATTTTATTTTCACTGATGAATCGAGTATCAATGAGTCCGTTCATTGACTGAAAGACGCTCACATGCAATTTCACATAAACTTTGATTAGACAATGTGTCATTTTAAACCTCTTTTCTTGCATAATTAACGACACTCTCAACAACTACTATAAAAATTATCGGAGGTTCGTGTTCATTTGACGAAAGAGACTAAAAGTAGTTTATAAATCGAGCTAAGCGAAATTCATATTAACTGATAGTTTAATTTCAAAACTTTCCAATCTGAAGGACAATTTAAAATATATTTAACTTAAACAAAATACACAACTTAGATATTGAAATGGAAAGTAAAAGTTAAGGTCGATTTCATTTTAAGTTTCAACCCCTGACGCCCAATCTTCCCTTATAAATGTCAAATGACACCCCTAACTTATGGTACTTACCTTTTAAAGACGATTTAATTGTTATTACCTTTTTTGTTTTTATCGTTTTTATACTCCTGCACCTGAGAATGTTGAAGAACTCAAAAAATGTATGACTATTAGTTAAGAAACATTCCGAAAACTCCATGAGAGTTTCTGGAAAAGGCTTTATTAATATCTAGCGAACGATATAGCACATTTTGAACATTTAATTTAGTAATATGACCCAAAATAAATTGTGTTTCCATTCTGAAACTGACTTTTATTTATTCTGTCGAAATTCAGACAGCAATAATTCAGGTTGATCGATAACGATAGAAAACAAAATATAACAAATGTATACTAGCTGTAAAATTTAACTATCATGTGTTGGGGTGTCATTGTAAATTTCAGTTTTCAGGATGACTGAATAATGGAATGAAACCTGAAATGTAATCAACATTGATTTTAAATCCATTCTCAAAATCTAAAAGCGCGTACTTTTTTTATTAAATGCATTCATATAAACTACCAAGTTTTGAAACAAAAGTCACACTATTTGCATAACTCGTTCTCCGTGTTTAACATAGTTTTAAGGGATTATTTTATAATTAATAATTATTATTTTATTATATAACTCAATAATTTCACAATTTACATAAACAAAAGTGTTATATTCATTTTTCAAACTAAGCTTAGCTAAGCTCACATAGAAAGAAGGCGTAGGCTTGTGTTTAAACAACAGAAAACCTGGATGGTATCAGTGATCAATTCGAACAATCAACAGGAAAATCTCTAACGAAATTAGCACAACAAGAAATCATCTACACATAAGACATAAAATTACTAAATTATAGAATATTTTCATCATCGCCTTAAAAAATAAGGAGTGACACTTTTTCTGTGTTTTGCCTGTCGTACGGCTGACGGAGAGATGTAGGCGCAGTTCGCCTGTATGATTCTGCACGTTCAAAGTTGTCATTGGTTGCAACAACTCTCCATGTAATATATCTATGTGCAATATAGTAGCTAATTTGATATATTATTTTACAAAACATATTAAAGTTCTGTAAATTAATAATTGTTACATCTTTGATTTAAACTCAACACATGGTGAATGTTAATAACAAAATAAGCTATAAAGTTGTTATATTTAAAACACCCATTTCTATCTATCGTTTACTTTTATCAGTACTTTCATATTCTTGTAAATATTCACATGTTCAAAAAATGCCTAAATAATTTCTGAACGTCTTTGCATGGATTCCTTGTATGGATTACTTCAGTAACCACACATTTCTTGCACAAACAGTTAATATTTTTATATTTACCCAGACTCTTTCTAAATATTGGTATTTTTGTTTCTCCAGATTGAACAATATGACACAGTAATCAGCAGCGCAACGTATTGACAGTAAATGCGATGGTCAAATTAGAGAACAGTTACATTTTACGGTTTAATGAACGTTATTTGACTGATCGCTGTGATTTATATAATAATAATACTAATAATAATAATAATAACAATAATAATAATAATAACAATAATAATACGTTTTGTTTGTATTGATCTTGAGTTAATAATGCTTAATTGGTCCAGTTCCTTTCTTTCATCAGCATAGAAGGCTAATGCCTGCTGGAAATGTATAGTTTGATTGGACGCACTGTTTAGGAAATCTGAAATCTCCAAGCCACGCCTTGTCCCGTGAGAGATGCCTGAGGTCGCCCCAGGAGAGCCTTGACCAATGTAACTAATGGGCAGCTCTAAGCTGTTATATGGAGCTGCAACACCCTCCATGACGGTAACAGGCATAAATTGATAAATTGTTCTCTCTGGAGACTTACGGGAAGCTCAGCTGTTTGTGCAGGAAACATCCAGGTTTGCCTTTGGTCAGATTGAGTTCTATTTGTGTATCTATCTCTTATATGGTTTGCTTCAAAATAAAATTCCCTGGACCTTATTCTTTCTTTCTAAAGATTTTTAACACTACATTTGACAATTAGTGGTTAAAGGTACGGGGGCTTGCAAGTTCCTAAGGAACTTCACACAATGTTGTAAATAAACTTTATTAAGAGGGGGACGGGAGATACAATTCCCATTGAGGAAGATACGAGAAATGTTTTAAAAGTTCTAGGCCTAACTCAAAGATGTCATGAAGATGACCAAGTTATTGTGATAGTTGTTAAGTATCATCCTTTATATGGCAAGCTGTAAAGTTTCAGAAGCGTAAGAGTAGTTACTTATGTTTGATGATCGTGTAAACAAACTAGTGTTAACATTTTCTACATAATGGATAAAACTGAAATAAGAGCTTGATAGATTACTTTCTTTTGAAGGGTTTAACTCCAATAAAAATACAAAAGAAGTTAGATTTCACATTAAAGAATTCTTCACCTACTTTTTCAACGATTAAAAAGCGGCTGTACAATTTCAGCTTGGCCATATTTTCCATCCATGATGAGCGCTCAGGGCATCACAAAACTGCTACAAACGACAAAATTGTGACAAAAATACAAGGCCGTATTCAATGATTATTGATTGAAGGTAGGCGAGTTGTCTGATATTGCAAAGACCTCGATGGGCCTTTCCCACTACAGTTTACACTAGTATTGGATATGAGAAAGTTTTTCTCAAAGGGTGCCGTATTTGTTAACAATGGACCAAAAACATATTGGAATTAACATTCCGCAAGAGTGTTTAGACTTGTTTAAAGCAATTCCAGTGAGTTTCTCTGACTTTTCATAACAGTACATTAAACATGGATTCATTAGTATACGCAGAGATGATGCAGTAGTTCAAACAGTGGGTGGCAACAGGTGAAAGTGCATAAAGAAAGAAAAAACGGTTCCATTTGCAGGAAAATTCATGGCTATGGTTTTCTAGTATTCTCATAGTGTGATGCTCGCAGACTACCTACAGAAGGGCAGTACTATCATTGGGGAGTGTTACGCTTCTCTCTGAACCAACTGAAGGATGTTATTTAGGTTGAACGTCCACACCATGCGAAAAAGAAAGTTCTCTTTCAATATGATAATGCGTCTTCATACACGTCTGGGACTGCATGAACTGTGTTTCCAAGTGCTTCCACATTCACCATATTTGCCAGAATTCCTACCATCGATTACTTATTGTTCCCAAACGAGAACAAATGGCTGGGTGGACGAAGATTCACATCAAATGATTAGGTTAAAGCTGAGACAGACGCTTATTTTTCACAGTTGGACAAAGAATATTTTACTGAGGGTATTAAAAAGTCGGAAACTCATTGGATTAAACATATTGATTTACAAGGTGGCTATGTTGAGAAATAAAAAAAAAAAACATTTCACTTAAAATTATGTTTTCTTGGTCAGGCGGAGACATTTAGAACTGTATTCTTAATGATCAGAATCTACTAAGTACATGGATTTCAGTGTTCGATATCATTCTTTGCAAGTAAAATAGTTAATATAGAATTCTGTTTTGATTACATGTCTTTTCTGTTTATTGAATTCAGACTTCTAGCTTAGAGAATGTACTCAATTAGTATTGGTTTATTAATTAGTGTCTTCTTTAACCGGATTTTTACTTTATTCAGCCATGCACTTCATGGTGATGGCGTAATATTACGTACGAACCCTCCGCCTGGAGGATAAACGAACAATGACGAAAGCAGTAAAAACCAGCCATGCTCAAGGCGGGGTTTGAACTCACTGGTCACATATTAACTTACTCTGTTCTACCCGTTAAATATTGCCGTGCTGACTAGCCCTAATTTCGCCTTTGGCTTCAGAAGATTTTGTCTCTCATCAAAGTGACGGGTTTTTTAATAATAATCGCCAATGTCTACTCACTTATCGATACCATCTGAGATTCACATTGGGATTGTAGAGAACAGTAATGAAGTTCAGTTTCAATCACGCATTGGAACTCAGTGCGACCAAATTGCGCTAAATGATGAAGGTAGGGATGAACGAGGTCTATTGAACGGCAGGGTAAACACCGGATTACTTTGGGGACGTTTCGGCCGCCACAAATTACTGGGCTCGAACTCTGGTCCCATGGTGGAAATAGATACACCCGCTTGGTCATATGTTCAGTTGTTTGATAATGGTTGGTAAATACATGTTTCTTCCTGTATAGTGAACATATGTATCGTATCTCTGCTGCATTTTAAGTGCAAGAGTTCGTGTATTATCAATAAAATATATGTGTTGGATAATGACATCTTTTTTAATGGTGTTTAACGCCCGTTTTTACTACTGAGGCACCACAGGCGGTGGACACTGGTGATACTTGAGATGAAATGATATATTGGGAAAGGATTTTTTTGAAGAAGGAAACGTTCTAGAGCTAAGTTTCGGCATTTAACATTTACGAGGACTAAGGAAAACCTGGAAAAAAAAAACCTCATTCAGGGAGGATGGTTTTGGTGGAATTCGAACCTCAGACCTCCCGCTCACGGGTCCGCGCCTTAAAGACCTCGACCGTCCGTGGCGGTTTAGGGGCATCTGATTAGACAAACACTTTTTAATTATTATGCAAATAGCAAAGTTTCTAGTTCTTTAAACTATGCTGAATAAAATGCATTTAATAACACTAATTTTCTACTATTTTTAAAATATTTGTTTCTAGGTTTGTTTTTGCTGCTTTTAATGCATAAGAGTTGCATTTTACTACCATATTCCACTTAATTGTAGAGCTCTTGGTTCTGTATGCATTTAGAATTGCAATTACATTAATTAATCTGCAATATAGATGTACAAAGTTTAAGAAAATCTGAAATACTAACAATAGCCTGATTATACTCTGTTTCTCCTAACATGGAATTTGGATTTTCTTCCCGTGATGTTTTGATTAATTAGCAGTTTAAAAAAGCTATGCTAAAATGAGAAATATTAATCTTAATAATTTACATTAATATATACTTTTTATAGTTGTGGTAAACATATTCAAAAAGTAAACTCGCTTATCACAGCATATATATTAAGTTTTGCATTACTTCTAATACACAAGTTAAAATTTTGTTAATGAAGTTGTCGCGTTTGCTAATAACAGTGATTATATAATAGTTCGTGACTTTCCTCAAATGAAGGCATTTGATAATTGCATAACAATTATTCTGTAATGTGCATCAGGTGGCGAATATTGGGGCAGTGACTACGTTTACATGGATTCCATTTGTTGATTTGTTTTATTTACGGACGCTCTTTAACATCTCAGGTTATCAGCGTCCCATTCAATTCAGGGCGTGAAACTGCCGATAAATTTTGCTGAGAGGCCTCTTCTTTCAGGTTTGAGGTTCTTTATCGTGCCGTAAATGTACGATACGGGACCCACGACTTTACTTCCCTTCCCAAGAAAGCCATACTTAGAATTTTTACGCCCGAAAAAATCCATCGATCCTGACCGGGTTTAAACCCGCGATCTTGGGTTTAGTAGGCGAGCATGGTTACCACTACTCCATCAGGACCGACTCATGGAGTCCAGACATTGTATCAGGGTGTAGGATTATTTAGTTACTGGGAACTGCGAACATTTCATGCCTAACGAACCAAAACAGCGCCATTACACTTCCTTGGCCCTAAAATGGATACTATTTTAGTATAAAAGTATAGTTAAAGTCATTAACAACATTAATATTTCGAGCCATCCAATTGTCTGATGACCGACGCGACCAGCGGGTTACACTAGAGTCGGAGTGGAAAATGGGGAAACACAGCAGCGGTAGAAATATTAGATTGGCTGTCAAATAAATTCGAATTACTTAAAAAGTTGTATCTCGCAAGGAAATGATGGATTTGCCAACCTTCATTTTGCAAACAATTCTGTCATATGCTCATAAAATTACTCATTATCCTTCTTAAATCTCTGAGAAAAGAAATTGATGTGTTAAATAGTGTTATCCATTAGTTCGTCTAAAGTGTATGGCTACTACTAATTTAAGAATTGGAACTCCATCTTCTGAGAACTTTCTTCAAATAATTTCCTGACAGCATGAGCGGACTCGATAGAACATTCACATCATAAGTAAACACATTGTGGAACACAATAATTAAGTCTAGTGTTTATCATTTAGTATTCTTAGCAGACTTTACTCTGGGATTAAAAGCACACTATTTCTTTCACTGTTCAAATGACAATGAGTCACGCGAGACTCGAGGCCAACGTAGCAATTCGGTAAACGGCGCTAATCGCGTAGCTCGGCTTGCCTTGAACGAATTAATGCAGTTCCCATGCAGGCTCCTCCGCCACGACCGTCATTAGATATTTAGATAACCGGATATTAGTAATAGCAAAGGTATTTCCAGGTTTCGAGAAAGAACAAAAGGCCATTTGACTGAAAATTTTGGAAGAATGCATTTATAATTTTCTATTTCAGAAGTAATAGCTGAAGCAAAAATTATAAAAGTTCTCTAAAACGCTCCACACCTTATTAAGACAATAGTAACTAGTCAATCTTGTGTCAGTTAAAATAGGTAAAAAAAAAAAAACATTTATCGAATTTGCAATTATTATAAGAGTGTGTGTTTGGTACTTCTGCTAAAGTGTAAATTCTAGGGTATGTTGTGTTCCTGCGATTATATTCTACATACGAGTAGAAGGAATCACGTTGCTTTCAAACCTATTGAGATTTTGTAATGTTATTTTACCCAAGTTATTAACAACGTAAATCTTTTCAAGATAAATGGAAACAAATTCATTTCATTCACAATGCTTTCAGAATTATATAATTTCCAACTTTAATAAAATGACACTTGGAAAATGTCTGTGAATGTAATCAGCCTCGGTCAGAAATAATTATAACATGGAAAAGGGCAATGCCTATTTAATTTGGTGTCATTGAAAGTGATAAAACTCCAGAAGGCTTCTTCATTGTCTCGAAGTAAGATTAATTTTTTTTTTTTTTTTTGTGTGTAATTGATAATTTCTTGGCTCATATACAAAATATTCATTTACTTCCTCTTCCATTCCTTTTTCTCTATTTTGCTATCTAAATCCTGTATTAATATTGTTATCGTTTAATTTTATTAACTGTATTGCTATATTCCTAGATGAGAATTTTCAATAAAGAAAGCGCTAAATGGGGGAAGGATATTGTCTTCTTGCTCAAAACTAAACGGCAGTTTACAATACCCGTAGATAATCAGTCTCTGTGAGAAAGGTAAACAAGTTGAAAAACGCTGCAAAGGGAAATAAACACAGAGAGATGTGCTTCACAGCTTTAATAAAGATCATAAGCATTTCAAAATTCTTTAGCTAGCGTAATTTGCAAATATAAAGCGTGAAGAAGGCACGGGTATCCAGAAATGTTCTTTTAAAATTGAAAAAAAGAGCTTTCAAGCTTTTCTCTTTTCATTTTTCCAAGAAATAATTCAGAAAACATTTCGATTTTCTATAGAGCGGGCGATAGAATCACATTAATGTTGATGGTTGGAAAGATTAAAAAGGGAGGTAGCAAATAATGGAATCAGTTAGCTTCGGTTTAAGTTTCCCCACAGATGGCAGGTAACTCGCTAAGTCCCCCTTAGCAAATGTTTTCAGGAGGTTGATTTTATAGGTAATAAAAGCTTCCTCAAGCGCTCTCACAAGAACAGTGGGGCGGGACAGAACTGCTTTCCCTACCGGCTCTGCTTTATATCTTCGCTTAGACTTCTATTCAAAACGGGGGGAGGGGGAGAGTGTGTGTGTGCCTCTGGGAATCTTCCAGTCTGCTCCTTTCTCCGACAGTCAATCTTCCTAACAGAAGACAGTAATGAAAACTTCAGAAATAGTTGTAACCACTTAGAAGAAGCGTTAATCTACTTACATACATCTGCATTAACACATCAGCCCGAAACTTAAAGAAAGCTACAAATGAGAATATTTCTGTATGTCTCATACTTTTCCTGTGCAGCATCTATTGCTTGCACTTCAAACTTTGGAACCTTTGTTCAATGTGTATCGAATGTTTGCTACTATGGATTGGTAAACGATATTCAAATAAAATAAAACATGCTTTTAATGTTTGATAGTTTCATTTTACATGTGGTGTTTCACTTTTTTTTTGCCATATTTTATTCGATTATTTAATTGTGCATGAAATGCTTGTTTTATTAAAACTATTGCTTTCATATACTGTGGCTCTAATCCTTATTTGCCTAAAAGTATTTACGACTGACAAAAATTTTTCTATAAAAGTATCAATGTCTTTTTAATAGGTTAAGGTGATAATAGTAAAGCAAACGTTAAGTACATTAGCGCTTACTGGTATATGATTATACAATACTTAGAATTGCATAATTTAGTTAAGATTCGCTAACTGGAGTTTGGAGCATTATTCTTAAAATTTTAAGGTTAATTTAATAAATTTATTTATTACGTTTAGCTGTCTTAATATAATTTCTCGCTAAATTTCATTCATATTTTATGTTTACGTCATAACAAGAGTTATTTTTAAATATGTACCAAATATATGGAATAATTTTTTTCAGAAACTGTATTCAGTATTACAACCGATCAATTAATATATATAGATTAATTTGTTTTCTGGAGCTCTTTGATTAGATTGTTAGGGTCGGGAGAGGCTATTTCGGCAGCCTTACTCAAGGGCTGGTCGTTTGTGCCTACCCCCAAGCGGCGGAGTCGCCCGTACAAGGAATTCGACCTCTTCAAAATTGCCCCTTCCATACTGTACCATACCATACCAAAGTACAAGCCACCGTCACACTGCACCAGTAACCTCGACCTGGTACTTTCGACTGTAACAGGACCAACAAAATAAAATGATATGAAACTGGAGAGCGGAAATTTCGTGGAAATTAAGCATTCGCTTAAGTGAACAGAGAACACAAAGAAAAAATAAAATCAGAGTAGCCGACCTCAATGGACTTCCCGGATGCCAGTCACAAGCATGATTGACTCCGCTCGTTCTTTGAAGGACTTATGGGAACTAATGACACAACTTTGAACAATGAGATGTGCATTTTTCTTCCATCCTAATAGTTGCGGGTTATCACTTCATAAGAGATCCTGTTTGCTTTTGATCTAATTGTGTTTTTCTTGACCGGTCACAAGTCGTACACGAGGAAATTTATGCTAAAATTCTGCTATTACTTATTTTGTGTTGATAAATGGTTAATCTGCGATTCATTTTGCGTAGTAATTGCAGAGTTAACATTTACAAAGTTCTTCTCTGTACATAGTGCTACAGATATATACTGAACAATAGTATGTTAGCGTTCTAGATCTGCTGCAAGGTCTCGTGTATAAGGTAAGAAAAAGTTTACAATAGACGTTCAAAATACTCTCCATTCTGCTCTGAAATAACTCTTCTCCTCACCAGCCTTTCTTGCAACTTCCATAACATTTGTGATTCAATACTATTATTCACTGTTCGTATTCGTAATTGTGATAAATGATCTTGCAGGTAATTCCGCAGAAATGTCACTCCTGGTGGTGTAGTGGTAAACATACTTGCCTTCTAAACCCAAGATCGCGGGTTCAAACCCGGCCAGGATCGATGGATTTTTTCGGGCGTGAAAATCCTAAGTATGGCTTCCTTCGGAAGGGAAGTAAAGCCGTGGGTCCCGTGTCGTACATTTACGGCACGACAAAGAACCTCAAGCCTGAAAGAAGAGGCTTCTGCAAAAGTTATCGGCCGTTTTACGTCCTGAATAGAATGGGACTATGATGACCTGTGATGTTAAAGAGCGTCCGTAAATAAACCTAATCAAAAATCCTCAGAAATAAGTGCATAACAGTAATTTACAGAGATTTTGGAAAGGCAGGTAGATTTTTCTGTACAAAATATTACAAAATTTTTACAACCTGTGCGCCGACAGCCATTTTATTGAAAGACTGTGTTCAGGGAAATATCATCTAACAAATGTCCTTCAAGAAAACTTGGAAAGTTTGCTACAATGACAACTGTTTACTTGGCTAATGACATGGTCGTTTTAGAGGGGCGTTCGCAAATGATATACAATAGTAGCTTTGTGCCTTATTTATTATTAAGGCACAACATGGTTCATTGCACATGAGACCTCTCAATGTACTCCGTAACAACGTCTATGCACATTGCCATTTTCCTGGTGACTTCACTGTGTCGTCGCGAAACCATTGTTTGAGAGAACTACACCAACACCCATGGACAGCTGCCTGAATTTCTTTGTTGTTGTCGAATTATCATTTACCTCGCAGCAAGTCCTTCGTGTTCTCTACTAAGGAAAAATCAAACGGAGTGAGATCCAGGGAATATGGTGCATGCGCACAACATTGAACTCCAGGGATGCCAACATACTCCTGTCGACACTTCCCCTTTCGTGTTGCTGAATCTAAGCGTGTAAGTATCTCGCTGTTGACAGTCGTTCCTTGAGGAACCAAGTCATTGACTGTCTACTCAGTTCTTGTAAGGGAGCAAATAGAGTCTGTCTTTTGGCGATTGTTGTATTTTCAGTTTGTGCCGTTTCAATAGACGTAATCGCACAGTTAAACTATGTTTATCTATGAGTTATTATTTAAACAAACACTAAAACTATAATTTGAAAAATAATAAAATAAATAACAATTTAATTTATTTAAGAGTACTATTAACTCAGTGTTAGCAGCGACTTCCGCCGCCTTCTCGGTCCCTTTTAAATATTTAGCTAAACTTGTGGTCTGCTACGGGAATGAAGCCTGGGCCTTGAGGAAAAAGGACCAGTAGGCTAAGCATTAAATCTTTGTGTAAAACAGCAGGATGAACAAAATGAGATTTGAAGAGAAATTCTGTTGTGTTGCAAAAACTTTAAATGTAATTCGTTTTGGACAACATCTCTATATGCTAACAGAACTGGCGAGAACAACAGAATCGCTAAAACAATGTTAAATAACATCCACTTGGGAAAATGTAACTAAAGGACGGGCTTAGGAGAAAGATGATAACATAATGCAATTTACCTTAAAATGCCATCAGTACCAACATCTCTTATAACTTAGTAAACATAGTAGGTTAAATATTACAACCAGTTTAGCAGCCGGGAGTAATGTCCTGCAAACCTGCCTAGTGCATTAGCCAGTCAGAGACCGATACTGTACTAACGGGATCTCTTAGTTGTCTGTCGTTTATAAGGGTCCTGTTTTATTATTATGTGCGCTCTCACAGGGGTTATTTGCAGTAATCTACTTGTGTTAGTTCGAGGGTTCTAGTTAGAGCTTCATTGACAGCCATAGGTGACCTTTGTCGCACGACCCGGGTTAGTTGATATATACAACCTATCATGTTAGCAATTACAATCTCTAGATAGTAAACTGTAATAGATTTTATCAGTAAATTGTTACTTTTGACTGTTTCTTTGCAAAATATCCGGTTTATGTAGGGGTTGAATTGCTAATAGACCTCTTCCCTTTCCAGGTTTATGTATTATGAGCAGTTGCAGCGCTGAACTCTCAAAGGGTGCGAAAGAACATGAATGGTTCGCCATTGCTTTTGTGTACTTGTAGCAACCTGTATAGGAATAAATGCACAGTAATAAATTCTCGATCTCGGCCTACACAGTTCTCTCTTGCTAATACATTGTTGTTTTGTGTTGGCAGCCCGGAATACCGCGACCACAATTCCTACTGGATTGGAGCTTCTGACAAGACCTACGAGGGTGACTTCCGCTGGTCTGACGGCTTGCCGTTCTCCTATACTAGTAAGTATACGACACTTAGCCATGTCTTGTTACTTTTCCTGTCCATCGTTTCAAGAGCATGTATGACTGCATTGTTATTAATATTGATGTTAAACAAACCTTGTAATATACACACATAAAATTTTATGATCTACACAGCAGTTTTTTCTTAATTAAGAATAGAATCTCTTCTTATAAGTTTTAAAACAATATTTACGCGCTTTTATCGATAATAACACAGAATAGTTCACGAAAGCAATAAGTAATTCTTTTTATCGAAAAGAACACAGGCTTAATTTTAAATGTATTAACATACAATCGCAAAAATATGTAAAATTGTCTCGTTTTCGTATATTTCCCGTGATTCTTGTGTCATCAATAATTTGTGCTGTCACTTCTCGTGTTGAGAAATGCTTGACTTCTCCTAAGATTCGCACAAATTTATGAAAATTTTCATCTTGTTTACTATAGTTCCAGGGATGATAGAGATGTCTGGATAGATGATTAAAAATTAAATGTTACTCCAAAACTCTACGTTGAAGTGTATACAACTCGGATTTATATATATATATATATATATATATATATATATATATATATATGACTTATTTCTGGTATACATAATTTCTTCTGCCTTAGATGAACCCGAGTTGTTAGAATTAGAGCGAAAACTGTGTAACTATTTAAGTGTTTTATCATTTCTGCTTCTCTAGTTCTTGTTATTTTAGTTACATTGTTGTAAGAGTTGCTTTATTTTTTATTTTATTATTATATTTTATGAGCTTGGCGTTAAAGAAAGAAATTCGGGGTCATCCGTAAACTGCAAAATATATTAAATGCACCTTGTTTTTTATTAGTTGTCCCAAGAATCAAAATTACATTATTTTCTGTTTGTCAGTACTTCTCCCTAAACCGTGATGGTACCTATTTTGAATTTGCGAACTTCCTGCATATAGTTCAGTCTATCTGCTTTACCTGGAATCTCAATGCAGGTCAAAGGATGATTAATCTATGAAAAGAACATGGTTCCTGTTGTCAAATGGCATTCTCCAGACACCATTCAGTACGACATGCCCGATTTTCAGATTGAATCCTTCGACGAAGGAAATTAAATATTCTTTTGTACATTATATTTCTAACAGATAGGAGTGAAACAATAAGTTTTAATACTCTGCAGGGCTCTTCTTAACATAGCAGCCGTGTACCAGTTATAATCCTTGGTTGGATTCTGTTCTTCTGTGCTTCTTGGTATCAAGTGCACATTCTAGATATTAAGTCATTTGCTATATTTAAAGTGCAAGTGTCATAATCTTCTCTTCCACCTTTACTAATTATTCCAACCACCATATGCCATACAACTCGAATTAAAGATTTCCTTGATCATTTATTTCCTTTATTGTAAACATTTCCTACAATTTATTTCAATATTTTGACATAGAAAATTTGCTAAACTTCCCATATTTAAAATGAACTTATTTTTTATTCACAGTGTAATAATATAAATAAATAAAACAAATGATAATTTACTGCTATACTAACTAATATGTAGGCAAATGAACAACGTACTCGTTGTTTATCACTTGTTTGCATAAAACAAACATTTAATTTAAAATATATCTTGTTCCTTTAACAGTTATGACGTGTTTTCTGCCATTATTAGCAGAATTCCAAAGTATAGCAGCTGTTACAGATAAAATATGGCTTTTTTTCATATTTCTTTTTGTTTTTTATTGAAAAAATTGTGTACATATTTAGGCTATCTTGCAAATATAATTCTCCAAATTAAGAACAATTTTAGAACTTAGTCGTTCATGGGTCTCATCCAGTAACGTATGGTGTGATTTTTTCCTCTTATTATTTTTGTCATTATATTGCTAAAATAAACAAATAAGATCATAATTTCATTCTTTTAATGATATTCTTATTGGAGCATGAACTTTAAACTATTTATATGCCTAAAAATTATATTTAGTTGTTATTTGAAATGAAACCATATATATGGCACATTCTTTGATAAAACATAAAACAGTTTCTACTCGCTTCCTTCAGCTTTACTGTTTAGGTTTATAGAATCTCTACAGAGAATCTAGTATTTAGTATCTTGTGTTCCCCGCTCGAACTTAAATGTAATATCTTCATTGAACTCCATTGCTTTATCAAATTTAGCGAAAACTGTGTAACTATTTAAGTGTTCTAATTAGTGTCTACTAATGAGAATACTCAGGTCGTATCCATACACCTTTCAACTGAAACTTAAGCTTTATTTAGTTTAATTTATACCAGGTTCATTGTTGGCTAATCTGTAACAGGACCGCCATGAACCTTCACAATCAACATCACCAACATTGCCGAACATTCGAGCAGCACCGAAAGTCCGTATCCTCTCCGGGATCCAGATTCAAAACAAGTCTTCATTTTAATGAAATGTTTGCGTGAATAAAATGCAAATAACGGGAAAGAAAATGAAGGGTGTTTGTGGAATGAAACAAAAGAAACTTCAGAACTTCGAGAAAACCCCTGATATTACTACACTTTCAATTAAATACCTCTGCAAGCTATGATAATTAAACCTGGATTCCAGGCATAAAAACCTAGGTCTTTATTCACCTGAACAATCAGGTAAGCCATCTATCGAACATCCTACCATACCAATATTTTGGCCAAAATTGACAAATGTTAAATCGAATTGGACGCCCTTTTTGATTTTTGAAGACAAATGGATCTGATTCCTTATTCGTAGGATGCTGGATTTAGAGCGGCGCTGACGATAAGTTTAAAGCAATCGCAACGTACAGTGCTTTCAAATGAACGTTCGGGTGGAAGCATGCTGTTTGCCGCTGAGATTACCCCACAGTTTACATGCCTAGGTATCCAATGTAAATTACGGTTGGAATAACCGTTTATTTTATCATAGAAGGTATTAAACATTCTGTCCATGTGCCGCCACACATTAAACACATTTTAAGAAAGTTTGCAATGCATTTGTTCTTCTCGTGAAATTGCAGATATTGCTCTTCTTATATTAACTTTTAGGTCTTCCAACGTATATGGGTTATTCTGAAACTATTTTTCTTTCAGTCTCCCATAAATATAAATCGCATTAGGTAGATATGGGAATCTTGCTGGCCATAATCCCTTATTAATGACCCTGTTCTCAAAAGATTCCTCAAGTAAAGTTAACGAGAGATCAGCTGTATGCTCTGTAGCGAAGTCTTATTGAAAAACTATGTTTACATTCAAGTCCAGTAAATTCTTCCAAGTATGGTGTGATTATGCTATCTCTGTATCTCACGGTATTTTACAGGTTCTATAATTTTGTAAGCATACACTTTTTGCCATTAAATAGTATTTCATGTACAAGAATGGATTTTTCTGCACCCTAGTGCCTGTTGTGTGTCGTTTACATGACCATTTAAATATAAAAGAGCTTCGAAAAAATTAAACGCGGATTAGTTATGTCATTCCTAATATCCTTAGCGCATTAGCAGAAATTTATTCAATTGGTTTTATTATATGGATGCAATTCCTGAACAGTTTTGTGTGGTTTTTATTTAAAAAAGTTGGTGATATCCCAGCCGAGGTGTACAAAATTCTGTTTCCTGTGCATGTCTTCATAAAATTTCTTTGGATCTTGTCCTAATCTTTCTCAGTTTCGTCAAATTTCTCCTGTAGGTGCAGGAACATGGGGCAATTTCCTTACACGTTTGTTTTCACATACGAACCATGCATGAAAAGTCCTTGTTCTAAAGCGAGCTGGATTTTTTACATTATAACAACATTAACGCACAAATAAATCAAAAATCACTTGTTTCACAACTTATTGGCTTAAAAACGTTCGAACGGTACAAAAACAACGCTCGAGCTGCACTGAAGGTTAGAGGGATCGTTTAGCTGATCTCCGCTATCACTGCCTGCCCTCTAGCGGATGAACGCTCATTTTAAAGCACTGTAAGGGAAAGGTTTCAATTCTTTGTTTTTGCTTGAGAGTGCAGGGCGGACATGCAGAAACAGGAGAGAAAAAATTGCAGTTCTTGTCCGGAAACTGAGCCACATATGTAATAGCAAAGCAAGTTCCAAAGGGAAAGCTTACAACTTTATTTGATGGGTTAAGTAGTATAGCTTTGTATTTCATTTGCGTGTCTATATTTTCTCATTTATTGCAGATAATTTTAACAATTATACATATAACAAAGTTTAAATTGTGTGTAATTGGATTACTTTTGGAAATGAAAAGGGACAGAAAATAAACGTTACTTACTCAATTCTTATCCCTTAGAAAAAATGCGTATAGTGCTGTTTGAATTAGTTATATGACCTTAGTTTTTCATAAATGAGGATTTCTCTAAATACGAGAAATTCTCTAAATTTCTCGTAATTAGCACATTTGCGATCTGTAAACAAATCTCCCATTGTGCCTTAGAACCCCTGGCTCTGTAGGCAACTTCCTGACAGCACGTCTTGTGGGTAAAGGAATACTCAGGCACTGAGAGTCTTCGGCTCTTGGTACGAGCGTTTCTTATTCCAGGTTTCAGGGCATGACACTTGCCGATTGATACCGCATATTATCTGGGGAACATGGCTGCCAAATGCCATGATTACATGACATTCCACTCAACGTAATATGAGTTCCAGTTCAACAGAAGAAGGGAAGAAGTGAGAGAGAGGAAGGACGTTAAAAGGAACGTGAGCGTCACATGGTTTGGACAAACCACTTCCACGTCATCCGATCCTACCGAAGCCTGCTCGGGCTTCTAGCATCTTCTGCAATTTGAAAAAAAATAGTATCTTGGGTTGACGTATGATATAGAGGTGATAAACGATCATTGTGTTGCTGCTTACATTAAAAAGCAACATGGCAAACATTAATTAAATATAATTGTCTTTCTCTATCGAATGATTACGATTTTAACTCTACATGCATACGATAACAGCAACATCACGAATAAATATTTGCGTGACAATTTTTGACCCCAAATAAATTAAATCTGTAAACTTGACTTATATTTGTTATTTAGCTATTAATTTACTTAATATTTATTATTAATAAATAGAAATATAAACTTCTTTCTTTATCTTTTATATCATAGTTATTTCAAAATCAAGTCAGAAATAAATAATGTTACAAATATTTAACATTTTAATGTGAAAGATTCTTTCTGTTGCTTTATTTCAATGTATCAATTCATATTTCATTTCAATATATCATTAGAGAAATATTCTGCAGAAATACTTTGATTTGTTTCCTTATTACGCATTTTAAAATAAAACGGAACGCTAGCTGTGTGTAATTCATAATGCAAAGACAAACAAAGCAGTCTTCTAAATGGTCACATTCAAATAAACTGTAATCAGCCCTATCCAACGCAGCGCCCGCGGGTGCGATGTCACTCGCGATGCCCTTTGTCGGCGCCCTTCGCAACTAGTTTCCCAATTAAATTTTAATTAATATTTAAAGACTTTTTTGTATTTGAATAAAAATGATTACTTTTCGTATTTGAAGCACTGTTTTCAAACTTATGAAATTTGTTATAGTGGTATTTTTACTCTGCAAAACAGACCGCTTCCTTATGATTCACTTTATTGCGGTGCATGAACTACCTTCCATGACAGAGTTTCACCAAGACGACATTGGAACACCCATTTCGCCCTCAAAATAACTTAATCCCAATAAATCTGTGTCGTAATCAATGAACAAACGATTTATAACAGTCTTACAATAGGAATGCTCTAAGTTCTTTGCTTTTAGGCAAAATTCGTATTACTTGTGAGCTTGTCAGTGACAAAGTGCGGATTCAACTTGTTTGGTGTTTTTTCATTACTCTTTAAACTTTAAGTTGTTCAGTTATTAATCGGTTATATTTTTTAAAAAGCTCTTCTTAAAATGGCAAAGCAATTGTAGTTTTAACAGTGAACGGGAGAACCGGTATTACTTTATTGAAAACAAAAGAAAATTCGGGAGGTTATTGTGTAATGGTAGCGTCTCTGTTCCTAAAATAAGAGCAACATTTTTAGTAAGAAATATAATTTCATATATTTTTAATTCTATATTTATTATCATTATAATCATCATCATTATTATTATTATTATTATTATTATTATTATTATTATTATAATATTAGTCGTAATGTCGGTAGCAGTAAAGTAGAAATAGTGGAATCGTAACCTGGCGCCCGCGTACCCCTAGTTATCACGCAAATAGCTCGAGTACAAACGAACGTTGGATTATTTCATAATTTTGTCGCCCGTTTCGCGATAACTGGCTGGTCGGCAGTTAGAGAGGTAACTCTCGAGGAAAGGATGTAATATCCGCGCAATTGATTCAAGTTCTCGCTGTTACAATAAAAATAGTTTAGGACAAGAGATGTTGGGAAAATTGTCCTAATAGATTCACGCATGTGTGGTATCGTTTTAAAAAGTTGCCATTCACATGCATCGGTTCATTTTCCGAAGTTGAGTAGGTTTAAACTTGAAAGCGTACTAAGTGACTGGTATCCATGAATTGTAATCAGGTGATCTTGATATCGGGTAAATTTATGTAATTAGATGTTAGGGAACGTTAATGATAGAAATATGCACCATGTTTAATATTGTAAACTGATGAAGCTTGGTTTAATTTGTATGATTATGTTTCGAGAAAAATAACAGATATTGGAGTACAGACAACCCTGATTTTATACACAAAACCCTTGAGAACATCCTGTATGGTGCGAAGTATAATTTTTGTCGAGAATATCTGAAATGCAGAAAGATACAGAAATAACATTTTGACAGCAATTTATTTTATTATTTGGGAAATTATAAAAAAATTATATATATGGAATAAATCACCACACATTTGAAGAACTAAAGGAAATTTTCAGACAATAAATTGACTAAATTTTGAAAGATGAACTTATTCATGTGAACGACAATTTTCTAAAAAAAAAATGCCAAAAAAGCGTGGATCTAGAAGAACAATATTTACAACTTCTCCTGCTATAAGGTATGTGCTTATTTACATTATGCGTATACGAAATTCGCTTCGCTCTAACTGCCGGCCCACAAGCTGCCGTGAAACGGGCGACAACACCACGAAAGACCCAATAGAGAGAACATAAGTTTGTTACAATTTCTGAGCCTAAATATGTTACTTTTCTTCCTTACATTTTGCTGTGTTAATAGCCATTTCATCGTGCATTTCTGTACATATATTATACTACTGGATGAACAATGCTTGACGCAACCGCGGGATCGACACGCAGCACTATGTTGCTGTGTCGGCGAAGGAGGGGAGTATATTTTGCCTCCGCTGCGCAAGGTTTCAGTGTGAATTGAAATCTTTCCCAAGTGACACTTGTTTGTTAGACGACGCAATACAGTGTATTAAGTGAAAGTGTGTCAAGTGAAATGGGGCAATACAAGTATTCTATTCCCCAAAGAGTGTTCGTGTGCGCTTACAGAATCAGCGCATGCTGTAAGGAGATTATTTCAAGAGGAATTTTCTGATGTTCACGCTCCTAATTGGAGTTCGATTCATCGATTAGTGAATAAGTTTCGTGAAACGAAAAGTGTTCTTTATCTCTGTGGGGCATTAAAATAGAAAGTGTACAAATCAAATCCCCACACTTTAGATGAACTTAAAACTAACATTCGTCAAGAAATTGCTACCATTTCCCAGATGGAACTGCAGAGTACAATGAGCAATTTTCTAAGCAGGTGTCAGAAATGTTTGAACAAAGAAAAGCAGTTCCAGCATCTCCTTGCTTCATATGTGTGAGTAATTTACTTTTCTTTTTAAATGTTTATATTATGTATGTTAGAAATAACTTACGCAACAAACCTTATTATATTTAATGCGGATTTTCTATCACCCGCACCGCCGACACAGCAGCCAGCCTTGCCGGGCGGCCGCACGCTGCGAAACCGGTTGCGTGAAGGATCGCTCGCCCGGTATATAAGTACACTTTATATGTGTATTTTTGTGAAAGAAATAAACATTTAAAAGCGGTTAAGGATGTTTATTGAGTAATATATTAAACCATACAAATTAAAAATGGTACCTGCGTGGAAAACCGAGGCTGTTATTCTACATTCTCAGTTCACTTAGTAGGGAAAGTATTGTCTTCTTTTTTTTAAAAAAAACAAAGAATGTGCACTGACGTTTGCGAAGAAATCTCATCCATCAAGTTCTTCCCACCTATTTTGTTATGCTCGCAGTAGCCGAACGAGAAGCTTTCGCTGTTCACTGCATGCAAATTTCTTTGGCACATAGACCAAAAGCAAATGCATTTTGTTCATTGGTGAAGGTGACTTTGATATATGTGGGGCATGTCGTAAAGAGACAGCGGAGAAAGAAACCTTCAGTTTGAGGATGGAGTTGTTTTGAGGACTGGCAGCTCCACAGTAATACGAGCACAATTAATATAGTTGTGATAGTGTCAAAGTAACCAAAAAAACAAACAAGTTTAAACAGTATCTTTTCTTTATACTCACGCTAAAATATTCACTTTGCCTCAAATGTAAGTTCAAGCATCAATGTAATAATATTTGACAGTTTTGTGCTCCATATGCCCACTGTTACTGACTACGAATAAAAATTTAAATTGTACCAAAGCATAATGGAATACCATTTGTTTGCTAGTTTCATTACACATGAATTGAAAACAGAAACCTATCGCTAAAAGAAAGTGCACGTTAAAACTTAATTTTAGTTTTATCCTCAGTTCTAGTGTCAGCCTTAAATAAACACATAGGAAATATTTACACGCTAATATTTTGCTCATACTGAGAACATCAAGCATATGGTAACTAATTATCACACTTGTGTCAGTAGCCACTTCTCCACGTAATTTTTATTGATTTTAAGGATAGAAGAGGCAAACTAGACTGTATTGATTAGTTTACAATCAAAACGATTGCTAAAAAATATGATTTAAATAAAAGCTCTGTTTGCTAAATTAAATCCTGTTTTTAAAGTATCTTGACATCTCATCGACACAAGATATGGTGATAGAATATAATTTATGATCCTACTCAATAATTTTATCTGATTATTCCGTATATAAGCCCAGCACCATCGCAGCTCCACCTTCTTTCTTATTCATGAATTCCATTTTTGCTTATATAGTGGCTGATTGAGTCGTTCAACTGAAATTAGTATTTGTATGTATTTTAGACGTTCAGGAATGAGTCAATATATTTTCACTCTATAGATGATTCCGTGCGAACGTCTTTTAGGCAGTGAACGATCTCATTGATACTCGATTATCAGTGATAATCGAACTACATTGAAATAAATAGCATGGAGCTAATTACTATCAATTAATACTTTTTTCATCTTATATGCATTTGTTTTATTTCTAACGTCTCTTCTTCAATTTGATTACGAGTGATAAAAATTAAACTCGTGGAGTTTTTATTTCAGAGATCTTTTATTCCTCTCGCCTCTTATTCGATTGGATTATTTTTCTCCATATTATTTATAACATCAAATTTCTATTTTTCTTCTCTAAAATATTTTAATAACCTCAAATGTTTATTTGTTAATAATAAAAATTAAGTCCAATTTTGTTCTTCTGGAATTATGTTACCGAATACAACTAATAAACGCCAATATTTTTCCTGGAGTAATTAAATTTTTCTTTTAAATTCGTGTTTGTTATAAAATAATATAATAACAAATAATAAAAATACTTCATCCCTTGTTCCCTACACCGGAACTTTAATTCCAGAACTTTTAATCTTCAGTTGAAAAAGTACATGTTTACATTTATCACATTATTATTGTTCAGACTTATCTGAATCTAAAGAATAACTAAAAACTAAGCCATATAATAATAATTGTAATAAGATACATTAAAATATAAAAATACAAATAATCAACAATACTCGAACTCGATAACAAGACCCCACACTTCTTGACACCAGTAGCATACCGACTACGCCAACAGACACTGCAAAATTTTGGTCTGTTATTATCATTCGAATAGAAGCTTCATTAGTCAGTGGCGTGCTGGTCGCCCATAAGCTCAATGCCATAACTTTAAAATTTGAACAGGCATTTCTCAAATTGCTTGTGTAAGACCCGTCTTCATTATCGGAAATTACTCCGGTGTAGTCCATTATCATACTGTACACTCCAAACTAATGCTACATAATTGACATTATGCCGAACACGGAGACACGCCTTTTGGTTTCATTACTATTAGGTTTAGAATAGCGATTTCAGTTCTAATGAAGAAAAAGTGCTGTATAAAAAGTATGAGCTAGTGCTAAGGCCTTATGAATTAAGGAAGAGCTGGATTATAAACTCAACTAGGCAGATTGAACCTGTATTCCTTGCTTTTGCTGCGCATTATTTACACTTGACATAGTTTTCACAGAAGCTCCATATGAACACTCTGTTCTGCTTTGGGATGAAATGCAAATATGTATATTTATGGCTCTTAAAACTAGTTTTAGATGCAATAAACCAACTTTTTATATCGTAGGTCAGGAAATATGTCATCCAATGTCAAATACTCGTCTGGAGATCCAAGAAACAAATTATGTGTACAACAATAATGGCATAAACAATGCTAAACTGTAATATTAATTAACTCCATTTTAGAATCCATTTGCATGGATACTGTACAAGAATTACGACCACTAAGTGAATGATCAGAAAATAAATTTTATTTATTAATAACAATTACCATTTCAGAAATTATTTAATTCCAATGCTCTTATTTAATCAATGTTTCTTCTTTCTTTTTAATTTTAGATGTTCTCATCTGAAAAAGCAAAATAAAGATGAAGTAATTTTAATAAAGAAATACAAAAACTACAAAGTTAAAGCATTTCATAAATGTTTAAAATTTCAAGAACGGGTTACAGAATGGGATGCTTAAGCAATACATAAAATATTAATACATACACTAATAGACTTCTGCATTTTTGTTCTGGAACGTTCAATGTTGAATGTTATTTCCAGACACCTCGTAACTGTAATAGAGAAGCATTAATTTAGTCTCTTTTTTTTATCATGGCTGAATTTTCATTTATCAAATAAATCTCCTCACGCCGAAAGTGCTTTGGCTATAGCTGTGACAGCGTAACGTATTTTTCGTTAGAGTGTATGCGTATAGGGAGAAAGAATACTGTGCAGTAACGCTGGGGTTCATGATAAATGAAAGGCCACATTCTATTTACAACAGTGCATTCAGTTTTCGCTCAGTACATTGATTAACGTGGTATTTGCAGTTGTACTGAATTCCCGATATATGTTGAATGCGGAGCTAAATTCACTCACTGTCAGTCCTGGTGTTCTAGTGAAAATCACACTTACCTTGTAGACCCAAGATCGAGTTCAGTCCCGGGCAGGGTTGATGGATTTTTTCGGGCGTAAAAATCCTAAATGTGGTTTCCTTCAGAAGCAAAGTAAAGCCGTAGATTTACGCCACGTAAAAAAGTCTGAAAGAAGAGAACCTTGAACAAATTGATGGGCCCTTGCACGCTCCGAATTGAATTGAGGTTTTAAAGAACGTCTGTAAATAAACCAAATCCCCGCCATTAGTACTTAATTAATGTTAATGAAAAGTTTCAAGACAGTACAGAAACGCTAACACCTGTTTAATCGTTAGTATCGCTGACTTTTACCATCTTTACATGTCGGGTTCAAATAGAGTTTAATACACTTTCAGGCTTGAATACGAACTCAGTATAACCTCCATTTACATGGTGTTTTTCAGTCAGTACTGAAAAAGGTTATAGATTTCTACATAAGTTTTGATGTTGGTTAATCTGATTTACTTGTTTTTATGTTGGATAACCTAACGGGTAACCTGTTTAACAACGAACTAATAATGATCCAATTTGTAAAATTAGGAAAGATAAAACAGACACCGAAATTTAAATGGAAATGACGATCAATTCATGCAATAAAAATGGCTACTTTAGTGAGCATGACTATACTCAAATCGATCTCAGTACGATCTCCTTTTACATGCATCTCAATAATGATTGAATCTTTAGTAGTATCGAACTTGATTCTCGAATTCCCTTTTATACAGGCACATTTTCAATCTGAAAAGTGTATTCACGTCGATTTGAGTTTGACATGTTTGACACACTCTTTGTGGCTGGTAATTGATAGCCCGAGGTGCGCGGGTCGAATCTTGCCTCAGGCATATATGCATTCATGTCTGCTACCTAAGTGCTCTCATGTTATGGCCACATTTTCATGGAAAGCCGACTGTGTGCATACATAACGTTTTCCTTACCTTACGTAGACTATAAGCAACTACATATAGCATTCTTCATTTCATTGCCTTGATTAGTTAAAACTGTTCATTCCATAGGCCTGCCGAGCACGTGGGGATGCCTAAAAGATGACAGGAATATGAAAAAAAAAAAAAAAAAAAAAAACGCAAATAAAGCTTTGGAACATGTACACTTATGATAAAGTTATAAATCTAAAATAACGAACTGAAGACTTTCTCTGTTCTTTCCACTGAACAAGGTTAAGCAACAGTAACCAGCGCATGCGCTCATGTCACTGCAAATTAAGCCAGAGAAGCAACCTCCAACCTAGCTACCTGATTCTGGATGCGTCAACGCTATCACGCATTGTACTTCATGTAGTAAGGGAAACGAAACTTTCCTGAGATTTTTTAAATGTATAACTTAAAACTGCTTCTTTAAATATCGCCACAAGCGGTTCTGTGCCCACCAGGCAATGAGGGAGGCGAAGAGCACCTGACACTGTTGACATCCGAAGTGAGGTTAAGAGAAACACAGTGTCATACTATTCATGAAAGTTGTACAAAAAACTTCAGACTTTATCCATGCAGGCGATGATGACTTAAAATATCTCCAAGTTCTAGGTAAATGATGAATTTCAGACAGTTTAGTAATGAGGCATAACCTATTTTGTGTACATTCAACATGTTATTTGCTCAATATCGCAATTACAACCTTCAAGCAAATTGTTAAAAATATTATTTAATATTCAAATCAGAACATCAAATTACAACTGCGCTTATGGATCCCTTTTAAAATCGAAACACAAAAATATATAACAAATAATGATACAGTACTAATACTGTATGTATAAAAAGTGCTCTCACTTTTGTTTGAATCGTTCACTGCGTGTGCATTATCATAAATTAAAACAGTTCCCATATTTTCTCTAGATTGTCCTAGAGAATACTTAGGTGGGATAAAAAAATAATGGCAACAGCGCTGTAATGTCTAGAGGAAAGCTTCGAACATTCCTTAAATATAATCTCCTGTCATGTTTACCACCTTTTGCCACATATGTGGAAGACGCCGCACTCCATCAACGAGTAATTAATAATGGCGTTTCGTGTGGCAAAGTTTCGTAGTCACCCGGGCTCATATCGGGTGAGTATGGTGGTTGTTCCAGTATCTCCCAGTTCCCTTTGAAGTAGTGGGTCCGTGACAGCGTTAGCAATATGACCTTCGCATGAGAGTTCCACTGCCAGCAAGTGAAATCACTTTCTCCTTACTACTGTACGAAGGGGGTGTTCCTATAAATTGTAATAGTGCGTAGGAACGAGACCAGATTTGTTCATAGTGATGATGCCCCCAAGGAAGTCATCACTTTTCTGGTAACGGTACAGCAAGTCCTTGCAATTGCATGATGCTACCATTGTTGCCTTCCGTGATGACATGGGGTGCCGAACGAGCTGCAATTTTGCGGATCCCAAGGATGTCCTGCAGAATGCGCAGTACGGTTTTATGGCTTACGTCTACCTCTGCCTCTAATTCACGTGCAATCAATTGGAGATTAACATCCAACAAGGAAGCTGAATTGTATGGTTGTCTGTTTGGAGTCGCTCTGAATGAAGGTTGTCTTGAACAGCATCCCAGAGTGAATTCCGGGCTTCCTTATTGGATATTCCCTAATATCTATTCGACGCAGACTGGCTCTGATTTGTATACGATTTAGAATGGTGTTCATTGGTTGTTCTTATTTCTTTCCTTACATTCTTACAAATTTTCCGGTCCGTTCTTTTCCTAGAAAAAGCCTCGGTTATAAATTTCGGCTTTCACCTTTCATGTTGGACCTCTAAAGTAATTGATATTTTCTCTCTTAGTTACTTTTAGATCAACAAAATGTTCACATAGATTGCGCAAGTTTTTACCCATTTGTTTGCTATCTCCATTTCCTGGGAAAATATTATTTTTGCGGTGAGGCCCTGTAATGTGTCCTGTACCATTTCATATCTGTCATATTCGATACATTCTCAGAAATCTGTATTTCCTACATATAGCGCATCTCTCTTTGTCTCCCTTATTCCGTTAGACAAACAATGTAGCTGTTACCCTGAAAGTAGAAAATGACTCTTTTACAATATGCTAGTAGTGTTCGCTCTAAAGTATTCACACATGTGGAAAGTAACAATTCTTAGCCTATCTCTGTCTCTTTCCACTACCTGCTTCCCCCAGGTCAACCGTCGACAAATCTTCCTTAAAAATATAAAACAATAGTTCTTGCAAGAAGGCTTTCATACAGGTGTCTTTCAGCCATCACAATAGCAGAACTTGAAAAATGAATACCTTACTTCCAACTTGCTGTGATATGCACAAAATATTCCTATGTGCTCAGATATTTACATACAAAAAATATTAATCTTAACAATAATAACAATATAAACGTAATATTAAGAAGTTCCCAGTTCCTGTTCCATTATCATCACGTTATTCCGTTATTTTTCTTCGTAAACTATCATATTCATGTCTCAAAGTGCTTGTTTTAAGAACTCTCTACAATTTCTAAAATTACTGAGATGCTGTTCATTAACATTTGATATTACGATAGCTGATGTGTTTTAGTTTTAGAATTTTATTCTATTGGGGTGCTCGCATTTTTACCATGGCACCGAATTAACGTTTACTAAATATTCATCCAGTAAGAAGGATAACCACACAGATTTTTTTTTCCATCGCTGCAGTGGAAAAAGATTAAACTTAATTTAATTTTTTCGGATACAGAAACAATTGCTGCATTGTCTTCTTTATACATTTATTGATTTTTGTTTGTTTATTTGATTTATTTACGGATGCTCTTTAACATCTCAGATCATCAGCGTCCCATTCAATTCAGGGCGTGAAACGGCCGACAAATTTTGCTCAGAGGCCTCTTCTTTCAGGCTTGAGGTTCTTTATCGTACCGTAAATGTACGACACGGGACCCAGGGCTTTACTTCCCTTCCGAAGGAAGCCATACTTAGGATTTTTACGCCCAAAAAATCCATCGAACCTGGCCGGGTTTGAACCCACGATCTTGGGCTTAGAAGGCAAGTATGGTTACCACTACACCACCAGGACCGACATATTTATTGATTGGGCACAATTAATTAGTCCCCCTCTGAAAGTATAAAATACGAGCCTGATTCCATAAGAAGAAAACTTGTCTAACAACATTATCATGATGGAATGAAACTTATTACACTATTCTAATTATCTTTTTATTTCAATGCTCCTCAGACGGGATTTTATACTTCGTGTCTGGAAACGCTGAGCGAGAACGCCATAAAAGTTTTACATTGTGTAAGAATACGATGTTCTTGTTTACTCTCGCAATGGTGGCAGGTGGAAGACACAGTCTGGAGTTTCCGCGCGACTTTTTCAATCAATTAGCGCAACAGCTAATTAAACTGAATAAGGAAGGAAGAGTGGCGTTTAAGCTGTGAGCGGCTCCTAACCACAAGAACAGGAAAACTTGTTCGTTGGTTTTTCTTGTAGACTTTCTGCCCCCTAAATTAACTTCACTGTAAGTTCTTTAATCAATTTTTCCTCATTAGGCTGATTACTTTCACCAAATGGAAGTGTCTCGGCTTCTCCGTACTACCCGCTCTTTAATAACTCTTCGTTAATTAGAAACGTCACACTGTAAATCCTAAAGTAGCTGAAGTCGATATTACTCGACGAAAACTCGCATTTAAATATAATTTTTTATGCAAGATATTTGGTTTAGCGGAATAATCTCACAGAAGAAGTTATGACAAATATAGGGGAAGTGGGGGATGCCGCCATTCTGGGCTATTCTGAATGCTTGAGTTGTACGCATTGTAGATACTGCTACTTGCGCGAACTCTAGTGTAAAAAGCTGGAAACAGTAAGCTTTGTTATCTCTGACTGTTTTTTTTAATAGTGTTTAACGCCTGTTTTTACTACTGAGGCACCATAGGCGGTGGGCGCCTAGGTTTAGGATACCTTCCCGGCATTTGCCATTTATGACTGAGGAAAATTGGAAAAAAATCTCAGTCAGGGAGGGCGGTCCTGGAGAGACTCGAACTCCAGACCGGATTTTACTTATTTTAACCTGTTGTATGGAATTAAGAGGGCTTTTTTGTGTTTGGGTGTTTTGATTGTTTTTGTTTTAATGGTTTTAAATTATTTTGTTAGGCTCGTGAGTCCGCGCCTTAACGACCTCAGCCACCCTTGGCGGTACAGTGACTATAAAACAACTGACGATTATATATGTATACCTTTTTGTCATTTTAAGGATAATAATAAACAATAGTTATATATCTAATTTAAGATAAAGATAAACTTAAAGATTAGGTTTTAAACACATTTTATCCTGGAAATGTTTTTTTCTTAATCAATAGTGTTTAACTGCTGAGACATCACAGACGGTGGACACTGATGATACATGAAATGAAATGATAAATTGGAAAAGTAATTGCGTTTTTTTTTGTTTTTTTTTTTTTAAAGGAAGCGTTTCAGTCCTACGTTTAGGATATCTCTCCGTCATTGGCCAATTATGAGAACTGAGAAAAACCTGGAAAAAGATTGTTAGGGAGGACGACTAGCGATAATCGAACTCAAGACCTGCCGCTCACAAGTCCATGCCTTAACGATCTCGGACAACCATGTGGAATAAATATCATTATTTAGGAATAGTGGTGTACCTTAAGAACCAGTAATTCTACCATTTATTTAATTTTCATTGATTTCAAATAATTTATAATAACAGCAAGTGGTTAATATTGGCAATCTCTACTGAATGTTTCTCTTATTGTAAATAACACTTATAATTTAATTTATTGGTGCAAGAGTATAATGCTTTGCTCTTAAGATTGCGCCATTTCCCTTGCCGATAGGTTTGCAAGGCGTTGTTTGTGTTGCAGACTGGTTTCCCGGCTGGGCTCAACACCGCCACCACAACAGGCAGCCGAATGACGACGGTTTGAGCGAACAGGACTGTGTGGAGCTGCGTAGACTGTTCCATCTCCCTTCCGGCAGCGAACGTTTGGCCCACTCCTTCATGTGGAACGACCGGGACTGTGACACGCACAACTTCTTCATTTGCGAGCGGCTCCACAAAAACGGTGAGTTGATCATAAAGTAATATCATAATCTCTTGCATAAAATAAATAGGATATAAAAAGATCCTGATAAATATGTATATAAATCATATCTTAATTTTTGAGCCAGGTGTAAGCAGAACAAATTGTGTGATAAATCAGGCTCTTTAAAAACAGCAGAAAGAGAAATTTTATACAGACTAATAAATTAATCACAACAAAAAATATCCTAACAGTTGCTTTTCACGGTTACATTATACAGAACCCTACCCAAACTCCCTATAACAGTTGTATTATTAGTTGAACAGGGCAGTAAACTATCGCATATAGGCCATTTCTATGAAATTGCACTCCAAGAAACCTTACAAAAATCTGAAACAAATTATATATAAAAAGAGTTAAAATATTGAAGCGAGATTTCTAGGTGTGTTGATGATTAAATGGCGAAAATGACTAGTGAAGATATTTATTAAATTATTATTGGTCGTGTAGGAGTTTTTGTATCGGGGGGGAGGAAGTAGATTTGTCTTAGGCGGTTCTCTGAGGGTGTGTATGGGGGATGCAGGAGATGGATTGTTGAGTACGGGGAGTTGATCTCCTCGTAACCTCCTCTGCTGATCCCGTCTTCCTCTTCTCTGCTTGTGTCCTGGCGGTGTAGTGGTAATCATACTTGCCTTCTAAACCCAAGATCGCGGGTTCAAACCCGGCCAGGATCGATGAATTTTTTCGGGCGTAAAAATCCTAAGTATGGCTTCCTTCGGAAGGGAAGTAAAGCTGTGGGTCCCGTGTCGTACATTTACGGCATGAAAAAGAACCTCAAGCCTGAAAGAAGAGGCCTCTGAGCAAAATTTGTCGGCCGTTTCACTCGCCGAATAGAATGGGACGCTGATGACCTGAGATGTTAAAGAGCGTCAGTAAATAAAACAAATCGAACAAAATCCTCTCTGCTTCAATCTTCACACTTCTTCCTCGCTTCTATTAATTACGAAGGGAAAATTCCTTCGCTGCCCTGGCTAAGGTAAGAAGTGTAGTGTATTTTGGGAAACGCCTCGGCACTCCTCGGATAAAAGAATTAGAGGAACATTTCCAAATGAAAAGCACTAAATAATAAATCACTGATATCTGGCTCTTTATATAACCGCTTTAATGGGGAGAAAGACTAGGGCAACCACTGCAACACCAGGCTGCTTCAAATGATATCTCACTTAACAAAAGAACAAAGTCAGTGAAAAACTTAGCGGAGCACGATCAGTGTAAAACCTGGTGGAGAAATGTAACTGTCCCTAATTCCTGGCGTTTCGATCATTTATGTGACTTCAATCAAACCGTCTCATGACGCCGCAAACATCTTGCGTCACTACAGTTTAAGCGTTCTGATTGCAATTCTTCTCTTGGTGACTTCATTTCGCGCTTTTCTCACCATTGTCACGTATAGCTTGAGTTCTCTGACCTAACTCTACGCACGGGTTCGAACCCGGCCAGGACCGATGGATTTTTTCGGTCGTAAAAATCCTAAGTATGGCTTCCTTTGGAATGGAAGTAAAGCCGTGGGTCCCGTGTCGTACATATGCGGCACGAAAAAGAACCTCAAGCCTGAAAGAGAGGCCTCTGAGCAAAATTTGTCGGCCTTTTCACGCCCTGAGTTGAATGGGACGCTGATAACCTGAGATGTTAAAGAGCGTCCATAAATAAATACTAACTCTACGTAGTGGATTCAATAGTTGCCTACACGTCCTTAAGGCAGAAACTGGGGTTGAGTGCGATAAAGGCTAACAGTTCAGAAGAGAAATCTGTTTTTCCCCCTGCGTAGTCTTTAGAAAAATCCTCCAAAATTTTACCGTCCTGAGTAGGGGTATAAGGCAATAAATCACTAAATCACTATACAGTGTGTAGATATTATTTTATACTTTTAAGAAACATTTAAAGAAAATATAAGTGTTTACTTTTGCTTAAACAAATAGAGTATATGGCTGGAATAGTTATATTTTTCAGTATTTGTTTCCAAAACATATAATTTTTATTTCTGAAAATTTGGGAAGGAAAAAGCTACTAATCCCTTATCTGGTATTTTTTTTTAAATCTGGGAAATGTTGTGCCTCTTGGCATGTGACTTCTCTATAGCACAAGATTTTAGCTGTTTCAAGAGTAATATTTACTAATTAGCATACCTCTAATATAGCAAATTCCTATTTAACAACTACATTGTCCTACTTTCGAGACTCAGAAATTTTCGCCAACGGTTATTAAATAGGAAAAAATTATAGAAAACATTTATGGCCCCACAGAGCACTCTTTGAGCTCGTCACCTTGCAATTCCTTGTATGTTTACTAAGTTATACACCACAGATATCCATTGCCGACTGCTTAGACCTTCTGTGTAATTATTATGGAGAAGGAAGTGGGAAACCAGACAGAAAGTAACTGTCATTTGCATTAATATTTACAAAGCAAACTCTGTCGTGAGCATCAGTCGTTGTATATTTAGGTCACTCGGTCGTAACTGACACAGCACCGCAGCCATGTCGATGAGCAGTATTACTTTTAAGAAGTTTGGCTTCCGTGGGTTGTTTAATGTGTACAACCACATAAAATGACTCTACCCTAACAGCGTGGACATTAAAATAAAGCAAAGCTATCTGTACTTGACATCTGTAATTATACGCTTTGGTCGTCATTGAACGCTGCAGGAATTGCAATAGACAATCGATGGGACATGGAGTTACCCCTGACCTTTACATTTCATGCAATCTCGGCGTTCCGAACATGATCAAGGGAATGTAGGACAAACACTAGTCACCCTTCACAACGCGGTAGAAAAATTTGACAACTTCCCTACGAAACAAGCTTCTGGCACTGCCATGTTGCAAAGTGCATGTTCAGATCAATGGTAGAGAAAATCGAGCTCAATTTACTTAATTACATTAAACTAAAATTAAATTTTATTTCGCTAATACTATATGTATTTTGTCCTAGGTTTGTTCTTGTCCGACTTTCTGCTGCTTCAAAGAGAAATGTTTTGTGTCCAGAATTGCACTGTGGCTTTGCAAATGAAACACTAATCAATACTATGCATGTAAAAAAATGCACAATAAATGGACATTAATGTATTACAATAGAGGCATTAAAAGTAATAGTAAAAGCTTGTATTCTCAACGAAAAATGTACCGGAACTGGTATAGATGTCATAGAAAGATGAAAGTTATAATTTTTTCTTCGATCTTTCATAGATTTGTAGAAAACCGTATTGAAATAGATACGTTTGACAACCTCTCCTTCTTCTTGTTACTATTGGAGTGACGCTACTGTACATGTTAGTTAAGAATGGGAGGTTTGCAGTGGGGAGGGAAATGTGACCGCTACACCACAGTACCGTTTTGTTGCATTCTGAATGTCAGAAAGCTGCCACGACTACGTTACACCAATTGCATTATGGAAATGTATGATAATTCTTAAGAGAGTTCTCCCGTCATTTGCAGCTAAGATTCAACGTTGAATTGAATTTCAAAAATGAACCACACGTTTGTTTAAACTTTGAATGAAATAAAATTAATAATTTGACTTACATAATAAATAAATAAAATACAATACTTTTTAGTTGAACTATCAGTGAAAAATAAAACATTAACGTTTTACGTAACCGTTCAATAAAACCAAATAAAAGCGAAATGTTTTATTTAATAATTTAGAGAAATACAACAAAAATTGGAATTCTTTAAATATTCAGTAAATGTTGCCATGATTGTATGTGCAAAGGTGCAAGTTGTAATTCAACGATTAACCAAAGTAAGTGGAAATCAGTATAAAACGTGCAAGTGCTCAGTCTCCACAGATGCGCACGCCTTTAAGCTAAAGTAAAATGCGAACAAGCTCAAACTTCTCCAGCCCTGCTCTAGAGCACTGTTACAAACAGCATCGAAATCCTGTTAAAAATTAAGATTAATGAAAATGCTAAATTGTGGCGAAACAAAGCGCTTAAGGAAGAAGGCGAAGAGAATAAAAAATGCCAACAGGTGTGTTCATTAATTTATTTCAATATCTCTAGTAATCATTCCATACTTGAATTATCATGCCACGGAAAGTGCTCAAATTTGTTTTTAATATTTTCTCCATGTTTAGAATCATTTCCTTGATAAAATTTATACTCTTTCGCCGGTATAATTATGAACATAGCACTGATATTAATATGCAGACAATAAACAAACCTGCATAACGTTACCCTGCACATCTTGAAGTAGATTTGTATATGAGATCGTCCTGCAGAGTCTCTCTGGACGGAATGCAAACCGTCACGTATAGTGCCAGCTGCCGAACAGTTCCATAACTAGGAGAGTCACAGATGGGCCGCGAGAAACAAGTGTAACAAAACAAAACAAAACACAAACTGTGCTACGCTTCCCATGTGTTGCTTGTTATAAAACTTCTTTTATAAGGATCAGGTACGAATGGTAGTTCGTTTGTTTCAGCATGCAAGTCGTCACCAAGCTGCAACCAGATGTGGAACACAAAAGGATAACTTTTTTTTTTTTGTTATTTATTTATTTTTCTTTTACGACCTAATTATGACATCCGTTCAACTAAGAATGATCATAATTTTTTTACAGGCATGCTTTCTCGCGCTAAACTTAAATTTTACAATATTTTGTTAGCTTAATGCGCAATGAACATATAGTAATACTTTTCATTATTGTCATTTCAGATTCGCACCTGTGAGAGGAATGCAAATTTAGACATGTTCAGTTCCGTCTATAGCAGAATGGGGGTGACATGCGACGAACAACATACTGCTCTGAAATACTACTTTCGTTTCAATAAATCTTTAGCTAAGGCCTACGCAATGTTATAGACGGACTATAAAGAGTATTCACTTTCCTATAGTACCCTAGTTTAAAATGTTTAAAGAGAGGAGACAATCAATTTCAAAGGAAGATGAACTCCAGTTAGTGCTGTAGAGAAAGAAAACATTAACACTGTTGCTGTCATTTTGAGATAGGATCGTCGAATAACATTAAGAATACTTTTCATCGCGCAATGGTGAAAGCAGCGGCGGCTCGTATCCAGTTCCAGTTCAACAGAAACCGACAACACTTGAAATAAACATCTCGAGAGATCAATGTTCGGGCTCCTCAGACAAGACTTGCGGCTGAAGGCTTTTTGCCGGAGTACTGGGAAAATTTTTCCAAGATTTAAGCAACAGATAGAGTTGAAATGCAGACCTACTTGAGCGTTACACTAGCAAATGACACAGAAAAATCTTTTTTATGGATGAAAAATGTTCAACATTGAAGAGATCGCCCGATCGACAGAGTATATGTCACGACTACCCAAGAAGCTCATGAGAGGGTCCCAAAGATCAGAGGAACTATCACCCTGTCTCAGTGATGGTGGCTGGAAAGTTTTTTTAATAGTGTTTAACGCCCATACTACTGAGGCACCAAATGCGGTGGACACTGATGGTACATTAGATGAAATGATAAATTGAGAAAGGATATTTCAAAGGAAGGAAGCCTTCCAGGCCTAAGTTTAGGGTGCCTCCTCGGCATTTGCCAGTTATGAGAACTGAGGAAAACGTGGGAAAACCCTCATTCAGGAAGGACGGTCCTGGCGGGATTTGAACCCCAGACCTCCCGCTCACAAGTCCGCGCCTTAACGACCTCGGGCACCCGCGGCGGTGATGAACATTCTTGGAGCAAGATAACTAACCCAATGTAACTTACTATTCCTGTGTATAAAGAGGAAGATATAAAGATGTGTCCTTTTTTCAACATTATAGGTACCCCTTTACTTGTGTAAGAATATTAAATATAGGTTGCGCGCAAATGATTATAGCGGTTTTAAACTTACAATGTAATTTTGAATCATAACTTAAATTGGGGAGTAACTGTGGATGTTCAGATTTTGTTTTTAGCCATGGTAACGAAATAAACAAAACATGGCAACTCGCATGAAAATTTCTTTTTGCATCTTGGAATCCGCGTAACATAATTCCATGGTTACAGTTCAGCGGATATATAGGCCAAGCTTTGATCTTAACTCCCCTTCTGTAACCACATTCCTTGGTGGTGCAATCAGATCTGTGTCTCTATAAAGGACGACCGCTTGTGTCAAATGAGAATGTGGAGAGAGTCGGAACTGCTTTCGAGTGCAGTCCTATAAAATCTGTGCTGTGGGCGAGTCGAGAACTAGCAATTTAAACAATGATAGTATGGAAGGTGTTAAAAACCATCTCCAACAGAGACCATCTCGTCTGCGATTGGTACAGGTCCTACATCCTGAAGATTATGCTGTCCATAGAAACTTCTGCCAGAAATGTTGAGTTCCTTAATCGTGTAATTTTTCATTGACGAGAGCACAGTTCATCTTATGGAAATTGAGCAGACATAATGTCGTATCTGAGGTTCGGAGATTGTAGAGCACATGCGGGATTCACAGAAGTTAAAGGTTTTCTGTGCGATGTCTCATCAACAAGTCTATGCCCCCCCCCCTTTTTCTTAAAAAAAATAGTTACTGGAGTTATGTACCTAGACATTCGCCAGAATTGGCTGGTTCCTCAACAACAAGATCAACAGAACAACAAGATGTCGCTTCTCTCAGTTTCTAAACAATGTGCGGAAATGGTTGAATACAAAAATTTCCCATCGTTGGATCGGTCTTCATGGTCCGGACGATTTCATTTTTCTCCGTTGGCCTGCGAAGACCCCCGATATGACTTCCTGTGGCTTTTTCTTGTGGAGGCACATAAAGATCGCCCCTTATACGTGCCACCACTACCTGCAGACCTGCCTGAGTTGAGACGGAGGATTATTGCAGCAGTTGCATCATGTTAACATCTGTGTAGGAAATGCACTACCGGCTGGATGTACGCCGTGTTACAAATGGATCCCATACTGAACACATAATTTGTGTTATGGTAACTTCCACAGCTATTGTTCAAATTAAGCTATGATTCAAAAGTATATTGTATATCGCAGAGAGAAAAAAAAACATAAGTTTAAAACCACTATAATCATTTGTGTACATCCTGTATATTAATAACTGCAATTAATATTCAAGTTGTTAGAAATTAAAAAAGTAATTTATTCTTCAGGTTTTGATGCTGAGACAACGTTCTCCATATGGGAAGGAAGCAACCAATATGTACAGAAAAATGCGTTTGAAGAATTTTCAGCGTGTGTAGTTCAGACGTTCCAGTACCCCATCTCTCTATCACGGTGGAGTGTTATCAATAACGCATTATTGAGGCAATATCAATACAAATCAGTTTTTGAAATAATATTTATTTAAAATGCATTTCGTGATGAAGGTTTCATTTTTATGCACAATAAAGTGCACCATGTCTGAGGTCAAAGTCATAACAATGTAGCTGGCCAAAAAGAAGGCGACAAAAAATAAAAGACAACAAAATTAAAGCAACTTGCATAAGCAATAAAAATATGCGTTGATCCTTTATTGATTTTTTCTTAAATTATTTATTTCAAGCCATTGATTTATTCTTTTAATCCTTATTGAAATAAAATAAATACATGCTTTATTTAAAGCCATGTTGTTTGTGCTTGCTGGTAGATCTGGAAGCAAAACCCAAAGAGGATCTGTGATCATTTGTCGTTTCAGGTTGAAGAGAATCAATATTACAACTCGATGAGAAAATGATTAAAATATGGAATTGTGAAGAAGGAAAAATCAGCTTGCTTAGTGAAAGCTGCCCAAGGAAGGCAAAGTCGGTCCGTGTGGTGTAGTGGTAACCATACTTGCCTTCTAAACCCAACATCGCGGGTTCAAACCCTGCCAGGATCGATGAATGTTTTGGGGCGTAAAAATCCTAAGTATGGCTTCCTACGGAAGGGAATTAAAGCCGTGGGTCTCTTGTCGTAGATTTACAGCACGTAAAAGAACTTCAAGCCTAAAAAAGAGGCCTCTTAGCAAAATTTGTCAGCCGTTTCACGCCCTGAATTGCATGGGACGCTGATGACCTGAGATGTTAAAGAGCGTCCGTAAATAAACCAAATTACCAAATGCTAATAAAGAACAAAACTGACATACAGAATACTAAATTTCTGTCCACTTTACCAATATAAACTGTCAGGATACAAACTTTTATTTTATTGCAGAAAACTTTCTTTATTTTAGTTAACACCTCTAAGGTAAATATTTTAGAGTTAAACTTTCTTACACAGCACTTCGTATTATTTTTGCATATTTTCAGTTATGTTTCTTCTTCTTTCCATCAAGAACTGTGCACTTGTTCCCTCGTTCCGTTGATCAACCCCTCTCTTTTTGGGCGTTCCTATAATTTTCTTTATAATATTTTTATTTCTCATATATTAGCACATTGTGCTTGCGTCCACCAATCCTAATTTTACAGATAGTAGGAAGAATTTAAAATAACTCTCACATCAATAATATGAATTTAGTATTTTGTAATCATATTGAGGGTTCATCTACAATTTACTTTCTGCCTTACACATAATGCCCTTGAGTCTTTCTTAAACATCTGCAGGGCTTATTTAGGTTTGATTGGCAGAGTAGAATTTGTTCAGCATTGGTTGCAATTTTTTGAGCATGTTCAGCTTAGGTAAAAATAGAATGTTCCCCAAGACACCATATAAAAGGGATCTGTTGAATTATGGTTTGAAATAATGCATTGTAATCTATCTATACATGACTTGTTTAGTGTTGACTGAAACCGTGTAAACATTTTATTTTTTAAGTTTCCAGAGGACGCGTTAATTTAGGCCAAAATTCTTATTCCAACGGCAATTTCCTATTGAATGTTTCCAAGTTTGACTAAAAATCAAACAAAGATCAATAGAATGCAGTAACATTATATCTAAAACATCGTTAACTCATTTTCATATAATTATAGAATTATCTGGTGTTGGACGATGTACTTAAATTTGCCCATTACACTAAAAATAACAGTAAATCATGGAGTTCAGGTTGACCAGTTGAGGTTATGTTAAAACAAAGTCTAGATCACTGAGAGAACACTGTACCACTTTCACCTCACTTGTTTACTTGTCAGCACGTATTATTTAGTGTGCAATATACAGGTAAAGCGAAAAAAAAGATACCATATTTGTTTGCAGTCTGCAATAAATGGACAATATTGTTTGTTGCAGTGAAAGTAACCGAGGTATGGTCTCCAGAGTGCAACAGGTCCGTGATCTTAAGTCGAGAGCAGCCCAGAGCCACGTTGGTCAGTCCTGGATTCCCACACCAGTACCCCGACAACGCCCAATGCGACACGGAGGTCTTAGCTCTGCCAGGATATCGCCTGGTCCTTGACTTTGAGGAACTCGTCCTCGAAAAAGAGCCCTCGTAAGTAAAACATCCTATTTTATGATTATTTTCTAATTTCATTTAAGTGACTATGGTTTCCAGCAGTCGAAAAGAAGAACAATTTTTTTTTGCTCGTTAAGACTGCTCAACTCTCACCAGGCGAACCGTATTCCAGCGACCTTTTGTGACGAATGAAGCGGCAAGTGTTCCTGTTTCCCTTCCCGTCATCTCACCATTGCTGCATCATCACTCTCGTCCCCCATTTTCACATTCATCATCTAGCGTAAAGTAGTTCGTGCGAAGTTGTAAATGGGCTACGTTTCTTACCATTCCAGTGGATAGTCAGCAAGTGAATAGACATTAACATCATCTCTTTCTCGCTCACACACACGCATTTTGTTGTCCGGTGGCGTAGATTGCCCGAAAATGCAAAAAGTTTTCAAATAATAATTATTTGCAGATGAAATGCACAATACTTTTGATTTGTCAAAGGAGAATCGGGATTTTTATGACGTAAAAAGACAGAAAAAATAATAAAACTATCTAAAAAGTTAACAGATATCCCAAAAAATACCAATCTACTTACTGAAATAATATATTTTATGTTGTTCACATAATTTATGTCATACGTAAATTGCAGACAATTTTCAAACACCCCGTTCTGTACGGAAGTGGAAACTATTTTGTAACTTTAATTATAATTATAAATGCATAATAAATATACGATCATTCATTCATTTTGCAATTCTTTCTGTTTCTCAATTCTTCTTAAAGATAAATTTACGTAATTTAATAATTGCACATCTGTGCACTGTCATTATTAGAGGTATGCGATTCCTAAGCTTAAAACGTCTAGAAAGAAAGAAATTATTTCTGTTTTAGGTATTTGAATACATCATCGGATGGAAAAATTCCTGGAAAAAACTTTCATCTCCACTTGAACGCTGTTTTGCATTATGTTGGTGATTATGCGTAAGTACATTCTCGAAGGAAAATGTACTCGTACGTCGTTTGTACACCCTAAGACAAAAAATGAGTAAACTCTCGAGGCGTTAATTTGTCGAAGTCTGTTTGACTCGGTTACCGAGTTCGAATCCTACCTTTGCTTGCATTGATTTTTTTTTGTTATATTATGAAATTAAATAGCGGCAATTTATATTTATGTGTGTGTGTGTGTGTGTTTTCACTTTAGAATACTGTATATGTGACATTTATTTTGAAAACAAAGATGATTAATTTACGTTTTAAACACAAAAAATGCCATAAAATTCAATCATATATTATCCACTAAAATAAATATGATTGCCATATATTAAAAATTATAATTCTTATTATTAGACATGTGATTTTGTCACCCTAGCCATCGCGGCTTACGGTCCGAACGATCGTTTTCTGTTTATGGCATAACTTGAACATGAACTACCCAGCAGCACTGAATACTTGCGATGTACGTGTTTTCTGTCTGTTGTTCCCCCCCCCCCCCCCCTTTAGGTATATTGAACGTCTATAGACAAGATTGGAGGTTGCATTGAAGTGAACTAAACCACTGGCTTAATTTCCTCTTCATTGTCAGCCATGGTAAAACGTTTACCCCTTCAAAAGCCTAGTAACGGAACAAAAAAGTTTATACCCACAATTGTTGTTGAAAACACTTCAGTTTTCCTGATACCAATAAATCAGTATAGAAACATTTTTAACAAGTCTTGGGTTGCTCTAATCACATCGATAATATTTCTGAGAGTTATTTATCTCTCAGGTCCACGATGAGCTGTGGAACTTCTGATATTTCAGAATGCACTACTTAAAGTTTATCTGAATAAAGTAAATTGATTTGAAATATAGTGTTATTGAATGTGATTTATTTATGTATACACAGAGCTTTCATGTAAAAACTATCCCTCACCCGCGAAGCTTTGAATCCCTTCGGCTGCGAGCGGCGTTCCTCACTCTTTCCTAACAAGCATCCCCGCCTATATTTGAACGTCAATTCGAAGCAGTGCAGAAGTTGAACTTCGCCAAGATGGACAGTTGACTCTAGAGCGCATTTTCATGTTACAAATACGATTTAGCTGGTCATGTTCTTGCAGGATTTCGTTTGCAATTCCCTGGCCAATCATTCACGCTCCAGAAACACATTTCACAATATTGCTAATAAATTTTATTCTATTGGATCATGCACAAAAAAAAAAAACACGTAAACGTTTAGTTTTAACAGAGGATAAACGATATGAAATTGGTACAAACCTTACGTTCGCCTACAAAATCACTTCCGAAATTACCCCAACAAGTGGGGGTTTCAGTGGGTTCTGCACATAAAGCAAAAAATGTATTAAATCTCAAACCGCTACAAGTGTACACGCGTCCCTTGTTTAAAACAAGGCTATCCAGTAGCAAGAGTGCGTTATTGTGAGTGATTTTTTCATCTGTGAATGAAAGTTTAATGGACCCAGCGCTTCTATTCTTTTCATACGAGGCCTGGCCTCACCTGAAAGGAACATGCTCTACTAGTGTACCGAAAATTCGCATCGTGTACAGTAAACCCCTCTTTATGATAGAAAAGTTGGAGTTTGGTGTGCTGTTGGCAAGGGGTGTTATCAGTCAGATTTTTACGAGACGACAATAAATGCAGAAAGATACAAAGAACGGACATTTTGATCCATTTTTTTCAGCAGCACAAGAGAATCATTTGTGCGGTTTCAACAGGAATCTGCAACTGTTCTTACAGCAACGGAGTTCATGAATAAAATTAAGGAAGTGTTTGAAGATAAAATAGAATAATGCTGGTGTATGGCCCTCTCGCTCATCAGATTTAATAGTGTGCGATTTTTACCTGTGGGGCTGCCTGAAGGGCATAGTTTATAAAATAAACTCCCACACATTGAAGGAAATAAAGTAAAATATCACAAATTAAATCAGAAACATTACAGAGACGGAACCTAAAAGGGTCATTAAGAATGTGTTTTTCAGATTCCTTTTTAGCTAAAGGGAGACAAAATTTCCATCATCTTCTATGATGTAAGATTTTATTTGCAATTTTAGAAGCGAAGTTACAGTATGTTCTCAGGCGGCCGCAACACGCCCAGCCGCTGAGAATCAAAACACCGCGCTTGCGGGATAGTTTTTACTTGAAAGTCCGTTATATATATGCCAATAATTGTGTTAGGATATGCTGAATTTTTATAAACGGAACTCCAAGCTTTAGTAAAGTATAGTTGGAGACAGGATGGAGGGCAAGTAGGTGTGGGCTTGTGCCTGCTAGTTAACCGAAGGTACAGGACCCAAGAGAATTAAAAATAGAATAGTTATTGCATTTAATAATTTTAGTTTATTTATGTTTGTCATTAATTAATTTATTTGTTAACAATGATGCATTCTATAAAGTTGAGATAAATAAATTTATTCATTGTTCTATTATTTTGCCATCTTGTTGTCGGCATATCTCGCACATGTATTTTGCTTTATAAGAATGACTGCTGTGATATCAGTCAGATATCAAACATTGTAACTGGTTCGGTTAAGATTACCCTTCTCCAATATGAGCTGATATAATTCATTTAATTTCCTCTTTAAATGCCCAAATTAAAGAGAAATCCGTCAGACCTCCATTTGCAAATGGGTTCAGCTGTCTTCGTTTAATCACATCGACGGTTATCCAATGGACGTGCTTGTCATTCCCTCCATGTAATTAGTTGAACTCCGCTTTGAGATGTGTCGCTTATATGTAGAATACGCTGTAGAATTAATTTACTAGTTTAATAGTTGTGATTAGTATTCCAAATGCAATGTGAAAATGGGAGTAGAGTGGGACAAGGTGAAGCTACTGCAGAACAATCAATGTTGTCGATCTCTGTGTTGCTTACAGCAAACGTCAGAAACAAGGATGTAACGCATTTAATTGTGCTGTGAAATGGTCCAATACAAGAAACTGTTGATGCAATAATGAAACGGTGTGTAATGTATCCAGAAGCGAAAAGCAAATATTTGAAAAGATAAACATTATTAATCCTATACATATCTAGTAATTTACTTAAATAAAAGATGTTCTGAATACAATGATGCCGTTATAGAAAAACTGGGATGATGGTGCACATGCTCTAGGGGTTAGTGTTATGATTTTATGTAGTGGAAAATGCAAAAAAATAAGTACCAATTTGCTTTTTATTTCTAAATAAAAACAACTTAAAGCAGATATCCATTATAATAGCACTTCCTTTTAAAACCAGTGTTAAAAGAAACTTATCAAAAGGCATAAAATGTATCATTGTCATCAATGTCAATTATAACTCACAAATTAAATTAAACATTCCAAACATTCCAGGAACACCAAGGATTTTGCATTGCCAATTCGACTTTGATTTTGGTTTATTTACGAACGCTATTTAACATCTCAGGTCATCAGCGTCCCATTCAATTCAGGGCGTGAAACGGCCGACAAATTTTGCTCAGAGGCCTCTTCTTTCAGACTTGAGGTTTATCGTGCTGTAAATATACGACACGGGACCCACGGCTTTACTTCCCTTCCGAAGGAAGCCATACTTAGAATTTTTACACCCGAAAAAATCCATCGATCCGGCCCGGGATTGAACCCGCGATCTTGGGTTTGGAAGGCAAGTATGGTTACCACTACACCACTAGGACCGACGAACCTTGCACTCCACCGTGGTATGAGTTTTTTTTTTTTTTTCCCCCATACGGATGGTACTTAATGGTATTTCAGGCTTTAACCGCTCCACAAAACTGAAAACAGCAATAGAAATTTAACATTATTAAAAAACAATAGTTACTTTTAGTTCCTGGACCTTAGAAAAGTAATAGTTGATCAGTCCATCGTGTATCAAATATTTACATTAACCGTGGGGCTGTCATTAATGTATTATTCAGTTAGATTCCCATTAACACTACAAATACTAACTTTCAGGATATGAGAATGAAAGAGATAACTGTAGAATGCATGCGTTCCACTGCTATAGATTTCAGCAAGGGTTTTTCAGCCATGATAAGGGAATCTATATTTGATGGTGTGTAGATTTTATAATTTAAAATATATTATACCAGCAAATGAATGCATCCATTCATTTTAAACTTTGCCCAAGACTAAGAAAAAGCTCAAAGTGCTATATATATATTTAACAGTAGCCACAGTACACTTGACCCAGCTCAACTGCAACAATCACTGAAGAGCAATATGTTCCTTTCACCCGTTATAGCTAATTTTACCATTCAATATGGAACCGCTAGTGCAGTTGTTTATAAGAAATTGTTGATTGCGAGAAACGAGACGAGTGACGGGGTCGAAAGAATGATATAGTCCTGCCACAATGTTATAAACAGTGTGTAGCCAGAATAACATCCTGGAAATAAAATGTACATTTTTTGAAAAAAATAATCTCTTAAACGCAAAGTTCTTTTAAGTTCTACTCATTGCAGCTTGCTGTTCACACGCAAGGTAACCAGCAAGGTTGTAGCCACTGCAGCAGTGGTGTTATTAGACATGACTAAAGACTCTGACTAATGTGTGTTCCGTTAGCTCTGCGGCAGAGTGTGCAGTGATGTCGTGGTTAAGAGCGCAGGCTGGCCTCCCGACATAAAATCTCTCTCTCTCCTTTTTTTTTTTTTCATAAATCTTTATAACATATTATGACAAATTAGTTTCGCAATATTGTTTCCCATACACAATATGGTTTAACGTTAACATATTATATATTTTAATGAATATTATAATATTCCTTCAGTATTTGTTCTGTCTAAATGTAATTTCCTGCACACGTATTACCTGCACAAAAGATGACTTATGGGCACAAATTCAAGAAGCCTGGGATATTGTAGCATCTCATCCACACTACTGTAGAAGTCTTAACTCTAAATCTTGTAGATTGAGGGCAGTTAAACATGCTGAAGGTTCATACACGATGTCAATTTTTGTTTATTTTATATATATTCATTTAGAAGACAAACATTTCCGTTCATATATTTATTTAGGTATTTTTAAAGAATACATTAGGTTTGTCATTTTTGTGTGTGCATAGGTAATGCCATAAAACTGAAATGGTTCGTTAAAATATAATATGATATAAGACAACACCTTGTTAAGTCAATAATAAAATGAATTTTTGTGGGAGATTTGAGCTCACGCAGAAGAGCAACATCTTCTAAACCTCTGGGCCACCTCTACGATACCCTAACGTTTTCTTTCTAGATACTTATGATTGTGGCCATTACGTTTACAGGCAAAGCGCCCACTGCAGTGTACACTCGCTGCACGCACTTGTGAATACAGCGTGTACGAACGTCCCCGAAATTCTCCGATCGTTATATCGAATCTGGCTATTACTCATAGGGTTTTAGATGCGTTAGTTAGTAGCATTGAACAATATATTATAATGTGTTGGAAAATTTATATTAATATTTTATTGGTTTAACGCGCGAAACGAGACAACCGTAGTCAAGTGCTTGCTTCTTTAGTCAGTTCTGGTGATGTAGTGGTAATCATACTTGCCTAAACTCAAGATCTCGGGCTCAATCCCGATCAGAATCGGTGGAATTTTTCTGGGCGTATAATTTCACGCCCTGAATTGAATGGGAACTCTGATGACCTGAGATATTCATGTAAATAAACCAAAACAATAGCAAAAGTACTTGCTTCAGTTAGCCGATCTTTCCGCAGCGACTGCACAGAGTATAACTTAGGCAGTTAATTTGCCACTGGTAAAGTAAGCTGAAACGGGTTTTGCGTTAGTATATGTCACGCACAATACAATCCAGCGCTTTAGAACACGCCGATTTACTGTAAGTATTTTAATGTATTTTTGTTTCGGCTCGGCGTTTTGTTCTCCGTGTACTTTGAGGCGAAGAAAAGTTTGTTAGTTTTGTAGAGCTCGCTCCGGGGCAACAAGCGGTACGCTGCATTAGCCATTCCATTTGCGCTGCCGCTTCAGCAATGGCAACAATTTATCTCGGTCCGTGTTTATGTAATTACCCAATGAATTTAAACGAGGAGAAGATTGTGCTTCCCGAAACAGGCCGTAATGTACACTACCGTTAAGCCCATCATCCAAATGAAGTGGAAAGTCATAAAACTGGAATTTTTAATCAACTTTGTGATCAATGTTTAATTGAGTACAAATAGTAAATAATAATTCCATTGTGAATATAACCAAGCGTGGTTCGTATTACAGTAGTTTTCGTGAATTGAAGGATTAAAATGTAACATGTACTAAGTGACTCATTTGACCTAAGAGTCCTACCACGTTGTGTAACGCTGTGAATTTATCCATCTACAGAATAATATGCCAGTTCATGTTCGTCTTTCACAACCAATTGTCCAGCTGTCACTCCCGCTGAAACAAGCATCCTGGATTATATTTTCTCTTAATTTCCTGTTTGCAGGTATGCCTGCGCCATCATTAGTTAATCATTTCCAAAGATATGTATCAGTATGGAACATATAAGTTATAAAAAAAAACTACATCCAGAGTCATCTATCAGTTGTAATCTCAAGGTAAACTTTGAAAAGCCATCTTTGGTCCCAAGATGCATCTGACACGCTAATGTCAGATCATCTATGCGTTTGCCCGCCATGTAATCCCAACCGTTTTATCTTTCGATTTATGTACCAGAGTGAATAAGGTGTGGGCTTCCAAAGCTAGAAAGAAATTGGAAACAATAGAGTTGGGAATATATGGAATGCTGTTCAAGGTATCAGAAGAACTGTATGGAGAAAGGTCAGGTCTGACCAGAAGGGTATAGACAGGCAGCATACAATCACGCAATGTAGCCAGAATATCTCTTTGGAAATACAGTCGGGGTTAAAATCTGGGTGGGAGATGGAGCAGGAAAGAGGTCAGGCTCATTAAACGGTGAATAGTTTGGTTTAGGCTTGGGGCATGGCGGCATATCAGAACCTCTGATAAAATAGATTGAGAATTTGTTCTTTATGTGAAGAAGAGGCATCGTGGTCTCATGTCCTGCTAACTGTAGCAGTACTGAGTCATGGAGGAAGAAGTACCTGCATCGTTCCTTTACTGTTTCTAACAGAGGGCAAGGGGGCATGGTTCCTCTGCTGGCAGACAGTTAGGCAGGCTTATTCCTGTCGAAACTGAGACAGCTCAGGTCTGAAAAGGCTGAAAGCTGGGGAGAGTAGGGAGGTAACTAAACTGAATTAAAAGCATGATATTGTATTAACTTATTCTACTGGCTTGGGGGTCCGTGTTTTGTACGTTTTTATTGTGAGATTGTTAAAATTATTTTAATTACTGGAGATAATACTTATTTGCAAAAGTTGTAATATTATCATATATGCTATCATGTATAAATACAATCATTCATTTTTCTGTGCTGTATAGGCGAGTGCACAGGTGTGATCCAGACGAAGAGTTGGTCAAAGGATCATAGCCTTGGCGGAAATATATTATTACTAGAGTTGGAACAATTCATTGCTAGCAAGATATCAGCATAAGCCTGACACAAGCTAGGGTGCATGACGTCAGAAGGAGTCGGTCCTGGTGGTGTAATGGTAACCATACTTGCCTTCTAAACCCAAGATCGCGGGTTCAAACCCGGCCAAGATCGATGGATTTTTTCGGGCGTAAAAATCCTAAGTATGGCTTCTTTCGGAAGGGAAGTAAAGCCGTGGGTCCCGTGTCGTAGATTTACGGCACGAAAAATAACCTCAAGTCTGAAAGAAGAGGCCTCTGAGCAAAATTTGTCGGCCGTTTCATGCCCTGAATTGAAAGGGACGCTGATGATCTGAGATGTTAAAGAGCGTCCGTAAATAAGACAAATCAACAGCAATCAGCATTCAAATAGGCGTTCTAACAACCAGGTACAATAAATATCTCACTCGTCATTATCACAAGTAATATTGCGAGAGGGTCTGAGATTACTGATAAATTCACGAACATAGTGAGTATTTATCTGGAAAGCTCAGACCCTCGAGTGATATTTATTAGGACTATTTCACAAATAAAATGCGAATTTGAATATAGTTCCTCTAAACTTGGCTTACGAAATTGTAATAATTGTATATTTGTACATAAACTTTTCAAGCAATCTTGTGACAGAAGAATGCCAATTGTCAGTAATGCCAATAGAGAAGAGAAAAATACGCAGTTAAGACTATTTCATGAATAGAATGAGAATAAACGTAATATATATTTGAAATTCATGCATGGAATGTTAACAGTTGTATAAAATGTTATACTTACTTACGAATATCTATTCTATTAAAAAACCATGAGATTGAAATGGACAAACGTCGACAATTACTATCGCTACCGTTCGATTTTCTAATACCAACAGAGGATAAAAAAAAGATAATGCTGCATATCTACTTTTCTCTGTACTCTGTGGCTTGGAATTTCTAATAATAAGATCAATTTGCACTTTGATGCACCACCAAAACGCTTTGAAGAACCCTCCATTAAGCTTTATGATTGTCGATTGTCCATGCCCGCCTCTAGCAAAAGTGGTCAGTGCTGCGTATTCAGGAATGTGGAGGTATAGAGATGGCTACACTGACCACAAGACAAATGCACGTCGCGCTATTAAACGGATTTGATAATTGTTTCTCGACAATTTCACTCCATAATCCGGCTGTGATTCGTCAGAATTCAAAATTTTGTTTCGTTTCATTGGTCGATTTTAATATGATGTCACATGAGTGAAATAGTAATCCTGAATTTTGCTCTTAATTTTCGGAATTATTTTTTTCTCTGTTTTCCCCCTTTTTGTATAGTACATATATTTTTATTTCAGAAACTATCTGATGGAATTTCCCGAAAATATGCATATTTGCATAACTATATATGAGCTTTTGTTCTATTTAAGGAAATTTGGAGAGACGGATATTTCCAATAAACAATAATGTAATTTGTTGAAAAAAGCCATCAATTTTGGTAATTTCTTTTAAGAAATTATATGCACTCAACTAAATGGAATAGAAAACATTCTTACATGGAATTATTCTGTTATGTGCATATAAAGACTATACAAAGTTGAATATAATTATCTCTAATGATTTTGTAAAAATAGGTACATAAATATATGAAAATTCTAAAAAATGCTTGAAGCAATAACTATATATCGTAATATTTAAAATATCTGATTTTTTTTTTCCTGAAGTACCCACCCCTACGTCACCTCACACATTTTCCTCATGCGTTAGACCAAACTTTTTTGAATAGGACCCAGCACAAAGTTTCTTATACTTGAAGTAGTTGGGGCTCTTCTTTGCCCACCAGTATCAGACACACATCTGTACAGCTTTGTCCAAACTGCTGGCATTATTTCAATATAGCTGGACATGACATTGCATTTGTCCCATACGCGACCCAACCTTCAGGATGTAATCGAAGTTTTACCCACAGCAATCGTACTGTTGCTCATGCTAATCGCTACTACAACAAAGATGGTTCTATACCTGAACTCAACTCTGTTCGAGCAAGCACCACTCTTGTTGTGCAATGGTGCCAGATTAGATCAACAAGTGTAAATTTCTTTTTGAATCCTCCTCTTATGTATGTAAACTACATAGTAATGGTACTCATTTCTCTTATACGGAATAAATAAGACAGACGATAGAATGGCAATGATATTATTGTAGACACTTGAAGTGTTGATCATTCCCAAGCCTTAACTGGTGTAGAACTGTAGTGTGTCTCAGTATCTATTACACAATAAGCTATGTAAGGGATATACGTGTATAATATTGTAACATTAATTATTTTCCCGTGGATTTCATCGACTATAAAATAACTTAGTAAAAAATGTGAAAATTCAAAGAAGCTATAATACAAACCCATTCATATATTGTTAAAAAACAAAGTAATTATATTCAGGAAAAGCAAAATGTAATAATCATAGAATTGAGCAGAGAAAATCGAGGATATCTGAAAGCAAAACTCTTCCAACGTATTCCAAGATAGGCCAAGCGTAGTTAAGCAAGTTCGAAACGTTTGTTGTAAGAGTTCTAGCCATGTAAAGAAACGATAGCCGAATTCTCTCCACATCTCACATTGGTGCCAAGCAATAGAAGAAAGCTGGCAGCGAACAGCATTAAGGGATGAAGATCACTCGTGTGTAACGGACAAGAGAATGGGAAGAGTTGGGGCTGAAATTGGGTTTCTTCCAGTTCCAGCAATTCAAAACGGGACATTCTGGATACTTCCCAAATCAACGGGAATTGAATTTTGCACCGCATGCACCTGAGGTTCATAAAAATAAAACATTTTCTTGCCAAGATAGTGATTATAAGCTTTGGTCCTTTTTTCACAGCTTAGGGGTACTTAACTGTCTGCTATCATAAGGAAAATTAATTACTACACACTCTCTTTCGCAAATATGACGTCTAAAAACGGAGACGCTGATGATGAGAGTGCTAGTAGCTGGTGCACGAGAACTTGAAATAACTAATATTATTGAATTGTCTTCAAACTATCTGAATGGTTACGATTTTAACTTTTAACTGCCCTAAATGTAAAACCTGTGCACTAATTATGCCGTGCAAATCATTCCACAGCTCTAATTTATCCAGGAAATTTAACATTTCTTCATTTGCTACTTGTTCTTCCAAGAACGTCGTATACATGTTATCTTGTAAGCTTTGTAAAGCATTTTATATTGGTTTAACTTCTACTGTTGTTTCGCTACGTATGAACAATCATAGACGTTCTGTTAAAACTAAGTCTCCCTTGCCGGTTGCCCAACATGCCTTATCTCACTGTAAGGATTTGGATTATGCTTTTAATTTAACACTTGGTGATGCTTTACCTACACAATGCTCTAAAAGTTTACTCAGAGATAGAGAAATGGCAGCTATATTTTTACATAAAGCGCGTATACCACCTGGTTTAAATTTTACGTATTCAATTTTTCCCCCCACACTCTCATTTCTAGTTTCATCTGTTTCTATGCATAACGTTACCTTCGATACTCAATATTTACTTTTATCACCGTCATTTGTCTTCTTGCCATAGAAGGACTCCACGAATTCGAAATATAACGATCTCAAGTGTGATTTTTTCTTACTGTTTTATCCTTTTCTACTATTATAATACTATATATATATATATACCTGTTTTAATTATACTTTTTGAACGTTTAATTATATTATTTATTACAAATAATGTATAACATTGAGGAAAAATAGACTTTTCGCATCAGTTTATTACGTAAAGTTTTAAAAGACAAAATTAAAAATGTAATTCGAAACCTTACATTTCTTGGCAGTAAAAATAACATCAAAGTTTTCCTGTTTTGCAACTAACGATGTTGCACGCAAGCAGTTTTAGAGATGAATAACAATAATTCGTGATCATTTTGTGTGCTTCATTCTTCTAAAAAGCTTTTTTCAAATACAGAACTTCTGAACAGTGCTTGTTTCTGTAAGGCCGTATATTTCCCTTGTTCAACATTTATTACTCGGAAAATTCAATTTACCCAGTTTGCTGAAATTTCCCCTTAAATTCTAAATAACAATACAATTCAAGTTTTCTATCTGTATGTATCTTGTTAATGATTGGATATCTGCAGAAAATGTCATTGCAAATGCAGTCTTCATATCCCATATTGAATTTTAGTTTCAAACGCGAAATGACATGGATATTTATTTGCGAATGATTTATGGGTTGCATGGATAAGATAGGAAAGCGATGAAAGTAGTTAGCTCGCAACTCTTGTTCCCAAAGCACAAGCTTAATTTGGAATGCGGAAATAAGTTCATACATGCTATAAGTAGACGCGTATTAACTTCCTTAACGAACGTAGCAATATAGACTTAAAATGTTCTGTTACAACCCTGGTCTTTATACTAAAACTGTTTTATACATTCTGACTAGCTTTCAAAGAAGAAATTTATGTCATTGTTTAATTCGAATACTTTTTTTTAAACATTTTAGAACAATTCAGCCATCTTCCTTCCGAATGGGAAATTATTTCATTAACGGCTGGATTTTCGTGCAAATACATATTTTTTTTTCTGTAGTTAGATTATATAGTAACGACATTTTTTTGTGATTAGTGTAGCTTACAACAAATAATTTTATGGTTGTCAATATTATTATACGCATATTTTTTAATCTGCTGGTTTATAATGCTCCTTTCTTAGAGCTGGTTTTAGAAATAAGATTGAAACTAGCACGTAAGAACGCAATGAAATTACAGCAGAAGGAATTATCTGATTCGCTAGGAAATTGCATGTCACACCTTAAATGTCAGTCATAATGGACAAAGCAAGAGCTCCAGGAAGAGAAAAATATAAACAGCCGCTGTAATCCAAACTTTGTTTTCAATGCGTATGAGTCACTCCGACAAAGCAAGAACTGCGAGGAGAAAAATATAAACATCTCTTGCAATTCCAATCCAAAACCTTTTTATCGTTGCCCGCTGTGTTTTCAATGCAATGGTTTACATATTCGGGAGTGTTAGATTTGTTCTCTTTACGAACGATAGTGTTATACGTAGGACAAAAAATGTATAAAATAAAAGCAAATGCAAAAGAGAAACTAAACATTTTGCAAGAGTAATATAAAAATAAAATATTAAAAAATTGTCAAGCACGTGAAAAATAGTTGTACTGGCAGACGCTTCCAATTCCAGGAGCAACAATTAAACATGTCAACTTCAGTAAGTGCAAGGAAGTGTTAGAGATAAAATTGGCTTTCTCAACAAGGTTTACGTGTTTTTCAACAATTGCTGGACCTCCAGGTGCTCTTAACGAGAGATACGGCTAACTTTAACCGAAAATACATCTATTGTGGACAGAACTCATTAAGTCTCTTGACTTCTTATTTCCTTGAATGAATACAGTGTCGCTAATTCTTCAGTTATGCTGGAATCATCAACGCCGCAGGCGAAAGCTGCTACTTGAGTGCTATCTTGTTACACCATTACTTTCTTTCAGTGCAAGAGAGTAAAATGTAAAATTTGATTGCAGATTTTAAGTTTAGTTTAACTCCTGATGTCCTACAAGCGCCTTGTAAAGGTGGGTCCCAATCAGGAACTTTTGTAAAGAACTGTATATGAAATTTTGTATAACACAGATTTGTTCCATACAAAACAAATGAAGTGTTTACATTTGAAACGTGTATACGAATTATTGCAAATCAGTTTCAACATAGAGGAAACTTTCTTGCGTAGCTTGTGCTATTGTTGTGGCAACAATCAGAGTAATAAAAGCAAAACGCAGGAGGTGGACAAGACGTTTTTTTTTTTCCTCCCTGAAAAAGGAATTTATATATCTCGTTCCTGTCTGATCCTGAAGTGTTTGACTATTTTATTTTCGTGAAAATCGAGTAAGTAAATGTGACAGATTTTATTTTGGGAAATATAACGAATGCAAATAAATTTCAAATTTCTTCATGGTAACGGTAATAGTTGAAACACGTTTTAAGGCAGCTATAGACTATAAGAACGATAATATAGTTACGGTTGTATTTTTTTTTTTTTTTTGAGTAGTGTTTAACGCCCGTTTTCACTACTGAGGCACCACAGGCGGTGGACACTGATGATACATGAGATGAAATGATATATTGGGAAAGGATATTTTTTTTAAGGAAGGAAGCCAATTATGAAGACTGAGGAAAACCTGGAAAAAACCCCAGTCAGGGAGGACGGTCCTGGCCGGATTCGAACCGCAGACCTCCCGCTCACGAGTCCGTGCCTTAACGACCTCGGCCACCCGTGGCGGTCGGTTGTCTGTTAACCTTATTATCTGGAAACTGAAGCTTTTCCGGACGCTACATTATTACATAAAGTGTTTAATTACATTCCTCTATTATTAAAAAAATTTAGGAATAGTTTTTTTTAAACATCATGTATATTTTTGCTTAGATACGCAAATTAAGGTTAGCAAAATATGCAACTGATAGCGGTTAGTTATAATGCTTGGTATCTTGTTGTAGCAGTGTATTTCACATAGAACTAGCTGCGTTTTTCCCGGTCGGTTCGACTTTTCAGTTCTATATAAAACTTCAGCGGAAATATTTTATCTGTATAAGTGGACACTAAGTGAAATATAATGTATTAAACTGTAAAATTGCCTCCTTTATTCAAAATAGTATCAATAGTATGTTGTCTTTGAGACTCTTACAACTACTTTGAGCTCCCTATACTTTTTTTTCCCTTCCAATTATATACACGCATGTATTTGTAATAGCTTTAAACTAATTAAAAAGTTTAAATATAATTTAATGAATAGTTAATTTGGGAAAAGTTATTTTATAAGTATTATATAATTTTTATAGAAGTAGTGACATAAGAAAATACTTTGTACTATTGTAATTTTCGTATATAGTTTTAAATTTATTTTAAAATACCAAACTAGATTTTCATGCAAATAAAAATAAAATATAAAATAAAACAATTTTTGTGTAAATGAAACTTTCAAAATAAGCAAAAAAAATGCATCTGTTTTAAGTGTAATATGAAATAATTCATCAATAATTATTGTTGTATAAAATGAGAGCTAGAACCATAAACTGTTATTGAATTCAACTCCAGGTTCCGCTAATGCTTTTCCAATTGAAATATGCTCGAAGATATGCACATTATTCCGCTCTTGAACCAAATGGTGAAGCTTTGTGCTTCAGTAGCCTAGGAATATCCCGCGCAACGTATAATTAGCAGCAAGCGTAATGATGCAGTTCGTAAACTGGGATGCAGCTGGCCGTGGAAATACCGCGCACACCACTAGGCATTGTGATTGACAAACAAGGTGGAAAACTGTCCGGATCTCCTGCTATAATTGGTGGGAAACAAACGGCCACAGCTGTGGGATGGAGCAAGGCTGCTCTAATTTTCATTCGATTCATTTGTTGTGCATCTCTAGTTCACCTATAGAGCTCTTTCCACAAGAGTGACATTGAATTATGACAAAAGTAGCCTCTTTCTCCATCAGACATCTCCAGAATGGGAGGGGGGAATGAAGTTCAGTGCAATCTAAACCTGAGCCAAAGTTCGATTTGCTTCTGCTTAGCTGCACAAAGAAGCCACATCTATTTGTAGATATCATAACAAGTAATTAACTAATGCTGATATCCTTTCTGCTTTCGTTTTCATTCTTTTGTCGCTTCCTTCGAATTCATCTGTCTATCCAATTTCATTATTTCGTTGTTTTCAGTATCCTGATTTTAAAGCTAAGGCATGCAATTTGAAATATGTTGGTACAGATTAACCAAACAATACCATATATTGTTAAGTGATTTCAAAATGAATACGTCACACAAATGTTAATAAAATCAATTTTTAAGAAAATGTAACGCCTTTTGTGAACTCTGCTTTGCTGCCATTTGTTTCGTTCCACATTTTGATAATTTGCTTTTTTTATTACATTATCCTCCTGATGATGTTAGGCTTCATTATGTGACTACGTAGAACTACTGAAATAAACCCCTAGTGGTACCCTGGAAAGCTAACTTACTATTGCGGAAGAAGGAAAGCTTAACAAACGTTATGAATACAATTTATTAGAAACATTATTAAAAATGTCCATTATAAGATGCAGCATGTAAATAAATATTGGCATAATACGTACTGAACGTACAACAACAATTATTGTAATAAATTAGAAAACTATTAACATTAAAGGATTTCAAAAAAACGTCTTTACAAAGACTTAAAATCTGTCCCATTTGACTATCAGTTTATATTAGATCTTGTGTGAAATGACAATTAAATAAGCTAAGTACAATTTACCTTCAAATCCTAAAGAAAAAAATTATAATTAGTGTAAAACTTTATCAATGTGAAATTTATTGCCTAAGCAAGTTTAGTTTAGATACATGAAATAATACCCTCCAAAATCAGATGACAAAATATTAATAAAAGTAGCTAAAAGAGAAAATCACAAAAGAAAATATAGCACTTTTATGGCATTGCGCATTAATACCTGAATACCTGGGTCACTGGATAAAAAAGCAAGAGGCTCCTTGAATGTTTAATTACGAAAGCCAAATGGTTCCCCTTCCCCTAGCCGGGGCTTCTTGAATGCGTTTGCTTCAGAAGAAAGATGGAAGAATCTCATTCTCGCTCGATGCTTAGAAAGACCTGCAACCTTACCTTCGATGTCAGGGAAGGCGTATCAACCTACTGATGAACGCTTCCAATATGAAACAATTCTTACGTCACAATTTGAGGACCCCCATGGGTGGCCGAGGTCGTTAAAGCGCGAATTCATAAGTGGTAGGTTCGATTCCCATCAGAGCTGTCCTCCCTGTCTGAAGTTTTCTCCAGGTTTTTCTCAGTCCTCATAAATGGCAAATGCCGGGAAGGTACCCTAAATTAAGGCCTGGAATCCTTCCTTACAAAATATCCTTTTTCAATTTATCATTTCATCTTCATTATCATCAGTGTCCACACCTATGGTGTCTCGGTAGTTAAAACGGTCGTTAAACACTATTTAAAAAAAACAATTCGAGAGGTACGAAAATTAGAAAAGATTGAGGATAGTTCCATAAGTTTCCGGCCTAACAATTTTCTAGGTATGATAAAGACAAAAACTGTATTTCACTTTTCAATACAGTTACCCTTTATTGCGATACACTTCTCACATGTTTGAATTAACATTTCAATCCCCCCCCCCCAAAAATAGAAGTCTTGTCTGCAAAATGGGCTTAAATTTCCTTTCTCGAAGGTCCTTCTTGAGTTTTGAGAAGAGGAAATAGTCACTGGAAGCTAGATCTGGACCGTAGCGTGGATGATCGATCTTGAAGCCACATTTCTTCACATTTTGCTTTGCAACAAGAGCTGTGTGTACAGGCGCAATATCGTGAAGAAGGCGCACACTACCACTCAGCTTTCCTTGTCTTTTCTCTTTGATGGAAGCATGTAGTCTGTGGAGTAGGCCAGCATAGTACTCGCCATTTACTGTAGTGTTCCTCTCCTTGAAGTCAATGGAGAGTATTCCTTCACAGTCCCAAAGGATTGTACCAATGATCTTCTTGGTTGACTGAGTGACCTTGGCCTTTACAGGCGGTGCTTTTCCAGGTTTACGCCATTCCATTGATTCTCTTTTGGACTAGAGATCATAGTAGAGGACCATAGTTTCATCTGCTGTAACAATGTTTTGCAGAACTTCTCTCTCGTTACCATGGCCGAGTTCCAAAAATGACTGACAACAGATGACTCGTTGCTTCTTTTGGACTGAGGAAAGAAGTCTAGGCAAGATCTTATTCACGCTTAAATGATCATGAATAATTCGAAGGACTGTTATTTTAGAAAGGCCCAACCTAGCTGCTATTGTAACTCTGAGCCGCCAGCCTTCTATAATTTCTCTTTGTGCAAGAGCGATGTTTTCAGGAGTGAGCACCTCCAAGGGCCGACCTGCACGCTCTTCGTCTTCAATACTTTCTCGACCCATTCGAAAAAGTTTGGCCCATTCTTTTACCGTAGAGTGTGAGGGGGATGCTTCCCCATATACACCAATCGCTGTTTAATTTCATTTGTGGCAAGTCCTTCTTTTGTGAAGAACTTAAAAGCTCGATACTCCATTTTGAATGTGTCACAATCTTCTACACATAGCGTTCTTTATGCAACAAGTATATCTGAACAACTGAATACAGCTGAGCGGAAGTTACAGCTGCAATTATTTACTTAACAGATAAGGCATGACATCAGATAAGGATTTTGTGAAGGCTATATTTCTTATCGGCGAGACCGGAAACTTATGGACCAACCCTCGTAAATATCGACGCTGATGACCTGAGCTGTTAAAGAGCGTCCTTAAATAAAAAAATCGTAAATATCGATTTAGGTAAACATATGAGCGCAAGACCGATAGAAAAATAATTATAATAAGACTATGACTATTCAGTAAAGGCAGTATTGTGTATATCATTACACTTTCAACATAATTTATTAGAATGGAAACACTCAGTTATTGTTTGAAAGTAAAATTCCACCCTCCTCTTCTCATTTCGCAGCACTCCTCATGACCCTATCAAATAACCTGGTTGGCTATCATATCTTTGAGTAATTTTTTTCCTAGTATCATGATCAGCTAATGCAGAGAGGCGTTCTTGTCCTTGTAATAATGCTTTCATGTGTTTCAAGGCCAAAAACGAACGCTCGACTGATGTTCGGTTTTCACTAACTCTCAGAATGTATTAACTTCTTAACTGTTCAAATGAAGCCAGTAAATAAAACCGATATTACGTCGATCCTTATTGATACTAACGGTATCTGAGTGGGAATTTAGCTGAATTTAAATGAAAAACAAGAATTGGCAATCAACAAATATGTGTTTTAATAAAATCCTTTATAAACTTTTTAAGAAAATTTGTTATATATTTCTAAATTATTTGTTAAGCTCTTAACACTATTTCCATTCTTCTCACTAAACGCAATTACGTATTTTTGGAAGTAAATGCTAATAAATGAATATTGTAATAAATCTCATCATTTATATTTCTTTAATTGCAATTTCACAACTTCTAAACTTTTGCATGTTTATAAGGCATTTAAGAATTTTTTAAACTGAAACTTGTGTTTGTATCTGCAGGTGCAGCTATGACTATCTGGAGATTGTAGAGGGCAGTGAAACGCGCAAGGTGTGCGGCGACTGGAGTACAAGGCTGAAACTCCTGCGGTATGTGAGTCGAGGACCTCGTTTGTTGCTACGATTCGTGTCGGATTACTCGCATCACTATGGGGGCTTTAAGGCCAAAGTCTCCATGGAGAATGGTAAGTTACGTTCTCGTTTTATTTAAAGTGGCACGCCGCATTCTACTACTGAGTATTTAAAATTACCTTATCTACTATCAGATTGTCTAAAAGCAGCAACTTAACGAAATATAAGAGCTTGTACAAACATTGGGAAACGTGTGCGCCTGCTGTTCTAGTACGGAAATATCAAAAGACGTATATAAGCAAAATAATATTGCATGAGTGGGTCTATGTTAACATTATTAGGAAATAAAAATCTAATGTTCAAGGAAACAAAAGTCACATGAAAATTATTTTATTTCCTAAATAGATTGTCTATGAGAAGTAGGGTTTGAAGTAAAGCGATTTAAATTGTGCCTCTGTATCCGATTAACTATGGTCAATAGCTTCTTCTGTGGTGGAAAATTGGAACTGTGAGTTTGTATATTTTAAATTTTCTTTATTTTGGGACTACAACCTCATATATGTTGTGACAAACCTTCTTACGTCACAAATAATGTCACGCGCTTTCGCCAATGAGAGACGCAGAATTCGACCTGTTTCCTCCTTTACGGTTTGGGGAAGAAGTTGAGAGCGGGAACTTTGTCTTAGCTATCGAACTCGAGACCCTCTGGTGACTATATAAGTTTCTCACAAAACCTGTTTTTTTTTTGTCGTCTAATTGAGTAAATTATATTGAATACTTATTCATTTTTTCCGATATATTTTTTTTTTCCTCTTCATGATATTTAGATAAATTGAGCATTTTGTCACCTTAAAGGTGCTATATTCAGTAAGGGGATAGTTTTGCCGCGAAGAAATGACGTCATTATTCACTAAGCGTAGTAAAATTGTATCTTTACGTAAAAGAGTCGATTAAAAAGCAGTATCCATTTTATAGAGGAAAATAAAAAGTACAGAGGCTGAAAAAATGGAAATCCAACTAGAAACTAAAGAGTAAGAACAGAAAATTATAAATATTCACATTAGAAGAAAACATTTTAAGGTATTAATTGTGACAATGATTTGGAACAAAGTAGGAGCATTCATCCATCACCTTTTGAAAAGGCAAAACCTGTGAAGAGGTGATGTACCGTAACCTGTATCTGTTAACAGTTTAACGTCGCTCAAAACAAGGAAGATCTAAAGGGACGATGAACTAGATCGTTAGGAAAATGTCATACATAAACTGTTGTCTAACAAGTGCAAACTGTATTGTGATTTTAGCATAAAGTAACATTAAATCATGACAACAGAGAGAGAACAGGAGTAGCCTAAACTTCAAACAATATAGTCAAAATAAACTTAAAGGATAGTTTCAACTAAAATAATAACCTCATTTGATCTTTAAATTGTATAATGTACTAATAAGACGTCAATAAAGTAAGAAATCTGATTAACGTGGATCCTCTAAAACATATTTTTAAAGAAATAACAAGAGGTCTAAATCAAAACAAGAATATGCTTGAATCGTGAGCCTCCTGGGTCAAAAAACACTCTACCTACGAAAGATAATTTTGTCCGAAAAAAGAATAATAAATATTGAATGTACTAGTTCAGAAACCAAATGGAATGAAACATTGCCAGAATTGTGAATAGACTAAAGCAGTCATCAGGAGGGTCCATGTTCGATGTTCACCGTTCAATAGCTAGGAGAGCAGTACCCTCTTAATGCGCACAGCCAGGCCAAACTACCTGTCAAACCATACGAAGAGAGAAACTTGCCCATCTCTCATTGGTGCACCCACTGACATTACTTGTAATGTAAGAAGTTGCTCACACCCTTTTTGAGAAATATCTCTAGGTAGTAGTTTTCATGCAAAATTCGTCAAAATTACCATGTTCGATTTAATTGTTTGTTAATAGAGAAATCCTCTCGACACCGTGAAATAAAAATCAGAGCAATTGTTTATTTTAAAGTTCATATCTTACCAAAGATAATTTCATAATTATTTGAAATATATTTTCATCAATTTAAAAAATTAGAAAAAGCTGCTTTGTGCACATCCTCCCCCCCAAAAAAACGAAAAATAAAAATCTGGCAAAATTGCACATTATTAAGACATGTGTATATTAATAATTTATATATAGCCAGTGCTCCAAATGTAAAAAAAAAATCATAACTAGAACTAGAGGCCTTATGTGTCTTACACGCCAATAGAATTATCACATACTCGGCATTCTCAAGTCAAAGTAGCACAGCTGACTTCTCGCTCGGCCTATATGTGGTCGCAACTACTGAGACCCGCTCTTATCCCAGTTATAATTTCGCTGCTTTTATGGGAGCTATTTTTGGTGCAACATCAAAATAGTATTAACATATTTTCTTTTATATAGAGCAATCCACCAATATTTTTGTTTATACTTTTTTATTAAGAAGTTAGTAATATGTGAATAAAATGGTATGTTTTATTAAATGTGGTACATACACACTTATAGAATGTGTGCAGTCAGCTATAATATCAACTTTTTTCCAGTGTTAATCTTTTCCGGGTTTTGTCCTTCGAAAAGTTAAGATTTTCATAACTATACGATAAATTTATAGCATTATAACATGAATATTAATGAAATAAAAGAAAAATGGGCCTCACACAATCGTATATCTCTTTTGCGCACAAACACACTCTCTTTCTCCCCCACCCCTCTTTCTATTTTTCAAACCAATACAAATTGATAAGTTTTCTTAGTGTGAGATCGCCCATACTGAGCCCCACAAAGCAAACGAAATGTCACATTTTGCTTATTTTTTGCGTCACTTATTAGAGAGACTTTCCAAATGAACAAAGGAATCCCCTTATGGCTAGAACCTCGACTCCAGCCAGCTACTAAAGTGCATAGGTGGGCCCAAAGCAGGATTTAGTAAAGTTGTCGCAATTTTTTTTTATCTTTCTTTCTTTGGAGCTTGTCTTCACTCTGAGATTTAAAAAGCAAATGTAAGATAACCTGGGGTATCAGAGGACTCCGGACTAATTTGCTTCTTCATTAATTTATTCATTGTTTCAAAATTGTTGGCAGTTGTCTTGAGGCGTTACATACCTGCAAATAGAACATCATTGTGTTGGTAACCTACTAGTTCGTTCAGACTTTCGCGAAGTAATGGAATACCGTTTAAAACTGCTAACTGAACATAACATAGGTCAAAGGCCAGTATTCCTTCGATTACCATAATCCCAAGATCGCCGGTTCAAACTCGGCCAGGATCGATGGATTTTTTCGGGCGTAAAATCGCAAGTATGGCTTCCTTCGTAAGGAAAGTAAAGCCGTGGGTCCCGTGTCGTAGATTAAGGACCTCAAGCCTGAAAGAAGAGGCCTCTGAGCAAAATTTATCGACCGTTTCACGCCCTGAATAGAATGGGAGGCTGTTGACCTGAGATGTTAAAGAGCGTCCGCAAATAAACCAAACAAATAAAGACTACCATAGTTACTTATTGGGATTATTATATATTTTGTGTTATTTAAGAGATAGAGCCTCAAGAGAATGAATGAAATTAGACGTGGTTTAATCGGAATACCAGCTATCTAAGATAAGCAGTATTGCCCACCTTTTCACATCGGGAAACTGCAGCTGAAAAAGTCAAGCAACTAATTCATGGCGGTTGTTCGATCGTAGGTAAATGTTAAAACCGTACTAGCTGAATTGTTCCAGCAAATCTAACGAATACATATTAACTAACATTCCCTATCGTTCCACATTGTTGCTGACAAGCAGAAAGAGCATTGCTTTGAAAAAATTCCAAATAATCTAAGAGTTAATAGGAACCATTAAGACATAATAATATAAAGCTACAGAAGTAGGACTTAATGTATTCAGTAGCAAGGTTAAATCTTTTCTCCACAATTTTTCTTGTCTTCTAAGTAGGAAGTCAAGTCAAATTCCACAAATAAAAGTTTAATTCGTACTTATTTCTAGTTTTGCACACTTGCTCCTGGCGCTGGTCGCTTTCCCTCTGTAAATGAAATCGCGAGACACAGGCAGAGGAAGCAGCAGGCGGCACTCCTCCAGAAAGAATGCACAATTATCACAACACATCGTTTTTAGAGTAAATGGTTTTGCTATTAATTCTGAAAAAGTTTCAATTTGCCTAATTTGAATATTACTTACTGTGCAGTAGCCCTTGGTTTGGATTCTTTGAGCCGGTGGAGGATTTCATATTCATATTTGCTCACTGCTGGCCGTTCGCACCTACTCCCAAATGGGAGCACTTCGGGAGGAAGGAATAAAGTGAGGCGAACATCGGGTGGCCACGATCCCCGGACGGTGATACGCGGACAGAGTTCCTAACATACTCCTAGATAAAAACACCCAGACGCCGGTGGAGCCCTCTCCAATTAGTTGAAGCCCCTCATATGCCCGGACAGGAACATTTCCAAAGCGAAAAGCCACCATCATCTGGCACATTCGACCCTAAAATAGAACCAACTGAATAAATTCTATGAAATGAGACAGTGGAAAATTCGTGGAAAGCAAATATTTACCTCAGCGTTCGTTTAAGCAAACACGAAAGAAACAAAGATCAGGATGGCCTGTCCCAAGTAATTTGAACGTGTGCAAGTCTCAAGCTTTAACAGCCTGCCCAACTGTCGTTGTACGTACTGATAGAATGAAATTATGTAGAAAGCTTCTCATAGGTATATGACAAGCAAACATTATGTTAAGCATTTGTGAAAATTCTAATAAAATGTAAACCAGAAAAGAACTAGCAACCACAAACCAAACTAAAGTACATAAAAATATTTAGTCGTATCCATTGGCAGAATGTCTGTCTATTCAGGAAAATCACAGGTTTTTATTTTAATGCTCAACGAACATCAAAGCTGTGTGGGGCTGTTGGAGAGCAACATTTTAATGAAACCGTAGCTAGTCTTCTCAATCCATAATTTGCAAAGAAATGAAGGTTAAGTTTATTAGTCTTTTGTTTCTAAAACAGTTGTCATCACTGTGTTTCTAACGCATTGAAGTAGGAGCCAACGATTCATTTAACAGAGTTCTTAATGTACAAAATGTACATCTGCAGCACAGAACCTAGTGGTAACCAGCTGTGCGCAAGCACTTAGCAGCATGATCGCTCTATATATGAGGCATTAAAACAAGTGCCATGCACTTTACCAAGCATTTCCGTAATGACAGTGACAAGAACGAAGATTAAAGCTCATTTCATAATGATGGGAGGGGAAGAGTTGTTACGTCATGCGGTTGCCAGAGCGACGCGCTAAACGGTGATTGGTCCCTTGTGGCTGCCTCGCCGTTCACGTTGCATTTGACTGCGGTTGTCGGCAGGGAAGAGTTGAGTGTTCACCTTGTTTTTAGTTTGATTTGTCAACATATTGTGCGCACACATTGAGTGGCTAAAGGACATTGACAGAATGCGCACGCCATGGTAGAAAAACTGAAAACCATGGGTGCATGGAGCTCTTCATTCCAAGTTGTGAGTAAACAAACCAGAGTGTGAAGGAATGTCTACTGCGGTGTGAGATCTAGCACATGAATGAGGTTTGTCCAATGCGTGGCATCAACAACGCAACTGACGAGTCGGTCCTGGTGGTGTAGTGGTTTCCATACTTGCCTCCTACACCCAATATCACGGGTTCGAACCCGGCTAGGACCGATGGATTTTTTCGGGCGTAAAAATCCTAAGTATGGCTTATTTCGTAAGGGAAGTAAAGCCGTGGGTCCCGTGTCGTACATTTACGGCACGATAAAGAACTTCAAGCCTGAAAGAGAGGCCTCTGAGCAAAATTTATCGGCCGTTTCACGCCCTGAGTTGAATGGGACGCTGATGACCTGAGCTGTTAAAGAGCGTCCATAAATAAATCAATCAAAAAACAAAAGCAACTGACGAAATCTGCATGTGTATTATCATGACCCATGAATTGCAAGTGTCTGACGAAGCATATTGTTGCATTACTCGACATCACAACCGTGGAGTGCTTCCACGTGTCTTTGTGCAAAATTTGCGTTCTGGACAAGTGAAAATCCTCAGGCACATATTGTGAGGCCAATGACAGGTAAAGTGCGATACATTGCAAATACTACACTGAAATACTGGGTACATATGCTCTACTTATATTGCATTATCTTATATTGGCAGTCTTTGTCCATTTGATTTATTTACGGACGCCCTTTAACATCTAAAGTCATCAGTGTCCCTTTCAATTCAGGGCATGCAACGCAGAAACATTTTGCTCAGATGCCTCTTATTTCATTCTTGAGGTTATTTTACGTGCCCTAAATGTACGACACGGACCCACTGTTGTACTCCCCTTCGGAAGGGAAGGAAGCCATACTTAGCACTTTTACGCCCTAAAGAATCCCTCGATCCTGGATTGAACCCGCGATCTTGGGCTTAGGAGGCAAGTATGGTTACCACTACACCACCAGGACCGACGTGATGGTAGTTATAGGCGATTCACCCAGTATATAAACATCTCTTAAATTAATATTATACATTAACAGAGGTATTAAAAACAATTCTTTGGCGTTACATTAGTAAACAGTAAGATAAACGTTTTGTTGATACTTTTGTTTTTAAGTTCCAAAACAGTAGTTTAAGTACTTTTGCCAGTCCATTATTAACTTGTTGACAAAACAATGGTCAAGTGTGGATGAGTCCAGCTGGCAGGAACAGAAGATTGTCATCTCAAAGCAAGCATAGTTTATTTAGAAAGTAAATGGGTTTCTCCAGAGGTTCAAGGCGGCATTTTTCTGTCACCTCCAGCTGATGTCTAGGGTTAAAAGATATGTCCTTAAATCTAGTTTCCTGTTGCTACTACCTTGAACGTATTCTTTAAAAATAAAGCATCTATGTGATGCTTTTAAGTCGCATATTTTTTACAATGTTATCATTTTATACTTTCAAAATTTTTCTTGCATTTGTGGAACTGTAATTCCTTGGCTTTAGATGCTGGCGTGTTTTCATTGTTCAATGTTTGTAAGATGTATCCTCCAGAAATAACCACTGAAACAAAAGTAGACAAGATAAATGGGTAAAAAAATTAATATCGTACAAACAACATAAACAACAACAAAAAAGCGATGAATAGAACACCTGAATAAGACCGTAATGATTATGGTCACAATAATGACGATATGCGAGAAATGACAACTCCTTCAATGTAAAAAGGATCCGAGATTATCATTAGCCGCACATCCACATTACTCTTGTGAACCTAATGACTGCTGCAATTAATTAATTTGTCTTTTCTTGATAAAAAAGTCACCTCCAAAGTAGTGCTTTGCTCCGATAGAAATGTTTTATGAATAAAAACTCATATATGTTATTGCTTACAAAGATGGTTTCTTTAATGAAGGACTTGGATAAACTGTACACTTGTTTGTATCTTCAGCTAAATATTTTTTCATCTATTAATCACCCAATCTAAAGCATATCAATTAATGTCAGCCATCACTTTTATTACCGAACTAATGCACTCGTCTACAAGTGATTCTTAAGTTAATATTATATGATTTTGCATTACACATGGTGAATTACTTAATGAATCATTTTTATATTCTCGAAATTCAGAGGGTGCCGAAAAATGTGTACACATTTCAAGTAAAAAAATTGTGATTAACTGTTAACATAATAAAACTAAATTCACACAAACAGAACATGATGAGCACTAATCATCTTAGACTTTTACAGTTACAACAGTTGCTTAAAATGCCGACCATCGGCGCCGATGCACTTCTGAGTACGTTGAACTACTGATTGAACAACGTTTACGAAAGTGTCCTCAGCGATTGTAGTACACGCCCTTTCAATTTCTTCCCGAAGTGCTGCTAGTGTAGCTGGTTTTCTACGGTATACAACAGCCTTAAGAGTTCCCCATAGGTAGAAGTTCAACGGAGTTAGATCCGGAGAACACGGTGGAAACTCAACCGGGCATCTTCGTCCTATCCAGTGCCTTGAAAGATTGCCATCAAGGTAGGCACGTACATCTCGGTGGTAATGTACTGGTACACCATACTTTTGAAAGTAAAATTCTTCATTTCCATAGAGTGTATAAATGGCGGGTAAGACGGAAGTGTTACTCGCGTTGGCGGTTCTGTTCTGTACACACGCCTTCATTGCCTTTGAACTTCAACATTCTCGGTTTTCCAATACCTCTTCAAAATTGCTTTTCGTATTCAAACGATAATCTTGGCTCCATTTTATTGTACCAATGCTAGCACAATGTGAGTCACGTCTGTTTACAGAACATCATACGATAATCTTGGTTGCGTTTGTTCATTGTTGATTTAGGAAAATCTTGTCTTCGTTTGTTCATTGTTGATTTATCTGTCACGTGGGAACGCTATCATAGTGTATAAGAGTCACATCTGTTTACAGAACATCATACTACACAGTACTGTTGTTTTTTTGGTCCAAGTTGAAATGTATTAAATGGATATCTATTGTGATAGTGTGTATACATTTTTTGGCCCCCTCGGTATATCTTAACTACATTGGACGTTGCCTTTCTACAGCTATATTCTGTTTGGAAGAACAGAAATATAACGACTAAAACAAAACTACGAATTTTTCATACGTTAAAACAGTCATAAAGTATGAAGCAGAATCTTCGAAGGTGACAAAGAGAGTGATAGACACATTTATAAATAGGTGTCTTAGGAAAATATTGGTCAGAAGTGGTGTCAAACAAAGAGCTTTTCCGAAAATCATATTATAATTCAGATAAAGAGAAAGAATTGGATCCATCATACTTTGAGAAATGGAGATAGAGCTGTATAAAAGCAATTATTGCATTGAAGCCTCCAAGGTACGAGAAAACCAGGTAGACTAGACACACGTGGAGAAACATCTATTGAAGATGAGGAAGAGAAATCAACAAGAGTTAAATACGCCCTGCATATCTTCCTATAGAACCCACAGGAAATAAGTAAAAGTAAGTCTAGTATATTGCGTGTTATTTTCCAGGCTTTGAAGGGAAAACAAGAAAAAATCCAAGCCAAGTTCTAGAATCTAGAGCATCAGCACAGTAGGTCGAAAATCCTTGGCACAAGTCCAGGTCCTGACCTTGACCTTTTCCTATATGATTCCTGTTTCAAAAGCGTCATTTTGAGTTCAGGTTTTTATTGTACGGTTACATATAATGTTCCAAATAAAACAATTTTTCTTCACTGATACCTAATTGGGCATTCCTTTAGGAAGTACATAGGAAGGCTAACAAAACAAACAATTCATACCATGTATATTTGATCTTTAAGAATAATATTTTTGGCTTATGTCAAGTATCAAAGAGTATTAAGGCGTTGTGTGTGTGTGTGTGTGTCATGTGCATGGAGGCGGGTGGGTGGTATTGATCAAACGTATGCACTCACACACCCTTTGGCTCATCTCTCCCGTGAATGTGCAATGCCGACTATGAACGAAAAAGGTGGTACAGTCATATTTCATTCTTCCGATAGACAGGAGAGTTCTGTATGCCGTAAATTTGATGACCACTGTTTATTGGGATTTCAAAGAATAGTCTATTAGACTACATGGAAACATATATAGCCATTATGAATATAGGATTTTTTTATATTACTTAGATGATAGCTAAAATAGGGCACAAAATTCAAAGGTTATTTAGACTACTATAATTTTGTTTGGTTTTCGTGTATACATTCATCTTATTTCTGTTTGTAAGTTGTGACATGTGTTTATATTACTAAATTCTAATAACATGTTACTTAATAAATGATACTCTAATGCATTGTTAAGCAAAGAATAGAAATTATAATTTATATTGGGTATTTCACGTTTAATGTACGGAATGTTTTTATTAAATACCAATTGCAACTAATATGTTCAATAATAAAAATGGTATAGAAAGTTCAAATTCGTTATAAACGATTCATGTTACAATGCACTTAAATAAAAGTTTATTATCCTTGTGTTGTTATATTGTTAAATTGTTGATCTGAAATAAACGTAGGTAAAATGAAGCGATTTTAAATTAGCAGTCAGGTATTGTGTTATCACTGAAGTGCGTTATGTGTATAATTTATCTTAATTTTATTATCTTTCTATCATACAGTTATTTGAGCGAGTTCTTGCAATTATAGTAAAGCAGAAGAATCCAGAGTGTAAAAGTCCTGCATATAATTTTTGTTATGTGTCCTATAACTCCGTGAAAGAAACATTTTACTGTCTCTATTTCTAATGTCATGGAGATCAAGGCAAACACTGGTCACCACACATAATGCTGCACATCTAGTAGAGTTGTTGATTTGGTTTTATTATTAAAGACGCTCCTTAACATCTCAGGTCATCAGCGTACCATTCAATTCAGGGGTAAAACGGCCGACAAATTTTGCTCAGAGGCCTCTTCTTTCAGGCTTGAGGTTCATTTACGTGCCGTAAATGTACGACATGGGACCCACAGCTTTACTTCCCATCCGAAGGAAGCCATACTTAGGATTTTATGCTCGAAAAAATCCATAGACCCTGACCGGAAATGAATGGGTTTAGAAAACAATATTCTTACCTTACCACTACACTATCAGGACCAACTTATATTAAAATGAAAAGCAACGATTTGTTAGAAACGATATAGCTTTCGTTAATTCAAGAGAATGCATTTTTTCATCTCAAAAGAGGTTTAAAATATTCTCCTAGTTTTGAAGCAATATGAGAACGATTACTCTGTTTATTTGGCACAATTAATCGATTTAAAAAAATACTTCTGCATATAAGGCACTGTAGATATCCTTCATATTGCAGCAGACGCTTTTATTTTTAAAATCCAGAAACCCTCATTTCCTAGAACTTGCATAACTAAAACCAGACGTTTGTTCAACGTGACATATTTTCCGGATAAAAACAATTGTCCATGATGAATCTGAAATAAGCGGTTTCTAAAATGAGTACATTGTCCGCCCCCTCACTTGCCAAATCTAAGCCGAAACTCACAGCTTGCATCTAAAGGTAAGAGCAATTAGGTATTGTTACAGTTATTGTATTCATTTGTTTGAAAACAGAAAAATTTAAAGTGGTGACTACATGTTTGTCTTAATATTAAAGCGTCATAACAAATACGCGGTAGATGGCATTAAATGTATCACTAAATTTGATCATTTCAACATGCACTGGAAATTTGCGGTATGCGCAGTAACCAGCGCTTCTGCTTTTACTTTATTGATAATCCCGAACACCAGACACAGCTGTGACTTAAGTTGCAAACAGTTGCCAGAATGAGTGGCGAGAGAAACCAAAATGTCCCCAAGCCACAAATTCCAGGTCTGTCCAAATCTAGTAATACGATGCAAGGCCAGTGGTGTAGTCATTTAGCTAACCCTGTGTTTATTTGTTTAATAGAAAGCATGCGTTTTTAACTTAACATTTGTGTTCATTAATTTATAATTACGTAAACTATTTTTTTGGACACTGATACTAAAAGTAGTTCTTATAGCACAAGACACTCAAACTACAAACCACGTTTTGTAGCACCCAGTTTTTTTATTAGTGTTTAACATCCGTTTTCACTGATGATGCATGAAATGAAATGGTAAGGTGGAAATGTTTTTTTTTTTTTTTTTTTTTTAATTATAAGAAAGAAGCGTCCAGGCATAAGTTTTAGGATATCTACCTGCCATTGGTGAGGACCTAGGAAAACGGTCCTGGCATAAATCGAATCCCAGACCTTCCGCTCATGAGTTCGTGCTTTTTTTTTAACGGTGTTTAACATGCGTTTTTACGACTGAGGCATCACAGGAGGTGGACATTGATGATACATGAAATGAAATGGTATATAAGGCAAGGATTTTTTTTTAAAAGAAAAGAAGCGTTACAGGCCTAAGGTTAGGGCACCTCCCCAGCATTTGCCATTTATGAGGACTGAGGAAAATCTGAAAAAAAACTCAAATCAGAGAGAATGGTTCTGATGGGAATCGAACCCCAGACATCCCGCTCATCAGTCCGCGCTTTAATGATCTCGGCCACCCATGGCGGTAGAGTCCTATCTTAAGAACCTCGGCCACTCGTGACGGTATAACATGCCAGTGTTACCAACTTTGGTTCAATGCGGAGTGTGATGCTTAACATAAGCAAATACACTTGCATATTTTGTGTAAGGGCTGTTCGACAAACTCGTGCAAAAAATAAAGAAGATATAAGTTATTTGTAAAATGTTGTTTTATATCTCAATATAATTTCCTTTCAACTTTACATTTTCCCCAGCGATTTTCTAATTTGTTTTACTCATTCATAAATTGTGATTTCTTCAACTTTGCAAAATACACATTTGTTTCGTTGCCAACTTCATTTTTCGCAAATTTCTTTCCTACTAATCATTTCCTTTTGTTGGGGAATAAGACAGTCCTAGGAAATCCGGAGATTAGGGGAGGTGAGAATGGATTTCGTATCTTAAGTCCAATAATTTTGAGGTAGCAATATCCCCCCCCCCTTTCACCAAATGAGAACGATTTTTCTTGATCGCACTGTTTAATTGCTTCCGTAGCATTACGTAATATTCTCTGGTTATGGGTTAATCCTTTTCCAAAAAGAAAATTACAATTACACCGTGGCAATCTCAAAACAAGTTGTCGTCATCGTCCCTGCCTAGGGGATTACGTTTGCCTCCTTCGAAACCCATCAAAACATTTATGCATCGTTCTGAACGAAAGTGCAGATTCGCCGTAATGTTTGTCCTGCTTTCCTTTAGTTTCTGCGGGCATTGCCCTTTTCAAAAAGTAATGTTGTATTAATACAAAAAAATTGCTTCATCCTAAACGTTAATTTACAAATTTGAACAGGTAAATGGCTCTCAAACACAAGACTAAGCTTCATAAATCATTATAGGTGTACAACATCCTTCAACATTCACCACGTTGCCAAGGTAACATTGAAAACAAATATAATGCACTACACTTTCAGTTTGTATGAACTAATCGAACATAGCTCGTGTTATATACATTTTTTTTAAAATTATTACATTCCTCATGCAGTTTCGAACTCAGTTCATAGTGCAATTAATCCTATTACTTTAAACTTATTTTTAAGATTTGTTTGCTTAAGTAACCTTATTGGCAAACCTGGAACCGTATCAAGGCTAGAAGAAATTCAATAACAGCCTATCCCATTATTGCGCATGCTCACGTGCATATTATAGCTTCTTTCATTGCTAGAAATTTGCATTTTAAACAGAAATTTGCTATGTAATAAATAATAATAATAATAATAAATTTGTAACTTTTTCTCCCAACCTGTGTTTAAAAAGCTCTAATTGCAACCAGTGATTTGCTAACGTTGTCCAGAAATTTAGGCAAAGTTTCTTTCATGCTCCTCCTAGTGAGAAATACAAAAACTGTTTCTTTGAAACAGGAGACGTTTACGAATGGCCGGAATAAATATAATTTATAATTAATTTATTTACAAATACTAAGGGCTGTCTAAAACGTGTATGATATATGTGTGAAAAGTGATTTTATTTTGTACATCTGTTTGTTTAAACACTTTTAATACTTCTGTCATAAACAACAATAATGTTCCGTTAATTTTCTTGGTCTAAGAGGGCAGATAGTCATAAAGTGTAGCATCTTATTAATGTATATTACTTACTTTTTACCTGGAATGTCAATGTTTATTTACCACTTTAGAAATGGACATTTCTTTGATCCAATATGAACATTTGTTACCCTCTGTCATACACAATACTTAAATAAGCATTATGCATGCACATAAATAAAGAGATAATAGCATTCACTGTAGTGCTAGAGTGGTCATAATGGAATGATATTAGTGAGTGACGTTACAATGCTCCGTGTGTATTGTTAGTTATGATGATTAGTGTTTTAGCTATATGTGTGTTTGTGTATGTTAAAATGTGCCTGATACGCTCATTGGTTTAACTTATAGTTTTAAAAATTATGAGTATGATCTGAAAATAAAATTGTATATTAGAGAATTACGTGTCTTTAAATAGTTTGCCGTGTAAAATACAGCTGCTTTGAAACGCTTACATTTTTTTTAATATTATAAGAAAAATTTTGCATAAATCTGAAACTAAATTTGTAATTTCATGCTTATAGTGCTCAAATTTCAGCACAAAGGCGAAAAAGTAATCTCTAAAATACAAATTTTCAGATCAGACTCATTATTGTGAAATGGTTGCTTTCTAGCTATTGTGAATGATGTGTATTGGTGTTTCTTTTCCATTCTGGATGTCTTTGTGTTTGAAGCACGTTCTCGCTCGCAAGGTAAGTTAGCCTAGTATTCACTTATGTACGTCTTGTATCATTTTATTGCTTATAGGTGAAATGCAATGCACTGTCGTCAGATAATTAGATATGTTTACTGTATGCTAATATCGCTTTGTCTCTTTTTAACCTAAGACATACATATGTAAAGGTATTCAGATCTGCTTGAGCACAGCAAGCGTCAATTGCCAACATCATCTTGTGACGTCATTTAGCACCAATTAACATTCTCAGACATAAATCACGGACAGATGCACATTCCAGTCTCGTGGGGCAGCCTGACTCAACCGAATGATTATATATGCGTTAACTCAGTAAAATAGCTGCAGCTTAATGATAGAAGGATAACCAAATCAGATGTTGGGACAATAAATATATTTATAATTGATGTCTTACAACGCAAAACGGAATTTGAAATTGTTCTTACAAAATTGCTCTTGTAAATGGCATTGAGTATACCCTAGAGTTTTTTATTTATTTTTGTTTTTTGTTTTGTCTTGAATGGATTACAACCTGAAAATATTTCTTGAACAACTGCCATCCAAGTTTTCCTTTTATTTTATAAGCTCTTACTATTACATAACTCATTTCATATAATGGAAAGACGATCTTGGTGGTTAGTGACATACTTTGCCTCCAAGGTCTCTGAGAAAACGATTGTTGATGGGACGCTAATTACCAAATATAAGAGCGTTCATAAATAGACGCAATAACAATAATAATAATAATAATAATAATAATAATAATACATAATGGAAATGGCATTTGTTCAATTAAGGGTTTTAACTATTTCACCAGTAATAGTGCTGCAGTTTCTGTTTGCAGAAATAGAGAATTTACTACCTCAGCAACATGGAAACACATTATACTCCATATGCTTCTTTTAGTCTTCTTAATCGATAAACATAGAAGGTTTATGCTCTTACTTACGTATATGTAATTACGAGTTTTTATGAGCCATGAAGATACAGTTTTATATAGTATTAAATTCTTGGCATAAAATGTCTGACTACTGATTTTGAAAATACATATAATATACAAATATTAATGCAGTAAAAGTCTGTGATAATCGCTTCGGTTTTGTTTTAGTGCAGTTTTTGCAATGTAACTCTGTGCTCCATAGGTAACCTGTATTGTTTTAATTATTATTATTATTATTATTATTATTATTATTGTTGTTGTTGTTTGAAATATCTTATATTTTTACTCTAATACAAAGCACAAGACGCGCAAGAAATTAATATTTTTGTGAATGGAACAAAGACAGACATTATAAACTATAAACTCTCAAAAAACATGTTCAAAGTGAGATAAAGTTGTTTTCCTTAAAAAGTATAATAAATAGCAGCAGTTTCCTATCTTACTTCACACGCTTCTTTACAAAGTTTGTTAGAAGTGGAGAATAAGGTGCTCAAATACAGTTCACATCGTTTCCAAACCGATTCATAGATAGCATAATACAATTACTGGCAATTCTGGAACGTTTATTCGATCAGCTATGGCAAGTGATTCAAATTACGTGGTTTCTAAGCCAAAATCTCTTTTTTTACAAGCGAAAAACCACATGGTATAAGACCGCATGATCTTGATAGGGACACGAAGACCATTCCATTTATGGAGTAGTTTTTAAGAAGTTCATCGCCTCTAAAACATAGTGAGGTTGCGATCCATTCTTCCATATCAGTTGCGACTTAGCGAAACAAGGATGTTTTCAAGTTCTGTAGTAAGCATCTGTGGTTACATATCGTGATATCGTTCGCTGTTAACCATTTTTTCAAGAGCGGATGATCCCATGACACCTGCACTGCTAATGACGCTCCAAACAGCCACACCAAGAGCTTTAAATCTTCCCGTGATAATTTCAAATGAGTTTTCACTAGTCCAGCGAATACAATTGTGCCGTTTTACAGGACTGTTCGACTAAAACGAGGCTTCATTGGCCCATAATATGTTTTTCAAAAATCAAAATCAGTGTCATATTACACGAGAAACCATTCGCAGAACTCCAAACGATGGTACGGATAATCTTCTTGCAACGCTTGCATTGTCTCGATTTCATATCATGTAACAGGCTTCATAAAGCATAAGGACAGGCCGTTTACTGGAGAACCATACAACCTTGAGTTTTCATTCTTTCTAACAGCTCGTGGTGGATCCTTGTTTGCTCAAGCCACTTGTTCAAACTTCGCGTTGCTTGGTGTGCCAGCGATTGAACATCAGAAAATTTCTTTTCTAGGTCTGTTATCGCCAATTCTATGTTATTATTGTGTTTCCTATTAACGGTGTAACGCAAAACCACCTTACTGTGTGCTTAATTTGCGATTTATTTTACAAAGTAATTGCAAGGTACACGTAAAGTTATTGATAAAGGACATCATTGGCAATGACAGTGGAACATAGTAACAATAAGATTCCAACAGCGAGGTGGAGAGCAATAGTTGCCAATTCCACCACTTATACATACGCCTATACTCCACCTTGATACATGGGAAAACTCATTCTTAAACACATGTTTAAGTATGAGTACTGAAAAGAATTTATACGGAAAGCGACTTTTATGTCGTTGTACATTAAATTCATATCTTTGAAAATTGTTTTTGTTTTAATATTTTAACAGTAGTTTGATAGTTTTTGGGCTTATATTTGACTCGAAGATATAGTTCTTCTGAGCCAGAGTCAGTGGAATTCTTTTAATGCGAAAAGCCTTATCTCAAATGGGAAGAAAGCATATTGGTAATTTAATTTTGAGTTCATTTCAAAGATAACACTAAACTATTTCTGTTGCATTTCAAATGTACAAGGAATATATTGAGCTATTCAGTTCGGTTAAATAAATTATTTTCTACAGTAATTTTCTATATTAAAACAATTCGTTGAACGTCTTAAACCATTGGGAAATTGCTTTTAGAGCTTTCAATTGTTATTCCCCCTCGAATCACATTCATATGTTACAATTTTTAATGCAGTAGGGTCTCATTAATCCCAATTATTTGGAGGATAATCTAAAATAACTCTAGAACGTATATTAAAATATTGTTTAAAGCAAAAAAGCACAAATGTTTTAAATGAAGGTCAAAGGTATAATATAAAAGTAAAGCAACGCAACGCAATACATCCTAATAAATGCTAAATATTGTTGACTCTGCATGCCGTGCTGTGCATCAACCAATTATTGTCTGTATCTTGCTGGGACACTTGCAATTTATTTTCTTCGCTTGATGATTGTGGAGAAGTTTCAACTGGTCGTAGTAACTGGGTATATCTTCATTATCACTTCCTTCAGCAAATTGGATTACATAGTTTACGTTCTTTCATTTCACTTAGCTTTGTTCTTGACAAATTGCTGGCTTGTTCTTGCCCTCCTTTCGTCCTCGACGCTCTCAGCTGCCGTCCACAATCCCTGGTCATCTTCACTAGCTTCCAGCCATACTTAACATTCTCCAACATACCACTATACCGGGTGTTAACAAACTGCACCACAATAATTTCAGATATCTTAGACAAGCGATGGCTCACTAATAAAAATAACGGAGTTATTTGCTGATAAAACGTTAAAATTAAATGCTGTTAAATCAAGTTAAATCCAAATGTGGTTAAGATTTGCCTTAGAATGTCTTCAAACCTGATACGTAGGAAACGAAATGTCATTTTAATAGGTGATCATTATTTTGATCTGTTCTTTTTAATGTCGGATACGGTTTTCTTTGTGTATACATAGTCGGTCCTGGTGGTGTAGGGGTAACCATACTTGCCTCCTAAACCGAAGATCGGGTGTAAAAATCCTAATATGGCTTCCTTCGGAAGGGAAGTAAAGCCGTGGGTCCTGTGTCGTAGGTTTAGGGCAGGAAAAGAACCTCAAGCCTGAAAGAAGAGGCCTCTGAGCAAAATTATTCGGTTGTTTCACGCCCTGAATTAAATAGAACGCTGATGACCTGAGATGTTAAAGAGCGTCCGTAAATAAACCAAATCAACAATTTGTGATTCCATACTCTGCTTAAATATGTCACTAACGCACTATTTTAGTGCATAGAAACCACCTTTTGATTATTTCTGTCCGAAGAATCGCTTGCTTAATTAGTAAATGGTAACATATAAACATTTTATGTTAAAAAACGACAGATTAATGAAACGAGATGCTTTTGTTAAAATAGCTTAATAGCTACTGGCTATTAAATATATGTGACAATTATGATAAATTGAACATCAATAGTCAAATACTGCACTCTTCTTCCGATCTATTAATGTGATATTTTTTTTCTTCCAATCACTTCTACGCAGAATTCCTTTTCTCACCTATTCCTATTTCTTTTTGTTTTTGTGGACCTAGGTGACTGTTAGTAAGCCAATTCTCAATTCCCAAAATATTTCTGTTTATACAAGACTTTCATTTTATAACTTTCTAGTCTAAATAATTACCTATTTAACGTAAATAAAATTTAAACAAAAACGTGTCAATTTAAATATTGAGGGAGACCTTTAAAACAAATTTTGATTAAATTTTAGATCTCACTCCCTCACCCCCAGCCATTCCAGGAGTTTCAGATGTCACCTCTATCGTTGTATGCTTTTAAAGAGGTTGCAACAGATATTACATTTTTTTTTATCGTTGCCTGGGAACTTGTCTATAAAATACTGAGTCTTTATTGTAACAGTTGGTATTTCAAAATGGTTTATACCCTACAATAAAGAATAGAATGTAAGCTGAGTAGCCAACAGCTCAGAATCTATTGCAACATTAATAATTATAATTTAAACCAAAATATTTTTTTCGTCCTACAACCGTTTGACTTATTTTTGTTCTGTCCAAATTCAGAGAAATTTAACAACAGTCCAGGTTTCTAGGCAACGAAAAAACAAAAGGTGCGGTAATATTTGAAGCATCTTTTTTTTTTAAAACGCACCAAAAAGACAGGGCGTGTCATTTGATGTTTCCAAGTGGGTGACGGGGTTGAAGGGATAAAAACTATAATTTAATTAACATCGGTCTTAAACTTCTCCCTCAATTACGTGTTTTGTGTTTAAATTAACTTTATGTTAAATAGGCAGTTGTTCAGACTGTAAAGTTTAGGAATGGAAACCCTGTATTTGCCTTTTTATTTGTGCATACGCCATCGATTGCAACAGCTGTGCTTTTGTTTCCACTCAAAGTAAAACGAATGTGGGATAGTGTTTCATTAACATGAATTGATGCCATTCCTTTATTTTTGTGGATTGACGGCTGCAGCAATTTTCTCTCGGGGAATTCAGAAACAGATTGCTAATAACTATTCATGGTCTCGCTAGAATTGGAGAACGTTAAAGCAAGTGTTCACGATTATTGTTCCAATAAGAGTAGTTCAGTTTTTAGCTGAATTATGCATACGTTGTGGCACAAGGTGATAGTTTATAATAATGAAAAGCTGATGATCAGCGGATTTTCAGTTGTTCTTTTTATCTCTTTAAATTCTATATGGCAATCCAAACTCATAGTAGTGGAGTCCGCACGATCAGACGAGCTGGTGTGTTTATTTACTTCAATTAAAAGCTTAGTGTTTTAATCTTTTAAGTGTGTTTATAATAAGTGTCAATACAGTGAAACCTCCCTAACCTGGACTGGTATGGTTTTATAAAAAATTGTCCAATTTAACGAGATGCCCATGATAGAGTTGTAGATTGTCATAGTGTGTATATATGTACATAATTAAAGGAAATTACTTACATATTACACATTAAATGTCAATAAAAGTAAAATACAGGCTACTAACTTACGTTTATTCAGAATAAAAGTAAACTGTTGAACTTCTCACCTCAACAGTATCCGAGGACCATACTATCTATTTAGACATGCAATTTATGCTTCATTAAGTTTACGATTACATATAGTGTACTTTCTGGGAAATATGTAACAATTTACATATTGCAAAGAAGTGAAGAAGTATAACAGAGAATAAAAGTAAAGAAAAAGCCGCCCTTTCCATACCACTGTGCTTAATGACCCATTGCAAAGCATATAGATAAATGCCAATCAAATTCAAATAGGTAGCAGAAAGCCAGTTAGGGAAAGGTAATCTAACCATATGATTTTACAGAACTGTGTACTTGCTAATGAAAAACTTAGAACTTTAGAAACAAATGTCAATCAAGTTTGAATAAGTTAGCAGAAATACATAACAGAAAGATAAATTGTCCTAGTTATAGCCATGAGGGGTCTAGCTTTCAGGATTCAGGGATATCAGCATAGAGGCTATACTAGACATGCTAAATTATAGAAATTAGTTCAGTTCCAAGAAAAGATTTCCAATATAATGAGGTATCTATTATATAGGGGTGTCCAATATACTGGTTTTACTGTATTTACTGCTTGCGTTTATGGCTGAATGCGATATTTTACACGTTTATATTATTCGGAAGGATAATCCTGTGTTTTACACGTGTCCTGTCTGGTGTGTAGATTATTATATACATTATTATAAAGCTGGCCAAAAATGTGTGTTCATAATGTTTAAATGCCTGAATAATGATGTAAAACGGTAAGTTTTAAAAATAGGTTCCATCTTGCAATTATAAAAATACATTCAGACCTACATGGGTGGCTGAATTCGTTAAGTCATGGACTCGTGAACGAGAGGTCTGTATTCGATTCCTGAAAGGATTGAGGTTATTTCCAGGCTTTTTTCATCCCTCATAAATGGCAAATGCCGGGGAGGTACCCGCAACTTAGGCCTGAAACGCTTCTTCCTCACCCCCAAAACCTTTTCTTATTAATCGTTTCATTTCATGTACCATCAGCGTCCACCCCTTGTGATGTCACAACAGTAAAACTGACGTAAACAACATTCATACGTCTCACTGCATTTACTTTCATTTCCGCTTATTGTTCGTGTTTTTCATATGAATATTACAGAAATATAAGCAATATATGCACATTCATGTGTGGATGTTGGTATTCAATTTCATTTGAGGTGGGTTAACCATTTCTGAGAAAGAATATTGGGGCTGCAATCTACTTGAAGACTCATTTATGATTTTCTCTTATTCCTTTCCTTTCGTACAAGGATATAAAATTAGTTAATTTGTCTTAACGATAATCTGAACTGGAACATATATCGGGTGCTTGGCAACAAATATGGCGTCCTGAGACTGAATCAATTAAAAAGTAAGTCCATTTCTTTCATAATAAATAATTTACTGTGCGTAGCAGCTCAAAATTGTGTTTAGTATCGCTCCATTAGTCTTTCACGCAGAATACAAGTAACAAAGGCTTAAAATCAAACATGTTTTAAATATTCGATGACATCTGTTCTAAATAATGGTTCACGAACCATTTATATTAAGAATCCGACAATAGTAGCTCAAACACAATTAGCTTGTCAGCCGTCAAATGTACGAGGGTGAGTCAAAAAGTAAGTTTTCTTATTTCTCGAAAATAAGGCATATAGCTTGCTGCAACTTATGTCGGATAGCGCACAGTAACACTGGTTCTTGCAAAGACTTATGACGAGCGTACAGAATGAATCGTCAAGAAGGATATCCTTGGGAAGAAACTTTTTAAACATTCACCCATGGTTTGTCTCTATGTATGGAACGGCTGTTATCCATTCAATTGGTATGCGAAAGTGGAGTCGTGAGTTTGCATAAGTTCAAACGATTATAAATGACTTATTAAACAACTGGCATTGTCAAAATTTTCCTCGCCAACCATTGACGTTCACCTGTTTAGAAAACTCGGAAAAAATTAACGAAACTTACTTTTTGATGTGCCCTTGTGGACAAATTGAGAATTTTGAGAACTTTACCCAGAGTCTTCACTCTTTCTGAGGCGCAGAGTGTTCATTTTCACTTTACTCCATTATCTCGAAGATCTATGTTAGTATGCATGAAATTTCATATGCTTACTGCTTTTCTAACCCTCTAACTATTCTTATTTAGCCAGTATCATCAGAATTTTAATATAAAAGTATCAGTGGTTCATGCCGCAAAAAAAATATTTGCCTTTTTTTTTTAATGTTTTGCATCTATTATTTAGCAAGATATTTGCATTGTCTGCAAATATAGAAAAAAACGATAACTGTATTCAGTAGCTTTATTAGATATCGTCTCTTTCTGTCATTCATATTTAATATTTTATTGCTTTTAGTAACTGCATCGTAGATTGTTTGCAATTCATTCTTCAGTTTCCGTATTTGCAAACAACACTGCTATTCAAATAAATGTACGATGGTTACCTTATAAGTTTTTACAAACAACCATTAGGTGCCGCTATTGAGATATGTCATTATTATTTTGGAACGATTGACATTTTTGTTGTGAAAACAGTTGCAGCTTGGAAATTGACCGAGTAGTTGTTTACAGTGAGCGTTTAAACTAACAAATTTTGCGAAAAAATGAAAATTTCGTGTGCAGGTTTTCTGTGGATGATTTTTTTTTTTTTTTTTTTTTTTTTTTTTTTTTTTTTTTTTTTTTTACGATTTTAATAGAGGTCTAACTCAACAGCAATGCATAAAATTGCTTCGACCAACTTTAGGTAATGAAGCACCATCAGAAAAGACTGTTTACAATTAAATTACTAATTTCATCGTGGTCGTGCATCTATCAACGATGAATTTTGTGAAGGTCAACCAAAATTGTTGTCATTCAAAAAAATATCGATGCTGTGCTCAATATGATCGAAGAATATCGGCATGTGACTTGCAGTGGGATGCAGACTTCCTTAAGCATATCAAAGACTGCCGTACATTCGGTTTTGCAAGAGCAATAGCTATGAAAAAGATCTGTTCCCTATACATTCCGCATAATTTGATCAAAGCTCAAAAAAAAAAAAAAAAAAAAAAACCATTCATATTAATTGGTGTAATGAAATACTTAAAAATTCCACCGAGCAACTGTGAAATGCATACACAACATTGGAACAGATGACGAAACTTGGGTACATTCGTATGAACCGGAAACTAAGCAACAATCTACTGTTTGGGTGTTCCAAGATGAACCGAATTCCACAAATGTTCATTCACTAATCACTTGCAAGAAAATGATTGTAGTTTCTTTAGTTGTACTGAACATGTAGCAACCATTCCTTGAGAGGATCGAAGAACAGTTAATGCTGAATGTATACAACAATTTGTACCAGAAGTCATCGACGAATCTTCATCGTGACCCAAGATCGCAGGTTCGAACCCGGCCAGGATCGATGGATTTTTTCGGGCGTAAAAATCTTAAGTGTGGCTTCCTTCGGAAGGGAAGTAAAGCCTTGGGTCCCGTGTCGTACATTTACGGCACGATAAAGAACCTCAAGCCTGAATGAGAGGCCTCTGAGCAAAATTTGCCGGCCGTTTCACGCCCTGAGTTGAATGGGACGCTGATGACCTGAGCTGTTAAAGAGCGTCCATAAATAAATCAATAAAAAAAAATTCATCGTGACAATGTCATCTCTCACACAGCACGTCAAACCATTGATTATTTTAAAGAGAAAAACATCGAATTAATGTCTCATTGTGCGTATTCACCTAATTTGTTGCCTAACGACTTCTTTTTGTTCCCGAATGTCAAACAAAAATGCGTGGGCAGCGATGTTTATCACCTCAAGAAGCTTTAAAAACCATGTTTTGAGATACCAACTTCAGGGTAGAAAAAATATTTCGAGAATTGTTTTGAACGCGTGCAAAAGTGTATAAATCTTAAACATTTTGAAAAGCAATAAAACAGTTTGTTCCAAAAAATTTTTCTTTATAATTGTTGTAAAAACTTAAAAGGTAACCCTCGTATAATGAACAAGTACGTTTTGAAGCAATTCTTTAAGGACATAAGGGTCACCCATAGATACCTGCAGGAATTTTTCCAAGGGGATCTGCACATATTTTCACTAGACACAATCATTAGACTAAAATAAAAGTGCAAAATACATGGAAGCAATTCATGTTGAAATATTTTATTATTGAAATATCTACAGTAATGCTTTTAATAGGTAAATTTATCAACTGACTAGATAATGGCATTTTATATATTACATATTTATTTCTCTATATACATTTTCCTATTTGCCTAAGACACCGTCACTATTATTAACATAAATTATATTGTGTTTACCAAAATGAACATGAAAAGAAGAGGAAAAATTATGTAAGCATTTAAAAACTCATCTATTTCCATTTATTACATATGTATGCGGATTTGCGTATGTGTGTGCATGTTTGCTTTATGCTGTATGATCATCATTGTCATTGAATTTAAACGGTCAAAAAATCAAGCACGGAGGTAAACTACATAGATTCACATCTGCTTCCAAGATCCAAACATTCAGATGTGCAAAAGAATGTGGTTGTTTTCATTCTGAGAGGCTTGCGGTTTGCTGTATCGTAGAACTATTTTATTTCCTCCGCCTGCAGGTTCTATGGCTGTCAGTTAGTCTTAACAAATATGTAGCTTCGAAAATAATTTTACTTTATGTTTAATTGTACGACTCTCATTTCCCGCAAAGTGGAACATGTTATACATATAACATTTGAGCTTCAGAGCTCAGTAAACAACCTACCACTAAGAAATTTCTGAAATTAAACAAAATATTTAAATTTGTTCCATACTTTGGAATAGGCAGAGATCAACGGAATAATAATAAAATATTCTACTTAGTTTTGTGAGCATCATTAGTGAAGCAGAAACTTTCAGAGGTATATTTGTTAATGTCTACTTTATATGCATTCTAATGATGTAATTTGTATACAATAGAAATGTAATTTCTCTGATTATGACAGGTATGGAATGTGCAGATGATCGCTTGCAGATGTTCAACGGCTCTTGCTATTTGTTTGTCAGTTACCCTGAGGTCACTTGGCAAACAGCCAAGCAAATATGCCAAGGAATGAAGGTAAGTCTTAAAGACTTAAATGTTATGGGCCTTTCTGTTGCGTAATTTTATGATTGCTTTTAGGATCTTTGTCATTATTATAGAAAAATTAAAGGTAAAGTTTAGGTATAACGAGACAAAGCAATATTCTTAATCTAAAAATGGATGTTTAATACAATGAAAGTACCTATAAGTATCTTATTGCTATGAACGTATGAAATTTCACATTGAATAATTATTCAAAATATAGCTATAAAAAGTACAAATGTCATAGTGCGTACAAAGAGACTTAATTTGTTTCAAAGAAAATAATTTTTCCCTACAATTTCGTTTCTCAAAAACCTGGCAAATGTGGAAAATATGAACTTTTGCCATAATTTGAATATTCACATAAATCTTGTTGACGTTAATATGTTTTTGTCCGTTACATCAATTTCCCATTGCTTTCTTTTGCTTCAAACGCCTCCATGCATTACATCTTTGATTCAGATTCTAATTTTCCAAATGTTACCTTGGAGAATGGTGAGGAGCTAAGGGGGGTTATTAAAAAAAAAAAAAAACTTTTGGAAGGGTCAGCAGATTGCAGCAGTAGTTCAAAGTGAACAAGTTATTGCATCAAAATCCACCATCTTTCACAGAAACAGCTGTGCAGTAACGATCATAATAGATAGTGCATGTTGGAACAATTTCAAACATCGAACAGGGTGAGGTAAATGAATTCTATGTGAAGAAGGATATGGCAGCAACAAATACTCACAGACATGATAACTTGTGTCATCGTGTTCAAGTGGTCTACTGACAATTTATCATAATACCACAAATTGTGGGAAGTGCACGAAATGGAGGCGGATGTTGCTGAAACCTTTGGCATTTTGGGCGTGTGAGTATTTCATATTTTAACAGAGGAATTATTGCTTAAAAAAAGTATCTGCAAAATGATTGTTGACTCGCATATAAAGAACATTAGAATGGAAATCTCTGAGCAGAGTTTGCAGTGAGATCCAACTCATTTTACCTGTCGATTCATGACCAGCGCACTGCTACAAAACACAAAACACTCCAGCGCCAAGAAGGTTAAATGTGTGAAGTCGACCAGAAACACCATAGTATCAATTTCCTATAATCCTAAAGGCATCTTACTGTTGAAATATTCTCCTAGCGGAGCACAACTTTTGGATGGACTACGAGTACGCTACAAGACCAAATTTATCAAAGAATTGCAATGGCGAAGCTATGATTTCCAGGCACGTCAAACTTATTCCCCATATTGACTCCATTAGACTTCCATTTCTTTCCATAGTTCAGAAAATTCCTTAGAGAAAAGAAAATTTCATTCAGCAAAGAACTAATAGGCGCAGGAGTATTTTATGGACCTGGAGGAATCTCACTTCTTTGATGGGAAAAAAGCTTTAGAACTTTGTTGAACGAGATATATTACTGTCAACGGAGACTATGTTGTGAAATACGGACAGTTGCAAAAGATTCAGATCTTCATTGCAGAACTTATCAAAATATTCTTGTACAATTATCATCTGAAGAGTTCATTATTGTGATCAAAACCAAGTCTATAGTGAGGTATTGGTTGGTACTAAGTAGATACAACAATACAACTTCAATTTTAATGAACGGAATAGCATTGTATACATGTAGGTATATTGAATGTGAAATTGATGACGCGGCAAGAACGTTGCGGATTCTCGTTATTGGTCGAGGGTGGTGCACAGTAATACGAGATGCAAGATGCGTAGCCATGTCGCAGAACTGAATGATACTGGACTGAGTTAAGAGTATTTGGCGAGGACTCAAAACAGATGCTTGTCTTGTGTTATCTTTTCACGTAATATGCCTGATAAAGACTAAAGCATTATTAGTTCAGGCACTGGTTCCTTACAAAAGGCTATCCACATTATACAGAAGGATTGCATTATTTAGCAGCATAACCTTGACGGCTGCTACCTACCACGTTAAGCTAAACAACGGCATCGTTCTTTGTGTAGTGGCAATCTGAGGCAGTTGTGTTGTGGAAACAGCTGTCAGTATTTCCCAATCTATTAAACGGCAGTTCTTTGAGCTTGTTATGTTACTTTGCTCTTCTCTCCAAACCCTTTTTAAAGATGTTTTTCTCTTCACGTTATTCATTAGCTCATCTTGGTTTTGTCTTTGTGAAATTTGCGATATATTCAACATTGATTTAATTGCTTAGTCTACCGCTGTTGTAGAACATGGCAACACCGAGCGGAAATACAGAGCCCTTCTTTGAACACGTGGCCGGCTTAACAGGGATTTACTTGGCACCGGGAAGCACGCTGTTTGCCAGCAGAGTCGGATATTCATAGCCTCTTAAATTCAAGCGCATAGATTTCTACAGCACACATTTTTGGTCATACAATAGCATTTTGTGTATAAGATTGGGTTTTTCTGCACTCCGGTATTTATTGTTTTGACTTGCTACATGGCCATGTAAATAAAACCATACTTCGCCCGTTAAAAAAAAAACAATAAAAATAAACGCTGGTCAATAGAATGAACATTAACATTATCCAACATCCATTTACAAAAAAGCACTGTACTCACATTATCGTTGGTTGCAATTCCTGAACTACGGCTATCTAATAGGGTTTTAATTTTAAAAGTTTTGTGGCATTTCAAGTCGAGACTTGCATAAAATAGCTTGTGAAAGCTATCTCAGAGATATTTTTGGACTTGATTTTAAATTTTCCCCGATGTCATCGTAATTTTCCTCTTTAAAGAACACAGCGTTTAACTTTCTGTTTCGTATGAAGAACAGATCCCGTTTCCCTAAATATATTCACGAAATTGCGAATAGTTTTTCTGGGAATTGCAAGAACAGCAGAGGAATCTGTCTATAAATCGGTTTCACTTCTCTACATGAGTTTGTTGTCACATAGGAATCATACTTGAAGATTCTGTGTGCTAAAGTATACGCACTTTTTGCCATTATAACTGCACTAACACTGAAACATGTGGTCCCACAGTGTTCAACTCCTGTACAGCATAAAATCTTCGCATCAGCACATGGAGAGGCGGGAAAGTGCAGGGTAGAACAGAACCGGTTGGAAATAGAATAGGCAAATCCCCGTTAAGCCGGCCACTCATCCAAATAAAGGTTCTGTAGATGTTGTAACTCGCATCGATTATTTCTAAGTGATGTACAGTAATCCAGAGTCATCATAGCATAAAACCATCGATCGTTACGCAATGGAATTTTTCACTGCTGTTCTTTGTGGGTATACTATAACATAGAATTGCAAGACGGTGACCAGATATTCGGGTAAATGTCTGCAGTTGGATGTTATGATACAGTAATTTGTCCGCGTTTAATGAAGCATGTTTCCACTTACATGATCATGTTTCGACGCGAAATAACAATATTGGAGTACATTTTATACACGAAACCTCTTCATCGGTATATGGTGCAGTAAATGCATACAGAGTATGAATGAATACTTCTTTTCTACACATTAACCTTACAATTTGACAATATATTTCATTGTTCATGGAGTTCTTTTCTTTTCAAAATTCTATACACTAGCATTCTTACTGTTGTGTACCATGCGATTCTAACTCATTCTAACCATGCATGTTTTTTTAATCCAGAAGTGAGCATTACTGTTCATTTTTTTTAAGAATAATCATTCTTCCATCACTATTTCTTTTGTTTTCTTTATTGCATTCTTCTTTTGTCTTGATCACTTTCTCTTACTTTCCCTACCTAGTTTTCAAACTGTTTCAAAAATTCTTTACTATTAGTACCAAAAAATTTTAATGCCAAAATTTCCATCTGCCGATTGTCTCACTTATTGTTCCATATTTCCTCTGGTTTCTGTACATTCTGATAAACTGCAAATTCTTGTCATCGATATATTTCTTCCTGCTCCAGTCTTACTTAAACTCCTGTATTATGTCTAAGTACTCTTGCCCTTAAGCTGCCATATATTTCTTGTTTCTCTATGTTATCAATCCTTGCTCTCATTATTCCACAGGATTTGTCCACTAATACCTACAGAGTAATAGAGTGCTTATTTTTAGAGTACCATAAACACAAACATACAGGGATGGCATACTGACAATATGTGCTTCTTATTTATAGGGGAAGTTGAAAAATAAAGAGCATAAACCAAACATTTCCAATATTTCCTGTCATAAGGTACGAGGGTAACTCCATAAGTTTCCGGCCTAGCAGATAAAGATTATCGCCTTCACAAAACCCTTATCTGGTGTCATACCTGATCTATTAAGTAAATAATTGCAGCTGTAAGTTCCGCTCCGCTGTGTTCAGTTGTTCATATATAGTTGAATAAAGAAGGCTAAGTGTAGAAGATTGTGACATGTTCAAAATGGTGTATCGAGCTGTTATTAAGTTATTTACAAAAGAAGGAGTTTTTACATGTGAAATTAAACAGCGGTTGGACGGCGTATATGCGGAAGCATCCCCCTCATACTCTACCGTAAAAGAATGGGCCAAAATTTTTCGAATGGGTCGAGGAAGCATTGAAAACGAAGAGCGTGCGGGTCAGCCCTTGGAGGTGCTCACTCCTGAAAGCATCGCTCTTGTGGAAGGAGAAAACCGGCGGCTCAAAGTTACAGAAATATCAGCAAGGTTGGGCCTTTCTAAAACAACAGTCCTTCGAATTATTCATGAACATATAAGGTTATTGCCCAGACTTCTTTCATCAGTCCAAAAGCAGCAACTGGTCATCTGTTGTCAAGCATTTTTGGAGCTCTGCCGTGACAACAAGACAGAAGTTCTGCAAACCGTTGTTACAGGAAATGAAACTATGGCTCTCTACTATGATCCTTTGTCCAAAAGAGAATCAATGGAGTGGCGTAAATCTGGCGAAGTACCGCCTCTAAAGGCCAGGGGTCACTCAGTCAACCAAGAAGATCATGGCCACAATCTTTTGGGACTGTGAAGGAATACTATTCATTGACTTCAAGGAGAGGAACACCACAGTAAATGGAGAGTATTATGCTGGCCTCTACACAGACTTCCATCAAAGTGAAAAGACGAGGAAAGCTGAGTGGCGGTGTGCGCCATCTTCACGACAACGCGCCTGTGCACACAGCTCTTGTTGCAAAAGAAAGTTGTGAAGAAACGTGGCTTCAAGGAGATCGAACATCTACCCTACAGCCAAAATCTAGCTCCCATTGACAATTTCCTCTTCTCAAAACTCAAAAAGAACCTTCTAGGAAGGAAATTTAAGTGTGACAAAAAAGTGATGGATGCTATTTATGCCTATTTTGCAGACAAGACTTCTGACTATTTGGAGGGGGGTTGAAATGTTAATTCAAAGATGTGAGAAGTGTATTGCAATAAAGGGTAAGTATGTTGAAAAGTGAAATTTAGTTTTTGTCTTTATCATACCTAGAAAATTGTTAGGCCGAAAGCTTATGGACCTACCCTGGTATTTACTTGTTTTTTTTATTATGATTATGACTGTAATTGCGAGAACTTGAATCAGTTGGGCAAGTATTACATCTACTTTGCTTGAAGTTACCGCTCTATCCCCGGGCTGCTGTGAAACGGGCGACAAAACTAAAAAACACGCAATAGTTGCAAATAACCCTGAAACCCCAAATATGCATTTACATTTACCATAGAGTACCTCCTATTTATTTCTAGATGTTCTAAAATGTATTTGTATTTCAAAAACACGAAGATTGCATGCAAGGAAAAAGCCAGCTCCCTATTAATTACTCTCTCGTCACAGAAGGCAGCTTAATGAGACACGTTCGTCGTTTTTAAATTGTAAAACTGTTTCACTAAGTTAGGATTTGCCTGCTATTAATGCATGCTTTTTCTCACATGTTGATTTATAAGAAGTACATTTATCCTGTTTCGCAGTTGCCATGTTCTACAGGCACTAAGCGAGCATAGAATCACTCACCTACGCAAAGCGAGGACTAAACAAATGGTATTTACTAATTAAAAGCGTTATCGTTCAAAATACTCTTCTTATGTTGATATTTCATTACATAACTTTTTTTTTTTTTTTTTTTGGATGGATGGATGGATGGATGAACGCGAGTAACTTGCAATCTTTATGCAGTAGATAAATTTCAAAATGGATAGAACGTGTTTATGTTCAGAAACGGTGAAAATAAACATATATTACACAGGGCTGGAAAGAAAGTAGTGGCAACATTATCGTAATGCTGTTAGTGAACATAGTTTTCTCAAGCATATCTAAAGTAAGATAATATATGTTCAACACATTCAGCGTCACTGCGCACTGCAGGAATACCACGCTGTCAAAAAGTGGGGTAAAGTAATGTTTTGTCAAAATTAAGTATCGTGCATGAACTAAAATTGAGGTGACACTTGCAGAAATGTGAGGAAATATTAAGCAAGTCTCCGAAGAGTCTTTTTCAACGAAACCTTGCATTATTGGAAGGGAACTATGGGTGTCAGTCTTTCGAAAAGGAAGTCATAGTGTGGAAGATGCGCCAAGGGCCCTCAGAGCTTATTGCGTTGATTTGATTCTATCAGAACTGGAGGTAGATCAGATGACGTAGTTAATCCAGACGTCTTTAAAAACCATACTACAGTAATGTAAGCTCTCCTTCAACAAGTTATGGGTGTCCAGCGTCTTCCCTATGTGGCAGCGGTGATATAAACGGCAAGAAATAGCGTTTGAAGAAATGTAAAAGTCTCCAAGTTCTGGAACATATGTTTTGGTACGTTTGAGTGTGTTTCCATTACTTTCTTTTTAATAGCAGTACATTGTGTGTGTTATACTTGTGTCTTTGGGAGGCGTGTTTGGTACGTGTAATTCAATTTACTAAGCAATATCAAATTATCAGTTTTGTTACTTGATTACTCGTCTATTTTACTTCTCAAAGCAATATATCTTATGTTTTGCTTGGGAAAATAAATAGAAAAAAGGCATTGCATACATGGCTTACTTGTTTGCTTCAGGCAGAACTGGCAAGCATTCATAGTGCTGAAGAGGAGAACTTTGTGACTGCTAACATTCGGGATTCCTCAGAGTATAGCACAAGTGCCATTTATTGGCTTGGGGGCCAATTGGTTCCAAAATCTCTAGACCATTGGGAGTGGATTGATGGATCTCCCCTTACTTTTACTGGTAAACTATCTAAAACATGAGTATTAGTGGTTAAAATGATTATAGAATATAGCATGTGTCTTTTTGCTTTTTGTTGTGCTTAATTCTATTGTGTAAAAAGAATCTATCGCTCGATTGTTTAGAAAATGCAGTCCATACATGCATAATCAAAAACTAGTAACTTTGAGCTGATTCGCACAACCTATTCATCAATATCCACAAGCTTACTGGTCGAAGGAAGAAGGGGGGAAAAGTTGCACAATCGTTACTACTGATGCCATTTGAAATGTAGTATCAGAAAATATTACATAATTACTAAAACATAATATCGCGTTAATATTTCTAATGACAGTATCAAACTTAAACGAGCTAAAGCATTAATAAAAGGCATTTGTAATAGGACACTATATATGGCGTTAATACTGTAGTGACTAATTTTAAGTTAAACAACTACATTTTTATTGCATAATACTACATTTCAAATATTAATTTTTAAAAAATATATATAAAATACATAAAATTGCAAATATCACTTTACGTTCGGAGTTTGATAATATTTTTAGTTCCAAGGTTTTTCCCCAAAAACTATAAAAATGAGAGCAAAGTTTGAAACTGAGTTTCTGTTTGCGAAAGACAGGAACAACATTATTAGATTTCGGTAAGGTCAAATTGGCACGATCATCAACAGTGTATGAAAGAAGAAAGGCAACAGAGGACTGAGCTAAGAAGTAGACATCTGCATTTTCTAAGCAGTCTACCAATAGATATACAGTAAAATCTCTCGTTTCGGGCAACTATGGGACAAAGCCAGTACCGGATAACCGATTTGTCTGATAACTTGTAAGTACATTTATAATTTATGTACAGACATATTGCACGAACAATTTTCTACGCAAAAATTGGGCATTTGTCAAATAGGTTTTTAAAAATGAATTGTTGAAAAATAAACATTTTCTTTTAGTGCTTAACACTCATCTGTTGGTTCATAAAAAACACTAAAATTGCCGTACCTGATGACAGTGTTAAATTGGTGGCCATATGGCGCCGAGATCAGGGTAGCCAACATCACAACCGATTACAGTTATGAAAGCAAAATTGTAGCGCACGATGATTCTTCTATTAACTGTATCTTATTAACACCCTTTTCCAATTTATCTTTTTAAGCGTAAAAACATTTCGCTTGCGCTTCATGAAATTGTACGGCAAGGGTTTAATTCATTTTACCCTATTTATAGGAGTGAGGATATGCAAATGTTAAGTTATCACGCTTGCTACTGTAATATTGTGAAGTGTAAATTCACACCTTGTTGGCGTTGCTATGCTTACTACTGTGAAGTCAGGCCTGTGTCTATGGCGCTTTTGCAAACAATGACATTTTCCCCCAAATGACCGCGAGTTTAAATCTGCGTCCCCCCGTTTCTTCCCTTATTGAAAAATGCCATTGTTATGGTTTTGCTGGTTATTTGGGTGCCGATTAAGGGGGATTTTACTGTAGTTCAGTAATATTTCACAAATTGTCCCAAGAAAATTTGTGGAATGCATATATTCAGTGGCATGTTTATTTTATTGCTTTATAATTTAATAATAATTTTGGTAATGAACATGTCATTATCTCCCAAAACTAAAATATTATTTATATATGTCTTTCATATCAAACTTACCAGTCTTAAGACCTGCTTATTAACATAACCTTAATTTGAAGGAAAAACATTCAATAATTTAGATTTTGAGGAGCAAGTTTAAAACAATATTGATTAAGTTCTAGATTCACCCCCTCACTCCTAGCCAGACCCACTTTGAAATTTAAATTGGCCTTTTATGCGTATGTTTTAAAGAAAATGCATATGTTATCATGTCTTTTATTTTCTATAATTGTCTGGCAATCTAGGACATTGTCATTGTTGTTTGAATTTGGACAGAATAAAAAACAAGCCAGTTATTTGTAGGATGAAAAAAGCAATTTATTTTGAGTAAAATTACATTTATTTACATTACGGTAATAACAGTATATTTTGGAGCCCCTGACTAATCTGCTTACATTATGTTGTTTCTTGTAGAGTATGCACCATTTTGGAGCAATTTATTACCAAAAATACAGCTGTTAATTAAATGTTCAGTAGTTTTTTTCTCTAAACTCAAACAACAGTAACAACAATCCAGATGATGTGATAACAGATGCGTCCTTTTTAAAATTGAAGCATTAAGAGATATGGATGCCATATTTCAAAGTGAGTATCACTGGGGGAGAGGGGGATGAAACCTTAAATTGATTTGATTGATTTTAAACTTCACCCTCAATATCATAATTGATGCATTTTTGTTTAAATTAAAGATATGGTAAATAGATGGTTATTCAGACTGTACATTTTTAAAATAAAAGTTCTATATGTAGTTCCTTCATTATTGCAGTGCCTAAATTTGTTTGGAAAAATAAATGGAGCTCTCTTCTGTCTATAGTAGAAGTTACTTCAAACAAAGTGAATTACTAACTTCTCTGCTATTTTCATAGTATGTATGTGAAGAAAAATCATATATCTTCAATAGTTCAGATTTCACATTCATTTAAAATCTCACTTTCATCCCTACCAATATATTTGAATGTGATGAAATATGCTGGTCCAACTGGTACTGCTAATGTTCTCAGGGTTATAATGCCTCTGTGGTGGACCGCCATGGGTGGCCGAGATTGTTATGGCACGGAGTCATAAGCCGGAGGTCTGTTTGAATCCTGCCAGGATCGTCCTCCCTGACTGAGGTTTTTTCCAGGTTTTCCTCAGTTCTCATAAATGGCAAATGCCAGGGAGGTACCCTAAACTTAAGCCTGGAAAGATCCCTTCCTTAAACTAATAATAGATCCTTTCCCAATTTATCATTTCATCTCATGTATCATCAGTGCCTATTGCCTGTGGTGCCTCTGTAGCAAAAACGGGCATTCGTTCATTCCTCTGTGAATACAAAATTTATAGTAAGTTAGTGGGTGTTAGAAATAACCAAACAACTTAACACATAGCACTACCATTGTATAATAATACACAATTAAATAATACAAATGAGATCTTCTGTCATCATTTTTTAACATATCAAAATTGTGAAGAAAGAAATTTTTCAGTTATGTATTCATGATGAGATGTAATAAAATGAAATATAACCAAATTACATTTTCCATTAAATGTAGTTTTACATCTTGAGGCCTTTCGAAGTGTTTCTTGAAAGAAAACTTACAATAAGTTTATATACATAATTTGCCTTTCAGCCTGAATACTCCCATAGCAGTTCAGCTTAAAAAATTTAAAAAATAAAATAAAATAACTGTTTATGAATAGTTTAACCTACAGTTGATTTATCAGTTATCAATAAACTTATTTCTTTTGAAGCTTTCAAATATTAGCCATTGATATTTGATTGGTGGAGAGAAATATGTTTATGTAATGATATTTTCTTATAGCTTGGCTACCAGGTCAGACAGCAGCAGATAGAGAAGTCAGTGATTCATCAACATGTCTTGGTATTCAATGGATGCCTTCCCCCACATCTACTCTTCCTAGTGGCCTTTACTGGCAGGCAAACAGATGTAATGTTGTTGGTGGTTATGTCTGCAAGAGAGGGAATCAAGGTAATTTTTATCAATATTATTGATTTTATGGATAGTGCATGTAGACTGTAGCAAACTATAATTATAATGGCATTATAATTGCCTGTTAGCACGTGACTTAATTTCTATAACAGGAGATATTCCACACCAGAAACAGGAAAAGTGAGAGAGATATTGACATTCTTTAGAATATTTGTACATTTTTGAGTAACTATGCTCTTAGCTGTTGATTGAAATGCCATTTACTTTCACCTGAGATTGTTTTTCAGCATTTTATTTATAAATTGAGACAGAGTTCAAGTTCCAAAGTTGTTAATATGAACAAAGAAACTATAGGAGCAAGTGGTGATACTATACTGCTATAATGAATTTTAAAGTGCAGTTGTAAGTACACTGGACCTGGCACTAACATACAATTTTTTATGAAGAAATTAATTTCTGTTTTCTTTGTAATGATATTGGACTCTTCCAATCTTTTTTGCAAATATTCTAAGTAGATTTTTTTTCTTTTCTTTTCTCCCCCCCCCCCCTTTATACAGCTATTGTTGCTTCACCTGTGGCTTTTGCAATGCATGTTTTTTTATATTATCCATTCATTTTATATTATCCATTGTGTGTGTGTTTGTTTGTTTTTGTTTTTTTTTCCCCCCCGTCAAGCAAAGAAAAGCACCCAAATGAAATACACACTAGATTACCATGTGCCTGTATCTGATGAAGATCTAATTGCACGAAATATTATGTCAATGCATGTGTATCCTTTGTGTGTTTTTCTTTACTTGATTGCTGAATTTTTTAGTTCACTTTACTTTTATACAACTCATGAAGGTTGTTTTAATTTTTCATTCTTTAAACATAGGTGTGTGCGTGTGTGTATTCCTTCTCTTTTTAATGTCCATAAGCATAATATGAAATAATGGAAAAGTGAGGTAGAATTAGGATTAAAAATAGATAATAATACAATTTCAAATAACCTGATTTATGAAATTTACTTAGTAATATTATACAATGTAGAAGGCTTCCCACATATTAAGCCAAATATATAAATTGTACAATTTAAACATTTCCACAATAAAATCAAAAGTAATGGCATTCCAAGAAAAATGTCCTCAATATTAAAAAATAATAATAAATTACCAAATTGTGAATAGTTGCCTCATTTTAGATATGTGGACTGCAATCTTAGCAATGGCTTTGATGAAGATGGAGAACACATTCAGGAAAAAGAACTAAACTTTTATATGAAAGCAAGTTCAGGACAATAATTAAAAAAATATGTTAAAAAAGAATAAGAATGCAAGTAATCAAAATAATATTCATACATAATGTAAAAGTATGTATATAAAGACAATAGATAAAAAAATTATTTCAAGAATAAATATCAATATATGTCCATTGAGTAGGAAATTCAAAAATATATGTAGAAAAATGTGAAAAATGTATCTGGATAGAAAGAATAACAAGATATTACCAAAGAAAAATTTATATTCCAAGCCAAGAAAAAATTAATCAAAATAATATTCATACATAATGTAAAAGTATGTATATAAAGACAATAGATAAAAAAATTATTTCAAGAATAAATATCAATATATGTCCATTGAGTAGGAAATTCAAAAATATATGTAGAAAAATGTGAAAAATGTATCTGGATAGAAAGAATAACAAGATATTACCAAAGAAAAATTTATATTCCAAGCCAAGAAAAAATTATAAAGGATGCCCATTTAAATATGGATATCATAATGGTGAGAATGGAATTAGCAGAATATTAAAAGATGTCCTAACTTTAAATCATAAGTTCATTAAATACCATTGTGGTGCTACTGCATTGTATTGTTGCAGATGGATGATATCCTTTATTAAACAACAGTGGTGACATTTGACATTGTAAGGAACAGAGGAAATGCTTTGCTTTTGCTGCTTATTATAGATAAATGTTAATGGGAATTATGGAAAATGTAAAATAATTTCACTTTTCTCTCAGTGAGTGAAAAATGATGGTGGATGAAAACTGTACAAGTTAATTTGGAAAATGTAGGTGAGTCTTATTATTCTGCTTGGTGATTGTTCTCGATGACAGCTAGAGCAAAAATAAAAAATATAGCGATGCTAAATTACAAAATTATTCAAAATAATGGTTGAGGTTTTAAAAAAACCCAAAACAGATATTGCAATGTAGATAGGAATAGACATTTTACGAGACCTGTTCAATAAAAAATTATCATAATTTTTTTCAGCATACTTTTACTTATCTTCATAATTTTTATGGTCTTTCTCAAAATACTCCCCATTATGCAATGCACCTGTCCCAGCATTTCTGCCAGTTTTCAAAGGCATGTTGGAAACTATTTTTTGACAGGTATCCTTCAGAATCTCTTCAGCCTTCACCAATGTTTTGATAATGAAAAATGCCTCCTATGAATGTGTTTCTTCAATTTGTGGAAAAGCTAAAAGTCACATGGGAGTAAATCTGAACTATAGGAAAAGTGAGGGACACAAATCACATTGATTTTTCTGAGACATTCATCTACAACATTTGTGAAGTGTGGCTATCCATTATCATCCAACATGCTGCATGGGAATGGGACCTTATGCATATGATATGACCTTATAGAGTTTTCAGAACATCTCTCTAGTATTGCCTAGTTACAGTTATATGTGTTGGTATACACCTTGCTAATAACTATCTCCTTGAATATCAAAAAATGAGATGGCCATAACTTTCCCAGCAGAAGTAACCACTTTTGCTATTTTCACATTAGTAATTATGGAGATTTTCACACATAGCTTTGCTGTTTGTCCTAATTTTAAATGAATTGTTCATTCCCGCACCAGTTTATAATCTCTAGAACCACCTCTTAACTCTATATACATATAATATGTACTAACATTCTGTTAATTATGTTGTCATTAACAAAGACTGATAGTTTCCTTTTAGCTCCAGCACTACAGTGTAGACCATGAGATATCTCTCTTTTTGAAATAATTATTAAAACTAATTTAAGATGCAAAATGCCATCAAAGCAAATCCAGGCTTCTGATCTGCACTTCTCACCTATCTTGGCTTGTCATATCATCCCTAAAACCCAACATCAGGTGGGTTGTTCCTCTCTACAACTATGTAAATCAATCATGATGCAATTATGATTAGTCTATGTTATTGCCTGACTCACATAATTTCAAATCATCATTCTTTTGATAGAGAATTAAAATGTTTCACTTAATTATATTGGAGAAAAGATAGTTATAAGTGCTAATGCTAGGCCTCCTGCAGGTTCTGCTTCATCTTTTTTTTTTATTTATTTATGGATGCTCTTTAATAGTTCAGGTCATCAGCATCCCATTCAATTCAGGGCATGAAACGGCCAACAAATTTTGCTTAGAGGCCTCTTCTTTCAAACTTGAGGTTCTTTTTCATGTTGTAAATGTATGACATAAGACCCACGACTTTACTTCCGTTCCAAAGGAAACCATACTTAGGATTTTACACCCAAAAAAATCCATCAATCCTGGCTGGGTTTGAACCTGCAATTTTGGGTATGAAGGCAAGTATGGTTACCATTACACCACCAGGACTGACACAAAAGTGTCATTTACTGCCTGGGATTACCAATAAGCACCAAAAGGTAGAATGCTCTTCAGTTTCTAAATGATTTTAGTAACTATGTTTGGATTGACTTCAACCTTGAACTCATTACTTAAGTTTCAGGCAGTGGCCTTCAGTTAAACAGTACAGTGAATGGCACAGAGGGATTCCTCACTTCACCAAACTTTCCTGGGAACTACTATCACAGTTTAGACTACTGGGTGCAGCTGATTGGTCCTGAGAGGACACGTCTTGTGATACAATTCAAACAGCTGGACCTGGAGTCTCAATCCGAGTGCCTTTATGACTTTGTGGAACTCAGGAGTTTTAAGGAGAAGGATGATGATGCTGTGAGATGGTGTGGGAGTCACCATTCTGAAATGGACAGGTAGTAATATTCAATGATATGGATTATTAATGCTTGCAATCATTATAAAATTTAAATAAATTATACTATTGCAACTTAAATTAATAGTGTTCATTACAATTGCTGTATAGGAAATTCTTTAAAGAGAGATACAAATATTTTGACTAAAACTGAATACATATTAAAGCATTATGGGGAAACATAAATTAAAAGTAATACACAACACAATTTTTATACTTTTTAGAAACATCATCTTTATCAGTTCATTTTTTGTTATCACTATAAGTCTGCACCATTAAGATCTCTAGCAATGTCACCAAAAATTCTGATGTGAATTTCAACATAGGTATAGGGTGATTTATTTGGGTATGGATAAAATGAAAACATAGTAGAACATTTACTACTGAACTTTATATTTTCCAACTTTGTGTATAAAACATTCAAAGATGGGAGATTTCTCAGAATACTACATGGCCCCCATTGCCCACTCTGCACAACTCAATTTAGCCCATGCAAATAATGCTCCATACACTTTATTACAGCTCATTCCATACATTAACTTTCTTTCAAATTCGTAGGAAATGTAGATTTTCCCTTGTCCAACTAATGCAGTTGTAAGAATTTACTCTCCTACTGACATGCCTGTAAATAGCCATTTGTTTAAGAAGCTGTCATCATCTTCAATCCATTGACACATCATGGTATGCAAAATTGAAAGAAACTTTATGATCCTCATTAAGTAAAGTTTGTAGATGTTACAAGCGATATGGGTACTTTTAAACAGGATATATATGGTACATTCATCTCTGCTAACAGTCGTCTTTAACTTTTCATAGGGCTTCTTGTCATGGCTTCAGATATCTGCTTCTCATATTGAGTTTCACCTGCAACCTCCATGCACACCATACTTGTGTCAAAATGTTTAACACTCTCAAATTTAGTGTATTAAAGAATGCATTGCACTAGTTGATTTGTAGTGCCATTTCAATCATCAACAATTTTCATTTGTCGTTATGCATTGTTCTTTTCATTCTTGCCATGTATGGAAACTCCCATCTTTTAAACAAAATATTACCAGCAAGAAATTTCTCCTATTCTCATATTAGCTTTTAAAGTAATATTTAATATTATCCATACCCAAATGGATCATCCTATATATATAAAATATACTACTTGTTTGCCACAACAATCTTGAAAACAACATGTACTTGTATGTATTTTATTAGCAATATGATTCTTCATAAAATATTAAAAGTCCAAAGTTTAATAAGATGCTGAAACACAAGAAAGTGCAAATTCTGAAAAAATTTCCTGAAAAACCAAGACTTCTCTGTATAATATAAATATGCTTAGAGCTGAGGATGAGAAACTGAAAGCTTACTGCATTGGAAATATTTTAGAATCTTGCAAAGTCTTTTTTGTAATATGTTGAAAATACCTTCAATCCTCTAGAGTTAAAAGATGAATTCAACTCTCCTGAGATGCAATTGAAAATTTCCCAATTGTTTCTGCACATTCTGAAAACCTGAAGGCTAATTACTAGTGCAGTGTGATTAACTAAAACTTGGAGTGTAAAGTGGTCATATATTAAAACCTTCTCTTGAATTGAAATCTCTTGCTCAGAGAGCCTTAAATGTGTACCAAATATGAGAATCAGATGGGGGAAGTTTGAGCTTCCTAATGCAAGAGGATAGCTACAGTGTCAATATAACTACCACAAGTGGCCAAGGTTGTTAAGTAGTGGACTTGTGAGCAGAAGGTCTGGGGTTTGATTCTCACCAAACCATCCTTCCTGAATGAGGTATATTTTTTTTTTCCAGGTTTTCCTCAGTCTCCATAAATGGAAAATGCTAAGATGGTATCCTAAAAAATAGAAGGAAAGCTTCCTTCCTTTAAAAAAAATTTATTTTCCCTACTTATCACTTCAGTTTATGTATCATCATTGCCCACTGACTGTGATGCCTCAGTAGTTAAAACAGACATCAAACACTATTTAAAAAATAAAAAGTATTGCTACAGATTATATTCACACTTTCAGTGAAATAGTTTACATATTAATTACTCTTTTATCATTAATAAGTCTTTGTTGAATAAATGGGCCTCCAATTTTGTGAATCAAGGAAGGAATACTCTCTTCAATTCCTTCAGTTACTATTATGGTGATTCCATATCTCATGCTCAATAGGAAAAAGGTATTATTCACTTAGATTAATGTCAATAATGAAGGAACAAGTATTGTTTTTAGCCAAATGGTTATAAAACAGAAGAAAAACTAGCAGTGAAACAGATTAAAAATTTTATTTATACAGTTTTCGTACAGCTTTTATGTATTAAAAATATTTATTAATAATTTGACTTAAAATTTGCAGTAAGGATAAATAAATATAATATAAAGTAACAAAGTATAACTACAACTATATAACTGGTTATATTCTGAGTATTGACACAACTCCATTTCTCTGATTCTTTCAGGTTCAACTTTGTATCAAAAAGCAACAGAGCATTTCTGAGGTTTCATTCAGATTACTCAGTGGCTGATACAGGGTTCTCAGCTACTTGGCATGCTGTGGATGTATCTGGTTGCCCAACACAAATACTCACTGCCAGAGAAGGATCTCTAATAAGTCCCAATTACCCCAACTTCCTTATGGCTCACCTAGATTGTTCTACTACAATCCTTGCTCCTGGTAAGTTTCAAATGCATCTTTTGATGGACAGTGTTTGCAAATCAAAAGTTACTTTACTCCATGTATACATTGCTCTTCTTTCACTAGATGTGGTAGCCAACTCTCATTTCCTAAAATAATATGATATATTTCCTAAAATTAATGCATATTTTTCTTTTTATCAATACAGCTTGCAATTCATTTCATCTGTTTGATCTAGAATCCTGTATCAGGCTGACTGCAGTAGTTGGGCTGTCATTTTATTTTTTTTAAAATTTGTATTTTAATTTACTGCTATGTACTTTAATAGATTTTAAATTCTAAATTTATTATTATTGTAACTGTCATTGTTGCTCCATATTCATCACCGTATAAATAGGGTTTCGATGTTAGACTACTACCACGGGTGGCTGAGGTCATTAAGGTGCAGACTCATGAGCTAGGGTTTGGGGTTCGAATCCTGCCAGGACTGCCCTCACTGACTGAGGTTTTTCCAGGTTTTCCTTAGTCCTCATAAATGGAAAATAGAGATACCCTAAACTTAGGCCTGGAATGCTTCCTTCCTTACAAAAGATCCTTTCCCAATTCATCATTTCATTTCATGTATTATCAGTGTCCACCACTTGTGGTGCCTCAATAATTAAAACAGTCATTAAACACTATTAAAAAAATATTATGATTTCAATTTGTGCAGGATAAACACTTTGTGTCCTCAATCAAGCTCCGGTTTGTCACACTTTTAACTTCTGCTGTTTCCACTTCTAGTTTTTTAATTTTATTTAGTTTTTCATTTTCTGCACTATATTGTCACAAAGGCAGTCAATGTTCCAGAAACAAGTACAGGAAGTTGTGCAATTTTGAGTGATTTTTTTGGCAGAATTTCACTTAAGTTTTAGATGGCATTTAATGTTTCATCCAAAATCACTAAACATAAAATGAAATTATAATTCACAATTTCTAACAAGATCTCTCTGCCAAACTTGCTAAATGCAAACTATCCTTGTGTGTATGTTCACATGCCATCATAATGGACTTGTAACACAGGAATGAACTGTGTGATAGGTAATCAACCAGCAAATGCTAACAACTTTGGGTATTTTTAAAACAGGATGTTTTAAAGCACAATCAATTTCATGCAATGTATTTTCTCATTTAGGGGAAAAAGTTTATAAGTGTCCTTAACAATATGTAATGTATATTTCATTATAGGGTGTTTATTTTTATAGTTTGTGATAATACTTGACAAAACATGTGCTCTGCAGTGAATATATGCATCTCATGCCTCTTTTCTGATAACTGAGCACAGACTCCAGTAACAGAACTACTAAAATTAGTAGCACCATAGATAGAGAATATTACTAATTTGTCATAAAAAGTTTTCAATTTTTTAGTTCACTGTTAATTGCTGTGAATATAAATCAGCTGTAGTACTATACTCAGTATAGTACTCAGACATAGACACCTTTCCTTTATTTCAAAAGACAGAGAAGGTATAACATAACAAACTATCAAAGACAATTCATTTTGGTTACAAACATTTCTAGATCAGTATGTCATTAAGGAAAAGCATTTATCATGGAGAATTGTTTCATCTTGATTGTCTAGAACTTCATCAATAAAATTTAATAATTCTGAAGCAGTATATTTGCTAACATAAGTGAACCTTTCGCTCTGAAATTTAATCTGCTTTTCAAGGTTCGCTTTTTAGTGCTGTCTTACAAATTAGAGATTCATATTTGTTGTTTGAGTAAATGCAACAGCGTTTGCAGGTTTCTCTGACTTGACAAGATTTTTTTTTTTTTTCCCCTGTGCTTTCAGTAAGTTTTCTAAATTTAGTAAAAGGTTGAGAAAAACAATATTCTGCTGTTTTTTGTAGAGCTTCAATATCATTTTCAATGCATTTCACATAGTTTGCAAAACTTCAATTCTGATCAGTACATTCATTGTACTTACATTCTCATTTTTGCTAGTACTTAATCACATGTTCAACACTTTTTACACTTTGTTCAGGATAATGACAAGGATAGGTCAGAAATAATACACATTTTGTTTGAAAACTGAGGAAGAGTAACCAAAGAATCACTAAGCAATTCACCATCACTAGCATTTCTTTCAATAGATGAGTCTTCTGCAATATGCTGTCTTTTATTAGAAAAGAAAGAAAACCATATTTGTTATTTAGATATTGTATTTCAGTATCACATCTTTCAATAAGACCGCACCAGCACATCATCCTTCCATAGTAAACACTTGACTAACAATTAAAGAGACTGCAACCACTAAAAGATGAAATTTGTTTTTATTTTTTATGTGAAAATTAATGCATTTAGTTTTTTCAAAATGTATATAAATTTTGTTACTTTCAAACCAGTTATTTAATGTACTGAAAATATCATTAGATAAATCTGATAGGCAATTGATTTTGTGTTCTTTAATGAGAATTCTAGTATCATCTAAAAATTTGCTTATAACTGGGGGGTTTAAATTAGAACATTGAGGAACATTGTGCTTTACTACTAACCATGAGTATGTGTTGTAACTGTCTGAAGATTTTATCATAACTTTTTGCTTTCTGTTTGATAAGTATGATGCAAGACATTGATAACCTTTTCCCTTTGTACCATAATAGGATAATTTTGATAAGAGTATGATTTACATAGTCAAAGCTTTTGATAGGCCACAGAATATTCCTGGTGTATTAAATTTATTATCAAGAGATTTGAGAACTTCATTTGTAAATTAAAACTGGTTGACATGTTTTTCATAAATCCAAACTGTTCCCTTGCTAAAATATTATTTTTTATCTAAATGGTAATATATTCTTTAAAACATTCGTTTTTCAAATACTTTGGAGAAAGCTGTTAGTGATGGTACTTGTCTGTAGTTTGACATTAGTGATTTTTGCTCTTTCTTGTATAATGGTTTAACAATGGAATATTTTAATTTGTCTGGAAATGTCCCTGTTAAAAAGGATAATTTACATATATCACTTAAGGAACTGCTAATATCATCAGCATATATTTAGTACGTTTTTAGTTATTTCTTCATGTCCTGATGATCGTGCTTATGAGGATTTTATTACCTTATTTCCTTCATTTGCACTTATGTGTATCATTTCTAGAGAAGTAAACTTTTTCAATTGCATTTCCTTTAGGTATGAAATTGGGTCGTACTTGTGTTGTATCATTATCAGTAAATTTTCTCCTACCTGAATGAAATATTGATTAAATAAAGTGGTTATTTGTTGCAGATCTTTTGTGTAATTTCATTTATTATAATTTCTTTTTTTTCTACTTTTGAGTGATTTTACCAGTCTCTCTTTTTTTTTTTTTTTTTTATAATATTCCAGATGATCTTAGTTTTGCTATGTGAGGACTGTATTTGACCTTCAAAGCAAAGTTTTTAGCTGTATTTATAATTTTTCGATAATTTTTATATTGCTGTCAATGTCTAACAGAGTTTTTTCTCTAGCAGCTATGTAAAATTTTCTTTTGTATTTGCAAAATATTTTGATACTTTGTGTTAACCAGTCATTTCTAGAGCTATAACTAATTTTTGATACATAAAATGGAAAACTTGAATTGTTAACCCTTATAAAAGTATTTAAGGAGGAATTAAACTTGTCATTTATATTGTTAGTTGTATATTTCTTCCCACAATTGTTCTGTAAACTGGTCATTAACAAGTTTCATGCTTTTGTTGTTGATTCTATAGTTGGTTATATGGTTCCCTAATCTGCAATTAAAAACACAATAATTAGTTTTTAGTAACTGTCCATCATGTTCTGAAAGTCCAATAATTAGGGATTGCATTTCATGGTACTCCTTTTTAGCAAACATGTGCATCTGCAAAATTACAAACTGAGAATTATCCTTGAACATTTCTTTAAATCAATTAAAACTGAATGTAGGAATCCACACAGTGAAACTATCATAAAATCTGGTTTAGACTAAAAGTAAAACTGAAAGTATGATTGACAGTGTGGGTGAGTGACTCACGAAAATGTCCAGTTTACTTTTAAATAAGTTTTTTAAAAAGTTCTACAATCATATCTATAAAATTGCAAACAATGCACAGAAATTTACTATAAAAAGGGAAATATCATAACTACAGCTAAATCAAACTGTAAAATAGTTAAGTTGGAGTACCACAGGGATTTATGCTGGGCCCTCTGTTATTTCTGATATATGTAAATGATTTGCCTAATCTTGGCTAATGTAACACTATATCATATGCTGACAATACAACTATGCTATTTTCTTGTAAACCTCTTAATTAGAAAAAATTATACCAGAATAGTCAAATACCATTTACAAATACTTATTAAGAATAATTTAACACTAAATATGCAAAAAAATAAAGTATTTATGTTTCACTACCTCAACAATAGGTATGAGAATCTAGACATAAATGTTATAATTAATGGAGAAGTAGTAGAAAAGATTAATCATATAAATTTCTTAGGAGTCATTGTTAATGACCAATTAACTTTCAAATGCCAGGTAGACCATATAATAAAAAGAGCACATGCATATATTTATTAAGGAAATTATCACAATATTTAAATTCAGATAGTCTAAAGTTAATATATTATGATTTAATCTATCCATATTTTTGTTATGCATTTGAGGTTTGAGAAAGTACATATTGTATAAATATGGATAGACTACTAGTAGTGCAAAAAAAAAAAAAAAAAAAAATATTTCAGATATATGTATAAGGTAGAAAGGAGAGTATCATGTAGAAATATTTTTAAAAAATCTAAAATGTTAACTATAATATCATTATATGTGTTTAAGGTAGTTCTATTTGTCATTAATAATAAACAAGACCAGATCCTAAACAAGGACTTTCACAATTATAGCATTTGAACTCAGAACAATTATTGTCTAAATGTAAACAAAAAACTACTGAAAGAGATCTAAGAGTTATTGGTAAAAATTTGTGTAATAAACTGCTGTTATCAATTGAAAGTCAAAGATGGAAAAGTTTCAAACATAATTGAAAAACTTCTTCATAGATAAATGTATATATATGTCACTTGTCTTCTTGCCATAGAAGGACTCCACGAGTCCAAAATATAGCGATCTCAAGTGTGACTTTTTCTCAGTGTTTTCTTTTCTTCTATCATAATTACTGTTTATTTGTTACATTGTTAATAGTGTTACTTTATTTTTATTTTTCTTATATATATAAGATAAATGAATCACAAATATGTACATAAAATATAGTTTAATGTAATTTTTATAGTATGAATGGAAATACCCTATTATTATATCTGGTAAATTCGATTCTTGTTTTTAAATTGTTTGGTTTATCAATATATTTTGTGATTGCATTTTCTGACAATGGTTGAAACTCAAATGTAGAGTCTTTGGTCTGCAATAAAATTATTACCATTACTACTACTACTACTACTACTACTACTACTACTACTACTACTACTACTACTACTACTACTACTACTACTACTACTACTACTACTACTACTACTACTACTACTACTATTATTATTATTATTATTATTATTATTATTACTACTACTACTTTGTTAAACTAATATTGGTACATTTGCAGTGGGACGTCGAATATGGCTTGAGTTTTTGGACTATGATTTGGAATCAGTCTATGAAGATGGTTCAAATGGAGCTCAGCCATTTAGTGATGCAATATTAGAATTAGACTTGGAAGGAGGCTCCAGACCATTTCGACCATTTCAAGTTCCAAGCCAACTTACTGATGGGGCATACCTTTCTTCTGGGGAGCGTCTCCATGTTAGATTGCAAACAGCTGATAAACCTAGAGGAATTGGTTTCAAGGCTGTATATAAAACAGGTAAAACTTATGCTTATTTAGAAAGAAACTTCTCTATATTAGCCCATTAATAGTCGGTATCTTCATTTAGGACAACAATTAAATATATATCAACCAGACAACATTTTTAGTGCTGTTCATCAGAATATGAATGTTTTTACTCTAAAAATTATAAGGAATGTCAACAATAATGAATAATAAAGACAGCTTCTACCCATGAGCTGCTGCAGAGCTCTACTAACAATTATAACAATTACAATTGCAAGTGATATAATTTTTTTTAAATCTGGATTATGGTTACAACGTGACTCAAAGAAAATTATCAATTTATTTTCATATTTCTGTTTATAATAATGTGCAAGCTAATGACAGTAAAAACATCTGTCTCGAATGAGGATACTGGTTAGCTTTGTCTACTTTTAACATATGATTTAGCTTTCCTGTGTTTTCTATGCAATGTACCAAAAAAAATAGTTTTCCTTTGTTATGTGTTTTAATTTTTTGGAAGCTGAGAAGGACTATGCAATTTGACAGCATAACTGAAAATTTTGCTCATTTTCACAGGTAAGAAAATCTTCAGTAGTTTTCAAGAATATTTCTTTATCTGCAGTAGATAATGAATGAATGTTCTTTAATGCCCGTTTTTGCTATAGAGGCACCACAGGGGGTGAACACTGATGATACATGAGATAAATAGATAATTTTAGAAAGGATTTATTTATAAGGAAGGATTTGTTCCAGGTCTAAGTTTAGAATATATACCTGGTATTTGCGTAAAGGGCATGAAGACTTGTATCAATTTCTCAAACAAGGTGGAGGAATAAATAGTAGATCTTGAGATGGTGATCAATCGGCTAAATAACGACGATAAGAACATCTTTAGAAGAAAACGCGAGGAGATTCTGATCACCAAAAGTAAGGTTAGGTTTAGAGGGCAAAAGCAAATCATGGAATCACTTAATAAAAAACCAGTAGTATACAAAAAAGCAAACAATGGAAACAAATTTGTGATCAAGGACAAAGCAGAATCCAAGTGAAAGATGGAAGAACTTCTCAATGGGAAAGAAGACTTGAAAATAAAAGCAGATCCTTTGAAACAATGCATATAGTCTATAAATAAATTGGTCAACAAAAGCAAAATCATCACCCAAGGAGAAACCAAAATTAAAAGTGGACAATGCCACAATAGCAAGGATACACAGGTTACCTAAAATACATAAACTGGGAAATCCCATGAGACCAATAATTCACTGTAGAAACACACCTTCGTACCAACTAACAAGATGGCTCTTCCAGAGATCTCAAACATTTCCTAGGTTTGATTGGTTAATAGTAAGTAATTCTAAAGAACTGGTTGAGAAAATTAAAGATCTGGTTCTCCAAAATGATGATCTTCTTGTATCCTTTGATGTAAATTTACTCTTTCCTAGCATACCAAAATGCAAACTCCCAATATCTCTTCAGAAATGGTTGCAGTCTGTGAAACTAAGTAACAAGGAATACATCCAACTAACCGAAGTCTGCATCAGTCAGAATTTCTTCAGATTCAATGGTGAATTTCACAAACAAGCAGCAGATTTAGCTATGGGGAATCCATTATCCCCTTTTCTGGCTGATTTATATATATATATATATATATGTGTGTGTTTAGAAATGCACATCACCAAATCATTTTTATACATTTTCAAAGTAAGGCACAGATACATGGATGATATCTTCGCAATTGTTAATAAGAAACACTTGGATGATGCTTTGAAATTGCTAAACCTAAAAGATAGGGAAATGAAATTCACTTCTGAAACAGAACAAGACAACATGATTCCTTTCCCTGACTTAAAGATTATAAGAATAGACAATAATTTGAAATTGGGAATATACAGAAAGGATATACAAACTGAAAATTACACGAAGGCCAGTGGCTTCAACCCCACAGCATACAAACATGTAGTTTTCAACAGCTTAGCACCAGACTCATTAACATACCCATGAATGAGTTTGAACACAGCGAAAAGTACTCTCACATAATATAAACTGCAAAAATCGATAGGTATGGCCTGAAATTGTAGACAAGAAAATCAAGAAATTCAAACAGGAGAAGAGATAAAAACTGGTTACAGCATTATCAACAAAATAGAAACTACCATTCCCAAGAATTTTACTTATCATCCTTGGGTCACCAAAAAATTCCAGAAATGAAAACGAGAGTTTGGGACTACCTTGTGTCCAGTGAACAAATTCAGCCTAAATAATGTGCTCAACTCCAGTGATAATGATAGAATATCTGATGAGAAGGAGCCAGAAATATATCAAATCAATTGTTTGGAATGCAACAAAGTATATATTGGCAAAACAAAAAGTAGCCTTGGAGTTAGGCTAAAGAAACACTGGAGAAACATCAGATGCAGTCAGATAAATCGGCAGTTGCACATCACTTTTGGAGAGATAAACATGATATAGAAATGGAAGTCAAATTATTGAAATGCGCAGATAGACCCTTGGAGCTGGGAATATGGTAAATCATTTTTATAATAATAAGATTATGAACTTCGAAATCCCAAAAGAAGACAAATTAATCCAAACATTCATAAAATATCCATGAGAGCTATACAAGTCCATTCAACCAACAACGAATCCGGTAATCGACAAACAGCTGCTGATGCAGCCCTGTGAAATATATTCTGTATAATTTCAATGGTAAGTGGAACATAAGAGTATTAAATTGACTCACTGTTTAATTATGAATAAATTAAAGTATATGTTTCCCTCTTTTTTATAAGTTATTGTTTAAAGGCAGTATCCTTATTTGAAGACAGAAATTTTCACTTCTTTCTTGTATAATAAAATAATATAACAAATTGAAGTTACCATTGGAACTAATTTATGTTGTATTTCTAAAATATAGCTTTATTTACATGAGAAAATTATTCTTATGTGGGCATAATGTGGTTAAATACCCCTAATATATTATCAAATTGTTTTTAATATTTATTCTCTTCATTTGTCCCTAAAAATAGCTGATATTGTTGTTTTAAGTGGTATAGTCAGTAACATTAACAAGTGATGAAAAGAACCTTCCTTCTTCCCCGTCCCTTTTTTCTTACTTTCATTCCATTGGAGAGAAGTTCACTTTCTTTTTACCATCATGTAGCAACTCCTCTTTAGTGTTAAATGAAATACAAATTTTTACCATCATATTAAAAAATGAAAAAAGTCAAAACATAAAAAAGTTATCACTTGAATTTCACTAATTTTTTGCAAACTTGCTTATATGTATATTTAAGTGTTGTTGCCTTCATCATTAGCATGGCTCCACTGTCAGCTTTCCAATATGCTACACAGATTCTTTATGAATTTGGTGATGAGGTTACTGCTGTTCAGAAAATCAAAGTAAATTAATTTTCATAGTTAATTCTATAAATTTTTAAGGGCTTTTAAAAGTTTAGATTCATTTTTGAAATTTTTTTTTTTTCATGCCAGAAATGGTATGCTGTTGCAGATTTCTCAGTGTGTTTTATTTTTGCATTTCTCATGTGTTCCTTGAAATATAGAGTAATGTTTATAAGTTTTTCCTAGGTATTTAATTTTGCAATTTTTTTAAGCTTATTTTGTAAATGCATGATTGCTTGCCTGGCAAAATTCTGTTGTTTATGAACAGTACATTTTATGCACTTAAATACATAAATAAAATAAACATAGTAAAAAAAAAAACTCCTGGAATTCAAAACAAAGGACAAAATTCTGCCAGGCAAACAATCAAATATTTATGAAATCAGGTGACAAGACTGCAACATGAAACACACAGGAAAAACCAAAAGAATCTTTTTACATTTTAAGGAACACATTTGAAATGTAAAATACAAACTTACTGAGAAATCGGCAATAGCATAATATTTCTGGCATGAAAATAATTTCCATAATGAACCAAAAATTTTAGAAGTCATAAAGAAACCCTGTATTAACAGTATTAACAGTATGGAAGAATATATTCATTTACAAAAACAAAGAAAATTTATAAGGAAGATCATTGTATGATTGAGTTCAATTGCACACTCCTATTGCTCCACTTACTTGTTTATAATATGTAGTATTAATTTCAAAAACTATTGTTTGCATCGTCAGCTAACTGCCAACTTATAAACAAGTAAGTGGAGCAATAAGAATGTGTAGTTCTGTTCAATCACACAATGATTTTAATTATATGAATAGCTTCACTGTAAAAGTTCCAATTAACATTTTTAGTTAAATTTGAACTTCCAAACAACAATAAATTCATCACCAAATTCATAAAATCTATAGACAGACATCTGCATACCATTTGGAAAGCTGGCAGTGAATTCATACTGATGATGAAGGAAACAGCCCTCAAGATATGTCCAAGTAAGTTAGTGAAAAATTAGTGAACTTCGAGTGATTTCCTATCAAATTTACAATAATGGCATTGATTCTGAAGTTTACTTTATGTCTTTTAACAGTACATTTCATAAAATTACTACATGTCTACTAATCTTAGAACCTAAATAGAGTATACTAAAGTTTTCTAAAAGAATATAATTTTTTACTATGTTAGTTCCATTTTGCATTTATTTGCTATTGTAAAACAACTACTAGTGTGGTAAATTTCCCCAACAGAAGTATTAACCTGTTTAACTGTTGTTTTTGTGGGAGTAAATGAGCTTAAATACATGTAGATTGAAATCTTATAAACATTATTTGAAACTTAAGTTCAATAAACATTTTGCCAGCTAAATATGTATATGAAATTAAATAGGACAAATTTGAAAAGGAAAAATTTAATTTCAAATATAATCTAGAACACTTTATCTCTAATAGATCTATCTGCTTATTATCAATATAATTTATTTTATAGTGAGTGAAGCCCATGAAGAAAGGATATTGGATCTGACAAATGTGACTGTTGGAACATTGTTGCATTTGAACTATCCCAAGCCAGCACCATCACACGTAGATTTTGTTCAGCACCTTATTGCTCCAGTGGGGCATACCATTCTGTTGGAGCTGTACCACATGACATTGAGTGAGCACAATGGCTGTTCTGGCAAGATGGGGACCATTGAAGTGACTGACAACTATGCAGACACAAATGGTACTTGGTGGTATCTTTGTGAGGCAACTCAACCTGCAGACTCATCCACTGTGGCAATTGTCTCATACTTCAATACTCTGTACCTGAGGCAAAAGAGCAGTGCACTTGGGGTTCGGCTCAATGCCACTGTAAGGGTAAATCCAGGTTAGAACATAGCTTTAAACAAATAATAATTTACTCACTCACATTAAAGCATGTTTAAAATTTCCTTTATTTTAGCACATTTTACAAAATAACATTGCCTTTATTGAATGTAACAATTTATCCAAGAAGACTCCCACCAATTTTGAAGCAATGAGGTTTTCCTCTTGTTCAGACAATAAAGTTTTCAGAAATTTAATTATTAATAACAAAATTAAAATTTTTGTACCATAATTAATAAAGGCTTGCAGTAAATGCACAACACAAATACCAGATAGCCAAATGTATTAGGAATAATACTCAAAAATAAAATTTTTAAAGAGTTTTTATTCCCAGATGTAAGAAACAAAGAATCTTAATTCAAACAATGCACAAATAAACTACAGTATTAAACATGATACTACTATGGATCTCGGCAAAAATTTTTCTTAAGTGTTACAGAACATTTTCTTCTCTTCCCAGCAGTGTAGCTCTTCACTGAGATAACTGAAAATGTCTTCAGAAAGAAATATACAGTCTCTTCCTAAGTGTGTATAAACTTTTGGAATTTTTATAAAATAAGCATAAACTATGATGATAGTCTTAGCTATGAGAAGTTCTTACAATAGCAAAAAGCGGTACATGAATAAATAACTATTAAAAGTTCTAGAGTCAATAAAAAAAGGTATTCTCAATAAACATATTGTCTTTATCAATGTTGTTATGAGAGTTCCATTTATTACTATTCAGTAAATTATTTAATATCTGATACTACAATTATAGAATATTCAAGTATATCTGCATTTGATGTGTAGATATGAAAAAAGTATAAAGTTGAATAATTTCAATTCAGCGTTCATTTCACAGGCTATATCTTAAAATAACTTTCCAATGGCCTTCAAACCTCATATAAATACTTAAGCTCAGCAGATTTTTCAACAAAGGCGGTTGTTTCTTAATCAGATTTCTCATCAGATGCATGAACCATTTTGATAATTCCTGGAGTAATCTCTATTAGCATCTCCTGTTATTCTTTGTTACATAATTGTGTTAGATTTTTACATTATCTTTTGGAAGAGGCTTTTCTTTTCTTCTCTTGGTTAATATAAACATCCATTCTTTATTATGCTTGAACCAAATTGTATAAAATGTGTTTTAAAAGTAATTGATTGCGTTTAAGAGTTAACTACTCAAGTTAGTACCTTAAGCTTACAGAATTATTGTAAATTTTGTGACCATTTGCAAAATCATGTGTGTCATACTTTAGGCAAATATATATTTAAAAGAAAACACTTTGTTTGTTTATTTATTGGTCCTTATTATTCATACCATGCACAGACTACTAGATGATAGAGGACAAGTCAAAAAATCTTTGAATTCATGTAACATTTTAAATAATATAGGGCTAGTAATAATATACATATCATTTGCTACACCACTGTGTAAAATAATTTTTTAAAATCTGTTCAAACACTCCAGAATAAAATTATTTATCAAAAGAAAAATAAATACATTAACTTCTATAACTTTACAAATGTAGTTAACTATTATTATAAAATAAATTTTACTTCATAAAATATAAACACTAAAAACTCAATTTATGAATAGAAACAGTAATCAAATAAATATACCATTTCTGCCCTTTGAAATAAAGTTAATTTTTCAATTGCTTTAATTTGGGGTGGTAATTTGTTGTATAATTTGATGGACATTTGGTTGCACTATTTTGATATGTTTTGGTGTTGGTTCTCATATGAAGATCTGCTTTTCTTCTTGTATTGTGTTGATGAATTACTTCACTTGCCACAAGCTTGTTTCTTATAAATAATGTTACCTCATATATACACATGCAAGGGAGTGGAAAGATTCTCAATTTTAAGAAAATTGGTTTGCCGGAAGATTTTTGATTTGCACCAGCTATTATTCTGATTATTTTTTTCTGCATTACAAATACTTTCTTGGATGGGAGAGAATTACCTCAAAGCAAGGTGCCATACTTTAGTTGGGTGTAAATATAAGCAAAATAAGCACTTTTAATTGTATTAAGATTTATATTGTTTGGTAAATTCCTGAACAGATACCCAGTTACCGCCATAGGTGGTAGAGTTCTTTAAGGTGTGAACTCATGAGCAGGAGGTCTGGGGTTTGAATCTTGCCAGGACCGTCATTCCTGACTGAGGTTTTTTCCAGATTTTCCTCAGTCCTCATAAATGGCTAATGCCGGGGAGGTACCCTAAACTTAGGCCTGGAACATTTCCTTCCTTAAAAAAATCCTTTCCCAATATATCATTTCATTTCATGTATCATCAATGTCCACTGCCTATGGTGAATCAGTAGTAAAAGCAGGCATTAAACGCCATTCAAAAAAAAAATTAAATTTCAGTGTTGTTATCCCAGATCATTTTACAAGAAATTTAATATTACTTGCAGTTTCAATTAATTATTATTATAAATTACTGCCAGTTTTAATATTTTCCTGTTTTGCGTAAAGTGAAAATGTACTGCAAGTGTCTTTTCTATGTTAACTTCAGTTGGTTATATGCAAACGAATCACTTGTTTCTGATAATTTTGGCTATGAGTGGTTGAAAGTTCTCACATCCCATACATTCCAGAATAATGCATTTATCACCAGTTTGAGTGCAAAGGTTTCTTTTTTTTCAAATCATTCATATAAAGTAAAAACAGCACTGGATTTAATATTGAACCTTGTGGTACTCTAAATTTGACCTCTTATTTGTTTGATTGAAAGTAATAAATTTTCCCTCCATCCATATGGGTGACCTCTACCAGTCATTGTCTCCCATGTAAATATGATTTTACCCACTCGAGAACACTTGTGCCAATTTTCTCTGGTTTAGCATAAAGAATTTCACGATTTAAAATGTTGAAAGCTTTGGAGAGATCAAAAAATATGTCTGTGATGTTTGCTTTTCTATCTAATATGTTTAAAACATTGTCCACAAAATTAACTATTGCAGGTTTAAATAGCTGGTATTTTCACAGTGAAATATATTATAATATAATGACTTATTTATGAGGAATTTACTCAAATTTCACTTGTTTCACTGGACATGTATCAAAGGCTGTTGCCTTCTTCATCTGCATAGTTGCACTGTCAGCTGCCCAGTATGGTATTAAGATGATGCTCTGTGGATTTTTGATGCCTTTTTAAAATAATTTTCCTGCAGGTGGCAACAGCATCAACAGAATATATCCTTTTTTCGCAGTACCTAGTAAATCAAGAGATCAAAGTGGGTTTTGGGGCAAATAAAGTTTCTATGCCTTTTCACAATCTACCCATTCTACTTTGTGTGTAGTGTTTTTTTGTATTTCTCTTCCTTAACCACAGATTTCTAAAGTTAGGATAATACCAGTCATACATTCAAAATGACAAAAGAATAGTGTGCATTTGACAATATCTTAGCCAGCAAATATTCTGCTTTCAGAAAAGGAAGAAATGAATTTGAAGCTGAATGTGAAATTTGTTGATCTTGAACCTAATACTTTTGAAACATATTACAAAGCAACATTGAATTCACATTTTGAACTGCCATTTTGTCTTTTGATAATATAATATTTAGCATGATATTTTCTTTGCCTTTTGTATGTATCTAACTGTACATCTACTATTGTATTAAAAATAATTTTAACTATAATATAAGCATAAATCTAAATGTATTACTTTGTGTCCTCTTTTTTCAAACAATATCCTCCTTTTTGAATTTCTTTTTCTTGAATGTGAATCTGGTCACCCTAATGTAGAAAGATGACACATTAATGTAAGCTGTTGAATATTATATTAGCAATAATGAAATTAATGTAATCAACCTCTATAACTTAAACAGGAAATACAAATGTTACCATTATATAAACAAATTTGCACCAACCTCACTAAAACATTTACTTTAAGATTGCATGTCAGTGAGCAAAGTAGTAAATATACCATGACAAGCTGTTTAAGTACAATAATTATTTATTGAAGAAAATATTTTCATTTCTGGCACATTAAACATATTTATCCATTTATTATTGTGTGTTTATAAGAAGCTTGTTAAACAATTTGTTAAATATAATTGTTTTATATTGAAAGTTTATACAGAAGTTGGTCTTTGTTTAAGCTTTTATCTCAACATTTTGATTTGCTCTACAGCATCCCTTGACTATTTTATTATAATAATAATCTATTATGATAATAATCTGCTCTATATATATCTGTACAAAATATAAGTATGGCTTTCTTCGGAAGGGAAGTAAAGCCGTGGGTCCCGTGTCGTACATTTACGGCACAAAAAAGAACCTCAAGCCTGAAAGAGAGGCCTCTGAGCAAAATTAGTTGGCCATTTCATGCCCTGAGTTGAATGGGATGCTGATGACCTGAGCTGTTAAAGAGCATCCATAAATAAATCAATCAATCAAAAAAAAATGTACAAAATATAATGATAGTTATTTTGTATATTAGTTATTTTTTAAAAGAAAAATTTTGTACATGAGCACAATAATTATTTTAGTAGTTTACCAAATGTATCTATTTAACAGTAACTTGAATTGTTTTGATTCATAATGTGCTTCCTATAAACAAAGAGGCTATGATCATTGTTCACTTTACTTTTGATCAATTAGATAAGAATCTGGCCATTACTTGTAATCTTATAACTTATATCTTAAATTTAATTAACAACTGAAATAAGATTATTGCTTTATTAATAGCTTATGCTTCTATACAGAAATGTTTTGTTTCACCAAATGCAATATGAGAGAAAAATAATTTGTTAGCCATGTTGCCATATTTCCAGCTACTTCTAATAATGAGCTGTAATTTTTATCCTAATGAGATTATTTGATGCTGAATACCATGGGGTTATTGTTTTAAAAAAATTATGGCCTTTATTAAACCACATAAAACTTTAATGTTTGATATTGAAACTTTATAACAAAAGACTGGTGATTATGACAGTGACTGATTTAGGTTTACAGAAATAAAACAACCAAAAAAGCTGTCCACCATTCTTCTGCGGACTGCAGAATTGTATAACATAGGAAGCCATTTGATATAGACAGGAAGAGCTGGCTGCTTCATTTTGCAAATGGAAAGATGTTAATAATATTATAACATTCACATGCTAAATGTTCAACATAGCTGGTATCAGAAGGTTAAAGTGGCAAGTTTGAACAATGGGCAGCTCATATAGTTGGGAGGGGAGAACAGAAAAATTACATTATGAGCACATGCAGGGCAATATCAGGGCTTATGCTAGTATTATACTCTTGTATTGTAGCTGCTATTGTAGTCATGAGTTTCTGGATTTAACTCTATGCACAACAATTTTAAGATGCTCTAGCATGCTAACCTATGGTTAATATAGAAGCAACATTATTTTTCATGTAGCATTAAGTACAGAACTGCATGTGCTATTGCTTATAAAAATTATTTATCATACAAATTTTAAACCATGAAAATTATATTTCTGTTTATTTTATTTTCAGATAGTAGCTATAGATTAAAGTTAGTCAGGGGCTCAGAAGATGGCAATGTGGAAACTTGCTTCCCAAATCCATGCTTAAATGGAGGAAAATGTGTCAGCAATGGCTCCAGAAAGTCATGCCAATGTTCAGCTCATTTTACAGGTAAGGGCCTTTTTTAAAACAAAATTGAACTGAATTCAATAGATCTAAAATGGTAATCAGCAGATTTCAAATAAGGATCCATCATAAGAAATTTAAAGCAGTGAAATCAGAAAAAAGTCATATATATTATATGTCATTATAAGATAGATTAAAAAATTGTTTTTGTTTGAATAGTATCTGATTCTGTCAGTCCTGGTGGTGTAGTGGTTACCATACTTGCCATATAACCCAAGATCGCGGGTTCGAACCTGGCCAGGACCGATGGATTTTTTCAGGTGTAAAACTCCTAAGTATGGCTTCCTTCGGAAGGGAAGTAAAGCTGTGGTCCCGTGTCATGCATTTACGGCACGTAAAAGAACCTCAAGCCTGAAAGAGAGGCCTCTGAGCAAAATTTGTCAGCCGTTTCACGCCCTGAGTTGAATGGGATGCTGATGACCTGAGATGTTAAAGAGCATCCATAAATAAATCAATCAATCCATCTGATTCTGTGATGTAATGGATAAGGCGAACAAACTATGATTTTTTTACATTGTAGGTGCAGACCCTATGTAATAGATTATTTATTTATTTTATTTTATGATGAGGATGAAGTATGCTTCTACATAATTGTGGCTTTCAAGAAGATTTCGAATAGCTTAAATGATGAAGCAACCCAATGTACATAAAAAAATATGGCATACCCACAATTGAGAGTTAAGTTCTTACAAACTTCCTGTAGCAATCTCTGATTTTTGGGACTGTGAGAAAAAACAGAATATAAGTAATCAAAAAAAGACTGTATATGGTACACATCTGCCACATCAAGCATAACATCATGCACAGCTAGTTGCATTTTATGGCTCATACAATGCATGACAATTAAGTCCTTATGTAAATGTTTATGCAGCAGTGTGGCTATGCCTTTGTAAGGTGCAAGCAACATTAATGCACATCTGTTGTAATATGTACAAGATGGTTTTCTTGTACATCGTATTTAACATTATACTTTTCAAGAGAAATTAACACTGTATTGAAAATATCTTCCCATGTCACACTTTCTAATTCAATAATACCAAAAAATAATTGCAAGCAACATCCTCAAAGGAAAAATGTACATATAGTATTAAGCAGGTTTAATTAGAAATTATTTAACTTTCATCTATCATGATACTAAAGTTGTACTCAATTCTAAAATGAAGTGAGCAAGATTATTTTTCATTTCTTTCCTGTAAACATAATAATATTTCAGTATGCATGGCCCAAATGAAGCATATTACTGACTGATACACCATTAACTTTTTGCATTTTGATTAATGAAGGATATGTAATGAATCATAACTCCTGTTTACAATTTCAAATCTGAACAATGAAGCAGTTGTGTTTACTTTTTCTTGATATTACTTTCCCCATAGCTTTTGACTTTCACTTATAGATTTTCTATACTTTTTCCTTTACTAATGATTTCTAAGTATTTCATGGAAATATGAAGGGTTAAAAACATAATATAGCTAATGAAACTTTTATATCATTTAGTGGCAGTGGTAGAGGTGAGGTTAAAAGAAGATGTTATAATGCTAATGATTTTAGTTATTTTGGGAGGAAAGGGGAAATGTTAGCTAAAAAAGAAAGAATATCAAGAGGGTTAGGAGTGTTTGTAAAGAAGTCATTGATTAAATAGACAGAGGCAGTGAAAAATTGAAGAGTTTTGTGAATCAAATTCATTTGACATTTTAAATAGAAAAATATGGAGAGGATGAGCGTAGTGAATTTACATTTGTAAATAAAAATGGCCAAAGTGTAATAGATTATATTTTATGGCTTATTAGTGTCAGCTATATTGTAAATGATTTAAACTTTGAAACTTATGTTCAAATAGTGGTAACTTTCCACTAGTAGTGAATATTAGGGCTAAAGTTGATTGTTAGATATGCAACATTTAGAACAAACTGATTGTAAACATGAATATTAGAGATTTAAAGGTATGCAGGAGTGTGGGACAATATTTATTTAGAGAAAAAAATGAAATATTATGTTAAAATTTTGTAACATACATAATAACATACTGAATATAACATACATAATAACATACTGAATATAACATACTGAAATTCCATAGTTTACATTGGCCTAGATGTATTTAAACTAATAACTGCTGCTTGCCTCGCAGGCTCAAATGAATTACTAATGGCTGCACAGAGCAATGGATCATAGCAGATTAAAGCAACAATGACATAGATAGAATGAAGATTCAGTTTGACATGTTTAAATACATAACATTGTTTCCAAAATCATTGAGCATGATTATTGACCTATAATATATTTGTATACTTTTTAAATGCATTTTAATGTTAAAATAGCTATAGGGCATGTATACTTTCTATGTATGACTCCAAAAAATTTAAATTAAGTATTTATATAGTTTACATATCCAGTGAATGAGCAATAAGCATTCCTAGTTAGAATGGGTCATTTAAAATCAGGGGTGGGATGGTTCAATTCAGAAGGGGGGGGGAAATCCCTCCATCATCCTGTAAATCACACACCGGGCCCACCATACATTAACTTCCCTCTTGGGTCCAACAAGAAAATTTCCAATCACCATATCCTACAGTTTTATCTAACTTTTCTCCATTTTTGGATAATTGTTTCATCACTGAAATAAATTTTGTCAGGGTATGAGTTGTCTTCATTAGTTTATCTCATAAGTAACAGTTCTCCTAAATGGGAGACTATTAGACTTTGTGTGGTGATGAATCTTGTAAACATTCAAATTCAGCTGCTTTTTAGCCAGTGTTGTGAACTGTTTGTTATTCAAGGAATCTGCAGCTTAGCTCTAGTTCTTTTTAACAGCTTATATGAACTTCTGGTGAATAAAACTTGCACATATTTGACCTTTTTCTCACTTAAGCATTATTTTGTATACTTCTCAATTTGCAGCTGTAATGTTCTTGCTTCTTGGTGTTTTCTCCAATTCATTTTTTGTGTAAGTGAATCCACTCAAGTGCATGTCTTTGTCTTACTTTACATCCTGGATTTACAAACTTTAACAGTTTCTGCATTCTGTAATATATGTACCATAAAAACATATTCCTTTGTTTTTTAATGCAAATATTTATTTCTCAGTACCTCTAAGCAAGATTTAGGAATATTACATCTTTTATTGTAGTCAATCTCAAGCAGTTTAAGACCCTTAATACATTGTTGATTGTCTGATTTAAGAATTTAGAAGCTACACAAAGATAGGTTAAAGATTTTCATCTTCTTTTTTTTTTAAAGATCAAGTTTCTAAAAGTTTTATTTTAAGATCTCAGTTCATTCTAATTTGGTAATTTTACTGCAGGTATGTTCTGTGCACTGACACTCTGTGAGCTGCAGCCTTGTGCATTTGGGGAATGTAACTTGACACCAACAAGCTATACATGTACCTGTATGCCCAGCTACACTGGCACTAACTGTGAACAAAAACTGAGACCTTGTGCAGACAACCCTTGTGAGGGGCGAGGAGAATGTTTAGAGAGAGGAGACAATTTTCACTGTAGATGCCATGCATGGTGGGAGGGTAAGTATCCTGGATTTAGCATAAGATGTGGTTCACTCTTTATCTTCTAAACCAAAATGCTGATTATGTTATCTTATTTATTAATTTAAACGAAAATAAGTATAATGAATTCACTTGAAATGCTAATTGGAATGTGCACAGTGAAACTAATTATATAATTAAGATCATTATATGATTCAGTTGAACTACACACTCTTATTGACTCTACTTATTTAAATTGAATATTTACTGACTGTTGTCCTCATTATCACCTAATTGTCAACAATTTAAATAAATAAGAGAGGCGAATAAGAGTGGTTAGCTGAGGATGCGGATAATGGTCTGTGAAAAGTACAAACTTTAAATGGTAAATGAAGTCAATAAAAGTGTGTAGTTCAACTATGATCTTAACTATCTCATATAATATTTCTTTTAAGGGCAACGTTGTGAGCGTCGAATGATGCATATACCATTCAAACCACTCTCAGAACGCATGCTTCAGGAACCTTTCTGGCTTGGACTTATTACAGTTACAGTTGTTCTTGGTGTGATTGGTCTAGTGTGGTGTGCAAAGAGACATTTTCCAGAAAAGCTGGAGAAATTGCTTGCAGAAGAGGCTGACCGAAATCGGCCAGGTAACACCCTTTTAATAGAACAATATTCCATTTCAACTATTGAACGAAATATTAGTTGGATAGTAAAGGAGTCATTGTTTATCACTTTGGGTAAAATTAAGCTTCTGTTTAAGGCAAATCACTTCTCAGTTTGCCTACTAATCACCGTTTATCTCTTTTCTTTCTTTATATTTTTTCCTGTCCTTCATGACTGTAGCATGACTTTACTTTGTTTATATCTCTTTTTAAGTGTTATCATTATTATTATTGCTGTAATATGTTTTTTTTTATGGAAAAACATTATTTTAATTAAAAAAAAATGTTTTATTGTTCTCTATTTCTTCTCATACTTTTTGTTTTTGTTTTTTGTTTTTTTTGTTTTTCTCACTATTTAATTTTAAAATCATATATCTTAAACATGCTTCATACTGTCAGTAGTATTTTGTGGTATATTTCTGCTTTACTACATCAAACTACTAATTACATAAATGGATTTTTCAAGCAAAGGCAGCAGCCCTTAAAGGGTCTTGGAAAGCAATACTGGACAAAGCCAAAAATTTTAAAGACAGATTTTACCAATGGAGATTACTGAGTTAGCCAAATAGCTAAAGTCTAAGACATGTGAGGCATGTTGTTAAGTCATCATAAATTTGTTTGTAACACTTTCACAAACTTAATATGAAACAGTCTAAGTAATACAAAAACAATATAAACTACTGCTCATACAAGATGATGAAACTTTATGCTAAAGATTTCTTAAACTTTTGTATTTTTTAATTCAAGAACTCTTTACATTCCCTAAATATTATGAGGATCTTGCATATGCTCTGGTTTCTATAGGCTGTGCAAGCAATGTTTATTCAATGTTTATCTTTAGCAAATATTCCAGAGTAAGCCACAGTGTTCTCAGGGTAACATGTTCACCTTGAGACTCATCATCCTGGATGAGATTGGCAAATTTTTCAGGATGTAAAAATTCAAAGTGCAAGTTCTCCATGTCATAGATTTAGAACATATTAAGTTCATACCTGAAAAAAAGAGGTGGACAAAATTATCATCTGTTTTATGTCCAAGTAATACCTTAGTTCCCTAATAAATGACATTAGAGGTGATAAGCTGATCATCTTTCACTCTTACTTCTATAGGAAAATAAATATAATTGAATGCTTTTTGGTGTAACAACTACTCTTACAGAGGAGCTCAAGACTTGAAATGAGCTATAATACTATAATAGAAGAAAGAGAAATGCTTCAGAACCCATTGAATAGGTTTCAGGGGTTCACATACTGAGAAACACTGCAGCAAAGAATGTTTAGACATGGAGGAATCTGTAAAGGCAAATATGATAAGCATAATTAGTAACATAGATTCTGATATTAACATTGCATACACTTACTACTGAAATATTTACTTTATCATGTAGGGCTCACAACTGCCAGCTAAATGCAGATGTCCCTAAGGCTTGTAAATTCTTTCTTCTTAAATATATTAAAGAACATGTCTAATTGAAAGTAGTTTAAAATAAGAATTATAATTCTATAGTTTTAACTACCTCTTTCCCATTTTTTATAAACCCTACAAATAATTAAGACCTATAGGTTGAAATAGCTGGGATTTTTTCAGTGAAACTTAGTATAATGTAACATTATTTATGAGGAATTCTCTTAAATTTCATTATTTTTGTTCCACTTACTTGGACATGTTTAAAAGGTTGTTGCCTCGTGAATAATCTGTTATATTAAGATAGATATTCTATAAGCTCATAAGGTATCAATCTTTTGCTTATTTGTTTTCCAGTTTTATTTTATAGTATGTGTTTCAATTTGCTCATAATTCATTCAAGTTGTTCCGCAGATTTTTTTACAGTGATTAATTATGTAATATGCTAACAAAATCTGCTGAAACATTTGAAACCCTAGAAGTATAATCTGCTGCATAAAACTGAGGAATAATCTATTGCTCTTTTAAGCCATTTATTACAATAATATTTTTTATTTTATAACAAAATATAACAAATGGAAATTAAAGAAAAATCGTACCAAAACATTGTTGGCAAATAGATATGGGTACTTGCTTACATAACATTAGGACATGTTTCTGAAGCCCTTGCCTCATCTTCTGTTGACCTTCAGCATGTTCATACTAACTCTACCAAGATCGTTAAGGTGCGAACTTGTGAGCAGGAGGTCTGGGTTCATTTCCCACTAGGACTGTCCTCCTTGGCTGAGGTTTTTTCCAAGTTTTTCTCACTCCTCAAAAATGGCAATTATCAGGGTGCTGCCCTAAATTTAGGCCTGGAATGCTTCTTCTCTTTAAAAAAAATAAATAAATAAAAAATATCCTTTCCCAGTTAACCATTTCATCTCATATATCATTATCCACCATCTGTAGTGCTGGTGCCTCAGTATTAAAACAAGTATTAAATACTATTCATTACAAAAAAAACTTAAAAAAAAACTCCACCTACTTACATAACACTAGGACATGTTTCAGAAGCCCTTGCTTTATCATCAGCTACTATACTTCATTTTATATTTTTTATATAGAACTTATTTCAAGAGTCATCCATTATCAGCTGTGCCTGACACCCATTTTTGGTAATCTAGAGACATCTGGTGGTTCCAGTAAGAGTTGATACAATTATTTAAGGAATAATTCTGAAATCCATTACTGAATCTTGCTTTTTGCAGATGATTTAATGGTAGGTGCAAGTACAGTAATTGGAGTTAAATGAGCTATAAATGAGATAAGTAGATTTTGTGCAGAATGTGGATTAAGAGTAAATGTTAAGAAATAAAAAATAGTAGTGTTTAAGAAAGGGGGTAAATTAAGAAGAGATAAGAGATGGTTCTTGAATGGCTATTGGAAGTAGTTAAAGAGTTTGATTATTTAGGGTTTGAGGTTGTCAAGTAGTGGAGAGTGGGAGCCACAAGGTAAGAATGTTATTATTAAAGGTAAAGTTGCCATGAGAGCAATTAGAATATGTTTGAAAAAAATTCCAAATATGCCAATAAATTGGTTGGAGAAATTGATGAAGTGGTAGTGGAACCACAAATGTTACATGGAGTAGAAGTATGGGGAACTTCGAAAGGATGGTTGAAAATTGGTTTAATTCATTCTTTCATGTTATGTAGAGAGGTATTGAAAATGCCAAAAGTTTCATTGAAAGAGTAGCTTTAGCTGAGTTAGGTAGGGTAGAAAGAAAGGGTTTGGTGATGGTATAGTATTTTGAAATTAGGGGACCACAATGTTCTAAAAGAGTGTATGAAATGTTATACATAACTAATGAGAGGTAATAGCTGGATTGGAGAAGTGGGGGAAGCATTTTCAAGAAATTGGGATGGGGAAACTTTGGGAATTTGAAGATAAAAATAGGTACAATTTTGGAAGGAAGTAAGACAAAGAATTGAAGATATAGGGAAGCAAGAAATTTGAGCTAGTTTTAAAGATAAAGAGTTCTTTAAAATTGTACAGAATCATTCAAAATGAATGGGGGAAGAGAAAATATGTGGATTGTTGTGATCAATTTCAGAGTCAAGGACTGGTCTGAATGGAAGCAGGAGCATTGTTTCAAGGGGTCTCAGAGAAGAAAATGGGGAAGGATATATTACATATAGAGAGCCTGAAAGAATATCTTACTGTTTATTATAGTGCGAAGGGATAAGAGATGGAGAGAGGTTGTATGGGAAGAAAAATGGAATAAATTACAGAAAGAAAATATAAGACATAGAATATTGACTGATATGCAGACAAAGAGAAATAAAATGGTAGGGGAATACTTAGGAAAAATAAGGGAGAAATGAATTAGAATATTTAAGAAGGATGAAAGAATTGGGGTATGATTGATAAAATAGTGCTAATAAGGGAAATACAAGAAGTGGGGGCTTTCATTATGCAGATAACCTGGAGGTTGTGTGTAATGAGGCCTCATGTAGTTGGATGTTAGATTTATTAGTAGTATAACGAAGATAAAGTACAAGATACAAAGCAGATTAAAATATTTTCTGATTGAAAATGTATGTATAAATGTTATGACTTTTAAATATTTTATGTATTTTGTAAACATAATATATATTGGTTCTTTTTGTACTTGGCAATATCATAAATTTGTTTGAATAGTTGAATAGTACTCAATCTTTATTTATCACTATAAAAAACCTTCCACTGCTACTCCATTGGACTCTTTTCAGCTTTCAGTAATTTTGCTTATCTAGCAAAGTTGTGATTTGTAGTCCAAAAATGTGCAGAACCTATTTGTTTATCTACCTGTTTGTATTTGATGTTCATAAAATATTATTTTCACTAGTTTTTAAATTCCTTTTTGCTCTGCTTATATGAATTTTCTCACAAACCTGACAGTTGATTTGGTAGACTCCTGGCTTCTTGCTGTCCAAGATTGCATTTTTATTTATATTTTTATAATTTTTTCATTTTATATTTATTCTATATTATACTTATTAAAAATGCTTCTAAATTTATTGCATGCCCAAGTATGGTAAGTAAATTTTATAAATGATTGGTCTTATTTTATAATGGGAGAGTGCTGATTTCTTTAATGTTTTTTAACCATATTTGCTTGTTAATTTTTTATCAACTAGCACATAATGAGAACCTTTGCTGTATGCAGTACTGATGATGTATTGGTTATGAATTCTTTCTGGCCAAGTGGGATGTTGATCAGTCTGGGTTAAGCTTATTTATTACTGAAGAAGTCTGAGGTTTATATTCTGAATATAATAGTCTGCATGTGTGAGTTTTCTATAAGTAACTAAAAAAATGTTATCTTTCCTAAATATCTTCAGGTTCAAAAATAGTAGAAAATAATCTTTTTTCAAATTCCAATATGAATTTAATGCTTTGGTCTTGTAAGTTAAGGAACTTAAATGCATCATCAGTTTGTTTATTACTTGCTCAAAAAATACAAAGTGAAGTATAGTGTTACTATTTACTGATGATTTTTATTTTATATATTTGTTTACTTCATAGTTGCTAACTTCTAAGTAAAATACAATTATTAAAATCTGTTTATCTATCTTGTGAGTGAGCATGATTTGAATTTAGAAGAAAGAAAGGGTTCTGTAAAAAAATATGATAAATATAAATATTTGAAAATATAAATTGGCAAGGATCAAAAATAAAATTATAAAATTAAAAGTAGAATAATTAAAGAACAATCAATAATTAATATGCTGAATGGAATGGTGAAATATGAACAGATAAAAAAAAAAGGAGAAAGAGAGAACTGAAGTTCCTGTATATAATTCTATAGTCTGAACCTGTAATACATGGGTCAGAAACTTGGTATTTAAGTCAAGGAAATAAAAATAATCTATTGTCAATAAAAATTCACTTTTAAAGGAGATCAGCATGACTTTCTAACACTGGAAATATTAAAAAAATGAAACAATTGTATAAAGTGTCAATGTTCAAAACTCTATTTTAGATTTTGTTACTTATAAACAGAATTAGAAATGAAAAAATGAAAGAAATAATGAAAATAGAGGAAGATGTGCATATTGTAGAAAGAGAAGCAGTTGATATTGAATAGACATGTCTAACATAAGGGAGAAAGAAAATTATTTGACTTTTTTAATGAATTTAGAGACTGACAAAGAGAAGGAAAAGAGAAAACCAAGGAGTGATGGATGCAGTAAAAAGTTATGAAATGAAGTTTGAATAGTGGTTTGATAGATATAGTTGAAGTATGGGAACTGAAAGTTGAAGGAATCTATTACCAAGCCAATGATAAGGGGCTTTCATGTAAAAACTATGCCACTTGTAGGGGAAAGAGAGGGGAGTGGCGCTTGCAGTCAGTGGGATTCAAAACACCACACTGCACATGTGGAATATTTTACATGAAAGCTGTAGATGTGTAGATTAACAGTTACAATGGTTTGGACATATGAAGAGAATGTCACAAGAAAGAACTCTAAAAAAGGTCATTGAATGAGTTCCATTTTGTCCATGCCTTTCCCTAGTGGACAACACAAATGAATACTGTCCTTTCACTACAAACTCAGCATCTGCATGGTGCCCTAGCAACAGTCTATCACTCTGTGAATGAACATGCCCATATATTGTGTGGTATTTACATGCACTATTCTGTACTTCTGACAGTGAATTACTGTTATGCATGGATGCCTGAGCTCAAAAAATTGCATAGGCAGTTTTTTCAAGGATATAAAACTTCTCTAATGCAGTTTCTCTTAAGGAGAATATAAAACTTCTCTAAGATGTATCCAGTTAAATACATATGAGCATGAAGTTCCCTGATTTTCTAAAACTATTGGCATTATTCTAAGGCAGCCAAAGTTATCTTAACTTATGCAGTAGTCTTACGAGCAGTAGTTTATTAAGGTACCATAATTTTGGATATGAATTTTCTTTAATGCACTAGGAAGAATGCAATATATTGTAAGATGCTACTTTGGTGAGTTGTGATGTAAATGATATTAATTTTATTTCAGTTTATTTTGAAGACACATTGCCTGTTCCTATTAATGCATTGTGGCACATGATAGCTTCCTAATGCAATAAATTCTATTTGATGTAGTTGGTTTACAGAGGGGATAAATTATATTCCATTTTTTTGGAAGTTTTCTTTCAGAGCAGCCATACTTCAGTCTCATTGTTGATATATGAAGTTAGTATGAACTACATTGGTTTTACAACAGAAGTATTGAAAGAACAAAGGTATATGTTTAGGTTCTCATGCTGTTACTTATTTAATTATGCAACAGATTTTTGAGACCTTAGGTTCATGCTGTTACAAATTTAATGATACAACGAACTTTAGAATCCTTAACAATCCCTTTAAATTGCAATTTAACACAGTTCATCAACAGTGAACTTGATGAACCCCGTACATACAAGTGTAAAGTAACTAAAGATCAATGTGACCTCTTTTAGATTGCATAAAAATAAACACCATATTTAGGAAGTATGAATGTTAGGGATATGATATCAAGAAACAGAAGACTGTGGTTGAAGAGAATAAAATTTTAAATGTAATTATGTCAACTAGAGTTAAACGAAACAGCAGTGAGACAAAAACATAAATAAATTAGAATACATTGCAGAAATGCAAACTTGAGAGGGTAAAATAAACAGGGTTGGTCTTTTGAGTAACTTTATACTATAAAATAAATGAATATATATATATTCTGTTATAGCTATTGAAGATAGATAATACATATACTTTGGGTGCTTCAGCATTTTTAATAAGATAATAGTGGGGAAAGAGGAAAAGGAGAACCTTAGAATTGTAAGATAATAAACAATGGACTTATAGGAATGTTGGCCAATTTTAAGTTTGAACAGTATTTCATAGAGAAAGCTGCAGCTTTTTCACTCTTGCCTTTAGACTGACAAATACTGCATGAGCATTTTTAGTAATCACTAGCTTTCAGAAAATTATTCTACAGAAAGAAAGTGATCTATTTCGGCCACACTCTAGAAACTTCATTGTTGTGATCAGTGCATAGTAATGCAATACTTTCATTCTTAACATAATTGACTCATGCTATATATGTACATATAGTATATAAATGTACAAATTGTCAGCTTAAGTATCTGATAGAAGCAATTCAGATATTGGTAGTAAACTGGTCATGTATTTCACAAAAGAAAAACAAAAAAGTAGCATTAGGTTTTTTGCCTTTCTATCAAGTTTTTTCAAAAATACACATATTTTTTAAGTAATATTTTTGACAACACCAAAAAGAATCTTATTGAAAATTAAAGTGTTCTTTTATGAAATACAACTGTTTCAAGGTCCCAAAAGTTGAATTATTTACTTATGTAATTCTTTTTCAAAAATATTTGTAGCTTATTTTGTTTTCAGTAATTATATTGTAAGTAATTTAAGTACTTCTGAATTGACTGTAATTGCACTTACTTGCATTCTCCTAGCACTCTTTCCAGTGCTGTTTCTTAGTATATAAGTTTACCAAAATAGTTGTCATATTAGACATTCCAAGCTTTTTCTTAAAGTAGTATTTTGATAGTAATTCATAAGATCTGGTGCCCAGATTAACTTTGATGAAGCAATTGAACATCATGTTCATTATTTCCCCTAATTTCAGCTTCTTTTGGTCCTACTTTAGCCTAGACTATACTTTAAGGTTTTACACACAAAGCAACTAAATAGATGACAATAGTTTGAGGCCTAAGAGTTTGTTCACAGGTTGCAGCTCTCATTCCCGACCACCCTCTGTGCGTGAACAGCTGGCTACAGCAGGCAGTGCTACTGTAGTGGTGGTACCGAGTCCTCAACCTGGATGCCCGCGTTCCCTGTTTGGCCGCCTGGGTATTCGCAAACCCTCGCTCCTCAGCCTGACCAGCCCACACGGCCACAACCACCCCACCGCCGCCTCCGCCACAGCGAGAACCTTTAGTTTGGACGATTTGCTTAAACCACCACCAAGAAGTAAGGCCAGTCTTATACTGCCGGCATTCTTTTCTGAAAAAGATGTAAACAGTCAAACAAACCAACAAAGCAGAAGCTCGCTGCTTTCCTGCTCGTTCCGTGTGGCCATCCAGTCTCTCACACTGCGCACTTTAACTGTTTGACCCACTTATCATACTCTTTATTCTCTTGTGCATTACCATGGTGAGGTAATCTGTGATGGTTCTCAGAAAGCCATTAATTATATTTTTGACAAACTATAAGCTAATATCAACAAATTATAATAAACTCTCATAAATTTATAGGCAAATATTACTTATTTTTACATTTCAAAAACTGTGATGAAAAATTTTATTTCATTTGATTTTATGAATTGTTGCTTAATTAAGTTTTTATATTTTTCCAGCTACTTAAAAAAGTAACAAATAAACTTAAATATTTTTGTTCACATACTAAAATGTATTCTCTTTATTCATTCAAGGAAAACAATTGAAATATCAGTATTGTTTACTGTATAAAATATATATAGAATTATAAAATTATAAAAATCAGGATATCATTCTTTTTCAATAATGAAGCATTTACACCCAGTAGTATTACAAAATCACTCTATAGTGTATGGTATATAATCTATAGATAAGTTTCATGATGATGACACTAGCTGGATGCTGAACTGCAAAATTTTTTATAAATTTCATGTCAGTTACATAATACAGGTTAGCTAAGAAAACATACAATAAAATTTTTGAGCATTAAACTTAGTCATTAAAAAGACATCTCATTCATTGACATGTAATAACAAAATTAGTTCTTTTATTATCATCATCACACTATTGATGTATATACATAGTATTTCAAATTTTACTTCAAAAAATAGGATTACAATTTCATGCCAGTGTTGAGATTTTAAATATGTTGGGACCATAAAAAACTGAATTCATTATTTTTTCAACTAAATCTGTATCTAATGCCACTTATAAATATTGGTATTTTCCCACAGTAGATGTAAAGAACTCTAAAAACATATTCACTAAATCAGTGAAATACTTGTTTTTCTAGTTGCACATCAGAGCAATGCTCCAAAATATAAAGTCAGCATAAATATATTAAAGAGCCTAATTCTGTCATTAAGGAGCAATCATTAACTAATAATGTTTTTTTTTTCAGATTTCTAAGTTTTTTACAAGGAATAACAAATAATGGATATTAAATATTTTTCATAATCTATATAAATGGGCCCATTTATTTTCCCCTCAAATTTCCACCCCTTTCTTCTTGGGTTCAATATATGCACAAACATACAGATGCACACATATATGTATAGACTAAGTGCTTATACTTGTTATTTAATTATATAATTCAGTTTGAAAGTAATCTTTTTTCATATTTAGTATATACAGGGCCCTCATTCTACTATTCAATCAGTCATAAATTGATTTTGCCAAAGGGGAAGCTACAATTAATGACTTCACTACTTGCTGAAAGAAATCATGTTGCATGCTCATAACTCAGAGCATGCACTTTTGTTTCTTTCATTACTTATAAGTTGTAAATAGTAATTAATATTGAACTCATCAGCATAGTAGTGCTTTGCTTTCATTGTGAGACTTGCTGAATTATTTTAAAAAGATTTTGAAACACTTACTGCAATTCATCCCCCCAAATATTGTAAACTGGCTCCCATATATTTTGTTTCAGCACCTCCAAGAATTTTTTTTTCAGGTACAGCAGTAACTTTATATGGATGAAGATGCAGAACCTGATGACTTTATATGTGCTGCTGACAAATATACCAACTTACTAATCTTGTTAAAAACTTTTAAGAAGTTTTATTCAATAGAATATTTCATCAACTATAGTACTGTATGATTTATTTTCCACATAGCAATAATAAATAAGTATTCTTTATTCTAGTGTATATCTCACTCTTGGTATACTCTATAATATACAAATATTTAATAGAAAATCTAGGATGCACTTCGCTACAGAAATCCAACTGAAACATTTGGCATAATAAACACAACTTGGCAAGAGGTGAACTGCCCTTTTTGAGCATACTGATTTAGACAAGATGCATTATCTGGGGCTGAAGAGGCAGAGTATCTGCTCCTAAATTCAATATACTCAAATTGTAATCCTGTATAGATAAATTTGTATTTAGCTTTTTTTTAAATAATTCTTACCATTAAGAAGGTACTGCCAAAAATAGGAAGTCATTTATTCTATTTTTTCTATACCAATACCTCATTAATACAAGAGAAACACAATCATTCTCCATCTAAATGGTCTCATTGTTCTTTTAATATTGAATGATAATATATTGCTAATGATACTGACAAAAAGAAACATTTATTTTAGAAGAATGCAATAAATATAGTTCTAGTAAACTGAAAACAAGAGAAACTTCTAATTATTATTGTTTGTGCAGAAACCTTAAAGGATGTTTCGTACTAATTAAATGATCACCAACTTATCAAATAGGGATTCAAGAATGACAAAATATTAAAATTGCAGCAATTCCAACCAGAATCATGGTATGTAAAAATCTTGATATCACTGCAATGTTTTAATAACTTCTCAAGAATTGTCCTATGTTACCTACTATATCCTATATACTGCATGTGGACTTCTGTGTGCCAGAAATATAATACTTTTTTTAATATGAATGAATTTATTTTTCCCAATTATAAATTTCATAAAACACAATATTTTTTTTTAAAATACAGCCATATTCATGCAATTAAACCAGCAAAAATATTGAAACAAGATGAACAATTTGTATAAATCAGCAAATAATAAAATAAAAATGGTAGAGTTTTCTTAAAACAGGAATATGAATTAAAATATCATTAGAATATAGTATTCCTAGGTTTTAACATTATATAACTGAGAATAAAGAGTATGATACTTTGGGTTAAATTGTTTGAAAGTTGTACAGTACAGGCTTTACTTCTAATGTACCTATCTTTCCTTGCGTGTGGTAGCTGTAGAAAACTGTGGCATTGCCTCTCTTCTCATTCTCTCTCTCTCTCTCTCTTTCTCTCTCTCTCCCTTCCTGAAACATTCCTTTTGCGTGTCGGTGTTGTGTGTGTGTTAGTGTGTGCTGGTAGGTTGCACAAGTAGACTTAGGGTGTACGCACCATATCAAAAAATTTCATGAAGTTTCAGCATATTAGTTCTTCTATACTCTTAAGGTCTTATTATATAATGTTATTGAGTCACTAAAATAAAAGAGAAATTACATACTTATGAAAGTTAAACTATTTAAGAATTGTTTTATTTTAATTAAATAACTTCATGAAGTTTCAAAAGTGTATATATGATTGCTGATAAAAATTCGTAAAAATTGAAGGCCTGTTCCAGATTGATTTGTTCCTGGTGAATGTTTTGAAGTATCACAGTTAGAATTTTTACAACTTTATGAGTGGCTATTATAGAGAGATAAGAGCCTTGAGACTCCCCCCCTTTTTTTTTCAACCTCTCATCTTGAGTGATATTGAGGATGTAATTATACTAGAACTACTGATTTCTGTTATTTCTTTATTCGTTATAGTATTTTGCTGAACAGTCTTTTGTAACTACCACATGAATATATGAGTGTTGGAAAAAGTAGTGTCAAACACATTTTCCACATTGTATAACAGCAAGTGAGGGCATTGCAATTGCTAGCACTGGTAGAAGGAAAGCAGACCTATTCAGTGCACCCATTGTCATTATTGCAGAGTTTACAGATGAACATATATGCAAATCTGAAGTAGTGGTTTTGAAGCACCTCCCTAAAGACATATTGTCTAAGTTTGAACAATGGGATGTATCAAAATTGAACCTATAAGTGGATGAGGTCTCTAAGGAACTGACTTATGAACAGGTCTGCAATTTGAATCCCACCAGAACCATACTCCATGAATGAAGTATTTTCCAGGTTTTCATCACTCCTCAACAATAGCAAGTACCAGGATGGTACTCTAAAAACTTAGACCTGGAATGCTTCCTTCCCAAAAATTTCTGTACCAGTTTCTAATTTCATCTGAAGTATCATCAGTGTTCACCACCTGTGATGCCATAATATTAAAATTTGTATTTATTTGTTTAAACATTATTCAAAAGAAAATAAAAATTAAGGCGTTGCTTGGAAAGAATGATAAAGAATGTCATGAGGATATGCATGAAGCATGTAGCAATGATACCTTGCCATTTTGGATGGTGGCATCTGGGTGCCCATGTGGAGAATGTGTTGCATGGAGATCACTCTGGCACTGCAGGAACTATATGGAGTTGTAACATTCTTTAGTCTTTAACAGTTATATTAAAAATTATCATTATTGGGCAATTTTGCCTTGGTATTTGATTTAAATTTAATTTAATTTAAACCAATGATAGCAGCAAAATTATCAATTTTAATAATAATGCATGGATTTGATTCAATCTCTTCTGGAGGTGGACAGGTGATGAATATTGAGGGAATTGGCTGCAGAGGTAGAATTAGCCTATTCAACAGTGTTACAATAATTAAAGACTTTCTACAGTAATGCAAAATTGCATCCTGCTGGGTAACCTAATCACGTTATAGATCTTTAAAAATGGCACTGTTATGCCATTGCAGGTAACTATTTACACATTACACCAGGTTAAGCTGTGCATTTATTCACAGGACTATCCACTGAGTGAAACTTGTATCAATATTAAAAGCCAGAACTTTTTTTTTTTTTTAATTCTGTTTAATGCCCGTTTTTACTAGCACCACAGGCGGTAAACACTTGTGTTACATGAAATGAAATGATAAATTGGGAAAGGCTTTTTTTAAGGAAAGAAATGTTCCAGGCCTAAGTTTAGGGTACCTCCCTGGTATTCACCAGTTATGAGGACTGAGGAAAACCTGGAAAAAATCTCAGTCAGGGAGGATGGTCCTGGCAGGATTTGAACCCCAGACTTCCCGCTCACGAGTCCATGCCTTAACGACCTCGGCCACCCGTGGCGGTAAAAGCCAGAACTGAAAAGTCAATTCAGTAAATGGTAGCACTCGTAATTTCCCAATTCAAAAAGTATGCCAAGAATTCAGGAATGTTTAAATAATATTGATAGTGGTATATGTTTACCTGATTTTCAGAGAAAATGGTAATATTTCCAAACCTGTCTGCCCATCATGTGCTTAGATCCAGTGTCACATTGCTACTAGCATGATGGATTTACTGGTACAGTGGGGGTGATAGGCACTCAAACATTCTCCATATGCATCAGATATGAACCCCTGTGACTTAGATCTCATTCTCAAACTAAAGGAATTATTCAGAGAAGCAATTCTTTGAGCAATAGGGCATTTATTCACTGGCATTAATGAAAACAGTGTTGCTAGTGGTTTAGCATCCCCCAGAGGTGTGGCAAAGGGTAATAAGTTGGCAGTGAGTAATATGTAAGGAATATAACAGTATGCTGTTTCTACAAAAATTGGTTCCTCAAATATATATGTCTTGTCAATATTTTCCTTGTCAAGCAAAATATATATATCTCAAGAACACCAGCAGAAATAGAAAGTTTGTTTATTTTTACATATTAAGATTACTTAAGATTACAGTGATTTTTTTTTCTCCCTAAAGTGATGTAGAAACTCCCTGGTACTGGACCTGTTAGAAAATATAAAACTTATTTTTAGGTCACTTATGCACATTTTAAAGTTAAATCTTATCTCTCTATGCCAATAAGATTATCTTTCTGGAATGGAACCATGTAGAATAATGTACATAATGGCTTTTTCTGCATCAATTTCAGCATTAAACTTGAGCATAGCTATGAACAAAAATACTTTCTGTTATTGTAACAGCCTTGGGGGAAATCTACTTGGACAACTACCTTGTTTATCTTTCCCCTCTTTTTCTCTGTCATATTTATTGATGGCTTTCTCTGACCCTTCTTTTCTTTCATGTTGTACATATTTGAAATGCATGACATTTCATTTATAAGTCATTTCTAATTTCTTGATAAAATGTATATTAAAATGTAATGCATTTTAATTGGGTATAGTTATGCAGTGCATGGCCAAAAAGTTAAACTATAATGATGCCAAATTTAGATTGTGCTATTTGAATGAAAGTTCTTGAAATGAATGTTATTAAATGCATAATACAAATATTTTAGATGAAATGTTCTAAGCATAGTAAGACAGGCTTTACTGTAGAATAAAATATGCTTTTAAAATTATATAGTTATTAACATGGCGCAACTGCACAGCACTTTAATTGAGTTGTAGAAAGTATGTTCACAGTAATGTAGTTTATGTAAATATGTAAAGCACTTATTCTTAAATATCATGTAAGTTAATCAAACAAGAGTTTGCCCAAGCTTCAATCTTAATATTTATATACAAACTTCAATGCCATTACTTATGTAATTTGATATTTTTATTTTTTCATTTAGAAATAGAAGAAAGAAGAAAAGCTAACTACTTAAAATAATGTGTTTATGGCTCATAATTAAAAACAAAAGAAAATTAAGCTTATTTTTTAAAATGTATGTTTTCATGAATATGGATGCTCAATATGTTGAATAAAGTTGTTCCATATCTTGCCAAAGTCTCTCCCTCCAATTCTTCAACTTTTAAAATTTATAAACAACTGACTTTATAAGCAATAAAGTGATAGATATAATACTAACAGTACTATAGTATAAATAGGTAAACAAAAATTAAACTGCCTTTGACTCTCTAGCTCAATTTTAAGAAACTCAAGACCTAAAATATTGTTGCATTTACACCAACTAGCTACTGTTCTCAAATGCTTAATGTTTCCAGTTAACCAAGAGGCATATGTTAAATAATATATAAAGGCTGTATAATTAACCATCAAGACAAATACTAATTTAGGCTAAAAACCTATTGTTGTTAAAATAACATTAAAATTAGTTCCACCTGCATTTCAAAACAATAAATATTTTTGATAATAGTGCATAATGATAGTACAATTTGTTATTTGCTATTTCATATTCATTTATTATATCCAATGAATAATATACATGATATTAGGCATGCATTGCTATTGGTGAATTATAATAATAATAAAAATATATCAAACCACATATCTAGTACAATTCAGTGCTACACAATTATAATATATATAAAATCTATCCAGTAGAACACAATGAGATGAAATACCATGCAATGCAATGCAATAATGCAGTGAAAAATATTCTTTTTTTAATATTCTGCATAAACATTTGAACTGTAAAAAGGTTTTCATGTAACATTTTTTTTTAATTTCTGGAGTTCAAATATTTTTTTCAATGGAGGAAATTTGTCATTCTTTTTCAACTCCCAACATGACTGGAGGGCTATATTTTCTGTTCTATGAGGCCCTCAGACCTAGTGGTGTCTAGACTATTTTCTATTTCCACATACAAGTTTTTTCCACTGCAGCAAATCATTGCAAGATTTATTATAAAGGGAAAGAGGGGACAAAGAATAAGGACAGCTAGATAAAATTATCTTCTTGGCCTTGAATGCTCATCAGAGACAATGAAAATAATTGCTTACACAATAAAGATCTGATATTAAAAAATTAATAAGTGCTAAATATAGTCATCATTTGACCAGTGCTATTTGGTGAAAAGCCCATCTCTTTAGTACATCATGCAAAATCACAACTCTACTAGCAGCTCTTAAAACAAAAGCCTTTATGAATACACAGAAAGAAATGTTGAAGAGTTACAGAAATGGAGTGTAAAAACATAATGGAGGAAATAAACAGAAAAAATTAACTATATAATTTTCTCCTTGCATAAAAACAAACAGGTAAATCTATATTATAATGAGAATAATAATATAAAGTGGCAAAAAGAAATATGCAAAATGTCTTTTTTTTTTTTTGAAAAACATTCATATAATAATATCACAGGAAAAGTAATTGGGAAAGCAACTGATACATGTAAATTGTTAAAAAGATTGGCAGGAACAAACGGACAACTCCAAAAAAGCACAAAATAGTACATTTCATATTTAATCCAATTTGTTATTAATTATTGTAATGAAGTACTAACAACAAAATGCACCCCAACAAAACCTGTTTGAACATAAACAAAATTAGATTAGAGTGGGTGTTTGTTGGAGTTTTGAGTTTTGTCATCCTCCTGCAAATCAGCCTAAAAGCCTTATTGCGCAACCCCATAGGAAGAGACACTTTCACTATTTCCCAAAATCTGTTCCTCAAAATAGTTGCAGTATTTTGGTTCCAACGTCAGGAACCGTTCCCAAGTTTTCCCTAGTTGGGGAGAGAGAGTAAGTTTCTTTCTTACCAGGGATGGGAAATTAAACAGGAAGTGCAAGGCAGTATCCTCATCCTGTTTGCACATCTACAAATGATTTCATCTTTATAAAGCCCCACTTTACATAAATGTTTCCAGAAGTGGCCATGTTCACAATACAATTACTTTCCTTATAACTAGCTCTTCTATCCAATTTTAGAAGAGATGAGGCAAGAGTGATGCTTGGATCTGGGACCAGTTTGTTTTTGTTCAGAATAAGTTTGACCTAATTTGGTGTTTGTGCCCAATCAATTTTTTACCATGGTCTTAGCAGTATATGTATATTCCAACCATGGATTCAGGGCCAACAAAGGGTGTATCAGTACCTTTTTTGCCAACTGATCTGCTTTTTTATTTCCATAAATGCTCCAATGCCCTGGCACTGATTGCAGTTCAAGTCTGTTGTGAGATGCCAGGGCAGTTAGGGCATTTAAGCATTTCCATGCCAGTTTAAATTTAACGTGGTTGGAGGAAAGCACTTTTAAGGCACTTTGACTATCTGAGAGGATAAGAATTTCCTTACCATGGTAACCCTTCCCAAGATCTCTAAAATCATAGTTCAGGATAGCAAATACTTCTGTCTGAAAAATTGCAGTGTTTCCCAAGGCTAAACTGATGTTTGTCTTTGGATGTAGGCCATATTTGCCTGTACCCAATTGTGTCCCTATATGAGATCCATCAACAAACCATACAAGCTGGTTGTGCTTGCTGAAACAGTTTAGAGGCAACAATTAATGTGAATCTGAGTTTTTCTTTAATCTGAAAATCACCATAACATGTTTACAGGACTTTCATGTGAAAATGTTTTTCATTACACTGAATTTATAACCATTTTCAAGAAGCCTTAAGTGAGAATATGAAGTTATTAAATTTTAAAAACTAAATAAATGAATTTGCTCATAGGAAATACAGTGACAAGAGGCAGACTTTATACCTCAGCTGTACTCTTTATGAGTAAAGAAATTGTCAGTCCTGGTGGTGTAGTGGTTACCATACTTGCTTCCTATACCCAAGATTTCGGGTTCAAACCCGGCCAGGACCGATGGATTTTTTCGGGCGTAAAAATCCTAAGTATGGCTTCCTTCGGAAGGGAAGTAAAGCCATGGGTCCCGTGTCGTACATTTACGGCATGGAAAAGAACTTCAAGCCTGAAAGAGAGGCCTCTGAGCAAAATTTGTTAGCCGTTTCACACCCTGAGGTGAATGAGATGCTGATGACCTGAGATGTTAAAGAGCATCCATAAATAAATTAATCAAAAAAAAAAAAGTAAAGAAATTCATATAAATATTTCTAGTTTTAATCAGAACATAATCTAAACATTTTCTAAAAACAATGGTTGCATAATGAGCTTTTTATATCAATAATGTACAGTGAAATTCATTTGTACAATATGTAATTTATAGCTGCTTTGCTTTGCGGCAAAAATTACTTTAATGATCATGGCACCAAGATCTGAATATCTATTATGCCAGAGGAAGGGTGATAGATGATGGCTTGGCCAAATGAATTTAAAGGACTTTATGTCCTAAGTTTTCTAGGCATGTACCTAAAGAACTGGAGGCGAACCTCTGAAAAACTTTAATTAGAAAATAAATACAACTGGGAGTCAAACCTAGGCCCATCTTGTTGGAAATGCAAATGATACTTTTAGAGGCAATGGTCGAATAAAATATTTAATCAAGATATTATTAAAAAGTATTTATAAAAATATAGTATTTGATAAGTAAATAAAACCTTTTAACAACAGTTTTTTCACCTAATGCAAACTGCAGGTTGGATTTCTTGATAAGAAACATTTAATAAAATAATTATACAAAATCATTTTAATAATTCGTAGCAGTTTTAATTTATTACATAAAGCTATAAAAATGTCATAATTATTTTAATTTTCAAAAGTGCAACTAGTATTTTATCTCATGAGCTACCAATGGTCCAGCAGCATTTTCAGATAATAAAAAAAATTTAAAAATTCAACTTAATAGGGTTTTTGAGATGTGAGAAAACAAGATTGTTTTCAAAATTCTTAGATAACTGGTTATCCTGGAGTTGCAAGCCCAAACTCCCCGCTAGATTTCACTTGTAATGGTGAACATAACCAGTAAACAATTTTTAAAGACAGTGTTTACCATGTCCAGGAAGTATCAAGGGAATATAATTCTTTGGATACATCTTTCTTATAATGAATGATATACAAGTAAGGGGCAGGGAAGATGAATACCATTGTTTAAGCTTGATAATTCAAAAGTTCACCCCCAAAAGTAAGTTAAATTGCTAGAAAAATGTTAACTCATAATCAATGCACAATCTAAATTTGTACATTTGGTATATATGAAAAAGTAAAGCATACTTAGGGTTACCAGATGATTTTGATAAAAACTAGGGAATTTTGTTATTAAAATGCCAAAATTTTATAGATCTTACAGATGGTTGGGTTCAATGCTCTTTTCAAAAAGTGTACATGGGCCAGTTTTGCACATATTCAGGAAGCCATAAAAATAAATTGTTCTGGTATAAAAAAAAATGAAATGAAAAGTACAGAGGAAATAAAAAAACAACTGTCTCATTGAAAGTTTATTTTTAAATGGTTTGACAGCATTATGAATATTATCTATACTCTTATCAAAATGTTATGCTTTCAATGGCCTATTGAACAACTAAAATACAATATCAGAACATACACGTAATACAGCAAATAATCTACAAATCATGTGCAGATATTCTTTATATGAAGTTCACTAATGTTTATATTTTTCTGAAGACCTAGAATCACTGAGAATTTTAATCACTTTTTTTAACACCATAAAAATCCTTGCAATCCACCTTGAAATTTATAATTTCAATTTGTAATTTTGACTTGAGTTTTTCCAACAAAATTATATATACCAAATTGAAACTGTTAAAAAAATTAATTTTATCTTAGAAGTTTGTTAATTCAACAAAGGAAAATCAGGGAAAAATTTATGTTTGGCCAGGAAGTGGCAAACTATGTCACAAGATTAAATTTTTTTATGAAATTCTGCCAAAATGAGGAAATCTGGCAACCCTAAGCACATTTACTATCAGTGATGCTCCTGTTATCTGAATATTTTCATTATTAAGACTGGTGTTAATGTACAGTAAATGGATCGCATTAAGTTTACAAACTTCATGAAAGTCTGGAAAAAAGAGAGGATTTTGCAGAGAGCTATTCTTCTTCCATTGCTGCTAATATTTTACAATCATCTTATGTAGTGTTTTATTCTTGGATATTAAGTTATTTTACAGCAGTAGAATCATGCAGTGGCTTGGCTTCATGCAGAATACTTAAATAAATTGTATATGTAGCTTTTTCTACTTTTCAGCATTGCTTCCTTTAAAGTAAGCCTATCTATGTAATGACCAAAGTACATTAGTATTTTCATTACATTTTTTCACATTAATGAATTTTTTTCTTTAGTTTTAAATTGATGCCTGCATAGCAGTAGTTATACCTCATATATACACTTTTTGAACCGAGTTGTTACTGCTGGTTATTAGGAACACCATCTCCACGTAAGAAACGCAACAATTCAACACCAACAAAGAAAAATATTGCAGAGAAGAAGCAGATACTCCAGCAATTGATCACACCTTCAGTAAATCAACAAAATCCTCGCAAAGTGAGCCTGGGTGAGCTGATTCAATTAAGCGAGAGAAAGGCAAAGGAGAATGATAAAAATAAAAAAAGTGATGGTGCTGGTGATAGTGAAGAAATAGAAACAACCTTTACCACTGCAATATCAGACTCGACGACTGTTTTGTCTAACATTGATGCTAAATTGGAGAAGAAGGTTACATTTGCCCGTCTTCTCAGCAAAGTGTCTGCTGAAATGAGCTCTGGCTCTGAGGTAGGTAATATAATTTCCTCAGCTTAAAGTCAATCTTCAGAAATTATAGATATAATCATTACAGCCCATATCTCTATGTACTTCCTTGTACTGCATAAATTCTTTGCCTTTTGATTCCATTTATTCCTCACAACTTTTTGAACTTTGTTTCATTAGTTTCCTAAGCTATGCCTGTAATTTATTTTATTTCAGCTGGTAATGATTTCTTTGGTATTCTTTACTTTAAATTATATGTATACTATTTTCTTAAATTCAACAATAGAGTTACTTTTTTTTCCTACATGCCCAAAATTGTGTATTTTTTACCATTTCACATATCCTCAATGAGTTATACTATGGCTCATTATTTTCACCTAGATGATCTTTGCTACCAATATGCTTTGTATTATTTTTTATATTGTACATTTATTCAAGTTGAAAAGTGTGCAAATTGTGAAAATAATTCTCAATGCAATCCCAATTCCCATAATAAAAGTGTGCTATACTTAAAAATTAACATTGAAATATTGCCTTATACCTCAGATTTATTTCACAGCTTAATCGTACTTTTATCTTACCCAATTCTTATATTTATATTTTTTTCCTTTACATAGCTGGAAACAAATCACACACGCCACCCACAGCTGTCAGGTCTGCCTCGTTCATCCAGCACACCACCTTCTCCTGCAGCTGACATACGTTCACCTCACAGCACTAGTAGTAACCAAGGCAGTGATTCAATGTCAAGCCTAGACACTTCATTGCCATTTGGTGGTAGTGCAGGGCAGACAGTTACAGAGTTCCTCAACAGTCGCCGCCCCAACAGACTCTTGCAAAATGGACGACCAGTGAAAAATACAAGTGCTGATTCCATTCTTGCCATGTTTCGCAACTTCTCATCAGCAACAGCAGGTCCTTCATCCTCCCATAAGGTTTCCCCATCCTCAACTCCAACAGCTTCCAGTCCGCAGGATGATGCTGCTGGTTCAGATGAGTCCTCTACATCCTCAGCACCTACACCAATGTCCTCATCAAGTTTCACTCTGGACTCTCCAACCTTTCATCGTCATAACCAAAGCAACACTATCGAAGTGCCAGTCTTGGATGCACTTAGTGCTCATAAAACTCCCACTAGTTCTAGTGGCAGTAATCTTCTAAATCCTCCCACCATCCTTTTGGAGATTCCAAGTGGAGGTATCAGCAAATGTCTTTCACCAATCAGGGAGGTTCCTACCCCTCTTGCAACACCTTCCCCATCACCATCACTCACTCCAATCATGCCCAGAAGTGCCCCACCATTCCTGCGAAGCAGAGATGAAGAGATTTTTCGAATGGATATGGAAGCTGCTGCTAATAAACTTGAAGTTCCATTGCCTAGCATTAAAGTTACCAATAGCAGTGATGAAGATGATGACGATGACGATGATGAAGATGAAGAAAGTGACAGTGATGAAGCTGAGGGGGAAGTAAGTGTAGTTTTACCAAAGAGAGATTCAAATCCTGGGCCAGGAGAAGAAGCTGCTACTACACAGTCCATTCAGTCACCACTACCTTTCAGACTCAAGGTAAATATTTCTCTTTAACTAAAAAGGAGGGGTAATATATTAATGTAAATCATATTTATTAATATCCAAGCAAATATGAAAGCCATCTTTGTTTATAAGTGAAGTGAAAAAATATTTTCTAATTGTACTGAAGATGCTGACTTTCAAATCACATTGCAGCTTATTGATATCATACCTGAAATATAGCGTAAGAGTCATTCTATGCCAAATCACTCAGTCCGCAACCTTACATACTCTGATCTCAATGAAATTTGGTAGACATATGCTTAATGTGAAAAAAACATTCAAGGCAAATTATAGGCACCTAGGTATAATACTTTAATAAATATTGGGATTTAAAGAACTTAAAAAAACATATTTTACACAAATAGTGTCCTAGTGATTGTTTCAAAATGCTTATGAAGGAAGGAATCCTCTTTATGGTATAAAAAAGATGCACAATGTAATGTTTTCTGAACACCATTAAAATATTTGTTAGGTGTCATGATCTGCGAGTTGTGTGAACACTGGAAACTGGCACAAGCAGCAAGTCTCTTGACAGTATCTGCTATACTGTCACATGGCCCTTTGCCATGTAAAGTGGTAAAAATTTCTATTCTGCTGAAAAAAACTGAAATCTTAATAATGGAAACACAGATTAACAATTTTTTTCTGTTTTAATGCTGCATCCATCAGAAAAATAAATATGCTTAGGAATTCTCTTGAAATTAGATGTTCAGAACTTTATTAAATGGCCTTGGAACAGATGCATATTAATGGTATCATGCCAAAGACAATTTAAAACTATAACAAAGGCAATATGATTTATTGCAAGAGTTTCAGAATTTCTGTAATAAGCTATAAAGGGGTGGATTAGGGCTTGTGCATTGTTCCAACTGAAACCCTGCACCTCATCCTGAAGAACAAATGCATAATTTTCTGTAGTTCATATATAACAATATACTCATATTCATTGTCAATATGCTAATTTATAGTTCAGTTAAAAAACAAGACTTTTGGGCTACTATAAATGAATGTGGCAGGATATGATTAAATTTTTCCTTAAAGATTTCCAAAAACTCTTGTACAGGAGTGATAACTGTTTGAAGTGTTGTTCTGTCTGTAGATGCCCATACTTTGTAAGTTATCTCGTAAATTCCATTTTTATCAAATATAAAAAATTTCAACAAAATAATTGTACCAGGGTAGCTCTCATATGATGAGAAGTACCACCTCGGATGAGGTGAATTGCAAATGATTTCAGAAAGGTAATCTTTGTAAGTATTTAGTCTTCATCACTTGTCAACTCATTTATTCTACAACCTTCCAACATTAGCTTAACATTCTGATGTATACTACAAATTTCATATACTATGGGTGCCATTTGACCAGCCAGGACACAGTTCTTTGGTCACTATTAAGAACTTGGATCCCATTTTTAACTCTGGATTATTGTCTTTAAAAGTTTTATATACTTTTTGAAGATTTCCTAACACCAAACACTTCTGTTTATGAACCCTAATTCTATTTTCCTTCATAGAAACAAAATCCTTTCTCCCAGGAATTAGGATTTGCTAATATACCATATTCCTTTTCTAATTGTTTTGCTTTTCATACTAAATAGTTGTTGCCTGTGGTGCCTCAGTAGTAAAAATAGGCATTAATAACCATTCAAAAAAAAATGCTAAATAGTTTGAAGCTTCAAATTCTCTTTCAATATGTTGAAATGTCCAACTCTTTGGCAGAGCTGTCAATATTTGAATCTTTTCATTTTTAATGAGAATAGTTTGAAATTGATCATTTAGTTTGTGTATAATTTCAGGTTCAGCACCTTTTCCTGATTAGGACATATAAGTTTGTTTTAGTATCTCAGTAACTTTCTTCAATTTCATTTTAGAAATATTGCTTTTCTTGCAATCTCTCTCTTTTTTTTAACCAGTTCTTACCAAAAGATAAAAGATTCTCATTTAGTGATATCTGGGGCTGCTAATGTATTGGAGTCATCTCTGAAGTCAGTGGAACTAGATGACTGTATGTAGGTCTTCTTTGAACACACTTGAAACTGACACATTGTTATTGGCCCTTGAATTTGTGACAGTTTTTTCCTATACTTATCACATCTTTTTTGTTCTACATTTATACCACTAATCTTCTAAACCATCCACATTTGAACATTTGCAATCTTTCTTACTTCTCAAAAGGATTAAGGTAATAAAGCATATTCAAGAAAGCGATCTCTCTGACAACTGTTTTCTAAGTAAAACATTTAAATATTATCTGAGATTATTTTTCAATGAAAATATCTACATTAATTACTTTTAAAGTCATTAAGCATACATGTAGTAAATAACAATACTTCACTTGTAGTCAATTATTTGCTAATGAATGATAAAACAAGAATTATCACAATAACAAAATTTGTACAATCTTTAAAGTGATTCCAATTTATGATTTGCCATTATTATTGGCAGAGTGACCCAAATTATCTTTAGATAAAAGAACAATAAGAATATACTAAATTTGAATCATATCCATAATTGTTCACAATTGGAGGATTTTTTAAAATGGATAGTTTATGTATGGAATAATTAATATCATCTCATGATATTTCTTGCATTCCAATTTGATATTCCAAGGATTAATAGAGAACTATTAAACTAATTATATATTTTTTCAGAATTTTTTTTAAATGACATCTTTATCTAATTCAAGATCAAAGAATAATTAATATAATCTTGAAACCTACAAATGTGCAAAATTAGTTGTGTTGCACGTCATTTGAAAGGCACTCTTACAAACTTTTGATTGATACTAGCCTCAACTTGTTGAAACAATGAGCACAAAAGTTATAATGAAAATGGGTTTGCAGGAATTCTGTTTTCTCCCAAAGTTTGAACCACTGTATCTCACAAAGTAGGTGACTTAGAGAATGCAATTTTATAAAATTACATATCTGTATAATGTCTATACACTCACCAAATTTAATGGAAATTGAAAAAGATGTTTATTTGGCATGGAATGACTCATAACCAGTATAAAACAAGAAAATGAGTAGCATTTTTTCAAAACTTGATAAAGGCAGAATATGTATTTTTCAGAAAATGCACATTTTTATGTTCCCATAGAGAAAGGTGTTAGAAGAATGTAATATTTTCACCAGTACTAGATCTTACTGTTGCAAATAAAACATGGTTTTCTCCAAAGGATTCCAATTTCATCTTCAAAGTATGTGCTTTTCACTGATATATTAATATTGTATTCAATAGTAATTTTGAATTCATTTTGAATAGTAACCTAGGTTTTAGTACTTTCTGTACACCATCCTTTAGGTTTTTAATTTCACAGTCTTCGTTATGCACTTTCAGGGTGCCCTGTTCTTTTAAGATGTCATAATATTCTTTGGGAAACATGATGCATTCCTTTTTTCTGTATGATTTCTCAGTACTATCAAAGTCTTGATCTGGAACCATGGAGCTATATGCACATACTGAAATGAATATTCTTGAATCTTGAACTCTTTTTCCAAGAATGCTATAAGAGGACCATAACTTGGTAGTTTCTTATCTAAGCCATAAAAAAAACTCCAGCAAAGCTGATGCAACTTGGTGCATCCTCTTGAAGACTCTGTTTCCAGCCAGGTATATAAAACAATATTTTCCAATCATCCTTGCCCAGCATAGAAAATTTCACTCACAGATTTGAAAGTGGTCTGTTTTGCTGCATATCAAAAAGAATCTTAATGACACCTAGATTTTCTTCTTTCATTATTCCATAAGACTGCTTTGCATAAATTTGTGTAATCTGTGACTAAGTCTTATTTCATTTTTCTTCTCCAAATACTCTTCTTTTTATTTTCATGAGATCAACTTTACAAGTGGAAAGGAATAAGTGGAAGGCTAAATATAGAAATATGTCCAATGTGTGAAGAAAAGGTAATATCTGGCATAGTTTATTAGAATATAAAGAAAGAAAAGTCACTTTTGGAGGAATGAAGTAATCTTTCAACATAAGTAGTTGAGAATAAGATAAGATAACAAATTTAAGCATGGAGAAAAATATGTAAAGAAATAGAAATGTATTTAAGGAAATTGAGGAAGAAATGGTTGAGGGGGACCAATAAATGAGTAAAAGAAATAAATGAGCAGTAACTTATTAAAAATGACAATTTATTTCTGCAAATCAATCCAATATCCTAATAACTACAGTGTTGGGGATTTTGGATCAATAAGACAGCTCACAATTAAATTGTGGTAAATTATTATTAGAAGAATTTATAATTAATAAATACAAAATAGTATAAGGGTGATAGATTAATGTATAGTTTTGTATATTATATTTTACTTTGTATTCATTGTGTTGAGTATTCAGTAAATTCATTCATTCATAATAATGTGAATGGTTTGTATTGCTGCAGCCCACCTGTACTTCTAGCCTTGAAGTTCAAAACATACTGACATCAATCAAAGCAAATATTTTCAAGCAACATTTTGCAGGTTTATTTGACATGAACATTTTTAAAGGGCAATTTCCACAAAATACTTATAATTTCTCATCTAGGTTACATATTTACCTACAAAATAATGCATTTTAAGATTTTGAACAAATTCATTTAATGACTGCTCTAATGCTTACTAATTTCCTCCTGGCTGCTCATGTCTTTTGATCATCAAATTGCAAGCAAAGAAATATGAAAAATATCCATACCAGACTCATTAGCTGCCCTAAGTTTTTCTAAATTTAGCCTACTACCTCTGTGAATTTCTATTAAATATATTAGTCACAGTAATGCAGTAATTCATTCTCTATTGTGAGCTTTTCTGTATTTGTTTTACATTTTGATCTCTTTGAAATTCAATAAACTCATTATTGAAAATCACTCATTCCTAAATTAGTAGGAAATTCAGCAACATTAAAAGCTGAAAAAATCTTTTTAGAGTAAAATATTATTTAACATCCTCAAATGTATAATAATGTTGTGTACCCTTGTCCTAACATTTGGGTATGAAATTTGGATATGCCATTTTGTTACAGCCTTTTTTCCAAGGTAATGGTTTTTATTAGCCTGCTGTCCGTTATCATCAATAGTTTCTTCTCTTTTTTGCTCAGAATGACATTATTTTCTTCATTTCCATGATTCAGAACATCAATTGACACCTCATTTAGTACTTCTGCCCCCCCTCCCCAAAGTCTGTAGGAATCCATCTAAAATATAATTACTAGAGTGAATGAGTACGGTGCTCTGAAGTTATATCATGCAAAATAATACTTATCTCAAGTTTTAGTTTGTCATGGTGTGGTGGGGTGTATTCAGATTTACTTCAGTTCTCCTTCACAATATCTGACTGTGCTGAAATAATGAATTCTTGTTTGGTATATCCTGGAGACATCTGATGGCAGCTACCTGAAACTACACAATGTAAAAGTGTTTCATTTTAGAATACTTAATATAAATATGTTGCATGGGATGTATCAAATCTCAACACTACACTGCTGGATTAAAAACTAGATTAGAGTAAAATGCTTGTTTAACTTGTATTTTGATCAGCACAATCAGTTTAAAAATATTTAGCAAGAAAATGAATGTTTTTCAGGATGTTAAATGTATAATTGGATTATTTATAATTACATGTGTAAAAATTACAGGGTATTTAGGGTATTTTCAATAGAACCCACATTTAAAAGTGTATGAGAAGCTGCATTACATTTTTTAGATAGTATTACACAACAATGATATCACAAGATGTCATCCAGAAACTCATTAGCTTGCATACTTAGCAAGGTGGCTGCATGATTTATTAGACCATTACAGCTTCTGTCTGATATCTATTATTTTCTTCATTTATAAATGCGGCCTACTAAGTTGTACATATTTATTTTAGGTTCGTCCTCCTCCTATTGGAAACACTTTGAGTACTGTATCTGTGAGTCAAGAAACCACACTTCATTCAGGAGAAGAGGAAGCTGTTGATGATTGCAACAGAAATGATTCTGCATACCCTCCAACTGGTGCAACTGTTTCACAGCCTATTATACCATTATTGACAATACAGCAACCCTCGCCAACTCATCACTGTCCTCCAAGACCTCTTGTTGGATCACCTCCTCCACAGCGGGTTGGCAGTAATCTTGACTCCAACTTTCAGTTTTCAGGGAAAGGACCTAGGCGGCTACTGAAGGAATTGGATAAGCCAAATTCTCTAGATCTTCCATGCCCACCACCCCTTATTACAGTGACTACAAATATGAGTGAGGCAGAATCAGATACTGAATCCATCTCTCCTGCAACAAAGACAGGTAATACACACCCTGGTGTATCTGGAAGTGGAGTGACTATGTGCTATCTCAGTCCATTCTCCATGTGTTCTCGTGCTGACCGAACAGCATCAGAATCAAATCTCAGCTCATCAGGTTACAGTTCCATGGCAAGCCCTGGACCCTCACGCTGTGGCTCCAACAATCCCTTATGTCCCTCAGAAGTGGATGATCCTCCTTGTCCAGGATCTGGTTGTGGTCCAGGACATCTTCCTCCACGCAAACCATCACCTCTTCTCCGTACTCCTGCAACTACAACCGATACTGGTGGAGAAGAGGGGGAAGCCAGGAGGCCTCCTGAAGACCATGTGCTGCAGGGAGGCCATTGCAGAGGGCGTTCTGACTCGGAAACAATGTCTGATGACCTCTTCATGGAATCAAATGATGAGGGCATAGGCACAGATCACTTGGATGAAAAGATTGAGGAAGGTGAATTAAAAAGTGCAAAGGAATTGGAAGTGTTTATTGGTAAGGAACTGCTGGAGAATGGCAAGACACTTCTTGGACTACCAATGTTATCAACTCCCCCCATTGCTCCTCCAAGAGGAATTACCATATATGGGAGTGTGGACACTGGTCTAGATTATTGCAAATTGCTACCACCATCTACAATAGCTCCAAGCAGTAAGTCTTCCCTACAGCTGCCAGCCATTATTGTGCAGCCTGATCCTGGAGGGAGTGATAAGCATCTCAGTCCAGTGAGTTCACGTAGTGAGAGTCCCCTTAGTGATAAGACAGCTGGACTTGGACGTTTCTCACCATTGTTCTATGGCCGACACAAGTCGGATCAGTTGCCTTTTACGGACTCAGATGGACTATATGACTGTCCTAGTTCAGACTGTCCACAGAATAGGGTCCCAGCAACCATGATAGTACAACAACACCGAAAATCAACAGGGCGGAGGCGAGAACGTCGCTCTGCCCCAAGAATTCCTGGAACATGTGGCACAGGAGGTGGCAACAAAACCCCAAGCCCCACCAAGGCACCAGCCTTCCTTGATGTTCCAGGCAAAGATCAGTTCTATCGCCCTATAGCTCCCCGCAAACCAAGCCCTAAACGGACAAGGGCACGCACTCAGCCTCGAGTCAGCTCATCTTCATCTTCAGAAAGTATTACTTCCACCAGGTAAGCAAAATTTCTCTCCCTTGTTTTCTGCTTTGGTTCACAATAAGAAATTTTAACATGTTCTTTAAAACAAAATAAATTGCTCTAGGAAACAATTTTTAAGTACCTAAGAATAGTACTATAATGCACAGTGAATCTTTATACAGTTTTTAATAAATTTCATTAGAGGTGCATCCAGAAATTTTGGAAGAAAGAAGATTTTCAATCTTTAATTCAATTGAGCATACAACATGGGCATTGCATAATCTTTTCTAGGAATTTTGCACATAGCTATCCTTGTTTTTGCAGTCATTGAAGAAATGAATTTGGTACAAAAAGGGTTCAATTCCACTATTTAGATTTTTTAATTGGTCATAAGCTGCAACATTTTCTTCATAGTATGGTGAAAAAAATTAGGTCCTGTAGCTCTTGCTAGGATTAATAAATTTTTTGGAGATGTTACATCTTCATTTTGGAGCAAAATGGGAATTGATTTTGCAACCAAGCTGGAGATATTTTATTTGGTAGTGTTTGTTAATCTATAACTTAATTACCACTACAGGTGGCTGAGATGATTAAGGTGTGGACTCATGAGCGGCAGTTCTGGGATTCGATTCCCGCCAGGACTGTTTAGATAAAATGATAAGTTCGGAAAACTATTTTTTTTTCTTTCCCAGAATGAAGGAAGTATTTGGAAGGAAGTTTAGGGTATTTCTCTGATATTTGCCTTTGATGAGTACTGGGGAAAAAAGCTCAGTCAGAATGGACAATTCTGGCAAGAGTCAATTCCTAGATCTCCTGCTCATGAGTACCGCCACAGGTGGCTGAGATCGTTAAGGCGCGGACTCATGAGCAGGAGGTCTGGGGTTCGAATCCCACCAGGACTATCTTCCCTGACTGGGGTTTATTCCAGGTTTTCCTCAGTCCTCATAACTGGCAAATGCCAGGGAGGTACCCTAAACTTAGGCCTGGAACACTTCCTTCCTTAAAAAAAAATCCTTTCTCAATATATTATTTCATTGCATGAATCATCAGTGTTCACTGCCTGTGGTGCCTCAGTATTAAAAACAGGTATTAAACACTACTCAAAAAAAAAACCTGCTCATAAATCTGTGCTTTGACCACCTTAGCAACCTATACCTGTTGTAGTGTAGTTCAAGAGCACTAGGACACAATGTAATGATTAAATAAAACAAATAAAAAAAAATCATTTAGTAAATTTTAATAAACCTGGGTACTTTATTAAGAGGCATTGAGTCATACAAATGGTTTGACCATTAAATTCCTTGAAAATTGAACAGGAAACAGGTTATAATATCACACCTTACAGTAACATTTTAAAAAATCACATTTCTCTTAATGTATTTTTGCACCTACAGACTCCTGAAAAAAAAATGGGAAACAAGTTTCCTTTTATTATAGATGGCTAATGGTAAATGTGTAAGGAAGAATGGAGAAATATGAACATGACTCTACTATATAAAAGCCTTTGTCAGTAAAACTGAGATATACAGCTATAACTTACATGAAAAAGCAATGTGATAATTGGTGGAGGCATAGTTTTTCTTAAGATAAGATACAATACATTTTTTGTCAGAGATCACAAAGAACTCTCTGTAATGGGGCAATACAACAGATTGCAAGCAAGAGTTGCTTAATTTATGCATCATCTTCATTGTACTTAGATCCATTCACTGTCAACAGAAGAAGTGAAATCATATGCCAGCAAATTATAAAATTTAAAATAAAGTAATATTTTTGAGCGTTAACTTCTTTTTGAATGGCTCAGATTTTCCATATTTTTAAACTTCAATTTAAAATCTAAAAGGGAAAGAATTACACTTCAGAGTTTTTGTTTCAAGAGTTTTTGTAATGCCATTTTCAGTTAACCCAAATGAAAACTATTTTAAACAGTATAACATTTATGAAAATATACCAGGTAGCCATCCTCTGGTATTTTAAATGAAGGTGGATTTCCCTGCAGTTGACATCTAAGGTAGAACATAGAATTTCTTTGATGTACTTCAGTGTAGTGCAAAAAATTTACCTTCAATTAAAATATGGTGCACGAGGGTCATCTAAATTACACATCACAGAAATGCAAGCCAGTGATGATGATCTCCTGATTTCAGCATCAAAAAAGACTGTTATTAAAGACTCTTATTCATTTTGAATGGCAGAAAAGAAATTGTTGTGTTAATGGTTGTTTTTATACAATTTAGGTGATATAGGAGAGATTTTTACAAAAGAGTCTTCAAAAATATGATTAGTATATAAAATTTGAATAACAGAATATACCTTGACTATACAGTTGGTTTGGGACACTTATTCTTCTCTTTCAGAAGAATCTTTATTTAAAACTAAATAGGTAAAGTATAAGTGTCACCAAAACAAATAAACATCAACCTTATTTTACTACTTCACTGTTAATAACTTCAAGACATAAGTTTAAATGCTTTGACTGTACTTAATATAAAAGATCAAACAGAATAAATTTCAGAAGTTATATAACTGTAAACTTACAGAAAAAAATTATGCTGTTTCTTAATATGTTATTCATGTTCCTTTAGTTGTTCATAATTTATTAAAACAATTCATTACAAATTAATCATCTATTAGTGTCCATGCTATAAAGTTAATAAGTTTCACTTTAAATAAATGAGCAAACATATATTGTTTTCTTCAAAATTAATTTCTCTATATGGTATATTTTCAGAGAAATGACCATTAGATCACCTTCTGAAAAAAACATGAATCCAGAATGTTTATCCTGGTCTGGAGTGCTCAGCAACCAGACAGATGTAGACTGGGGTAGTGAAACAAAGCATCACCTCTCTGTAGAACCATCTACTGAAGACACAGGAGAGGTCAGATTTTCATTTATCTCATTTCTAACTAAGTTTACTTAATATTTGACATAATTAGTTGGTTATTAAAAATGACATATTGCTACCAGTTATAATTTTAATTTCAACTTTGTCAGAAGAACATATATAAACAACAATGGCTTAGCACTTGTGCTTCCTTTCTAACCCTAATAAAAGAATTATAAAATTTCATTTCGTGTACTTTTCTGAAAACAATTAAATATTTGAAGGCAGATTCATACATTAAAAAAAAAGGTTAAGCTCTAATAGACATATGTGTGCTTGAGTACGTGCATGCGTGTCATTTACTGGAAACAATAGCAAACAAAAACAAATTTGCCCTACTTTGAATCCAACCATACCAGATGCCATAAGAAATTTTTTCTCTGTTATTCAGAAACTGAAAAATGCATTTTCATATAAAAATAAAGTTTGTATACAATAGTAAACTATAAAAACACCATATTTATCATAAATATCTTTTTATGTTTCATAGATATTTATCTCACCTTAAATATTTGTGGTGAACATTTTTTTAATATTTAAAAAATAGTTAAAAATGTTAATGGATATCATTGTATGATTCAGTTGAACTACACACTCTTAAAGCTTCACTTACTTTTCATAAATGTTCTCGAAACTGGTTCCATACATTTATGAAAAGTAAGTAAAGCTTTAAGAGTGTGTAGTTCAACTGAATCATACAATGATATCCATTAATATGATTGGCTTCACTGTGTGAGTTCCAATTTACATTTAAGTTAAAAATGTATTCTGAAAATCCAAGAATTTATTTTCTAAGAAATGTAATTTGCTCAAAACTTAAAATATGCATCATAGGTACATTATAAATGGATATTTTTGATAATTTATTTTTGCATTTGCAGCTTATTGTGACCTTTCCCATTCCTCATTTGGAAAAATATAAATTATATTAAGTATACTGGTATATAACACTGTTTAATAGAAGAGTCATTTTGATACACAGATATATTAATAACTACTTTTGAATATGAGACCTCAGAAAATGGCCATGAAAAGGTATGATTGATCATGCTTTTTATGTACAAGAGGGTAGGATGTGTTCATAATTTTGTAATTGTTAATGAAAGTAAATTTTTACCTAAAATAACTCTTAGAGATCTAATTGCCAATTGAAAAATAGGTCATATGATTAAAAAGTATATTAAGTAAACTAAAATATATAAATAGTCTCAACAATTTTTCAATTTTCTAAACTCTGCATTCTTAGGATTTACTATGTGCTATATGTGCAATATACCAATTGTAATCAGCTAACATATGTTAATAATATTTTCCTTTGCACATTTTTCAATAGTGGAACTGCTCCCCATGTTTATCATTGATCTCCCTGCAGTAAAAAAAAGAGAAATTTCAGATGAGAATAAAAGAAACTATTTTAAAATTGCAGCCCATAGTCTCATATGCACTACTCATGTTTTCCATTAGCATTCTATAGTTTTCAATTTTTTTACTACCAAATATATTTGAAACCACTTTCTTAAATGTTAACCAGCTCAGATTTTTATTTTCTTTTTCTGAATTCATTACCTTAGAAGCTTTTAATTAGATCAATTTAACATGCAGATCTGACAAAATCACTTCATTTTTCTCCCTAGTGGTTTATTAGGGGTGTTTTAAAAAATTCTCAGCATGGCTCAGAGAAGTTGTGGAGATGGCCAAATTACTATGATAGCTGTAAAGTATACTTTAATAGTGCACTGTAAAGTTTCAGGCATGTAAGTGTAGTCACCTGTTTGTGATGATCATGTAAACATACTAATGTTAACATTTTCTACAAAATGGATAAAGTTGAAATACAAGTTCTGATAAAGTACTTCATTTTGAAGGGTTTAATTCCCAACAGAAATACAAAAGGAGTTAGATTCCACATTAAAGGATTCTTCTCCTTTGTTTTTGACAGTTAAAAAGTGGAGCGCTTAATTTAAGCATGGTCATATATCTATTCAAGATGATGAGCACTCAGGGTGTCCCAAAACTTCTACAAATGATGAGATTGTGGCAAAAATTCACAATACTGTACTCAATGATCGCATATTGAAAGAAAGTTTACTGACATTGTAAAGATCTTGATAGGTTGTGTCCACTACATTTTACATGAAGTTTTGTGTATGATAAAAAGCTTTCTGCTCAATGGGTGCTGCATTTGTTTAACAACAGACCAAAAATGAATTTGAATGAACATTTCTCAAGAGTGTTTAGACTTGTTTAAATTCAAGTTTGAATGAACATTTCTCAAGAGTGTTTAGACTTGTTTAAATTCAAGTGAGTTTCCCATTTAAATTCAAGTGAGTTTCCATAACATTTCATAAAAGTAGATGAAACATGGATTCATCATTACATGCCAGAGACAAAGCAGCAGTACAAACAGTGAGTGGCAACAGGTGAAAGTGCATCAAAGAGAGTAAAAATAGTTCCATCTCCAGGGAAAGTCATGACTGCAGTTTTCTGGAGTTCTCATGGTGTTGTGCTTGTAGACCACCTCCAGAACCATTACCAGGGATTCTTTCTACATTGTTAATTTATTTTTTCAAAAGTACACAATGTATTCAAAAAAGGTAAAAATGTGGTATATATATGATAACTCCAAATTTGTAGCCAACCCAAATTTTTCATTGCCATTTTCAATTTGAGTAGCCTCAAATTACTTAGCAAACCACATTTTCATCCGAATAGTAGACTAAAAATTAAAATTTATTGCATAGTTTTATCAGCACAAGTAAAAGCAATTAAAAGATTCATTCTTTACTTTAATTATTCACATCCATCAGCATGAGCCTGTCCCTCACAGGAAAAATAAGTATTAAAACTTAAGATAATGATAAGTCTCTAAATTTTAGTTTCCTTCTTGACTCTGAAATGCAATTTCGTTGGAATCTAAAACCTCCATTTTGCATTCAGATATTAATGAACAAATATAATACTCGATAGTAAAAAGTCATTCTGTAACATTTTGTAGATGTGATTAATGAACAGGAGGAGGAAGATGATGAAGTAAAAAATTTATTAAATTTGTTGAGTCATAAAGCTCCTCTGCCAGAACTCTTAAACAAAAGCAAAGTTTAAGATAATTTAAACAGATAAGGCTTCAAAATGTACTTACAAGAGCACTGCAGAACTGTAAGAGGGAAAAAATTGGTGGCTATGGATAGAGAGTACAAGAATTGTTTCTTATTTACTCTTGAATAAGTTTTTCAAGAAACATTGGATAGTATTAAATTTAAAATTAATTTTGTGTCGGAACTGATACAGTGAAGCAATAAATTTATTCTTAATTAGCTAGTGAGTGGATTCAATGCCTTTATGCTCCACTTACCATTGAATTACACAGAACATGTTTCACAGACTTTTGCCTGCATCATCAGCTGTGAGTTGACTGCCGGATTTGTTGTTGGTTGGATGGACTTGCTGTAGCTCTCATGGACATTTTATGAACTTTTGGATTAATTTGCCTTCTGTTGGGATTTCAAAGCTCATAACCTTATCTTCATATTTTTTATAAACTTTCCCTCCCCCCCCATATTCCCAGCTCCAAGGGTCTATCTACCATTTTCAATAATTTGATTACCATTTCTATATCATTTTATCTTCGCAAAAAGTGATGTACAACCACTAATTTATCTATCTGATTGTATCTTGATGTTTCTCCTGGGTTCCTTTAGCCTAATGCTTCTTTTTTTGCCAATATATACTTTGTTGCATTCTGAACGGTATAGAAATGGAAATCAAATTATTGAAATTTGTAGATAAACTCTCAGAGTTGGGAATATGGAAAAAAAAATATGAAGAAAGGTTATGAACTTCGAGATTCCAACAGAAGACAAATTAATCCAAAAGTTCAACTTTCCATCAAAACAACACCAAATCTATCCAACCAACAACAAATCTGGCAGTCAACTCACAGCTCACAGCTCACTAGCTAATTAAGAATATATTTGATAATATGCTTAAACATTAGAGAAATCATTAGAGCAAATAAAGAAGAAGAAAGTGCAATGACTTGATAGAAATGCATCCTAAGTTATGGCCTAGATTTAAACTTTGGGCCTTTGGCTTTCGGTGCTGGTTTTCTTCTTTTCAGCTATGAAATAATTTTAGATTGTGCTCTCATAACTCCCTCTAGTCCATATGTCATTTTTAATAAAATAATTTTGGCAAAGCAAGCTGGAAGTTCAATGTGTGAAACACAGATATTTATATGCTTTCCTGTTTCTTTTTCTTATTCCTTTTGTTTTCTTTTTTTATTTTGTTTTTATTCTGAACTAGTGTTCTGCATTCTGTCTTTAGTGTATACAGGACTTATATGAGGTAATTTTCATTCCATGCAAGAAAATATTTATTTAATTAATTTTATTTATGAATTATTAGCTTTAGTAACATCAATGTGTTAAACTAATTCATTTTTCTAGATGCCAGTGTTGGTCTGTGGTTGAGTAGATGAAGGTGTCACCAGGCAGGAACCAGATTTCATCATGTGGTCATCTCTTAGCTTTCTCATTCTCTGTCTTGCTATCTCTTGTACAGAATGAAATCTGTAAAAAGAGAAGAATATCTAATAAAATGTTTGTATACATCATACATCATTTGCATCATATAGGTAGATCTTCAATAATCATAGATATGGTGTTAAACTTTTAAATTGCTTTAATAAAGGAACATAAGTGTCAAGTTACAAATAGCAATGTATTGTTCTATTTTTATATCTGTCTGAGCTATATTGGTCTTCGTTGCAAGATAGCCTTTCTTTTCTTAATTTCATAAGAAAGGCTCTATGCCTTCATTTTTACCATAAGCACCTGATAATATACCATTAGGATTAGTAATGTCCTAGAAGTGTCATCTTTCTGTATTTCTTTAGTTTTACTCCCTATTCCCTTTAAAAATATTTTGTTCTTTGATTTATTTAGTTTTATTAGTAGTTTCACACCCACATTATCAAATTAATATTTAATTATTATATATAGAAATATTTAGATTGCTATACTAGAATGCAGTTATTACTTGTTTTTAATGTTAAGCAGAAGTTAGAATTTACTGAGATTATATTAGAGTACTGCATAGATTCAAATCTAGATTTGAATCTAGAGTGACTCAAAGTAAATTCCTATTAGTGTAATTTGCTCAAAATAGTTTCCTCCTCCTGTAGCTAGATTTATTGCAAATGACTGCTTTGATGCATAAATTGTATTTATATACATTTTTTATACTATAGTGGTATCAGATACATGGAAATATGCTACTATGCAACATTTCTGGTAACTAGACCAGCCCTAAGATGTCATTGTTTCTATGATTTGCTGATGTTGGAAAGTAGGGGGTATTATGTGTTCACAGGTATAATGTATTTATTGCCCACTTTATATTATTTTTTGCTTTATTTATTGTTAATGATTCTGGAATTGCTAATTCACAATGAAAAGCAATAGTGCACCATATAAAATATTCTGAGAGTACTTCTCGGACAGAGGGTACTGGGACATGTGACCCTTTTATCCTCTTAGGCTGCTTCTGCTGGCCTATTATTTAGAATATCAACCAACCCTTGCAATTGCTGTCTTGGGTTCTGAGAATATATTTGTTCTTTTGTCCTCTAAAGGAAAATAAACAGAGTATCACATTGTCATCCTTAACATTACCCAGAACAAGACACAGTTTCTAAATGAAACCTTAAAGTTTCATTCCTGCACATTTAGTTGACCATTACAATCTGTACAGTATTGATTTAGTTAAGATTTGTGCATTACAAGAGTTTTGTACATCTTTCAAGTAAAATGCATTGTTTGGTGTAAAATGTAGTCTTACACTTCTAGAATCATGTAAAGGTAAAACTTTATTAGTAACATTAAGTAAGAAATTTAATGATCTTTGGATTTATTTTAATTTTTTTCAATGATAACTGTCTTGATATCATAAGAAATGACTCCACAAAAATCCATTATAAAAACGGGTGTTAAACATCATTAAAAAAAATCCATTGTTACAGTGAGTCGTCCTCAGCATGGTCAGGTCTGTGAAATTTGTATACTGTAACATTTAATAGATATTAAAAAAAAACTGAACTCTCAAATGATGTTAGATTCAGCTAGAATGGCTGTTAATGTGTCAAAAAGTTTTATAACAGAAGTAGTGAAGAAGCAGGGATGCTATCAAAAATAAGGTATGTTTAGATTTTTCTAAACATACCTTAAGGAAAATTGAGCAGAAGAAAGTAAAATAAGAGGTAGATGAATTTAAGAGAATCAAACATGCCATTTAATTCATGAATTTTATACAAATAGAAAGACTGTACCTATCATCAGCAAGATCAACAATGCATTTAAAGAAAGAGAAAAATTAGAATGTGGAAGAGAATATTTCAGAATCTAAATAAATAAATAAATAAATGAGAATTCAAATGGAAGAAGGGTAACTCAAGTGATAAATACTCAAATCCCTTACTAATCTTCACCGGCTTCAGTACAGGTTATGAATAATGCTAGTTATTACAGTGTGCAGCAATCAGTCCCTCATCATGATGTAGAGCCATTACTCAGACAGTTGCACATATATTGTTTTAAATTTTATTTATTTATTTACTTGGAAGAGTTAACCAGTCTTGCATACTTGTTTAAGAAAGAATAGCTGCATTCTTGGATGGCAACATATGAATAAGTCCCCTTCAAATCAAGGCCCCTTGCCTTGATGATGGATTTCAGAGGGAGAATAAAAGTTTAAAGAAGAGATCATCCTAATACTCCCTACAGCAAGCCTACAGATAAATTGCAGCTGTGAATGAGTGGCTTAGATGACTTTAAATAGAATGTGATGTTGGAAACTATGCAAGTTCAAATATTATATCTTTTTTTTTACACTTGAACCTCATATTTTTTATTCCTTTTCCCATTCCCTTTGTTTTTATGAACAATATAATTTGTTCAAAATTAAATATAAAGTATCATTTTAAAATAAATTATGCATAAATCATCACCATCTTTCTTTCAATGTTAATATCTTTTCACTGATTAAGAAAGAATATATGTATGATCATTCATTTCATTAAAGTAAATATTTCTGTGTACTCATTTAATAAATATGCATTATAATAAACTTAATTGGCATACTTCAGACTTTCGGAATTCATTTTAGTGCCATCTGCCAGAGAAAGGTATCCCAATGGAACAATTCTGTTCCAGAAGGATAACCATAGCATTCACAAGTCAAGAGATAGTTCAGTGTTGATGTGATAGGCAAGAAGATATCTTGCTGATACCTTACCTTCCCAAATTACCTGATCTAAATCTTAATGAGAATGTTTGGGCAGAAATAAAGGCAGGTCTTTGAAATTCCCGCCTGCCACCTCACAGGACATCTTATCAAACTATGGCGCAAGGTTGAAGAAGCTTGAGATTCCCTCGAAAAAAGGCCAAATTACTTTTGCTGGCTGGTAGACTCTATGCTGAGAAAACAGTATTTTTGAGCATGAAGAATATTGTACTGGATATTTTTACATTTATTTTTGTGTTTTGTTTGTTTATTTTAATATATAACAGTGACCGAAACATGTCTCAAATAGAAACATTCATTCTTTAAGGCCACGGTGGAAAGGTCTTAAGGCAGCAATATACATTTCAAAGCTACAAGTATTAAAACTTACTCTTATATTTAAAAATTAACTCTATTCTGAGTTGTGGTCACAAACAATGCAAAAAAGTACAAATAAAAAGTGTACAATTTGTGCGAAATTGAAACCACATCACAACAAATGTATACTTTATCAAGTAATGCCTTGAACCCTTGGATACTTACAGGCTGGAACATCAAAGCCATTCATTTTGTCACACATTCATATTTCAAAACAGATGCTGACTATTTCATTTAATAAATGAAAATCCAATGCTTCCTTACATTTCTGGTTTAAATGAAGAAAGTGGTGAATTTTTATAATTTTCATTAAGAAACAAATGTATCATTGAAGATTGATTTATGTTAACACTGCTTGCAATCACATTATGAAGGTAATGTACTGTAATAGCCTCACATATAGGAGCTTGCCCGCGACTTCAGTAATAATCAGAGGCATAAAGTGGTATTTGTTTCCAACAAGCTGCTATTCATCATTTGAGTAAGTGTACATACATACATATTTCATTTATATTCATCCATGTAGTCAATTATTGATATAAAACAAGTCAATTAAATTACAATAAATGGATGAACATATCATTTCATAAACATAATTAAAAGAAAATATATATTTATAATTATATATTCATATCAAATATATAAAAAATTATATAAAAAGGAAGCATTATATTCAGGATTACCTAATCAGTACTTTTGAAGAGTCACAATATAGATCATATCACTCCATAGAAGATCATATATCATAATTTAGATATAGTGTATTTCCATCTACCTGGTAACACTATAAGAGTTGCTTATATTTTTCTCATACCAGTGGCATAGCATCTCCTCTTTTCAATATAACAGGTGGACACTTGCTTAATTATAGATGCAAACACTTTCAAATCCAAGCATCAGTCCTCATATTATGGGACTTCCATTTGCAGGGCTAGCAGAGGTGGCTGCTATGCTACTATGCTAATTATTGTCCATATAAGTAATATAACCCCAAATGTTCAAGAAACAGTTTGCAAAATAATTTCATTATGCATTTTGATGATAATTATAATTTAGGTTAGCAATGACTGAAAAAGTTTTCTCTCTAAAATCAAAACAAAAGTGAAAGTGCTGTCATCCTGTTTTGTTTATGGAGGTAATTATGCCTAAATACCACAAAATAAATGCAGCAGTAATTTTGATTTGCTTATATAGAAACTTTAATTCTTTTTAAAATTTGTCTGTGAGATTAATGGAAATAATTTATCATTTTTCAATCAGAGATATTTAGAAAACACAGGCACTAACTAATAGATTGGATAAAAAGGTATGTCATTTTAAAAAAATGCATTGTTTAGTTTGGCTCATTAAAGACTGAACTCCTTTCAGGAAGTAACAAGTCAAATGCTTCCCAAGCTAATGCCACGAGAAGATATGATGCCTAAACCTCATAGGAAGGTCAGCAGATTGAGGACAATTGGGCACCAGATAAGGTGAGATATTTACCACATTTCATGTTGGACTCAAATTGATTTGAATACACTTTCTGGATTGAATTTTAACTCAGTATGATCCCTATTTATGAGATGTTTTTTAAAACCTGTTACAGATTTCTACATAAGTTTACATATCAGTTAACTTGCCTTGCTTTATTTTATGTCATAATCTACAAGATAATCTATTTTAACAATGAATTAATTATTGATTCAATATGTAAAATTTGGAAAAATAAAACAGATACAGAAAGTTAAGTGGAATAAAACTATATGCATGCATTTGTTCTGGGTAAATGTAAAATAGCAATTGAATTTATGTGATGAAAATGACTACATTAGTGCCCATGACCATACTCAATTCAATCTCAGTATGATCTTCATTTACATGCATCTCAGCCTAGATTGAATCCCATTCCATTTCCATGGTCTTTGTGTGTTCAAACATACAAAATCCCTGTATATGGACATTTTCAGTCTGGAAAGCATATGAAATTGATTTGAGTCCAACATATAAACATGCTAATTTATTAATTTATTTTCATTTATGCTAACATTGCCTCCAGCTGTACTAGCAATAAAATCACTAATGATAGTGTTGGCAATTATGCAAATACAAAAATTAGAAAATAGGAAACATGATACATTCACATTTCTAAATAATCATTGACCAGCAGATTTATTCAGTTACAAGACACTATATTAGCTTCTTTGTATAGCTAATCAGCCAGAATGTTACAGCTTTCTTTTAAAATTCCTTTAGCTGGAATTAAGGAAAAATATTTTTTTTTTTCCCTTGTAACAATATTCCAAAAATTAAACCTGTTGCAAGATCATTCAGTAGAATTTGGATCCGAAAAAGAGTAATCATTATTTTTAAACAACATGGCATAAATTAAACTCAATACAAGGTTTTTATTTACTGCAAATGGAAAATATTTGGAACATGTGACAGATTCAAAATAGGCTCTAACCTTTTAGCATGTATGCAGCTCTAAATTTATATAACTATTATCCCATCATTTATCTTTTGCTTCTTTTCTTCCAAAAATATTTTAAGTTCTCTCATTAATTGCTCAATATCTTACACTTAGAACAAACTGCACCAAGTAGTGTATATTTCCAAATATTCAGTGAATGGAAAGAGACTGTGATGCTCCTATGTATCTCTGATAACATTAATAAGAATGCTCTAATGCTGCTGTCTCCAAAAAATAGAACTCCCCCTTTGTGCTGCTGCACTTTTGGTCAAAGAATCCAGAAATTTTGCTAGAGTACAGCACAATATTTTTAAAATTCTGTAGGTTAAAATTAAAATGTTAGTATTTTACTGTGCTTTTTTCTCTGCCTATTTTCAACCCTTATGTTCTTAATTTGTTTTCATTAGTCTAAATCTGAAGTTAATAAAGGAAGAATTCAAAGTTACTGTCTGTGCATCATTATTTTTCTGAATAGGAGAATTTAATCTCCATTTGACTCTTAAGCTCAATTATTTTGCATCTAATTGAAAAACTAGCTCCAATGATTTTTTTTTATAGATTTATTGATTTTATTGGCCTTTTTATGTTTAAAGGAAGTTTATTTTTTTCTGTAAGCCTCATAATATTGTAACAGAAGTAATGGCATCTTTGAGTAATTTAAGATCATTACCAGTTAACAGGTAATTTGTAAATTCATGAATTATTCACATACTGCAGAAACAGTAAAGGCAAAGAACTAACTTGGATTTAAACTAAAGTTCATGCAACACATATAACATTTTAGTTGGTTAGCTATACTACTGGAGAGAGAAAATAAAATACACAGAAAGCAATGCAACAAGAACAAAACATTTTATTCATTATGTGGTTTGTGGATTCGGCACGATATTTATATATTACTACAGGGATAGATGAAGCCTGTATGTCATAGGCAAGGTTCTGATGCACATCATTGCACCATAGATTGTGAAGATAGAGACATCAGGCAAATATGTAGCAATTTCCACATCTGCACAGCATAAGACTATTATTAGCAATACCTGGACCTGGAGAATCATTCACAGGTTTTTGAATTTACATGCACTTCAGTCATGGTATCCTCTGCGCAGATTACCATTGACACCATCCCATCCTCAAGCATGTCATTTGTAGAGATCACATACATTGGAGGCAGGAATGACATAGCATTACATTCTTGAATGAATCATGCCTCATACTCTAAATCGCAGTGATGGACACACAAGAACATGGTATCACCACCTTACACAATGTGGAATGAAATAGAAAACCTGCACCTCAAATTGGGTTTAGGCAGACATTATGCCTAAGGAACATATTTTAAGGTGTAGCACCTTTACAAAAATAGTTGTTTCATGCCGATCATTTGAGATAGGTATTTTTGGACATGAAATGAAATAAAATAGACAAGTTACATTGCACCTTTTTGTAAGAGAGCATATTTATCCCCCTTTCATCCCCTATTTGATGCTTCACATTTTTTGAATCTTTTCTTTGTATGTTCTGTTAAAAAAAATTGAATGGAAAAATAAATGATTTTGACTCTTCTTCTGCAGCTATATAAAACTCTATCTATACGTTTTGTAGAGAAAAACAAGAATTTTATAATTTTATATATATAAAAATTTATAATACCAATAGTTTCCAAGTTAATGTAACAAAAACTGCAAAAGAAAATCAAATTTTAATTAAAGCTATTCACTACAACCTCAGTTTTCTGTGCAATCCATGTACATTTTATGTAAAGAAGGCTCAAATATCTTATTGTTTTACTTGATTGAATTGTATTGTAAAATCTGAGTACTCTACCATGCCAGAAGTTCAGAAGATAAAGTTGTATACATTTTAGAATAATTTAAAAAGCAATTCATTGAGTTGATGGTCTAGTTCTTCGATGTGATGACTGCATTGTAAATATTGTGATTGATGAGAAGCATATAAAATCCAGAATAAACCAGCACACCCAGTATTGCAAGCAAGCAAAGAATTTTGCCCTCTGCAAATTGCAACCTAAGCAAACTACCTTGATATGTGCCTTCTCTTTCAGATCTGAAAAGCAGCAGTCATCAAGTCAGTTCTAATCAGATTTTACCATGGCATTAGTTCATTCAGGAATTTAAATCCACAAATCTAACAATCCTGCATTCAAATCATTTCTCAAGAGGTACATGCAAAGAATGAGAGCACCCTGAGAAAAAAATAACTAAAGCCAATTTATGAGAATGCTCTCTACAAAATAAAAGAGATTGTTGGCAAACATGAGGCGGTATTCATGTTATATGTAACTATTAATGCACTGCAAAGATATGTATTGAATTTTGGTGTTTCTATTATCTTGCCAGAGGAAACACTGTTTCTTGGGATGTACAAATTCAGAAAGGCAAATACCTGCACAGTAATGCACTCATTCAATGATTCATGCATGAAACTGTGGTTGGAGGGCATACAATATGATAAAGTCAGACTTGTGACTGATCAAGCACACTACATGCTTTTGATTTTCCAGAACTGTAGTCACTTATCCCAACCTCAATTGTGTGACATGTATTGCACATGGAATTTACCATGTCTGTGATACAGTCAGAGAGGAATACAATAGAGTAATTGACTTCATTGCTATTCTGAAGAAGAGTCTTGTAAAAGCCTCAAATCATCAACTTTGTACCAAGATTACTAGGCTCCACCTATTATAATTATCTGAAAATCAGGTGGGATACTTGGATTAGATATGCAGTTTTCTTGTGCAAAAATTTTGAGAAAATCTAAAGCTTCAAGCATGCCTTAAATACAACGGATGCAACAGCCATTAAGAGTACTCAACCAAAGAACAAAGAATGACCTAGAGTTGGAACTTTTTGCAGTGCAGGACTGATGTAATTCAGAATTAAGAAAAATAAAAAGAATAAGAAGAAGAGGGACAACCATAATGAATTTTCAAACCCAAACTTGAATCCATTTTGAGGAAGCATTTGCAACTTCTACTGAATTCCCTTTCTGCGTGTTTACAAAATTTACTCCATTGGTTTCAGTAGATGTTGAGCAAAGTTTCTCCATATATAATGAGCTCCTGAGCTCAAGGCATGAGCAACGTACATTCTAAAACAGAAATGTTGTGTCTAATCCATGGAAACAAATTGACCGAAATCCAGTAAATGCCACATTTACCTTCTAAAATTGGTAACTTTATGTTATTTTCTTCAGTGTTGAATTAAAGAATGTCAATGTAACTAATTTAGATCTGAATAAAGGTATTTTATCAGTATCTTTGATGAACATTTTGTGCGTCTGTAGTGCCTGAATAGTAAAAACAGCTGTTAAACACCATTAAAAAAAAGAGAACATTTTGTATAAATTTTTAGAACCTTTCTTTCACCATTCAACCTTTGCACCTTAAAATCTGTTCTCTGGTTATGACTCCAGAGCCTATTGTGTAGAGTTCACTGACAGTCTACTAATATGTCAATAAGTGACATAATATCCTCCAGCTCAATTTTCTGCCATTTGTGCAGCATAGGCTAAATGGCATTCTGCAGCATTATAATGCTTGCCCCCTACTGCAGACATAGTTCAAAGCTTTTTAAGATACTGATATTTTACCTTGCAAATCTTTTGTCAATATATCATGCGAGACCAGGTGGGAGTCCATTTGCTCTGTTCCCTCCAATGACACTTCCTGAACTTCATATGGGAGAAGAATGAAAGATTGTGCCTCAAGATGATATAGGGCATCTATACAATACTATGCATAATTTCAGTGGAAGCTTGCCTATTAGACCCTGTGAGAACCATCATAATCCTGATCTGTAGACATCCTTATGCCAAATTTTGGTGCATGATTCATTATCTATTTTCAGTAAAGTATATCTTGGAAAAATAAGTTCAATAAAATGTCCAAGTTGCATAAAGGATGTTTCACTTTCTCTGTTCAGTAATGTATGTTAACAGTTCTGGGATGTAGCTAAGAAGAAAATATTTTAACATTTGGAAATGATTTACAACAATAGGTTTTGTACCTTATTTATTATGCAACATGGTTCAATACACATGAAATCTCTCAATATATATCAGTCCTGGTAGTATAGTGGTAACCATACTTCCCTTCTAAACCCAAGATCGCAGGTTCAAACCTGGCCAGGATCTATGGATTTTTTCGAGCATAAAAATCCTAAGTATGGCTTCTTTTGGAAGGGAAGTAAAGCCGTGGGTCCTACGTCATACATTTATGAAATGAAAAAGAACTCAAGCCTGAAAGAAGAGGCCTCTGAGCAAAATTTGTTGACCATTTCATGCCCTGAATTGAATGGGATGCTGATGACCTAAGATGTTAAACAACATCTGTAAATAAATCAAATCAGCAACAACTGTGAATATACTTTCCACCAATGTCAATGCACAATTACCATCTTCCTGGTAACTTCATTATAGCATTGATAAATGATTGTTTGGGAGTACTATGCCACCATTCAAGGATAACATTGTTGCCAAATTTTTTACCTTGCCGCAAATTCTTCAGGTTGTCCAATAAGGTATAATCAGACAGAGTAAGATCCAATGAATATGGTGAGTGCAGCACAACAAGTAGTGTTGCTGGTGTGGGCTGTGCATTGTCATGTTGGAGGAACATTCCTGTCAACCACATCCCATTTGCCATTATTCAATCTTGCACCTAAGCCAGTGTAAGGGTCTTGTACTCCATGACAGTCACTCCGTGAGGAAGCTAGTTCATTAGTAGTATGCCTGAAGTATCCCAAGAGATGATCATCTACTTGACCACAGATGTAGCAGCACAAAATTTCTTGGGCTGGTGACTCCCTGGATATTTTCATTGCATGGATGGGGTTTTCTTCTCTGGTGTGTGGTAGTGACACCATAATTCATCTCCAGACAGCAGCTTCTCCAAAACATCTGTATCTTCATTATACATTTCCTGTAGCTTACAACAAACTCAAATTCTTTTGTACTTCTATTGGCTGTGTCAAGTTTCGTGCACCCAATATGTGCACACCTTTATCATATTAAAATTGTCATGAATAATGGTATGCAGGGTTGTGCAACTGAATCCTGTCTGACATTCCAGTTCATAAAAGGTAATGCGCCTATTGACTATAATCAATTCACATGCAAACTCAATATTCCTGGGAGATTGTGATGTTTATAAAAATGTGATGTTTATAATATTTCTATATGCAGATACCCTGCCACTGGTAACTCACTGACTCATTTGTAAATAGTCCTTTGTGCAGGAGCTTCTTGACCACATGCTCGAGTTAAATGTCTAGAATTTCTGCAGTTTTCATGCTATCCTTCCACAAAAACCATACAGTTCATCTTTGTCCATGATAGTCACTTTCCTTCTTGTCCATGGCTTTCTCTACTTGACAACAAATGAGCATTGTCATTTCACCACACTGCTTACAACCCTCATCTAGCACCTACATGACTTACTAATACCAACCCATCACATTACAAATGGACATGCCCATAGATTACAAGGTATTCGTAAAACACTGCCATTGTAAATCATTTCTGAATGCCCCTTGTAATCGTTATGAAAAATCAAAAGCATCCTGCTTTTACATAAATATTTTTACAAAACAAAATCTATACAAACTGTGTCCATAGATTAATAACTATTAACTGAAAAGAGCCATTTTAATATTTAGTTAATTTAAATAAGTCTGTGAATAAAATCATGTTGATAATTGTGATACATAAACTATAACTTCATTAAAAATATATGCAAAAGCAAAACTGGATCAGGAATAGTTAAGATAGTTTAGCAATATATCTTTAATTTGACAAAGAGAAGCCTCTACATTCATATTTAGTTACTAAAGATTTGAGTTTGTCAATTAATAAAATTAACAAATAGAAAAATTTCCAGATCTCTTTGCAGCAGTTTATTAAAATAATGTCATGTGGAAGAAGATCTGCATTATTTTCATGTTTCAATTTACTGCCAACTTTTGTACTTTTCATCATGGGTTTTGATAAATGTTTATTTAAATTTTACCTTTATTTTCATGATATGAGTTAGTAAATTTTTATGGAAATATTGTTGATTACATGATATATGTTAAGTAAGAAAGTTTTTATGAAAGTTTTGAACATCATAAATTTGGATAAAGTGAGATGTAAAAAGGCAATTGTAAGCTAGAAAGGCTTTCCAAAAAGTATGAATGAAATGCACTTGGAATAGTTTGATGTGCTTATGCCTGTGTGCCTTTGCATATTATGTGCATTCTTGTGAGAGAGAGAGAAAGAGGAACTAAGGAAGCTTTAGAAACTGTTTGCCACATTTAATAGTCTTGATATAGAGTTGGTTTGATGACATACTTTACTTTATTTTTTTTAATTGGACATGTTTTGAGAACATTTGCTCCCACCATAAAACAGAAGACCAATAGGTAGAAGCATATTCTGCAGGCAGTCGGAAAAATTTATCACATATATCCAATGATGGCATCTTGAAGTTTTTATTTTTGATTATGAAATTTTTTTTTATACTATTAGTTTCAAAGGTTTAAGTGTGTGTGTGTGTGTGTTTTTATAGTGTTTAATGCCCATTTTTACTAGCGAGGCACCACAGGTGGTGACCACTGATGATACATGAGATGAAATGATATATCGGAAAAGGATTTTTTTTAAGGAAGAAAATATTTGGCATTTGCCTTTTATGAGGACTGAGGAAAACCTAAAAGAAATCTCAGTCAGAGAGGATGGTCGTGGCAGCATTTGAATCCCACCCTTGGCAGCAGATTTAAGTATGTTTCAATAATTTCGTTATTAGTGAAGTATAAGCATCACCAAACCAACAAAGTTGGTCCTAGTGGTGTAGTGGTAACCATACTTGCCTTCTAAACCCAAGGTCGCGGTTCAAACCCGGTCAGGATCAATGGATTTTTTTTGGGCATAAAAATCCTAAGTATGGCTTCCTTCTGAAGGGAAGTAAAGCCGTGGATCCCCTGTCATACATTTACGGCACGAAAAAGAGCCTCAAGCCTGAAAGAAGAGGCCTCTGAGCAAAATTTATCGGCCATTTCAAGCCCTGAATTGAATGGGACGCTGATGACCCAAGAGGTTAAAGAGCATCCTTAAATAAAACAAATCAAAAAAAAAAAAAAAAAAAAAAAACCAACTGTATATCAATATTGTTTTACTATTTCATTGTTAATGGCTCCTAGAGTGCAAGCTTCTTAAGTATATAGGAGCTTCCTTTTAGAATAAGTTTAGCCTTACTGTTAAAAAGAAACTCCTATATACTTGGTTACAGTTTCATAAAAAACTCTTTCCTTTTTTTTTATTTTGTAAACATAGGCAGTTCAAAATATACTCTTTTGATTCTTAAAAAAAAATGGAGGGAGGGAGGAAGGAAGGACTCCTTTGCACAAAGCAGATTAAGCTTAGGTTATACTAAAGACAGGTTCCTTTTATGAAGTTTTAATTTTTTTCTGGAATTCTTCCTACTCCAAAAAAAAATTGTAACCAAATTATATAAATTACAAAGTAAGCTCTTTTTTTCCTAAAGATCTGCTCTTTTTACATATATAATCAGTTTCTTTCATCTGAAAATATTGTGTTTATAAAAAGTTTCTTTCAAATAAATGACAAATAATTTAATGACTATTTCATGAAAGAATTGAGTGATCATAGCTAAAAATAAATTACTTTGGTTAAAAATTTACTGTTCTCTTAAAATTTCAACAAAATAAAAAAATAAAAGTACAAAGCCAGTATAACCTAGGCCTTTTAATCACAAGTTATGATTAAATAAAAATTATTACAAGTGCCATCTGCTATCACTGCCTTAGACCACTTTATCAACTATGGAAAGCAAATATGATCCTTTAAGCCTCAGTTGTCAAGGTAGAATTTTTCTTTCAGAATTATTTCAAAATTAGGGGATAAAATTAGTTGATAGTCCAATAAGTGTTGCATTTCTTTCATAATCCGGCCATTATCCCAAATTATAGTTATTCGCATATTCCGGTTATACTAGCCACTCTACACTCTTAACACAATAAATAAAAAATATAAATCTCCTGATCTGGTACAGATTCTTGCGTCGCTTGGAGTTGAGCTTGAAAAGACGAGAGAGACTGGTGAGTCCATCAGATAGTGTGGACAGCTGTGGTGAGGAGGAGGAAGAAGAAGAAGGTTGTTCTCCACCATCACTATCTCCTCTGCTAAGTCGGCACTATCAACAAGAGTTGCAAAAGAGTAACAGTTATGGACATCTACACCAGGCCAGAAGCCGTAAGCAGCGCACTGGTATTGCAGCAGCTCAACAGTTACTAATACCCCCAGAAGAAAGGGTCTGGCAGCAAGTTCAAGTCACAGGAAGCAGTGGTCATACTGATTAAACTGTGACAAGGGTTGGCCAAAGAGGCGGAGGCCTGAAGTAAAAGCAATAAAAAGTTAGGAATCAATTTTTATCCCGTAAACTTCAGGAGAGGATGATGCTTCAGTTAAGGTGGCGTTAAATGCTGACCAGTGATATTAGAAACACTCAAATACTTCTGCATCTTGCCTTTTTGTAGATCTTGCAAGATACAAATTGTGCAATGATTTTAAAAAAAGAGAGAAATATAATTACTATTACATATTTTTTTAAGCATGAAAAAAATAGCTACAACAAATATTTTATTTTAATGATTAATATGAACCTTTCTTTGTCACTTTTTCAGTCTCATATCTGAGTGACATTTTAGGGGCTGCTATTTTTTAACAGAATTTTCCATATTTTACACAAATCTTTTTACAGATTATATAAAGATATTATAGATTGTAAATAAGTGATCAACTCCATAAGTTTTTAGGAACCAGACCATAATCCTGAGGTATCCAAATTTTCCCCAGTAACCTCTCTGGCCAACCCTGTCCAACATTCATGTCATGTTCTGATGGGACAATTTGAATCTCACTGGATCTATGAAGGTACAAACAACCAATGCTGCTCATTTACTGTCCATGTTGTTAAATCAGTAAAACATATCCAAACAGTAATTGCTAGAATATTACTCTCCCTGTAACAATCACATGCAAAGATATCACATTTAAGAGTTTTTTCTTTCTTCTTTTGGTGCATGCATATGCAAATGTGAGCAGTGGTGTAAAGACTAGCTATTCAGAGTAAATCTTTAAAATGTTTCCTACATTAATGTGTTCAAGTTGTTAACACTAAATCCACTTACTTTTTAAAACTTAGGACTAGTTTTGGGAGAGGTCCCTCCCATCATCTGCTGCTGTTGAGTGAATGTCGTTCAAAACGGTGGATGGATACCCATTCGTTCCTGTGGTGGTATCTGGTGGTTCTAGTAGAAACTTGCTGAGTTCATCCAGCGGCGGAAAATTAAAATTCATTAAGTTCTTCTTATTTTTTAAAATGAAAATTCTCTCCCAAGTGGATAGTTCTATTGGGTTGTGAAGTTGTTTCAGTAATTTAATTTCTGGTTTTATCTCATGCAGCTATTTGTTCCAAAAATGAGCTGCAATTGCTACCTGTTTTAATCTAATGTTCCTAAAGTGTTCTTTTCTTCGAATTCTTTGGGGCCAAAGAACAAATATAATATAAAAAACTTAGTACATTGTACAATGAAAGACACCATTCCCAAAGAGCAAAAATCAGGAATATATGACATTAAATGTGCAGATTGTGAGCAGAGCTATATTGGGAAAATGAAAAGAAATTTAGAAATTTGAAGAAAAGAACACTTTAGGAACATTAGATTGAAACAGGTAGCAATAGCAGCTCATTTTGGAACAAAAATCATGAGATAAAACCAGAAATTAAATTAATGAAACAACTTCCCAACCCAATAGAACTATCCACTTAGGAGAGAATTTTCATTTTAAAAAATAAGAAGAACTTAATAAATTTTGATTTTCTGCCGCTGGATGAACTCGGCAAGTTTCTACTAGAACCACCAGATACCACCACAGGAACGAACGGGTATCCATCCACCATTTTGATATTCAGTCAACAGCAGCTGATGATGGGAGGGACCTCTCCTGAAACTAGTCCTAAATTTTAAAAAGTAAGTGGATTTAGTGTTAACAACTTGAACACATTAATGTAGGATATATTACCACTCCATTGTCTACAGCTTCGTAAGTACAATTTTACTTTAAAATGTTGTTTGTAATATATTAATTTATACTTCTTTTAAAATTAACAATTCACCACATAAATAAGAGGATAACTTATAGGTAGCATAACACAGGTACAAACTTATATGTGGCTGGCTAATACATAATAAGATATTACCAAGATTGTCATCATCTTAGATGTTTTGTTGTGTTATGGTGGACCAAGTCTTGAAATGGGAAAATTACAGAGAACAAACCTTGTTTGTTCTTTTAGTGTTAACATATATTGTCAATGTGCCTGACTGTTCTCAGCCACTTTCTTAATATCTAGATATGCATTTTTCCAGTATTTTACCATACATAAATTATTTTTTATTTGTTATTAACAAACTGCTACAAGGTATAAATAAATTTAGTGTTCAATTTTATTCAATTCTATTTACTGATATTGACTGGAAACATAATTTTTCAATTTTTATATTAAATAGAAAAAAACTTAACTCAAAAACTTAAATGTAAAATTTACAGTACAGTGAATTTTTTTCTTTCTTGGATAAAAACACATGGAAACATTCACCATTAGTAAATTTGGGTTCACTTAAACATTACTTGGTCCAGTTGTCATAGTGCTATCCATCTTGAAGAAATATTGATCTGCAGCAATGGTTTGATAGTTCCTCATCCAAAGTTCTTATACACTTTTAGTTTTGATTTGGATATTGGTTCTCAGTAAGTAAAGTTTATCAAGTTTGTATTCATACAATGCCAACGAGCACATTGTTCTAAACCAAGTGAACAGAAACCAAAGAGTGAAGGGCTGCTTAAAGTTCTTAGATCTATATAATGAAAAAAATAGTGATAGGTTATGCAAAGTATGCAGAAAAGTCAATTAAAAGAATAAAAGTTTTCAAATTTTTTTCAAATCGTGAGGCTCTTATTTCATTTCTTATTTCTCTTTCAATTTGAAACATGAGTTAGGAATTTTTAAATGTTCAAAATCTCCTTGCATCATAAAGAATCATATTTCAAAGTTTCATTATTTGAAGATAAAGTGAACATTGCTTTTTGTTTAAATCTTCCAATGTTGCAAATCTTCAAATTCCTGCCTCATTGCTATCTTCTTCATTGTTACAATTAATAAAGTAGGACCGGAAATCTGATGCTATATTAATAAAATATTTTCACCAATTTCTAAAACATGAATGTGAAGATTCCCTAAATCCTGTCACTTATATTATATATATATTAGGTATATGATGAAAGAAATCTTTTAAACATGCCTTACATGGTGTGGAAAATTTTCATTGGCAGGTATAGCATATTTATTCAATATTTGCAGAAATACTTAAGATTAGATATATGCAAAACTATCATTAATATTATATAAACATTAAAATTCATTTAATATTCTATGAGATTCTTGTGCAACACATGAACTTCAAAACATGAAACAAGATACAACATAAAAGTAAGGAAATATAATAAAAAGCAGTAATTTAATACATGGTCGTATACTATACGTGAAGTTTACTATATTAGATATATTGTTCTATGACTAAAATTTTTTTTAACAGTATTTCATCTTTGCTGCACAATTATGCTCCAAGAGCAGTTTTCAACATTTTCTATCACTGAATGATAATGCTTTAAGATTAATCAAGAGAACATAATATATTAAGGATATATTTAAGTGGAAACTATAAGCTAAAGCTTTACATGTTTATGAAATAGTATGATATTTAATTATTTTATTGACATGTTAAATTTAGTAATGCAAGACAATTTCAAGCATATAAAACTTTAACTTGAAATGCTAATTGGAACTAGTACAGTGAAGCTAATCATATAATTAATATCATTGTGTGATTCAGTCAAACTACACACCCTTATTGACTTCACTTACTTGTTTAAATTTAGTACATGTTTATGTTGAGTTGACGGATAGCTGATGATGCAGACAACGGTCTGTGAAACATGTACTAAATTTAAACAAATAAGTGTAGCCAATAAGAGTATGTAGTTTGACTCAATCATACAATGACATTAATTATATAAAACCTTACTGAAATGTTTTAATATTAATAAATATTTAATCAAACATTTTCTAAAAGGCTGGAATAGATTGATGCTCTGAGAAACACATTGCCAAATGAATCAAGGTGGATTGGTTAAGTATTGGAGCTTTTAGTTTAATAGCTGTGAATTGCTGCTAAGAAATTCTTATGTTTCTTTCAATTTTTTCTGAAAATGATGCAGTTGTGGCTGTTAAAGCATCCAGCTAGATATGGAAGTTGTTTGGGATTTTTTTTTTATTGAGACATCTTTAAAAACATTTTATTCCCAGTGAATGCAACTAATACAAAACTAGTGCTTTTTAAAAGCCAAATTGGTATTTGATACTGTCATTGCATGGCAGTAATACAGGAGAAATTTATAGATCATAAAGTCAGAGAAAATTCATGAATCTATCAAAACAGAGAAAGTGCCTGAGTTGAACCTACCAAAAGTGAAAAGAATTAATGGAAGAAGGTAATTCCATTCCTGAATGATCAAAATAAACATTGTATATTTATTGAGGTTATTTTGTGAATATAAATTAAATAAAGATACGGAGATTTTAATAACTTTGCTTAAAGAACACTTACAAGAAAGTGAATTTCTAATCAATACAGAAAATTTTGTTATCAATAAAACAACAATAGAAAGTGAATGACTTTGTAATATAAAATTTTAGGATTACTTAAGAGAGAGAGACATGGCATGTGCATATGCATGCTTTACTTCTTTGTAAACTGAAACTGAGATCTCTTGCTGCTGTTTTGCAATTTCTCAAGTACAGCATTACTAATGCAATTGTTTCTTTATTCCTGAAAATTGTGCATCTTATTCTTATTTCAATTCTAGATACATCAAAAGATTTTTTCCTTCTGAACATATATTGAAAATATTTTATACCTAACAAGCATGTCAACATTGGTGGTGGTGGTGGTGGTGGTGGTAGAATGATCTCATCTAATAAATTGCTTGATTGGAATACATTGCGGATATGACTATTGACATGGGGATAATGAAGAAGGAACTTGCAGGAGAAATTAGAATACTGAAAGGAAACCTTGCCAGGAACAAATGTGTCTGCCAGAAATGTTACATCATGCCACTGGAACTGAGCTCAAGTTATTTTATTTTGGTGGAAGACAATGAGTCTAATCACTTGCTATGGAGCCACCTAGAATGAAATAGTTACATTGCTGTTTTAAATCTGTATACACATATAATACCAAAAAGTTAAAATTAGGGGACATTCGTTACAACAAGATGAAGTTATAGAGTAAAGTATAGCTAAGAAAACTGGATTTGTAACAAAATAGATTAAAAATTGTAAGATAATTTCAGTTTTAATTTAGGAGTAAATTTAAGTCTCACAAAATTTAACTAAAGAGTCCAAGAGTAGAATCTTTAAAGCATGTCAGTTGTCTGGTTACAGTGTCAGACTTGTGACAATATAACTGCTTAATGATTACTATTTTCATGAAGTTTGAATTCGTTGTACAATTGAAATTTTCACTTTGCTTATAATCTGCTCTATCATCTATGGTCAGATAAGATCATTATGTTTCAAAAGCTTTATAATAAAGATTTGAGACCTATTATTTTTTATATTATGATCACACAATGATCTTAATATATGATTAGATTCACTGTGCAATGTTCCTTGGCAATTTTACTCAATATTATTTTTTGTTTTAACCTGCAGATAAACCAAATTTTTTAAAAGTTGGTGCTCTGTAGCATTAAATACATTATAGTATATCAACCAAATTTTACAAAGAATTTGTGTTTATGTGAGAAATAATATGATAAGCAGTCATAAACCAAACATGCATGGGCAATTCTAAGTATGAGGTATGGGTTGGATACATACTTTGTTCAATAATGCAAAGCATATATAATATATTTTATTAATAGCATCAATCAGTGATTAAATGTTTAGTGCCTTAATTTTTCTGATAAAATTAATCCAATTATAATTTAAAGATAGAAAAGCATCATATTTAAATGGTTTTACTAGATGCTTTATGTTAGTAGATGAGATATCAATTCCATTGAAACAAAAATTAATAATCATAATAGTAGTTAATTATATTTCCTTCCTTGATGCAACAGCTCTCTTAAGAGCCAAGACCAGCTGCTGTGACCACTGCATCTTCTGCCTCTATCTTCATTGATAGGGCAGCATACTGGCACCCTGCCAGCCACTATCATATGATTTTCAAGATTGTAAGGACACCACTTCTCCATCAGGCAACTCCCTAATTGTCCTATTGAGGTGGGTGGAACCCATTCCAGATTTCCCTAATTCAGAAAATATCCTAATAGGTACTGGAAATTGAACCCAATGTCTTGCAACAACAACAACAACAACAACAACAACAACAACAACAACAACAATAATAATAATAATAATAATAACAATAACAATAACAATGGCAACAATAATCTGCTCAAGGCCTGTGCTCATTAGAAATTACATCATAATATGAAAGTTTGGATTTTGGTGCTTCATGTTTCTTGCAAATACACAATATTTTCATAGCAATTTTTGAAGTAGGATGACTGGATGGCATTTTTTAAAATCAGCCTCAGACTTGGAATGTATCAAAATAAAGGGCAAATATGGAACCTTATGTACCATTCTACATTATAACACATATTGTTCTACAAAATCAGTATTTATTTTCTCACTCTGCATTGACAGATCAGACATATTTCTTTGACAATGAAATTGTTACAAGAAATTTAGTACTATTCAGCATATATTTATAAATTTGTCTTCATTCAAAGTCATTCTTTTGATTAAGTTTTTATATCATTCATCATTTGTATACTCTTGAGCAGATATTCACAAGTTTTTTCAGCATACTGAATTAATGAATATTATTATTGTTCATTTTGCATCTTGCTTTTGTTTTAATGAGCTTCTGAGTACTATTACACTTTTTTTTAACAATAGCATTTTTTCAGAGATTTTAAAAATGTGTCTTAGGGACTTAGGGTTTACAATGAAGTAGGTATATGCATTCAGTTAATATTCCAGCTGTTTCAAAACTTACACAACAAGAAGGAAAAACATTAATTATTATTTTTTCCTCCTTTCTTTGTATATTTTCTTCTTCCATCCCTTTACCATCATATCAATTATTATTTGTGAAAAGTTAAAGGATGGAATTATACTAACTAAATAAAAAAGAAAACTTAGTTTTAAGCTATATCAAAAAAATAATTATAATTGAAGGATATGTTATCCACTGGCAAATTCCAAATATTCTTTACAGATATTCTTTATTCTGATGACTGTCTGGCAGAAAAGTTATGCTTCAGGAGTCTAGGGTGCTATTTAAAGGCGATGCAGTTAACCTTTAATGCACTGGAAACTGTAGTTTAAAAGAAAAATTACTTATTTGTATAATGTAAATGATTACATATTTCTAAAGTATACTATATTTATTGAACAAATTAAAAGAAATAATACAGCATATTTAAGGAGGAAGCATATGTATGTATATATAATATCCTTCAAGGTGTGAGAAGTGCAGCACAAAAAATGAAGAACCTGTAAACGAAGTCATAAGTAGTGGTTAAGATGGTGGTAAATAGTAGTAAACAAAGAACATTCATAAATAATGACAAAGAAACCTTTTATTCTTTGGTTTCTTAAAATATTCAGGCTTTGTATTACAACTGCAATGATGGTCTTTTTCCTGCAGTGACATAACGGAAATTTTAAGAGGAACATAATGATAATTGCATCATTTAAGAAATTATAAACTAATAAATTTTGAATAACATTGTTATGATGTGTTAACTAGTGACAAAACTGTAAATGAAATCATTTACACATTACTTCTAAAAGATATTAAAAATATAACTAATATTAAGACTGTTAGCCAAATAATTCATGCAAACAATGATCAAACTTTAATAAAAATATAAATAAGCTGTTTTCCCTAAATGTTTAGTTATAATAAAATAGAAAACCAAAGCATTTGTTATTCAGTAAAGTAAAATAAATTTTAAATGGTTTGGAAGTTAGTAGTATATGAAAGGAAATGTATATAAAATTTCCAACTCATTTAACAAAATTATTTCACTAAAATGAGTGCACAATGAACTTTGAAAGCTTTAAAATAAAGTAAGTTTATAAGCCCATGATTCTCTGGGTGTCCCTTCCTTTTACTGAGGAACTTGTGATTCTGCAGTCAAGAAATAAAAAATTTAATACCTTACATTGGTTCTCTCTCTTAGGTAATGACATGGTTGCATAATGTGTGCTCTTTGGGCTTGACAATGATAAAAAGTTTCAATCAGCAGAATTTGAACAGCCTAATTAATTAATAACTAATTAATAAACAAATTTAGGACTTCCAGAAAAATTTTGATGTCTCGTGATCATTCATTCCCCCATTGCTAAAGGTTACTTCTTAGCTCACTTATATTTATGAATAATACTTTTTAAAGCACTTTTAATTACAGTGAATTTTATAAGCAATGTTATTTGTTGTTTATGAATCCATATGATTGTTACAGAGATTAAATCAAAATGAAATGCTGAATGAGAAATTTGGAAAATGTTGTAAATAGTCCTTGTGCATTTGATCCTTAAGATAAGAAAAATATAGAATATTGTTCCTTGAGATTCTTAAATGCAACTTAGGTATAAAATACATGTCTGTGAATTTCTAAACTAGTAGTTAAGAAGGACAGAAACTACAACATACCTGAAGTATGTGATGTGCAAGAGACTGCTAAGTGGGAAGATAAGATGCTCAAAATCAGCTCTTTTCTTACCTTTTCTTTCCATCCAGTTTACTCCTGCTTTTGCTTTTCAAGTGCAGGGTTGTTAGGCAAAAAAAAAAAAAAAATTATATTTAAAACACCTTGTACTTATGCTGATAGTTCTGTTAAACAGTTTCTAATTTAAATAACAGCTTTTATACATAACACTCACACTTGTACTGTGATCTCTACTGACTTCCTAATTTTTCATACTTGATACTTTGTAGATTCTTATACAAATGACAATGTAATATTTGTATATTGTGTTGGTTGACTTCAGGGCAATATTTGGTTGATGTATGCATTTGCCTTAAAGCAATAGTGGCTAAGCATTTGCTAATGTTCATGCTTAGGTATGAGTTTATCAGATGTTTACAAAAATAAAAGAAACATTCCTTCCACACTGCAGTGATCTGTTAATGCACTTTCTTTTCTCCAAGAGTCACATAACTCTTTTTGTAAACTGTAATATGATTGTATGTACTTATATATCTTGAATGAGGGATCATGAAAGAATATGTTATGTGAAGTGGTTACTTGTTGGAAACACTTTAACACATATGATTGCTTTGCAGCTTTGTGAAGTACACTGTGAGGATAATTAGAGATAAGCTGAGAAATAGCAATGTTATATTTGTCCAGTTAAAGGACCAGTACAGGTATCATAACTTTATAGCAATATTAAAAAATTAGAGCAAAAAGCATGCTACAGTAAGTTTTATTATGGTTTCATATGTTCTGTACAAACTTGAAATATGGTTAAGTAGCCATATCAATAGTGGAAAGATAGACTTAAATCTAAATAGTGTAGAAAAAATAGAAGGTTTAGCAAAGTCTCAAAATGAGACAAAAATGCTTAGAAGGGGTTACTATGAGACCAAAGAATGAATAAACAAATTCACATGGATTAATAATACAGTAAAACATGCTTATATTGGACTGAATGCAATCTAAGCTATTCAGAATACCATATTCAGAGAAGCTAAGTCTAATCATCATCATAGTAAAATGAAAGATAATAATACAGTACTTGTTAATGCTTTGCATGCATCTCAGTCATAGCATAATGTTCACAGCAGTTATACCCAAAATACTGTTATTTTTAAATACTATTGATCTGTTGAATAATTGCATCTGTTTGCTGAAATTATCCTGTAAGCTTTAAGAAATTAATAAATATCAGTTGTATGCATTTGTTGTGCAAATTAAAATGCAGCAACCTAATTTTGTTACAATTGGTCCCCCATTGAAAAATAAGCTATCTCACAATTTCTATTTTTAACATTGAATAAATGAAAATGAAAACTAACTATACATTTGACTCTTTGTTAGCTGTTGTTGTCTTTACTTTTTTTTTATCTGCTCCTTTTTCTCTAAATTATAAAAAAAATTTCCAAACAATTCAGGATATATCTTTTAATAGCGCATATAACGATTTCACTAATTATAGATTTTGTTTAAAGTTCAAGTGGAACTGTTTAGCTATTATTACAGAAAAATAGCATGAGTAGCAACATTTTAAGATAAGAAAAAGATTGCTTCCATGGTCTAGTGGTAGTGTTTGCAACTACTAATCAGGAAATACTGGGTTTGAATCTCGGTCAGATCAAACTGTCTAGGTAAGGTTTCTCCAGAGTTTTTCCTTAACCTGAGAAGGTGAATGCCAGATAGCTTTAAGGTGCCAAGGACTCCGAACTCATTTGCACCACGATTAACTCATTTCATTTCATTCATTCCTACAGACTTACACCTATAATATTCAGTTCATAATCCTTGGATATAGAAGACCAATGCAGTCAAAGCAATAAAAAGTAAAAAAGGGAGGGGAAGTAAAAGTTAAGAATGAAATTATAATGAATTGTTTTATACTGAAAATTATTTATATTATGACACATACATTAATTAAACAGAAGCTTAAGGTTTCTTTTTGTCACCTGATTGTAGAAAGTATAGAAAAAAATAGCATTTATTATATAAAAATTCATTAGTTTAAGTACTTTAATTTTTGTTATTGCATATACATATTTAGCAGTATTTGTGCATATGTTATGATTAATTTAATATGAAACCTAAATTATAAATATTATTTGGAATAGAACATAAATTACAGAAAACTTGCCTTTTTAAATAAATGTGGTGGTGTTGGTGATGGAAGTGAATTCAATGCAGTTATTGCTATTATGAACCATCATTTTTTTAATGATATAAAGTCATAGATGTGTGTTTAATAGAAGCCTTTATAAATTTCTGATACTTTTTTGCAAACCATAGGCCATATTCGTTAAAGTAAGGAAAAATATTTTGTAAATAATTATCACAAAATCATTTTAAAATGTTTGTCTTTTTATGAAATGAAATATTCAATATTAGTTTCAATATGAATGTTATTGAAATCCTTTCTAACTTTTTCCACCCTCTTATTTGCACAGAGGAAATGTTCTACAATTTTATTCAGATTTGTTAGGTTTCTGTATGTCTACTTTTCCATGGATGTTTTTGAGTGAAAACAATTGAATATATGTTTAGTTCTACATAATGCCATTCTAAAATCTTAGAATGCCATGAGAATGTAATGCAACTCAAAAGAGAGTAAAAGAAATTCCAGACACAAATAAAGCACTGGCCATCTTGTTGCAGTCCTGAGGTAAAGAGGTAAAGACCATTAAGAGAGAGAATAAAAAGGGCAGGAATCTTTCTCTCTCCCTCTGCATAGAAATACAGATACCTTAGCTGCAAATATAGATTGCTATTTAAAGTCAAATGAAAAATTCATCATAATATTTATATTTCAAATAATAAAGGAACAATGAAAAAGCAGAATAAAATATATTTAACAGCAGTATAAAATAAAGAAACTACATTATAGCACAACATTATAAGCATTAAAAAGCTAGTAATTGTGTAAAATATAGTGAACTTTTGTAACAGTGGTGTTAAATATTAACATTTTTAAAAAATTGAGTCGAAATTGTAACATACACACCACTAAAATTCAATAAAATGGAAGACTAGTTTCGGGAGCCATCGCTCCTATCATCAGTTCCTGGTCAACTCAGGAACTGGTGATGGTCGACCAGAAACTGATGATAGGAGCGATGGCTCCCAAAACTAGTCTTCCATTTTATTGAATTTTAGTGGTGTGTATGTTACAATTTCGACTCAATTTTTTAAAAATGTTTATTAAAAAGCTAACTGAAATAACTGTTAGCTCCAGCATATAAACATATAAATATATAAGTTAGAATAGTCTAAGACTTAGAATTGGAAAAAAATGAAGCATCTAAGAAAGAATAAAATTATATAAAAATATAAAAGGCATAAAGTTGATCATAAGATGGAAAAGAATTCTTATAACCATGTGTTACTGTATTATATTCCAACCAAAGAAAAAAGGAGATAATTTTATTGGTATCTAATGCAAATGTCAAATTACGGGTATAACAGATTTTGTTTTGCAACTCTGATGGCCACTCTTGCTGCTTGCAAAAATTAAAGTCTAGAATTACTAGAGACATGAGGAACTCTGTATTGCAGAGGCAGTCTCTCAATGTTTTCCTGTAAAAGTATGAACAATCATAAGCAGGTGCTGTTATAAATAGGTCTGTGATATAAAGCACAACATGGGGGACATTATAAAAAATAATTAAAAATAAAAATTTAATGTGGCACAATAAGCATATTAAATGATGAGTTGAATCTGATCATTTCAACCTTCATTAAATCTGTAATCATGTCACATGTTGTTAAACTTAAGGACTGCCATTACATTTAATATTCTCTGTCTCGTGAATGCAAATTGTCCATCATTGTTATGTCCATTGAATAACCTTGTTAAAACCTTGAATGAAACAGTGTTACTGCATTGGGTATGCATCATATTACTGGATTCAAATAATGTAGAGGTTGTATGGAGGAAAAAAATAGTGCAATTGCTTTTTTCATGCAGCAATACTTCCATGTGAAAATCTTTTTTGAAGTTTTTTGTAATTATATCTTGCCAAAGGAGCAAAAAAATAAATAAACAAATAAAAATATATACATATATATATACATAAACTAAACAAGATGCATTCAGCACACACAGTTTTTTCTGAATATTTAATATCATCTCTTGTGATGCACACTATTAATATTTATTGTTACAAATCACATCGTGATGAAGATTCATTTTCCTATTGTATTACAAACTGTTAAATGTATACGTTTTTACATGTGTTGTTTTGCGCAGAAAAAGTACTGTAATAGTCCAGTCTGATATTATTGTTTGCTTGTTATCAAATGAGGGAAAGAAATATTTATCCTATACTTAAACCTTTTGATCTCTCCCTGTGATTTTATATAAAACAATTACATGTAAATTTAATTTGTTTTATTTTGCAAACCTTTCACAATCCTAAAACTCTACCATTTACTAGGCTTCCTTTAATGTGATCTGAGTTACAAGACTCACAACTGCTGTGACATACAGCTTGTTAAATTCTGAGCTGTTTCCAGATGAAAGCTTGAAGTTTTCTACCATATTGGTTCTGGTTTGCAAGTAAAAAAATTAAAAGAACCTTATGATATTCAAATTGCTGGTGTTAAGTACTTAGCTGAAACATGAGATACTGACCAGTTTAAGAAGAACAGATTTCAGGTTAATTGCCAATGACCCAGTCAGAAACACTGACATTAAGAATATCAATGAAGTGCTAGCATTGAAAATGGAATAGTGGAGGATTTTGAAGACATATTGCAGAAGGAATTGAAAATAATCTGCATTGCTGGATAAACTGGAAGAAATATGATATGTACAAACAGTTCAAATGAATAAAAAACCCAAATACTCGAAGGAGAACAGTATCCTTTAGATGCCATTATTATGTTGAGGAGTGGCAAGTTGGCTGAACTTTTACTTCCATTTATTTATATTTATTTGCACAGTGAAAAAAACAATTCTTCTATAGAACATTTCTTTAAATTTATTTGGCTATACAAAAGAGTAATTAAATGTAAATGTTATATTTAATGCTGATACCTAGCACTTTGTTTTAATTTGAGCACATTGAGTCAAATTACCTCACCATTGAGGCAGGTTGGCTACATGGTAAATAAATTGGAAATGCTGGTGAAATTATTATTTTCAGATGTATAATTTATTCCTATATAAATTAAAATAATTCAGAATAAATACAAAAAACATAAAATAAATATTTTTTCATGCACAATATTTCTGAAATGTATCAAAACATGATTAAAAATATTAAAAATTATTCAACTGGAAATAAATAAACTGTCAGATATGTTTGGAAGCAGATTGATAATCAAATAGACAAAATAAGTAAAGTACATATTGTAATTTATCAAAACATAGGAAATACATCTCATATTTAAAAGTTGATTCAGTTGGAAATTAAAGGTTATCAGTCGGAAATGTCTGAAAAGAGGTTTAAGTACACAAACTTTTTATTGTCATTGGTGCATTTTTCATGTTCCCATAATTTACATTCCAAAAACATGAGCCATCCTTCACCTGGTGCACTTTTGGAGTAAGATTTGACACAATATAGGCAATAGATTTCTTCTTCATCTTCATCACTTTCTACATCTTTTTGCTTCACCGCCTTCTAGATTCTTTCTGTTTTTATTGTAACACCTCTTGTCCTTTCAATCAACTGGCTCCTTGTTCTTCTTTGACCTCCTTTCTTCTAAATCCTCCTTCACTGGAGAATCTGTTAGAATAGCAGAAGATAATTTTTTCTTAACGTTTATTTTCTTTAGTGGTGCTGTCTTTTGCAGCAGTCAAAACACATCTGGCGAAAGAGTGATACCATTATATGATATTGCATTCTCATCAAGAACAGCGGGTTCTATTATTGCATTTTAATTTTCAACTTCAGCCAGAGCCTCTTTGTTCTGAGTTTCTTCAGCAAATCTGTCTGTTGCATATGAAGGCAAGAACTCTTGGAAAATGTTTTTATTTTAAGGCCAAATTCCAATTGCCTGAAACACTTGCAAGGGATGCAGTAAGGTCAAGTGATGATTTAACAGTTTCTAGTATGTAGTATATAGTCATAGTCATTCTAGGGTGGCAGTAATCCAGGCATGACAGACGTTGACAATATTTTAATTGTCCTATATGCCAGTGTTTAAGAGCTACAGTTTGTGATTGTAGTGTGACAGAAACCACACAAAAAAGTTATGTCATTGTCTTTGAAATAACAAATATCTCAATAGACAGGTGAGAATTATGGTTATCTAGGTGAAGAGCAAATGGCTGTTCCTTGAAAGATTTGGTAGGGATAAAAAATGTTTTGCATATAATACAAATTGTTGTTCTTTCACTCATCCAAACAAATTAGCACTGCCGCTACTTCCTGGGGGCCCGTTGTTTACAAAATGTTCCCAATAGTTAACTCTTGAGAATATGAAGAATAGTGGCACAGTATTTCCTGTTGCAGAAACCGACATTACTAGCTCAGCTGAATTGTTTGAAAATCTTCCAAAGGACTATTCTTTCTGGATGCTGAATTGGGTAGCGCCAGTTTCATCTATGTACCATATATCTACGGATAAACTTTCAAATGGTCTAGAACTATTTATCCTGTTAAATGCCAAAGCTCTAGCCTGACTTGTAGCTTCTGGTGTTCTTGTTGATAGTGAAGGATGCCCCTTCAAGAAAGAAGTGAACCAAAATGCACCAGCAATTTGTTTGTCTTGCTGTGTTTCCTCATTTCTTCTGGTGATAGTCCATTATAAATATCAACTGCTTTTTTATAAACTTCTAGTTTATAAAAAAGCAGTAAATACCTGCAATTAAAAATATGTATATAAAGTAATGTCATTTAGTTAAACCAGATTAATTCGAATGAAGCAAAATAGCTATGGTCTAAACTCACCATCTTACATTTACTGTACTCAACTGGGGCGGGCCGTCAATGATCCCCTCAAAGAAAATGCCATAATTACTTACCATTTTCTCTTCTCCTGACCACTTTTAAAACAAAAATTGCATGAAAATGGCAACATATAACCGATTAATCATAATTATGTCTTGCGCAATAAACACATTACCCCTCTACCGCAGTAGCTGTAGCATGCGGGTCCTCCGTTAGCAAGGGAAGCTTTGGTCAGCTCGGAAAATTTTACGCTTTAAACGTAATAACTTCATGGGCCGGCAAAGATTTACAAGGATTTATATTTGTCTTCCTCCAAGGTGAGATAGCCTTTCTCCTGCTTAATTCTGCGTTCTCTTGGGCCAGCAAGAAGACTTCCCATGGTCAGCGCTCGGTATTCTCTTTTCTTAGGAACCAGATATTGAGGGGTTACTGACACCAAGCATAACTAACTGAACTAGGGGTTGGTTTCGCATTTTGTTTGAAATTGGCTTACTCGCTGTTTGTCAGTGGAAAGTAGACTTTCTCAGTGTTAACTGTTAAGTTACTGAAAAGCGTATCTGTTTTGTGGTAATGAATGTTTATTGAAGACTTCATCTTCACGTCTAAGTTTAACTGTTAAGTTAGAAGTAAAACTATTTGAACTTCATCAACCGAAAGCTATAGGACCTTACTCGGCAAGACGGTACAAAATTAATGGTTTGAAAAAAAATGAGAAACATATATTGTCTATAGGAATGAGATTCGAAAAGAAATAGAAAGGGCAAATTTCATTTCTGTATAAGCCGGCTAAAAGAAGATATAGGTACATGCATGTCACAATTTGTTGGGATATTACGATGTGGGAATAAACAGGTTGAAATATTCATAAAATTCGTTGCTGTTTCTGAATTGATTACAGAAGGCGTAAACAGTTGAATTTGAAGAGTTCTATATAAACCAGTAGTTTATGGCACGAACATACGATGACGCTGCAGTTAATGAATGTCGGGCTGGAGTATGTCTTGCTAAGAGAGTCTTTTCCTCACACCATTTGGGTGTTGTGAAGTTATGCCCTAGCCCACCCTTCTACAGGGGCCACCAGCCGTCACTGTACATATGTATGCAGTAAAAATAAATTAATCGTATGAAGAAAATTTACTTACTTCTCATAAGCAACTTTACAGCTTCTGTTTGTGAGAGGAAAGGATTGACTGGTGCTTCGGTTAAACGTGCTTTACATTCACTCTTTTACGCCTGCTACCATCTGTTCAATAATATCCGAAATAGAACCTCTCAGCCAACATCTTTCTGTAGTCCTGTAGTCTTTTGCACGCACGTACACAAATATTTACACATTTTTATATATATATATATGTGTGTGTGTGTGTGTGTGTGTGTGTGTGTAAAGCAGTCAATTTAACACCTATTAATTTATTGTTATTATTATTTACACAATTATATTTTATATTATGATAATCTTAGCATATATAAATTGTCAGGAGAAATACACACTTATTACTAAATAACAAAATATGGCAGTCAAGTAGTACTCGCTGTATAAAATCAGCTGTCGGTCATAAATGGGATGAACGTATACAGCTTTAGAAACAGTATACAAAGCAAAATTTAGTTAAGCCTCCGAAGTGGTTTTATTCTTCATAAAAAGCACAGGCCTGCGATGGAGAATAATAGTTGGATTGTGTGCTGTTTTCAGAAAAAACATTAAAAAAATTCCACTACCCACTATTTTCCCACAATTAACATTTTCATTTTTAATGTCTACAGAACCACTAAATTTTATTGACATAATACTGTCATCTCTTAATCTTTTTTTTTTTTTTTCGCCCAACAATGAAAGAATTCTGACTTTTACAATCACAATTCCATTGTTGCTTCCTTTTCAGTTCATTTGTACTAGTACTTTGTGTGAGATAGTTGTTATTTCAGTGTAGATTTCTAAATTTTGTAAAAAGGTCAGATTCTCTATATTAGTAGTGAGTAGTTTTCTTCTGTTTCTTTAGTTTATTTCTGTGTTATCCCAAACTCAACCAGATATCACTTTTTCACTATTGTAATTATGGGCTCATTTATTTATTTATTAATACAAAATGACTTCAAGGGTCGCCTGACAACTTTTATTATATTTATGGAGACTTTGTTGTAAAGAAACAGCAACTAAACATTACTGCTTTTGCAAAGAAAGTGTAACATACATATTTTGGAGTAAAAGTTGGTGATATGGACAAGCAATGGGCTCCACATAAGGTATGCTTTATTTATGTGGAAGAACTTCGACAATGGTCTGAAGGTAAGAAAAAAGCTTTCCATTTACGAGATACAATGGGCGTAAACATCCTAAGTATGACTTCCTTCGGAAGGGGTCACGTGTCGTACATTTACGGCACAAGCCTGAAAGAAGAGGCCTCTGAGCAAAATTTGTCGGCCGTTTCACGCACTGAATAGAATGCGACGCTGATCACCTCAGATGTTAAAGAGCGTCCGTAAATAAAACGAATCAAAAAAATCACCAATGGGGGAATGGAACCCACAAAGCACAGTACTGACTTGTTACTTCTGTTACTGTAATATAGCAGGATATAATCTTAAAAATAAGAAAGAAAGTGTTTATCCCAATGACCAGTCAGCAAGATGCCATGTACCTTCACTTCCGGATAAACTAGAAGACATACCTGATGACTCTAAGAATAAACCTCGTAGTTACAGGCAGTAGAGAGCCCCAACTTTATTCCCAGCCTGAAATGAATGACTTAGTCTTTGCAGGTATGCCTCTTTACGGCTGATACATGTAGTAGAAAGGAAACAGTTCCTCATAGAAGATATATTCATAACTTTCTGTTGTCATTTATTAGAAACTATGAATTTTACTAAAATTAAAGGCAAAGAAAAAGAAGAAGATATACTAGAGTCTTTCACAAATAATTATTGAAGACCATACGTAGAAATTGCTGGTAGTTGTTGTGGTATCTATTTTTATTTTTAATGAAAACCCCATAAGTCAAGAGGTTTGAAATATTACGCTATTTGTGTAATTATTTTAGCGTTTTTTTTTTCTTCCCATTTCTGTTTCTCTGGTTCTTCTTGATTTAGTTGTAGTATGAGTTAACGTTGTTATTGTTGTTGTTTTTTTCCCATATATATTATTTTCGTATATATCTTTTCAGAGAAGGAATATTTTGCACAGCGCGAATGATTTTCAATGGTCTACACTTTATGTTGCCCTCCAAAACGGACTAAGCGAAATTAGATAGATTCACAAAGTCATCAAGCAATAAATACTATTTTGACCTGGTTTATTGAAAGGTTCAGAAGCGGGCGGTTTGTAACGTAGTGAATGAAACCGTGGTGCTTTATACTGTAAATAGACTCATTGGTAACTGCTCCTGTTGCGAAGAAAGAAAGTATACAACTAGTATTTAATTTTTTAGTTTATGCAATAACTAGAGGATCTATGTTCCGGCATAGTAGGCAATTCTCGGAGGAAAAAAAAAACTTTAAATTACACAATAGTACAGTTTCAAATTACCTTGTTAGATGAAATAAGGTAGCTGAGATTTTGCTAGTATGTACCTAGAAATTCTTACTGCAAGAAACATTAAAATAGACATTGATTAGGACAATTGCGTAGTGTTTCGTAGAAATTCACCAGCACCATTAGCATTTACTAAATATCGGCTTAAGTCCAAGAAAAAGGCAAAAGTTTCAAAAGTTGCGAGAAGAAAAATATTTTCAAATAAAGTGACACGATTTGCTATATGGTCGTGATGCTAATCATTGAACAGTTCGAAAGATCGTTCTGAGACACTGAATATTATCGGTAGCACAATTAAAGTAACAGTAGAAAGATGCCGAAAATAGTTTTTCGTTCTATATGGATGAACTATGTCCCATTTCTTTTGGAGTTGGTCCTAGTGGTCTACTGGTAACCATGCTTCTTCATAGACCGACCAAGATTGATGGATTTATTCCGGTTTAAAAATCTTAAGTATGGGCTTCTCTCGGAAGGGAAGTAAAGTCATGGATTCCCTGTAAAATAACCTCAAGCCTGAAAGAAGAGGCCTCCGAACAAATTATCGCTCTGAATTGAAGGGGACGCTGATTATCTAAATGTTAAAGAGCGTCCTTAAATAAACCAAATAAAAACTTGGTTTGGAAATAGCTATAATTGCAGATCTAACCCGTGGTTCACGAGTTATAGGAGTAAAAGATACAGAACAAGCATAACTTCAGGCTGGGCAACCTTGAAGAACTACTTGAGAATGTTTGATAAGCTTATAAGTAACACACAAGATAAGCAGAAAGCCTTATGAAGTACTTTTATATACTATGTGTCCGATAAATCTTGAAAAGCACAAGATACTGGTGTCTGTAGTTGGTTGCAGGAAGCAGGCAGTACTCAATACAAAAACTGCAGCTTACTGAATGATTTAGTTTTTCCGATTGCGAAATTATACATTTTCATCATTTACAGACAATTTTATACGATGCCATCTTGTTCCACTTTAGTGTAAAGGGTATCGATTCATTGCGATAGGCTTCTTTACCGGAGAACACAGCTATTAGTATCATCAGTGAAGCTTATTTCTTATCTATCTTCCTCTTCCAATTGTTCCAAAACTCTCTCTTTCACTACAGAGTCTACACTTTATACAAAACTATAACATCATGAAACAATTTATAAGGAGCAAGTTACACCTCTGTGCCTTAATACCTGTCTTTTTTTTTTTCTTCCTTACAGAAAGTTTTTATTTAAATAGTACATATTAGCTAAGATAAATGTTTCAAGCTTCATATTCCTCAACTAGCATGCTTGCTTATGCAAATGTTCACAAAATTTTGGGAACGTTTTGAGTTGACATTCGCGAATCGCATATTTCTATAATATAATTCGAATAAAGGGAGCATTCTTGTACTCTACTAAATAGAGAAGATTGTTAGTACTGTTGTCATCAATGGGAACTGGATAAGCATGAATTCTAAAACGAAGTATCTGAGTTCGTTGTTATATGCAACGGCGAGGCCCGGCTTTTTGAGACACGGGATATCGAAATTAACGGAAAGTCTAATTTCTGATAAATATACCATAAAACGGCTTTTTAATTTTATAATAAAATTATGTTAAAATTGCACTATTGTGATTGTAGGTAATAGTGTACATGATAATAGAGGCGCCCCGTTTTCTGAATTCCCTCAGAGGTACTCAGAATAACAAAACTGATAACACAGAACATACTGGGCTTAGAGGTATTTTTCACTGATAGTTAATATATATTAGGTTTGGACACAGTCAGCCTTAATTAATGTGTTTTTTCATATTTTAACCTAACACACTTGCATGTCTGCATCTGCAGGCGGATTGTTTCCTGTGGCTGTAGTCACAAGCATAAAAAATGATACGTGATATTATTACCACACATTTTCGAGCACATTCGAACTTCTGTAGCTTACTATTTATAACCAGCGAAACCGCCGCATGTAAAATGTGCAGTGTCTTCTTTGACAATGTTGCCAATCGATAACAATGCTAAGCAATAGCAACCAAATAAAATTATCGCTTGATGTAATGCTTTATTTTACCAGTATCTAAAATACCAATTTACAATAGACAAGCATTTTCCCCGTCGATGAGTTTCTGGGCTCCCTAGCGACCTCGGGAGGCAAATGATCTCTTGCCCCGCCTATGCATAATAATCCAGTTACTGTAAATTACATGCAATAATAAAAATAGTTAATTTCCATGACTCACCCCTAAGCCTGCTTGTATGTAAGCTCAATTTTCCAGTCATATTTCTGTACACGTACATATCACTTTAGTAATAGATTACAAGTAGGAGAATCGAACCCAACTCAGTAGGTTGGAGCATCGTGCTAATTATGTGGAGGTCCTGGGTTCGATCCCTCTGGGTATTTTTTCCTTACTTGTATTTTTTTTTTCTCAGAATAAACGTTACCGATTTTTCTCCCCTGTAACAAAATCAACACAGTTTCAGTTTGTCTCCTAACATATGAAAGTAGTATGCTTAGCCTTACAGTCTAATTATATGCGTGTTTGATATTGTTATGGTAAATAGCATGCTCAGATTCTTTTAGAACGCTTACTTGTTCGCTGATGACGAGAACATTGATAATAATCGACCCTATTTTGTAGACTACAGGAACGTTCCATTTACTAGAAAACTAACATAGAAAAACGCGATTCGCAAATGCTATCAATCTAAAAACATTCTCAACAATATGTGAATATAAAGGCTGCCATATGTAAGCATGGTGGTTGTGAAAAATGCAGCGTTGAGATGTTTATATAAGCTTGGTACTATTTCATTTCAATTTTGAATGATATTCCAGTTTCCTTTGCTTCAATTGCAATATTCACTATGTAAATAAAAATAGGTATTGGTGTAGAAATGTAGTATTTCAACATTAGAATCATAAAGTGGAAAGAAAGCACATTCATTATATAAACATAAAATTTTCAATTCCACTGTGCTTCTGATGAAGGAAAGAAAAATCCATTCTTTACTCCTTAGCAAAGCACATTATTCGTCTCTCCAGTTCCCTCGTTCCTGGTGTAGTTTGGTCAGTGATTTTTGCTCTTCCTACTATAACTGTTTCTGTCTTATGATGGAATGTCTTTCCGAACACGCAAGTTCAGTTAGTTTGCAAAAACTGCATCACCAAGTTTTCCGCTTATCCATCCATCACAAGATCTTTAACCCTATCATAAGTGGGTCTGAGTCTTTCAGCAAAGGCTAGAAATGGAAAGGTGATTTATGGTCATCGAACTTATTAGTTTTATTATTTCCTCAGGCATTGGGAAATGGAAGCAACTTTCAGGCTGCTCATAATAGTAATTAGAGTTCTTCCAGTAACCTTATTGTTTTTAAACTAGTAATATTCGAATAATTTAGCATTCATTGTCTCTATTTATCAACTAAGGCATCCAACAAATGTTCGTGTAGCCCATAGAACAAGTCAATTTCTTCCTATAATGTAAAAATCATGATTCCTTTACCTTTTCCAGTTGAAAATTGGTCATTGTAAGAGCCAGATTTAGCTGTCCATCGTCGATCGTGGCTATTGTATTATGTCTCGAAGATGTCTGGAAGCCTATATATAGTGTATAATATTTTTCAAATAATCGACTTGTACATGGATTTCGCCTTAGACCGAAAGGTGAGTCTTGAGAAAAAGGACTGAAAAGTAAATATTTTGACGTAGAATTTCATATGTAAATAATATTAATCATTTCTTAAAATAATTTATATTATATTTGTCAATATATCCCGGGGATCCCTCCCCGAGACCAGGGAAATCATACACAGAGGTCTATGCAACCCAGTGGTTTTTTCCATTTAGGACGGTACCTACTTTCTTAAACCTATCCGCCTTTCGGCCGTAGACGATCTCGTCGCCCAAGCGCGCTAAGCGAACTAAGCGAACTAATTACCGTTCTCACTGGTGAATAGGTCATAGCATAGACCAACTCAGTTTAAGAGGTAAGTCACTCCAGCATTACGATAGCCACCACCCATCCCACGACAAGCAGAGATTCAGGTAAATCTGCCCCAAGGTATACGCCTTAGACACTCCCTAGTGACACACTGCCGCCGCGGGTACTCATTTTCCCGTCAGTTTAACGGGATCACTGCCACGCCGAGTTCAACCCAATCCGGACAACTCCCTGCTGGGTGGGGCTCGAATAATCCGGCCGTGCTACTTCTGGTAACGTCAGAAGTACCTCGGGTACTCAGGGTCCGCAGAGCTCGCATCTGGAGCATCTGAGCAACGACCGAAGTCGTGCCCCCTCTTACAGGATGTGTATAATAGTACCTTATCGACAAACTTTGAGGAATGGTAGGTCAAAAACAGAGCTTTTTTATTAAGGAACATATGTTCCTAACACGCCGTTAAGCAGCTATGCAGGCGAAAAGCCAGACCTCCGACAAAACATTTTACAGGAATTCAGTTTTCCACGTATTTTCTGATAATTTAGCGAAAACGTTTCTTGAACATTTATTAATTCGGTCAAGCAATTCCGCTCTGTTGTCAACTGGGGTGTCATACACCATGCCCCCAAAGGAAATAATCAAGGGGCAATGAATCGGGCGCAATAATGTTCCCATCCAATTTTCCCTGAACTCTGTGGTTAAATTCGCGCATACATCAATGCTGAAGTGCAGTGGGGCTCCAGCATGCTGGCATCATATATTCTTGGCCAAGTGGTACATTGCCGAAGGTCCAGAGGTGTCTTCTGTATTAACACTGCACTATAAATCTACAAAGGATTGCACGGCCTGCAACCACTGGATTGTTTATTTTTTTTAATGTTGCTAACACCCGTTTACTGCTGAGTAATTCTACGCGATGGACACCAATGATACATGAGATGAAATGATACATTGGGAAAGGATTTTTTTTAAAGGAAGAAAGCGTTCCAGGCCTAAGCTTAGGGTACCTCTCTGGTATTTGCCATTTATGAGGAATAAAAAACCCCAATTAGGGAGAACGGTCCTGGAGGGAATCGAACCACAGATTTCCCACTCATGAGTGTGTGTCTTAGCAACCTCGGTATTGGGAATTGATTCTTGAAGTACATGCTCAAAAAAGCTCGAATATAACTTTGTTTGCAGGATTTACTTCAGTTGGCTAAAACATTTGGTTGAAAAGATTTTGATTTTAACTCTCTAATTCCCCTTTTCCTACGTTTCTGGATAAATGTTTTCCACAGTTTAGTTATTTTGGTTTATTTAAGAACGCTATTTAACATATTTGGCCATTAGCGTCCCAGGGCTGAAACGGCCAATAAATTTTTCTCCAAGGCGTCTTCTTCCAGACTTACTTGCCGTAAATTTACGACTTGGGAGCAAAAACCTTACTTCCATTCCGAAGAGAGCCATACAGTTAAGATACTATATCTTTGTCTTCTTCAATTTCTGATTCTGGCTGGCCTTATCCTCACTATAAGGCTTGATATTCTACCCATTAAAAAAAAGCAAAATGGATTCATTTCAAAATTCTAAAACAGAAGTTTTTAACACAGTTATAATGTTTAATAATAAGAGAAACTAAAAATAATTAACATGCAACCATTAAATTTATCAAATTTCTAACACTTTGATCAAACCCGGCCAGGACCGATGGATTTTTTCGGGTGTAAAAATCCTAAGTATGTCTTCCTTCGGAAGGGCAGTAAAGCCGTGGGTCCCGTGTCGTACATTTACGGCACGATACACAACCTCAAGCCTGAAAGAAGAGGCCTCTGAGCAAAATTTCACGCTCTGGTTTGAATGGGACGCTGATGACCTGAGATGTTAAAGAGTGTCCATAAATAAACTAATCAACCCCCCCCCCAAATAGAGAGATAACGGATGCAGTTTGTGAGAGATAATATAAGTGACTTCAGAAAATATAATGAAAGGTTTGATGGAAAAATGATTCAATGGCATAAGGTGCTTCTTCCAACAGACTCTTCAGTTATTCTTTTCGTTTGCACTGGTGATGTATGAGGTATATGTTTAAGCCTGAAATGCATTAATTTTAAAGGATTGAACAATGAAAAATTTTGTTTTATGTTGCCTACTGCCTTTCGAGACTCGTGTGCAACCCATTTACAGTTTTTTTTTTTTTTGGTAAAAGTCAAGAAAACGACCACCACACTTTTGTTATATATGAACTATTTTGATCTAACCATGCGTTTTTCATCTTTTCATCATTAATAATTCATATTACAGTATTATGTAAGTTGAGTAGCATATGAGCTAACGATAAGTCACGATCTTCCCTTCTTTACCATGCTTGTGCAGTAAAAAATAATTCAAATTGTGGTTTAACATAAATTTTGTTGAGGTAATGAATGAAAATAACGCTCTGTTTGCCAAGTAGCCCCTTCTTGCATATTGAACACGCTTTTACTCGTTGTGAAAACACGTGAGTAGTAATTTGAAAGTAAAATGTGCTGTTCTTCCACCACTCAGTAATGTAGCTGCTATGCCGGGCGAATCTACAGCTAGAGTCATTTTCCCGGACGGTCGAACTTTTGTTAGTTTTACTTTTTAAAAATGTTTTTCCTTATCCGCCGCAAACATCAAGGGAAAATTCTTTCCGCTTGTTGTTTTCGACGCTATTATGAAATTTTATTCATACTATTGGCAACGGAACAAACTTGAGAGAGTCGTCGTTGTGTAGTCATGGAGGTCGCAAGTGTCATATGGTGGATTCACTACTACTTGCAAGGATTATGATACATTAACTTGCCATTTTATCAAACTCATTTATATGTTTCTTACTTAATTCAAATAGTAATGTATGTTCATTCGATAGGGTCTACAACTGATTAGTCGGCATAGCTTCTGAGCTTGTCATGCTGATAGTAAAATATGTCAACAGCATGGTTATGCCATGCTGATGTTGGTATTTGAGTATTGGTTAAGTACATACATTTTAACTTTTGAATTACAAAATCGGTGATACCAATTTAAGGCATATACTTTCAGGGACACAAAGTATGAACATTCTTCAATAATTTGCAGGATTTTAGTTGGTACTGTGCGGCTTGGTTGTTGTTGTTGTTGTTGTTGTTGTTGTTGTTGTTGTTGTTGTTGTTGATTTGATTTATTTATGGGCGCTTTTTAACATCTCGGGTCATAAGCGTCCCATTCAATTCAGGGCGTGAAACGGCCGACACATTTTTCTCAGAGGCCTCTTTTTTAAGTTTGAGGTTCTTTTTCGTGCCGTAAATGTACGACACGGGACCCACGGCTTTACTTCCCTTCAGAAGGAAGCCATACTTAGGATTTTTACAAGTAAAGGTAGGCTGTAATTTGTAGGAAGAATATAAGAGTAGGGGTAGCTTGGTTTTGATTAGGTATTTGCAAATTACGAAGTTTCAAGGGAGATGCTTTCCTAGGGGTTTGCCATATCTGCGGGGGAAGAAGATGAGATACATATTATATTTTAGTGCAAAGGAAAGAATAAGTGGAGAGTAAGCTTGGTAAGCAAGAAATGATTATTGAGGAATATCCAAGCTATAATAAGAAATACCACACTCAGCAATCAAAATTAGGGGAATTTTTTGGAAGGTAAAGTTGAAATGGAAATGATCACTAGAGATAAATAAGAAATTGAATTAAAATAACTAAGTTGCATTCTATTAGATTATTAAGCATTGTGATTTTATGCTTGTAACCATTTAGATCCATTCTATTTTGAGGCAATATTTTGCGGTATCTATTTCAAATAAGGAATTTAGGGGATTAAAAATAAGTAGATGTGGACAGTTAACAAATGAGTGTTTGGGGATTTGTTAAATTAGCTTTAAAATTATTGGTACTCATATAATAGGTTTAGGTTATTAAATTAATCAATATATGCTGTTTTGAATTAAGTGGAGTGGAATATATACATTTTATTTGTTAATTAGCGATTCACGAACTCAATAAAATTTGGAACAGAGTAGAAGCCTAAGGGAGACTCAAGTTATATTTAGCAATTTTACAAAAGGGGGAAGGTATCAATTATATTTATTGGGACAGTTGCAAAAAATACTGTTAACTGTTACAGTTTGTATTAAAATGTTGTGTTTTATATACCACTAATATGTTTTACTTTTAATAAGCATGTCGTTTTTCTTTTTTCTCGGCACAGCTATACCGTTTCGAGACAATGCAAACGCTGATAGGTATACAGACTTGAAAGCCCTTGATAGATTGTGTTGGCACGACCAAGTGTGTCTAAACTAAATAAAAATCTGGTTTGTGTTTTACATTATAAATCACCTTGTTACATGAGCTGAAATGAAAGAAAACAGAAATCAATTCCATTCATACTACCATTAATTCAGTGTAACATTTCGATATGACTGCATATGTTTACTTTAAACTGAACTAGCGAGCAACTATATCCTTTAACCTTCACAAATTATTACGCACTGAAGCCAGATCGCCTCGTAGTATGCATATCTTGTTCACTGGTATCGACCCCGGATGCTCCAGTTTCAAGTATCAACCTGCTAGGCTCAAGTTCTTGCCTGAGATGTAACCACGGATTTTCTTTTAATATCCAGTTTTTAAGGTTGGGAATGCAATATTTTATTTTCTCGAGCATAATGATAATCCACCTTTAAATTTGGATTCGAGGATAAAGAAAGAAAGAAGAAACAAAGAAAGAAAGAAAGAAAGGAAGAAAGAAAGGAAGAAAGAAAGGAAGGAAGAAAGGAAGGAAGAAAGAAAGAAAGAAAGAAAGAAAAAAAAAGGAAGAAAGAAAGAAAGAAAGAAAGAAAGGAAGAAAGAAAGGAAGAAAGAAAGAAAGAAAGAAGAAAGAAAGAAAGAAAGAAAGGAAGGAAGGAAGGAAGGAAGGAAGGAAGAAAGAAAGAAAGGAAGGAAGAAAGAAAGGAAGAAAGAAAGAAAGAAAGAGCTATTTTAAATCCATAATTTAATTATTCTCAAGAAGCTGCTTAGGTAAGCAATGAAGCATGTTTCTTTAAGAAAATGCTTAACTAGTTGCTGACAATATCTTGTAGATATCTCACGGTCTGCGTTTCTGCAAAAGCAATTCATTACACTCTGATTTCCGGTTTGTTCTTAACACAAATGGACGAAGATAAGCTTGCGATAATGATACTTAGATTTAGCGATAATAATGCTTTGATTTAAAATAACTGCACTTTTATTTATTTTACTATTTTATTTTTAATTGTTTTATTTATTGTAACTTTGACTGCATTGTTCTCCCCGCGACATCTGTGATTGTGGACTGAATACTATAGATATAAGTCTTTAGGGATGAATGAAATAAAATGAATTAATGTTGGCGCAAATGACCTCGCAGTCCTTGGCGCATTAAAGGAAAAGTTGCAAAGAAAACCTTACCCAGACATCTTAACCTGATCCTGAATCGAACCCGGCCCTCTCAAACGCTACCACTACACCACGGAGACCGTCAGCTTTATTGTGCATTATAAATTTTGATGTGCGGATTTGATAATTTAAAACGCCATACTGTGACACTGAAGAAAATTTGCATACTGCTGGAATACAAAGTGCTTGCATTAATTTAGCGGTGATAGCTGAAGAAAACATATGTCGGGGTTCTGTGCAATATTCCCCTGCAGTACAGTTTTGACTTTCGTAAAGAAATTGTATCTCAATCTTTTCATACTATTCAACAATGGAGCTGCTCAACGTTTCTATGCAGAGTTTTTATACAAAACGTATTTGAGCAAACCTCTGTGTAACGAGCTATGTCAGAATTATTAGATTCAGTATAAAAATATAGACAGTTTTGGTTTTTTAGCTAGTTATATTACTTGTAGTTTTACTCTTAATTTTATGTTTATTTCATGGATGACGCATAAGCTAAGCACTTTCATATATTTTTAAATGTACTACTGCAACTTAAATTTCATTCTCTGTAAATTGCCTCGTTTCAGAAAACGAATTAAATAAATCATTCTTATCTCGGTAACCGTTTGGAGTAAAGAATTGAAATTTAGTTTGTTTTTTTTTAGTGTAATTTTTGCTGTATGATTAGTACGCCTGAATTGCAGCTGCTGTCATGTTTGTTTTGCAAGAAATGTGATTTATTTTGATTTTGGGAGTGATGTGTTCTAGCTATTGTTATTGCTGCTGTGTTCACGAGTGTTATCTTGTCAGCTTCTTTTACATAGATAAAACATTTTACGATGCCCAGTCGACATATGTGGGCATTTAAGAAAAGAAAAACTGGAGATAACAGGCTCAACAAAACAAAGTCATCACAGGTACGTAACCTCAAAATATCAGCCGTTATAATGATATTCTGCCTAGTAGTTCAAAGCAGAAATTTGATAGTTCTGAATGCAAGTAAATTAGCACTAGTAAACACGAAAACGAATGTTTTAGTTAATTTTCTCATAAATAAGCATGTCTTAGCACCATTCCACAGAAGTTTTGTTTTCTTTAATTTTTCACAAGTGGATTTTTAACTACTATTAAATATTTTTAGCTTTAAATTAATTTTCTGTGCATTAACCTATTAATATTGAGATTTATTAAACACCAGAAACATGTTTGAAATATAAAGAATATTAGTATAGTGGACACTTTTGATATCATTTAATTTTTGCGTAGTATTTTCTCCCAGCAGGAAACTTTTACGCTCGATTACAATCTTCTAGGCATGTAAAATACCTACCTTGAGAGAATTTTCAAATAGAATAACCACTTACAATTGAAATTGCATATCTTAACAAATAAAAATTTGAACCATAACTACAATTTTAGTTCCGTTATGTTGAAAGTTTTTACCACATTATATGTAAACAGTAATGGGAGCTTGGGTATTTCGCAGGATCATATTGCAAGTGCGCATGTCGTGGCTTTGAGTGTATCCTCCCTTAAATTGCTCTGTATAAATAAAAGTATGCCATTATGAAATAAAAACGGAGAATATTTGTTACTACTTTTTAATAAATTAAACAACTATCAGGCATGCTTATGCCATTAAAACCCTAATAATTGCCGAAGTATTCCGAAATACTTACTATTTACCCTAAATTTTAGGTTACCGGGTTTTTGGCGATTATGTTGGCACTACCCACTGTGAATTAAAGCCAGCGGATAGCCAGGTTATGGCTTTAATGCTAAATTTAATGCTAAATGAAATTTCTCTGAATAATTCTGACAAATGACCCAAGAAGTTACTAGTTCATGCTTTTTCATTAAAACACTGAAAAACATTCCGCCGAATAATAATTAATACTGATACTAATACTCTAAAACCAAATTGGGTGATCCTTATTTGTAATTGTTATTTCAGGTTATGTTACACTCTTCTTGTGTGGTAAAATGCAGCAAAGAAAATGAACTGACAACTCCAGGTAATATTTACGCAGTGAAATTTGCTCTTGGATAATGGTTTATTTTATATAGTACTTTTGCAGAACACAATTCACACTTACAATACTCTACTCTTTTACCCTCGCTTATCGAGTAATGAGTATAATTTGGTAAAACTACTGTAAAGCGCCGAAAATACAATATATGGTTTTCAAAGCTAGCCCGCCAGCTCCTTAACTTACGTCACAGGTTACAAGAGCGCCCCAAAACTGAAGAAATTGGCAGAGGAATTAAACATTGAAAAGACGATTTTCCAGCAACACCCTTACTCATTTAGGCTTTCTGTAATCGGTAAAATTCAGAAAAGTTGCTTTTTTTTTACTAACTATAAAGTAGGGATTTAGCAAACATATGAAGTAATAACAACAACAACAATAATAATAATAATAATAATAATAATAATAATAATGCAAACTGCTTTATCGTTATTCAGAGGCCACTAATAAACAAGAAAAATCGAAACTCAGAGTATAAAAATAAGAGTTACCCACTTTAATTAATATGTTGTTGTGCATAATTACCTTTTATTTCAGTAACAAATACAGGAATTCATGTTTATATTGAAAAGATAAGTAAATTTTCATTATTGTTAACACTTTAATTAATGGATTTGTAGCATTTACGTTTAACAAACACATAAGTTAGCTGCGGCGATAGCAGCGACAAAGATGGATTCAATGAGAAGTATAATCAACTCGGAGCGGGTTTTGGGAGCAAAAACATCAAAGGCGCCGCACTAGTTGTCCCTACTATAAATGCTGCGTTTTACTACAACAGTATGTACATTCAATTGTTTAACTATTTGTTATTTTTAACTTTGCAATTCCCCTTTATTCTACTTACACAGTATCCAAATAATGTCATATATTTTTACATTTTTAGGAATGGAAGCATTAGCATATAGCAGTAAAATCGGTTTAATGGTGTATTTCAGTGAAAACTAGATGTTCGATCACATATACGTACAATAAATTGCTTTGTAAAGTCTGTATTCGCTTTATTTACCATTTAACGCTTTTATAATAATAATAATAATAATAATAATAATAATAATAATAATAATAATAATAATAAATTACTTGTTCTTTCTGCCATTTGTAATCAATGAAATTATTATCTAATTTTCCCCATTAATATATTTTTAGTTTTACTGCACTTCTGAAATTTATAGATGCACTCGGCATTATACAGAATGAAGTTTGTGGTGGACCATGGTGTTCAGTACGACTTTCCTAATTCCTATTATCAGGAGTTTGAAGCAGTATTTATCACATGCTTCCGTTATAACATTAATGATATATATGATCAATGTTTATAATTCTAATAAATAGTTTTAAGATAATAAGTTTTTATATGACAACTCTGTGGTACAACTAATTGCTAGCAGAAAACAAATTCAATATTATGAAACTAAATGTAACAAAGTGTGAACACGAAAGGCCAGCTTTTTCTTTTTAATGACCAAGTATCAGGCCCAAGATAGTTATGTACTTTGGTCACGTCAGAACGCTGGATTTTCGCGCTTCATGATATAATTTAGTTGTGAGCGAATCAATCCTTTTTGATTATTTTGAACTTTTAAAGCGTCGCGAATAGCGTGAACGAACATTTGTGAACCCCGTGGGCATCTGTAAACCACGTGGGGGGATTTTTCACGGGAGTATATAAGAAGGCATGTGCCTCATTTAGGAATACTCTTATCATTAATTTTTTTTTCATCTCGATAAGACTTTGAGCACTTAGATGCACCTCATCTTCGATGTAATCTGTGGCTTGCGTGCATGTAAAACACGTGATCGGGTTTAGAGTTAAATTAATGATAACTCGTTCGCTTAGAAAAGGCAATACTTTTAGTGCCGTGCGAGCATCGAAGAGTTTACGTATCGAAATTAGAGGGCCGGTGACCCAAACGCGAGGATAGGAGCAGTCCTAAGATCAAAGTCAGATTTTAATTACCATCTCCATGGCAAAGTTATGTTCCAAGGATCGGATGTAGATCAACGTCACTTCACCGAACCCGGATATTTTCAGAAACGCCTGCTAAATGTAAACAACGTTAAGATCGATAAACTTTGTAGTGTAAAATGTTACGTTGCGGGCTCAACAAAACAGCGAAAATTACTTTAAGATTCTGTTGTCTTGAAGCGTGGGCAACAGGCCGAGGCAATTAATAGCAACAAACCGCTACAAAATCAGAGTGTGGGGCAGATAAAGAAACCGCTATCAGCTGAATCACTTAACTCGATCATATCAGAAATACATGAAGATTGTGTTCTAGGATATTTCACGAGGTAGGTTATAGAGCATGCCATTGTTTATGTTCTTCATGACACCCTTAATTGATCCTCAGATCATACGAGGGTTGTTCACAAAGTTCTCGGCTTGAGAAGCAAATTTGACCTTCTTCGGAACGCTTTTGTCTTCTTGCACCCATTGTTTACTGCTGTTTCATCTCTGGCGTGTAATAGTGAATCCACGTTTCATAAACAGTGACGTAACGTCGCACAAACTTGGTTGAATTGTTTAAACATGCCCAGCTTTCCTGAGAAACGTTCATTTGAACGCACGTTTGACTGACCATTAACAAACGAAGAGTGCCTTTTCAATTGCAAATATTTGTGCAAGATGTTTGAAAAATCCATTGAGAATTTACCAACATTATCAAGCTCACGTACCTTCTCTCGTCGATAATTTAAAATAGTCTTGTAGATTTTTGCTACATTTTTCATCTTCTTTGCGGTTATTGCACTTCATGGGCCCTACACTGCAAAAGATATATTGTAAAATATTGCACGTGTGTTAGTACAAGTGGTTGTAAAGAATGGAGTTGCAACTTTCTGTTCCACAGAATGAAGTACAACTCTTGTAATGTATTAGTTAAAATTTACATGTGACAGTAAGATATAACCGCCGGATGGCCGAGGTCGTTAAGGAACGGACTCGTGAGCAGATGGTCTGGGGTTCGATTCCCGCCAGAAACGTCCTCCTTAGTTGAGGTTTATACTATATTTTCCTCAGTTCTCATAAATGGCAAATGCCAGGGAGGTACCCTTAAATTAGACCTGGAACGTTCTTTCCTTAAAAAAAAATAATTTTTTCCCAATATATCATCTCATCTCATGTATCATCAGTGCCCACCGCCTATGGTGCCTCAGCACTAAAAACGGACTTTAAACACTATCAAAGCAAGTTAGAGAAATAGTTGTTTGCCATACCTTGAGTTAGTTATGTCCACTCTTTAGTAACCAATTATTATTATTATTATTATTATTATTATTCTATATTGGTCTAATATTTTTACTCAGATATAAAACCCATTTGAATGGTTTTTATGTACTTGTCAATATTCAAGCTTAATGTTCGACTTGAGATAATGGTTTTAGATTTTCGTTCATATGGCTAGGTCGCAGCATCAATTCTAGTCGAGAGATGACTCTTGAATCGAGCATCCTCATTGTTTTCAATAATTTATTTTATTATAACCCATTTTATCATTTATATTCATACATACGTGCTTGTATTGTTTAGCAATTTTCATTACTAACAAAAATTGTCAAAAGAGATTAAATTATTTATTTTAAAAGAGAATTTGGCAAGGTAATATATTATTTTCGTGGCATTCAACGAGAATTATAAAAACAAGAACATTAACTAAGATGCTAGACTGAAATATGTATTTGAATCAGAAAAGACCAATGTCAGTCATAAGCCGAACTTTAATTGCACGAACCTAAACTTTTCATTGTATTAAAATACTGAACCATTGCTTCTTAGTACACACGCCTACTCTCAGTATCATCACTTTCCTAGTACTTCACATATTTAAGTCAACTGAATCCCTAAATTACTTAAAAGATGTTCAAAATGCACTAGTATTTGAAGTTACCAATACCCCTACCTTGTAAAGGAACCTGTACAGGTTACCGGCCCTCTAATTTTGATACAATTAAGTTTTTCTTGTATGCTGGTAAGGATGGAGTTGTAAAAGTGTAGCAGAACGTTTTGTGGAATAGAACTGCACTTATAGTACAAGTTACAAATCTACACACTTTTAATGTGTTGCAGCAGTAGTTTTTCAACCTTTTTAAGTCCGAAAGCAACTTTGAAGGATATTAAACATCTCGATATTCATAAATTAAATTAGTACACCCTAATAAAAAAGTTAAAATTACTCCAATTAATAACGGCGAATTTTTATTAAAATATTAGCATTTCTGTGGATTCTTTGCTCCATTATTTCGCAAAAAAGCACCCTCAAGACCTATATGTTAGACCATATTTTTGTGAAACACGATTCTGAATCTCATTTAAATACAGCAGCCCATTTCTTCACTGTAGAAGACAACGATGAAGAGTCGTACAACGTGGAAACAACTCCTTTTTGATATTGTCTGGCGTTAAAATTTTTAAAACTAATTATTTTATCTCTGCGTGACATTCGATTTTATTCATTTTTCTGAGATCATTTTAACTTGTTTACTTTGCTTGACAATAGCATAAGCAAGTGCACAAATGAAAGCGCGTTTGAAATTTCATGGTTCGCCATTTTAAATGGTTATACTTCAGAAATATCATTACAAACGTCATCTCTGTGTCAAGTCGATAGATCTCTTTCGTACGTATTGACCTGTGCTCTATTTCACAGAAGTATGGTGTAATAGTTAACAAGTGTATTAGATAAGTCCTGGTAAAGTGTGCAGTTGTAACTTTATGGTTTATGAAAGAAAGTACGACACTTATGAAGCATTAGCAAAATATTACAAGTGTCATATAAGAGAAGATTTGCCACATGTCACCATATTTTGAATTAGGTTGTGCCCACTGCTTAGTAATAAATTCGTCTTTTTAATATCCATAACGAATTATCACCGTTTATATAATATTAGTTCAACATTTTTTTTTTTTTTCAGAAATTACAATTCATGTAGTTTATGTGTATTTGTCAACATTCAAGCAATAGCATAAGCAGAGATAGCATAAGGCTCGTCTTTTGAGTTTTTTCCTAACCATTTATTTTATTAACCCATTTATATATTCGTGCATGTGTTAATATTGTTTAGCAATTACATTTTCATAAAAGCTAATGTTGTACAAATGGTGTCTAAAGAGATTAAATTATTTATTATAAAAGAAAATGAGGTGAGAAAAGAAATTATTTTATGTAAAAAAAAAGAAGAAGATTAATTCAGATGCTGAACAAAAAAAAATATTTGGAAGAAATCACCCTCAATCATAATTAATTGCATTTAACTTAAAATGTTCATTGTACTTAAAATTAAATTATTATTTTTTATACATGCGCCCATTCTCATTTTTAGCATTACATTCGCCACTACTTCACATATTTTAGCTGAAATGGTTCCTAAAACATACAAAAAAACTGCACTGGTATTTGAAGTTACCAATATCCCTACACTTGTAGAAAAATCTATATAAGTTACAAGAGCACGACTAATTCTAATACTTCTGTGAAACAGAACTACGAAAAACCACTTGTACACTTTTAAGTATGTAGCGGTCAAGTACAAGTTTAGCACAAATCTTTGTGGAACAGAATCTTACTAAAAACTTACAGGTTCATACACTTGCAATACTTTTGTGAAGCATGGCCCATAAAATATTACGACATGTTTTTACTTTTAGAATAAAGGACAATAAACCTTAGGTCTTAGAAAAACCAAATCGAATGTAAATAGTTTAAATTTGTTTATTCTTGAAGTATATATTTTAAACAACAACAAAAAGTTGTATTTAGTTTATACACTAATAAATTCAACCTCTTGCTAATGAGCTACAGCATGTTTGCGCTTATAGCGCAATTAGTTTACAACGTGCACTTCAAATCGGAGTCGAGAAAATATTTGAGATCAAGGCCAGGATTCGAACTATGGATTCATGGTGATGTTCTGAGCATATGAGTTACCGTGTCTAGTCATAGTCGCATCTATTATACTACGGGATTATCTCATTTAGATATTTTATGAGAAGGTCCTTGTGTTCCAGGCTTCTAGCAAGATTTTGTGTGACAAACTACATTTGAAATGCAACATTCATGTCTTATTTCGTCATATTTTGAAAAATCTTCAATTTGTGGTTATTGTATGAATGCATTTTGAAAGAAAATACCCCACATTCAAGCTAGTTACAATACTTCCACTATGATTATATAATGGACAAATGTATGTCAAATTAACTAACGAAGAATTAATTCTAAAACATTGTTTCAATAATTTTTTATATATTACTACCTTATCATAAGACAAGTAAAATTATTATGTTTAATTTCAACCTTCATTTGTATGACATATATTTTTAAATACCAAAAACCCCATTATTTACTAACCTGCACATACTAAAATGTTGATTTTTAGAAAAATATAAAATAGGAAGATATGGGACAGTTGATGAACAGAGATTTCATTTTATGTACAATATAGGATTATTGCAGATTTTTTCAAAATTCACTGCTTCTTAAGCGTTTAAATATGCTGGGTTTTTGGGGAATCGGAATTTTTACATTTTTTTAATAAAAATTAAACATAAAGATACGTGTCTGTTAGCTATTCAATTCAAATTTTGATATCTTGAAGATATAATATAAAACTTTTTCCTTTGTAATTACAAGGAATTAAAAGCTTTGAATTCATTTTTCCAGCATTTTCCTTAGAAAAAATTATGTGGCGAACTTTATGAATTCAATAAATGATTAAACTGATTACAAAGTGAGGGCGGAGGAGATAAGAGTGGTGTGTGTTGGAGGGGGGTATCTTGTCCTTGTCCTTGAACCATCACGAAGCCCTCTCATGTTTCTACCTGTTTGCTTTCTTAACATCTTTTCTCTCCGCTTTGTTTCTCTTTGTGTACTCTTTAACCTGTTTGAACAGCATTTATTTGGTGAAGCTGTGTATATTTATCCTTCAAGTTTTTTGTGACCGAAAGCCAGTAAAATGAGCAAGTACTTTTTTCATAACTGAAACTTTGTTAGCCATTGTTAAGTTTAATTAATCAGATTTGTGATAAGTTAATTGTTTGATTTAAAATGTGGAGAATAAATGGCCAAACATTGTTGCAATCTTGCGTTTTAAAAAAAGGGTAAGTCCTCGAGAAAAGCAATTGTTGGATGTTTTTCATTAAATTATAAAATCAAACCATGCACATCATGTAGACTACATTTGGGAAGAAGAAAACTTCCCCTTGGATAACAGCGTGCCTGAAAAGGAAATTCCTGCTGATAATTTAAATATTCCAAGTACTACTAATATCAAGGAGTTGGAGTGTGTAGACCCATATGCAGTTACTCAAATGCCCATCTGAGCTCCCTTGGTGAATTTCCAGTTAGTAAGAAGCAGAGTTCTAAGAAACATTGCAAACAAAAGATTAAAAACATTAAAAGGACCCACAAAGAACAATTTCTTATAATTACGAGAAATTTATTCAGTGGAAGAAATTCGACACAATTACTATTTAGAAATTATGCAGCAACTGAGGAAAAAATTGGAAACTCGGACAAAAGTGAAAAGCTGATGCTTTTGGCACTTCTAAAGCAATTGGTACTTAATAAAATTGGTAATGGATTTGTAGTGAGTAGCTACATTGCTAGGAAAGGAAAGAAATTTGCACAAGAAAATGGAAATTTGTCATCACCTGATCCCAAACCTGGACAAGCGTTATCTGACTATACGGTTAACTTAGTAAAGGAATTTTACTGTAGTCATGAAGTCAACAGTCAACGGCCAGAGAAGAAAGATTACATTTCAATTAAATACCAGGAATGTTTACATATCATGTCCAAAAGTCCTGTTTCTTGGTAATTTTAGAGAAATTTGCCAATTTTTTAAGTTCAAATACACAACTGAAAAGATTGGATTTTCAAAATTTATCAAGAAGTTGCATGCGTCTCTGACAACTCGTGGTGGGTGGCATGCATTCTCTCAACAGATGCTGTTGAACGAGAAGTTAAACCATCATTCTTACCTTCAGTTCAGTCAGCTGCATCCTTTTCTTACCCTAGGAAACCACATGTTCTGGCCTTAACAGAAGTCTTCCTTTTTTGCAATCTGGACACTACAGCTACAGAGAGAAGGTATAAGGTAACCCTATAGGCAATGACAAAAGCATTTAGTTTGTTAGTTAAAAAATTATATTCTTTCCATTAAGTATGGAAACATTTTCATTCTTAATTTGTAGGCATAGAAAATTCTGCCAAAAAATTTACATGAGTTTTGTGTATCATTGAGATACTTACCTTAATATTTTGACTTAGTAGCTAGAAGATGTGAGCATTAATATATATTACAAAATTTAGAAATTTTGCTTCTCTGAAAACTCAAAATTTTACAGTTTGAAAAGCGAGTAAATTTTGGAAAAATCCACATTGATATTAGTTGTATATCAAATGAAAGTTCAATTTATACGCGTTAAGATTATACCATCAGTCTAAAGCTGTCATAGTTTGGTAGTAAATAGATAAAACCATCAAGTATGCTAATTAAAAATAAATTATGTATCATTCGATATTAAACAAAGTCCGTTTTAATTAACTATCTAGATAATTCATTGTTACCATCAACAAGAAACATTTTATATATTATTGAGATACCACCTTGAAATTGGAACTAAGATATAGAAAGCATACATACTTTTAGATATTATGCATAGGACTTAAAATTTTTGTTTTTCTGAAAATTTAAAATTTGAAAAGCGAGTAAATTTTAAAATTTTGCATAATAATATTATGTTATATATAAAATAAAACTCAATTCATACTCTTTGAAATGACAACATTATGTCTGTAGCTTTAAGTATATGAAGGTCAGCAACTTTTGAGAATTTTAGGTAATTTTAAAGATGTAAGAAAAGAATAGTCCAAACGTTTTTAACTGTTAACGCATAAATTGCAAATTTTGGTTAGGCTAGGATAACTTAAGTCAAAACAAACTCCACAATTTATATTGTTAAAAGCGTATACCTTTCCACATGTAATTTATTTCTTTTATGCTTTACATATGCAGAAAAACATATTTTGTTAATTTAGCAAAGTATGCAATAACATTCTCCGCCATAATGCCTCTGTGACATGGATTGGGGAGAGATTTGTGTTAACTTAGAGATATTGCCTTCATTTACTCTTAACTCACCACAAAAGCATTCCTATGTCAGGGGAAGATGATAGTTATGATATTGCAAATAATAAGAGATAAAAAGGGAAAGTCATAAACTGTTTATTTCAGAATAAATGTATGATCAACAAATGGTGTTTCAGGAATGATGATAGTCGAAAATGAACCGTTATTTAAATTTAATAGAAGTAAGGTAATAGTGGGATTGCAGCTTACTTTTGATTTATCGTACCAACCTGCTTTGGAATGTATAGGCAGGTTCGGAGCATGACTTTTCAGTATTTAGGCTCCCTCAAGGACTTTTAGGAGGAAGAGATGAAGTAAGGGAGAAACCAAGCGATCAGGATGCAAGCGAACATAGACGGAGTCCCTAACTTTGTTTCCAGATATAGCCCCCCCCCCCCCAATGCAGTTCGAATCTCTCAGAAAAGTAGCTTCAGCACCAGACATCTTTTCAAAGCGCAAGTCTTTGTCGCACCTCAAAGAGCACCATCCCCCCTCGCTTGGCATTTTCGACTCTGTAACAGAACTAACGAGAAAGAAATAATTCGTCTCAGCATTCGCCTAAAAAGCGACCAGGGCAAGTCATGAAAGTACAAGGTCGGAACGGCCGACTCCAAAGGTTTAGAACACGGAACTTGCGAATGTTATTGTCCGAGCCATCTTGCTCTGTACCAACTAGTTCTGGGAAAAATCATTCAGAAGATTGTGTTTGAAGAGAATTAATTTGCTCTTTTCGTTAAATCAGTATGTTAACTGTGCATAGAGAGAGAAATTGTTTTAAAAGGAAATTTGTCGAGAAAGATTAAATAACGTACTTCTGTATGAAGAACAGCAGTGCTGCGTTCCGAAGCGTTGCTAAGATAATGGCTTGGGCTCGGAGCCAGGAAATATCGAGTATACCAATTATCTTGTCGATGTAGACACAGGCACCTGAGCGTGATGTGGTTCTATAAAGTCCTTCACGTTTTAACCGCACATAGACCTAGACAAACAAATTCTCATGACAATATTAAAATAAAAATAGCATCTTGTAGCTACACTGAGATACCATAGCTCTGTGCTAGAACCGCTATTTACATTAATGAACTCCCTATTATTATAATATGTACACCACCTTCAGATCCATGGCTTGACATGATGCAGTCATGCATTAAGTATAAGAATCGTTCAAATAAAATATAGACCATTTACATGAACAGACTATTTTACTACTAACTTTTTGTTATTCAACAGGTTTGTGTCGCGGATTCGGAAGCTCCCGGGTTCAAATCCTTTGAGACCAGTCACTCTAATCATATTTTTCTTCGTGGATTCCGTTGTCGAGTAAGCAAATGCTAAGATAGATCTTTCATTTCTCTCATTTCAACTAATTTCATTACGTTAGTTTGTAACAGAGCCCAAAGGTGGCTTGCGCTTTTAAAAGATTTCTGGAAACAACGTTGGGACCCCGTCTATGTACGCGCCTCGCAGCCCCATAGATCCTGGCTGGCTGATATTTCCCTCGCCACATCCCTTCATCTCAAACGTGTCCCTGCTACTTGCGTAGGCACAAACGGTCAGCCCTTGAGAAGTCGTGAAGTATGAAATGTTTTTATCGTTGACCCATCCTTCATTATATGGAAAAGTAGTTCGAAATGTCTGCGGGCTTAGGGAGACTTGCCTGAATGCAATTTCGTTGGTAACGCTGCGACTCGCATTTGGGAGGTTCCAAGTTCAAATCCCTTGGGCCTGGCCATCCTGACCTCGAGATTTTCCTGGTTTCCCTGTTCTCTTGCTCAATGCTTCTCAACCTTTTTAAGGATACTGTGGCATATAGATGGTAACAATATGGAAAATCAGTTCTTGCATTGTAATACTGAGTGTGTTAAACATATGAAAAATAGCAGTTGGGATCGTTAGAGAGAAAAACTAAATCTTCGCGGTAGGAGAACGATTGATGGTTTTTCAATGATTTCTTGAGAGGAATCGAGAGTTGGATCTTGAAGAGAGTGGACATTACAACAGCTGCTCCCGAGACGTGTCACCAACCGCTTCGGTAAGACCATCTTGATCGACGTACGTCTTAAAAGTAACTGTTGACTCATAGATGATTATAAATTGTCGTGGATGAATTTTATAATATTTGTATTTCGCTGAACTCCTTGATCCCGTACTTTCCTGTTTTTAGTTTATTTTAAATGGAGATAGACAGAACGTTATTAGATAAGTATTGTGAGCTTCGTCCCAAGTCCGGCCCTTTGACGAGGAATGTATAAAATGATAGTTAATTAGGGTGACTTTGCCAGGAGAGTGTGACAATATTTCATAGAACGGGATTCATAATTGAAACAAGTACACTAATACAAAAAGTAAAAATGACTCCAATTAAGCAATAGTTCTGCATGGAGTTCCCGTGAGGAATAGCCTAGGTGCGAGTTTCAGAAGAAAAGATGCGTTTTGGAATAAGAGCATATATCAAAGTATGAATATTGAACATTTATTATGTTAACGTTAAGGTCAAGTAATCATATACGTGTAATTGATTTATGATGTAGTAATGAATTGCTACTGGATGCCAGTAGTATTTGTAGGTTTAGGTACAAGTTTATAGTTAAACTTAAGTATACCGGCATTAGTTTCCAGTACTAGTTAAGTTCTTATTATCAAGTGAAGTTTGCTTTATTTAGTTATAGTATATTATAGTTTAAATCTGTAGAACGTAATTGCAAAGAAAAATGTATATAAGGAATAAATAAATAATCTGGAATATTACTACCTGATACAGGATCAAGGTACTAGGATGTAAACATTATAGACCAAAATAATTAGTATATTTTTATTAAAACACCTTTTCTGTACATTCCTTGTTCCAACGGGAGATTACGTGCCCACCAAAAGCCTCTTCAGGACCCATAGGTTGGGAAAGGCTGGCTTATGCGAATACTGAAATGGATGAATTTTCCGCTCTCCCATTTCATTCCGTTGTGAAAGTGCGAAGTGGGCTAGCGCGGTGTGATGGTGGCTTGTGCTTTGTAAAGATGTTTGCTCTCGACGTAGGCTTCTGTGGGGCTCGAACTCCTTGGGGTAGAGCTCCATCGGTGTCGGGGTGTTTTATCTAGAAATGCGTTAAGAACCCTTTCCTTCTACGTCCGCGCAGTAACCGTCTGTGGATCCTGACTGACGGTGTCTCCCTCAGCTCATCCCTTGCATCCAGAGGTGAACCCATTGGAGGCATATATACAAACGGACAGCCATGAGAAAGCTGATGTACCGATGTATTCTCCATTGCCCCAAATCATCCAAAAATACAATGAGGGGGACAGTTTAGGTTCAGTAGGTAAGTAGCGGATGAAATAGCTAAATGCATGGGCAAATTAATCATCAGATATGAGAGGCAGCATGCATAGAGCTCAAGGCGCGCAAAAGTTGGTAACACTGTGCTTACTAATTATACTACCATCTGTGAAGCAGCAAACTACATGTTCGCTGTTTGTTTAGAACTCTGGAAGTAACAGTTGTATTTGTCCAAGATCAGAGAGGTGAGTAAAGAACAATAGAGGTGCGTTTTGTTTCTTGACTGCGATAGTGTTGGAGCGACAGAAATATATCGCATGCCTGTTGTATGTCACTGTACTGGAGTGTCATAAGAGATTTGTGAAGAGCTTCAAACGATCTGCGTCAAGGACAGGCCAATCGCTCACTATTGCACAAGTTGATGGTCTTGTCCAGAGATCACAGTGAAAGAAATTCGTGTTTTTGGCGTGGATAAACAAGCCATGTTTTCATACATGTCATTATTAAAGAGCAGCTCCATTACCGACAATTTAGCGTACTGTGGGTTTCACATCAACTGAAGAGGAACAAAAGAATCACAGAACGGAGGTATCCCTGTCACCTGCAGTGGTCCCACGAGGAACAATGTACATTTCTGTTCTGTATAGTCACCAGATACAAAACGTCGTGTCCCCAATTTGAGCACCATAGCAAACGGCAAGGCCAGCAATGGAACATGTGAATTTTCCACCGCCGAATAAGTTCAGAGTAGTGCACGCAATTCTGGGGAATCATGGTGACCCAGTCTTCTCGAACTTGGGACCATAATCAATGCAAAGCTCTATAAAGACACTGCAAAACTAAACGCATCGCTTCTGGAATTCTGTTGAACGACATAATTCTTCTCCATGCTGAACGTCCCTACACTTACTGAGTGAGAAATGAGCTTCAAACTCCTTCCTACAGCTCAAATCTTTCCCCATGCGATGTTACTTTGTTGGCGATTATGGACATTGATTTGGAAAGGACGAGGACGTGTGCAGCTGGATAAGATTGTAGATCCGCTCACAGCCTAAAAACTTTTACAAGAAGAAAATACAGGGGAATCCAATAAAACCTGCCTAGACACTGCTTTGTTCGCAACAAAGTCCACTTAAGACAGTTGCAATGGATCCGGCCCGCATCTGGAGAAAGCAAGTCACCTAAATAAATGGTAATTATAGTAATGTGTCACACTTTCATTCCCTTCATAGTCAGCAAATGAGCTTAAAATTACTTTCGTATCATAATATTGTAACATATGTCCCACTGCCGTAACCTATAATAAAAAGAAAAATAAAGTAACTGTTGGAAAAGTATAGTTAAATAACAAAGCAGAAACAGATGAAACATTTGAATAGTAACATAAATATCGCTGTAGTTTCAACCGCTTCTGTTCTTCTGCAAAGGCAAAAGACAAGTGAAGGTGGTAAAAGTAAACATTAAATCTCGAAGGTAATTTAATGCATGGAGATAGATAAAATAAGCAACAAGAGAGAAAAGGGCAAGAGAGGTAAGATGAAAAAGATAAATGTTATTAATAATTAAAAAAACAAATAAAACAATAATAACAAAATAGAAAGGGGAATATTAACACGTAAGATGTATTCGGTGGTGTACGTGTTTTATGCAGTTATATTAAGAACTATAGCCATCGTACTGTCAACCTTCTAATTGTAAATAAATAAATTTTAGTGGCGTTATTTTAATGGATAGTTATTTCATAGTTATTAAATGAAAGTAATATCTGCGCTTGCTTTGAGTGGTCCACGTTTACATGACATGTTGATATTATGATATAACGAAATAGGAAGTAATACTATTTAACAATTCATAGTTTGTTGTATTACTCTTAAAGTTACAGACAGATTCTTTCTGTGTAAATTCTTATTCTTAAATGTGAAATAATAATTATATATACCGAGGGTGCCAAAAATGTATACACACTTTCACAGTAGATATCTATTTAATATATTTCAAATTTGTACCGAAAAACAACAGTAATGTGTAGTATGGTGTTCTATAAACATGTGTGACTCACATACATTATGGTAGCGTTGCTAAGTGACAGGTAAATCAACAATGAATAAATGAAGCCGAGATTATCGTAAATCAACAATGAATAAATAAGTCAAAATTATCGTATGATGCTCTGTAAGCGATGTAATTCACATTACGTTGCGTTGCTACATGGAGCCAAGATTATCGTTTGAACAGCAGAAAGCAATTTTGAAGTGGTATTGAAACCGAGGATGTTGAACTTCAAAGGCAATGGAGGCGTGTGTACAGAACAGAACCGCCAACGCGAGTAACAATTGCACACCTTCGAGACAAATTTGAGACTCGTGGTACCGTATGCGATGTTCACAAGGACAGATCTGGGAGAACTCGCACAGCAACAAGCCCCGCGTCCTCAGCTATGGTTTTGGAACGTTTTGAGTACTCACCGCAGAAATCTACAAAACAATGTGCACGTGAGACTGGGATTAGCAGAACCAGCGTATGTCGTATTATTAAAACAGCAAAGCTGAAAGTTTTCATCCCAAGACTTTTGCATGCATTAACTGAAGATGACCCTGATCGGAGAGTGCAGTACTGTGACACTTTCGCAAACGTTGCTCAATCAGTAGTTCAACATACTCAGAAGTGTATCGCCGCCGATGGTGGGCATCTTGAGCAACTGTAGTAACTCTAAAAGTCTAAGATGATTAGTGCTCATCATTTTCTGTTTATGTGAATTCAGTTTTGTTTTTATTTGCTTGAAGTGTATATACATTTTGGCACTTCTGCATATTATTGACGTTACCCCCCCCCCAACACACACACACTGAAAATCCTGGGCACCAGTCAGCTAAACTCCTAGTGTTATAATTATATTCGTCTCTCCTGCCTTCAGAGATGTTCTCAAAGGCCAGTCTTGCCTCACATAGTGGGAAGTCTTAACTTGGCCTTCCCACTCACACAAAGCATATCAACCTGTCATATATTCCTAATGGATTGCTGTAAACAGGACCTTGACCCTTTCAAATGAACATAGAGGCGCCAGCATTACCTTATTTTGAAATCAGTCCAACAGCTGTTTCAAATTTTCATGTTGTCAGCATACCTGACTGGAATGACTAGCAAAACGTTTTCATTATGCAACAGTTCTTCCTTGAAACTAAATTTTGACGAGCTTATAAATAAGCACCATTCTTGTAGCTCAGGTTTGATTCATCAGACTATCTGCATTACAGCAGAGCACAAGGTCATTTTCGTTTCTGAAGTAAATTGCAAAATATTCTCGAACAGTGTGAAACAATGTTCCTCAGTTGTTGTCCTTGAGAAGATCCTTTATACTGATGCTTGTTTCATCATCATGATGCAATGGCTTCTATGAGATGTATGTGTGTTATACGACGTTGCGTAATGATACCTAGGTACGCAGTGCAGACTGATTCTCTCCTAAACAAAAGCGAATTTCTAGCTTATGTTGTTGTTTTATGTTCAGCAGTTTGAAGTTGGTATTGATTCCCTGCTTTGATTTCAGAGACACACTTTATGCTGTACAGCGATATTTTCCAGGGTTTTAAGAGCTGGTTGTAGCTCCGACTCCATCCTGTTTATTATATGCAGAAATTGATAAACGCCATGTGTAACAATAAGGTACGATCAAACTTTCAAGACACATTCCTCACACGTAGAGGGGGCAAAAAAAGAAAAGTTATATGAACATGGATCCAGAAACGCTTTATTTCCATGTTAGAACCCCTTTTCTACAACTCTTCGTAGTATATTAATCATGGGAAACGAAACACACAGGAACAGAACGTACCAGCATACCACATGAAACCCTTTCTTACATGAAATGCTTAAAATGTCCTCAAGATATACAAGAGCTTTCACATGCCCCCACAAATAAAAATCTAGTGGGTTTAGGTCCGGAGAGCGTGGAGGCCAGGGAATTGGTCCCCCTCTACCTATCCGTCTGTCATGGAATCTGTTATTTAGAAGCCAACGGACATTAAGAATCAAATGAGGAGGAACTTCATTGTGCATGAAGAACATATTTCGTCGCACTGGTAAAGGCACATCTTCTAGCAAAATAGGTAGAATATTTTGTACGAAAGTATGGTAAGTTTGTCCTTTGAGCCTGAAAGAACATGAGGCCCTAACAAACAGTCACCTACAATGCATGCCCAAACATTGTCAAAAAATCTCTGTTGATGAAGTGGTTCAATTGTTGGTGAGGATTCACGTCAGCCCAAACCAAGAGGGCATTTTGAACATTTCATGCAAGAAAGAGTTTCATGTGATGTGCTGGTAAGTTCTGTTCCCGTGCGTTTTCCATGATTAATGTATTAAGAAGAGTTGTAGAAAACGAGTTATATTTCGTGCCGTAAATATACGACACGGGACCCACGGCTTTACTTCCCTTCCGAAGGAAGCCATACTTAGTATTTTTACACCCGAAAAAAATTCATCGGTCCTGGCCGGGTTCGAACCGACGACCTTGGGTTTAGGAGACAAGTATGGTTACCACTGCACCACCAGGACCGACAAGTTCTAACATAGAAATAAAGCGTTTCCAGTCCATATAACATTTTTTCTTCTTCTACATATGAGAAATGTGTCCTGAGCGTTTGGCCGTACATTATTGTTACACCCGATATAAAAATACTATTCTTAAGAACTAAGAGATCATTAAACTTTCATTGAGAGCTACTTGTAATGAAGCATTATTCTAGTTTGCAGCAAGTAAAACGTCAAAAGATGCAATTGAAGAAAGTACAATAACCATGGAAAGACGAACGTCTACATGATCACTGTAATAACACTGAACATTTTAAAGCTTTGATTGGTTTCATTGAACAAAAGCTGTATAATGAAACAATTGTGTCGGTACTTGTTCCCCGATAACTCTGCCTATCCTGCGGTAGAAATTCAGTAGTTAACTCTAAATAAAATTAAAGGTATTCAAGAAACAATTTTAATTTAGTGTCCTACCTAATTACAAAAGAAAAATAAATACATATCTAAGAAAACATCACAGAAACTGAATGAATACTTTAGCAGCCAATTAGAATAATTCAGTTTTTTTTAAAGCAATTCTATTTAAAAATTTGCAACAAAACGATGTTCTCAGCATGGTTTTTAAGAGAATGTATGAATTGTAACAAAAATTTGAACTATTTCTAGTTAATATGTTGTACTGATTGCAAATAGAACGTTTGTATTTTGTGTTTTTGTTAGTGTTATTTAAATATAATGGAAAATAACATAGATCATTACAAATACACTTAGAACTTATAGACTTTCCATTGGTATATTATCGAGTTTTATTGCGCTGTATTCATTATTGAATATGCTGTAAAGTGTTGCATTAATGCTTCACTTAGCATGCAGTTAATAATAACTGTAGCAACACTTCCGGTAGTTCTAGTTTTAATTAGTGTTTTGATCGTTTTTCATATTGTTACGGAACACTGTGAAATGCTTTTATGGTCTTATTAACCAGTACTGTGATAATTGCATTTTCATTTTTCTTTCTTCAAGCATTTTCCATTAGAAATGTTAGGTGTGTTCCCGCTAGCCCAATGCCTAAATAACCGATTTCACTGACTGGTCTAACAAGGAGCAGTCGCTGTAAATGAACCATCCAACCATTCCTTCAACTGATTCACAAGATGAATTTCTAGCTCCAATTTCTATTGGTCTTGATGTATGGCGCCTGTAGGGTGTTAGGTAGACATTCCCCGTTCTTAAGGTTACCTGATGATTTTGATAAAAAAAATAGGGAAATTTCCTCACTTTTTGTCAAAAATTAGGAACATTTTGTCGTTAACACACCCACAAGTTAGAGACGTTAGGTTTAATATTCTTTCCAGTCTTCTACATAATCGGAAAGTCATAAAAATAAATGACACTGACACAAACTAAATATAAAGCAAAGTATAGTGGAAGTTAATTATGTGTTATTAATTACCCACTATAAAATGAAAAAAAAAAAAAAAACTGGATCACTGAAAATCGAACTTTGTAAATGATTTGGTAACATTATCTATACTCTTATCAAAAAGTTAAGCTTTCAGTAGTCTATCAAACAACTAAAATACAATATCGGATTATGCAAATAATACAACAAATAACCTATCAAGTACATATACAGATATTCCTCATCTGAAGTTTACTAATGTTCTGAAGGCCTGGCATCCTTTGAAACATAAGAATTCTTGCAATCAAATTTGGAATTCACACATTCTAGCAGTTCTGGCTTCATTAAGCGAGTTTTTTTCCGATAAAATCAAACGCACTAAAAACTAATTTTATTTTAGAAGTTTATTAACTCAACAGAGGAAATTATTACATTGGGTCGGCAAGTGAAAAACTTATCGCAATACTTTAAAATTTCTGGACATGAGGCGAAAATGGCATTCCTACTCTTGACGCTGATTACCGATGACACACCATAACTTTCAACGATTTTACAACATATTGCACTTTCGGGGAACGAGCGAATTGTTTTACCTTGAAGAATATCGATTTCACCAGAAAAGCCTAAAGGGAGAACACGCGTGTTAAATAATTTTGTAATTCAATTGTAGTTTAACGTATTATAGAATATCAATGTGATAACCTTTGTATTATTCCGGTCTACCTGGTTATATGAGGGCTGCTCATTAAAAGAATGATAATAATTTTCATTATAGCATCTCTTTACTCAACCTAATAATGTTAATGTGATGTTTCTCAAAGTTTATGTCAATCTTCAAAGACATGCTGGGAACCATTATTTGACAGGTGTTTCAGAATCACACCCTCAGCCTTCACTGCACTGCCAGGACCGACGCTTTTGACGATGGAAAATGCCTCCCAGAAGATGTTTCTTCCATTTGGGGAAAATAAAAGTGTCACACGTAACTAAATCTGGATTATAGTGACTGTGAGCAACACACCTCACATTGAGTTTTGAAATTTATACAGTAATATTTGCGATCTGCGGCCGTGCATTATCATGGTGCTGTAGCCAACTTGTTGTGTAAAAATATGGCCTTAAGAGTTTTCAGGACATTTCTAGTATTGCCCAGTTACAGTTGTGTGTGCATATTTGACAATCTGGTAAACCATTACTGGAATATCGAAAAATGAAATAACTTCCCTAGTATGAGCAACCGTTTTTGTTTTGTTTTTGGTGATGATGGATATTTCCACACAAAGCTTTGCTATTTTCTCTCAGTATCGAAATGATATAGATAAGTTTCATCAACATTGTTTACTTTTGAAAGAAAATAGCACATGTGCAACTTTTAAGTTGTCAACGCGTGCATGATGACACCCAGTGAACCTTTTTTATCTTAATCCATCTTCTAACTTTGCTCTAGCGATGAACAAATTTACTGTAGAATATCCTGTACATTGCACATGTCTTAGCCGAAGATTTGTTGAGACGAAAACAGAATTTTAGAGCAGCATTTTGTTTGTTCCATGTCACCTGTGGGCGAAATCAAACATGTCTCAACTTGTACACCTCTCACAGGCGGCAATGAAAGTAGTATCACTTGCACATTACACATTGATGTAACAAAGCATTGAAAGTTAAATTTTAGCACGAGAAATTATCTCGTACCATTCTATTTTGGACTCATTGTTATCGCTTTGTTCCATTACTTCAGTCAACCTGGTCTACGATATTATAAGTTTTAACATCGGAAGTAACATGAAAATTTCAGCTTGCTTGCATTTAGCCTATCCTAGATTAATTTTACACAGTTTTAGTGTTAATTGCTATTTTAGTCTCTAGAAAATGTATTGAAAACAACCAGAGAGCTCTGTGATATTATGTGATTGGACAAAAATACACTATCATTCTGCTGGAATCTCCTACATATTTTTCATGTTGGTGCTGGTGATCTAGTGGTAAACATATCTGCCTCCTAAACCCAAGATCGCGCGTACAATCCTTGCCAGGATCGATGGATTTTTTTCGTGCGTAAAAATCCTATATATGGCTTCCTTTGGAAGAGAAGTAAAGCCATGGGTTCGGTATCGTAGATTTACAGCACGTAAAATTATCCCATGTTTGAAAGAAGAGGCCTCTGAGCAAAATTTATCGCCCATTTCGCGCCATTGAATGGAAAGCTGGTGACCAGAGATGTAAAAGAGCGTCCATAAATAGTCCAAATTAAAAACGATAAATGTTCCACTTTCTAGCAGTTTACTCTTTACGGTTCCAGCTAAAGATAACACATAGTACCACAGCAATATAGGCTTTTTGTGATAGATTGTATGTCATCACCGTCAGCGAAAAGTACAAGCAAGAAATTTTTTGTCATTTACAACACTTAACAGATGATCCTTAATTAAATATAACACTTCATTAAAAGATATTAATTTAGCGTCTTTAAAAATTATTTGAATGTAGCTTCGATTGTTGCATTGTTATTTTTCATTCTGCTCAAAGAATTAATTGATTCGGTTTGCATTGTCATTCAAATTCTGTTATATGAAATCCCTCTCGAAATGAAAAGCTGAATATTTATTTACGAATGTCTGCATAGCTATTTCTTTATCTCGTTACTTGTTCCGTGTTTTGTGCTCGTGAAGAAAACATTTTTTTTTTCCACTGAGTTGCTTAATCATTAGTACTTACATACATTCCTGCAAAATCGTGACTTAATCACTTACGCTTGAGAGATTCGATGCTGGCTCAAGGTTCCTTGAGAAACATTGACAGTCATGTCAGGATCGTCTACATCGCACCTGAAAACAGAGCTGTTGAATAAGTTCTAATCATTCATTCTAATGACGAATTCTTGTAGTCTGCTTATTCTTTAGTACATGATGTCAGTCCTGGCTATTCCATTCCATGCAGGCCATTCTCCCTACTAGGAACAGTTAAAATACGTTAAGTGTATATTTATTTATTTATTAATTCTGACATATGTAATTAGACAGCCGTAAATTAGTGATTATTGGAGAGAAAAAGTTCGTTAAGAATAACATACGTTAGTTGGTGGTTGTCACTTAAGTAGAAATTTCTAGAAGCAAGTCTTGTGCTTTAACCTGATTTGTGGTTCGGAGTACCCCCTACTATGTAGCAAGTCGTGACGAACGCCGGGAAACCGACCGCTAAACAAGCAGGACGTTTCATATGTCACACCTTCCTACCTGCTCGGAACTATGTAGCAATTGTATCACATGTTCTTTAATAACCTGGAAGAATGTCAGAAATCTTAAAATGTGCTCTAGTGAAAAACAATATTTTTTATTTTAAAAATTCCATTTCATATTAATGTCAGTTTTTATTAGATGAAAAGCATAAGACTACGTTGTCACATCTAGATGTCTTAAAACTTAATATTTGAGAGACAAAGGCTGTCACGACTATGTTTCCTTTGTCACTGATCTGTGACATTTTGGTAAGAGAATGAAATTATCTACTCGCTTCACTGATTTAACTGTCACATGTTTTCGAGCGGGGAGAACGAAGGTTTGGCACACGATACGTCCCGCTTGGTTGGTGGTCTGTTTCCAACTCCTTTACTTCTAACGTTCCCCACAACTTGCTATATAGGTGGGGGAACTCCCAAACACCAATCAAGTTAAAACACAAGACTTGCTTCTGGAATTTCTACGTAATTACCAACCAATCTCCGCTAATATATAATAATATATTAATATTAATATATTATATTAATATATTTATATTATATGAATATATATATTAATCTATGTTAAGTATTCTGTGTAATGACGTTTTATGTTTGTGATGAAATTTTAAAAATAGGTAAAAAGATCTTTACTGGCGTAATCGATTTTCAATTTCATTGAATTTTTTCAATAATGTGTTGCGTAAGCCACAAAATAATAATAGTTCCATTATTATGCAATAATGTTAAATTACCAAAATAACCTAAAATATGAGCAATAAAATGTTAATTTTCTGACTGAGGAAACATTATTTCGTATACATAATAAATCTACATATGATTCAATTCAATAAAACGAAGCAATTACTACAAAACTACAATTAGCTATTTTAATTGCACTTCTTCTTAAGACCTACACATAGTTCAATAACTAATTGCTAATTGCAATAGTAAGACCTGAATTGGTTAAAGGTGAGGATTTACTTTTTTTTTCTTTCTTTCTTTCCTTTCTTTCCTAACTTTCTTCCTTCACTCTTTAATTCATTTGATTTTTCTAGCTCAAAAAGAAAAGCTTAACTTTACATAATTATTGCAACTTACGTTCCTTTTCATATTATTAGTTCACTGCTGAAATAAAAACAATTAACAGCATTAGAACAATGAATATATAAAAATAAATTATTCTCTTTTCAATTCCTTTGTAACCCATAACCCATCTCATCGCCATTCTATTCCAGTTTCACTTCAGCCATGCTTTCCATTTCATTCCAATGTTTAATACTCATTAGCTTAAGCTTTTCTTCATCAACTGTACCAGTGAGCAGGTGCAGAGAAATACAAGGAAGTGTCAATATCTTAGTCAGCCAACAATACCTACTAATATACGACTCTCAAAGTCACGAAAAAGAGCTCCGCTTCTTTTTCATTTGAGGAATTTGGCCTTGACCTTTCTCATCTTCCTGCGCTAACGATACATCCTTGATAAGAGTTTGCCGGATTTACTGTAGCCATGCGCTAAATATATCCATTTGCTCATGGGTTTTTCCTTTCGTCTCTGCTTTTCCCATTTTTTCACCTTTATCTCAGGGGCAATAGATCATCTGCAGGTATTTATTTTCATCTGCAATGGTTCCGGCTCCAACCACAAACTCCTCGATTAGATAACGACACAAAGTTTTCATCTACAATAAAAAGCACATTTTAGGAATTGCGGATAGTGATGGTTGGACAACTTGACTTTCACGTAGGTGACTTGAGTTCTACCCTCGTGACAAATGTTTCAATTTAAGATTTGATAGATTGGGTGACTTTTGAGGAGGTTTTCTGCACTATCTGGGGCTCTCTTGCCTTACATTTTGCCAAAATGTTCATGTCATCATAATCAAAGTATTATCCTATTGCAATATTATTACCCCCATATGAAAATGTACCACGTCGCTATCTAACAGCATAGTTCGGAATTGTGATGACAGCTTTAGCACCAGGGCTCAGAAGTTTTAATATGCCATAATTATTTCCTCTTGCGTTTTCATTAAAGCAATGTTGATAGCCCTATTCAATTTTAAGTGTTTTTGCCGATTATATCGTCTTAACTAGAATGCAGTTTTATGATTTAGTTTTTGTATTTTTTCTTAAAAGCTATATTCGGTTATATTTCGATGATAATAATAAAATACAATATTTACCATAATATACATATGTGCTATATGCAGTGCTGGACAAATAAAGCAAATAGCAACAGATTATACCAACTATCCTGTACCGAGTGGAGTAACTCAGTCGTTTGCAATGTCCCAGGTTGTCACCTAGGGGTCTAATTGAACCATACTTTTTTGAAGGAACAGTAACTGGCCCAGTGTACCTGAACATGATACGCACATCCGTCTTACCCGCTATTCATACACTCTATGGAAACGAGGAATTTTACTTCCAACAAGATGGTGAACCACCATATTACCACCAAGATGTATGTGCGTACCTTGATGACAATTTTCCAAGGACGAAGAGGTCCGACTGTTTTTCCACCGCGTTCTCCGTATCTAACTCCTTTGAACTTCTACCTATGGGAAACTCTTAAAGATGTTGTATACCGTAGAAAACCAGTAACACTGGCATCACTTCGGGAATAAATTGAAACGGCATGTGCTGCTACTACCGAGGACACTTTCGCAAACGTTGCTCAATCAGTAGTTCAACGTACTCAGAAGTATATCGACGTCGATGGTGGGCATTTTGAGCAACTATTGTAACTGTAAAAATCTAAGATGATTAGTGCTCATCATTTTCTGTTTGTGTGAATTCAGTTTTGTTGTGTGAACACACTTTTTCTTTGCTTGAACTGTGTATGCATTTTTTGGCAACCTCTGTAGTCTCTAAGTACGAGTTTTAAGTAAGATACATATATGAAAACGGGTTTATGCAGAGAAGTGGTAAGGTGAATCTCAAGAAAATATCCTGGTAGTCGTGTTCCATGTAGAGAAACTGTTCGCCAACTTGTTAAAAAGTTAGTTCCAACTATATTGCTCTTACGGAAGTTAAGTTAAATGAAACACAGGAATTTCTCATGCAGATGCCAGCAATATATTTGCATTTGAAGGGTATCATTTTTAACATCTGTTATGAGGCAGGTTAGTGCTTATTATTATCATTAGTTTTAAACATGGTATCATAAGTTTTCAATAAAAATATAAATACAAAAATAAAACACTTAAATTGACGCGTGGGAACCCTGACTCCCTTTTTCCGATTGCGGTGACTACTTTCTCAATGAGCAGATGCGCTCAGTTTCGGCCCGTAACTCAAATAATCTCAGTGTAGATTGTGATCTTATTTTTAAATATATAGCATTTACACACATCAACTTCACAATCTTGGAGTACTTCTCCTATGGTCATGTTCAGTTTACTTTCTTTTAATACTTATTTTAGACTATTATGAATTTGCCTTTTGGCTGAAATTTAAACATTTAATCTATTATTTTTTTTCTGTTAATACTTGCTGATGTTCAAAACGCTTGTTTTAATCCGAATAAATAAAAAATTCCTAGTAAATAAAAATTACTTAGTCAGGTTTTTTTTATTAAGCCACATTTGAAGCTTTCCGGTGTTAGAGGTAAAGTACGATTTGTGAATTTTAATAGACCTGGCCAGTCCGGAGCCTACTTGACCGTTGTAAACTTCAAGCTACCTACTTTTGTTGATCCACTTAGCCAGCAGTAATTTCTGACTCTGTGTTATATGGGCGAGAAGGCTGTAATTTATATGGATATGTTTACATAATTATTGTTAATTCTCTTTCATTGCGCGCCGTATAGGGTATCATACTCCACTAATGAGGGATCAAATAGCAGTGCGGATTTTATGGTGCTTAGTTTCAGTGGCCATTAGCACCCAAATAGCACATAGGGAAGGGAGAAAATGCACAAACATGGTGCTTATAGAGATTTGTGAGGCTATTGGAATAAAAGAACAATAATTATAATAACGCTGAAAATACCACACTCTACCTTTTTATCCAACATTGCCATTGCGTGAAGGAATCCCTAGACATGATGTGACAACGTAACATAGATGGCTTATTAAGAATTTCATGCTGTAACTGATAACATCCCGTTTGATACTCTTGGTTCAAAACTTTTGATGGAAATGTACGTTTTAATTTTTATTTTAAACTTCAAAGATACTTTTATTTGAGACATAATCACCAATGAACCGAATCTTATGTTATTTACATATTTTTAACACAATGCATAGTGCATAAGTTTTTATTTAACAGCACACACTTTTTGCAACAACATAAAAACCAATCCTCTTTGAAAATGAAAAATATAAAAATAACTGTAAAATGACCTTTATTTAGCACCAATATTTATTACCAATATATAAATTGTCTTGGAAATAACGTTCTAATATTATTTTAATTAATATTATTACATCGTTATATTACGGTTATCTAATATCTCTTGTTAAATACTGGCTACATTTAAATATTCACTGAGTGTACCCATGTATTTTACTTAACGAAAGCTTTGTGAAATACCATTTTGTTAAAGATGTTGGAGTATACTTAAATAATTTCGTTTTTTAAACAAAACTTTGCCTGCTGATAGTTATTGTACAGAATAGTATTCAAATTAAAGACTATTGAATTTTATGATCTTTTTTTGAGTTTGATTTGAAAAAGATTATTTCTTTGCCCACCTTAAATCAATTGAGTGGATAATAGATAGTTTTATCTCGAATTTAAAATATTTAATTAATCATTTTATTCATTGTGTAATACATGTCTTTAATATTTAATTGGTAGTGAAATGTACACGTTTTTAAGAATATCTAGTTTCTTAATAGCTGGATTAATTCAATTTCCGAAATCGCCAATTATGTTTAGTATAATCATGAACCACCTTCTGCAAGTGCCATGACACTATGACACCAGTCCTTAAGTTTTGATGCATAGAATTGGTAAATACATTTTGAATTTTTGCCTAGTCTGAAGTTTCTTCTTGTAAAAAATTGCCATTAGCCATGTATTGGAAGAGACGATTATCGAAAGACACAAGATGAGAGCGGCATACTGACTGGAATTGAACCCCCATCTTGAGCCTACATTACTTGCAATGACAAGATACCAATAGAGAGGAAAAATGGAAAAACTAATATTCTATTTGAATATTTTTCACTATTGGGAAGAATGCTGCGAAGAATCTCAAGATGCTTCCGGGCATCGAAAATGAGTCACATTTTGTATCATATCTTTATTTTACACGCGATTAGGGAGTTGGTAGAGCAAGAATTTGTTTACTTATTTCTTACAACTGTAAACGTACTGTACACAATATCAAATTTATTACGAGGATGGAAATTTAACTTTCTTTCTTAAATATATAATTTGGAAAGTTAATCACAAAAATAGTGGAACTGTGCACTAGAGTTTATACCTTCATATGTATTTATTTTATAACTAATCAATAAAATTATTTAATACATTTTCTGCATAAGAAGAAATACTTTATACTGGTTTATATTGGAAAATATTTATATATGTTAATTGGAATACTGAAACCAAAAAGCAGATTTTGTTTTTCTTCCTGTTAAGTTTGGAAATAATAACACGCGCCCTTTCTGTATAAGATGCTTAATTTGGCTTTCAGATATATGCTAAACATTAATGAATTATTAAGGTAGCTTTCTAGTATTTATTGTTAAAAAAAGAAAGGGAATAAAATAAAGTAAAAACTAAGTAGTTGTAAATTGTGCTTTGGAGACTTGGATAAAGTAAAATGTAATGATTTCTAAGTGGCACATCAAATAGATACTAGTTTTGAGTAACTGGTGTACAGACAAATAAAATCGTTCACTACTCCAGATCTAAATTCGTTGCGTATTCAAATTCCTAGTCATTGAGTTAGATCGCAGATAAAATGCAAGCTGAAATGTTCTGCACTCCCTTCCCTCCATACTCGTAGAGTTTATGAACCAGAAAGTTTGCTTCACACGTTGCTAATAAATTGAGCTATTGCGATTTACGGCATGAACGGACCATATTGTGACCTGATGTACGCAGCATTCATTACCCCCCTTCCAGAAGTGAACACGACCGCGTATACGCCGCTAATGATCGCACCGCTAGCAACGTAAAATGCCATTGTGTGACATTTAAACGCACTCAACCTTTCAGTTTAATTTCACCAGGAGGGAGATCATACCAGAAAGCAAAAACGTTTGGAAAGCGATGGTGCCTAAACAAACCCAATTCAGGAGAGCTTCATTTGTTTCCGCCATTTCGTCGGTAATTATAGCGTTGTGGCTTATTGTCTACATAAGCCAAAAGCGAATCTATTTAAAATTAGCAGAGCGACATTCAAATTAGCACTTTTGGGGGGGGGGGGGAAACCACTATAATTACCATTAGGAACTGTTAATTTTGTGTTAATACAAATAATTGTCTTTTTCCGCCATGAAATATCTCTATCTATTTTTATATTTTCAAGTTTGTGTTTACAGCAACAGTTGCGTATAAATGAAATACTAATACATATAAGGAAAGTGAATGTTCTATCTCACGGTCAATTATTCGTTTAGTAGAATAATATAAATAAAAAAATTAAGAAATAATAATCAGAATCAAGAAAACATAACTAAGAAAATCGCAGAAATCCTGCAATATTCTAAAGTATAGTTATTTAATGAAACAAGAGAGTAAAGTAGGATTTTATGCATGAATAGAAAATTTATCTCCAAGTTTACTTTCGTGTTGCACTCAGTTTTTTCCTCACTAATAGCACTAAAATAATATTTCAATTATTGAAGCACGGTTACAGCAAACTGAAATAAAACCTATAAATAAAATGCATGATTTTTTCAAGAAATAGGAAAGGATTTCATGAACCTGAAGTATATGTTAATGAACAAAGTAATTAAAGTTGTACACTTGATTAAAATACTATGTGTTGCATTTGAACAGAGACTAACATGGGCCCCTCATATTAAAAACTTAGCTACAAGTACAAAAAACAGTTAAATATCCTCAAGGCTTAGCATCTAATAATTGCAGATCTGATTACTGTGTTTTGAACGAGTCTTAATTCGTTTAAAGTTAGGTTATGGCTTGTTAATATATGGCAATTCGTTTGGATATGGATAAAATCATTTATGTTTTGAAAATTGGTGTATAAACATTGAAAGATAGGAAATTTCTCAGAACGCTACATGGCCCTCATTGTGCACAGTGATGCAATACAACTCATGTCCATTGTAACATCAGATGGGTGATTGTTTCAGAAATATTGAATTATTTATAATTTCATATCATCAACGTTCCTAGATTTCTATGAATAAACTGTCTTTATCAAAATCCCGCACGAAGAAGTTATGAAGGGTTAGATTTGGGGAGTTTGAATGGACCACAGCACAAAAATTGAAAGTGGTATTTAGAAAATGACAAACCTCGCATGCGCAGTGAGGGGGTGCAGTATTCATATTGCTGCCTTCCTCAAGTTGTAGCAACAGAAACAACTACAACACATCCTCAATCTGTCTATTCTGCTAAAAAGAACGGCCTCTACACTTTATTGCGGCTCTCTCCACGCCTACGCTTCACTTTGGATCTTTCAAGTTCATAGCAGACATGAGGATTTTCATTCTTGTCTTGTACGGAAACTCCCATCACTTAAGCAAAATATTACCAACAAGAAATGTCTCCTAATATTATATTAGCTTTTATAATAACATTTAATATTATCCATACCCAAAAGGATTATCCTGTATATTATTCTGCGAGTATGACAATTTTAAACATGCTCGATATTATTCAAACGACAGTACTGAGAATTATCATAAGAGCCCATCGAACAAGTCCTGCTGAAGGTTTACAGAGATAAGCAGGCGAACCAGCACTTAAAATAAGGATAAAGCTATACCTTACCTATATGTTTAAATCAATCGCCACACACATATAATACCGGAAATATTATTTGTATTGGAATTGAAAAAAAAATCCTGGTTTAATTCAACCAAAGAACACATCATTGTGTTAAACATCTGGGAATATCTATTTTAATATAATGAATAAATGAAATACCACCATTGAAACGCAAAACTCCACAAATTAATTTTGAAATGATACAAGAACCAAGTAGATAAAACAGTGTACCAAAATTTAAATGCTTGTCAATCTAGTCGTACTAAATAAAATCTTGCCCGATGATTCTAGATCACCTCACGGAAATGGCTGTACTGTTGTATTGCCAATTGTACAATATTATATAAATATCAGATCCTTATACAATTTTTTCTAGTGAACTATTTGCAAAAAAAATGTCCTAGAGCAGATACTATCAGCGAAATCAAAAAATTGTACAATTTACTGTTATTCAATAAGTGATCTACTTTCTCTTGTAACAACCCAATAGCCAATAAAAATATGCAACAGAATACTCAAGAAAATAGAAACATTGCTCTGATGTGGATGCCGTCTCAGCAAGGCATAACAGGAAACGAACAAGCAGACGAAACTGCACGGCGCCCTCCTATATACCCTTTCATCCCAATTCTACATCCAAGTATTATTACATATATAAGAGAACGAATGATTCAGTACTGGAAAAACAACTGTAGCAAATTAGAGCAAACCATATACATAGTTATTTAAAAGATTCGGCAGAAGGCAACAGCTGATAATATCCGTCACACGTAAACACGAAGCTCCCTGGTGCGAGAACTGTAATATCTTAATCACAGTAAAGCACGTTATAACGGAGTGCTGCTGTTTTTCAAACCAAAGAAATATTCCTCAGTATCATCAAGTTCAATCAGTATTAGATGATCCCGACAGATTCATGTTCGTTTTATATTTCACTAAGGATTGTGAACTGAACTTATTAATATAACATTTGTTTGTTTCCTTTTTATTGATTTTATATTATAACGGTGTCGCTATAATATCATAAAAGTTGTGCCACATAAAAAGTGTTCAATAAACATATTTCAATGTGTGCTGAATAAAAATGTTTAAAGAATATTATGCACTTATACAGTAAGGTGTTTTATATGATGCTAAAGTTGCTGTCCCTTCTGGTTATAAAAAGAAATATAATTTGTTCTGTAAACGGAGAAAAAATAGGCGTGTGAAAGAATTTGGTCAAGAAATTATTTTGGTTTATCTTTCAGAAAAAGTTAACAAAAAAAACTTTTGGTAGAACTTTTAATTTTACAGTTTTTTTCAAAGAGCCTGGCGCCGCGACTTGAAGATTTATTGTAAAGGATGTTAACTTGGATGAGTGAGCTCACAGGACTGTGTGGTCCAGGCATTCCCCTGAAGATCCGAGAAAAAATACAAGAAAAATGCCAGTTAGGAAATGAACCCTATCGGAAATCGAGCCCAGATTCGCCGCGCGAGATGCTCAAACGCTGTCCTAGACCACGCGGTGATTTGAGAGGTGTGTTTAATCTACTAGCTGTTAATTTTATTTCAGGTGTGAAAAGTAAACTAAATAATAAGTGTAGCAAATGTTGGTAGAAGTTTTAATTCGAATGTTGTGCTAACTATTTATTTTTTTTTTATTTTAATTTCATTGTAGCTCGTAATAAATATTCCCTAAAATTTCCTTATTCTCCCCCAATTTAATTTCTCTTTACTTTAAAATGTATTTCCACGAGTAAATTAAAATATCAACAATGTATTAACGTTTTATTTCACTCCTGTAAACGACATCATTGTTTAGGTTACCAGTAAAGAGCAGTTTAGATGCAAGTGCTGGAAATAACGTACTGTTTAACATTATTTGACATCAAATGTACAGTTTTCAATAATTATGGAATACTTTTTTTTTGTGTTACATCACCGTTTCATACGGCTTCATGAATTTTACAAATTTCACAATATTTTGGCAAGTTTTAGAGTTTATTTTTTGCCATTCTTTTGCAATACCACGTAACAACCAAAGTATATTGTAACTAACTAACAAGAATTGTTCTTTATCAGTAAACGCCTATTTCAAATCTTGATCTTTTTTGCCAACATGATTTACTGTATGTAGGTAGAACATTCAAGAGATGCCCAAAAATTGTAGTAAATTTTACCATTCACATCATGTACCTAGACATACATTTTTAATTTTTCTGTTGCTACTGGTAGAAGTTCTGAAAATTCACACTGTCTTTTAAACACATTATACCTAATGCGGAAAACTTACAGTTATATTTGTATGCATTTATGATGAATTTAATACAGAAGCTACAAGCGATCACCTATATCTTTCCTGAGACAGAAACAAAAGAATGTCACTTTCATCTTGAACAGCCCTCATGAAGATTCAAGTTCTCGGTCCTGACAAAGAATATAAACTCAGTACTTCGAAAATGGGACAAATCTAAAGTTGTGCTTTGATATGCTTGTGTTTAATGCGACTGATTGTGGATATGTTTACATATTATAACCTCAAGACGAAAGGTTGCTTCATTTTAGTTATTGCTTATTGAAAAATGTCACAAGTAATGCAAAGTATATCCCCCTAGATTTGAGTAAAGTTCAGCTTCAACAAACCGAACAACAAATGCCTGTATGTCGTTTCATTCGCGTCTATATTTTTATAAAATTTCTCAGGAATATCCAAAATTAAACTTAAATATTTTAATGGTTTTTAACGTCCCCTTTTATTACTAAAAATCACAGATGATGGATACTCATAATACATGAAAAGGAATGATAAATTGGGAAAGGAATGTTGGAAATTAAGCGATCCTGATCTAAGTTTAGGGTTGCTCCGCGGCATTTGGCATTGATGAGATGCCTCCCGTGCGTTAAACGATCTTGGCCACCGTTCGGTTAAAAATACGCAAAGGTTTGAAACCAACAAGCATAAGGAAGAGAACCAGAGAAAAAGAGCAGCATTTTGACATTGCAGCAGAACTTCATCAAAAGGCTTTGTTCTTAAATATAGTTTCCTTTTAGCTTCTATCGGTGAAAAACGCTTATATGTCAAATACTCGTAAAATGAAAGGTTGAACAATACGGGACAAGCCATTACTTTACAAATCGTACCTGGACCATATTTACCTTATATTACAGTATCCGTATATAATACTCGTATTCGTTAACAAACTATTATGTTACAGACGCCGTAAGTCTGCAAAACGGATAGGAAAATGTTTTTACTAGGTTCCAACTTCAACCATAACTTAAGTATTCCTGTCGACTATTACGTAAAACTTCCGGTACCGCATAAGGGCATCACCGCATCCCCAAATTGCCATTGATCTCCTTCAATGTTAAACTGTGTGGAGCATTACTGAATGGCTGTGTTTTTCTTCCTCCAAAACCTCTCGGTTATTTCACCAAAACAACGATATTTATTTTTATCTCATCGCCTTGTCCAAGAAGTCCTGAGACACGTTTTTCTGCTCTTGTTCCTTTTAACTTTGCCATTCTTTTTATTTACATATTGCCTTTCCTTGGGATTCTGCCATAATATCTATGTTGCCATGACGTGGCAAATATTCCTGATACACTTTCCAACAAATGTATAATTTCAGGAGCACTTATTTAGGATTCACTTTCACATCTTTGTAATGAAGCGCTTTCTATTTGTTTGAGTAGTTTATTTCTTGTAAATGTTATGCGTATTCCATTGTATATTGAACTATTTGAATATGTAACTTACAAGGAAATGAGTTTTGTTCACTGTCCTAATAATTACTCTGTATGGATGTCAGCTCAAGGCAGCTCTCTCAGTTCATATACTTTCATTTCGTTGGTTCTGTTACCAGTTCGAAAGTACCAGTCGAGGTAGGTGGTGCTGTGTGCGGTGTGAAAGTGGCTTGCACATTGGAAAAGATTTTTGTTCCGGCATCTGCTATGGATGCGGCCCTTTTGAGGGTCGAACTCCTTAGAGGGAAACTGCGCCGGCATCAGGCTTTTTTATCTGCAAACATTGTTAGGGACACCGCCTTCGTCCATGCCTTACAGCTCCTGGATTCTGGCCCCGAGTGTCTCCCTCACCTAATCCTTTCCTTCCGAAATGCCCCCATTGGGAGCGTAGGCATGAAGGGCCAGCCCATGAACGAGGTTCTCAACAGTCCCTACTAATACAACCCAATCCAATCAAACCCCCTCAAGGTTGTCTGCGCATCGACTTTTTCAATGCAATTGTCGGTACGTTGTAGGCATCACAAAACAGGTCTTGAGGCACGAAGACGAAGTATACAGCACACTGAGCGGAGCATGTCAAATGACCCAGCCGTCAACGCGTTGTGCCTCCACCCCTCAGCGCATTTAGCACTTATGTTGCTATCTCTACTCATCTAATCTCCTTCGTGTTTATCATATTGGACATAATTAATTAGTGGTTTAAAACACTGTCAACGTACCATGTCGCTGTATGACTCAATTTACTGCACTGTGTGTATTTCTACGTTTAATATGTTACTAGAAACGGTTTTTATATAATGATTAGTGTTTGTAGTTTTCTTTGGTCCAGTTGTTAGCGTTGCTGACTGCTTGCCGGGAGGCCCGGGTTCAATTTCCAGTATCTACTTAGGAATTTTTCTAATTTAGGGAGTAATGGAACGGAGTTCACCCAGCCTATGAGGACAATGGGGAAACTGCCCGATGGAAGATGACGTTCTTCGATCACAAAGCCGCGTGATAGGCGACTGGCGGGTGCCGCCCTGCAATACTGCCCTCTATCAATGAAGTCGTAAGACGGAGGTAGAGGAAGCAGAGGTCGCTGCGGCAGGCCAAGGCTGTAGCGCCAAATGAGAAGTATTTAAATAATATTTTATGAAGCTATTTAAAATAGCAATTTAACAAAGAAAATACTGTACTTATGTAAGTAAATCCAGACATGTTTTATGTCCTTTCATTCCTACACTCACTAATTGGCAGCTATAAAACGAACCTCCAGCTACCGCCATGGGTTGCTGAGTTGGTTAAGACACAGACTCATGAGCGGGAGTACAGGAGTTCCATTCCCGCTAGGGTCGTTCTCTCTGACTGAACGTTTTTCCACGTTTTCCTCGGTCCTCCTAAATGGTGAATACCGGGCAGGCACCGTAACATCTGCAATATTTCCTTCCTTTAAAAAAGCTTTTCCAATTTATAATTTCATCTCATATATGCATGTACACTGCGTCACCAGTGCAAACGGGCCTAAAACATTATTTAAAAAAATAATAGAAACTCCTGCTGAAGCAGTTCCCCTTTGCATCTCTTTGTGTTTAATATTCAAAATAAGCATTTATCACTGTTGTTCTACTGACTGCTGCACGTTCCAGGTATTACGCTAACAAAGTGTCTAAAATGTTCTTCAGATTATCTCGTGAGATTTGTGAACACGCTGTGTCAGATTAGATAACTAACGACATCAACAAATCCCTGTGTTTATCTTGGAGATTACGATCTAATAAACACAGCTGCTTGGCGCCTGCAGGGAATATTAAAACCAATGTGTCTGTTTCTACAACATTGTTCTTTTGTTATTTACCATTAGCATTTTCTTTCGTGCGGGTCTTTAACAAAGACCTCGAATTTCAACTAATTCGCTATTACTTTATTTTATTTATGCTTTTATTGGCCAAGTTTGAAAATGTAAAGATATTTCAAAATATAAATTAACATCATTGTTAATAAATAAGAGCTACAATTTTAGAAGATCTATATAGTTTTTATTTAAGTTTATTTAAGAAAGAGGTTATAATGTATTTGAAAACTTAATTTATTTAAGTTGTAACTTAAAATATTGATTCAATTGGTCTAATGAGATAAATGGTGCAGGGAATAGTGAGCTTATGGTTTAAATAGACGCGTTTACAAAGCGTCCAGGTTAAACTTGAGTCAGGTTACCTTATTGGTCTTCAACTTCTCCTTCTATTCACAGACGAATTAATTTTCATTCCTTCAACTTCGGGGCGTGAAGTTATTCGTTCTTCACATTAAAAAAAACACATTTCTATTACATTAATCTTCATATTACCTTGTTTGAAATCTCCCTCAAACTTACGATTCCTATAAAAAAAAGTATATGTTTTAATGTTAATTTAATATTGCACATAATTTATATTGTTTCTGTTTTAGAAAGGTTACAATTTAACCTTTTTTCATTTTCAGAACAGTGTAATTAGGATTTAAATTCTAAAGCTAGCATTCAAAACACATATTTGTTTGCAAAACCTTTCCACAGGCTTTTATAAATGTGTTTTTACAAATTTTCACATTTCTTTGGCTTTCTCCTTTGACAGATGATCTACATTGACTTTTCTATTTTGTTAAGATATTGGTATTGGAATTCTGCTTTCATGAATGACATTTGCCTCATTCTGAAGATCGCTTACAGCCCGCTCGATCTTAGCAGTTGATAGAGTCGCTAAGCACTTTAAATATTAATTTTTGTAACTCAGCATATAAAAATAGCTGTACCGTTACCTGCACAAATTAAATTTTATATTTATATTTATTTATTTAAGTACTAAACCGCAGAATGGACGGGATTTGATCACCGCAGCGTTTGAACGATTCACTTCACTCTGTTGTGTCCAAAACCAGGTTAAATTCCCTCAGACTGTATCTAGATGAGCACCTGGGGGCTAATTGTCGTATAAACCTAACCCGAGGGTTAGGGGCGACCGGGGGGTAGTGCTGGTCACGCTATCTCCCTCTAGTGTCGTGCGCTAGCACGGTTACCTTACTATCGCTTGACCCAAAGGTTATTCACCATAATATTCAAATATCTGCAAAACCTAATAGCGACATTTTTAAACTTTCTGACGAGGCCCATATTTGTTCGGCGCCAAAAATAATCTACAACTGTACATAAGTATGCCTTTCTTGATTTTCATTTCGATTAATTTCATTGTTCCATCAAATGAATTTCACGGTCCAACAATTGTATTCATCAGGATCTCTAGATCTATTACTACACAAAATGTCATCATAAAATGAGTATAACTATCTCTCTGGTCTAGTGATTAGCGTTGCTGACTGCTGGCTGGGAGGTCCAGAATCGATTCCTGGTATCTACTTAGGAATTTCTGAGTAAGGGAAGTCTAGAACGGGGTCCACCCAGCCTCGTGAGGACAACTGGGGAGCTGCCTGATGAAGAGATCGCGATCTTCGATCCTTCGGAACGGAAGTAAAGCCGTGGGTCCCGTGTCGTACATTTACGGCATGAAAAAGAACCTCAAGCCTGAAAGAAGAGGCCTCTGTGCAAAATTTGTCGGCCGTTTCACGCCCTGAATTGAATGGGACGCTGATGACCTGAGATATTAAAGAGCGTCCATAAAAAAAAAAAATAAAAAATAAAAATTTGCAAGCCGCGCGATATAGCGGTCAGGGGGTGCGGTGTGCTGATCACATGCCCCCCCTGCAATACTGCCCTCTACCAATGATGTCACGTGACGGAGATAGAGAACGCAGCGGTCGTCGCAGTAGGTCAAAGGCCCTAGTAAAAGGCGAGTCATAGAAAAATGGGTATATTGAAATCACGACTTTCAGAAGATTTTAGCCTCAGGACGCAGTAGCATAAATATTAATTTCAAAGACAGTGAGACACATTAAAAACCTCCTATTCGGAAGTCGGCCACTTACCGCTTCGACTCCCCTACACGATAACCATAGAGACCTTCACCTCCATCCAATTATGATGGGAGTTGTTTCCAACAGTAGACAATGAGTCGCGCATTGCTTATATATTGTTATATATATATATAGAAATCGTACATAAAATACAAAAAATAGTGCGTCATAACAAGGCAAAAATTAAGTTGTAAATTTTCTAACTTCCATCAAAAATAAAAATAAGAGAATTAGGGCATAAGCTTAACCAAACGTGTAATGTATGTTAAAAGAAAACAAAGAGGTAATGTGCTCACAGAAAAATCAGGTGATGAAATAAGAACTTCCTTGGAGCGCAGCCCTCGAATATCTCTGAATAAGACAATATTCTAAAGAATCTGGAAGACGTACAACAAAATTGTTAAAGCTCTAGGTCTTTGTATTAGTTCCCCAATTACAACCCCTCGATTACAACTGAAAATTACATTTTTTGTACACAAAATTAGAATTATAAAAGAAGATGACGTTAAAGGCATAGCTTAATTATTTATTTGGTTTATTTGCGGACGCTGTTTAACATCTCAGGTCATCAGCGTACCATTTAATTTGGGGCGTGAAAAGACCGATAACTTTTATTCAGAAGCGTCTTCTTTCAAGCACGAGGTTCTTTTACATGCCTTAAAAATATGACAAGGAACCCACGGCTTTATTTCCCTTCCTAAGGAAGCCATACTTAGGATTTTTTAAATTCAAAATCTCAACAACACCGCACCAAAAGACAAATAATCTGTCATATTATTTCTTATAAAGGAGTGAAAAAACTTTTGGTATGACTTTAGCTTTGTAATTGGATTCAAGAAAACTTAATAACGAGAAAATTTATCGCACATTAATTTTCTTTTGCGTTGGACTTGGTTTGTCTAAATGGTCCCGTAATTTCATGAAATAAAGATGCTGTGGTGTGCCATTGGCGCGAAAAGAATTATTGGGTAATTTTTCTTTGAAAACACAAGTAACAGTGAACGGTGCATAAGTAAATTTTAAAACTGTTATATGATAATTATCTTATGAATTGTTTGGATTAGAAAGTATTTAAGGCAAGATTCTGTTGTGCATTTTTTTAAATTGTATGGCATATTTTCAGCAGAATAATGCCAGATCTCATATTGCTAATATCTATAACGGGATTTCGTCGTATATTTGGCCGCAGGCTTATTATCAGCGGTTTATGATCTTCTCGTTCTCCCGATCTAACAGTCTGTAATTTTATCTCTGGGAAAATTTTGAAAAAATAGAATCTAAATCACTAATTCTCACCATCTGATGAACTTAAGTGAAATACTCAAATGGATATCAGGTTCTGGTAGTTTCTGAAGAATATCGTACGAAATGGGCAACTTGTCTAGCATCTTCTGTAACAAGACTTAGCATAGAATTTATATATTTTATTTGTAGTACCCAAATTTAAATGGTGAGGTCTTGTGACGCCGTGACTTCATGGTACCAGATACCGGCGATTATGGGAAGTCGTGCCGTATGCGGGCGACTTGCAAATGGGAGGTTTTGTGTCTTGCGGTATTTGCTCTTCCAAAATATTGAAAAATAATATGAAGAGAATATATAGTTAAAGCACTATTTAAGGTGTTAAAGTATTTAATAATTAGATATATCAGAAAGGGAAATGCCAGATATCAGCTATAGCATGTGTACAATCTAAAAATTCTGCATTAAGTGTGTATTGAACACGGAATTAGCCATAAAATAATCCAAAGTGTGTTAAAAATGTTCATAATCTTTGCATGGAGTATTTCATTGATTTGAAACAATGCATAAAACTATAAACATGCAAAAACTGGATTAAATTCTGCAGGTACGATACCAAAAGACACCAGGAAGTGAACTATGAAAGTATTAAAAATAAATATATTTGAGTGCAATTAAGAAATTTAGGAATACTGACAAAATTTAGACATATATATATATATATATATATATATATATATATATATATAATATCCTGAAGTATATAGAACAACTCGTGCAAAGAGCCACTGTCCTGATGTTACACGCAGCAACAGCAAGTTGTGCTTTATCAGATGTCTGAGAGTGATCAATGTTATCAGAGCAACCTGTGAGCTGCTGATAACGATTCAGTGTTCTCAGCAATCTCACTAATCGCGGGATGAGACCGAACACGTGTTCACTGGTCTTATTTTTAGAGGTATAAAGGGTTTCACCATGGGCTCTTGAGCTCCTTTCGAGGTCAGGACCTCGAATTCCTCGCGGTCGCGTTACTCTAAACCTCTTAGAAAGTTAATTCTAGAAGTGGTTGCGCAGAGAGAAGAAAATGTGTTCATGACGCGGTGATTGGAGGCATTCAGTTAAGAAGCACACAACAAAGAGTGGAAAAGAAATACATAGTGGAAGGTGAACAGGTGAAAGAAGGAAATATGAACGGAACGATGATAGAGGACAGCGAGGATAGTTTGGTGGTTGCTAAAGCAGTTGCAATGTCTGTGTTGACAGCTGGCTCCTTTGGGTTCGGATGGCTGCCCACAAAACTGGCTACATGGGCAAGTGCATGTCAGTTCCGAAGGCCGACGTCGTCCATGCTTTTGCTTCAGCTGATGCTTAACTTTGGAGGTGGAGCTTTGCTCTGCACCACTTTCCTGCACATGCTGCCCGAATTGCGAGAGAGTGTGGAACTGCTCCAAGAATCCGGCAAACTGGTGTCAACAAGATTCCACCTGGCGGAACTTCTGGTGTGCAGCGGCTTCTTCGCCTTGTATCTGCTGGAGGAAGTTGCACACTTCTTCCTGCACCGAAACACACATCAACACTCGGTGGTGTTGCTTAGGAGCCTCAGTACAAGAAAATGCTCTGGCAGTGAAAAGGATGGCTGTACAGCTGTTGGCGAGGTCGACGCAAAGTGTAATTCTCCAGTTTCAACATTACAGTCCGTAGTGCTGACAGAACCAGACAACGCATCAAGAGTGATCCTCGGTCCCCCTACACACGATCACGCTCACCATCATCTCCACATTCCAGAAGAAACCTCCACAGTCTCCCCTTTACGAGGCTTTCTCATTGTGTTTGCCCTTTCCATTCACGAGCTGTTTGAAGGACTGGCCATAGGTTTGCAGTCCACAACCTCTATGGTATGGTACATGTTGGCAGCAGTGGCGGTTCATAAACTGGTGCTCGCCTTTTGTGTAGGTGTGGAATTGGCCAGTGCCAACATCAGGACGTTTCTGATATTCGTCTACTTGTCTACATTTGCTCTAGTTTCTCCAGCTGGTATCGGTATTGGAATGGGACTGGATGACGATGAGATAGCTCGAGGTGTGACCACGACTTTGCTCCAGGGAGTCGCCACTGGAACACTACTTTATGTTGTGTTTTTCGAGGTGCTTCAGAGAAACGCCGCTGTAGAAGACAGAATGGGGTTTGCTCGCCTCTTGTCAATTGCCACAGGCTTTGGATTGATGTTTGGTCTTCTGGTTGCTGGTAAGAGATAAAAATGTCCCTTTAACTGATCCCTTTTTAGGTAAATTATTGTGGGCCTTTAAAGAAAATTATTAATAAAACATTATTGTATAATGATTCGTTCATATACAGTTTATTCATATCCAGAAATTCTCTCCTTGTGTGTTTCTTATACTTGCAATTAGGTTTCATGACAATTTGGATTCAGTGACTAAGGCAAGCAGAGTTAAGTGGCTATCTCGTATAAAGATATCAGTGTTTGTAGTGCACTCCAAGAAATATCACGCTTATTGTGAGTGAATCGCAAAATTATCAGTTAAAAATTAAGTAACGATAGTTTATGTTCACTAGTCAATTACGTTGATAAAGTTGATAGGAGAGCGATAATACTTATAACGCACCAACATTATGCCATTGCACATCATAAATGTGTAAAATGTAAGTTCTGCCTGCTATATATAGATATAAAAATTCTGATTCATTTCCATTGCAAAATATCTCTAACGTTAGACATGTTCGTGATGCTTTATTTGAAATACCCATTATCGTCTTAAACAAAACTATATACTTAATTTATATTGTTTAAATGTATCACTAAAAAGAAAGAAAAGAAAAACGCGACATTGCGCTAGTTCGGATATACAGAGCTTTCAAAATGCGTCCTTACCGCTCGCACAGGATTTTGCGTCTCGGCAGCTGGACATGCCACAATCGGCCGCCCCTGTACTCTGACTTCGTTTCTAACACTGTGTATAAAATCTCATCTTATAGCAAACACTGGAAATTTTGTTCTTCCTCATTTAAACGGGCATTGAAAGGGGTAAACACATTCCGATTGACACGATTTAGTTCGAGCACTGTAATGTTTCTAATTTAATTTTGTATGTCTTCCTTCAGTTCTTCCAATATGTGAGGATTTGTTTTGTACAATTTGTTCTTCAGGCTACTCCACAAATAAAAATCACACAGACTGTTGGATCTGGGAAGCGAGAGGACCATAAGCCAGCATTCTCTATATTCAATTTAACCATTAATATTAACCTCTGCTGTATGAGCAATGGCGGATCCATACGATTTCTCTTCCGTCAGCTGATTTAAAAATGGGCTCATAATATAATTTCGGTGCCTCTCTCCATTTACTACCTGTTTGTAAAAAATCGGACCGATTATGTGTTTTACGCTAATCACTCACCAAACACCAATTTTCTTATTATATAGAGAGATTTCTTGCACACAATTTGAATTTTCAGAACAACAATAACGAGTGTTTTGGTGAAACCACGTCGCGTCTGAAAAGAACACAAGTGTGGCTCGATTAACCCGTCAGTCACTGTTTAAAGAAACAATGCAGAATAACGCACGCGTACTACGGGATCATGTCGTAGGTGAACACTAACGTGTCCTGTTGCTGAAGAAACTGAAACTTCAACTTGTTGTGCTAATAGTGATACGATTTTACTAGCGAACGTTCAACAACTGTACCAATTTCGTTTAATTTGTTTTCTATTAAAACTCTATGTATTCACATGTGTGTTTTTTTGTACTGAATCAGCATTACCACATTTATTTAAAAGAGCTTGAATTGCATTTCTGGAAGGAGTAAATTTTCCACGAACGCGATGAGCTGATTCTTACACATAATAACATTTACACACAAAACTACCTTGCTCTATGCCATATTTGCGAGCGAATATAGACTGGTAACTGTTCGAAGTTCAAGGATAGGCAGTCGGCCGCGACTGGGGAAGGAAGATGGCTTTAGCCGACGGAAAATTCCGTTCTATCGGTAAGGACATATTCTGGAAGCCCGGTAGCTCGGATACTGTTTCTCAGTTAAGCTAAATAAGCTGAGAACAACTTCAGTGGTTGGAAATTTTATCTCGTTTCCGAGGTCCTGCATATCAGTAACTATTTAACACTGGGTTTTGTTTTACTTGGGTCTTCTGTTCATTCACATCACAATATACCCACATGTATATTGCAGGGACAGTTTGGATCAAATTCTGGGTGGACCCGTATTCTCCTTCAGATGACTCGTATAAATTAAACAAGAACATTAATTTAATAAGAATATTTATTACTAATTTTAAATAAACTAAATATCTATCTGGCATATGTATACCACGATAGCTTAATAATTATCGCCGAGTGTAAGCATTCCAAAATATTTAATATTTACTCTAAAGTCTAAGTCACCGGGTTAGTGGTGTTTGGCGATTAGTTGGCACTCCAGCTCCCGTGAATTAAAGTCTGCGCATTAGTTTTTTGGGTTGCACAGGTTACGGATACAATACAGCATTGAATGCTGAATGCAATTGATCTCTACAATTCTAACCAAGTAAGTCTAGACGGTCCAAGTTCATGTTTTTTCATTGCTGGAAAATCTTAAAAACACAGAAACTTTTTACACCGAATAATAATTAATACTGGTACTAGAAGTTTAATACCAAATCTAGTGATCATTTGTTCCTTATTACTATTTCAGGGTATGTAAGGCAGTTCTTGAGCCAAAAGACTGCCAAGAAAATGAATACAGAAAAATTAACAACTCGAGATGGTATTTGTGCAGTGAAGTTTGTTCCTGAACAATGATTTATTTTATGCAGTAATTTTGCAGAACAGCGCTCACATCTCTCTCTATTTCTCACTTTGATAATAGGGGAATAAGTATCATATGTTAAAACTGCTGTAAAGCGCGGAAAATACAATATACGGTTTCAAAGATCAATCACTTGCGACGATAATCATAAAACGCTCGCTCACTTCGTAACCTATACGTTTTGTTCCGCGGTAAAAATCAGAAAAGTTACATTTTTTCATTTAAAAATAAAGTAGGGTTTTAGGAGAAAACGGATAATAATAATAATAATAATAATAATAATAATAATAATAATAATAATAATACATAACATGCTTGACCGTCCTTCAGAAACCATTAATAAACAAGCAAAATGGAAAACCAAAATGTAAAAAAACTCCATTTGCTCACATTAATAAATGTGGTGATTTACATAAATATCTTTTATTTCAATGATAAATACTGAACTTTCATGGCTTATTTTAAGAAGAAAAAGTGCATTTTATTACAATTAGCGTTTTAATTAACGCATCTATAACTGCTAAGTTTAGCAGCTGTTCGTATGTTAGTTAAGCGACACCAGATGAATTCACTGAAAACTGAACCCAACGAGGAGAGGATTGTAGGAGTAACAACATCAAAGCTGTCCCTACTGTATGTAATATATCCACAATTATAGTAATTCTGAAGTGCAGTTTTCTGCCTGCTGACTAATGGACTAAGCACTGCAGGCTCATCGCAGAACCTGTAACTGATTCATACTCAGTGTAATAAACTTATGACTTTTTAAAAACTGCATTTGTACCTGATTCAATTCCTCGGTGTTTGCTCGCCCCCAGATTTCGCCTCCGTACGTCATAGTTGACCTCACAACCGCCCTGTACACAATATCCATTGTTTTCAGCAGTGTTTCCGGTATTTTTACATAAATCTTTAATACCTCTATATTTTTAATACCAATCGCATGGACCATACGGATATCGATTGTTACAAGGACGATATCAGCATGTATGGCCGACTGGTGTGCTTACTGCTACATCTAATGTACATAGAGCGCGAACTTGTAGCTTGAAAGTGAGCGCAAGTCACACTGAAGAGTCAATGCGCAATGTTCCTTGCTGCCTCGCATATTATTGCTATAACTACAGATCACTTGTACGCTAGAGGCAAGGCCAGTTGTTCCCCGCAATGTAGTTGAGTAAAGCTTCAAAAAATGTTTTATATCACTAACAACATTTTAAGACGAAAACTTAGCGGTGAAACAGACTGGTTTATTATTGCGCCAACTTCGAGCAGAACCAAAAGTGCTAAACGTTTCCACTGTGTTCTGAGAAAATATCTATTTGAAATATTGATTAGGCATAAAATACAAAACAGAAATTTTATTAATAATCGATTAGTCAAACTGCCAGAGATTGGCCTAATATAAACAAAATATGCAATTGTAATGCGTTAAAAATAAATATATTGTGTTTACAGTTTTAAAGTAGAAAAACAAAAGTCTAAAATACAAAAATCCTATGTTTTTGAAATAACTTTTCTTATTTGTGAGCAATAAAATGTACTGAAAATTCTCTCCTGCAACAAAATTGAGATGTCTAAAACTTCAAATGCTAAACTTCCCTTGTACTTCACTATTTCAATATTCTCTTGCTCTTGGATTTTTAAAAACAAGACATGATGAATTAATTGTAGGCAAGTACAACAGGTCATGTTTGTGATAAGTTCATAAACATTATACTACCGATAAGTGTTGTTTAAAATAAAAGATCATTGAAAATAATAAAAACGTAAAAATGACGAGAAGTATGTAAAGGTGTAACATAACAAAGCTGGGTGGCTCAGGCAGAAATACTCGGTACTTACTTTCGGAAGGTCAAATTCTTTGCAGGGGACCATGCTTATTTTCGTGGTTTCCCCTGGTCACTTAAGCGAATTCTGGGATGTATATTTCTTTTCTACGAAATTTCCGCTGTCCCATTTCATTCTATTTGTTCTGTTACAGGACCTAAAGTGTCAGGCAAGATAGGCTGTTGCTGTGTGCGGTGTGACGGTGACTTGCGCTTTAGGAAGGTTTCTGCCCCTACCTCTGATATAAATGCGGCCTTTGTGACACTGCTCCGCCGACGCCTGGGTGCCTATCTGGAAACAATGTAGGGATCCCGTATAGGTCCATGCCTTCTGGCCGCCTGAACCTCATCCCTTCCTCGCGGAGGTACCCCCCATTAAGACCAGTTCTTGAACAAGGATGAAGTACTGAAATGTTCTCTTCCATTTCTACCAACCCAATTCAAAGCCGTAGCATATTAAAATGGCGCAATTTAATTTAATTCCCCTTGAAAATTTTGGAAAAGACTTAAAAGGAGAATAGCATACTGTAATACATAGCGTTAAGTCGAAGTTTGGTCAATTTTTACATCACGAAAACAACATTGTTAATGGAAGAAGGGTGGGGATCAACAAATACGGAAAGATGCTTTCGTAAAAGACGCGAACAATCTTTTTGGGTACACCGAATTACTACTTCGTTTCATTATAATTACTGAAATACATTTAGTGTAAATGTAACCGTTAATTAATGTTGTGGCGTTATAAAGCTTCGTTTTCTAAGGCGTAAGCTTTTTGAAGAAACAGTTGCATTGGTGTGATTTTTTTGTTTGTTTGTTTGTTTTGTTTATTGTAGTTTTGTCCGCATTGGTCTTCTCGCAACTTCTGAAGATTGTGGACTGAATACTATAAATGTAAGTTTATAGTTATGAATGAAATTCAGTAATGATGGTGCAAACGAGCGCCTTAAAGCTATCTGGCATTCACTTTCTCGAAACCGAGATCGTTAAGGCGCGGAATCGTGAGCGGGAGGTGTGGGGTTCTAATCCCGCCAGAACCGTCCTCCCTGACTGATGTTTTTTCCAGGTTTTCCTCAGTCTTCATAAATGGCAAATGCCGGGGAGGTACCCTAAACTTAGGCCTGGAACGCTTCCTTCCATTAAAAAAATCCTTTCCGAGTTTATCATTTCATCTCATGTATCACCAGTGTCCACCGCCTGTGATGCCACAGTAGTAAAAACGGGCGTTAAACACTAATAAAAATATTTTCTCAAAGCAAGAAAAAATTCCAATTAAAACCTTACCCAAGACAGCTTGACCTCACCGAGATTCGAACCCAGGATTAGTGATCGCAAACACTATCACTGTGCAATGGAAGAGGTTTGTGATTAATTTGTTTGCTTTGATTTTGCAACAGGCTGTGCGTAAGGATACAGAAAGGTAAAATTTCTTTATTAATAATCAATTCATAATAGTGATTTTTATGAAGGTATGAGAAAAATACTATTCATGTTAAAACTGTGCATTATTTTACTGTAAGTTAACAGGCATATATGAAAACTTTGTACTAAACTTTTGAAAATTTAGTGCCTAAGAAAAACTGCAGAAGATTCGTTTGGTATAATAACTTGATTTAATTTTAATATTTATATTGTGTAGTTGACGGTGTTTATGCGGTGCGTAATAATATCAAAAGTGAGGCTACATTTTCTTTTGATCATGCTTAAGGTTTCGTTTAACATTAATCCAGTCGTAGCTTTTAACTTCATGTTACAAAAGTAATCTTCGTAATACTAGGTTTCCTTAAGAACAGCCCATGTTTGCTGTAAAGAAATACGATAGGATAGGATTTTTTACGGAGGAGGATTTTTACACAGCGGATTCAAATGGGCCTCTTGATTTGTTGATATGGTTTATTTAGGAACTCTCTGTAACATCGTGAAACGGCCGTAAATTTTGCTCATATGCCTCTTCTTTCTTACTTTCTGGCTTGAGGTTCTTTTTCGTGTGTAAGTGTACGAAACGGGACCAACGGATTTACTTTCCTTCCAAAGGAGGCCATATTTAGGTTCTTTACGCCCGAAAAAATATCCATCGACCCTGGCCGGGATTGAACCCGAGATCATGGGTTTTATGAGGCAAGTATGATTGCCACTAGACCACCATGACCGACCCCGAGGGGGCATCTCCGGGAGGAAGGGATGAGATGAAGGATACACTGGGCGGCCAGGAATTCGAGGAAACGATGTACGGATATAGATGGATCCCTAACGTTTCGTTATCCCTGATGCCGCGAAATCCACCCCCGCTTCCACCAAGATCTTAGTCTAGGTGTCCCGAAAGGCCCCCAAACAGAACCCACCAGTTGTTAGGACAGGAATGGTCGGCCCACGGAAATTGAAACAGGGACGTATCGTAAATGGAAAAATCATTTTCCACATATGTTAAAATAGGGGAAGAAAGAAAAAAGACGTGGTATCAAAGACGCATGCTATGAGGAAGAATGATTATTGATTAGCCTAACAATGAAAAACTGGTTTTATGGCTTCAAAATTACTTTTATTTTCCAACATAGACTTCCAACAGAGCAATATATTTTTTTTTCCAATGGCTTGATTCTATCGTAAAATGTGCTTTCCCTGAGATCAGCAAAATAAGCATCTATGAAAGAAGTCGGAGGGAGTCAAATGCGGCGAATAAGGTGGGTGTGGAAGAAAATATAATTTATATAATTGATCTTAGCCATTGCAGTAACTCCAGTGTGCGAACTTGCATTATCATGGAAGAAATTTACCTTCTTACGCGTTTAACTAGGCCTCTTTTGTTGGATATTTTTGTATAAAATTTTCAGGAGGTAAGCGTGATAAATCCCCATTTATAGTTTGCTTTTTTTTTTTTTTTTTTTTTTTTTTTTTTTTTTTATAAACAATTGATCATTAGGATGCCTTTCGCATCCCAGAAAACTTATGCCATGACTTTACCAGCTGACTTTACTGTGTCGCTACTTTGGAGCAGGGCAACCGGGTTACGTCCACTTTTTCGATTGCCTTTTTGTTTCTGGGGTGTCTTAAAGAAACCAGGTTTCTTAGTGATGGTGAATTTACGCAGAAAATTGGTTGCATTTTTTTTCCCTCCCCCGATTCAGATACTCTTGGAAAGCTTGCACAGCTTTTTTTGGTCTGGTGTAAGCAGCAGCGGCAACCTTCTGGCTGAAAGCTTCATGTCGTTTTTCATTTGTGTATTCGTTCCTATGAGGCATTTATTACAGTGCACATTTCGCTCTATTTGAGTTTACTGTCTGTTAGTACTGTGTCATGTATTTTCGTGACCATTGCTTCTGTAGTGACACTTTTTGGACGTCCAAAGCGGTGCTCATTTTGTGTGCTCATCCAGCCGCCTTTGAACTCAGTCACCCAATCATTTTTCAGTCGCATATAATGGAGCACTTTACTCCAGTTTCATCTCTTCAGAAATTACTCCGCCCTTTAATTAAAAAACTGTAATAACAGTGCGATGTTCAACTTTGTTCATTTTTAAACATATAGGAAATGGGTTTTCTTTGAACAATTACTGAAAAAATTAGTTAAAAAACGACCGTTATATTTTTAGTAAGGCTAGTTAAAAGTTCGAGGTTTCAAACTATGAAAAAACATAAACCTACCTGCTCCCTATGTGAAGGCTAATTATCCCGTCCACTTATTCCGAACATAAAAACGCATTAAAAGCAACTTCTTACTTTTGCAAAAATTACGTGTGTAAGAGGCACCTGAACATTATTTCATTTTTCATATTTAGAGTACATAGTTTTCTATAGAATGTGTTTTACGTCTATAATTTATGTTTCATATAGAAAAAAAATTCATATATGATTGTACCTGTATTTCTTCTAGCGTTCTTCAATCTTTTTTTACAATGTTATTACGTTGTTGTGTGGCCAAGATTGTTAAGACACGGATTTGTGAACTGGAGGTCTGACTTGTCCTTACAGGCAGAAGAAACACCGAAGCTCCAGTCCCGAGCTGTCGCGAACGTAAAATAGGAAATGCTTCTAAGATTGTGGATGTTGCATGTATTATTTTCTTGTTAAACGTAACGTAATCTATGCTTTGCCCTTCTTAACTTTCTGGTTTCAATATGTTGTTCCTTATTACAAAACTGAGTTATTCACTTTTTTACGCGTTGTCTTATTGGGACTCGCAATTAATTAATAACATGTATAAACACACATACTAATCTTAAAACTAATCTCAGTTAAATCCTAGAAACCGGTGGACTGATTTGCTGCGAATCGCTACGGCCTGACGGTTTACGCTCGCCTCCTTTTCGTAAATATAAATTGATAGCAGCGGGTAAATCACTGTAATGGTGGCATATCTCCTTTGATTCCAGCTGAAAAAATCGTAAATATAAATTATACATTTATAGCGCATTGTATGCTAGATACTATGTTAGCCAGTAAATCATTGTAATGGTGGCAAATCTCTCTTAACTCCAGAAGAACAAGAAGAAGAACAAGAAGAAGAAGAAGAAGAAGAAGAAGAAGAAAGCTTCAGGACGCGAGGATTTCAATTCACTACCTGTACATCTATAGCATGACGCTCTAACCATCTGAGCTATCACTTTGTGTTAACATGCCGTATAGCTACGAGCATCTGTGCAAGTCACTTCCCTCGGCTTTCTTCACTACCACTCGAGACTGGAGCTCTAGTGAATTTGTTCTGTTTATAATGAGAACTGCGGTCTGCATTATGCATATCGCCAAGATATTCCTGCTTTACTTAGGTTTTATCCTTAGTAAAAAATGGCAAATGCCAGGGAGGTACGATTTCCCCCCCCCCAAAAAAAATTTCAAAATGTATAATCTCATCGCATGTATATTATCAGTTTTCAACGCTTGTTATGCCTCAGTAGTATAAGTATTAAAAATAATGTTACTGTATTAACAGGCAAGTAAAAGATGATTAAAAGTATACAGAAAAGTATAACATTATAGAAGTAGCCGGTTACAATTGGGCAATTCGGTATCGAGCTTTGCGAGGTCATTAAATATACTGCTCTTTTTACTATCTCCAGTTACACAATATTCAACACTATCTACGTAATTAAAGAGAAATAAAATTCTTCAAAAAAAAAAAAAACTAAGTGACACTCTATACGCAAAGAAAACTGGCAGCGCTTATGAAAATGCTTTCTGTAGGCGATATGCTAATTATCTAAAACGTTAGACATAAACAACATATGCTAGCTACAAAGGTTGTCAGGCCCGTTTGCTTGCTTGCAAAAGATGTATTGATGTTGGATAACGCTATTTTCAGTAAGCAGAATGGCGCAGATTAGTGAATAGCTACTCTTAGTATTTTTTCGCGTTCTAAATGGCTATTCTTCTTCTGTTTGAGAACGAATACAATCTGTTGTGCATATTGTAGTTCTATATTGTTTGTCCCAAAAATGAAAACCTGGGCGCAATTACTCCCATACTAAAATAACTTGAAGGAATATACGAACAGATAATAAATGATTACAGAGGTATTGTTATCTAATCACCCAAATCCGACACAAGCACTCAGTCAAATCCTCTTGAGACAATACATTCGTGTTTAGACTGAGTAAACCATTTGTTACTAGGTCATATTTATAATAAATGTTGGGCAATATCAACTAATAGAAATTGGCACTACATCACTTGTTATTGCCATCTCTGGATCTACTGAATATAGGTAGGTACTTCTTTTCGGAAATGTACCTGTTTTTATGTTGCTACTTGTTGCTGCATATTAGAAACGTTTTTTTAATAGTGTTTAACGCCCATTTTAACTGCTCAGGCATCACAAGCGGTGGACACTGATGGTGCATAAGATAAAGTGATACACGAGATAGACGATTTGAGAACAAGTCTAAATTCGGGGTATCTCCCAGGCATTTGCCAAACCTGGAAATAATCGCAGTCAGAGAGAACAGTCCTGAAGTAAATCGAACCACAAACTTCTCGTTTAGGAATTCGTGTCTTAATGGCGCCCGCCACTAGTGATAATGCACATTAGAAGTAATCTTAGTACACATATAAGATAATTTAAGTTTTTTGAAAAACATATTGTATGGATCATTTGGTTTTAACCTACTGTCACTTAAACCTTCGCCTTCTTGTTATACAAACCACCTATAAAAATAAATTTACTTTCTTCCGATAATTCCAAATGAACGGTTGAATTTGAAAAGAAAAAAGGTTTTGCACTATAGTACTCGATTTAAAACATACTTAAAAATGACTTAAAGACATCAAATTTTTCACTAGACAGGTCAAAAATTGCTTATCAGGACTTTTATTTTATCCTTAACAGACTAACCCAATATTGACAGGGCTGGTCTTTTAGTGATTAAGATTTCTCCCTTTTCTGCTTAAGAAGTTTCTAATATCCCATATCAATTACTACAGATACTTGCAATGATGATTGAAATGAATTGCAAACGAATCCGGGGGTCTTGACTCTTAAGATAATTGGCATTCACTTTGATGTAACCCAGGCGACAGCCTTTTGTTTTTCAAGTTTTCGCCGGCAAAGACCATGTCTGTTATCTCCCCTCCCCTTGTTCCTTTCACCAACACCACATTTATACTTTTGCATCGCCTGTTAATCTAGAGAACTGTAAATTACCACAAAATTCGAATATGCCACAAAACTAACTGCGGTAAATTTTAGGATTGCTATTTTTATACTTGCAGTAGGGTTGGTATGTGTGTGTATGCGCCTTCGTTAAACGGTTGCTAAAGCTTGTCTTCCGTATTCAGTAGTAGGCCGTTGCCTGCTTCGTAATCGAAGTAATTTGAGGTGCAGTGAACAAAGGCAACAAATTTTAGTGATAAATGTGCTTATTTTGTATTTAAGAGTAAAAAGTATAGACGGCTATGTGTTGGAACAAGCTGCAGAGTGAATGCCTTCCTCTAGGGATAATAGGTAAGTGCATTTTGAGTCACAATATTATGAATATATAAGAGAAAATTTTGCAGTGACAAGAAATAAGCATATTTTTAAAGGAAAGCATTAGAACAGCTACCCCACTATCTTTACGAAAAGCTTTTAATTAAGGCGGTAGTATATGCTCGCTGCGTCATTTGATATGTGGTTTAGTTTTCATCGACTGTAAAAATGAATCTTATGTTTGTTTTCGACATTTTTTGTTTGTATGTCAGCCATGTTAAATGTTTTGGAACTGCATCAGAATACGGTCATCAGTTACTTATACCCTTCTTTCACTATAGGGGTTTACTATAACTGAAAATATTTATTAATTCATGACTCCCTGTCTCGTCTTTTCTCTTCCTCCATCAGAGGAAGCTTTTAACAACATATTAGCTATAATTTGTACTACTTATATGTTTCTAATAATGTTAAATGACTTTTTTACATCTTACAAATATCTTATCTGGAGGAAATTCAAACCCGTGTCATTTCTGTTCCAACCCAAGCTTCTAGATCATTATGCTGCAAGGAACCTTGCGGAAGATAATTTCAGATGTTCTCCCGTAAATTACTAATGAGTTATAGTTATGCATAAAATAAGAAAAAAGTAATATTATGAGCCATAACGTCCCTTCAGCATAGCAATACGAAAACAATCAATTGGACCAAATGTATACATATAAACAGAAAAAGTGAACTTACACTGTTACTTACAGAATGAGCGAGAAAATGCGTTTTCAAAATGAGTGAAAAATTAAGCTCATTAATAGCCAAATATCAAAAAGTTATAGAATAAAAAACCTTTTTAAAAGAATGGGCAATGTAACTGCAATTATAGCGGTATTTTAACGGACAGATGGGAAAAAATTGAATTCGTAATCTCTCTCCCTCCCCCTCCCTCTCCCTCCCCCCTCTCTCTAACCTTAACTTAACCTCGGGTGAATCCTAGAAACCGGTGGTCCTAGTGGTTTGCTGTGGCGAGCGTAGTAAAATTGAGCGCGGATTGTGTATTACTAAGTTAGCGGGCAAATCGTTATATTATAAAGAGAGCACAATGCTGTTCTGGAGTGTTGAAACTATTGGAAATGAATAAAATATATTGCGTTTGTGTATACATATAGGAAAGTGTGTTAAATGTGTTTATATACCGCGTCGTTCTTATTGCAGATGAACTACCTAATTTAACACATAATTATAGTGTTATCAATCTCTGCAAAAATCATATCAATGTGTGAGAGATCGCCAAGGGTGGCCGAAGTCGTTAAGGCGCGGACTCGTGAGCGGGAGGTCTGGGGTTCGAATTCCACCAGAATCGTCCTTCCTGACTGAAGTTTTTCCAGGTTTCCCTCAGCCCTCTTAAATGGCATATGCCGGGAGGTATCCTAAAACTTACGCCTGGAACGTTTCCTTCCTTAAAAAAAAAATATTTTCCCAATAAATCATTTCATCTCGTGTATCATCAATGTTCACCTCCTGTGGTTGCTCAGTAGTGAAAAACGACTTTAAACACCATTAATGTGTGTGCGCGTGCGCGCACCACTCTACGTAATGTTTGGGCGTAATACGGACAGTAACGGTGTGCGTGCTGGCGTCGCTTGTCGAAAAATCAGTGCAAGATAATAAACGAAATAAGTGAGTGCAACAACAACTTAAGTACATGATAACCATATCCTGCTGAATATTTGGATGCAGCGTTACCTATCTCTTGCTGCTTGATTATTTGTAGGTTGTTCCCCGATATCTTCCAGCACTTTACTATTGACATTGTAATAGATCATCGTTGTAGATATAATTTTATCTGCTTCAGAGATATTTTGAACATCCCCTTTAAAACTTTACTTTCACTGTCATCCAGATAAACTTGTGATACACATCTCCATTTATGCAGCTCCGCCTGCATACTTTGCTAGTTTCTTCTGCTTTCGAAATATATTGTGATCAACTCAAAATTGTTTATGAAATTTACTGGTCATAAACTCCATCTTAAAACATTTATGATGTTTTCGTGTGAAGAGACACCACCTATTGCCTTAAAGTGCTGAGGTGGCTACATGTGACAATTGTTTAGGTTGGGCCGGTCAAATGATTTTTTTTTTAATAATGTTTAACGCCCGTTTTTACTACTGGGGCACCACGGCGGTGGACACTGATGATACATGAAATGAAATGATATATTGAGAAATGATTTTTTTTTAAGGAAGGAAACGTTCCAGGCCTAAGTTTAGGGTACCTCCCCGGCATTTGCCATTTATAGGGACTGAGGAAAACCTGGAAAAAACCTCAGTCAAAATGTCGAGTGCTATAGTATAAACATATCAGTAGCTTTGAGGTTATTGGAAACGGATTCTCCAAGCAAATCTCTTGGGCTCTACCTGTTGATCTCGTCCTTTCATTGGAGAGGTAGCTGGTATTTATCAGTCGAAGTGAAGAGTTCAAGTATGTTCATTGCTTTGTTAACCACTATGCAGTTGAACGGAAAGTTAAAGATGGTGTTAATTTAACGTTCATTATGAAATATATCTTTAAACTGATGTATATTTTCCTATTATCCTTGTAATATCGCTGTGTTAATTCTATAATTTGTAAATAACAAATGTGTTGCAGTAGTGAATACACCTACCTTTTGAGTTTCTTTAGCCAAGCTTGAACATATCCTTTGCTTTTTCATGTCTGACGTATGATTTTCATTGGGACACCAGTTAATTAAAATACATATATATGCTTTGAGCTACGGGCCGGCAGAGTAGAGCAGCGTACTAGTAAAGGCAAAAAGCATATGCGGGTAGTAGCTTGTAGTTAGTTTGAAGGAGGCATTCATGTGTTACTCGGTGTTTTCGTTGTGTGTAAACTCTTAGTTATGCCACTACATAAACATAGCCGTAAAGACGGAGATTTTATCTACATACATATGTGAAAGCGAATTCTTGCAGAAAAGTGTTAAGGCAATGTACAAGATGCACTGGTAATCGTGTATCAAAACAAAACTGTTTGCCAACTTTATTAAAAAGTTATGAAAGAGAGAATCTCTCAATGACAAGAAACATGTTCCGGACCTCCGAGTTTTTACGACAGAAAGTTAGATAAAATACTAAGGGCCTGGGGTGCATCATTTTCGCGTTTCTTATAACACATGGTAGTTCTTATTAAGATCATCATCAGCTTATTAGTATAATTTTATGCTTTCAACAAAATACCAAAGTGAAAATACTAACTTTACGCTCGGCGACTATCTTCCTTTTTCCGGTTGCGACGGCTGTATTTCCCCAGTAAGCAGCCGCGCTCATACGGCAAATTACTGAAATAACCTAACTGTATATATGAGAGTAGAGCAGAAAGCTGTACATTAACTGAATTGTAAAATTCTTCACAACGGTTTGTTGCACGCTCCAAATAAGAAGAGATCTCAGCCCATATTTTAGGTGGATATACAAAGTTCGGTGTCTAGGAGTTTGTCTCTAGACTTGGTAGGGTGAGATCCTCAGCAAAACACTTCTTCTTCCTCCTCCAAGCCGTTTGTTAGCTGATAAAGCATTAAGGATCTTTTGCCTTTATCATTATAGGTATGTATTTCTATATTTAGGCTTGAAAATATTTATAAGTAAATAATATTATTGGGCAATTTGTTTGAAATCAGAATCAAATTGGAAATAAGTCCGTCATGCGAAATTAAGCAAATACTTTAGCAGGTCTAACTTTTGAAGGGTATTACAGAGCGCTAAAGCAGAGAAATTGGTGCCGCTAGAGCGCTTTTTGGGTTCCAAAGGGATGTAACTATTGCGATTGTACCATGAAAAGATTTTAATAGGCACCAAATTGGTGACGAATGTATATAACGCGCGTGTGTGTTAACGCTCTTATTTTTGTTTGTTCTCAATGATATCAAATAGCAAACGATCCCTAGAGTTCGTTAACCAGCGAAATTAAATCATTTGGGATTGTGGTAAGTAAAGCGAAAATTTGAAAATCCCTCTATAGGACGCAATTTTTAATTTTTCGTAACGAAACTCGGCATTTGCCATTGAAATAAAACAAGAAAAATAGTTTCTGAAAATCAGCAAAATCGGATTGTTATAAATGGGAGTTAACCTGAAACCCAAAATTTAAAAAACGCTCTTGTGGCACCAATATTTGGTTTTTGCTGCAAAACTCGCATTCCATTAAAATAAAACAAGTAAAATAGTTGCTGAAAATCTAGGATGAGTAAAAAAGATTGGTCATCTAAAACGCTCAACGGCGGCAATTTTTGTTTTTTCTCAACAAAACTCGATATATGCTATTGAAATAAAGTAAGAAAAATAAGTTATGAAAATGAGCGAAATCAATTAGGAATGGGCGTTAAGCCGAAACCCAATATTTAAAAATCACTCTAGCGGCAGCAATTTTTATTTTTTCTCAACGAAACTCGTTATATGTCACAATAAAATAACATATATTTTATGAAAATAAACAAAATCTGATTGTTAGGAGTGGGAGTTTATATGCCATAATAAAATAATAAATATTTTCCGAAAATAACCAAAATCAGATTAATAGGAAACCCTAAACTTAAAAATCGCTCTATTGGCACATATATTTATTTTTACGCAACAAAACTTCGTGTATAACATTAAATAAAATAAGAAAACTGAAAAATGAGGGAAATTGAACCATTAACATTAGAGATATACCTGAAAACCGAAATTTAAGAAGCACTCTAATGTTCACTCAATTGTTTAAAAAAAAGTACAAATTAACTCGTAATTTATAACGGTGCATGTTTTATTTTCGGCAAAAGCATTGTCGTGAAGATAGCAACCGTGAAATATTCACTGCCACGCTCACTGTATACCCAGCCGTTATCAAAAGAGGCAGCAAACTTTTGATGAGTTACTCGATATCCCAACATTAACGCATAAACTCTCCAGCAACTGTACATTTATTTGCTCTTAATCCTAGACTGCTATTGGCTGAAGCTACTACACCACTTCGGAGTTTGTCTGTTGTTAAATCCAGTTCTGTTGACTGAAACTAAAATATAGCGGTAAGACGATATTACCAAACAATTAATCTCAAAGGCTCCGAGGAAAACATGGCAACCACATGCCCCCATTCAACATCACTGCACTTGGAATTTGTTGTTAAATCTTAGACTACTATTGGCTGAAGCTAAAATATTATTGATGCGATAAGGTATAGAATCTCTATCGCTGTATTATCAAAGGCTTATAAAAAAACCGTGACAACTACACTGGCTTGGCCCGTCTTCTACAAGAGAAGGTAAATGGCCAGAGGCAAGTGTTTTGAATTGTGGGTTCCTGGTAGTAGACACACGAGTAGCTGCTTATTCCCAATTTCTGTAAACTAAATATGTAATTTCTCTGTAATAACGTTCATAATTTAACTTGCTGAGAATTTCGCTTAGTTTACGCAGTTGTATCACATAATTTGCTTTACTTTTTAGTCGCCAAACATGACATGTGGAAATGCCTAAACGTGGTCAACCTCACTGATCCATAACCGAGGAATCAATTGCAGCTATAGACACCCAAATATTGTTATGAGCAAGGGAACTGTTTCCACCAGTCTCCATTTACGGCTGGACACCACAAGGTTTGCGCGCAGTGGGTCCCCAGGCAACGTTCTGAGTAGCAGCAGGCTCGGAGAATGGGTGCTTGTATGGAGCATATGCTGCGTTACCAAGCTGACGGGAATCTGTTTCTTGAAGGTTGGTTCCGGGCATTCTTCGCTCAGGGTATCCATAACGTTGTGACACTTGCTTGATCAGACAAGGTGACTATGTGTAGCGGATGTTACCCATGCATCACTTTTACTTTCTATGTGTTTATATATTCCAGCCAATAAATCATCACAAAAAAGTATCACTTTCATTTGGGCTAAATGTATGTCTATCACTAACTAGTAAAGAGCCAGCAGCATGTCTGTTGTGTATGCATAATATAGCCCAAAATTATAATATTGTAAGATATTATAGGGTAAGACAAAAGACCACACATGACGTTTTAGATGAAGGATGAAAACTTTTAAAATTCCTCTCGTCACCAAAAGATGTTTGTTTGGAAATAGTTGTGTAATTTTTGTTATGCATTTTCTGTTATTATTATTATTGAGTTGAAGTCTTTCATCTTGTAGCCATAAACTAATTCTAAAAGATTTAGCAATAGTACAATAGTATTATATATTGTTCTTCTCTTGTGTTATTTCAAACAGAAAACCGGGCTCTTGGAATCGACTTGCTGTTCAAGTAAGTTATAAAATTACTCACCTAATTACGATATAATGCCGGACCAACACAGAAAGAGAAACGTTATGTTTACAAATAGCTGTTGAAATATTCACTCTAAGAGAAGTTACCACATTTAACACGATGAACTTGTCGCCTAGAAGAACTTAGTTCAGACTTCCAATGAAAGTTATCATAAAAAATGGTAGCATTTTTTCTTTCATTCGATGAAAATAGTTTTATAGCTTTTGAAGATAACAATCGAAAACTTGCAAATGGTCCCGGAGAAACTCGTGTCCTTTGCCACGGACGGTGCTCAAGTCTATGATTCGGTTTTCTGGCTGTAACCAAACCACGGTCATATGGTTTAGGTGCCCCCTCAGTGTATTGTATACTTCTTGAGAAAATTTATGCAACAAAATGTTTAAGATAAAGTCACAATGGAATTTGTAGGTACGTTAGTTAAGTTTATCAGATCAGCAGGATATAATCATCAAATTAGAGAATTTCTAGAAGATGTGGATTCCCCATACACAGATATACCTAATTTTCTGCTCTTGATAGGTTTTTCCAGCTTAGAGAAATTCTTTGTGCTTTGAAATAAAAAGGAAAAACATAAACTGCATTTCAAAATTTGTATTTCCTTTCTCTGATATTACAGGCCATTGTGTACCTCTGTCACACGTTTATCAGATTAGAGTATTCAAAATAATGAAACAAATCAACCACAAGTTGATGATATAATTGATTTGAAGAACCTCTTCAAACCTACAGACGAGTAATTACAACGTATACACTGAAAGGAATTTGAAAGACGATTCCCATATATTAAGATCAATTATCTGCCTCAGGACCAGAGAACAGTGACCATTGAAATTCAGGTAATGCCGAATTAGAAGGTAATTAAATAAATTTGATTAGTTTTGAAAGATTTCTTGCTCAAGTATATTGTTATTTTAATATGAAATTAATATCGATTGAGAAATTAGATTTAATTTATCCTGAAAACGTAGGCCTACCCTAGATAAGGTAGCATTTAATCGAAAAATAAATTTTCAGTAATTCACTTATCATACATACTGTGCTGTTTAGAAAAATGTTTTTTTCATATGACAGAATGGATCATTTTTAATGTTGTAGTTTTGATTAAAGTTTTGCTATATTTTGAAATGTTTCATTTTTATTTTTCATATTAAATTATCTTTGACAAATATTTATGTCAATTAAGTACGTGTACATATCTTATTTATCAAACGTTATTGTTTTTATAACAGTTTATTTCTTTTATGGTTGTAAATAATGTGGGATATACACTGTTTAGATTGTTGTAATGTCTGTGGATTCAATACTATAGGGAGAGGGAAACTTAAAAGCGGCAGTTAATTGTTCGTTACTTGAAAGCTTTAAAGACACTGGGTAGTGGGAAAGCAGCTTTGATTACTCAGAAGAGCTAACTTTGATCCTAATTTGCTTAGATGAATGATATTTTGACACTAAAACAGCATTCCTTTTGAAGATAATCCATATAAAACTACTTATATATCCTGTAAGTTATTGATATCTACAAATATAATAATTTAGAAAGGATTTCTTATCATTGCTGGCGGACTATGCATTTTTCTCAAAAATCGCGTGTTCTTGCTCAATAAAAAAGCTATGTTGCAATATATGAACTGTTTTACATATTCCACCTTTATGCTTTTCTTCCTTGTAAAAGAAAATTAAAAGATAATTTTGAACTTTTAACACAAAACTTATGCTAATTTTACACTTACATTCTTAAACAAAACAAATGAACAAATAAGCAACTAATGTAGTTGGAACATGTTCTTAAAATCAAAAACGAGCAGTAAAATTTTATTCACCTGTCTTAAGGCGTTATAAAGAAAAATTCACTTAAAATTGAAAAATGAAGTTTCGGAAAGATGAATGTGTAAATGTGAGCAATAATCCACATATTTAGAACATCTCTGGTCTATAATCCAATTATTTTGGCATTTTCTCATTTACTTATTGTTTGTCTCCTTTAACTCTGGTTTCCTTGTGCATGTTTTGCATTTCCCTTTCTGTGTCTATAACGTTTCCATCATCTATCACCTTCAGTATAATTTTCATGTTATCCCCGTTGGTATCGTAAGCTGATCATATATTTCAATTCTCCTGCTGCAGCTATCATTAAAACCCATAATGCATCCCTAACGAGATGGCTCCAACATATGGGGATGAAAACTTAATTTGGATCTAGGTGCCATCAATACAGATCATTTTCCAATAGGTCATCTTTGGTCTCATCCCTGAAAACTTGTTTGAAATTCGCACAAAGAATCTGAATCCTGGTTGTGCTTTACAAAATGAAAGTTACCACCATTCTGTATCAAGATTTGGAAAGAAACATGCGTGCTACCATGTTTAAATGTCCAAATTAAGCCCTTAGGAAGAAATCCTAACAAGTCATTACTTTTTTTTTAAATGCTTTTTTGAAGTTCTATAAGGAAAAAAAAATATTTTCATCCTAACAACGACCCAGTATCCTTAGCATGATTGGCGGTTTGGTGTTCTCCCACTTACGTAGCAATTAACGCAAATCTGTTGTAGAAAGACTTCCAAGCAGAACGGACGTCATGTAACATCTTGCTTGAATTGTAGACATTTACTTCAGATATGTGATAATTGTAATTTTTATTAATAGCCTGGGATAATGCGTGTGATTTGGTAAAATACGGGTGTCTAGTTTAATAAAATGTCTCCCACTTTACTAGCTGGTGTGTAATACGGTTAACCACGTAGATTCTTTTCAGGTAATTAAACAGCGTACTATTGCGCCCTTATACCTGGATGTGGTAGGTCGTGACAATATTGCATTATATGTATTTGTTACACAATAAATCACTTTATAAACTGCTGCTGTGTTCCGATGATGTCATTTGCCTGCTTTGCTCACCACTTCTCATTTCAAATGTCCGCATCCTACCCATGTTTTAAGAGAAGTGTCGTCGAGTGCGGGTCAATTCACATAAACCGCACACCAAGAAATCTTACAAATTAGCGTTGTCTTGAAAAACCTATGTTTAAATGTGAAGACGGGTTATCTTTAAGTACATTAAGTGCGATACATTTATCATAAGTTTATTTGTGATAGTCGACAATTTTCAAGAACATAAATCCGAAAAGACTAACACTAGACAGTAAAAAAAAAAAAAAAAAAAAAAAAGATTGCTCACTTTGTATAAATGTGTAGGTATTTGCCATATTTAATAAAAATGTAACAGACATAAATACACATAATGAATAAATGTAAATAAAAATATCGACTAAATGCTCTTTTTCTCTTTCACTGACAAAAAATGTGTCAATATTATTTTGATATTCCATCAAGAAGAATTGCCATAAAATAATTCCGTTAAATTTTATTTGGAACATGTGGGGATTTCCTAGTTACGTCCAAGCATGTGGGGGGGAGGGCTGAAATACTTTCACTTGAGAGTGCTGACTGTGTGATAGCTCTTCGGGTGTAAACAGTTATAAGATCTCTTGCTTCTAAGAATAAATTTTTTCTTTTCTATACTCGATTTCTTCGGAGAACAAAATATGAATGTGGCAGGCTGTAGATATGGGAAAATCTTATGACAAATCTAGATGGGAGGCTTTATGATATGAACTAAGCATGAAGGGATTAAGCAAGGAAATAGCTGACATAATGTGAGAATTGCACCTTTCTGTTAGCTCACTAACAGAAATTAAATAAGAATGAGGAGTTGGACAGCTTTGTATATTGAATTCAGTTCTGTTTAATTTGTTCATATGGTTAAAAGCAGTTAGCATCCTGATATCCCTTTAAGTTTACAGCTGTTAGCTACTCGCAGCAAGTTTAATATTCTGGAATGTTCATTCTATTTACTTAATTAACCGATAAATAATGATCGTTTCTATGATCTTGTGGTCAGCATATCTGACTGCACATCCGGGGGTTTCAAGCTTGAATTTCATAAGATCGATTGCCTGGGTAACGTTCTTTCTGGAGACAATCCTGGAGGCTTAGTGGTAGACACAAGATCGCGGGCTCAATCCTGGCCATGGTTGCTTTTTTGGGGGGAGGAGGGTGGCATAGAATTTATAAGTATGGCTTTCTTAGGAAGGGAAGTAAAGTCGTAGATCCCGTGTCATAGGTTTACAGCTTATAAAAGAACCTGAAGCCTGAAATAAGAGGCCTCTGAGTAAAATTTGTCGACTGTTTCACGCCTGAATTGAATGGGACGCTGATGACCTGATGCCTGCTATAGATAATAGACAATATTCCCGGCTTACTCTAAGCGGATAATCTGATTATTGCGTCTTTCTAAGCTATAGGAATGTCATAATCGAAAATCTAAGGTATTGTGGAAAACGTGGTCTTAAAGTAAACCAGCGTAAAACAAAGGATTTTGTGTTTAGAAAAGTTAAGAGATTAATTTTTTTTAAGCTAGAATGGAATTGGGATGATAAACGATTTCACTTATTTAGTATTAAACTGAGTGATACAGGAGGATGGGAAAAGCAGATAAAGTTTGCTTCAATAATCAAAGGTAGTTTAGCAATAGAATACGATGAGGAATGATACGGTTTAATCAAGATGGGCATGTGCAATTGAAATTTGGGGCACTGATGAGGGGACCAAAAAAAAAATGGCCTCATTCTGAGATTTTGTTGCAAGTTAATGTTAGGTTTTCCTCAAAACACAGACAATGTAGGGGACCCTGGCATTAGAGAAAGTTAATGTGAGAGGTATGGGGTGTGGAAAGGATACTGAAATATTGATATTGCATAAATCAGATGTCAGAGGGAAATATATTGAAGGTTTGTTTAAGATAGCAGGAGAAGCATTTAAATAGTAATATTTGACTAGGAAATATAAAGGATAAATTGCAGAAGAATGGATTAAGTGATATATGGCTTGCAAGAGTTCGAAGGGTTTTGGGGCAGTTTCAGTCCAGATTTAAGGTCATGGGTAGGCAGGTTTTAAGTTCGTTAATATACGACAATTATAGACCTATTATATATTTTTAATACATATTAAGTCTTTCAAAGTAGACTCTATGAAGGATGTGTATATTGAAAGTTGCAACAAACAGCAAAGAGAAGAAATGGCGTGATTTAGACTGGAGAGTTAGAGGTTGAAGGGTTTGAGAAGCATATTTTGTTGAAATGTAAGAGCACTGAGGAATGGAGGAAGGTTTTTAATTAGAGAGAAACGGTTGAAGATAAATAAGGAAGAGGTTATCGACCTGTCTTTTCATCCCTGTAGTTGTTTCCATGTGTTTTATTATGCCTACCCTGCCTTACAATTTTCTAACAGAATACCAATAAACTTCTTACTCGAGGATTCTTCTTTAGAAATTTCTACAGAAAACATCGGCTTGCTTAAATCATCTTTACAAATATTGTTACAATAGACAACAGAAATTCCCAGTTCAGATTTTATAACTAGAGTGAATTTCTGCGCTCTGGTACGAGAAAATATTATTTTACACACAATATCTCAACACTTGTACAAGAAATAAAATGACGTTACACCCATGACTATAATGAGAAAGTTACATAAAATTACATGCTACATTACTCTAATTAAATATGGGTATGGTAGCTCATAAATACTGTCTCAAATGTTAATGGTCATCAGTGTAGATTGGTATTTTTTGGTAAAGTTGACCTTACCTATATATTTATTGATGTTTCATTCTTTAAAGGAAAACCGAGATATTTAGGATATAAATTTGAACCAGTTAAAAAGTCAGAATTTGAAGTTACTACACAAGAAGCAATTAAGTCAACAAGGTGAGACAACCGAACTTTTAGGCTGTCGATTTCATGCGTATTAGGCATAGTGGAGTAAACTGCAGATTATTGGCCTAACAAAGGACTTCAGAAAATGACCCTTCTCCAGCTAGTTAGTGGCTCACACTCCATTTTCGTTTATGCTATTTACCTCCAGTAGAAGTAGATGGCTGCTTTGTCCAACTTGACTAAAATATGTTTTGCGACTATATTATTTTAACAGATATCATTTTAAAAATTTAGTTTAAATATGTTCAGTATAAATATTAGTTTTTAACATGCAAGATGAGAATTTAATTACTCGTCTGTCAGTACACAGTCTGAAAGAGTGCCCTGAGGTTTTCTCATGGTACTAATCGGAAAAAAAAAAATACTCTGTAATCCATATTTGACTCAGTGATGCTAGTACATTGTGGCATTGCGGCAATTTTGGCTCTCAGTGGAATTATAAAATTGTTCCAAGGAGGCTATTGCCGCAAATGTGATGGCCCACTATCATTAAACGATGCACGAAATATTTTATTACGGGAAATAAAGTGGCGTGAATTTTAAATCCCAAATATTTCGTTTAGTTTTGTCTCCCCTGATATATTAGGAACAGTTAGAACAGTGTGTGGTTTTATAAAATATTATAATTGTATTCTTTATTGTTTTAGACATGGTTTTTAAAATAAAGCATAAAAAGTAAACGCGATACTTTAGCAAATTTTTAAGTTATTAAATAGTAGTTATTTATATTTTACGAAAGTGACATGTTCGCATAATACGTAATTGTTTTCCCTAATCAAAATAGAAAACCACAAGTTACCGTTACTTTACTTTCCATTTCATTCTAATAAAGAGAGAAATTTCACTAGCAGTGATGTAATGACGGTTAGCGTAATCTCAGATCACTATTATCGAATCACTTTCTTAAAGAAATCTTGAGCCTGCGGGTTTGGTGGTCCGTAATGAACTTATCGTGATGTGTCGCTTTCAGAATGATTTGAACTCGAACGTAACTTTACCGATTATACAACCAAGTTAGCACAGCAGCCGCGTGTAGCAAGCACTGCACTATACCTTCTTTGTTTCCATAGCATTTCCATCAGATGTAGATATGATTTGCAAATTGTCAAGTTTTATATCCTCCATTACATGAATTCCCGAATAAAGATTAAAATATTTTAACAATATAAAAATACGACGGACGCTAATGAGCAACTATTGACTTTATGTCAAACATGTTGCTGCAGGCCTAAGAATTAGATGATCCGCTCTGGACAAAGGCAATACAGGAATACAATGGCAATGTGGTTAGCATTACGCACGACCGCCATCTCTAGGACAACAGAACTATACAGTACATAACACATAGAGCATGGACAAACATACTAGTATATATCCTTGCCCCGGGTGGGTCTCTAATCCATAACACGGGGCTCCAAATACTTGCCCTAACAAGATGACATCCTGACATCCCTTTAAGTTTACAGCTGTTAGCTACTCGCAGCAAGTTTTATTATTCTGGAATGTTCATTCTATTTACTTAATTAGCTGATAAATAATGATCGTTTCTATGATCTTGTGGTCAGCATGTCTGACTGCACTTCCGGGGGTTTCAAGCTTGAATTTCATAAGATCGATTGCCTGGGTAACGTTCTTTCTGGAGTCAATCCTGGTGGCTTAGTGGTAGACACAAGATCGCGGGCTCAATCCTGGTCATGGTTAATTTTTGGGGGGGAGGAGGGTGGTATAGAATTTATAAGTATGGCTTTCTTAGGAAGGGAAGTAAAGTCGTATATCCCATGTCATAGGTTTACAGCTTATAAAAGAACCTCAAGCCTGAAAGAAGAGCAAAATTTATCGGCTGTTTCACGCCTCAATTGAATGGGACGCTGATGACCTGAGATGTTAAAGAGCGTCCGCAAATAAAACAAATCGCCATTAACGTGTTTTTACTGGAATTTTTTCGTCATCCTAAAAAGATGAATACCAGACAGCCTTCAGCGTTATGGGCTCAAGCTTATTTACTCATTCATTTTGTTAAATTTTCATTTATGTCTCTTTGGTACTTTGTTGTTATGAAGGAGGCGATGCATTTAATAAAATAAATAAAAATTAAATTAATTGAGTACTTTAGTTTGATTCGTTGAACTTACTTGCACGTGTATACTTACAATGTAATGATTAAATTGAATTGAATTTTTTGTAACCAAATATTAGTACATAGAGTTTTAAGGAAAGTTTTGCAAAACTGGTAAATAAAAACAGCTTAAAATAATATGTCATTAATGTATGAATTGCAAATATTTTAATTTAATAACCATTGTCATGGTGGAAGATGTATGTCTATTATGCTGTAAAATTTTAAAATGAAGAAAACCTGTTATAAGTCCATAGACTATCAAATACTCACCTTAATCCTGATATGGCTCACTGTTTCATTAGAGTGCTTTTTACAGTTCCACAAATAAATATAGCAGGGATCTTTATTTAATAATTTCACGGGCAAATGTAGATTTTAGTAATTGTTTTTATTTATTGACTTTTGCCAATTTATTTGACCCTTGTTCTATATAAACTTAATTTCAAGAATGAGCTAATAGATCCTCTAAGCATATTCCCCTTAAGGCCATTCTATTTATTCCAGTTATGTTCCAGTGTCATTATCCCATTTCTGAAGTGGTTTTTCAGCTGCTTTGGGAACAGACAGAAGTAAGAGGAAGCCAAATCTGGAGCGTACGGTATATGCTCCAACAATTTACACTTCATATCTCTCAACTACCATCTCTAAAACACTTTTGTAGGAGGTGCATTGTCTTTGTGAAAAGCATTGTAATAAGTTGATTTTAAAATGCTCTCTGCTTATGCTTTTGCATTTTGAAGACAGTAAATTAGTAAAGTTCCAAAAATACTGATATCACAAGCTTTACTGCAGGTAGACTTTGTCTTCTTTGGCGCTGCACAACAGGCTTCTGTCCATTCTTTTGATGGTGGATCCAAGGCTCATCCTTAGTTATAAATTTACACACAAAATCAATTCTGTTGCTGTTAAAATGCAGAAATTTGTTGTTAGCAAGTGCAGCACTCATCTTGCGCAAAGTTTTTTCCATGCAATTCTGCGTGTAAAACAAAACCTACACGTCGCTTTGATATGCATATGGCCTCAGGTATTTCACACAATTTAGCAGGCCGATCATTTATATCCTATCATGTATTTGTTCAACGAATGCGGTACTTTCAGTTTTTGGACGTTCTTCACATGCAACATCTTCCATGTTTAACCCAGTAATCCATTTTTAATCGCTGAAAATGAAAAAGTCCCCATATATTTTTATATATTTTCTTAGTATTAATTACATCTACATATAGTCTACTGTAGTATTTTCGCATTTGTGATATTTGTATTCCTACTTGAATCAGCGATAATCTATCTATACACTAGCATTCACCTATGCCAGCAATTTTCAAATCTCGTAATGAGTTTAGATACTCCGTTGATTAATTGTTGCCCGAACAACAAAATACATGGCGTAAAGTTTAAGTTATTTGCAGAAGCTCCATACAAAGTTTATTCAGCTCAGAATGAATGCTACAAATACAGTGAACATCTGTTGTTAAATATTAGGTTTTAAGTCCCACATGATATTCCACAAACACACAGTTTTGTGTACTTTCTACATGAATGTTACCGTGTTAACCATTGTTGGCGATGTTTTGCACGAATACTCAATTATGGAATTTGGGTGATATGAAGCTACTATTCATTTAAAATTATAATAATGATGCACTGACTACACTTAATAAAAAGGGACCGCATAGCTTTAATGGCTTTGTTACAGACATTAGATTAGTAATTGGAATTAAAGATACTCGGAAGCGAAAATTAAAAGAATTTTAGAGAGCAATGGAATGGTATTTTCTTTAGTAGTGTTTAAGGCTCGTTTGAGCTACTGAGGCCTCACAGACGGTGGGCACTGATGATAAACGACATGAAATGATAAATTGGGAATGGCTTTTTTTTAAAGGAAAGAAGCGTTCCAGGTCTAAGTTTAGAGTACCTCCACGGCATTTGCCATTTATGAGGACTGAGGAAAATCTGAAAAAAAACTCAGTCAGGGAGGATGGTCTTGGTGGAATCAAACCCCAGACCTCCCGTTCGTGAGTTCGCGCCTTAACGACCTCGGCAACCCGTGGCGGTTTGGAATGGTATGGGTATGGGGGAGGGGAGCAAAGAATAATAATTATGTTTGGAAGAAGGTACCAAAAAAAAAAAAAAAAAGGCATAGGAGGATTAACTAAATGGATATAGAGGCAGAATACAGAGATGAAATATCACTGATTTAGGCAACGAACTCGAAATGGGACAAAGAAGTTTATATTCATTTCATGAGTTTTCAAGATATCTTACATCGGGTCTAGCGTGGATTAGATTGGGGGCATAGGAAGCGAACAAAATAACAGATGTGGTTGAGCAGAGAATGTGCTTTTTGCGGAGACAGAGAAAACTGCCCAGATACCGAACAGCGGTGCGCTGGCAGCTAAGTCGAGTAGGGATAGGTTAGCATGTTGGTGTCTACATGCATAGAAAGACAATTGCTCAAAAAGCTTAGTTCTTTTCTATGCAAAATACGCGAAATCAGGAGCTCGTTGTGTGTGTGTGTGTGTGTGTGTGTGCGCGCGCGCGCGCGCGTAAGCGAGCAAGTGAATGTATATAAATATACATCTTTGGCCCGCAGGAATCGCACTTAGGTAAAAAAAAAATTGTCAGAAAAAGCTTTTTTTTTACTCTTATCTAGATAATAGTACAAGATTAAAATGCATTGCGCTCTTTCAATATGAACTACAATAAATTTTCATGTTTTAGAAGCTAAAATAAATATATGTGCTTCATCGAAAAAAAAAAAAAAAAAAAAAAAACGAAATTTTGTGACTTGAGTGCTTTTTCCCGCCGGCCACATATGTGTGTGTTTGCGCGCGCGCCTAAATATTTATGTCTAAATGTTAATAACTGTAAACGTATTTGATTTGAAGTGCAAATTCTTTTCTATAAGTGTTTGTGTAATGAATAACATGCACGGCCAAAAGATCCATGCGATCGATTCACAAATAATGACCAGTAAGTCCACGTTACATCCCTGATGACTGTGGATTCCACAAGCTCGCACGCACAACTTTTAACGATGTGCTAACTTCAGCCTTTGAGTTCTAATGAGGTGCAGATCCCCTTACATTGTTTTGATGGAGGCTGTAATTAACATTGCGTTGTTACTGTTGTGAATAATTCGCTACTGTTTCACACCTGCGCGTTCAAAAGACAGCCTCGCTGGAAAAACAGCAGCCTGTACTTTTATCCTCTGCTAGATGAGGACACACACATGTACATATATACATTTTTATTTACTAAACATCCTTAATACCGGTAGTGTCAAAATCATGAATCTATAACACGAATTCTCGATCACAATCAGCTTACTATTTTCAGACAGCAGAATTATATAGAGATATTTAATTTATTTAATTACTTTTTAAAACTCAATTTCATTAATAATTAGCAACATAACCGTTTTTATTGAACCATTACGAGCATATCAAAGGTTAGTATTAGAAGCATCCAAAGTAACAGGTGCAGTCCATGAATTTCCAGCCTAGCTATGTTAAATAGGTGACACAAAAAAGCACAGGTATCATTTTTCAACGTAATCTCCATTTACTTTAATGCATTACTCATATCTCTGGATTATCACTTAGATTCCCCAATAGTTCGAAACTTTGTCTGCGAAATGCTAGTAAACAAAGACGTTCAACTCATCATCTCGTAAATATTCGTCCTCGAAGTTGATATTTCAGTTTTGGTACACTGGGGTAAAGTCGGGGCTGTACAGTGGATGGTCCAACTTCTGGAAGCATTAGTTTCCACATCAGCCTTGGCAACAGCAGCTTTGTGAACTGATTTGATAACTGCGGTAGAAGAATTTCCCAATTGAGCATTCCACGTCTTTTTCAGCATAGTACTTGCCAACCACCGTTGTGTTTCTTTCTTTGGAGTCTATCATCATAATTCCTCTGCAATCCCAAAGTAAACGTCTTCTTGTAGACTGTGCGAACTTTGCCTTTCTAGGAGTGCTTCAGCCTTCTTCCGCTACTCCATTGATCATAGTAAAGGACCATGGTTTCATTCCCTATGACATGCCTGCACTCTCTGCTGTGGCAAAGGTGTATTCTTGGCATTCATCATCCTGACCTTAATGCATGTGCAAATGTTGATGAAGGCTATGAGGCACAATTGTTCTGGAAAGTCCCAACCTTGCAGCTATTTCTTTTGTCTTCAGACGCCTCTCACACAGAACTTCCTCCTCGACAAAGGAGATGCTTTCTTTTGTCAGCACATCCACGAGCATGCCTTCACGTGTGTCATCTTCAAGGCTCTCTCTGCCCGAAAAAATATTTTGATCACTCCTTCACAGTGGAATCGCTGGGTGAAAGTCTTTCTTTGGTTAAATTTTTAATCACTGCTCAGTATTTAGCTTTGAATATTCATATTGTGTATAATTTAAATGAGGTTTCCCAAGCAAATGAATGGCAAGGAAGGAAGGTAAATGCAGTGCACTACTGAAGCATAGAGAGCAAGAACATCGCAACAATAAATGGTCTTCGTGTCAGTCCGGAAACTTATGGATTGCAACTCATTAACATATTTATTTACTAAAAATCCAAACCCTAATGACCCCTAGTACCAGGTATCAAGAGTATTAATTCCGTAACAAAGAATTTTCTAATGAAACAACTTACTATGTTCTGGTCAGCAGAGTAATTAGAGAAATTTTGTTTATTCAGATCCCGTTTTAGATCCTTATTATAACATTAACATTGAGCAAAATTCTGTTTGAATTAATTCATTATAATAAAGTTTTGTAGTAGAAGATTTATAACTACATTATCATGAAACTCTGATAAAACTGTAAATTAGATAGCAATACAGTAAATAAAGAAAGTAAAGATGAGAAACATGTTGAAAATTCAGTAACGTTTGTTGAAGACTTTAATTGACTTTCAGCGATTTCATCCATCGTTTTGAAGTCGTCGTTATTGATGTTTATTTGTACAGTACTTATTGTGCCTTATGAAATTACTATTCATAGTCACAATAGACTCGTGAGCGGGACGTCTGGGGTTCGAATCCCGCCAGGACCGTCCTCCCTGACTGAGGTTTTCTTTTCCAGGTTTTCCTCAGTTCCCATAAATGGGAAATGCCGGAGAGGTACCCTAAACTTAGGCCTGGGACGTTTCCTTCCTTAAAAAAAATCGTTTCCCAATCTGTCATTTCATCTGGTGTGTCATCGGTGTTCATCGCCTTTGGACAGGCGTTAAACACTATAAAAAATTGCTATCACTTTCTTTCTTTCTTTTTTTCTTTCTTTCTTTCACTTTTGTTCAATTAAGATATAGCTTGTATACATTCAGCAATAAAGTTAATAGAAGATAGTAATTAAAATTTAAAAAAGCAAATAAACAAACCAAATTCTGCTATAGAACTAAACTTATATAAGTGTAGGTAATAATCGTAGTCCATGTGCTTGCGTACGCACGGAAGAAGCTAGGACAATGAGCGCTCTGTCCTGAGCCCCCACCTGTTTCGGGCGGGTCCGCAATGTGGGAAGGGTCGAGCTAGGTCGTGGTGCGGGTTGCCTTCAGTTTGCCCTGCGCAGTGCACGTGTCAGGTCCCTGTTCTCAAGGCAATTCATATGTAAGGTCTCCGTGTGCGCTAAACGTCTACTCTAGTGAGTGCTTGCGCGCTTATTCTCGTAATATTATATTCCCCTTAATTTTCATTCATTTACGTCACCTTGTATTCTAATGTTGGTAGATTGTTTGCAAATGTGTTTTATTATAATGTAGGGTCTTTAACAAAGAAACAATTTGCCTACGACGCTTGTGCTCTTATCTATCCAAAAGTTCATAACAGTTAATGGATATCATCCAACACTTTTAAACATTTACTATGTGGTGCTTCTATAACTTGTATATGTCTATTTAAAATTCTCCTGTTTCACAGGAGCTGTGTTTGCTCTTGTTTATGCATTATTACTTGGTGAGTCCAGTTACACTTTTATTCTTAGAGCTTGACGAAGTTCTAGATATGAAGTAATGTTTAATAACGAAACAAATGACTGCCGTATTCCATTTTCAAACGAAGAAAAGCAAACCCTTCGGCTTTGTTTAGAGATGAGATACCTACGTATTCCATCTTTGATCATTTGTATTATGAACAACAGTTCCATCCCAACTAATTTCAAACTTGTCAGAAACATGTTGGAGATTTTTAGCCTTCTGATGAGACAGTCGGTTACTTTTTATGTTCATTAACTTTTTTCAATCTTTCGTGTCAGCAAAGGTCTTTGGAACAATAAATAACTTTGCAGCCATAAGTTAGGTAGCAGGAAAATTTTGCCCACGATAAATGCGTCCAAAATCAAATCGGCCTGAGAGAAAAATCACCCATTTTTACCCTTTAGTTGCATGTCTTGGTGTTATCTATGATTCTTTTTACTTGTTTATAATCTTTATTTGTATTTAAAGTTACATTATAAAACAAAGGGTTAAAATAAATTGGAAGAGTGCATATTTTGGAAAGTTTGGAAATATAGATTTGTATCTGATCCATCTTTACAAGCGTCTTATTTTGACCTTTCGGTTGCGGCTTTACTTGATTATTTTAGTGATGAATTTATCTACACGTTTGTACAAGCAACTTCTTTAGGTGCCATCCAGTACTGAAAGCATTCAGTCGATCTCAATTCGCTGTTGTTGATTTGTTTTATTTACGAACGTTCTTTTAACATCTCAGGTCATCAGCGTCCCACTCAATTCAGGGCATGAAATGGCCCATAAATTTTTCTCAGAGGCCTCTTCTTTTAGGTTTGAGATTCTTTTACGTGCCATAAATCTACGACACGGGACCCACGGCTTTACTTCTCTTCCGAAGGAAGCCATACTTAGGATTTTTACGCTCGAAAAAACCCATCGATCCTGGCCAATCTTGGGTTTAAATTTGCTGTGCTTACCCTCCAGTCGTAAACGCTTCAGCAGTTTAGATTAGATTAGGTTACATGATAAGCAGTATGTATACTACAATACGAGTGAATATAAACAAGTTTTATTCTTTCTGGGTGCAATTTAGCGAATACCTTCAGTTGCCTAGCCTTCGCTTTTTAAGATGAGGAAAAAACTTCGGGAAGAAACTCACCCAAGTAATTTGACCTATCAATACCGAACCTAACAGGTGACCCTAGCCAAGGCGGTAGTCTTTCTTTCCTAAATATTCTTTGGAAATAAGGGCGGCTAGTGCATATTATAATCCGTCCTATTAGCGACTCTGTTTCGGAATTCGTGTTATTAATTGCAGTGTCTTTTTTGACATTGTCACAATCACATGCTGTCACAGATAACTAAATGACCCTATGTGCAATTGGATCCTTTTTATTTTCACTTTCACCGAGTGTTGATTTTTAACACTTAAATACTGAATCGCCGTCAAACACCGAAGTTGGCTGAGGTAATCGGTTTCTGCTTGGTACCTTCTCTCGGCTTCACTCTAATTTCACGGTTGTAAGCTCTTTGCTAATTCTGCTCTTATTCACGCAGTTCACATTCTATGCAAACATTTCTTATTATATGTTACTATGCAGCTATTCTTGAACCAATTAGAGAAGTGCTGTAACAGTGACGTTCAGCGTGGATTAACAGGTATACAAAACTAATATTAGTATTCTAAAATTAAGTATTAATTTAATTATTAAATTCTTTTAATATAAAAGTTTAAATCGTAAATACAAACACAAATTTTACAGTATATATTAACAGAAATTGAGCTGGTTAGGCTATTTAAGCACTTATGCAAAACATAATATTACGCATTCTTTTGTTATGTAAAAAAAAAAAAAACTTAAAAAACTAAAAGTAACTGAGTGGAAAATACTTTTTTGTTTATTGCTGAATCCAGTACTTAAAGTGTTCTATACATTTTCTAACAAGTTGCAGCAATATTTAGACAGTACCTCATTGATTCAAATAAACATATTGCAAACGTAAGCCATAAAATGAAGATAAAATTACTAATGCAAGTTATTTCTCGCCTCTCAAATAGGCAGTAATTCTTTAACGCATTTAGCTTATGAAAGAGTATACGATAAAAGAATGGTTTTTGTTTTACTATCTAAATCAAGTATCCTTTCTATGTTAATATATCGAAAATGACACATAAGTTGTGGCACAGTGATGAAGCTAATATGCTATCTAACAGTAGTGTCACTGTCCACATTCAAATAAATGCTTTGACGCTATGTATGTACCATGTTCAAAGTCCAGTTTCTATCGCTACACTATGCTAGTCTCTGTGGGCAAGTATGCCATTTTGATTGGATTAATTTCAGGGGCCATTGAACTCAGCACAGTCAATTAACAGCCATAGTAACCAACAGCTAAGGACCTAGTTTGTTAATCTAAAGCAATTGATATTTCTAATACCTGCTGTTACATTGTCTTGCTGAAATTATTTATATAAAAAACATAAAAAAGTCGAATGTTTTAATATGGTTAATTGCTAACAGTGATATAATTATTAGTCCGATTTTAAAAATTATTGCAATCCCAGATATACTATTTTAGCAAAAGCTTTCAAAATATTGAAAAGTAATGTACAACAGCTTACATAATTTCTGCACGTAACAATATTCTGATAAAATGCTTTTTAAGTTGACAAATGAAACTCTGTCGTGGTTAAATGATAAAATGTACTTTGGTACACTTTTCTATTATGTAGCCAAAGCATTTGATTGTGTTAGCTTAGATTTCTATTATAAAAAGTAAGTGATAATGAAATAAAAAATGAAGCCCTAAACAGGTTAAATGTTTTACCTTCATAATACAAAACAAAGGATACAATTAAATTTGTCCAGATAGAACTTAGTATAGTATTCCAAACTGGGGAATTAGTGAGTACAGAGATGAATTCTTGTCCCATTGCCTTTTTAGTTTACATAAATAATGTCATTGTCATTAAGAATATTGTTATTACATTCCCGTTTGCTGATGTTAGTATAGTACTTTCTAGCAATGAAATTGAGCATTTTTTGGAAAAAATAAATAAATTATATTTTATTACCAGCTGATTCACATAGGAAAAATCATTATTAAAACTGAAAAAAAAAAAACAAATTTCGTAAAATTCATAACATAACTCTGCAATTCCACATTACAAATATCTTTCTACACAACTACAATGATATCAAAATTTTAGGTCTTCAAGTCGATAGCCACTTAAATTTGGAAAGCTCACATACTTAAAGTAAATTACACCAAACCTAAATCAGCCTACGTGCTTCTCTCAACGTGTCATATGTTCCGAACTGCGCACAAAACAGTTTGATATGTTTATTTATTTTCGATTACAAATATGGTTTAATATTCTGAGGGAACTTTATTGAGAGCAAACGAGTGTCTTATATTACAAAAGAAGGCTACAAATAACTTGGGGTGGAAATAATACAGCATCATAAACATAAACACAAAACAAGAGGTAATCTACAATTCAATTTTATTTTGTTATTAAAATTTAGTTTATTACGAATGTATTCGAAAATATAACTTTTTCTCAATCAATCTAAAATTATCATCATTCGATGATAGGTAAAAGTTTAAATTTGTTCTTACAGAATATTTGTTCAACAAAATCTTTTATTCAGTTGACTAATTCACAGGTTAATGAAGAAAATATTATTTAATATGGCAAACTTTCATGTATAATAACGGGTCATCGACAAGTTCCTCCGCACTCGGGTGATATGCAAAGGACAAAGTTGGTATTCCTACATTTTTTGTATTCCTTTCTTCCCTCGAAACCTATTTTTAGCAGGTAATCCGCCCACCATTGGTAAGGTTTGGGCTTTGGAGTGTGTACTTGTCTGGTGGTTAAGTGAACGCGGTAACTACACATTCAGTGCTGCCATCCGAATTTGCTTCCCTAGTGAGATCTTAGCTACACAATGACTGCGGAGCGACTTTTCGATGACCCTTTATTTGACAATGTAGGCATTAAATAATTTTATTTATATACCAACTTTGGTGTTGTAACTTAAATATTTTGTTATACGCTTAAATTTTCTGAAGACGTGCATTGTTTTAATTTATAACATTTTTAAATGTCCATATAAATGAAATATTACTTTTTTTAGGTTTTGGCTTGTTCCATATTCTGAAGTGCCTTGTACAAGACCCTCATGGAATGTAAATAAATGTAATCAACGCTTAAAACCAAATTAACAGATAGAACCAAAAAGTTTAACTACACTTTTGTGTTTTTAGATGCAACAAAGATAACTAAATGATGCACAACTTATTGAGTATTTGCACTGATTGATAACGTTGAAAATTACAAACAACGCTTCCTAAGGACAATTTTACTGTATTTAGTGCAACAAAACACTATGGCAGAGCGAGATGTCACGAAACACAGTGGCAGACATTTTGTGCTATCAGACCCGCTTTTTTAAACCTGTCATCTCCCACCTGGATAAAAAAGAAGTTAAAGGTAACAGGATAAACATTTTTGCCAGCTGTCACTATGAATTATGCTTGCTCGCAGAACGTACATATTACAAGCGCAATGAGGATTAGGGACCGTCATTTCCCTCGCCGACTTTCCGCTAAAAATTGTTTCTCTTTCCAAGTTGAAAACTTGCCTTCCGTAATAATTTGAGTGCTTGTAAAAACCTGCCGACCGTCTTTCTAAAGACAATTACATTTCCTTACCTTCAACTAATGAACCTCACAGGGAATTTCATTATCTGTAGGACTCTTCATAAACCTGGGGAAAAAGAGAACTATAAAATAAGAGCAGGCAAGTACTCTACTTTTTATATTAAGCAGACGAATATATACTTTTATAAAAATAATTAACCTGGTTAATTTAAATTCGATATCGCCGATGATGTATCTTTAACTCATTTCAGCATTCTTCCTGGGATACGGCTTGTATTATCATCCTTTAGTGTAAGATTTGAAGGATGCAAAATATCTAATGGAAAAGCTTGTCATCACTATAGCTATGTTTCAAAATTTCGGTAAGCATAATTAATGTATTGTCGCTAAATTAATATAATTTTCGTTTTAATTTTGAGAGTTTTGTTGCAACCTTTGCATGTAAACGAAATAATATTAGAGTTTTGTATTTCCTGAGCACTTTTCTTCACTAATTGTTTATATTTAATGTCCAGATGCCAGTATATAATTCAACAAAATAATAAAATAACAAAATCTATAAGCAACTACTGTAAACTTATTTTAAGAGAACTAAGTAAAAAAAGAAAACACTCTTTTCTGTGCATTTTAACTTAAAATAGTTTTCATTAGTTACTGTAATACTCTAATGTCAATTGCTAATAAGGAAAAATCGTTGTACATTAACTGGTAACTTTTCTAAATGTTATTAAATGCGTTTTACTGCCTGAAACATTAAACGAGCTTTTACGTGTTCCTCAACATCCGCTTTGTAATTATATAACACACTTACTGAGTATTTTATAACCGCCCTCGTAACAGCAGAAATGTATTCAATGTGAGTGTAACGCTTGCTGCAGATCAGTAAAAGTAAAAATAATGCATTAGTGCTTTGCGAAAAAGATTTTATTAATTCCTAACAATTTGTAAAAACTGTGGAACTTGTTTCATTTTTCTTAATTACGTTACTAATTAATACCCTTAGATAGAACCCATTATATCCTTTCAGCGTTCGGTTCTCCACTTCTAAACATTAGAAAATATAAGCAAGTTAGTTTTTTTTTTTTCAAAAGTAAAAGGTTGGTAATTTTACTTTTTTATATTTTCTCGCTTTCTACACAATTTTTTTAAAAAAATCTAAAAATCTGGCAATAGAAATATTTAGGTTATCATCACATTGTCATATTTTTTATCCTAGCTGTATCTGGTCACCATTTTGTTCTTGTATACAAGTACATTATATACAGCAGCTCTGAGTTTGTATTATTGAATATCTGCGACCGAGCCCTCCATCGTAGGTTTGCTCAGGAACACTCT